>OX457149.1:10139393-11493559 GCA_949752895.1 Dendrolimus pini
GCTACAACTCAATTAATTCTTCAAAAGTCATTCTGTAATATACTTCTGTATAAATCTTATGAAAAAAGAATATGTGATATAAAGAGAATAAGAGAAATATACAGAAAAACAATTTTTAGCTAGACGTGTTGCTGGGGAGTTTCTTGCTGCTTCTTCTCCTTAACAGCAATAACATTTTGCGAAGCGGTGTACATAGACTAGGAAGTAAAACTAAATTTTAACCTATATGTATAACCTTCAAAAAGTGTTCTCCAGTGGAACTTATTTTGAATAAAAACTTTTGAATTATACCGGGGTCATACTAAAAATCCATTGTCCTGCAAGAAATATCATTTTGATTTTAAATATTTCAACACAACTGTGGTCTATGTTACCTGTCCAACGAAGACGTAGTCGCGAGCTAATTCTAGCACAAAAATATAACGCTTTTTTAAACCGTATAACAACTCATTACGTTTCTTTGGACCAAAAGTCCCTTTATTCTTTCAAAATTTTTATTTGTCAAGTTTTTTTATATTTTTTTATTGCAGGAGTTCAGTAGACAGGCAGACGGCCCACTTGATGGAAAGCGGTTACCAGCGCCTATGGACATTTGCTACACCAAAGGTGCTACAAATGCGCTGCTGCTCTCTTAAGGGAGACTGAAACCTGGTCACCAATGCCGGAACACAACTCAAGGTTGTTATGGCGACATACTTTAGACCAGGGGTAGTAACCATCCAGTCGGCTATATGCCCTACCTCCTGGCTGTGGGTTGTTTTGTCGCCTCTTACGACAGGCCGCCCCAACGCAGGAAATTGTATTCTTTCTCCGTTCCTGCACGGATAAAGAATACGGTTGATAATATCCTGTGCTGTAAAAACCCTTCATTACAAAATATCAGTCTTATATTTCTTGTTACAATAATAATGGCCTTATTGCCTTCTGCCCTTGATATTTTATTGTTCGCTTCGATTCCGATCGGACATTGTTCAAATTTAACGTTCCACGTCGAGATAGCAGGTACACATAAATCTTGGAGCATCTTTGAGTAATCTAAGATTCTAAGATTCAAGTTTTATGTCTTGCATGGCCTATCATATAGGGTTTAATGGCTGTATGAGATTACGTACTTGGATCTATAATACTTACTGTTGTCGGCAGCTTCGCTCGCGTAGATTAAAATCGAAATAGAAAGAAAGAAAAACTTTATTTGAAGAAATAGCGACGTCATTACATTCTTTATACATTATTATACACAGAGTATAATTTGAGAATTCGTACGCTGTATTTTCATCAAACATGGTTTGCGCTCAGCATATTGTTGTGCCAGAATTATATTCGACACAACACTGATATTCAGTGCAAACCTCTCTTTTGACGTAAGACCATTACGACCCAATTTTGTTAAATGTGTGCTGGGACACATAGTATAAGTGAATCTTCAACGGACAACTGGAAAAACGAACCGCAACGGATAAGTCAATCTCTAGTGCGAGCCTCTTATTTAAAGAGGTTACAACACAGGTTACATTTAATTAAGTTTTTATGTTACTGCTATCTGCCCCGGAAGATTCACTTCACTTTATAACGCAACTATCCCATCTCCCGGATAAAAAATATCTATGACAATTTTCGGTATTAAACCTACATTATGTATACCAAATCGACCACATCGACCAGACCTACCACATTGACCACATCGACCAAATCGATCAAAAGGCAAATTACAAAATAAAAACCTATCGTAGTTTTCTGGGATAATCTTTACATAAATCTATCCCCAAACTTATCCCGTTATCCAGGATAAAAAGTATCCCTTCTCCACCCTCGGTATTAAAATTACATAAATATCGAATTTCAGCCAAATCGGTCCAGTAGTTTTTCCGTAAAAGCATAACAAACAGAGAGACAAATATATTTTTATCCTGGAAACTATCCCATTTTTTGGGATAAAAAGTATCCTATGTTCATATTCTTGGCATCGAAAATATATTATGAAGTTTGGCTGAAACTCAGTATATATATATACTGAGTTTCAGCCAAATCGGTCCAGTAGTTTTTCCGTGAAAACGGAACAGACAGACAGAGTTACTTTCGCATTTATAATCTTAATAAGGATAGAATAGAATATAAAATACATGTATGAACCACACTTGTAAATTCACACACAGAACTTTCCCTTACTTGACTTCTAACTTTTTATGGATACCTGCCATAGCCTTAGGAGATCTAGTTCGAGACTGGATTCAACTTTTCAGTGACTACAGCCTAATGGGTTTACTCGACTTATTATTTATTCGTAGGTTTACTCACACTTTCAATGTGAAACGTAAGTCATTTTATACATTATACTAGGTGTATTCCGCGACAGCGCTTGCATTTCTTTTTTAGGGTTCCGTAGCTATTTCGGCAAGAATGGAAGGCTCCTGAAATCGTCTGTCTGTGTATGTAACAGTCATTTTCCTTGTAAACTACTGAGTGTACTTAGTCTTATATATACGTATATGCATATATAACATCCTACTTTCACAAAGAGTACGTCGTCACAAGTCATTAATTTTAATACAAACACCAACCAAAATTATATTATTTACCTTAAATGAATGTTACGACCTAGACGCCGACAAAAACAAATTCACACCTGCATACCTGTAAAAACACATTTTATTACCTTTCGGCATTTGGGCTTCTTTTGTTTACTTTGTGTTTAAAATTTGTGATTTGAAAACAGCCCATTGTTTTATTGTAATTTTGTAGGGGGGGCAGTCATTAGCCAGGTGTTACGGATTTACAGTACAAATTGATTCTAGGAAATTCAGTCCACGCAACCGGACGGATATATTGCACCTGTGCAGTATAAAGCATGGCCCAATGGAGGGACGGGCTAGTCGAGCGAGAACCACGAGCGAAGCGATACGTGTGTACTACAATCGGGAATCTAATAAGTGTCGGACTTTGCGTGTTTATTGAATTACGACCTTCTGCATTACGTTTGGACTTGTTATGTTCGGTTATAGGTATTTGTAATCTTTGTTATACGTGTTTGTATAGTTCTAATAAACTCTATAGTAATTCTAATGGTATTTTAATTCGAGACTCGCGACCCGTAACATTAATTTGAATAAAAAAAATTCTAGAAGTTAAAGTTTTTTTTTAAACAGTAAGCATTGGAGTACTTTTCGGCATAGCAAAATATAGTGCCAATCTAAATTCTAAAATTGTGGCATACGATTTTTGGATATGCTTTTCAATCTGTTTGTCTTGTGTGTCGCGTTTGAAAGTAAATATTCCTTGCTTTCCTCCTTTTTCTCTCTTTCCCTTCTTTCCTTTCTTGCCTTTTCCCTTTCTTTCTTGAGGCTAGGTACTGTAACGGCCAGCGGTTTTAGTACCTAGTCAGCTGGCCGGGATCTTAAATAAGAGACTGGTTCGGAGAATAAATCTAATATATAAAATTCTCGTGTCGCAGTTTTTGTAGTTAAACTCCTCCGAAACGGCTTGACCGATTCTCATGAAATTTTGTGTGCATATTAGGTGGTCTGAGAATCGGACAACATCTATTTTTAATCCCCCTAAATGTTAAGGGCAGTCCACACCTATTTTTTTTTTAATTTTTAGATGAACTTTTTTTTTATGATACAGCATTAAAAAATACATATAACCCTAAATTTTCAACCCTCTACGAGCAACCCCTATTTTTTCGGGCAGGACGACGTCTGCCGGGACAGCTAGTAGTTTACATTACCAACGAGGAAACACTTTTACATTCATGTGTTCAGCTCGCGCCCGATATAATTCTGTTCTCGATTGTTTTGGGAGGCGTTCTACGTTTCTATTTGAAATCATTATATTTCTTAACTAGCGGCCCGGCGTGGTTTCACCCGCGCTCTCTCCCGCTCGCGTGGTATATAGCGTCATGTTATACAGCCTATGACACTCCCTGTTAACGTAGCTTTCTAACAGTAAAATAAATTTTAAAATCAGTCTAGTAGATCCAGAGATTACCCCCCTACAACGTCACAAACTCACAAACATTACCTCTTTATAATACTAGTATAGATATATATGACGACTAAAGAGGTTAGTCCTTACAGTACTTATGATTTATCCATAAAACAGTACAATTCACATTTGACTTGTCTTACGTCATCAATCTGCAGAGCCATTCACCTTTAACATTTCCACTCAAAATCCATTCCCCACTAAATACACGGGGCAGGTAAACGACTAATACTTATTAATAGAGATTATCCGTTTGTCTGTCCGTACAAAGCGGATTATGCGCTAACTGTTGGTCGTAGTACGGTAAGCTGGACCCGACTCACGTAAATTGGTATAACATTCATTATTGTTATAACGACGTATTTAAATTGCCCATTTGTGAACTTGAAGATATGCCTTCTCTTCTGTTATCTGTGGAAACTTATCCATAGCTTCTCTTTGCCTAGTTTGTAATCTAGTTACTAATATTTTAGCTGTTAGTAGTCGCCAAAAAAGTAGGTGCTTTTAATTTAAAAAATTAAACATATCGAAAGCATGCAAGTGTAAATTTTTATAAATTCGGTTTATTCTCAAGGCAGTAGATACCCAAGAAACAATTTAAAATATTAACATTTATGATATACTAGGATATGCCCGTGATTTAGTTTTGGTGGTATAAATTAAAGATGGAAGAGAAACGAGTTGTTTGGACAGAGAGAATATATAATATTATTTTTTTAACCGACTTCCAAAAAGGAGGAGGTTCTCAATTTGATTGGTATGTTTTTTTTATGTATGTTCACCGATTACTCCGAGATTTATGATCCGATTTACGTGATTCTTTTTTTGTTCGACGCCGAATAGCTGCCATTTGGTCCCCTAAAAATTTAATATACTTTGGTCCAGTAGTTTTCATTTTATGAACATTTTTCATGTAAAAATTTTTCACTCCGTTCCATATGTACACCGATTACGCTGAGATTTATGATCCGATTTACGTTATTCTTTTTTAGTTTAATGTAGAATAGCTGCCATTTAGTCCCCTGAAAATTTAGCATAGTTTGGCCCAGTAGTTTTCATTTTACGAACATTTTTATGTTCCCATTTCTTGGACCTATATTTTTTAAGGAGCGCGGCACCTTTCGTAGGTCTACCCATACATAGCTAGACACTAAAAAATAACAAATAAAAAAAAAAACTTCGTTTAAAAAAACTTCAGACTTAGTGTTTTAGTTTTTGAAGTCGGTTCTTTGTTTTACTGACACAGTCAGTTGTAAGCAGACAATTCTATATTTAATACAAACCAGCCTGTGATGAACTAAAAAGTTCTCAACATTTATGTCCGACTAGCTTCTCCCCGCGACGTCGTTCGCGTGGTATATGACAGTAATAATTCAAAAAAAGTTAGTTAAAAAATACCCCCTCGATTGCCCGCTCCTATTGATCTTAGCGGGATGAAATATATCCTATAACCTTCCTCGATACACTGAATAACACTGAAAAAAAATTTCAAATCAGACCCGAAGTTCCTGAGATTAGCGCGTTCAAGCAAACAAACAAAGAAACAAACTTATCAGCTTTGTGCATATATTGTATATATAATATATATATAAGATAAAACTCTCTCACCGACACCACACCCTGTCAAAATCTCCACTTCTATTATATGTTACGTTGCAGAGAAATTACTTTCAGTCTGTTATAAGCTGTTTAAGTAATTAAAGGTTTTTCGGGATCAAAAGTATCCTATATGTTGACCAGGGATATAAGCTATCACCATACAAAATTTCATGTAAATCGGTCCTGTCGTTTCAGAGATTAGCCGGTACAAACAGAACAAAAAATTTGAAAAAAATCTACATTAGTTCTATTGTACTTCTTACATCCCCCTGACTCGATTTTTAGCATTTTTTTTCATTGTACAGAAATTTGACCTCTGCAATTTTATTATATGTATAGATTTCAATATTGCAAAAACGATTCGTTTTTGATACAAACAATTAGAACAATAACGCCTGGTAACTCTACTGATTTTTCTATAATGAACTGCCCGTAGTAGTAGTAGTAGTAGTAGTAGTAGTAGTAGTAGTAGTAGTAGTAGTAGTAGTAGTAATAGTAGTAGTAGTAGTAGTAGTAGTAGTAGTAGTAGTAGTAGTAGTACTACTACTACTACTACTACTACTACTACTACTACTACTTTACACATGAAAGTACCGACTATTAGTGCACGTTTGATAAGCGGGTTTCAAGTATCGGTGATTTCGATGTGGTTAAACCAGCACATACAGATGTGCTGGTTTACGCGCTATGTATTATGACGTCATATCTAAGAAATAAAATTTAATTTACAGATTTCTTCTTTCATCAAAATCCTACCACCCGATTATAGTGCTAAGTATTTCATTTAGATTGAAGGGTTACATTATTGAAGTTTTAGTAGAGCTTCCTAACTTTTACATAGCCTATATTGACAAGGTATAAAGGCAATAGCATTCGAATGGTGAAAGAATTATTGAAATCTGTCCAGTAGTTTTTGAGTTTATTCGTTACAAATATATAAAACCACAAATCTTTTCTCTTTATAATATATATCTTTATAATATGCATTGGTCGCCCAGTGACCGAAATTCGACCATAAATAATTTAAATTATAAGTTTGAACATTATTAAGGTTCTGTTGTCAAAGACAATACTTCTATAATCACAGATTTCGTCAAGGCTACGCTGTTAATTTGACTTTAACAATAAACAAAAGGGTATATATGCGTGTGTGTGTCAAATATATAGTAGTCCATGTAATTTTTGAAGTGAAACTTCTATATAGAGGGGGTCATACGATTTTTCGCTCACGAAAAGGTGTCACAGTCACGTGGTCACCGGCACTAATTCTCACATTTTTAAAATCGTGATATCTTTCGAATGGAATGTCCAAATTGAATAATTCAAAAAGTTATATAAAGGTATTGAAGCAGTCTTGAATATGAAGTAATTTATTTTGATAAGGATGAATACCAAGATACAAATAAAGAGCCTTTTCTAGCGGTGGCATTTTAATTAATTTTTTAAAATATAAAAACACTTATTGTGGCATAACTATAACTATATAGTTACACATATGCTGTCGCGACACTTTTTGTAAATAATGATGTGTTCTACAAAGTCGTAGTACATTATTTCATTCTATCATCAATAATATTCGCAGCGCACGCGATTTAAAGTACTTTTTTACACCTTCGGTAACATTATTGGAGTTTTAGTTAGGACCCCTAATTTATTTGTAAATATAATATAGCGTATTCTACCCGGGAATAGCGTAGCTTGCCAACAGTGAAAGAATTTTTCAAATCGGTTCAGTAGTTTCGGAGCCTCTTCATCAAAACTGAGCAAACGAAATATTTTTGAATTATTTTTTTGGAAATATTTGTCTGTTAACATAATTTGAGGATGAAAGATGCGCAAATTATTGATCGATGGCATTTGGTAATGTTCCGTTGTATGTGTATAATTTTAGAGTAGACTATGAATGTTTTTTGGTTCCGGTTCGAATTCAGTTTTGTTTGATAAAATAAAATATGTTTACATAAAAAATGCATTAATTAAAATGTACCTAACCTAACCAAATCATAATTTGCAGTAAACCTGCGAAAAATCGAAATGTGTGCTGGGACACATATTAGAAGTGAAACTTCAACGGATAAGTTGAAAAACGAATCGCAACGGACAAGTGGAAAAACGAATGGCAACGGATAAGTGGAAAAATTAATCGCAACGTACAAGTGGAAAAACTTCAACTGACAAGTAACAAAGTGAATCGCAACAAAATTTTAACTAGAAGTTTTACGGGTAGATTGTTAATGTACTTGTCCAATTTGAAAACCTGTCTGTGTTTTGTTGCGATTCACTTTGTCACTTGTCAGTTGAAGTTTTTCCACTTGTACGTTGCGATTCGTTTTTCCACTTGTCCGTTGCGATTAATTTTTCCACTTATCCGTTGCCATTCGTTTTTCCACTTGTCCGTTGCGATTCGTTTTTCAACTTGTCCGTTGAAGTTTCACTTCTAATGTGTGTCCCAGCACACATTTCAATTTTTTTTTAATTGATTCAATGTATTTTTAATGCATAATTTAAAACATATTAGCATTCTGCACTCCTCCATATAAACTATAAATGTGCGATTTTCATAATCCGTCCGCGCAATTTTCGTAAAAAGGGGTAAAAAGTTTTTGCTGTATTTTTGTTTCACTTATTAATATATAGATATAGAAGAGATATATTTTCTCAAGAAAATAGTGATACCGATTTATGAAAAAGGTAAATAAAACACCTACATCTCAACGTTAAGATATTTTAATGATGTGTGCTAAATTATTTTTTAATGATTCCATTTGTTTTACAAAAAAACATTAAATTAATTATGAAAGCGATTTAGATTTTTTATATAACTTTCCTTAATGTATTTTTAGTTCAATAAACTTGATGGGCTTGTGGTAGCTAAGTGGCTACTGGCTACACACTCACACCTCGTTGCAATGACGTGGGTTCTAACTCTACCCGGTGAGTAGTATTGGTTCGGAAAAATAAAACTAATCATTCTGAAATAGGACGGTATTGAACAAATCACGTTTATAGAGAAGTAAACATCATGATTAATTCTAAGTCTAAACATTATTAGAAACATTTTGTAAATAGCAGTTTTCACTTTTGGTAGTGTTAATTAATTAATTTACAAACAGACACTTCAATTCAATTTATTTTTATAGGTACAGATTATCATGAAGAAACTCATATTCTATGATATTATGAAATTTCGTTGACACGACGTACCGCTGCTCCAAAAACTTGACAAAACCCAACAAGGAAGGTGCTACTAAAATCTTTGATCGCTGTTTCAAATAGTTTAAATGTAGGTAATAGAACATAACATTAAAAAAATCAACTAAATCATGGACTTTAAAAATAAAAAGACTTAAAATGTGACAGCGGCCATCTTATGTGAGTTTGTAAAACAAGATGGCGTCAAATACGGTTTTCCGGTTTCTGATACTGTTGACTGCGCTGGTTTGGATTGTGGCTGAAGAGAGGAATGCGACGCGAAGAAGACGAGAACCTTGGACTAATGGGAGTTGGTTGTAAGTATTTTTTTTTAATAAATGCTTAATTTTTATTATATTGAAGGCCTCTATGATTGAGCGAGCAAGTCTTTGTCGGCTTACCTTAATGCAACACAGAGGCTCCGGATTCGATTCTGGTATGGTAAATTTCAGAAAACGTATTTTCTCCGTTTTTTACTATGGTCTGGGTGTCTGGGATCGACCACAGAGTAGTCCGTTGTATATTACACGTAACACAAGCGTAACTTATTTAATTTGGGTATATACAATATGTGTGCTTGTCTGCCGATTATTAAAAAAAATAAAAAAAAATATGTAGCAAATAAATTTAATAAGTAAGTTGGAAGACAGATTTAGAATGATTTTGTAAGGTGTAGACCCCATTTGTCCCTGCGCCACAGTTCCAAGGAACACATCTATCTATCTCGAATAGTTTCGGGATCCTTGGCGTCGACAAAACCAACGACGTGCAGTTTCAGGGTCATCTGGATGGCAAGGCTAAACTTGCCTCTAAAAAGCTTGGTGTGCTAAGCCAGTCCAAGTAGTACTCCGCGGCAACGACTTGCGCTATACAAAGCACAAATCAGGCCGCATATGGAGTACTGCTCACACCTATGGGTCAGAGCACCCGCTTACCAGACTGACCCCTCGACTCCATCCAGCGTCGCGCCGTTCGTATCGTCGACGATCCCATACTTACAGGCGGTGTAGAATCACTTAGCCTTCGGAGAGACTTTGCGTCCCTCTGCGTATTTTGCGGCCTGTATAACGGGGAGTGTTCCGAGTAACTGTTTGGTCTGGTGCCATCGCCTCACTTTTACAACCGCACTGCTCGCCAGCGACGGGATATTCACCCCCATTTCGTTGAACTCCCACGCTCAACTACGCAACGGTTCTCTAGAACATTTGTTCCGCGTACAACAATGATCTGGAGGGAACTTCCCGCCGCGGTTTTCCCTTTGCGCTATGACATGGGATTCTTTAAGAAGGGCGTTATAACATTTCTTAGAGGTCGGCAACGCGTTGACGACACCCCTGGTGTTGCAAACGTCCACAGGCACAGGTAACCACTTTCCATCAGGTGGGCCGTCTGCCTGTTTGCCTGCTTCAGGCTATAAAAAATAAATAAAAAAAGTATCAATAGGGCCCGAATCAGCTAATTTTTAAATATACTACCCACTTTAAAACACTACCGAGAAAATTACCGCAGCATTGAAAAAAGTATGTAAGCTATCGTTCTGTTATTATATTAATAGGAATTAGCTCGAATTGACATGAAAGAAATATTGATTCGGTGCCGTTCTTCGTGTTATTATATTCAAATGGCAAGTCTAGACTCGGCCTCAGGTGGCTTTACAGCTCGGTTATAAAGCTGCCCTTTATTACAAACGATAAAAATATGAAAGGAAACGACAAATTGTAAAATATTATATTTTATACAAGCGCCTGATAGAAATCTTAGAGCAGTCATTCGTTTCAATGTTCTCAATTTTATTTACAGCAGGCGTCTTTATTCGTAAATTAATATTTTACGAACATTTATTATTACGGTTCTGTTGTTAATAACGTAATTAAAATATTTAAATTGCTCACCAAAACATTCTCTTGGTTTTTAAAGCGTGTTATACGAAGTTAGTTACTGATTTTAGAAGGTCTGGATGAAAGTTATGTTCCTAGTAAAGTACAACACAAAAGTTAATAACTACATCATCTTCTTCTTATATATAAAAACTAGCGGCCCCGGCAGACGTTGTCCTGCTATGAAAAAATAAAAATCTAAGACCCGATCTCAGCGCCACCTATCGTTTCCAACGGGATATAAAGTATCCTATGTTCGTCTCCTGGTATCACCTCTCATGACTGCCCACCACATCATACATGCGCGCGCAATACTTAATACTTATTTGGCTTCAACACTAATACTTACATTTTAAATATCGCGATATCTTTTGAATGAAACGTCCGAATTGAATAATTCAAAAAGTTCTAGAAAGCTATTGAATTCGTCTTGAATATGGAGTAATTTATTTTGATAAGGATTAATACCAAGGTACAAAATATAGAGTTTTTGAAATGACGGCATTTTAATTATATAAAAAAATAAAAGAAAACACTTATTGTGAGATAACTACAATAGTTAGACATATGATTACGCGATATTTTTTGTAGACAATTATATATTCTGCAAAGTGGTAGTACATTGTTTTGTTCTATAGTTTTCGCAGCGCACGCCGTGTAAGGATTTTTTTCGGGTCATATTTTACATCTTGGGTTACATTATTGGACTTTTAGTAAGGATCCCTAATTTTTTGAAAATATAATATAGCCTATAGCCTTCCTCGATAAATGCATTATTCAACACTGCAAGAATTTTTCAAATGGGACCAGCGGTTCCTGAGATTAGCGTGTTTAAACAAACAATCAAACAAACAAACTCTTCAGCTTTATAATATTAGTATAGATTAATGTTTGTCTGCATGTCCTCTATAGAATCGTAAACTATACATCATGTGATGATCTTTAGCAAAGTTGTTGTGCATGAGCCAGAGAAGGTTTCTGAGTTGGTTCACAATTGGACCCGGTAGGTGGCGGTGCTGTCGGCATATCGATTGAAGCTTTTCCGGGCAGGACGACGTCTGCCAGGACAGCTAGTTTAAAAATTTCACTTTTATATCCAATCCGGATGCATCTCCAGTGCTGGATTTAAGTATTATACGATGGTAAGGGTGAAAAAAATCCGTGAGTCGAAAATTTTAAATATAATACCTAAATATAAGGACAATTCAAATTCAAAAATTGATTTGAATTAGTTTGATTATGAATGTATAATTACGGCTTGACATGGCAATTACATAAGGGTTTCATTTCGCCTAAAATGTCTACGGAACCCTAAAAATGGCGGCAATTTAAACAGGCCAGCCTAAATCCACCACTGTGTCTGTGTCTCTGCCAAATTGATTTCAGTAAACACAAATAAATAACTGTCTTTAATTTAAAAATACCACAATATGCAGAGTTCATTTTATTGAAAATAAAAATCCAAAAATCGTTTACGTGTGTAAATTTAATTGAATAAAAACAATATACATAAATTACATCACGGCACGTCTGATGTTTTCATCGAGATCTGTAAAGTTAATGTTTTATCTGCATTCTGTCGCTTATTGTGCTAGTACCTAGTTTCTTCAGGATTCCTACATCGATATGTTGAATATTTTTTGAAGTGATAACTTCTTATGAGAGGGTAAACCGCTTCGTTACGTAACGCGTTACGGCGCCAGTCTGTCTGGCTTCCCTTTCTCTCACGTATACAGCAGCGGTCGGCAGGCTCCTCCTTTCTTACTCTAACCCACAACACCAGCCGTATTTCGGTAATTAGATTAAATAATGATACTAATAATGTATATTGTATTCAAGAATTGTAACTAACAATAAAATATTTTTTTTTAATCAATAAAAGATTTTATTAATAAATAACCATTCCTTATATCATCATATTAATATACATAAAATGTAAGTAAAATGAGCCACGCAAACACAGACGTTTACAGGAAGACAAAGAAGAGATACTCGCACACCATCCAGTATCAATAGTGGGGACATAAATATCTTTTCTCTCGTGGGCAACGGGACGGGATATTTATAAAAACCGACAAAAGTCGTGAGAAAGTTTATTTCAAAAACGAAATAAAATGTAAGTAATAATCTAAGCTTTTCTCAAGTTAAACAGTTTCAATATTAAATAGTTCAACATAGATTACTACACTCGGCATAAAATCTTATTATTATAATTATACAAAAAAAATATGATGATATAACAAAGACAACATTTTTTTATATTATTAAACAATTTTGTTAAAAAATAAGCTTACTTTGTATTTAAACGAGGATGAGAAATGAATATTGAATCAATTTGGTTGTAAGACACAAAAATAAATGAACACGACGGTGTTCAATGACATTGAAAGATTCAAGTTGTTAATATAGTAGGGGAGGCCAAACGGGGATTTGGGGATTTACTCGAGCGTGGCAGAATAACATAAGGGGAGACAGCTTGCACCCTATTATGTAGCCCCACCAATATATTAATCCTTCATACAGTGTGGGGATATTTTTATGCTTCAAATTACTTTTCAAACCGTCAGATTAAGGAAATTCCTCCACATAATTGTCAGATTATAGGTCAGCACGACAAGGACAACTAGCTGAACCGTCTGTACTTTAATGTGACGCGCTCGAGTACTTCAATGTAAATTTTTTATGCAATTTCAAAAATCGGCCATAGCTTTTGGTCGCGTCCAAATCGTCTTTTGATTTGGAGTTCCTTTAGGGTTTACTTAACATCCCATTTGAACATCTGAAGCGCTAGAGTATTTCTGTGCGACTCTTTTAAAAAAAATCGTGCACTTGCTCCCCCCACCAGTGAAAGGGCATACATCATTAACATTATTTCTTATTAGCATATACTCTTCACAATTCAACAGGTCTCCGCGACGCACGAGTAACTCCACATTTAGCATTTTGCCCCCCCCCCCCCCCCCTTACTAATAACCATATCACCTTTAACACATTGTATTATTGAAAGAATTCCCACTGAGATAATCAATAGTATTTGCCATTTGTTTGGGGACTCCATATATCCAGAAGTGGTAAGCCAAGGTTGTGACGTCGGCAACTGTGAATGATAAGGAGATCATTTCCTGAAAAATAATAATTTTGTGCCTGTTTAAGTTTTACCTACAGCGCGTTCCATTAGTAGCCTACAACGCCCAAAATGATCCGTTAGCCGTTCCACTAGGGGACTGCGGTCGTTGTTGTCGTGGGGAAAACCTCACTAATTAAGTTCCAGCTTCTGCCTCAAGGCCGGCAGCACATTGGCATCACCTCTCGTATTGCAAATGTCCATATGCGACGGTAACCACTTACCATGACAGTTGGGCCGTCAGCCTTTCTGCTGTGCTTCAGTAATAAAAAACCATACATCAACCAATTCAACCGTTCTGGCGTGATTGTGAAAAAACATACATCCAAACTTTCGCACTTGTAATATCAGTATATAAAATATATACGGTAGATTATGTGCGTTTCACGATAAAAATCCCGCGGCAAAAAATGCAACTAATTATGAGAGATCAACCCAAGCACGATGTTATTTTTTTTACTTTAACCGACTTCAAAAAGGAGGAGGTTCTCAACTTGATTGGTATTTTTTTTAAATGTATGTACACCCATTATACGGACCGCTGAGTTTTATGATCCATTTTACGTGATTCTTCTTTAGTTTGATACGGAATAGTTGCCATTTGGTCCCCTAAAAATGTAACAAAGTTTGGCTCAGTAGTTTTCATTTTATGAAAATTTTTCGCTCCCATTTCTTGGAACTTATATTTTTTAAGGCGCGCGGCACCTTTCGTAGGCCTACCCATAGCTAGACTAGAAAAATAGAAACTGACTTCAAAAACCTAAAAGTATAAAATAACTCAATAAAAAATTTTGACTATTTTTTTTCGTTTAATAAGAGATATTTTGTAACATTTTGTTGTTATAACAGTTTATATATATTTTTATTCAAAAATCTTTGAGTTATTTTATACTTTTTGGGTTTTTTTATTCGAAGTTTTTTATTATTATTAAGCATTTTAACGCAATTAATGTAATATTTCATTACCTTATTATTTTACTAGGATATGCCCGCGATTTTATCCACACTGGACTTGAAATTCTCGCGGGATTCCCAGAATAAAAAAGCGCATATTTTAAGTCTAAGAATTTGCTGTCGATCAGCGAAAACCGCATCGAAGTCGGCCCAGTAGTTATTACGTAAAACTTGATCAAACAGATAAGAAATCTAAAATAAAATAGGACCTGTGTTCTTCATCGTTTATATAACTGTAATATGTTCTAGTTGCTATTTTGAAATAGGTTCCTAAGTTCACACACGGCATTATAAACTTTATAATATAATAAGATTTGGCCCCGTCTTTGTTTCATGACACAAAAACAAAATCACCAAAATCGCTCCAGGTGATTAGGAGGATTGTAAAACCCGACCTCAGCGCCACCTACCGGTTCTAATTGCGAATCTAAACCATCCGGGAACCCATTCAAACACACAAAAACAAAATCACCAAAATCGCTCCTGGTGATTAGGAGGATTATAGAACCCGATCTCAGCGCCACCTACCGGTTCCAATTGTGGATCTAAATCAATCCGGGGACCCTCTCAAACACACACACAAAATTTCATCAAAACCGGTAAAGTCGTTCTCAAGTTATAAAATTACAACGAAAAGTGGCATTGATTTTTATATAGATTATTATTACCCGCCATATCCCTCCTTCGTTAATGTAGCCCTTGCTATTAGTTGCATCCACATATAGATGCACCTTGAAGCCTGTTATTATGTATTCATCGGAAGGCTGATTAGAATTTTTCATCTGAAATTTAAGAATGTTATAGTCATTTTTTAACCGACTTCGAAAAAAAGAGGAGGTTCTCAATTCGTCGGGATCTTTTTTTTTTTTTTTTGCTTTTTTTAATGTATGTTCGCCGATAACTCCGTGATTTATGATCCGATTTACGTTATTCTTTTTTTGTTCGACGCGGAATAGCTTCCAATTGGTCCTCTAAAAATTTTACATAGTTTGGCCCAGTAGTTTTGATTTTATGAACATTTTTCATGGAAATAATTTTCACTCCGTTCCATATGTACACCGATTACTCTGAGATTTATGATTCGATTTACGTGATTCTTTTTTTGTTCGACGCGGAATAGCTGCCATGTGGTCCCCTAAAAATTTGACATAGTTTGGCCCAGTAGTTTTCATTTTACGAACATTTTTTTGTTCCCGGTTCTTGGGACCTATATTTTTTAAGAAGCGCGGCACCATTCGTAGGTCCACCCATACATAGCTAGACACTAAAAAGTAACAAATAAAATTTAAAAACTTCGTTTAAAAAAACCGACTTCAAAAACGAAAAAACTAAAATGTATAAAATAATAATCGTTTTTGAAGTCGGTTTTTTTTAAACGAAGTTTTTATTAAACCTTGCTAGTGTACGTGTTGGAACAGTGCCGTAAATAGGGCGGGGCCACCGGTGCTCAAGCACAGGGCGTAGACTCTGAAGAGAGCAAGAATGGCCAAACCAGACAGGACATCTTTCGCTTTGCTCCTGAAATCCAACAAATACCTCCCTACATGCCAGTATCATCAAAAACATCTGTTTAATTAGTTGGGACGAATGCGGTAATGGCCTGGCGCTAACTATCACGATGATGTATGTAATTGTTGCTTAATTAATTTAACATTAATCTTAAGACTATATAGAGAAATCTTAACAGCTATGTGAAAATATGCAAAACATAATCTTTTCTTTTTTCTTTCAATTCTTTCATTCTCCTATACATGTTCGTAAATGCATCTCCGAAGGTTTGTCTGTTTCCTGTATTGACAAATATTAGCACGTGCATAGAATATTTAATCTACATACTTAAGCACGTGAGATAAGTCTGTTAGAGCATTACTTGAAAACTACTGAACGTTTTTTAAATGAAATGACAAAATAAATAACCTCGTTTCCTTGATATTGTTACAACTCAAGTCCCGACAAAAACAAAATCCACCTGCATATCTGAAACAAAACACATTTTTTTACCTGCCAGCATTTAAACTAGACGTAACTATTTTATGGTCGTCTTCTTTTGTTTACTTTGTGTTTAAAATTTGTGATTAGAAAACAGCCCATTGTCTTATTGAATTGTTTTATGGCAGTTTGCGGCCGAGTTATTAGCCAGGTGTGGCGGATTAAGTCGACTTAGATACGGGAACATTGTATTTGTGCAGTATAAAACGATGACTTGATGGAGGGGGATGGAGAACTACAAATGAATTACGACCTACATTACGTTTGGATTTGTTGTGTTCGGTTATATTTGTACCTGTGTTATACGTGTTTGTATAGTTCTAATAAACTCTATAGTAATTCTAACGGCATTTTGATTCAAGTGCCGCAATTCTTAACAATATAAACACATATGTATATGTCTAAAGATGGTGCTGTAGTCGCGTTTTTATAAACAGGTCGTCATGGCAACAGAGCACACAGACAATAGAAACTTACAAATCCTGTAGGATATGACAGCGTAAGGTTCACGTCTTGAGCTGGAAACCTCCATGACTTGGTTCCATAAATTACCAGGACAGATTCTGAAAATAATAATACTGTCAATTGTGTGACATTCTACACGTATTCAAGGGTACCGTAGAAATGACAAACATAAATAATTATAATATAATTTCTGTCATTTTTACAAAGTCACTCCGACATAAGCAAACTCAAGCGCATTAAAGCGACACAATCAATTTCAAGTGGTGTGCATTGAAGTTACAAGTTGCATCAAAATATTACAGTTTGTCTCAATACAGGTTGCGCACTGTAATGCTGGGTTCTCTTGCCTCACCGATGTAATGCTCGAATCTGTAACATTATAGGTCACGCACTGTAATGCTCGGTTCCTATACGTCACTGATGCAATGCTCGAATCTGTAACATTACAGGTTGCGCACTGTAATCCTCGGTTCTCCTCCCTCACCGATGTAATGACTCGTATCGGACCCATTGCCGAACAAAAGTTGAACAGAATTTAAACAGAAGTAAGAAATACTCAAACAATAACACATATTAATATGTGTTATTGTGTATTCTCTATTTTTATTCATTTAGGTATATGTATTGTGTGATATTTATATATCCTATTTTTATATGTATTTAATTGGCACACCACCGTCATACACTTGCGTATCTCCCCTTCATAAAATCCATAGCCCGGGTTGTCTGGAAGAGACCGCTCTAAAGCGATAAGGCCGCCCATTACACCAACTTTTACTGTTTAATGTAATTACTGTAAATTGTTTATTTCATGTGTATGTGGTGAACAATAAAGTGTTATCTATTCTATTCTATTCTCACTGTTTCTGTCATTTGGCTAAAAAACCTTAATAATAAACACATTACTTATAAGTCATTGACAATGTAATTTATGAGACTATAATATTTTATTTTTTCCATATCATTCTGAATTAAAAAATCGATTATAATGACATAAATGATAAAACTAATTCGTAGTGTTTGTTGATAAGAGAACGATTAATTTTGCGTGTATTAATGTCATCAAAATTTAAATATATGGTTTAGTACTTTATTTATTTATTGCTGGTTGTGGGTTGTTTAGTCGCCTCTTACGAGAGGTCGCCCGGCCGCGGGAATTTATAGTATGGTTTTGTTACAAGCTTTTATTTAGTTGCAATGGATGTATGTAGTTCGGGTGGAATCTTGCAAATTAAAGTTGACCAATTTCCCGGTTCGATTGAGTTGAAATTTTGCACGCATATGTATATCGCGTGACAATGCAATAATATGGTACCATGGAGCTGATCTGATGATGGAGTCGGAAGGTGACCATAGGAACTCCTGTACTAAACAATATAGACCCGTCGTGTTTGGGCTCGTTTTACTTGCCTTAGCTAACACTCTGCTGCTGCATGATATCCAGGATCTCAAAAGCTTGTATTTAAAAACCTTTTTAAAAAAGCTTATTTTCCAATATGCTTCCATTCATATTATTATTAATAAAAATATTCGACTGTGGCACAGAAATGGTCATGGATTTATTCGTGCCTCAGAGTCATGTAAAATACGTTAATTTATGATACATAATAACATTGGAAAAATGAATTTGCAGAATATTAATGTTATATGAAAACTAGGAGCAAAGGCCCTGGTTATCATCATTCGAGTGTTTTTACTTCTGATTTAATAGTAATAAGCGTTAACATCATTATATATAATTCTTCTGTTCGTATGTATATCACTGAACTCCTCCTAAACGGTTGGACCGATTTTGATGAATTTGTGTGTGTTCAAATGAGTTCAACAAAACAACCCACAGTCAGGTTGTAGGGTATTTGCCCGTCTGGATGGCTACCAGCCCTGGTCTAGAGTATTCCGCCATAACAACCTTGAGTAGTCGCCGATTTCAGTATCCCTTAAGAAAGTAACAGCACATTTGTAGCACTTTTGGTGTTGCAAATATCCATAGGCGATGGTAACCGCTTTCCATCAAGTGCCTGCTGAACTCAAGCAATAATAAAGAAATCGTTTAGATTTTCAATTGGAACCGGTTGGTGGTATGATCGGGTTCTAGAGTTTTGTTTTTTCAGAACAGGACAATGTCTACCGGGCTCGCTAGTATATCAGTAAATGCTTGAAATGAAACCTAGTAAATAACCATAAGTACACAAAGCTACATAATTACTAACCGTTAAATTCCTTAACGTTGCACTGGTACATAATTTTCGACTTATGCACAGTCTGAATTATCCCTCCATGAACAGGTGGGGGACGTTCATACAAATCGGTACTGTCAACAACTTGCACAGGCATTATAAAATCGCAGAGCACTTCATTATATGATAGAATAAAAAACAGGATTAAAAAATTCATAATAAAAACCATTTAGTATATTATAGACACAATTTCAATTCAAACTGTAAGATATAATTATTAATTAGTGTGTTGATTAATATGAGATAATAATATGGTGTGATAATATGTCAAACATTAGGTACCACAGTTTATTGTTATATAGTTGTATAAGCCGCGCGCAGGTTTGTCGATGATATGAATAAATTTATTACAACAGCTATTTATGTAACCTTTTTTGTCAACCATACTGACCATCGACGCATGGCATCATGAGTCTATCGGCAACCCTTCAGCGCACGGGTAATAACTGCTCCTATTTTTGATATCATATTAATATAGTGTAAATTTTTTTATGTCACTATGTATCATAAGAAGCCAACGCGTTGCCAGTCTTTAAGATGGCATGGATGTGATGGGATAAAGGAGATAGGTTAGAGGGATAAGATAGGAGAGATGGGATAGGGGACTAGACTACATTACATTTAAAATATTGTAGTTATGGACAAACAAAGGAATAACGTCTGTACGTAGTAGTCATGCTGGAATCATTATTTAGATTATAACTAGCTACACGCTCTCACAAAATATTTGTGTGAAATAGTTAGCTTTAACTAATCGTGTTTCATACTATGATTGACAGTTCCGATGGCCACTTTCCATATCCCATCCTTATATCATACCCCTATCTTATTCCCTCTATCTCTTTGTTTCTGTCTGATCTCCAAGTAAATAGGATACAGTTTAGAAGAGATGGTGCATGCGCTTGTTGTTCCGACCATTATAGAAATGGACTTACTAAATACATTCGTTGTACAACTGTATAAAATTAAACTTTGTCATTATCGACGTTTTAAAAATATCCGCTGTTTTATCAGGTTTTTAGCAATCTCTAAATTCTTTGCTCCTTAATCCATCGGTTTTGACCGATTGACATCTAAACAAAGTATGGCGCAATCTACTGATATAAAATTTGGGAGCTCTTCTGGGTTATATTTTTTTACAGTGTAACTAATCATTATAATATTGTTACATACCGACAAAGAAATGCGCACATCTGGCTGTCTTAAAACGCAGTTTATTACCTTTCATGCATTCGGAGTTCTTTTATTTACTTCGTGTTTAAAATTTGCAATTAAGAAAACATCCTATTGTTATCGTACTTGTTTTATGGCCGTTATTAGTGTCGAACTAATCCTTGTTGTTATTGTTGCATTGCGTCGAAGCTTGCCAGATGTGCGGATTAACTCAGTGAACGCGGCCCTTTGTCGGTCGACGGCCTCTGTGGTTGAGCGGGCTAAGCCTTTGCCGGCCTACCTCACTGTAACGCAGAGGCTTCGGGTTCGATTCCTGGTATAGTAAATTTCGGAAACGTATTTTCTCCGTTATTTACTATGGTCTGGGTGTCTGGGATCGCCCCAGTGTATAGCGTTGTATAATTACCCATAACACAAGCGTAACTTGCTTATTTGGGGATATACAATATGTGTGTTTGTCTGCCGATATTTATCTATTTATTTATTATTATACAGTTTAGTATAAAACAATGCCCGAACGGAGGGGTGGGGCAGTCAAGCGACGATTACGATACTAGCAAGACGTGTGTAGTACTTTTCGATTAGCGATATAGTGACGGACTTTGCGCGTTTTATTGAATCATGCAGTTTTTACTGGTTGTATCCAGTTATATTTGTATGTATGTATGTGTTGTAATTGTGCTTTTTACGAAAATTGCGCGGACGGACGAGTATGAAATTTCGAACACTTATCTATACTAATATTATAAAGAGGTAAAGTTTGTGACGTTGTAGGGGGGGGGGGGGTAATCTCTGGATCTACTTAATCGATTTTGAAAATTCTGTCACCAGTGGAAAGCTACATTATTCCTGAGTGACATAGGGTATATATGATTGTAATGAATAATAAGTATGTTTGAATTTTTTTCTGATGCCCAGCGAAGTGGGCACGGGTCAGCTAGTATTTTATATAGAGAAGGAGTGCAGAATGCTATTTTTTTAAATTATGCATAAAAAATACATTAAATCAATAAAAAAACATTGCACACAATACCATGTGTTTGACGCATTTGTACTCTTTTGTTTATTGTTAAAGTCAAATTAACAGCGTAGCCTTGACGAAATCTGTGATTATAGAAGTGACAACAGAACCTTAATAATGTTCAAACTTATAATTTAAATTATTTATGGTCGAATTTCGACCGCTGGACGACCACAAGTAGTAATTAAACTAGAATCCTCATAAATCGGTGAGATCAACAAAAAAGGGTCTGAACATCGTTTCCATGTTAGTCGGCCCTCATTAGAGTCGTGTTAGGGGCACTTTAACATTATTAAGAGCCATTATATTCACACCCGACCGCTATTCGGTCTTTGACATTTTAATGTTCTTATCAATAATATATTTAACCAGTGGCGGAGCAAGACCTCAATTTCATGTGGGCAACATACATTTTGCGAGGCCCTCCGGTAACGCAAAAACATGGATTCGAATAACAATTGAAACTGATTACTGGCACTGGCTGCGAATGTTGCTATCCCAGAAAAAAATTGTGTCCGTGCAGTTCACACGCAGTAGAGGTGAGACTTCAGAGAATATACTCACAGATAATTTCTTCTGTAACCTTTGTTAATATAAATATAATACCTGTTAACGATAGATTTGGTTGGATGAACGGCCCACACGGTGTTGCCTATAAAATAAATAAATTATAAAATTAAATACAAAAAATAAGTAAAAAACCTGGTGCGTCTTGGGACGCCCGACAGAAACTTAAATAACTTAAAGACCTTAAAATCTAATTTGAACTATTTAATATTGAAATTGTTTAGTTTGAGGAGCCTGCCTGCCGATGCTGTATGCGTGAGAGAAAAAAATACTGATGGAATGGTTTCATTTTTCAAAAGAAAATTTTAATTTTATTTGTTTGATAGATATTTTGTATGTATATAGAGAAGGAGGTAAATGGAAATCATAATCGAATTGATCAAGTTACATTTATTTGTACGCATAAATACAAATATGTCAATTACGCTGCCGAACGCAGAGGCCGATTGTGCCTCTTTGTCGCTCGTTCCGCGCTCTCGCTTGCACTTCAAGCCTTAAATAGAACGCCTCAGAACGAGGTAACGCCGCATGAGTCATGTTTTTTCGTGCGTGAAGCCGGCTCCATCGAATTATAAGACGTTGTCACGTCAAAATCGGAATCGTAAATCGGATCATAAATCTCGAAGTAATCGGTGACCATACATAAAAAAAGATTCCGAGGAATTGACAACCTCCTCCTTTTTTGAAGTCGGTTAAAAAAACATAGGTTAAGTTTCATCTCTCTTTCATCATATAAAATAAGTACTATTATACTGTTCCCGAGGGATAGATGAATTTAGTCGTTATTGACTAAATTAGTATTATATAGAATATATATAATACTAATATAGTACTATAATAGAATAAATTAGTATATACTAATATAATAATATACTAACAAATACTTCGTCATGCAACGAAACTGATAATGCGATTTAAATGTGTTGCTCTCAAGGATAATTCCATCTTCTCCAGATGGCGTAACGGGTATTTGTCATTAGGTACTTCGAAAAATTATTTCGACTTTTCTAAGAATTATAATATAGCCACTTTGAGACATATGCAACCTTTTCTAACGTGAGCGAAGCCATAAAAAAACCTACTAACTACAAAACCTAGTAAATGATACATTTAAAAATACATTTAAATGAAATTATATTTCATTTAAACTAACCACAATATATGACTGATATTTTAGCGATAATAAAAACCTATATAAACTCTTTTCTAAGAAACCTTATTTTGTTATCTGTGATCATTTGAAAAAGGAACAATGTGTCGTATTGTGCTAGCCTGTCTGTCATTTTTAGCAGTGGCAATACTGGCCTCAGAATCACGCGGGAACATCGCTATGGGGGATTCGTTTGGCGGTAATTTGATATTTCACAACACGGTCCAGAAATATGCGATACCATTTATTGTTAGAGACGAAGATATTACTGTGAAGGGTGTGGGAAGTGAGCGCATCAAATCCATTCTGGTCCAGGACTTGGAAGGCCATGCTGAGAGTTTCATCAAAGATGGCGGTATAGGAGAGCACGAAGTGACGATTGGACTGAAAAGCAAAAGAGGTCACGGATTCAAGTTTTTAATTGATGTTTATGCTTTATAAATAAAAAAGGTGTAAAGTTTTATTTCATATTCATTTTGTCTATTATTCTCATACTCAGAAGAAATGAAACGAAGTGTGACAAGAGGTGAGAGGGATTCTAAATTACGTGACGTCACCTTTCATATATTATATCCTTACATTATATTCAACCTTGACACAAGAAATTTGAAGCATTAACGAAAACCTTCAAACATTTCCTGCTCTATCTACATGAACATAGTGTTTAAATTATTATATATAACTAGCTGTCCCGGCAGACGTCGTCCTGCCCGGTAAAAAATAGGGGTTGATCGTAGAGGGTTGAAAATTTAGGGTTGTATGTATTTTTGTATGTTGTATCATAAAAAAATAGAAATTAAAAATTTTGTCTAAAAAATAAAAAAAAAAGTTTAGGGGTGGACTACCCCTAACATTTAGGGGGATGAAAAATAGATGTTGGCCGATTCTCATAGATACCGGATAAGCATAAAAAATTTCATCAAAATCGGTCAAGCCGTTTCGGAGGAGTATGGCAACGAAAACTGTGACACGAGAATTTTATATATTAGATGTATACTATCTCATTATCTCGCAGGTCGCTTTTTTCCATCAAGTTTCAAATCAAAACCATACTAAAAAGTTTCATTTAAAAAAAAAAAAGTATATGTGTGTTCAGTTCACACGCATTAGAAATAAAACTGCACAGAATATACTCACAGATAATTCTTCTCTGACTATTATTAATGTAAATATAATTCATTTAGCCTACATTCGTCAACATATTATAATTCAAAATAAACTTCTTAAGTATAACTTTGTGATGCACAATGTAAGACTCGTATCTCATTCTCTCGCAGGTTTAGTCCTATAGATTTATGTGTTTATCTCTTTATAGTATCGCTTTTTCTTTTCATCGAGTCTGAAATCACAACTTCACAATCACAAGAAATTTCACTTCAAAATTCTAAAAATACCATTTTCGGTATCTTCTGGTCCGAATTATGGCCCCTGATTTTTTTCACATGTTTATTTTGACACTAGTTTCTGCCCGCGATTTCATCCACGTGATGCGGTTTTTTTAATTATCCCACGGGAACTCTTTAATTTTTCGGGATCAAAAGTATCCTATATGTTGACTAGGGATATAAGCTACCACCGTACAAAATTTCATGTAAATCGGTCCAGTCGTTTCGTAGATTAACCGGTACAAACAGACAAACAAAAAATTTGAAATAAATATAAATTAGTTCTATTTTACTTCTTACATCCCTGACTCAGTTTTTATCATTTTTTTTTCATTGTACAGAAATTCGACCTCTACAGTTTTATTATATGTATAGATTACAAGCACTTCAATTTTATTATCTGTATAAATATATAGATTATTGTAGTTTCAAAGAAATCTTTATTCTTTCTTTCTTCTAATTACAATTTTATTGACTCTTTCTGTCTTATCTACTACCTGTGCGTTGAAGGTTTGCCGATAGCCGCATGATGTCACGCGTCGGTGGTCAGTAGGGTTGACAAAAAAGGTTACATAATTAGTTGCTGCAATAAATTAATTATTTTAATTTATTATTATATATACTTTTCGTAAACTTTACTATAAGTAAAGGCTCATTATTCTATTTAGTCATGAGGGACTATGGGTAGAATACAATAAAAATAAACTGAGTTTATTTAAGTGTATATTTTATAATAATAGTAAGCAGGAAATTTCGAAAACATCGACAAATTGCCATAAAAACTGAAAACTGCAAAAAATCAATTTTGGTAACCTTTAAAAAAAAGGATTTTATTATAGGGTTTTTTTTGGAGTGAAGTTACAAACAAAAAATTATAGACTTACAACTTTCAAGAATTACGTACCCCTAAAAAAGAAGTTACAAAAGAAGGCCTGATAGCAAATAATACAATACAGGAATAGTAAGTAATCATGGGCAAACCTTCTGCGCGAGGTATATATATGAAAGATGTTTGAGAGTAGGTACGACCTCTGCAACGGTTATAGCTTGCAGGTGAGTATGCGGCTTTAGACCCCTAGATCCATTGTTCGTATTGTTGATTAATTAAATACGAACTTATATTTGGTCAATCCACAAGCAAACGAGGGTCTTCAAGTATTGGCTTAAATCGCATCAAAACTGTTTACCACTTAAGATAACCTAATGGAGATATCACTAATTAATTGTAAATGCATTTAACATGAATGTAGCTCTTAAATTGAGAGAATAAGGTTGAAATTTCTACGATCTAATTTAACAAATTGAATCAAGCCAGTATAGCCTTGCTTCTGTGTGTGTAGATTGTTAATGTTAATAATATTGGATTGTTCTGTTCGTTTGTTGGTAAGTTTCAGTATTAAGGCAAGTCAACTTTCAATGCTGGACCTTTATATCTTACTAACTATCTATATATTTTTTCCTTAGCATTGATAAAGAAACATTACAGTTTTTCACTTAGGGTCGCTTGCATAACGATCGGCTTTATATAAAATTAGTTACTCATATTAAACTGCCTAGATACGTCTTACACAAACAGCGCGTTCCGTTAGTAGCTCGCAACATCCAAAATGCTTCGTTAGCCGTTCCACAAGGCGACCGCGGTTGTCGTGGTCGTGGCGAAAACGCCACTAATGACGTCATCATTTTTGATCACACAACGCTCTCAACGATCCATGTCAAGAGGTGGGTCAAATAACCGTTCCACTTGGGTTTACGATTGTAGCGCCGACAAGTAAGTGGAATGGGAACAATTGCGGTCGTGAACGTGGTCGTTGTGTGTCTCTAACGGAACGTAGCCAAAATGTATTGACAGTTCTTGAAACATATTTAGCGTTAAATTTTGCGTTGTGCAAGACGCTAATCGTATTTAAAGGTGTTAGATGCGTTTAGTGTTTCTTAAATAAATTTAAGTAACATTATTCAAGCGGCCCGTAGAGTTGATGACAAATTTTAACGAATTTGTACATTTTTTATATCTATGTATTTTATAGATATTTAGCCATAGTTGCGCCGCTTCTTCTTCTTTAACAGTAACTAAAATTGCTTTAGAAGCCGTGGTAGACTCATGACTTCCAATAAGTAATCTGCAAGATTTCATGTTTGAACATAAATATATGCATTTTTATTCACTGACATTCATCCTACCCGTGCGCAGAAGGTTTGCCGATAGCCTCATGATGTCACGTGTCGATGGTCAGTAGGGGTGGCTAAAAAGGTTACGTAAATAGTTATTGCAATAAATTTATTCTTCGAATTTATTATTGTACGTAATACAAGTACATAAGTATCTCTACATAAGTAAATAGTAATACAATAATAGTAAGTAGTCATCAGCAAACCTTCTGCGCGCGGCTTGTAAATAAGTTAACCTTTCTTTTATTATATTAATTATAAAGGGGCGTTCTCTAGTCGCTCACAACGCCCAAAATACTCCGTCAGCCGATCCACATAGCGACCACGGTCGTTATGGTCATTATTTTCGATCATACAGCGCTCACACGACCCATGTCTAGAGGTGAGTCGAAAAGTGGGCGTTGACCATAGAACAGTAGAACTACTGCTTTCTATCGATTGACATTGAAAAAAGCATGATTTTTAAATCAAAGAATGACATTTGTGTATTTACCCGTTATTGACATTTGACATCAACGCTCCATAATCCTTTCCACTAGAGTGGTACTATGATTGTAACATCCGGAAGCAAGCAGAACGGGAAAAATCGCGGTCTTGTGAGTATCATGTGGAACGTAACCAAAACCATTGTATTATACAAAAAAAAATCTATTTCAACAAAACACCACAACGCAGTTCTTCGCTTCATCTTTTCTGTTGCAAAGAGTGGAATAACTTGCCGGAGTCTGTTTCCTGACAAATAGAATCTTTAAGTCTTCAAATCACAAGTGAATAGGTATCTTCTAGGAAAGCCTTCTCCATCCTGTACCGCATAATTACTCAACATCAGGTGAGACAGTGGTCAACCTATACATCCATAAAAAATGAACGAAGTCACGGACACAACTACTTTACAATAAGGAAATCCGAAATCAACTCTATGTGTGTGTAACACAACCTTGTAGACCAGTATGACATATGACCTCCGTCTTCTCGCTCTAACATGCACCTCTCTCTTTCTAACACATAAACAAATCAGTAACACAACGACCACTGACCAAACGTGTATCAAATACAAAATGTTTAAATTAATACTTTTATCGACTCTTTTAGTCGTTTTAGTTGAATCTAAGTCCGTTATAGTCGGCCAAGTTTACGAACAGACTGGACAAGTGAGGAAAGTTTTCGAGAAGACTGTCGAAGCTTCAGGAATCCCCTTAATAAAAAGAGATGAAGATGTCTATTTTGAGTACGCAGATGGAGATCAGAAGATAAAAGGAATTGCCATCAAGGATTTGGAGAATGGAGAAGCTCTGCCAGCGATTAGGAGGGGAGGGATAGGATTCAACTTTGTGGCCATAAATTTAGTGAGTGAAAGGGGTTCAGGATACAAGTTTTTAATTGAAATTTATGCTTAACATATTGTGATATACATTTAGAAAAAGGATCATTGGAACACTTTTTTTAATTTTTTAATAAATGTACTTGTTGATTATATTTTAATTCATAAATCATTTACCTATATTTGAAAATGTTTTATTTGTGATTTTTATTTGATATCGGTATGTATTCTGTGACTTTTTGACCAATTTAAATAATTATACAGATTGTAACCTCCAACGCGTCAAATATAATTTTGATGAGATGTTTGGTGACCTATGTTTTAAAGATTATCAACAGTTAAATAACTCTATTAGTATTTTTACAACTTAGACTTGCAAGTTGAGATATATATTTAAAAACAATGCGATTTGGTTTTTATTTATATTGCTGAAGAACAGAAAACACGCTGACGACGGTGAAAAGTGAGACGGATAGTTTCGTAAAACGGTGAAATTACAAAACAAAATGGGTATGTGCTTGACAGTCCATACATAACGGAGGATCCCGTGGAAGTGATAAATATACTTTTCGTTATTTTGCTACAGAACCAAGAAAAGTATTTAAACAAATAAACCCCATATCTCAAACACTACACAAGATATGTTATACAAAAGAATTTTAGTCTCTGTTAATGGTTTTTGAGACATGAGCTATTTTATAATCAGATGCTTTTTTAAGGTTCCGTAGCGAAATAACTTAAACAAATGTCATTTACGAGTATATCTCTATGGAATCCATCGTTGTGCGCGGACTTTCAAGCACTTATTCAATTGTTTACGAATCGTTATTGATTTCAAAAACCCCTATGGAAACCTTCACTGTGGGTGGAACGACAAGCACTTAGATTATTACATGTTTTAATAAAGACGTACCGCCGTTAAATAAAAGCTAAAAATAAATTGCAAACTTAAAAAATAGCAAGTAAATGCTATATATTATTGGTATTTTCCCTTGTAAACAGGAATATGGAAAATTAATAGAAAAAAACAACAACAACCTCTATGAGTGCATACAAGCTTGACTCATATAATAGCATATATCCTATAAGGTGTGATATGTGTGTCATAACTATAAAAGTTTGCCTTGAAACTAAACAAGTTATTCGTACATATTCCTTATTTACACATTACGCCTACTTCCGCGAGGAAAATGGACAGCAGGAGTATGTAAACACAACACGCGTCCTGCTACTGCTGCTACCGCTGCCACCGCTTGACCCTCCTTTTATTAGCAATTGTCATGCAAAAGTGAAAGGACGAGCAGCGCGAGAGCACTACGTGTTTATATACTGCTCTCATGCTTACCGCGGAGCATTGCAATGTTCTTTACAATGAATCATTATCATCCACAATCATTTGCAAGTCGCAACGAAAACTGGTTCAATATTTATGCATTGATAAATAATTTATCATGTCATATTAAAAATGCATCCATAGAATCCCAAATAAGAGGAGAAGATGAAAAAAGGAAAAAAAGAGTCGGGAAGAAAGAAAGGAAAGCAATTAAAAGTTATTTCTTCTAGTTTAATCTTTGTAAATACAATACCTTTCCTGGTTACAATGTCTAATGACAGTCATGCCTTCCCATATACCGCACTCTTAATAAGTAAGAGTTTGAAGATAGTCTATTTTTCCTGCTCTATCAGAGATAATATTAGTGTTTGTGACTGTGCCACGCAGCTGTAGCCAAGTTTAAAGCGTTATTTGTGACGCAGCGTTGTTATTCATTGTTAATGTCGTTAAACATTGACAGATAACCAATATACATACACTAATGTAGCTAATAATTAAGGGCGTTATTTTTAACGCATCTAAATAAGACGTATTTAGCCACAATCACTAACATAAACATTATCCCAGATGGAGCAGGAACGTAATAAAATGTTTATTTGTCAATTATTAAAAATCTTTTTAGTTTAAAAGAGAGAAGTGATTGCGTATATATAGCTGTTGTGTATTTCCTTATAAACTCGCAGATGGTGAGATCGATAATTTCTTTAAGCAATAAACACAATCAAAATATTCTTGCCACGGGTTGTCTGGAAGAGATCGCTTTTTAGCGATTAGACCGCCCTTTGTACCCAGTTAGATGAATACTAGTACCTAAGTTTTCTGTAATGGTGTACAATAAAGTGTTATCTATCTATCTAAACACTTTTTACTACATGATCTCCAATCTCTAAAATTATGACTTACATATTTTTGTTAAACGTGCGATATAAAATTTACTTATATGCTTTGCATTTAATCAATCGTAGTAACTAAAAAATTAAAACAAAGTTTACAAAAAACAAAATTTAATCAAAAACATAAATAAACATAAACATAATAAATCACAATGTTGGTAATATCTCACCACTTTCTTGGGTATTGCGAATCGCTGTTTAAATCCTGACTATATACTCCCTTTGTTTGATATTGAGAACTAGGATCTACAGCGTATACTTCAATCTCGAATTTGTATCCTCTTAAAATTGTGGGACTCTTTAACGCGATCGTAACACTCTTCATTCCAACACCACCGCTCTCAATATACGCCTCACCGTCTTTATCTTCTCTTAAATCTGTTACATAAACAGCTTCAATCAAGTCATTATTCGGAGTATTGATTATTACATCATCAGTCCTCTTCCATAATGCTGGGTCAGCTTCCTTGATTTCACTAAAAATTTTCTTTGCTCGAGGTGTTGCGTATCCAAGTCGTATATCATTTGCGTCTGTGATAGAGAGAACTGATAACAAAGCTACGCTGGCACAGATAATTTTAAAATACATTGTAGAAGACAAAATAATACAGATTCTGACATGCAAATGATTTTTCGAGATCAGTTGCTCCTTTATATATCGACTCAGGTTTATGTGTTTATGAGATCATACGTTTCCGAGTAACATTTGACACTGCTGTGTTAATGCGTATTACCATTTAGGTCTTACGGAGAATTTACGTAAGTCAGTAAACAAAAATTTATTGACGTTAAGAATATTTGTAAAGATGTAACTTATAGATTGTTCTATTGTATTTATGGCGGTTTTTCCACAAATAGAAATATCGTTTGGCATCTAACTGCTAATGAATTAGACATATTTATTGAATATATCGGTATTAGTGATGTATTTCGAAACATTTCGGACTAATTCTTAAAGCAGGAAACACGGTTTTGATAATAGAAAAAAATGTTTGTGAAATTATTGTTATGTTTGATTCTAACGCTTATTCCCAGTGGGTATTGCAATGATTTGTATCTGGGATACCCAGATGCGACTTCGAGGCTCATATACAGCAAGGTGCATCAAGAGAATCCAGCTTTGTGGGTCAGGTCCCAGGTTTTCACGGTTAGTTGCCAAGGTAATCAAGTGATCAGTGCTATCAGAATTTTGGACCTTCGGCAAGATAAATGGGGTGATGCGTATATCACTCGTGGTGGAATCGGCCAGAGATTTGTGACCATAGAGTTGGACAGTCCCAGCATTTTCCGTGGTTTCAATTTCTTGGTTGAAGTTTATGCGATCCAAACGAATTACTTCATGAACAGTTATGGGAAGAAATAATTGTTTTACCTATTGTTTTGTTGTGACTTATTAAATTATTTATTTGTTACATTTTTGTTTTACTATTTTCCCTAATTAAATCACTATTGCTATTGATACATAATTAAACTTATTTTGAGACGTCATTACAAATAACACTGACATCTAGGTCAACTAGTATAATTTAATCATACTAAAAAATAAATATGTAATGAAAGATAGATAGAAAACACTTTGTTGCTCACCAAAATAAACAAATACATAAACAAAATGCATAATTACAATACTTCTTGGCAAAACAACCGGCGGCCTTATCGCTAAAAGCGATTTCTTCCAGCCAACCTAGCTTAAAAGAAATTCTTAACTAATCTGGCGATGTAGGTACAACTTAAATATACATACTTACACTAATTTATAAATTGAATACATATATCAATATAATAGTAATAAAAAAAAAATAGCTAAATAAATTTATTTGTTAAGATTATAATGTGACAAGCATTTTATATTAACATATAATAGAATAGATAAATAAGTAAATGTTTAATATATTAGACATATTTATTTAAAGACGGATAGTACTTTCTAGGGGAGTTCCCTAAAGTTACGAAAGTGATCTTGTTAGCATGTTTGTGTATATTTTTAACCGACTTCGAAAAAAGGAGGAGGTTCTCAATTCGTCGGGATCTTTTTTTTTTGTTCCTTTTTTTAGTATGTTCGCCGATTACTCCGTGATTTATGATCCGATTTACGTGATTTTTTTTTGTTCGACGCGGAATAGCTTCCATTTGGTCCCCTAAAAATTTTACATAGTTTGTCCCAGTAGTTTTCATTTTATGAACATTTTTCATGGAAATAATTTTCACTCCGTTCCATATGTACACCGATTACTCTGAGATTTATGATTCGATTTACGTGATTCTTTTTTTGTTCGACGCGGAATAGCTGCCATGTGGTCCCTTAAAAATTGAACAAATGACATACTTTGGCCTAGTAGTTTTTATTTTACTAACATTTTTTTGTTCCCGGTTCTTGGGACCAATATTTTACATTTTACAGCTAGACACTAAAAAGTAACAAATAAAAAATAAAAACTTCGTTTAAAAAAACCGACTTCAAAAACTAAAATGTATAAAATAACTTATTTCTAAAGCTATTATTATTAATATATATTATGTAAAACATCTTGAAGTCGGTGCAAAGTAAAACATAAAAATTACTATATTTTGAAAATTACTAAGCACCGACTTTTTAGATAATATATATTAATAATAATAAATAAGTTATTTTATACATTTTATTTTTTTATTTTTTGAAGTCGGTTTTTTTATATGCTTGACTGATTCGTCCTAGCGACCATGGGCATACACACATTTTATTTTAGAAGCCAATATCCCGACTCGATATATGTTGGGTTCGATTTAAAGTACAATATTTTCAAAGGAATATAACTGGTCACTTATATGAGATCACTAAGCTGGCAGTGCTTCTAGTGCAGGGAAATTAGTCAAATTAGGGCAAGAATCTAGGACTACAGGTTGACCTTGAATGATACTCTAGTTAAACACTGCGCGCGCTCTGCCCGCTATCTCGAAAATGGTTCAAGCTATAAATAAAATGTTGAAACAAAAGTAGTAGAGAATTAAATCTTCTGCAATAATTGTTATTCATACAAATAGCATAAAACCCATATAAAACGAGATATTTGCAATGAATGTGTAAAAAATCGCTTTTTGTTGATCTTTGACCTTGGAATATCTATAGTCGCGGACACCCTAGATACATGTAGCATGGCTAAAGTGCAGTCAGGTAACCGGTGTGACGTGCGACAAACTACTGCCACTGAAACTAAAAGATCAAATAAACAAACCTGTCATACGACCAGTCATGCTGTACGGGTCCGAATGTTGGGCCACTAAAGTGATAAACCACAAACGTCTCCACTCAGCTGAGATGGGAATGTTGAGATGGATGTGTGGTGTTACAAGAATGGATATGGAGAAATGATTACATATAAGGGGATCTCTGAAAGTTACACCCGTGACTGAAAAATTGAGAGGAAGAAGATTAAGTTCGTATGGGCATATAATGAGGAGCAATGAAAGTCACGTAACAAAAAGAATGTTAAACTACAAGATAGATGGGTACAAACGTAAAGGTAGACCAAAAAAAAGATGGATGGATTGTGTGAAAGATGATATGATGATATGTGGTGTCACAGAAGATGTATATCAGAGTAGAGGAGTGTGGGAGGAAAAGACATATTGTGCCGACCCCAAATAATTAGTATATGGTGAAAGAAAACAGAGAGGCATACGTAGATACCTACGTATGCCTCAAAGTATGTATTCATATATATGAATATCTAAAAATTGTTATTGCATCTCTGATTCTTTATATGTATATAGTTTTCTAAGTTAGTCATTGGTCTTAATAATAAATAATGTAATAATAATAAAACTACGTTTTAACGGTTTTAAATGTGGTAATTTATTTAATTTTGGTTATTCCGACGTTTCGGCCGCTTTTCAGTTGCAGTGGTCACGAAAGACAAAGATGACAATCGTCAACGAGTATTCTTAAAGTTTTATTTAGCCTACCGCCAACTTGTTCATATTAATTATTTAGTTTTAATCTTGTTTATGGTTATTATTTACTCTATGGGAGCCTAATCTAATTTACCACAGCTTCACAACTTAAGCGGTGGTAAATTAGTAAAAACTCGCGAAAACTTAGGAAAGTACTAAATGTAATAATTATACGTTAGGTATTTTATTATTAAGTAGTTATTGATTGAATCCCAAATCCAGACATAAACATTGATTGTTTTGATGACTTCTCAGAATTTGTTTACAATTAATGCCTGATAAGCGATTACATAATTGCACGTGATAAAAACAATATGTGTTATGCCTATGTATGTATTTACGTGTGATTTCACAGAATTAAAAGGTTATCTGCGAATGTTCGATATTTTTCCAATATTATTCATTAGCAAAGAAAAAAATAAAAACTTCGTTTAAAAAAACCGACTTCAAAAACTAAAAAACTAAAATGTATAAAATAACTTATTTCTAAAGCTATTATTATTAATATATATTATCTAAAACATCTTAAAGTCGGTGCTTAGTAATTTTCAAAATATAGTAATTTTTATTATGTTTTACTTTGCACCGACTTCAAGATGTTTTAGATAATATATATTAATAATAATAGCTTTAGAAATAAGTTATTTTATACATTTTAGTTTTTAGTAACGAACGAACGGTTTTTTTTAACGAAGTTTTTATTTTTTATTTGATACTTTTTAGTATCTAGCTATGTATGGGTGGACTTACGAATGGTGCCACGCTTCTTAAAAAATATAGGTCCCAAGAAACGAGAATAAAAAAATGTTCATAAAATGAAAACTACTGGGCCAAACTATGTAAAATTTTTAGGGGACTAATTGGAAGCTATTCCGCGTCGAACAAAAAAAGAATCACGTAAATCGAATCATAAATCACGGAGTAATCGGCGAACATACATTAAAAAAAGCAACAAAAAAAAGATCCGACGAATTGAGAACCTCCTCCTTTTTACATTCTAAAACATCTTGAAGTCGGTGCAAAGCAAAACATAAAAATTACTATATTTTGAAAATTACTAAGCACCGACTTTAAGATGTTTTGATAATATATATTAAAAATAATAGCTTTAGAAATAAGTTATTTTGTACATTTTAGTTTTTTAGTTTTTGAAGTCGGTTTTTTTAAACGAAGTTTTTACTTTTATTTGTTACTTTTTAGTGTCTAGCTATGTATGGGTGGAGCTACACTGGTGCCACGCTTCTTAAAAAATATAGGTCCCAAGAAACCGGAACAAAAGAATGTTCGTAAAATAAAAACTACTGGGCCAAACTATGTCAAATTTTTAGGGGACCAATTGGAAGCTATTCCGCGTCGAACAAAAAAAGAATCACGTAAATCGGATCATAAATCACGGAGTAATCGGCGAACATACATAAAAAAAGCAACAATAAAAAATATAAAAAAACCGACTTCAAAAACTAAAAAACTAAAATGTATAAAATAACTTATTTCTAAAGCTATTATTATTAATATATATTATCTAAAACATCTTGAAGTCGGTGCAAAGCAAAACATAAAAATTACTATATTTTGAAAATTACTAAGCACCGACTTTAAGATGTTTTAGATAATATATATTAATAATAATAGCTTTAGAAATAAGTTATTTTATACATTTTAGTTTTTTAGTTTTTGAAGTCGGTTTTTTTAAACGAAGTTTTTAAATTTTATTTGTTACTTTTTAGTGTCTTCTTAAAAAATATAGGTCCCAAGAACCGGGAACAAAAAAATGTTCGTAAAATGAAAACTACTAGGCCAAACTATGTCAAATTTTTAGGGGACTACATGGCAGCTATTCCGCGTCGAACAAAAAAAGAATCACGTAAATCGAATCATAAATCTCAGAGTAATCGGTGTACATATGGAACGGAGTGAAAATTATTTTCATGAAAAATGTTCATAAAATGAAAACTACTGGGCCAAACTATGTCAAATTTTTAGGGGACCACATGGCAGCTATTCTGCGTCGAACAAAAAAGAATCACGTAAATCGGATCATAAATGACGGAGTAATCGGCGAACATATGGAACGGAGTGAAAATTATTTCCATGAAAAATGTCCATAAAATGAAAACTACTGGGCCAAACTATGTAAAAATTTTAGGGGACCAATTGGAAGCTATTCCGCGTCGAACAAAAAAAGAATCACGTAAATCGGATCATAAATGACGGAGTAATCGGCGAACATACATAAAAAAAAAAAGATCCCGACGAATTGAGAACCTCCTCCTTTTTTCGAAGTCGGTTAAAAATAAAAAGATCCCGACGAATTGAGAACCTCCTCCTTTTTTCGAAGTCGGTTAAAAAGGGCTGTTATTTTGACATTACAAATAGAAAAATCAATTATATTTATCTGTATATATAGATTTAATGGTGTTTCATAGATTGTGTTTTCTATGTTGTATTTGTCAGTAAATCCATCCCAAGTATTTGAACTCCCGATCGGACGATCTCCCGAGGGGAGAAATACACATTCGTGTCCAAAATGCCCTCAGGTGCAGTGCTGCCCTACATAAGGTGTTAGTGTCCAGGCACCTAAGCAGGAAAACCAAAATTCGCGTCTACAAAACTGTCATTAGACCAATTTTGATGTACGGTTGTGAAGCCTGGACACTGACACTGAAGGAGGAGTACCAATTGTTGGTCACAGAGCGGAAGGTTCTCCGAAAAATCTTGGCCCCAACAATAAAAGAAGATGGCAGCTGGAGGGTCGGAGGCCGAAATAACTCCGAAATAGAAGATCTCATGGCCGAGTCTAACATAATTGGGGAGATAAAATGTCACCGTCTCCACTGGCTCTGTCATGTAGAGCGGATGGAAGAGAATCGGGGAGTGAAGTAAGCATACTTGGGGCGACCAGTGTCGGCGCCCGGTTGGGCGTCCCAAGTATCGCTGGAAAGATAGAGTGGATGCTGATCTGACCGCACTACAAGCCCATAATTGGCAAGACACTGCGCAGGACAGAGGGAAATGGCGTGCTCTCGTTTCGGAGGCCAAGACTCACTTTGGGTCGCTGAGCCAACGGAGTTAGTTAGTTAGTTATTTGTCAGTAAACATAGACTCCGGCAAAATATTCCATTAAATAAACAATTGTAACGTGCTTAATATACACTTGCACAGATGGCGCCACTGTGCCGTCTACCCCTCCCACTCCTCATACGATATGTAGATACCGGCGTTTGGGCCGGCCGAGAGTCCCATCCCAATGGATCACCCCTACATAATCGGAAAATAAATGTTCGAAAACTAGCGCCATCAAGTGGTCCAGGAACATCAAAAAATATTATTAGTTTCCATTTAGTCCATTTAACTTCACTTAAGATGGCGCTGTGCAATATCGTTGAATAAATATATCACGCTGACGAGATCTTAAGACCATAAATGAAACCACAAGTTATGGTGTCTTTTTATTTTCGGCATAAATTATAGTATTATATGTATATAAGTTTTTTAAACTAATTTTATTCTGTGTTTCCCTTTATTCCAAGCTAAAACAAGTTATAACTTATCTAGACAGAGAAACCTATAGACACCGCTATAGCGTGTCGCAGAAAGGGACAAAAAATAATACATCACTATATTTAGGGTTACCGTATGAGGAAAAATAACTCTAATAAGAGTTGCTCTTTTTCTTGTGTGAATGCGACATAAGATATCAAAATGTCTATAGGTTTCTCTGTCTACGACTTATTAGTGCCATCTAGTGGAATTTATAGAATTATCGATTGTAGCGCCATCTATCGGACAGGGTAAATGATATTTGGCTATTTTATTCCAAAGAGGCTTATGTATTGTATATATAGTGTATTATTTATGGAGAGTCCTCTGTTACACTATACTATATTACACTATATTGCGACACCACGCGCGTTTTTCTCTTGGTTTTATCGGTCGTACTTCGTTTCCATACGCCAAAAAAACCGAATTTTTGCAATGTACATTATTAAACGCATGTCTGTACTATAGGAACACGTTATAGAATTATAATTACTTATAGCTCAGCTTAGAGAATTTAAAATTTAACTTCTTTTGTTCCCAGCAACATGGGTCTTCAGGAGTTTGAAAAATGGTCCAACCAGCCTGACTTATTCTCCGAGAAATCTCGCATGTGTTTCCGTCTGCGGGGTCTGACTCCAGGGCAACGCAGGATCTGCCGGCGGCATAAGGACCACATGCCGATTGTTGGGGCTGGAGTCAAGCAAAGCATAGAAGAATGCCAATACCAGTTTAAGGGGAGGAGGTGGAATTGCACTGTGACTAGAGATGAGACTGTATTTGGACCACTCACTTTGATCGGTAAGCATATGTAAAGAAGAAAGAAAGAAAAATATTTAATTAGAACTACATACAAACTAAAACATACTTATAAATAAGAAAATACTGTTACGAGCTACAGGACTCGAATTAAAATGCCGTTGGCATTACTATAGAGTTTATTAGAACTATACAAACATATATAAAACTGGTACAAATATAACTGGATACAACCACTACAAACTGCACGATTCAATAACACGCGCAAAGTCCGTCACTATATCGCTTATCGAATGTACACGTTTTGCTTTGATCGTGGTTCTCGCTAGACTGCCGATCTCTCCATTCGCCATTCGGCCATTGCTGCACCGATACAATATGGCCGCCAGCCCGTATAGATCGGATTTCTTAGAATTCAGTTCGACACACCTGCCTAATGACTGCCAAAAAAACAAGTACAATAATAATGTAATGTTTTTTTAATTACAAATTTTAAACACATAGTAATCAAAAGAAGTCCAAATGCGGGAAAGGATATACCAGGTTTATGGCAGGCAGGTGTGCATTCACTTTTTGTCGGCATGTAACTATACAATTATGAAATGAAGTTAACTATACTAACTAAAAACCTTCCATCGAAAAAAATTCAAGATCCGGGGCTGTAACATTGGCATCCAAGTTAATTTGTCGTTATTGTTGAAGCTGGCAATCAGACAGACGGCCCATCTCATGGAAAGTGGTTACCATCGCCTATAGATTTTTCAACATCAGAGGGGATGAGGTAGGGAAAAGAAGAGTGGATCACCGGATCTCTCCTTCATCGTTCAAAACAGGTTTAAGTCAAGACTAACCGTTTCACGCCGATATTCTGTGAGAGCGTGGTATGACACCGAACGAGCCTCGACGATCGATCTTCTACATCTTGAACTTGGTGCAAAGTAGAACATAAAGAACAACAACAAATTTGCACAATATAGTAACTTTTATTGTTTACTTTTTCCAGTTACTCTTGAAATCGGTTTCTTTTTGCTAGTTTTTTTCAGCAGGTATACAAAAATATCACAAAAGCATGCAATTAATGACGTCATGAGGGAAATACAATATATTTTATTTTAATGTTATCTTTCTACCGATTTTATTTCTTGAAAACACTTGAAACAGTAGCGCGGATCTGTAGCTCTTAAATCTACGTTAGTGTCAGAGGTCTCGCGACAGCCAGTGATTTATGTTGACACTAGTTTAAGTGTAATAGTTGCTCTAGCACAGAGTAAGATATGTTTGTAAAACACTACTTTAAAACTGTTAGTTATATAAATGCGCTGGTAAATATTTTTCAACACATTTAATCAAAAAATGCATATACGAAGCCTGTATAAATTATTCGAAAGTTAACTAGGTTCTCTCACATAAGTATCTGTTTAAATTAAAAAAATTAAGAATTCCACCAAAGAGATTCACATTACGAGAATAAAGAAGCTGAATAATCAAACCTTCTTGGAAGCGCTCGATTGAATCGTTTATATTTATATGGATCACTTTGGTTGATATATCCAAATTGTATGACAGATATGAATAGCCTTATTCTTGGCTTAACATTTACGACTTATGCTGGGGCTTCATCTGCTTTAGTGTTGCGTTAATGCGTCTTATTAAAAAACAACATTGTTAACGCATTGCCATATTAGTGTACATGCGTATGTTATCTGTGAATATTTAACGTCATTAGCAATGTCTCATCTTAAATCGCGCATTGTGACCCATCGCCACATCTGCGCGAAACAGCCTATATATTTAACATGAATGATTCCAGATGAAGCCACAACTATACCTACTATAAATAAATCCCTAATAAATATATACACTAACGGTCTTATTCATAGAGAGATAGATTGAGTTTAAACGCTTCTTGAAGACCAATAAAGAAGCATTCAAACTTAGTCTAACTCTTTAAAATAAGACCGTAAAAAGAAAAGAATGTACTGTAAATTCCAATCGGTCCAGCCCGATCAGACCGCTGCTGTCGGCCTGTAGGGCAGTGTGCCTAGAAGGCTGGCACCGTTTAATACATACTGTTACGAGTTTAGCGGGACTCGAATTAAAATGCCGTTACAATTGTTATAGAGTTTATTAGAACTATACAAAAACATATAACACAGGTACAAATATAACCGAACACAACAAATCCAAACGTAATGCAGAAGGTCGCAATTCAATAAAACGCGCAAAGTCCGTCACTAATAGGTTACCGATTTTAGTACACACGTCTCGCTTCGATCGCGGTTCTCGCTCGACTGTCTCCTCCTTCAATCAGGTCCTCGTTTTATACTGCACAAATGCAATGCGCCCGTATCATAATCCGACTCACCTGGCTAATGAGTCGGCCGCAGCGGCATTAAATTAGTACAATGCAACAATGGGCTGTTTCGTATGCCATTAAATAAGTTAACAAAAGAAGACAAAGAATTACAATTATTTCAAATACCGACAGGTAATAAAAATGTGTTATGTTTCAGATATGCAGGTGGATTTTGTTTTGTCGGGACCTGAGTTGTAACATTACATTAATTTATTTACATTTATTATTAATTGTAATGGACTTATTTTTAATTTTTTTTAATTAGCGTAACCAAAAGGAACTTATGAAGTTGTTGCATCTATTCTCTCTGTCTACCTTTGTACGTCAGAATTTCTTCTCATATCTAATATGTGAATGTTTTGATAGCATCCCGTGAGACGGCATTCACACATGCGATTACGGCAGCCGGCGTGTCGTTGACTGTGTCCCGGGCTTGCCGCGACGGAAGGCTGTCGAGCTGCAGCTGCAGCAGAGCTTCAAGGCCTCGCAACCTGCATTCGGACTGGGTTTGGGGAGGTTGTGGCGACAATCTTGAATATGGATACAAGTAAGTACCGTCACCTTTCAGCAACGTATTTATCAATACATTTCGTCTTAGGGCGCGTTCCCACTTTGTTGTGACGACAGATAATCGTGTAGTTTTAAGTGTCGTGGCTTATATGTTCACATATAGAACGACACGACTCACTGTCGTCTACGACATTTTTTGCAGTGACGACAGATTGTCATGACAGTCGGAACGGCTAGCACGACAGGCGTAAAACGATATAAAATCGTTACGACTAAATCGTGACGGCAAATCTATCGTAGCCACGATAAAAATATCGTCTCGTCGTTTACACGTGTTTTCCCTCCCCCTCCGCTAATGGTGTGTAAACGACAAAGCGACTGTCGTGAAACGATAAAATGTCGTCGCGATCCAATGGGAACAGCTAGATACGATAGTCGCTAAACGATAAAAAAAATTGACGACAAACAATCGTTATAATGGGAACGGCTAGAGACGACAGTCGTCCAACGATAAATTAATCGTTACGACTTAGTGGGAACGCGCCCTTAGTAAAAAACGGGAACGAAAAAACAATGCGTGTGTGGCAAAAGGCGCACCTATACGCGCCTACATGCGCTTCCAAAAACGAGCTTATACGCGCGTATAAAACGCTAGTCTGAAACCGCCCTTTATGTTAGAGAGATCTAAAAACGTCTTGCCAAAGACAATTAAATCGTCCACGTAAACATAAGTTTTCATTAAAAAAAAGTACTGGGCCAAACTATGTTACATTTTTAGGCGACCAAATGGCTACTGTTCCGCATCAAACTAAAGAAGAATCACGTAAATCAGATCATAATGTCAGCTTAATCGGTGTACGTTACATAAAAAAAAACAATCAATTTCAGAACCTCCTCTTTTTTGAAGTCGGTAAAAAAAAGGATTTACACATTTCATGATGTTTTAAGAATTTGCCGCATTTCCAACTATGGTTTGCAATCAGCTTATTGCTGTGCCGGAGTATTATAATATTTGAAACAAAGCTGATTTTCAATGCGAACTTTTCAGGGATATGTAGGTGCCTACCTATCATTCAAGTCATGACCGTTTCTGAACGACTGTGTATAACATTATTAAAATAAGTATTACGTTCTGACAGTAATAGAAAACATTGTGAAGTAAACACAAGGAAGAGTATCAATTATTAAAGACGACCAAAGCTTATGGTCCAACTTTTATATAATATTGCTGCTGTACATTATGAATACTTTAACTCTTTTGGATTCAGACTTCTAGATTCTTGAGTCTCGTGCACACTATCCGGCTAACAGCAACACAGCCAGCCGGCAGACTGTCACAGTGTGCTATTGAATTTACGGCAAGCTGTATTACACATACTTAAAGGCGACTGGGGGTTTTCGGGCTCAACATCTAACGCTCTATAATAATGGCCGGTTCTGTATATCAACAAAAAAAATCCATATCGGATTTCATATTTTGTACTTATGTATATATTATACCCAGAATGATATGATGATCTGTGGTATGACAGAAGATGTATGTCAGAATAGAAGAGTGTGGAAGGTAAAGACATATTGTGCCGACCCCAATTAATTGGGATATGGTGAAAGAAAAGAGAGAGGCTCAAAGTATGTCCAATTGTACTGAATGACGGCCAGCCGCATAATGCGTAGAGCTCGATAGCTATCTGAAAGCCAGCTAATTAGCAGTTGTTCACAAAATAGCCACAGCTAAGTAGACAACTACTTGGATAACCGGCTAAAGATTGTCAAATAAAACCGAAAACTCACAAGTTTACAACTTAGCTGTCACATTTGCCAGATGGCTAATGGTAGTCGAATGAAACCAAAAACCGTTTACTGACAAGTTACGACTTATCCATCAACCGTTAACTGTCGGTTGGCGAATCATTAACCTTTTAATCAAAAAGTCATCAGCTGCGCATATAGTAATTATGCGTCTGGATGGCTTTCAATGCCTGTCTTCGAAAATAACCATGTTATGAAAAGCTGGTATTGCAGTGCGAATATAATTTTTTTTGTATAAATTTCCTTATTTGCGATAAAATTGCTGATTGGCCACGTTGCGGTTAGCCGGGCAGTGTACATGATACCTAAAACAGTTCTTTCAGAACCAAAATCTTCATAAATCTATGTGAGCCTAGTACGTTATACTATAATTTACTAAATAACTACTAGATACCTTGAATAAAAATTGTAGTAGTATTTGTATATAAATACCATCAAATACTTTATGATATCCTGTTACATTATTATTTTGTTGAGAACACGTCTTCCATCCAACCTCAACTCCGCTGGATCGATTTTCCGCGACGTCCTTGCTTCCTATGTTCTCCTAGTACTTTTCCCCCATTTTATCGAAAATTTACCTCGAGAAAATTCTATTGACACAAAAAATACTAGACCCAATAATAATAATTATTCGTCTTTTTTGAAAGTGCAACTCCTTTAGAATCGTTGTGATTTGAAACTTGATGAAACGAAAAAGCGACACGAAAAAGAGTTAAACACATAAATCTATAGGACTCTGAGCCTGCGACAGAATGTGATAGAATATTAATATATTCTATTCTATCCCTATTAATATTATAAATGCGAAAGTAACTCTGTCTGTCTGTCTGTCTGTCTATCTGTCTGTCTATCTGTCTGTTCCGTTTTCACGTAAAAACTACTGGACCGATTTGGCTGAAACTCAGTATATATATATTTTCGATGCCGAGAATGAACATTGGATACTTTTTATCCCGAAAAATGGGATAGTTTCCGGGATAAAAATATATTAGTCTTTCTGTTTGTTATGCTTTTACGGAAGAACTAATGGGCCGATTTGGATGAAATTCGGTACGTATGTAAATTAAATACCGAGGGTGGACAAGGGATACTTTTCATTTTGGCCTTTTCGGTAATTTTGGCCTTTTTGGTCATTTTGGCTATTTTAGCCTTTTTACTCATTTTGACCATGTCGGTCACTTTGGCCTTTTCGGTCATTTTGGCCATGTTGGTTATTTTGGCCTTTTTGGTCATTTTAGCCTTTTTGGTCATTTTGGCCAATTCGGTCATTTTGACCATTTTGGTCATACTTTTTATCGCAAAAATAAAACTAAAATAGACGAATGTTTGAGTGAGAGACTAATCGTTTCTCAAGTTTATAGATATAAAAATTCATAATCTATATATAGAAAAAAGTGCGATAGTAACTCGATCTGTCTGTCTGAATACCGAAAATGGACATAGATACTTTTCATCTCGGGAGATGGGATAGTTTCCGATATAAATAAATAAAACAAAAGTAAATCTTATGAGGGCAAATTAGCACCAATATAAAAATATAAAACAATTTAACCTGTTTTAACGCCGGCTGTTTAAAAAAGACTGTAAACTCTAGTATTTAATAATTTAAACACTATTGTCATACAGATAGAGTTGGAAATGTTTTGAAGATTTTTGTTAATACTTCAAATTTAAATTTATTATGACGATATAATATACCACGAAATATACAATCCCTACCTCCCTCTTATCACACTGCGTTTCATTTCTACTGCGTGTGAACTGCACACAAACTTTTTGAAGTGACAACTTCTTATGGGAGAGTAAACCGCTTCGCTTCGTCCGAAAACTGCACTTAATTGGAACGCCACGAGATCTAGAACAGGGTTGCTGCACATTGACGTTCTTTTGCGCAAGTTTGGTACACCCCGGGGACCAAGGTTTACTACTACATCAGCAGAGGTAAAGGTCCGCTCTTACCACCGTATACAGCGGCCCTTTGCAACGGAATCTTGGGACAAAGTATTGTACATTGCGGCTCTTCGTGGGCCAGTCTGTTTCTCCGTCTCTTTCTCGGCGGTCTTCTTTTGAATCATTATTGACTCACAGAAGGAGTTGCGCCAGTCTGAAACGCTGCGTCTAGAGGTGCACTGCACTCGTGACATTGGGTGGTAGAGTACCGCTCCACAGCCTGATGCAGATAGATATTATACTTACTATAATTATTTGTCTTAAGCTGCTAGCTGTAGCTAAAAAAATAAATCACATTGAATCAATTTGGTTGAAAGGCACATAAAACCGATATTAGACATTTCAATTTGGACAAATCAACCAAAGTGATACATATAAACATAAACTTGTATATTTCAATTTCATTGAATCCCACCGTAAATTTTAATCAAATCGGTCCAATTTGGTTGATTCATCTAATATCACCATAACTAAATAGTCACAACGATATTCCTTGATATTAAATGATACAAGTTTATGTATCACTTTGATGTATATGATCACTTTGGTTGCTTCATCCCAATTGAAAGACTAAAATTAACCGTCGTATATCGGCTTAAGGCTCAAAAACATGTTGTTTTTTTTTAAATAAATAAACGGCAGACAAACACACTGTATATCGCCAAATTAAGCAATTTACGCTTGTGTTATGGGTAATAATTTGTAATTAATAGAATAATCTGAAATTTGTGCAGGGATATGTCTACCTTGGACAGAAAATACAGGTAGGCAGGCACAACTTCGAGGGGGAAGCCAATAGGAGGATTCAGTTTGGCTGGGCGGCATTCGGTAAGCTTGGTCAAGTATTCTCGTCGACCATTCTGCAATGCTTGAAGACAAAAGTCTTCGAGCAGTGCGTCCTCCCCGTCCTGACCTACGGGGCCGAGACATGGACACCGACAGCAGGATTAGTCCACAAGTTCCAAGTCGCTCAACAGGCTATGGAGCGAGCTATGTTGGGTGTTTCTCTTATGGATAAAATTAGAAATGAGGATATCCGTAAGAGAACCAAGGTAACCGACATAGCTCGGATAATTAACAAGTAGAAGTGGCAGAGAGCCGGTCACATCTGCCGCAGGACCGATGGCCGTTGGAGCAGACGAGTCCTGGAGTGGAGACCGCGTCTCGGTAAACGTAGTGTCGGACGCCCTCCAGCCCGATGGACCGACGACCTGTGCAAGGTCGCCGGTAAGCGCTGGATGTGGAAAACCGAGGACAGGGATGAATGACGCCGTCTTGGGGAGGCCTACGTCAAGCTGTGGACAATGAATGGCTGACGACGATATGGGTAATAATACAACGGACTACTCTGGGGCCGATCCCAGACACCTAGACCATAGTAAATAACGGAGAAAATACGTTTCCGAAATTTACTATACCAGGAATCGAACCCGGAGCCTCTGTATTGCAGTGAGGTAGGACGGCAAAGGCTTAGCCCGCGCAACCACAGAAGCCGCCGTATTTATTCACCTTACTGTTTAATTCAAACGCTATCCTCCTTCGCTTTATAAACTTTGTAAAAAATTCCCAGCTGAAATCATCCTGAAAACAACAGGTGAAACTCACCTTTTTCACAGCACACCTGTATACCAGGAATGCAAGGATCAGGTGAAGTCAACTTACCTGTTGTTGACGATTTTACCTTTCCATTCCCAACGTAACTGAATATCATATCAATGTGGGGTGAGACAGCAATTTCCTTATATGTTAGAAAGAGACAAAATCCATGTCAGTTTTCCTCTTTGCTAGAAAGAGAAGTATATATTGCCGTTTTATATGTAAGCGGGGTTTCCTCCCTATTTGTAATTGAAAAGGTGTTCTTTATAGTGTGCGTGGAGCACCTTCCATTTGCGTAATAAAGGTGTATTTACTCCTATAATTTTATTAAGTCCTAGTACAAAGGTAAAAGGTAAGACAGGTGAGTTTGAGTTTACCTGTGCTCTTCAGACATCCAAATTGGGTCAGAAATGATTTTCCTTCTTCACCTGTCTGTTAAATCAATTTTAATCAAAGTAAAGTTTAATCAAAATTCTGAAAATATTTTTATTAGCGATTTTAAGTATGAATTTTTTTCAGTATGATGATGAGTGTAAGTAATCCAACTGACTTTAATTGTGAATTAAACACAGAATTGCAGATTTTTTTTAAGAAATTGTTCAAATAAATAAAATACAGTATCTTAAATTCTTAAAATAATTAAAATTTTCAAACGTTAAAAGGGTTAAGAGGCAGAAAGGAAAGTCATCTTCAGTTTAACCACCTGTCTGTCAGTTGGGCTTGTAACGCATAAATTACATAAACATAAACATTTTTACAATTCAAACTCCCGCGCATTACGTGAGGGTTAAAACTATTTAAAAAATTACTTGATCAAAACATTACGTTCCAAAACATAAACTCGCTTTCAATAAAGGTTCACTTCATACCGGTTGGCATTACAGTTTGCCAGTACAATAAAAATTACGATATTTAATTAATTTCTATTACTCACTAAAAATATTTAAAACTACAATAACGTTCTTTATAGAATTATAAATTTACCATTTAAAAACATAACAATGGCGCCCAATTCGTGTGTGTTTAGAGTAATTGCTTAAAGCTCTCGATATTTCGTGTTTTTGAAATACGAGATTATATTTGGACATAAAGAAGTTAATTAAGGTAAATTCAATTAATAAAGTTTTTTTTTTCAGGAACTACCGTTATAAATTTAATTAAAATTGTGTATGATTTGTATACGTGTAATTTTAGTAACTGGACATATACAAGGATTACTGAGTTTCAATCATATGATATTTTGAATACTATACTTCAATTTTAAATATTAAATTGTTTGATATTAAAGAAATAATTTAACGTAACTAACTTTTAGAAATTAAAATACAAATCAATTAAATTTTTTGGAATTGATAAAAATATTTTTTTGCTTAAATTAATTTTTTTTTAAATACAATTTTATTACTAAGCGGAAATCTTTGTGTTGTACAGTATTACTGATTTCTTTACTTATATTTTACTTATACTTTTACTTAATAATGCACCTTCATTCTTGTAACTTAAATTATTTTTGAACTTTAATCGTTAAACGGTAAACCCAGGTTTCAAACTTTAAATTTTTATCGACGTTATCATAACAATCTAAATACTACTTGATTATTTAATATACAATAAAACAAAGCTGTTACAAACTGACTGACTGAAAAATCACCCGTTAGAATAATACTTTACATTTTGTTTACATAACTTTTTTCTTTACAATGGAACGTCCGATTTCATATAATCTTCTTCATAAAGATGAACTAATACATGAAATTTTAATAAGAAATGCTACTCCTTTAAATACAGTAGCAGAATTAAGAAATCAAATTAGACAGTTAGGTAAAGAAATACTAGCGGAGGATATTGTTGAAACTGATTTGGACCAGGACAATGAACTTAAAATAATTAAAACAAAAATGGCCGAAATTGGCGAATATTTTAAAGAAAGTTCACCCAATTTTAAAATTTTTAGTCGCGTCAGAGCGTTATCGCATCACTTATATCATCGGTTATCACGTGTTAAGCCATCATCGGAACCAACATTATTTTCAACTTTAAATTTAGAACTTAATAGTTATTTAAAGAGGTTAGATAAGTTAAATTCATCATTTAAAACTTCTTTCGATTGTGGTGAGGGTGTTTCACAACAACAAATACCTACGGCAAGCATGCCGCATAGTCAAATAGATCTTTCAATACCAAAATTAAACTTACGCTACGACGGCAATTCGTGCGTACATACCTTTCTACAACGCTTAGAAGAACTTTGTGATTCAAGAAATATTTCTGCCACACAATTATTTAATTCAGCTGTAGAATTATTTTGTGACAAAGCTTTATTATGGTACAGAAGTATGAAATATACACTTCTGGACTGGGAAAATTTAAAAAATAACCTAATATCGGAATTCGCTCCAATAGATTATGACGATAAACTATTAATGGAAGTACAAAAGCGTACTCAGGGAATTAATGAGTCATCAACTACTTTTATAACAATAATGTTAAATTACTTTTCTCGATTTACTTATCTTATTCAGGAAGAGGAACAAATTAAAATTATTAGAAAAAACCTAAGACCAGAAATTCAAATGGCGTTATCTTTGTATAATTTTAAAAAAATAGAAGAATTACGCTTAAAATGCAAACTGTTAGATCATACAAGGGATCGAACAGCAAATTTCCTAGAACCACCAAAAATCACTCCACATTTTGTTGCACCTGATTTAGGGTATAAACCATTAATAAATAAACAACCACAAGTAAACTTAGTACAAGGTCAAAACCTAGACCCAAAAACTAATATACAAAATTACAATACTAAAACCTTTTTTCAAAATAATGATAGGAATAATAAAAACCATTACTCTTATAATTTTTCAAATAAACAACCATCACATAATTTTCATAACAACAATAATTTAAATTATCAAAATAAACATAACAACAACAATTTTAATTATCAAAATAAACCAAACTACACCCCTAATAAGAACTATACAGATAATTACTTTAAAAATACAAATAATAGAGGTTTTCGTCAACAACAATTTAATGGTAATAATTCCAATAACAATAAAAACCAATTACATTGTATTCGTTGCAACCAAAATGGTCATTATTATTTAAATTGCAAGAGAATATTCTGTTACGGTTGTGGTGCTATCAATACTAAGAAACCAGATTGCAATAATTGTAACAAACATAAAAATAACCAAAACAATTCAAAAAACTAAATAGGTTGAATCGTAAAGGACGTACATCTTATTCTTTTCTCAAATTTAGAACAAGTAATAAATTTAATGTAAAACAAAACATCGATAATAATAATAAAAACAATTCTAATTACAATCAAAATAAATCAAAAAATATATCTACGGTTCAAACCGATATTTTAGACGAACGTCCATTTTTAAATATTTCAATTTATGACAAAAACTATTACGGTTTATTAGATTCGGGCAGCTCAATTAGTATCTTAGGAGCTAGCACAGGAGATATTTTTATTAGTCAAGGTTTACAAGTACATAAATGTGACAATATTATAACGGTTAAAACTGCAAATAATTCGAGTGCAAAAGTTCATGGATACTTACTTTTACCAGTATTATTAAATAACATAACAAAGGTTATAAAATTTTATATAATACCTAACATTTCAACATCATTCATTCTAGGCGTCGACTTTTGGAAAACTTTTAAAATCGCTCCAGAAATTTTTCATAATTTACCCTTGGTTAGTAAGATAGATATTCCAAATTCTATTTTAGAAATAAAACATCTTCATCAATTTGAACATTTGTCGGAGGAAGAACAAGCCCTAGCAAGAAATATATTAAAAGGTTTTGACGACATTTCTTTTAGCAATTGTGGGTTAGGAAAAACTACTCTAATAACACATAAAATAGACACAGGAGATTCCCAACCAATTAAACAGCGTTACTATCGCGTTTCACCAGAACGTCTCAAGGAGATGAATCGTCAAGTGGACGAGATGCTTGAGATGGGCGTAATCGAACCTAGTACGAGCAGTTGGAATAATCCAACAATACTAGCACCAAAAGCAAATGGTGAATGGCGTTTTTGTTTAGATAGTCGTAAACTCAATTCTGTAACTAAAAAGGATGCTTATCCATTACCCTACATTAGTACTATTTTAGACCAATTAAGAGATGCTCGTTATCTATCATCAATAGATTTAAAATCAAGCTTTTGGCAAATTTCATTAGATCCAGATTCCCGCGAAAAAACCGCATTTACAATCCCAAATAGAGGCCTTTTCCAATATGTAAGAATGTGTTTCGGATTAACAAACGGTCCCGCCACACAACAGAGACTTATAGACAAACTATTCGGAGTAGAACTTGATGGAAAAGTTTTTGCATATCTAGATGACATTATTATAGTTTCATCAACATTTAATGAACATATTACCTTACTTTTAAAAGTTTTAGAACGATTAAAATATGCAGGCTTAACTATAAATTTAGAAAAATGTAACTTTTTTAGGAAAGAATTAAAATATCTAGGATATTTAGTTAATGAAAATGGTTTAAATACTGATCCCGCTAAAATTAAGGCTATAGTAGAATTTCCAACTCCGAAGAACAGAAAAGAAGTGAAAATGTTCCTTGGAACAGCTTCTTACTATAGACGTTTCATAAAAAACTTCAGTACAATAGCGGCACCACTAAACACTTTAACTAGTACTCGGAAAAATGCTCCAAAATTTACATGGACAGAGGAGGCAGAAAAATCATTTAGTGACTTAAAGTCGGCTTTAATCTCAGCTCCGGTATTAATTTGTCCAAACTTTGACAAACCTTTTTCAATTCATTGTGACGCTTCAGGTTATGGGATCGCTGGCACTTTGACACAATTAGATGAAGATGGAAAGGAACATCCAGTGGCCTATGCCAGTAGATCACTTAATAAAGCAGAAAGAAATTTTTCAGCAACCGAGAGAGAAACTCTCGCAGTCGTGTTCGCTTTAGAAAGCTTTAGACCATATGTAGAAGGTTCTAAAACCTTCGACGTAATCACTGATCATTCAAGTTTGAAATGGTTTCTTAGTTTAAATAATCCAACAGGACGATTAGCTCGTTGGGGTATTAGATTGTCAAATTTTAATTTTCAAGTAATTCACCGAAAAGGCAAAGAAAACATAGTCCCGGATGCACTCAGTAGAGCTGTACCAATATGCGAAATTCAAACGCAAAGTGATGATAAATGGTATAACGATTTGTTAGATAAATGTAAACGTTTACCAACATCTTGTCCAAATTATCAAATTAAAAATAACGAATTATATAGATACTCAAAAAGTAAATTTTCTAATAATCCTGACTTTAACTGGAAGAAGGTAATACCAAAAGGCGATCGTTCTAAAATAATAGAACATCATCACGCTGGTTTATCTCCTCATTTTGGTAGTCTTAAAACATATCGTAGTCTAGCATTACGTTATTACTGGCCAAGTCTTTATAAGGACGTAGTTTCATGGATAAAAAACTGTGATACCTGTTCAGCATATAAACATTCACAAAAAGCAACACCAGGTTTGCTTGGCAATCCTAAAATTTGTAATAAACCTTTTGAGACAATAAGTATAGATTTAATCGGACCATTACCAAGGTCACGAGCCGGTTACATGTATTTGTTAGTAGTAGTTTGTTGTTTTTCAAAATATTGTATTATTTTCCCTCTAAGAAGAGCGATTGGTCGTAATATAGCTCAATCTCTTGAACAAGGTGTATTTCTTGTACACGGCATACCGAAAACTGTCATTGCCGACAACGGAAGTCAATTTACGGGTAAAGAAGTACAAAACCTATTTAATACATATCAAATACCAAATATCCACATGACTCCCCGTTATACACCGCAAGTTAATACTGTAGAAAGATATAACAAAACTATAATTACTGCTATTTCTATCCTAGTAAAAGAAGACCATAGGTCTTGGGATATTTCAATTCCAAAAATTCAATTTGCAATGAATACAGCAGTAAATGAAGCTACTCGCTTCACCCCTTTTTATCTTGTACATGGAAGAGAACCAATTATTTGTGGCTCAGATTATAATTGTATAAATAATTCTAATGAACCAATTGATTTAGCTTGTGCGTCACGAGGTGCATACGCTGAAAATTTAGGTATTTTAGAGGATACATTTATTAAGGTTCGTCAAACTTTATTAAAGGCTCATGAAAAAAGTGCCAAATATTATAATAAAAATCGTCGACAGGTAGAATTTGACATTGGAGATATAGTATGGCGTAAAACATTCCCACTATCAGATGCTGGAAAGTATTTTACTGCCAAATTCGCTCCTAAATTTTTAAAATGTAAAATAATAGGAAAAAAGTCTAATTTAGTCTATATACTCCAAGATTTTCACACACAAAAAACCTTAGGAGAATTTCACATTAAAGACTTAAGAATATAGTCAAAAATCTAATAAAATTTTCAATTAAAATTAATATAAAGAACCAAGTTAAACAATTAAAAAATAAAAAAATAAAAATAAAGAACAAACAATTTAAAAAGAAAACAAATTTTATTTACAAAAACACATATTTCATCAAACTTAGTACATTAGTTTCAAATCAATTTAGCAAATATACATAAATTATACAAAGTAATATATTAAAAACATCCTGTACTTAAATTGAAATATATTTCTCATAACCAAAATCAAATATGGTAAACTAAAGAAAAATCATGTATAATCAAAATCTTCAATAAATCATTTCTTACTTTGTAATTGCATAATAATCAATTAATAGATTTCAGGATCTAAAATGTAACCACTGAAATACTTATTTTCAATACAACTAAAAGTTAGAAAATACAAGCACTGTTGTATTTTACATTTTTGTAAACCGATAATGCCATCTAGCGTTATCAGGCACGTTTAAAAAAAAAAAGGAATCAAGAAAATACTAGAACCAAAATTACAATAACATAATAAACCTAATAAAAAGATTAAAATATTAATTAACATAAATAAATATTTACATGTAATTCTCATTTAATAAAATATTTTCCATTGTTACTAAACAATAGTAGTAACAAGTAGCGCCTCTAGTGGCAAAAAGAATTAAACCAATGAGATTATTCATTTTAATACTTTGTTTTGTAAAAAACAAACAAATATGTATACTTCATATAATATAAAAATAAATTTTTAGTTATAAACTACTTAAAATAACTAGTAAAAAAAAAAAAAAAAAATAATAATAATAATCAATATCCTATTTAATTATCTTAAAGTTATCAAAAAGGCAAAACTTTTGCAGGTATTGAAATATACAATTTCAAAAATTGATTTAACCCTTTAGTAAAAAATACTGGTTCGTTCGAACACAGTAATTTTTGTTTTGTTATTTGGTTTAACAAAATAGGGTTGTCACTTTGAAATATTTTTGAATTTTTTATATATTTTTCTCATCTATATTTAATATCTCTTATTTATATAGACAACTTATATTGGATACTTCGTCTTTACTGATCACTGGACAGTCAGCTTAGTCTAATTTTTGTTTACTTTACTATGCTCAACAATCGAGTGAAGTGTTTATTACCTTGTTAACATCTATTCTGTTAATGAGTTGTTTATAATTATCTAGTGTTTTGGTAGACAGTTTTACTGTCGCCTGACCAACCTATAATTATATATATAGATAGGTTGAAGTCATTGGAGTAGACAGCTGTTGTTGCATTTAATTACTTTGATCAAATAAAGCGAGGTTCAACCAGCTAATTGAGGTACTGTTTTGAATCGTAGAAGATTAGTTATTACTTATCGATTCTTAGATAATGGAAGGAAGTCTTAGAGGTATAATTAGCTACTAAGACGAATTTTTGAAAGGAATATGAATGAATAGTAAAAGGGTAATTTGAATGATGACGTATGCTTCTGGAAACACACCCTCGATTCTTCAATATAAAGGCTCCACATCTTAGCCGACTGATTGAATCTAATCCACATTAATATATAACAATATTTTTTATTTCATTGTTACAGGTAGTAGGTACAGTTAAATTTTTATTCTGACTATACTTAAAATGGGCGAAGAAATTTTTTCTTCAAAGGTTTGCTGATAAGTTGCGTTACTTTCTTTGGTAAGGCTGGGGTCCAGCCAAAGTTTTCCTACGTAAAACTTTACCAAAGGTAGGGTGCTATTGTAACGCATAAATTACATAAACATAAACATTTTTACAATTCAAACTCCCGCGCATTACGTGAGGGTTAAAACTATTTAAAAAATTACTTGATCAAAACATTACGTTCCAAAACATAAACTCGCTTTCAATAAAGGTTCACTTCATACCGGTTGGCATTACAGTTTGCCAGTACAATAAAAATTACGATATTTAATTAATTTCTATTACTCACTAAAAATATTTAAAACTACAATAACGTTCTTTATAGAATTATAAATTTACCATTTAAAAACATAACAGGCTTCACGGGTGTCAAACCATGGCTAAAGACAGGTCTGGTACTAGGAGCTCATAGGAAAACAGAAACGCTAAAATATTGCGTAGCTTCGCGTTGTACGCCTGCGTAGTAGAATTAGGAAGACAATGTGTTACAAGATTTTAGGATTTCATGCTCTATAGCTCCCATTTTCTTTTCATTATTCACTTACTCTACTTGATATAAAATCAGTTTTTATCTCTTTAGATGTCTCGTAAATTAATTTTGTGTAATTTCGCTGAAAAAGTGCTAAAATTTCTATAATAAATTTTCGCATTTTGTATCAGCTCATGTTGGACACTGAACCTTATTTCAAATAAGGAATTTCTCCTTTTTGTGTTCTACCTTACAAAAAATAAATATCTTCTTTCTTATTACGTAATCTGTTGACTCATATTTTAGATTCTTAATCCATTTATTAAAATATTTTCAGGTTAGTATAAAACGTAACTACACCTTCGCATATATTAAGTATACATTTTATAGCGCCTTTTCTAAAAAGGCTGTTATTCAAATTTAAGTTTTTATTCAAACTAAGTTCTGTTGTAGAACATTTTTTTAAGATCATACATAAATTAAAAAATAAGGCTTCTTTCCATTGTATATACACTACATCGAAACATGTTATTGCTTTTAAAGGAGAAGCGGCAAAAAACTCCCCAGCAAAACATATACCTAAAAAATATTTTACTTGATAGCTAGCTAGCTATTTATGGGTCATTTTTTTAAAGTACATACATAAATGAGTTATACTAATACTTTTACATAAGTTTGTTAGACAATTAAATTCTGATCTCTATGAAGTTTAGTACAAATACTTAATTGTATATAAAGTTTCTACGTAAATTACTTTACATGAAAGACTGAAAGAAGCAATATTCTAGTATATATATTTTCACTCTTATGTTAGAAAAGTTTTAATGGAATAAAATAATTTTAATAAGGTATGATCATAATATACGAACAGTTAGGTTCATTCAGCCGAAATATCTCCAATTTTTGTACCGCATTATATTGCCTACGTAGCATCGTAGCAACGTAGAGCGACCTTCTACGTAGTCTTGAATTCCTAACACGTTTTCACGTACTGAAAGGGTTAGTTAGATTGGCGCTGAAAACTGAAAGGCTCTTTTAGGCTCCATTGTGATATTAATAATAAAAAATTGGAATAAGAAGACAGGACCTGTCTAATCCTTTTTAAACATATCCATTTTCTTAAGACTCAGAACAAAAAAAGCTAGTAGTAGAAAATTTCATAGTAGTTCTGAGATGTAAAATATAAATTTAACAGGAGGCCCTAAAACGCCGCAAATACTCAGCCATCGGAAATGGCTACATATTTGCGGCTTTTGGGGTCGAGACCCTGGGACCATGGGGGCCTGAGGCTCACAGACTTTATCGAGACATAGCCAAACGTCTGGTGGATGTCTCACGTGACCAAAAGACTGGTTTATACCTTGGACAACGCATCAGCATTGCCATTTTTTTTTTTTTTATTAATTTATTCATGACCATAGAATCAAAGTCTTTCAGTCGGAAACATGTTAATTAATAGGTCTTCGTATAGTAGCGCAGTTGTATTGCAGGCTACAACCGACGCCATTCAATGGAGTTCTTGTGAAAACTCGAAAGATCACATCTGACTATACAGTTCACATTTCTCACAAAAACACATAATTTCTACTCGAAAACTATCAATATCCTGCAACTATTGTTCATTTTAGAGTAATTATACACATTTTTAGAAAATAAAACTGCACAGCACAACGTCTCCTTTCAGTTCCCGCCAAAAACTCCCGCATTGCCATTCAGCGAGGCAATGTGGCCAGTCTTTTGGGCACGTTTCCGACTGACAGCAGTCTGGGACTAGATTTTATGGTTTAATTTTAGTTTGTGTACAATTATTATATATGTATATAATTTATTTTTAGTTTAATTTATTTATAATTTAGTTTATTTTTAATTAGGAGTTTAGGGTAAATTTTCTTATTTTATAACTTTGCTCTTTAGTGCATAATGTCTCCTCACAGCCTGTGGATTTAGGCAAATAGGTTATTTTGCGATTTTTCAGTTTTAGAATATTTTTTTCTCTACCAATAAATACGATTGAAGTGTTTATATCTGTGATTTCAAAATTTAAAAAAAAGAAGCCGCTGGCCGTTTTAAGAATGTTTGTTTGTCAGCCTGCCTGAAAGTTTGATCATGTAGGCTCTGAAAAGATGCACGGATTTCAATGACAGTTAGAGACTAAAATTATACGATAACATGTATGCCTTTGGATACCTTGCAGGGTTCAAATTCTATCTATCTATAGTCTCTACAACTTTATTATATGTATATTATACATATAATAAAATTGTAGAGGTCGAATTTCTGTACAGTGAAAAAAAATGCTAAAAACCGAGTCAGAGGGATGTAAGAAGTGAAATAGAACTAATTAAGTTTTTTTTCTAACTTTTTGTTTCTCTGTTTGTCTGTTTGTATCGGCTAATCTCCGAAATGACTGGACCGATTTAAATGAAATTTTGTATAGTGGTAGCTTATATCCCTGTTCAGCATAGAGGATACTTTTTAACCGACTTCGAAAAAAGAAGGAGGTTCTCAATTCGTCGGGATCTTTTTTGTTTTTTTTGCTTTTTTTTTTAATCCCGACAAATTAAATAATTCCCGTGGGATAGTTAAAAAACCGCACCACGCGACGTCGCGGGCATCAGCTAGTAATAATATAAAATTTCTAAACGTGCCGTGTCTTTACATTAAAGCTATAAAAAAAACTGGAATCTATAATGTTATAAAAGTGTATTCTTTTGTTCTTACATTTTTATTGTTTCTCTGTTTGTTCGGGATTCACGCAAAAACTACCGGGCCGATATCAATGAGGTTTTCGATAGACAGCAAATGCTTACACTTAAAATCTGCGCTACTTTTTATCCAAGGAATCCCGCGGTTTTTTTTTGGGAAGGGTTTAAAATGACCAAGATTGCAAATCAATACGATTTTTTCACCGATAGATAGCAAATTTTATATAATATTTTTTTCGCGGGACCCTAAAAATTGTAGCCTAAATTACTTCTTATAACATCTGCTATGTGCCAGTGAAAGTCTCGTCAAAATCGGTTTAGCCGTTTCAGGGATTAGCCGGACATCTAGAGAATCTAGACAGACAGACAAAAATTGTAAACGTCGATTTTTTATGTAACTTCCGTATATACTTTCACATACATTTAGTAAAAAGCTGTTATTTTGACATTACAAACAGACACTTCAATTTTAACTATAGGGATCAAGTTTTTTTTGTTTAATAAAAAACAAGACATTTCTGCATGTACTAGGACATTAAAAGATTAAATAAATAGTAGATTTTTTTTTACAGAATAGCTCTGTTTACTGCATATAAATGAAAAAATGAGAAAAATTAATCTTCTAGAATCTTTGAAGGTCTGTTACATCTTTCTTTTTGTTAGCGCTGGAGGAATGCATTTGTGGCATATCCTCGGATCTGGGAGGTCACCAAGGAAGGTACCCCTTGGTGACCTCCCCCCGATCATCCCGACGGACATAAACTTTGGTTATAGTAGAAGTTACAAGCACCGACCGCCAGACTACCCACTAAACCTTCCAGCGTCCCTTCGCATTATAATGAGACGTAACCACGGGACCATTATCATGCAATTCGACAAGGAAGGGTGCCCCTGGGATCAGAACCCCCCACGGCACTGAGTGTGACATGCTGGGACGGTTCTCCGATTCCCTTAGCCCCGCTACGTTATCGGCAGGATAATGTTACATACATACATACATAACTTCACGCCAGGTCCCTTGCGGGGTAGGCACGAACAACAGAGCGCCATTCAGGCTTATTCTTACACACCTCACTTGCTTCTTTGACATTCATAGCTCTTGTCATGCACGCTCGTCTGTTCTTAAGGCTACAGGATAATGTTAATGTTGAACATTGTCACGCAGATGTAGCCAAGGGTTTAATGCGTTTGTTGTGGTCAGTGAGGATATATCCAGTGGCTTTAATTAATAAATATTCTGGTATTGTGGTAATTTACTTTTATTTAAAACTAATATAGACAATTAAAATTAATTCATGTATTTTTGACAATATTTTTCACACGACAAAAAACAAACCAAAACTTTGACATAAAAAAAATAAGTCACATTCAAAATCATCGCCCCATAATTCATTCCACTAGAGTTTATGATTATAACGTCCTCAAGCAAGTGGAACGGGAAAAATCGCGGTCGTGAACGTGCTCGTTGTGAGTTATTTATTGCAGGACATCAGCAGACAGGCAGACGGCCCACTTGATGGAAAGCGGTTACCATCGCCTATGGACATTTGCAACACCAAAGGTGCTACAAATGCGCTGCTGCTCTCTTAAGGAAGACTGAAACCTAGTCACTAATGCCGGAACACAAATCAAGGTTGTTATGGCGACATACTTTAGACCAGGGGTGGTTGCCATCCAGTCGGGCAAATGCCCTACCACCTGGCTGTGGGTTGTTTTGTCGCCTCTTACGACAGCCCGCCCGGCCGCAGAAAATTGTATCCTTTCTCCGTTCCTGCACGGATAACGGATGGACGGTTTCCTTCTGGAACGTAGCTTTAATAGTAAGATTGTTGGAATCGGTCACAAAAGGCGCGAGCTAGGCGTGTGTAACTCTTTATTGAACCGACTCACTGATCCAAAACATTTAGGTGTTCCAAAAGATTGGAACATCAATAATGTTTCAAATGCATCTGACTCTCAGTTCAGCGCGATCACGTCGCTTACGTGTGAGAGAGACCGACCAGAGCATAATGAATCACAGAGCAACAAGCGTGGCTAGAGAGCAGGAAAACAATAAAATATAAGCAAATAAGAATGAGATAACAAATGAGAAAATACGCCAGCTAGCCTAAGCGTCTGGCCGCCAGTCCTGAGCCTGGATAAAGTATGAAGGGAAATCAGTTTTATTAATGATCTCACAATGTGTAATTTTTTCAAATATTACTATGAATATTCATCTTTGTTTCAACCTTAACACCGTAATATCTGTACTTTTATCTTTGACAAGTTTGTCACGATGTTTCAAATGAAACCGCAGCCCGTTTCTCAGCCTCAGTCCGCGACGTGCCATAACAAGACAACCATGATTTAATATCTTTGACTCAATGTTCTAAATGTTCCAAATGAAACATATCAGTGATCCGGAACATTTTACTGTTCCAGATACAAATGTTCCAATCGCAAAAATGTGACATTTCTCCCAGGCCTAGCGCGAGCTTATTTATTATACGCGCATGCGTAAAGAAATATTCGTACGACAGTAAGGCATGTTTTTTACATACATTTTTTATACAATAGAGCACTTTAAAAAAGCCTCTCTGGTTTCCTTCTTTGAATTTTATTCACCAGGCTCACATAATTAGCAGAAGCTCAGGAATGTTCGGTATGTGAACAACAATAGTAAGAAACGTGTCGGTTGCCCATGAAAGGAAAATTCCTTCCCTCTTTTCCGTTTTAGAAAGGAGAAAGTCCCGCAACTGGGTATTCTTCTTACTAGGGTCGCATAGTCCCAAGGAGCTTTGATGGTATTTCAGAAATTTCGAATAAGTACAGTGAAGAATTTTACTTTTACACAATTACATATAACTTACTCAATGCTTTTATATAATAATACTAGCGTGGTCGAAATTCGACCATAGCAATTAATTTAAATTATAAGTTTGAATATGATTAAGGTTCTGTTGTCACAGACTATAACTTCTATAATCACAGATTTCGCCAAGGCTACCCTGTTAATTTGACTTTAACAATAAATAAAAGAGTATATATGCGTGTGTGTGTCAAATATATGGTAGTGTGTAATGTTTTCGTGTATTTATGTTTTTTTATATGAATTCGCATAGTTTTTAATTTTTTAACCGAATTCAAAAAGGAGAAGTTCTTAATCCCACTGTGTGTTTTATTTTTTTGTATGTTTATTATACGATTTCTCCGTCAATTGTGGACCGATTTTTAATTTTTTTTATTAGAATATAGTCCTGATTAGTGGATCCTAGAGAAATTCAGAGCAACTCTCGAATATCATAGGCACGTACAACGTGCTTCATCTTTTTTAAAGTGTAATTTCTTTAGAATCGTTGTGTTTTGAAAATCGCTGAAACGAAAAAATGACACTAAAAAGAGATAAACACATAAAATTCCACCTTATTTAATTCGAAATAAAACCCATTTGTCTTTATCTATTAGTACTAATTTTAATTTTAAATTTGTATATACTTAAGACAGATGTTCTTTTGAGCTTTCACTCATCGCACGAAACACAATTAGCTCATTTCACGCCGATATTCTGTAAAAGCGTGGTATCAGATCGATCGAGCCGGCTCTACCACATTCAATAGACAGTTTATCAAGAACACTTTTCTTTTACAATTATCATATCCGTCCGTCTGTCCGCCCGTCTATCCTTTACTGGGTCTCTATACATTGGACACGAGTTGTAGATATCTATAATATTATAACATTCTAAACATGCCGTGTCTGTAGATTAAAAAAAACTAGTTAAAAAACAACTGGAGTAGACTATATAAACGATGGAGAACACTGCATTTTTGAAGTTATACTTCTTTAGGCGCGTTAGGGAAAAATGATGAGAGTAAATTTTTACGATGCGCGCGCACACCGTCACACGAAAAAGCTACACCATGAAGTCAGCTATGGTCAACATTTTAGTTTTGAAGTTAGCTATAGTCAACATTTTAGTTTTGAAGTTATACTTTTACGATGCGAGCGCACACCGTCACACGAAAAACCTACACCCTGAAGTTAGCTATAGTCAACCGACACCCTGAGGTTAGCTATAGTCAACCGACACCCTGAAGTTAGCTATAGTCAACATTTTAGTTTTGAAGTTATATTTTTACGATGCGCGCGCACACCGTCACACGAAAAACCGACACCCTGAAGTTAGCTATAGTCAACCGACACCTTGAAGTTAGCTATAGTCAACATTTTAGTTTTTCTATTGTTAGTGTCGTTTTTTCTACAAACGGAGAATAAGGCAAAAGATAAAATTTTTGAAAAGATTTTTATCTTGATACGCCAAAGAATTATAACTTCTAACGCGTGTACATAAGTACACACACACACACAATTTTTTTGGGAATCCTACGGGAAATTTTCTGGGAATGATTTTAAATAATCAGATATTTAAAAAAATCCAATGTGATTTTTCACTGATAGATACCAAATTTGATGTAATTAAATGTGTGATTTTTTTCCCGTAAATCCCGCGGGATTTGTCCCGGGAGCAGTTTGTAGTTGTTTGGGTGTATAAAAATTATGTTATTCCAACACAATTTTCACTAAAAGAATAGCTTACAATGTACCACACTACAATACAAGTACTGTGCAATACAAGACAATGTACCACACTATTTAAAAAAGAATTTTTAATAGTGTGGTACATTGTCTCCTGGAAATTTCAAATCAAGCGTGGAAATCAAGTCGCATCCTAGTTTATTATAACTAAGCAAGACTTCTGTGTAAAATCTTACCTATTTTGTAAAGCAAAGCAACTTTTCACGTTGCTACAATAATTTTATTGTTTAACGTCAATCAAAAACCATTAAATTCATTCAGCTGAGAATAATAATAATTATTAATTATTAATCAGACTAAGTTATATGCACTTAGTTCCTTTGTCTGCCATTGTGATGAATTGAATAAGAACATTATCTCGTAATATTAGAATTTTTTTAAAAAGTTGTTGTTTTGAATTCAAAATAAGAACTTCGACACCAGCTTAAAGACCACCACCAAGACATAAATAAAAAATATATATGACAACTTTTTGCAGGTTCACAGAAGGATTTGTAGATATCAGGGAACGAGAGAGGAAGGTAAAAAGGGGTAGCAGGGAGCAAGGCCGTCAGCTTATGAACAGGCATAACAACGAAGCAGGGAGACGGGTGAGTTAGACCAGCCCATACCTCTTTGTATCAGAGTTTTTGATGGGAACTGAAAGAAGACGCTATACTGTGAGGTTTTCTTTTCTAAAAATATGTAAAATTACTCTAAAATGAATTATAGTTGTAGTATATTGATAGTTTTTGAGTTGTAATTATGCCTTTGTAAGAAATCTGAACTGAATGAATATAAATTTAAATTTGGCCATTCGTTTTTTGACAAGATCTCCGTTGAGTGGCATCAGTGGCCTATAATACAACTGCGCTACTAAACAAAGACTTTTTACATACTTGTAAAATCACAGATTTCGCCAAGGCTACACTGTTAATTTGACTTGAAACATAAACAAAAAAGTGTATATGCGTGTGTGTCATAATGGTAATGTGTATAATTAGACCAGTGCTAATCCTTATGAAAATGGTAAAAAAAGGAAAAAATAATAGTAGGATGAAACCCATTGGAAAAAGAAGAGAATATATGAAAAATTAAGTACACCAAAATATATTTCATAAAGAAGGCTTCACTACCTGTTGTTTCTTTGCATTTTCTGAGAAAATTTACCAAAGTAATGTATATTTTTTTACACCATCTGAAAGAAGAATTCAACGAACAAAAAGCCCGCCGATTCTTTTAAAAAACTGATATTTTGACGCGAGAATTTTCGATTGAAAATTATGGTGGTTTTTTGATATTAAGTCAAAATAAGGTGAAAATATAAATATTTTAAATCAAAAAAATTCGGTGTGTTTGAGACATAAAAAGGTAAGTTTTCACCAAATTTCGTAAAAATAAAATATTTTGTAAAAGATAAAAAAAAAACCAAAAACCGTTCTTCACTCTTAAAACGGGTCCTTCAACTTCCCGACCTCAGATCGCCCGTAAATTATTTCTACTTTCATTTGTGTTATATTATCTTCCTTTTTCGTTGGGTGTCATTCTACTATAATTTATTTTTGTTTAAATGAATCTACCCTGGTCTAAATGTTTTTTATGGATTTAATGTATTTTTTATGCATTATTAAAAAAATTGCATCCGTCCGCGCAATTTTCGTAAAACGGGTTCAAAGTTTTTGTTTCACGTTAATACATAGATACTATCTTCATCTATCAATGTAATTTTGACTATTGGGCGCCGGCCCAGAGCGCCGGCGCGCCGCGCTGCTAACTTAATTTCTGATGTATTGACTATATTATTTTAAAGTTTCATCAAAATCCGTCCAGTAATTTTGTGTGGTAGAGTGATAAACATGCATCCATATTTATAATAATTAGTATATAGTCACAAACTTTCACGTTCGTAATATTACAAGGGCGTCTAAATGGTAAAGGCTGACTCTGACTTAAACATAAACGGACAAACGACTAAAATGTCTACGGAACTCGAAAAAAGAAATGAGGTCAAAATAACTAAAAGAATGCCCACGAATAGCTGGCATATCAAATTTATTGTCTAGTTTATTTTTTTATTATTGCTATTCTATTACAAGTTAATCTGACTTACAACGGATTAATTCTGTATAATGTACCAGTTTGCTGCTAACAGACTCCCCGCGGGCTGTAATCCCGCATTTAATTTATTTACTCTGTTGGCCGCGAAACCAGCGAGTAGGAATCCATAATCACATCGAACGGAAGTGTCAAACACTTCCTTTCGATGTGATTATGGATGTGATTGCGTACTATGGACGCGTTCCTTTAGTATCTCACAACGCCCAAAATGCCCGTCTGCCATTCGACAAGGAGACCGCGGTCGATATGGTCGTGGCAAAAACGTCACTAATGACATCATCATTTTCGATCACACAGCGCTCACAACGACTCATGTCAAGAGGTGGGTCGAAATGGGGCAAATGGGCGTTGACCACAGAACATTAATTCTGTCTATCTCTTGACACTAAAAAAGGCGCAATTTTCAAATCAACCAATAACATTTGTGTTTTCGTCGTTTATGACACCAAAGCCCCATAACCCGTTCCACTGGAGTTTATGATTGTAATATTCGCAAGCAAGTGGAACGGGAGAAATCGCGATCGTGAACGTGGTCGTTATGAATCCCTTCTGGAACGTAGCCTAAACGGACCACATACAAGGCACAAAGCTTATATACATCGTTGAACCTTGCTGGAATACAGCAGACAAGCTAACAGCCCAACTGTGATGGAAAGTGGTTACTGTCGGTTAGAGACATTTACAACACTACAGGTCCTACCACTAATGAAACCTAGCTACTAATTGCCGAAAACTATATCAAGGTTATTCTGCCATACTCTATGCCAAGGGTAGTTATCTAGACGGGCAAATGCCCTACCACCTGATCATGGGTTGTTTTGTCGCCTCTTACGTCAGGCCGCCATTGCCGCAGGAATTAAAATTCTTTCTCGATGCCAGCGCGCGCAAAATAAGTATTATATCATTAACTAGGATATGCCCGTGACTTTATCCACGCTTGACTTTGTGTCCTCAGCATTTAAAAAAGAACCTAAGCTATCGTTTTAGTGAAAACTGTGGCAGAATAAGCTAATTTTGATGCGTACAAAGCGCTTCCGGGAAAATTCCGGGATTCCCGGGATAAAAAAAATCTAGCGATCAGTGAAAACATACATTCAAATTCGTTTGGCCCCAGAGTGGTCCGTTGTTTATTACCCATACAGGCTAAACTTGCTTAGCTTGGGGTGATACAGTGTGTGTGAGACACATAGTAGAAGTGAAACTTCAACGGACAAGTGTAAAAATGAATGGTTTTCAAATTGGACAAGTATATTAACAATCTGTCCGTAAAACTTCAAGTTAAAATTTTGCGATTCGTTTAGCCACTTGTCCGTTCTAGTTTCACTTCTACTATATGTCCCAAATTTTGATTTTTCGCAGGCTTACTGCAAATTATGATTTGGTTAGATTAGGTACATTTTAATGAATGAATTTTCTATTTAAACATATTTTAATTTACCAAACATAAAAAATGAATTCGATCCGGAACCAAAAAACGCATCCATAGTCTACTCTTATATTATGCCGCCTCTCACCACGTCTAGTCTAAATTTATGCCGCTCCCCCACGCGGCCGTGACGCTTTTTCGCGACAGAAAAATCCTAAGACGCCGTCTATATAGAAGTTTCACTTCAAAAAACCGCTTTAACGCGATCCCTTTCGCTGTTCCCATGGCCCGCGAATTTTAGTACGTCGACAGTATCTCAAAGCAACAAAATACCACATAACTCCCTATTATGCCGAGCCGACCGAGCTTACTGCCTATTGTACTAGACGTTTTTATGTTCCTACCAAATAATTGCCTGGATTATTGCCTACTACTGAAATATTTCAGTCACTACCAATATTTATGCTGGTGTGCACCGACATTTAACCGGAGGTTAAAATAAAATAATCACTGTTTATGCATACATTTTTAGCGATTAATTTATTTTAACCATCGGTTAAAAGTCGGTACACACCAGTCTAGTGTTCTAATATCAAAAGCTGAAGACTGAACTGAATTTATTCCTTCGTCTATGTTTACATGATACCTAATCACAAACGTTCGTTTTCAGGCTGAAAGTATCTCCTGTTGGCAAAACCAACATAACATAACTAGCTGTGCCCGCGACATCGTCGGCGTGGAATTTGTTTTCAAAACCTCCCGATTTTGAAACATTCTTCACTGGTGCTCCACTCCTATCGGTCTTAGTGTGATGATATATAGCCTTCCCCGATAAATGGGCTGTCTAACACTGAAAGAATTTTTCAAATCAAACCAGTAGTCCCTGAGATTAGCGCATTCAATCGAACAAATAAACAAACTCTTCAGCTTTATACATTAGTATAAGATATTATTTTTAAACTTGCAATACTGTCCTTTGTTTTTTCTTCCATTTTGGTTGCAGCCGAGTGGTATTTGCTATGTAGAAGTGATTTATTATAAGTTTCCACCACTAATAATGTTTAACTTCTATACCTACAACGACCAGAGTATCTCCCACACCATCAGCATAGAACAAAATCTACACTTCTATACTTAATATTATAAAGAGGCAAATTTTGTGACGTTGAAGGAGATAATCTCTGGATCTACTTAACCGATTTTAAATTTTATTTCACTGTTGGAAAGCTACGTTTACAGGGAGTGTCATAGGCTATACAATATGACGCTATATACCACGGTAGTGGGACAGAGCGCGGGTGAAACCGCGCTGGGCCGCTAGTATATTATATATACGACAAGCTGCGAACATGTTGGTCCTTCGAGCCAGATCTGAACCAGGGACCTACGGATATATATTCTGTATATCCTAGATATACAGGATATATATCCATAGGTCTAGGTCATAGGTATAAGTCGCTGATTCATATCATTTTAACAAATACGTGTACCCTCAGCTTCAACCAAAATGGACGAAAAAACAAAAAACAACGACAATGTTGCAAGTTTAAAAATAATATTAGCTTACGCTGGTGTTGCCAACATCTGCGGACAGGTTTCGTAATGCTATTTATTAAAAGCATTTTTTTCTGACAATTTCTATACGATAACGACGTGTATGCAAAATTTCATTATAATCCATTAACAAATTAAGTTGCAAAAGCGTTACAAACAAACTCACATTCGTATTTCTAATATAAGTTAGGATTTTCGTGTGTTGATTTTGATATCTTGCAGGGTTAACAAAATATGAATCTAATGTTTTCTTAAGTTTTCGCGACTTCTATACGTAATAAAAATCAAATAAATTACCGCGCTTAAAACCGTTAAATTAATTATGAATCTCTTGTTATCAGGCCGTGATAGCGAAGTCTCGAGTGACCTGCAAATGTCACGGAGTCTCCGGTTCCTGCAGCCTCATCACCTGCTGGCAGCAACTGGCGTCACTCAGAGAAGTTGGTATGTGCTATAATTAATTTCAGTAAAATAACGCTCAAGTGTGTGTCACACGCAGTGAAGAGTTACCCTCAATAATATATTAGGAAAACACTTTATATCGTAGATCAAAACACATATTAGAAGTGAAACTTCAACGGACAAGTGGAAAAACGAATCTCAACGGACAAGTTGAAAAACGAATGACAACAGATGAGTGGAAAAACGAATCGCAACGGACAAGTGGAGAAACGAATGGCAACGGATGAGTGGAAAATCTTCAACTGAGAAGTGACAAAATGAATCGCAACAGAATATTAACTTGAAGTGTTACGGGCAGATTGTTTATGTACTAGTTCTAAGATAAAATTTTGTTGCAATACATTTTGTCACTTGTCAGTTGAAGATTTTCCACTTGTCCGGTTTGCGATTCGTTTTTCCACTTGTACGTTGAAATTTCACTTCTAATATGTGTCCCAGCACACATTTCGATTTTTTAAATAGCTCCAATATACAGAGACGACATGTTTAAAAAATTATAACATTATAGATATACACTAATATACCTAATTAAAGGCGTTATTTTACGGGAAAAGTAAATTGCATTTGGACACATTCACTAAGACTAAATAGAGCAGGTGGAGTAAGGGTATCGGAATAGTCAATCAGCAGAATATTCTTAACTCTTCTTAGTTTTATAAGTAAGTAAGATTGAAAAGAAAAATTAAAGATTTATTTTATGAAACAAAGAAGAAGATTAATACCCAAAGTACCAGGCTATCAAAACACACAAGAGGTTCAAATGTCCAATCATTAACTTTAATCTTCGTTAAGTATCCATTATAGGAGACAATGAAACCTCATTTTGGAGGTAATCGTGATAATTAGACTACATGAAACGGGAAGCTCTGTAAGTAAAGGATGGGGTGTTTTTGTCATTGATTTAATGCTTTGATATGATCCTGGAGTTTTTGGCGGGAACTGAAAGGAGATGTTGTTCTGTGCAGTTTTATTTACTAAAAATGTGTAAAATTACTCTAAAATGAACAATAGTTGTAGGATGATGATAGTTTTTGAGTAGTTATTATATGTTTTGTGAGAAATGTGAACTGTGTAGTCAAATGTGGCCTTTTGAGTTGTCACAAGAACTCCATTGAATGGCACTAGCTGATTACCTACAGTTCAGTTGTGCTACACATACGTTTAATAAAATGAAGAAACTATTGTAAACTAAGATCTGGCTTAAAGGCCTAGCTGCCAAGCCATAAACTTAAATTAAATAATTAATTGATATGATCCTTTAATGTTCTCTTTTCAAGACGTAGTAACTTCCAGAACAAATTGCTATGTACGGGTCGGACTAGTACATTTGCCAATGTCACAGTGATGGCACGCTTACCTTCCATTCTTCATCATTCATACCATCGGTTGAATTTTGACATTAGTTGTATAGAACTTATGTCAAATTTAATAGTAAGGCAAATGAACGGTTGGTAAGATATAGGGACGGGCCATTAGTCGTCAGCCTCGGCTCTAAGTCAACGAGTTATTCATCTATTAGCCAAATAACCAAAAACTGGGCTAAAGTATGTCGCCATAACAACCTTGAGTTGTGTTCTGGCATTAGTGATCAGGTTCCAGTCACCCTTAAGAGAGCAGCAGCGCCTTTGTAGTGCCTTTGGTGTTGCAAATGTCCATAGGCGATGGTAACCGCTTTCCATCAAGTGGGCCGTTTGCGTGTTTGCTGAACTCCTGCAATTAAAAAAAACTTCTGTTTTAATCTAACAATTTCTGTAAATAACAAAATCTGTGATGTCACACTAGGGAGGAAGCAGTCGCACGAATGTGACCAGCTCTGACAAGGACGGAGGAGTGGTCAAAAATAATAAAATTCCTGTGACGTAATTTCTGCCTTAGCCGGTTGGTTGTTTTTGAAGTTTCCAGCAGTGGGATAATTATGGGCTGATTTTTAATTACCTTTATTCCTTAAATAAGGTCCGAGTTAATTAAGTACCTTTCACAAAAAATAATTTACGAGCGGTTTGTAAAAAACGCTAAACAGCTTTACGATCTTTTAACTTTATCGTTAAACTGTTTTTTATAGTTTATGAAATGTTATTTTTATTGTGCTTTTAATTTTTATGGCATTTTGGTAAAGCGAGAACTACATTAGGCCGGCGCACACATCTGACACGTCTCATGCGTGGAAGGCTGGTGTGCACACCAAAACTACGCGCAACCATATATATGTGTGTGTGTGTATATATATATATATATTAAGATATACCTCTATACGTGAAGCAAAAACTTTGTACCGATTTTTACGAAAATTGCGGGGACGGAGAAGTATGAATTTAATATACTTAGGTAGCTTATAGTTTAAATTAAATTATGCATAAAAACACATGAAACAATAAAAAAACAATATACACAATACCATGTATTTGGCACATGCACGCATATATACTCTTTTGGTTATTGTTCAAGTCAAACTAACAGTGTAGCCTTGGCGAAATCTGTCATTATAGAAGTATAGTCTTTGACTAAAAAAATATCAAGGTCGAATTTAGACCACCGGCGACCACTAGTTTTAAGTCACAGTGAGTTGTACCAAGCTTGCAAAATAAAAGAGGTCGATCGTAGCTGTCATTTTAGTCCAGGTAATTTAAAATCAGAGTATATTCGTTATATAAAACAGGGCTCTGACGTGCCGAAATTGGCGTACGTGGCCGACATGATAGTGTAGTTCCAGCTTAATTTACGTCGTCTTGGATTTAATGTTTCATGTTATATTTCTTTTTAATTTTCCGCCATTATAAAACCTTGTATATAATATATAATACACGTAAATTTTATTGCATGATATTGGAATACAATTGAATAAAGACTATGATTTATATTGATCGAAGTAGTGACTTGGGGAGCGGACTGACTTAACATATTCAGTGGGGACTAGAGAAGGCAGACAGACTTGTTAGCGCTGCGAGTATGGAGGAGAGAGAGGAAGGACAAATATTGCAGAGGCGCTGGGTTTATCGATAAGCAAACTGTATCAAAATGAGAAAGAACGATAATGGAATAATTTTGATGGGAATTTGAGAATACATACATACATAACTTCACGCCAGGTCCCTTGCGGGGTAGGCACGAACAACAGAGCGCCATACAGGCTTATTCTTACGAATTTGAGAATGAGCACGCATACACCTGTGGGCAATGAGCATGAAATGTAGCTGCTCCTCTGCACCTCAGTCCATTTCACTTCACTTTATTTGTTATAATATGATTTACAGTATTTAATTTTATGTGTATATATTTGTTTGATATTTATTTACAACTAGCGGCCCCGGCAGACGTTGTCCTGCTCTAAAAAAATAAAAATCTAGGATCCGATCCCAGCGCCACCTACCGGTTCCAATTGTGGATTTAAATCATGCGGGGACCCACTCAAACACAAAATCACCAAAATCGGTCCGCGTGATTAGGAAGATTATAGTACCCGATCTCAGCGCCACCTACCGTTGCCAACGGGATAAAAACTATCCTATGTCCGTTTCCTGGTATCGCCCCTCATGACCGCCCATCACTCCGCGCGCAATACTTAATACTTATTTGGCTAAAACACTAATACTTACATTTTAAATATCGCGGTATCTTTTGAATGATATGCCCGAATTGAATAATTCAAAAAGTTCTAGAAAAGTGTTGAATTCGTCTTGAATATGGAGTAATTTATTTTGATAAGGATTAATACCAAGGTATAAAATAAAGAGTTTTTGAAGCGACGGCATTTTAATTATTTAAAAAAATAAAAGAAAACACTTATTGTGAGATAACTACAATAGTTATACATATGGTTACGCGATAATTATGTTCTGCAAAGTGGTAGTACAATCAAACAAATTGAAACATGACCCACCATAAGGTCATTTTCTTACAGTCGTGAAATACAATTAGGTTGAAATTCGCCTGAACATACATTTCCTTGGTAACGAACTTGTGTTACGCGATGTCCATCACAGCAGTTATGAGAACCATAGATTATATTAATATCACATAGATAATCTTCATACATAATAATATTATTATGTAGGGTAGTTTTCGTAGTATTTTCGTATAAAAGGCGGTGTGGCGTGTAGACGGTGTTCATTGCTTACTGAGTGGTAAAAGGGGAATCTCTGCCCGAATAGTTAATATTAGGTATATTTGGTACTTTCTTGCCCAAATCTCTGCAAGGCTTTTTACATTCAGAAGTGGGATTACCCAAGAATGGCAGGCCGTTATGCTGCTGGGTTGGGTATAAGTTGACCTAAACTCTGCCTGATCTAAATTCTGAGTGACCTAAACTCTGAGTGACCTAAACTCTGCCTGACCTAAAGTCTGAGTGACCAAGTCTGTGTGACTACGTATGTGTGACCACGTATGTGTGACCACGTTTGAGGATTGACATATCGGGGCCGTCAACGGGACGCGGCCATCGGCGGAACTAGAGGCGGCATGGTGGTGGTGCCCTGAAGGCGCCTATGGAGCGATGGCGTGTCGGCCTATGCGTGGACGGGACACTGTTGGGAACTTCGGCCACTGTATCTACTTTACCTGGCACAGAAGACTGGCGAAGAGAACTAATTCTCTGGTGACAGAAGGCAAACTCACTCAATAGTTGGCACGCCGCGGGGGACCACGGCTGCGGTAGGATGGCCGAATGTTACGCGATGTCCATCACAGCAGTTATGAGAACCATAGATTATATTAATATCACATAGATAATCTTCATACATAATAATATTATTATGTAGGGTAGTTTTCGTAGTATTTTCGTATAAAAGGCGGTGTGGCGTGTAGACGGTGTTCATTGCTTACTGAGTGGTAAAAGGGGAATCTCTGCCCGAATAGTTAATATTAGGTATATTTGGTACTTTCTTGCCCAAATCTCTGCAAGGCTTTTTACACTTGTTATCATGTTATTAGACATTGACAGTTACTGACTACGTTGTATTAAACAGATCGGAGAGACTCGTCTATACTCGTGTAACATCTGACAAATGCTATTACGTGCTATTACTATCTCTGTCATTAAGTATGTTGGATTAAGTGCCGTTTCCTATATCTTACCGACCGTTTATTTGCCTTACTAACGATTCAAATTTGAAGTAATCTCTATACAAGCAATGTCAAAATTCAATCTACGGTAAAGCAGGGGAAGTGAAGTGGAGTGAATAGTGAGATATCGGAACCGGTCATAAATCGACAAGCCAAAGGTGACACAGGCCAAACCTTTTGTATATACAACATTAGATATTAGGGTTATCGTTATACGTTAGGTAGCAGAAATACACAAGAAAATAAAACATTAACAACATGAATGTGGAAGAAAATAAAAAAAATTTTTTTGTTCAGTTTATTAATTGGTTGTAGTATTTCAAAGTTAGAAATGGCACTCATTTTACTTTACTTAAACCTAAAACCGGGTATAAGCATCATTGTTTTCAATGACGTCTAATAGTCGATTACGATTTACCCGATTAGACGATTGCAGATGTCGGTTCCCCTCATGTAATTCCAAATGTCATTACAGTGCTGCTCAATTGCTTCCTTTGTCCTCTCGTTTCTGTTATCCCACATTTGAACCATCAAACCCCATAAATTTTCTATTGGGTTGAGGTCTGGTGACCTAGATGGCCATGGAATTAGAGTAATTTCATCTTCATGCTGGGTAAACCAGTTCGAGACAATTCTGGCGGTATGTACTCGACAATTGTCGTGAACGTAGGAGAATACAGGGACTTCTTCAAGTGGGTACACTATTCGCACTGTCGGTAACATTGATTCTTCCAACAAATCGACATAGTTTAATGCGTTTTGACGAGGAGAAATTTGGACAAGTTCACCTATACCCCCGGTACCCATCCAGGCCCACATGTTAGCTGAAATTCGACCACATAATTGATTGGGTACTACGTGATCCTCTGTGTATCACGTATTGTTATAACGCCACAAAGTTAAGCGACCATGTTGAGAAGATCTAAATGATTTTTCATCTGAAAATATGGTATTAGTCCAGTCAAAGTCTAAATAATTACGTGCAAAATTTAATCTTGCAGTTTTGTGTGCATTCGTTAAGTGTACTTTCTTAGCATAATGCCGGTAATGCAGTCCAATACGGTGTAAATGATTTCTTATGGTTTGTAAACAAACGTCGTAACGTGCCGCGAAATCTTGGGTATGAGAAAAAGGATGTTCTTCATAATGGTGCTGCATATCTGTACTTTGTTGGTTTGTTATTCGACGAACGCCATGATTATGTTTTCGTCTATCTTCAAGAATGCCCTCTTCAGCGTGCCGTCTGATCCATGTTCTCACTGTGTTCCGACTTATATTTAACACTCGTGATATTTCTCGAATGCCATAGCCTTCCTCACTGAGGACTACAATCCGAGCTCTTTGTTCTGCGAGACTACCCATTATACAATTTAATTTTTAGATTGAGTTCTATTTTTTTCTCATTGACTTTACTTGACTTCTGAAATACTTTCAAAATGACATTTTATTTTTAAAATTATAATAATTTTTCCATAATGAAAAGAGTTAGAATTATAAGGCAGATTTCAGTTCGAGATTCAAATTATTTCAAATCATTACTGTTTTATCTAAAACATATCTAGTACAATGATAACAAAGTTTAAAATTGCGTAGTTCTGAGGCTTGTGACGTATTTTTATTAATGTTTATAACGTCCTAAGTGCAACACACACAATAAACCTTACTATTTTGACGGTTTTAAAGGAATTATTAGCAAAGTGGGTCATAAATCAGTTGTGCCGATCGTACATTGTTTTGTTCTATAATCAATAGTTTTCGCAGCGCACGCCGTGTAAGGATTTTTTCGGGTCATTTTTTTACACCTTGGGTTACATTATTGGACTTTTAGCAAGGATCCCTAATTTTTTTGAAAATACAATATAGCCTATAGCCTTCCTCGATAAATGTACTATCCAACACTGAAAGAATTTTTCAAATCGGATAAGCGGTTCCTGAGGTTAGAGCATTTAAACAAACAAACAAATAAACTCTTCAGCTTTATAATATTAGTGTAGATATTTACTTTATTTAATTTTATTTATTTTTATGATGAAATGACAATGAAAGTGACTGACATGCGTGCGAAAAAGGGAACACGACGCCAGATTTAAAAGAAAAATATAAATATGTTAGAAGAAAAGATCGTATAGGCCGAAAGACGGTTTATATAGCGGTACCAACAACCGTCTCTATATAAATCAGTAGTTCTTAACCTTTAAGTCATGAGGGACCATTTTACCAAATCTTTGTCTTGCCAGGGACCACCTATTGGGTTATGTACGTATATGTAAAAATAGCGATTAAATTTACTATTTAATAATTCACTTGTACGTCGGTTGAACTCCCAATAAATAAGTATTAAAACAAAGAACGAACGGAGCAAATCGAATTAGACAGAGATACCTGCGCTGCTCGATCTTCCGTCACGCGGACCTCTTCCCCCGCACATGTGCACTGCTATTGCCTTCGAACTTGTGCTGCGGCGCGGTTTGCGTTGTAATGACTCGACATAGCACATCCCGTCACTTGTTTATTACGATGGCTTCGCAGACAACTTGGAATGCCTCCAGGGACCACCAGTGGTCCGCGGACCACCGGTTAGGAACCACTGATATAAATGAAGAAATGTCCATCGAAATGCATTTAATTAGGGTCGCGCCACATTAGCATCAGGGTGAATTTTCAAGAAAGCCCCAAAGAGTAGTATTAAAGAGTATTTTAGTTTTATAGAATTATATATTACAAAATCACTGAGCGTATTATTCAAAGTTCACGAAATAAAAAAACTCTTCAAATTTTCACATAACAATTATTTCAGGCTATATTTACTAAATGAATGACTTTCGTTGAGGTCAAAGTTTGCTGGGATTATTATTATTAGACGCCGACAAAAGTGAATGCACACCTGCCTGCCATAAAGCACTCTATATTACCTTTCCGCGTTTGGACTTCTTTTGTTTACTTTGTGTATAACATTTGTAATTAGAAAAACAGGCCATTGTGTATTGTAATGTTTATGATGGTTATTAGCCAGGTGTGATTCAATGGAAATTGGCTTGCGGTCTAGTATTGTGTCGAGACATATTGTATTGGTGCAGTATAAAACAATGCCCCAGCTGAGATGAGGCAGTCTAGCGATAGGCACACAAAACGTGTGTAGGTACATTCGATAAGTTATAAAGTGAATACAATAGATTAATATGAACTAAAATTAAACTATACTATAAATATAACTATACTTACAAAATAACAATCTATAAGTTACTAAGTATACTAAATTATTCTGTACTACGTAAATAGTTGACGTTATTAATAATGTACTATCATCAACTAATCTGTTCGCCAAAGATTTTCTAACTCGGCATACTTCAATTCGTCTACAACAGCTACAATCATTCCAAACCCTTTGCCTACACCAGCGCCATTCTGGGCAGTATTTGAACTATTATTTGCAGCTTACCAGTGGACACTTCTACAACTATTCTTCTGAGATTGTTCTCCTTACTTTTACCCCCAATAGCTGCGCGACGCACTGACCATAGACAATATACTATACTGATTATGAATCAATTTACACATTGCCAGTATGAACTCTCAGAACTTCGAATTTGAAGTCAGTAGTAGTCATTAGTGGATCAATGTAAATCAGCTTTAAGAAATGTGAACTGTTTAGTGAAATGTGGCCTTTCATATTGTTACGACCGACAAAGACAAATTCACATCTGCATTTTATTACCTTTCGGCATTTGGACTTCTTTTGTTTACTTTGTGTTTAAAATTTGTGATAAAAAAAATAACAGCCCATTGTGTATTGTAATCTTTTACGGCCTATTGTTGTATTATGATTACTGCCAGGTGTCTCGGATATAAATGATCCCAAGAAATTCAGTCCACGCGGCCGTGCAGACATATTGCATCTGTGCAGTATAAAGCAATGCCCCAATGGAGAGAGGAGGCAGTCGAGCGATAACCACAAGCGAACCAAGACGTGTGTACAGTCGGTAATCTATTTAGTGACGGACTTTGCGTGTGTTATTGAAATGTGCATTACGTTTGGACCGGTTGTGTTCAGTTATATTTGTACCTGTGTTATAAGTGTTTGTATAGTTCTAATAAACTCTATAATAATTCCAACGATATTTTAATTCGAATCCTGCAACTCGTAACAATGTTGTCACAAAAACTCCGATGACTGGCGTCAGTCGAAGACCTACAATTTGTCCGAGCTATATTGCAGACTCAATACATCAAACAAGGTTGTACCTGCTATTATGTCGAATAAAACAACATTAAGTAATACGTATAAATTTTCTTCTTGGAAGCAACATTTATATTTCTATAAATAATTGCCCAATACTGAACCTCTCTGGCACTGGAGTTCTGAAACAGTAATAATATCATTTTAATAGATAACAATTTCGTAGTAATTTAGATCGAAAACAATGATAAAGCAGTCACAAATTCATAGAAGTCTATAATTAAATATTATCAAGACCGCCATCTTGCGGGTGGGCGCGTAAATCTAACGCCCACCAAACCACGCCTGTGTAGTAGTGTAGGCCTCCTCCAACCGCGGATACCGGTCCGCCGGGATCACAGAGTACTTTATATATACTGGTATAGAGTCAACAGTCATAATATATATACTAACGCACTCTATCGGTATACGACACAATACAACGGCAACAACCGTCCAGGGCATCTAGTATTATTTTGATTATTATTTTAGACTTTTGGAAATTGCGGGAGTTAATAATTTAACTCCTGCAATTCCCAAAAGCCTTTTCAAAAAATGTTTATTTGTTAGTAAAATAAAACAACAATTTAGCGGTAGCCTGATTTATTATGTTTCCTTTTATTAAAATATTCAATGGCATACATTTTCATAACATCATTTGTGTCCACATCTAATCTGGTGCCATTAGGATGATTTACTTACAAGATTTACCGCATCTAGGCACACAACAACCTTCAGAAGAAGCCATAATCCAAGTCAACAGAGAACGAATCGTTTGGCAAATCGGTGTTCAGGGTACATGCGTAAGTCCAACGTGATCACAGAACACTATTAAACGAGATAAGCGAAGTCTTCGAAGTCCAGGAATCAAACAAAGTTGTCGAAAAATAATCGAAACACAAAAAAAGTACATACGTTCACGAATGTGACTCGTATCGATCGGAATGTCGTTTTGGTTTTGACATAATTGACATCTATGAAATAAATTTTTGATAAATCGACAATTCATCAAAAATCCAGTAATTAAATTTTAAAAAGCTATATAATTTGAAAAAGGTGAGGAATAGAACTTACACACTTTAAAATATATTTATTAGCTGATATGGCTTGCAAAAACACAAAAACATATCAAATATTTCTTAAAATAGTATTAAAACAACTGCGTATAACGAAACATATTATTCTCTTTCATTTGGTGTTTAATTTGAGAACAGTGACATCTACTGCAATACGTACCTACTAATAGAACGCAAAAAATGTCTAAGAAAAAATATTTGTACCGACTGTTATGACACTGGCCGGGATCCTTCCTCTCGAGCTTTATGGTACCCGTCGCCCGTTCTCAATTAGTACATTATGTCGCCGTCGAGTCCGCATTTTTAGATTCATCCCCCTTTCATGGGCACAGTTCAGCCGAGGTAAATCCCACTAGGGAGCTCTCTTGAGCGCGTTGCCCCTCGGGCTCGACCCGGTAAAGTTGTAAGGTCTTCGGACCAACAACATAAAGTCAAGTCAAATAAAAAGGGTTAGCCAATAGTTTGTTGTCCACTGCAATGACTGGACGTATGCAGCACCCATACTGGCAAACAGGTAGACGGCTTATTGTGCAAAGTGGTTTTCAGTCGACTATAGATGTTTGCGAAATCAACGCGTTGCCAGCCTTAAGGATGGAATAGTGGAGATGGTATAAGAGGGATGGAATAAAGGAAACGGGATAGGAGGGTTGGAATAGGAGAACGGGGAATTAGATCCTCGAAACTGTAACTTACCGTACGAAATACGAGTGGCCTAAAGGCTAGGGTTGCCACGTTTTTGATGAAAATATAGTACTTTTGGGAAATTTAGGGAAAAGACCACATTTTTTTGTGTATTATTATTATTATATTGTATTTAATTCCTTATTTAATTTTTCATATGTATTTATTACTATGCTACGTCACGTACATGGAATAATTTATGACTAAATAATTAGCAAGGCTATAACAGTCCATGTACGTGCCAAAATCTGACAACACATAAAACCTTCAGAGATGCATCGACGAATATGTTAAGTTTTACATAATTTTATGTAGCAGTTAAGATTTTAGTATATATAGTCTTAAGTTTAAAGTTAAATTAATAAAGCAACAATTACATCTAGGGTACAACACTCATCGTATTATTTTGTACTATGATGGGATTCCCGCGTTCTATCTGACGCTCGCGTGGCGATTGAGCCATAGGCACTCGCCAGTGGTGCGTCACCTTATCCAACGGGGTGACATCATCCACGCACCACACACATAAAAATAAACCCCAAAACTACTTTTTGCTATGGCCAGCAAAGCTCTATTATTTTTAAAATAATCATAAGAATCAGAACAAAAAGCGCGACAATTGAATTAGCGATGAAAATATAGTACGTCTCGTACTATATTACTTTTCTGTAATATATAGTACAATTGGCTAAAAATATACTACGATACTATAAATTATAGTACGGTTGGTAACCCTAGCTAAGGCTAACCGTTGCACGCCGATATTGCATGGTATATATAACACGGATCGAGCATTATTAGTTCTGAAAAACTGTAATTTTCTATTTAGTGTCGCTACAAAAATTTAATGTCAAAGCAAAAACATTTTTGAATATTGATTTTAAAATACAAACTTAGATTTTGAAATGTTTTTCTATGAATGCATTAATGATTTTTTTTTTACTTTTCAGGAGATTACCTCAAAGATAAATACGAAGGAGCGACAGAAGTGAAGGTGTCGAGAAGAGGCAAATTGCGTCTAGGCAACCCGCACTTCAGTCTTCCCACCGCACAAGATCTAGTTTATTTGGAAGAATCCCCCAATTACTGCATTCGCAACGAGACTTTGGTAATACCGCGCTGTTTTTTTCTCATTTTCCCAATCATTGGAGACGGACCCATATTTCTCTTTCTTATTATATAGTCTGGAAGAGATCGCTTTAAGTAGCTAACATTTTTGAAAATAATAATTGTTGGTATTTGCTTAGAAAAAATCTTACTACACAAAAGTTAACAATAAAATTATCAAAAAAAATAAAAAAGTGTGCGTCTCGGGACGCCCGACATAAGTGATAACTTGCATGAGAGAATGGGAAGCCAGTCCGACGTAACGCGTTACGTAACAAAGCGGTTTACCCTCCCATAAGAAGTTATCACTTCAAAAATTGTTGCGTCACGTTTCATCAACCAATTTATTGATGTATAATTTGGCACAATTACATTATGGTTAATACATGAACGTGGTGCTATGTACAGATAGATGATATCGTTGTTAGCTGACGATAACATTGGGTATTTTTTTCTAAATCGACGTAAACGATAATGTTTCTTTATATGTAGACTACTTTCTAGTTAAATTAGAAAGAAAGACTTAATTTGAAGAAATAGCGACTTGTACATTATTATACACAAAATATATCTTGTGAATTTGGTACGCCGCATTTTCAGCAAACAAGGTTTGCACTCAGCATATTGCTGTGCCGGAATTGTATCCGACACAACGCTGATTTTCAGTTCCTTTCTTTTGGCGTAAAACCAAAACGACTCAATTTTTGTCAAATAATAGTTATTATAATAACAATTGCTAATGAAGAAATTAAAATACTGCAAAAGTACCTAGTCGTCGTCCTATTTTGCATTTCCCTCACGGCAATCGAGCTGTGGGCTCTTGCCAGTGGTGCGTCACCCTAACCAAGGGGGATTGGCTGCGCCAGTGGAGTCGATGACTCGTCCCCACTTGTATCACTTCAGCCTATTGACTTAGGTCATTCAGCTTTTTATGGCTTAATCCAATAGAGGCATCCCCCCCCCCGCCACCGCTCCCACGGGTTCGGGAAGTCCACCAAGCCCGGCATCGCTGAAATAGTCATGCGGCCATTCAGTTGGTTACTGCACAAAAAATATTTCAGTTTTTGGAGCTGTCTATCCAAGCAGGAAATTTGGGTTTTAGTGAAAGTTCGTTCTTTTTACTTCACTTTATCATCGGTGTAGTAAGTTACAAGCAGTCATGATACCGGTTTGTTATTCGAAGCTTTGTTCAGTTTAAATCTTGAGAGCCATCCTGATTGTTTTCATGTAAATTAAATTGTCATTTAGATTATTGCGAATTTTATAATAATTTATAAGTTTGTTCCTGATAATATTGTAGAGGTTCTAGACACCTCCAGGTCGTCAGTTGGAGATAAAGAAAAATCTAGAGCACATAGCTAGTTATAGCTTATTTATTCCCACAGGCAGAAGATCAAAACACATTAATCTATGTATAAATTGTTGACAATATTTTTTGTCGGGTAGAAAGTGTTTTATCTTGGTTAGTGATGTAACGCGCAACTAGTGCTGTGGACATAGTGCCGCCACAATATCATGTTTAACGATATATTCGTTAGAATAATATTAGGTACAGCTACAGGTAAAGATTTCGAGTCATACTTTTGAACGTAGTTAATAATTTAAATAAATTATTATTGTTCAAGGGATCTCTGGGCACAGTTGGCCGTGAATGCAACAGAACCTCGTCAGGCATGGACGGCTGCTCGCTGATGTGCTGCGGACGAGGGTACAACACCAAAAGGCACGTGGTGAAAGAACGCTGTGGCTGCAAGTTCCATTGGTGCTGTCGAGTCGAATGCAACACATGTGTCAGAACTGTTGAAATCTATACTTGTAAATGAGCGTCTCTTGTTCTGCTGGATTTTAAATATCCTCTGAAAAAGTATTTCTGTAAACAGTATAAAGTTATTTATGATTTAAATACGACGCTATGGAACAACAACTTTCCATTACATAGGTCATGTGCCTATTTGATTACTTCAGGCAAAAAAAAATTAACAGAATGTATTACAATAATATCTATTAATTTTTAAAAATCACGTAATAATAATGTTAGACAATCACTCTGTAAAAACCTTCTACACCCCACGGCCTTTAATTATTTTTATTTTTTTATAATGGGTAGTGTTGGACTCCCGATGGCATGCTTGGATCTACCAACTAAACCACCTCTTTGTGCCATCTTAACGCCATGTCAGGACCTCGGTAACCAAAGACACATCTGATGGTCCTGACGGCGGTGGCTCTTATAATCCCCTCCTTCCAGCGAAAAAATAAGCGCGCAAAAAGCGCGCGTGCGGCATTCCCCACGCAGCACCATCTCTCAATAACTACCCCCGAATCTTATAGTTCAAGGTCGCTGTTAGGGCGGGAGGGACTGGTGATAGTCCTAAGCACGTCGCCAAGTCTGAGTCCATAGCCGGTCTGTGCTAGTTGACACCGTAGATTATTCGGCTTTCACTCAGTTTCCGCATTTTATTAAAAAAAAAATCAAATCGGGCAAAATTTGTACTTATCAAAGCCTTTTTGAAGTGAAACTTCTTAAGAAACTTGTAATTTGCAAAACGATGAAACGAAAATGTGACACTAAAAAGAGATAAACACATAAAATTCAACTTTATCTAATTTGAAATAAAACACATTTGTCTTTACCCGTTATTATTAATTTTCAATTTGTCTATAAGAATATGCTTATAAGTAAAAATGAAAGAGCAAAATATGTGGTGGCACCTAGTGTGTAAGATTTAGAAGCTCGCCGTTACTTTTTTTATTACTTTTGTCTGTGGTCATTCCTAGAATTCTTTACGGCATGGGTAGATACTCGGATTTAGTGACAAGTGACACGACAATGGCTGGCATCACGCGCGACAAGACCTAATATACTTCATATAAAGTAATATAATATTTTAATTTTGATCGTCTGGTAGCTGTCACTCACAGCAACTAGTCCTTGGCTAGCCCGTTTTACATGCCATAAATTCGTTTATTTAATGGCAGGCTGTAGTAATTTTGAGACTTTTTCACTGTATAAGGGTGGCGTAATAATAAAGAGGGTTGAAATCAGATTCATCTTAACCGTGTTCCTAAATCAATGGAGTAATAAGTACTTTAGTTACTGTCCTTTGAACTCCTTGAACAATAAATCCTATAAACTTTTGCTAGTATCTTAACGTGTTACTTAAAGCTACATAAACATTATGCTTTATGTATGTATATTTACTTAGACTTATCGTGACTTATTGGCCAAACTAGTGATAAATATATTTATAATGAAAAGTGTAGAGTTTATTATTATGGTTTAGTAATAAAAAATAATATTAATGAAATAAATGTTTGTTAATAAATAGCTGTGCCCGCAGGTCTTGGACTTTATATTCATACTAGGATATGCCCGCGACTTCGTCCAGGCTTGAATTGAAATTTCCGTGGGATTCACGGGAGACAAAATACCATATTATTTAAAATATAATGTAAGCTAAATTCTTTTATTAAATAATACTGCGTGTAGTTTTTGTGAAAACTGTGTTGGAATAAGCTATATTTTACCTATTTTACGCATACGCACAACTACAAACCACTTCCGGGATAAAAAATATCACACATTAAATTTGCTACCGATTAGTAAGAAAAATTCCGCGAGATTCCCGGGATAAAAAGTAGCACAGAGTTTAAGTATAAGAATTAACTGTCGATCAGTGAAAATCGCATCGAAATTGACCCAGTAGTTTTTACGTGAATCCTGAATAAACAGATAAGAAATCTAAAAAAAGCATCGTATTCTCCGTCGTTTATTTAGTGTAATCTGGATGTTTTTTTTAAATATCTAGCTTCTTTCTATCTAGCTTCAATGACACGGTATTTCTTTATAATTTTAAGATACTAAAGATTTGTACGCAATGGTTTTAAATAACGTTTCTATTGCGCCTAAACCTTAAGAATTTGAAATGAACTCACAGTTGAGGTTTTACTTGAGAGTTTTAAATGGGAGTACGAGTATTTCATATGTCAAAAAATTCCTTTCTAGCTGACAGCACGTTGGTAACGCCTTTCGTGCTGCGAACGTTTATAGGCGACGGTAGTCACTTTTCGTGGGCCTATCTGATGTATTTGTACTTTTGTTGTCTTAAACCTTGCAATAATCGAAATGTCACAGAGACAAAAGTTTAAAACAAAAATTCATGTTTCATCTTTTAAACATTCTCATTGAAAACCATTGTGTGATTTCGACATTTATTCGAGATTGAGTTTTAGTCAACCTAACAGATAGATATTCTAAAAATCGGGCAAGTAGGTACATACATGATCATCCACGAACTTTGAAGAGTAGACGCAACAAAATTAAACAGGTTTCGTCATTTGGCTACCGAACCATAAAAATCATGGAATCAGAAATACACCAACCCTGAAACCTAAAACTACATAATAGGGATTATTATTAAAGCTATCCAACCTCAAGCTTGTCACACGGATGCAAATGAGGAAAAATGTAAATGTTCCGCTTACGCCAAAATGGCTCTGGTACCCTAAAACCTAACTTATTTATTAAATGTGTAATACTCATTGTTAAGAGGCTAATTGTATTAATAAATAAATTATTGAAAAAACAATATGCATTTTCAATTAAAGATTTTTAAAAACTGTAGCGTGAGGCCCTTCACTAGCCGCGACTACTGTTGGGAATGGGGGGACAAAGGCCAAAGGAGTACGCGAGGCACGACGCCTCGGTTACGACGTGCGAGTCGATCGACACTTAGCCTGTAGCCAGTCGACCGGGATCCACGAGGCCTGTGACACCTCGCGCCTTGTCTATACCTCAGCTAATAAACGTGACTAAGAGTTATATCTTGTTGTTTGCTTCGAATCCGCCGCAACTGGCGCCCAACGTGGGGCGCCAGTTGTGGCGGGTTCGAAGCAAAACACATTTTCTTTATTTCATTAAAAGATATCTACCAGGACAAAAATGATAATCGCCCAAAATAGCCTAACTGAATGCACTAATGGTCTCAGTTTTTACTAAATGCTTTAAATTTTTAAAATAGAAAACTGCACAGTAAATAATACATGACTCACTTTCCCGCCAAAAAACAATTAATTAGTGTCAAATGTCAATGTAGTATCGTAGTTAGTATCGTGTGAAAATTGCGATCTTTGTTTAATCTAGTACTATAATATACATATGTAATCCCATAAAATCTTGAGTAAAGTAATAAAATATTTGCTCAATATTCGTTATCGTTATTGCAATCATAGTGTGTAAAAACCATTAAGGTGAAAACACATCATGTGACGCACACTGAAATTCTATGATGACGCGGCTGACAGCGACGTGTTTGGATGATAAATATATGCCGAACTGTGCAAATTATTGAACATAAGTAAGTCGCGAACAGAACCAGTGGTTTCCAAAAATATACTTTTTAGAAATTTTGTGTCTCTCTGTTTGTCTGTTAGTGCGAGACGTTAAAGCTACTGAACGAATTTAAATGAGACTGCACATATAGTTAGTTTACATCCCGATTCAATATTTAGAATATTTTTGAAGTTATACTTTTTAGGCGCGTTAGGGAAAAATGATGAGAGTAAATTTTTACGATGCGCGCGCACACTGTCACGAAAAACCGACACCCTGAAGTTAGCTATAGTCAACCGACACCTTGAAGTTAGCTATAGTCAACATTTTAGTTTTTCTATTGTTAATGTCGTTTTTTCTACAAACGTAGAATAAGGCATAAGACAAAAATTTTGAAAAGATTTTTATCTTGATATGCCAAAGAAGTACAACTTCTAACGCGTGTACATAAGTACACACACACACACAATATTTTTATTTATTGAAGTGGTAACTTCTTATATGAGGGTAAACTGCTTCGTTACGTAACGCGTTACAGTGCCAAACTCTCTGGATTACCTTTCTCTCACGCATATGGCAGCGGTAGGCGAGCTAAGTTAACTCTTTTTTAACTTTTTTCTTTCTTAGTGGATAAAATATAGCAGCCGCCGCTAATTCCAGACACTTATTCTCTCTTTTACTACTAAACGTGTTTCTTTATTAACAGTTCTTTGTGACATAGGCATTCGGATTAGTTCATAAATCACGTCCCAATAAATGTATACATTTATCAGACGCGACTGTCAGCCGAGCTTATTGGATGAGTCTCATAGTTTGTTTCTACCTTTAACTACCAAAGACAAACATTAAAATACTCAAGTCAAGCGCCATATTGAATTTTTGATGACACTTCCTGAAATTTGTTTTTTGTTTACGTATTTCAATAACTTATATTTTAATCAAAATTTTCTAAACTATTTTAAATTACTTACGTAATCTTTTTGTTTTAACGTTAAAAAGTGATCAAGTGTAATATTAAATGGGAAAGCCATCCTCGTCTAGGCTAACCGTTAGTTGAATTATTTCGTATTTTTTTTTACTTTATGTAGGTAAACCCGATTTTTTTACTTAGCATGTCAAATAAGTCAGATTTGGTGTGGCTTTGATCCTTGGATAAAGTTTACGAGAGCTTCAAACGCTTTAAAGCATCATGGTAACAGTTTTTTAAACCTAATGTCATTTTTTGCCCCTTATTTTCTTGAGTGCTGTTTTTTATTCACGCCTAATTCTCATCAACCACTTCACTACGGCTCTGCCAGTTTATTTATAAACTAATGGGTACATGATACTTAACATATTTGCCATAGAAACATCTACTTTGGTGTATTATTTTGCTGGCACTGGGGGACTGGGACATTGTTTGATTTCTATAACAGGTGAATGTTTATGTAATTAACTTTCTTTTGGATTAAATCTGGCAGAGAATCTTATGCCAGAAACATGATCCTTAGTGGTTTTAATGTCGTTTTTTTTAATAATTAGGTGTGTGTGTGTGTTTGAACTAACATTTTGCATTAAATATATTAACACACAGTAAGTAACATTTACTACAGCTATAGAATAACGTACTCTATAAGATTCTGTTTCGAAATTTGTATTAATGCAAAAAATATTCAATGTTTCCTGTCCTTATTAAGAGTGCATGTTGAGCCTGTTATGGAAAAACATAAGCAACAGAATTTACATATTTCACTGTTTTATTGAATGAATGAATGAAAACACTTTATTGTTCACCAAAAATTAAGACTATGTTCTTAAAACTAAGTACAGTACATGTTGAACAAAGGGCGGCCTTATTGCTTAAAGTGATCTCTTCCAGGCAACCCCTGTATTGCAACATTGCTAAAATAATTTAGATCCAAATTCAAAGATCTACAGGCCTTTATCTGTCATAATGGGTGATTTGTGAGTTCATTGGTGGCAACAAGGTTTTCTTTAAGTTTCTCTGTGCATATGACTGAACTCCTAAATGGCTGAACGGATTTCAATGAAATTTTGTGTGTGTTCAGGTGGATTTGAGAATGGTTTAGATTCACAACTGGACCTGGTAGGTGGTGCTGCAATTGGGTTCTAATTTTTTTCAAGGCAAGACAATGTCTGCCGGACAGCTAGTAGCTTTTTAAGAATCTTTCCGTCTCAACTGCATAGTTGATAACAATAAAATGTGCTAATTGGTTAATTGTAGATAAACCTGAATGATCTAGCACTAGTTTTAAAGAAATCTTGTTTAGGGCAATCATGCGCATTGGACAATCCCCATCAACAAGGAGTATTGCCCTAATAGCATAATTATGCAAAAATCTTCTGTAAGATTTATACATATTGCATATACTTATATACAATGTTCTTTCATAACAGGCTGCAATCATATGCAGTTCATTCAGTTATCTATATTTGATGAAATGATCTGGCTGTGATGAGCTCTCATTGTCATTTAATTGGAACATTTATGATGCTTTTACTAACATTTGCAATTCTGAGTTAATTATGATCCTAGGCCTATGTTAATACTGTGTATTTTAATTACTATGATGATAAAAGAACCACTATAATTATGTCGCTCCACCAGCCAGGCTCGTCTTTGGCAGAAAGGTGGATATAACACATTAGTTATCTCAATGTGCAGGTTTTATAATGATATTATATTTTCCTCTACAATTAGGTTGAGTAAAAATATGCACATACATATTGGTTCAAAGTGCATAAGTGATGCATGTTTTCCGGCCAGGATTCTTCACTGATCAGTAGCAAATGTGGTGTAATTAATTTTTTTTATGGATTGGAGTGGTTTTGTAATTGTTCAGGTGAAAAATTAGTTTATTATGACTACATTTTCACTAAATCAATGGCCTATATCCTTTATTAAAGACTGGTACTTCTGTCCTGGGAATTTCAAGTTGAGTGTGGACAAAGGTGCGGGCATATCGTAGTACATGATTAGAAAAAGTTTATTATTACAACTGATATCCAGCTATAGATGTAAACAAAAGATAAAACAGCTCTATGATCCTATGAATATTTCATGAATATTAAATCTTTGTATAGTTCTTTGTTGACTTTATCATCCGGTGTAGTCTGCCCTAATAACCTGCAAAGGTATTCTTAAAACTTGTTACAAATGGCTTATTAAAACTAACTGCTATCCAAGTCAGCTACAGAGCAATTCTCCTGGTTGACAAGCTATGGTCCAACACCTGGTTTTTTTTAAATTGTGTGTGTGCAGTTCGCACGCAGTACAAGTGAAACTTCAGAGAATATTCTCACAGATAATTCTTCTCTAATTTTTATTAATATAAATCTAATTCCTTTAGCCTACATCCATTAACATATTATAATTCATAAAATTCAATCTAAACTACATTTAAAATCACTAGCATGAAGTTCAAAACTCAAAGCACTGCTACACACAATTTTATCTATACATAGAGTTTAAACACAGTCGCCTATACACATAGAGTTTAAATACATTTGAAAAATTTTAAGTTTTATATAAAATGAAAATTAATACTAATGGGTAAAGAGAAATGTGTTTTATTTCGAATTAAATAAGGTTGAATTTTATGTGTATATCTCTTTTAAGTGTCGCTTTTTCGTTTCATCGGTTTTCAAATCACAATGATTCTAAAAAAAGTCAAACTTCAAACAACCTGGTTGTGGCGAAACATACACGGTTGGACACGGGAGACTTACACTTACTATATAACCAAATTATTATCCTCTAAAATTATACCTACTTTAAATTCAAGGGACTCAAGTGTTATGTTAAAATACAAAGAATAGTTAAAACTGAGGTCCTTGTAACTGAAATCCATTGTGTATTGTGCTTGCTAAAGATGTAAAAGTTATGTCAAGGCATTCACTCTTTATCAAGCTAAAGTAAATAATTTTAAATTGAAGTCATGATTTGGTTTAAAGTTCGACATATTGCACAATGCTTTGGAGAACACCTGCATGCAGCTTGGTGGCCGAAATTCAATTCTGCTATTACTAATTCATGAAAATCGCCGGACACAATTCGGTAGTTGACAGTATGAAAAATATAGGCTAATTTTAATATATATCGTAGATTACGATATAAATATGACAAAAATAAATTGTTTTATCTAAAATATTAAATATTAATTGATATTTTTGAGAAATAAAATTGTTATATTGCAGCCATTAGCCACGTGACAATGAACGCCGATCAGAGCTCGTGACGTCATAGTGTGCAAAACACAAGAAGTTATCAATGACTTCTCAGATAACACTTCAATTAAACAGATGTTTGTTTTGTACACTGTGACGTCATGCGAGACGCCATGACAGCTTGACGCGTTTTTGTAACGAAATGTCAAAATATTTATAAAATTGCTAAATTAAATATGTTAATGTTGTTTTTTTGCTGACATATTAATATTTTGGCTAAAATAGGCCATAATGCTCAAAATAAACCTGTTTCTCAAAAATTGACAACTACCGAATTGTCTCAATCGTAGTTTTGCCTGATGTCAGTATTCTGTTAATTCCAATGGCGTTTATAAGGTAAACTCAAATGTTTAATTTAAAATAATGGTAGTTTTTCAATGTTCATTTTTCTGTTCATGGTAATACCAATGTTTTTCAAATTTTTTTCTGCCTCGACGACATCGGGACTATATTGAGAATTTAGTAGAATACCAATTCTTGACACTACCACAATGGAATTGTTATTTGAATATTTATGCAACACCAAGATATTGAAATAGCAGAATTGGGTCCCTGGTAACCTTTTGAAATGGATGCTTGCACATTTATTGTCTTAACAGGCATTTACTGTATACGAATATGATATTACTCTCAATAAGCTTAATAAATAGATTTCAAATGGCATATATTTTTTTTGATAAATGATGCATCTTAGTGATGCAACATTAAAATTACAATCTAATCTAGGAAATAAGCTTAATCTCTAATATATTAAGCATTTACGTATTTATCTATTGTAATATATAAATTGTCACATATAATTTTAACATATATATAAATTTATTTATTTAGATTATTTTGCATATACATATACACACACACACACATATATATATATATTACTATTACTATTATATTTATATATGTATTAAATTTGTAAATTAGTGTATGTATATTTAAATTGTACAGGCCGATCATTTTTCTGCTCCACCTACATCGTCAGATTAGTTAAGAATTTATTTTAAGCTAGGTTGCCTGGAAGAGATCGCTTTTAGCGATAAGGCCGCCTGTTGTTTTGCCAAGAAGTATTGTAATTATGCATTATGTTTTGTATTTGTTTGTTTTGGTGAGCAATAAAGTGTTATCTATCTATCTAGATATAGCTTAAACTAAGAATGTGTCCAATAACACGTTTCCTATTGTCTTTATTAAGGAGAAGACACTTATGTTTAGCACGATGTTTAGCACATGCACTACACTTTATTATTATGAAAGTATTATAACGCTAACTCAAAAGGTTTTGTCCTTTCGAGTCTTCTTAATAAATCTTTATTGTCAAGGAGCTCGATGGCCTCGACTTTTACATGGTGATGAAGCCGTTTCTGATGGGCTTCAGCGTATTTTTTTATTACGTTAATGACGAGTGCAACTTTTAAATCTCGATGATCTTATGTACCAAGGAGCATTAACCATGTCCTTGAGTACTTTATTTTGGAACCTTTGTATAATGTTTAAATTGGTTGGCTTGGTGCAGCCCCATAGTTGTATACCATAGGTCCATACTAGCATTAGAATCTGTTTATACAGGAGTATCTTATTAGGTACTGACAAAGCAGAATATAATGTTGACGTTCATGATGTTTTATTATGTTGTGGTCAAATTTCTTGGCAAACATTTGGTTGATTTTTGAAAATGCAGTTGAATTAACCTTAAGTAAAATGCACAATAAGGTGCTAACCTAAGAAACTATCCTTCCATAACATTTGACTAGACACTAAAGGAAAGTATCCGCATTTTCATATAGTCTTCGGCCCAGATTCTAAAAACATGACAGTGATTTTAAGATTCCTTTTTATTTTGTTGATATTTTTATAATTCTAGTAGGTTCAATTATTTTGAACGAATATATATTATTAATTGTTAATATTTATTCAAATTATTATAATATTTTCTTAAGTTTTCGCGACTTGTATACATAATAAAACTACGTTTAAACGGTTTTAAGCGCGGTAACTTATTTGATTTTGGTCTATCCGACCAAAATCAAATAAATTACCGCGCTTAAAACCGTTAAAACGTAGTTTTATCACATTATTATATTGTGTAAAAAGCCTTGCAGAGATTTGGGCAAGAAAGTACCAAATATACCTAATATTAACTATTTGGGCAGAGATTCCCCTTTACCACTCAGTAAGCAATGAACACAGTCTACACGCCACACCGCCTTTTATACGAAAATACTACGAAAACTACCCTACATAATAATATTATTATCTATGAAGATTATCTATGTGATATTAATATAATCTATGGTTCTCATAACTGCTGTGATGGACATCGCGTAACAATTGACTATATTGACAACTTATTTTGATTGTGCTCTTTTTTTAAGATTTCTCATCTTGCAAATAGAATTTATGGCTGAATAGTAAAATATAACACTTTTTAAGCCATATTTCAACACATTACATATCTTTGCCCCAAAAGTCACTGTCTCCTTTTCTATTAAACTAACAGTGCATTCAAATATTTCAGAAAAACTCAAATCATTCCATGCATACCAATAATAGTACACCAAAACTGAAACATCCAATAAGTTCGAAGAAAAAAAAGAGGAGAGCTTACTGGGCCAGAAAAAAGAAAAATGATAAAATCAAGGAAATGTTTGAAAATCTACGGAAGGACACCAGCGTTTCGGAAACCTCCATTTCGGTTGAAGATAGTATTCATGATATTACTGTAATACCGAATGAAAGTACAAGTAAACGTAAAATGTCTTGCCCAGAAGGCACAGACAATAAACGTTTAAAGCCAGATGATGCAGCAATTGTCATAATTGATGACTCCATTCTCAATGATGAATGTTGTATTATAACTCCAAAAAAAAATAACAAACTCAATGATGAATGTTGTATTATAACTCCAAAAAAAAGTAACACATTAATATCATCCACACCATACAAAAGTAGTGTTAATATACAACAATTTTGTGTTTCAAACAATAATGATAATTGCGTAAATAATTTAAATTCTGACGTTATAAATTTGACGAAACAGATTAATGACGATTCGTATTTAACCATAGATCTCACTGGTGATAGTTTTAATACTGCTAAAGACAATTCGCATAGTATCGCACTGGATGATGACGCTCTAGATCCAGATTGTAAATTAATTTCAATTAAATCTAATGACTCTTCTCTGAGTGGCGAATCAGATGTTACAGTATTAAGAAGGTCTAGTAAACAATTACGTACATTCAAACGAGGTATTGCTAAAATGAATTCGTCGGACAAAGGGAAATTGTTGGAACTTATAATGCAGAATATTTTTGTTGGATGTAGTGTTCCTGAGTCGATGAAAAAGAGTATCACTAATATTAAGGTAAGTTCATATGTGTTTATTTATTCTCTTGGATGAATGGATGGTTTAGATTCCATCTTTCGTTTATGTGGTTCCAATTGGAAACACTACTTATTCTATGAGCAGCTAGGTCCACTCTGGCAATTTATAAAAATATTCATTATTTTAATTGTGTTTTCGGGCAAGATGGACAATTAATGTGCCTTGCAGTAATTTAGCGACTAACTCATTATGCAATGCTATCAGACATTTTCTTCTTTGACCATTCTTACTTTGAGACTTACAAGAATCTTACTGTGGTGTACCATGGTACTCCTGTTATTGTGCAAAGTATGAAATTTTGTCTTTGGATGACAAAAATGTTCCAAGTGGCTATCTCACAGTAGTACTCCATATGCCCTATTGTACACGACCTATGACTAGCTTGTTATCTGTGAACTTTACTACTGTGTCCAATAAACCAATGGCTAGCGCCCGCGTCGATATATAGTGGTGGTCATATAATTAAGAACGATTTGAAGCTATATAATTTTTTTGTTTAAATCGTGTCATACACAGAGATGTGTACCTTCTGAGAAGCAACTAGTTATGTTATAAAATAGCCACATTAATAGAGAATCGCTAACTAATTTTTTTTCACATTATATTTATTTTACCAAAGTAACACATTCAAATAGTACTGAACAGCTGGACAAATAATTAAGAACGATTTATTAAACTGCTCGGGAATCGTTTTGTACGATTGTATGACACTCACATTTAAAAAGTCACAATAATATGTAGCTCGAGAAATTTAAGTATCATAATTAAGTATCATATTCGAAGGACAGGTATATTAAATTTCTTGTTTTAATTTATACAATACCGATTTAAAGTCTGTAACAATCTAATACGGTAGTTGACAATTTTTGAGGAACAGGTTTATTTTGAGCCTTATGGTCTATTTTAGCCAAAATATTAATATTTCAGCAAAAAACAACATTAACATATTTAATTTAGCAATATAATAAATATTTTGACATTTCGTTACAAAAACGCGTCAAGCTGTCATGGCGTCTCGCATGACGTCACAGTGTGCAAAACAAACATCTGTTTCGTTGAAGTGCTATCTGAGAAGTCATTGATAACTTCTTGTGTTTTGCACGCTATGACGTCACGCGCTCTGATCGGCGTTCATTGTCACGTGGCTAATGGCTGCAATATAACAATTTTATTTCTCAAAAATATCAATTAATATTTAATATTTTAGTTAAAACAATTTATTTTTGTCATATTTAGATCGTAATCTACGATATATATTAAAATCAGATTATATTTTTCATACTGTCAACTACCGAATTATGTACTACCCTATACTTGCTGATATACACGTAATTCATTGCAGAACTCGCTTGACTGCGCAACGCAAGCAGTGGAATCACAAAGAGACTTGTACATAAAGGAAGTAATAGTTGGTGAGGTCGGCAAGAGGAGTTCCAGGAACAGTGTGGGAAGCAACATCTACCATCCGGACAGGAATCATCCGAAGACAGGACTCCGTATGGTTGTTATTGACGGTAGCAATGTGGCTATGGAGTAAGTATGTGGTGTGATATAATTGTGCATTTAAATGAATTTTTTTCCTTGCCATGAAGATACCATATTCATGAAAACAATACGGAATGAGTGTACACGTAAAAATATGACGGCTCACTCACGCCGGAGCGAATGGCACTCCGAGTATAATACAATAATAATCTGAAATGTTATAATCAAAGTTTATTACACTAGAATTATTACAACATTAAATACAACACAATAATACACAGAAATATTTGGACAACTCCAAGAGTTGTCTCCACGCTTGTCAGGTGTCGAGCAGCAATTTGCCACTAAAGAATACTGCGATTATCGACCACAATATACTATGGGCCTTTTGTCCAACAGAGCTTCCGCTCTATACAATATCCGGTAATGCTGTGGCTTCACTTTAGTTTCCCTTCCTTCATATAACCAACTTCCGCCATCCGCATAATTTTCAACTTCCGGTTACTCCATTTCCGATATCCGTTAGCTTTATAATAATTGTTTCTAGGTGACTTCTGTCATATGGTTACTTTATAATAACAAATACGATTCCTACAAATATATATACATACATATTATCACGCCTTTTTCCCATGGGGATAGATGATAACCATGATAATAAATGATAACCATGGTTGCATTTTGTCTAATGCTACTACGGCTTCATATCGACGGCCCTGTTTACGTGTCATTGGCGTATCTTCAACCACATACCTATCATTTGGAAGCACTTTCATTACACGATACGGACCTTGAAATTTAATAACTAATTTTTGAGATTTCCCATCATGCGGGACTTGTCTTTCAATACGAACTAAATCACCAACCTTATACGTCTTCCCTGATTTCCTACGACTGTTAAACCGCTCTATATCTTTTAACTGCTGAGTCTTTATATTATAACTCGCTTCATCTCTTACGTTATTTAAATTGTCAGAACTAATCACATTCGTTGTATCGCGTATAATGGGGCCCAAAATACCTTCCGACCTACTAGTTACATTAAATCCAAATAATAGTTCAGACGGACTTTTTTGAGTAGTTTTATGTACAGTGGTATTGATGCCTACTTGAATATCGTAAATATAATCGTCCCAGGATTTGTCATCTTTATTATGAGTGCAAGTCGAAAGAGCATCTAGAATGGTTCTGTTAAACCGCTCCATTTGCCCGTTTGCCCTAGGCGTCGCAACGGCATTAGTAATATGTTTTATCCCGTATTGTTCGGTAAATTCTTTAAATGCCTTACTAGTGAAACTTGTCCCCTTATCAGTTATTAACCGAGTAGGAACACCGAAATAACTTATGTGTTCTTTCAGTACACGTATACTAGTAAGAGACTTGGTATTTTTGACGGCGGTTACATTGACAAATTTTGTAAAACTATCTACCAAAACTAATATATAGCAGTTCCCTTTCTTGCTTTTAATAAACGGGCCCAAATGGTCAGCGTGTACAGTATGGAAGGGGATGCTTACTTTTTCTATTGGGTGTAACTCACCTTGTCTCTTGCCACCGGGTGTTTTGTAATGTGCGCATTCGAGACAAGACTGTACATATTTTTTTGTAAAGCGACGCATTTTAGGAAACCAATAGCGCTGTTTTATGCGCTGTAGTGTCTTATCAAATCCATAATGCCGTATGTCATCATGGTTCAATTTTTGCCAACGTACACCTTTTGGAACCAACCACCTAATATCATCCCCCACAATACGATACACGCGTCCATTTTTAATTTTATAATTTTTATGAACATCATTAATTATTTCTGCCGTCTTATCCTCTAAAATATTTTTAATACGTTGTACTTCGTCATCCGCGCTCTGCACGGTGGTAATCCAGTCTTCATCGGAATTTTCAATACTTAAAATATCCAATACGTGTTTTTCGGTGACGGGGGGAGTAACCGGACTACGACTAAGTGCATCAACATGAGTCATTCGGGATCCGGGACGTTATTCAATGGTACAATCAAACTCTTGCAACTGAACCCACCACCGCGCAACTCGCGGAATTAGATCACGCTTTAAGAATGTGGACCTTAAGGCGCTACAATCACTATAAATCGTGAATGGAATCCCTAGCAAGTACACCCTAAACCTATTTAAAGATGCTACAACGGCCAAGGTCTCGAGCTCATATGAGTGCAATTTTTGTTCGTCCGGTGAGGTTTTACGGCTGAAGTATGATATTGGGTGAAACACTCCTGCAGAGTTGCTTTGTAGGAGAATTCCTGCAAGACCATCTTTGCACGCATCGGTGTGTAGTTGTGTTACAGCTTGTGGGTCGTATAAGGCTAACAATGGGCGTTGCGTGAGCATGGTTTTGATTAAATTGAATGAGTCCTCCTCTTTACTACCCCATGTCCAATGAGTATTTTTGAAGTGAAACTTCTATATAGAGGGGGTCTTATGGAGTTTTGACTCACGAAAAGATGTCACAGTCACGTGATCACCGTCACTAATTCTTACATTTTTAAACTCGTGATATCTTTCGAATGGAATGTCCGAATTGAATAATTCAAAAAGTTATATAAAGGTATTGAAGCAGTCTTGAATATGAAGTAATTTATTTTGATAAGGATTATTATTAAGATACAAATAAAAAGCCTTTTCTAGCGGCGGCATTTTAATTAATTTTTATAATAAAAAAACGCTTATTGTGGCATAACTATAATAGTTAGATATATGTTGTCGCGATACTTTTTGTAAATAATGATGTGTTCTACAAAGTCGTAGTACATTATTTTATTTTATCATCAATAGTTTTCGCAGCGCACGCGATTTTAGGTATTTTTTTTATACCTTGGATTAAATTTTTGGAGTTTTAGTAATGATCCCTAATTTTTTTGTAAATATAATATAGCCTATGTTACCCGGGGAAAGCGTAGCTTGCCAACAGTGAAAGAATTTTTCAAATCGGTTCAGTAATTTATTTTATTTGTTATTTTATCATCAATAGTTTTCGCAGCGCACGCGATTTTAGGTATTTTTTTTATACCTTGGACTACATTATTGGACTTTTAGTAATGATCCCTAATTTTTTTGTAAATATAATATACCCTATGTCACCCGGGGATAGCGTAGCTTGCCAACAGTGAAAGAATTTTTCAAATCGGTTCAGTAATTTCGGAGCCTCTTCATGCAAGCAAAAACCAATCTTATCTTTCCTCTTTATAATATTAGTCTAGATATTCATAAATATATTTATTATAAAATTAATTAGATATTTGCATATTATAAAAAGCGCAAGATTTTGCGCTGGAAGTTGTTTAATAAAATTGGGAGCTGGATTGCCCTAAAAAGCGCTATATCTAGCTCCTAAAGCGCTAAATTGGCAGCTCTGGTAAGCCGAGCGCCGGGAAAGTCTCGTAAACGAGAAAGCTAGCGAGAGAGCGAGCGACGATCGGAAAGTGCGATGTTCCGAGCCGCTATTAATGGAGGCAAACTTAAGTTTACATCGAACTATAGCTCTGCTCTCCACGTGACAAGGCATCACTGCCTCTATTTGTGGTATGTGTAAAAAAAATATAAATAAATAAATAGAGTTTGTTGAGTAAACAAAAATAAGAACAAGAAAACTTTGCCAACTGTTCCGTTTTTCGAAAGTCATAACAAAAGTGAACGACAACGAACAACAAAAGTGTTGACGTAAAAAATGGTCGGTGCGTGGGTAGCGTATTACATACACCATTAAAATGTACTTAACCTAACCAAATCATAATTTGCAGTAAACCTGCGAAAAATCGAAATGTGTGCTGGGACACATATTAGAAGTGAAACTTCAACGGACAAGTGGAAAAACGAATAGCAACGGATAAGTGGCAAAACGAATCGCAACGGACAAGTGGAAAAACGAATGGCAACGGATAAGTGGAAAAACGAATCGCAACGGACAAGTGGAAAAACGAATCGCAACGTACAAGTGGAAAACGAATCGCAACGGACAAGTGGAAAATCTTCAACTGACAAGTGATTAAATGAATCGCAACAAAATTTTAACTTGAAGTTTTACGGGCAGATTGTTAATGTACTTGTCCAATTTGAAAACCTGCCCGTAAAACTTCAAGTTAAAATTTTGTTGCGATTCATTTTATCACTTGTCAGTTGAAGATTTTCCACTTGTCCGTTGCGATTCGTTTTCCACTTGTACGTTGCGATTCGTTTTTCCACTTGTCCGTTGCGATTCGTTTTTCCACTTATCCGTTGCCATTCGTTTTTCCACTTGTCCGTTTTTTTTAAGAGATTCGTTAATGAGGACGTTATTATAGCATAATCTTTAATAAAACGTCTAAAGAATCCAGATAAACCTAAAAACTGTCTAACTTCGTGTATATTTTTAGGCGTTGGGAATTTAGAGATCGCTTCGGTTTTCCTAGAACCTGGTCGAATACCAGCATAATTTACTTCAAATCCTAGAAAATCTACGGTACTTAGAAAAAAGTTACATTTGCTAAGTCTCAGTGTTAAACCTCCTTGTTTAAGTAGCCCTAAAACTTCTTCTAATCGGCTTAAACCGTCAGTTACATCTTTAGAAGGGATAAGAATATCATCCATATAAACTATCGCGTATTTAACTTTAGCGTCATGGAGAATTTTATTAATTGTTCTCTGAAAGACTGAAGGTGCATTGACTAGATCAAATGGCATGCGGTTGTATTCAAACTGCCCATCCGGAGTGACGAAGGCAGTTTTGTGACGGGACTCTTCGCAAATAGGGATTTGATAATAACCAGATGCTAAGTCAAGTGAGGTGAATAATCGATTGCCTGCCAGTTGGTCTAGTTGGTCCTCTATAGGGGGTAGTGTTCTTTTTTTGTCTTCCTATTTAGAGCTCGATAATCAACGCACAGGCGCTTTTCCCCGGTTTTTTTCTGAACTAGAACAATAGGACTTGCATAAGCTGATGAAGATTCCCTAACTATACCGCTGTCTATCATTTCTTGTACCATGTGGTTTACCAACTTTCTTTCCGAAAGTGATAAACGGTATGGCCTATATACTACCGGTTCATTATCTTCTAATTCAATAACCATCTCTGTGACTTGAGTGAATCCAAGTTCCTTTAAGCCTTTTGCGAAACAGCCTTTATACTTGTGCAGTAGTTCTTGTAATTTTAGACGATCTTTATGATTTAATGTTTCACCGCTTTTAATTGGCTCATCCGAGTCAAGAGAATCGAGTGACATTTGGCAACCGTTAACTGTAATTGAACTGATACAATCGTTTTTAACAGCACGAGTTAATAACGAATCTTTCGTTATGGTTATATCATGTTCAGACATATTATACGCGAGTAATGAACCGATCCCGCTTTTAATATTGTATTCACCTGATAGAAGATAATAGTAGTTTCCTTCTAAGGCCCTGACAGAACCACGTACGGAAACGTTCCCATTAAAAGGTACTTCTGATTTCACGGGTATAATGCACAACGACAATTTGGGGATACAGAAATTATCGTTGCATTCCAGGTGTAATTTACTGGGGCCGCCCTTTCTGAAAATTAATTTAGTGGGTGTTTTAGTGATTGTGAGATTAGGTATTTCAGTAAATGAATGCCCGAGAAGAGCAGGATAGTTTAGTACATAATCCTCAACTACATAAATATCTATAACCTCACTAATGCCCTGAACTTCAACATCGGTAGTTATCACGCCTACGGGGGTAGTTAAGTTTGCACCTATGCCTCTAAGCGCGGGGAGATTGGGAGGACACTTAATACTAAATCCTAGTTCCTTAGCTTTACTTATTTTAATTAATGAACACTGACTTCCTAGATCCACGTGGCACTGTACTACTTTCCCATTTATTTTAATGTCAAATATGTATTTATCTATAGACCTATCAGACTTGCTCAATTCTGACACTTGCTTTTCAATTTTATCCTTCGATTGAGTCTCAGTGTTAGCTTGGTTAGCCTTAAATTTGTAACAGTTAGCGGCTTGATGCCCCATTCTTTCACACATCGTACATTTGATAATAGGTTTTTCACACCTAAAACTAGGGTGACCGAACTCACCACAATTGAAACACCGTATATTCGAATTCATCGTACCAAATCTAGAGTTTTGAAATCGATTTGTTATGTTATTAAAATTTTTGCGATCGCCCCCGATTTTGACGTTGCCATCATGTCTTTCCCTACTTTGCCCTACCTTTACCGTCCGAAAGTATTTTAAAATTCGTTCTGGTTCATCAAACTGAGCCGCTTGGGCTCCTACCCTAATAGCACGATCATCTACTCCATGCAAAATGCAGTCTACTGCGCGTTTGCCATAGATTCTACACCTGTTTAATAAGTTAAGCTTCGTGTAATAATAGTGTTCCAATGACTCACCGTATTTAACACGCTTCGATAACATCTCGGTCAAGAGTTCGGCGTAGTCCTGGCGACAGGGAAACGAATCAATTAATTTTTTTTTCCACTCACCCCAAGTATGCAAAAGGGTAGGTAAGCCTTGATACCAAGTTTTTGCTACTCCCGCAAGTTTTGGAAGTGCATAATGAATAATTTCTTTCTCAGACCAACCATATATTTCCGCACATTCTTCTACTTTAGTGATCCATACCAACATAGATTGTTCTTTACTTAGGGGATCAAATTCGGGTATAACATTATTATTAAACGATAGCTTGGGCTTCTCCGAACTCTTGACATCGTTTAAAATTGACAAAAAATTATTTAAAATATCATTAGTTCCAGATTCCTTATATCTATCAGATTTACAAAATCGGGTTGATTTACGATTGCACGAACTATCACTACTATCATCTACACTCCTCGAATACCTTCTCTTCCTCCGTCGATCTTTCCTGTATTCCCTAGATCGCCTACTCTACTGAGTGACGAGCTATCCGAGTCCGTATTATCATTCCGCCGTTTCCGGTTCCTAGAGAGCCGCCTCTCTCGCTCTCTACTCCTTGTCACTAAACCATCCAGTACCTTGTCTCGATGTCCCACACTCCGTCTTTGGCCCTCTAACCTAGGCTCACCCCTGCCCTCTAACCTGGGCTCACCCCAGCTCTCTAACCTGAGCTCACCCCTGCCCTCTAACCTGGGCTCACCCCAGCTCTCTAACCTGAGCTCACCCCTGCCCTCTGACCTGGGCTGACCCCTGCCCTCTAACCTGGGCTCACCCCTGCCCTCTAACCTGGGCTCACCCCAGCTCTCTAACATGAGCTCACCCCTGCCCTCTAACCTGGGCTCAACCCTGCCCTCTAACCTGGGCTCACCCCAGCTCTCTAACATGAGCTCACCCCTGCCCTCTAACCTGGGCTCACCCCTGCCCTCTAACCTGGGCTCACCACAGCTCTCTAACATTAGCTCACCCCTGCCCTCTAACCTGGGCTTACCTGTGCCCTCTAACCTGGGCTCACTTCCGCCCTCTAACCTGGGCTCACTTCCGCCCTCTGACCTGGGCGCACTCCAGCCTTCTATCCGGGGTTCAACATTCTTGTCCATATTAAGTGACAATTCTTCTCCTTCAATCCAATAGGTTTATCTGAAACTTACAGTCGAGAAGCTAAGTTCATATTCTCAAAGTATTTTATTACAACATAGTAAATTAATATCTCATTAGTTTTAATATAATTAAAAATAATGATTATAATTAATAATAGTAAGTCACATCCCAGTGAATTTATAATGTAATAAATGTAGCAGTATCTTAGAGAAAATCTCAAAATTAAAGCTCAAAGTAAACGTTTTGACTACATAATTGACCCCTTTTTTATCAAATGTCATAAGGCTGGATGTGGCACACAAACGATTTTATAGTTTTATCAAGAGTGCTAGTGGGTATTTATGTATGTATTTCTTAACACATTAGGAAAATATAAAAGATAGTTAATAAATATAGATGTGTAATAACAAAATTAATAAAATCAGCTGACAAATACACATGGTACATCCATATGGAAAAAAAAACTAATTCGTTTTTCGACTACCCAGTGAAGGAATAAAGAATCATTTACATCTCATCAAATTAAATAATATGTGTATATAAAAAAATACTCGTCTATAATTCAATGCTGATTTCGTTATTTTGTAATATCGTTGTGGACATGGAAAAAGAATTAAGAAAATTCTCTTACGATCCCACTTCTGAACTGTTGGCCACAGTTCTAAGTTTAATGGGTTCGCAATAGAAAAACAACTATTTAAGATTTACGAACATAATCATCTATTTCCTTTAACATAATAATATGTAACAAAACAGTTAGCATGGCTTTTACTTACATTTTAATAAGCAGTTCACAATTTAGTTACCACAACTGAGTGAACTATTCTCTATTATATCTCCTTTTACAGTCGTATTGATTAGTAATTCTATCCAATTGCGCGTTTTCAAACAGGACAGCTCTTTTAGGTTTTCAAGTCGAACCACCACTGCCAAAAAATGTAACTCGCAGTATCGATTCCATTGTATTGTTGTTCTACCCTCTTTTTAAAATAAAAATAGAGTTACCAGCCGTCAAACACGGGCTGATATTTACTAATAAAAGAAATGTGAATGTTACTGGATGGAAGCTAACACTATAGATCTCCACTTGCGACGATCCTGACAAACAAGTTTCATTAACCTCTTCATAAATGCACGTTTATTTGATATGCTTTTTACCTGACCTCGTTTTAACACTTGTATTATTTGATCATGGTGTGTACGTCGTGGTCTACCGGTAGCAACTCTACCATTCACAATACTGTCATACACTTGTTTTGTGACTCTTGCTATTACATCTTTCAATCCACAACGTTCCCATATTACTCTATTCCGTAACATATCATTCATTCTTACCTCACATATTGTTCTCAAAGCTCTCATTTCAACTGAATTTATTCTACTTTATGCTTCTTCTGCCACACCCAACTTTCATTGCCGTACATTATTAATGTTGGCATCAACACCCGGACAGCCAAACGTGCCTTTATAGACACTTTTTGGCTTGTCGTAAGAGCTTAGCTTTCCATTCACCTTATTACCTGCAATTACTCTTCTTTCGATGTCTAAATATATATATACATACATAAGTAATGGACAGGAATCATCCGAATACAAGACTTTGTATGGTTCTTATTGACTATAAGAATGTAGCTATGGAGTAAGTATATAGTGTGGGATAATTGTCTGTTTAACCAAATATATTTTACTTGCAATACAATAGTATTTTTGACGACTGTACTGAATAAGTGAACACGCACCCATACAATAAGATTTAGGGCATTTAGAAAGGTCAGATGTTTTATTTAAAAATACTGATTGAGGCACCACTTACTCAAGTACTTGAGTAATTTTAACCAAATTCACTCTTCCAAGGGTATGTGAAATAGGTAAATAATATTCTAGAGGTAATCTGGAGTTTATAAAAATGGATGGTGTCGCAATGTCACAAAGATATTGGAGATTGGTCTGTGTTTGATACACTTTTACAGGAAAGGTAAGTGTGTTTCATTTATAAATAGTCTATAGAGACCATTTAATATTATTGTATATCAAACAAAGACGTGTAACTAACACCTCATTTATAACTCAAGAACGGCAGGACCAATTTTTATGATTTTTGGAATTGTCTTAAATTGTGTAATATTTTTTTTTTATCATTAAACAACCATCATTCACAACATCAGGCTAGCCATTGATTTGTTAGGATATTTCCCGGTCGATTTCGGCAATGGTGACTGCATTTAAACTCATTTTACTTTGTCTGATTTAGGTGAATTATTTTTTTGTGTGTTCGAGTGAGTCCCGCGGTGGCTTAGATTCAAATTTGAACCAGATAGATGGCGTTGCAATCGGGTTCTGTGATTTAGGTGAAATTATTTTTAAGTGTGTTCAAGTGGATCCCGGGATGGTTTAGAATCTAAACTTTAGATTCTCGACTGGACCCGGTTGGTGACGCCGCTGAACACCTCTTAACGGTGGGACCGATTTTGAGGTTTTTTTTTGTAATTTTTTTAAGTAGATTCGAGAATTGTTTAGATTAACAATTGGTCCCGGTTGATGGCGTTGCAATCGGTTCCTAGATTTTTATTTATTTAAGGGCAAGACAACGTCAACCGGGTACAGTATTGTTGTATAATTGATCAAATCACTGATGATAGGTTTATCGAACCGATGATTATGATATCAGAATTATTTTTCTGCAGCATTAGTTAAGGGGCTCTCCATAAATTACGCCCACGTTAAGGGGGGGGGGGGTTCGACGAAGTGTGACAAGGGTTGGGTGGGGTCCTAAATTGCGTTACGTCAGATTTCAAAATCTAATTGTATATATGCTTCACACACGAAACTTGAAGTATTAACGAAAAACTTCAAAACATATCCAACTCTATCTGTATAAAGCATAGTGTTTAAATGGTAAAAAAAAAAACTATTTAAAGAGAGATAAAACTAATTACGGAACTACTGTTTTAATTTAACAATTTCTTGATGTTTTGCGAAATGTGTCATATTAGGGAGGGAGGGAGTCTCACGAATGTGACCAGCTATGCTATGACAAGGTCGGGGAGGGGTCAAAACAATGTGACTAAATGAAAGTAAAAACGTAACATATAAAAAAAGTAAAAAGTCTAAAATAAAATAAATAATTAAATAAATCAAAAACCTGACTGCAAAGCAGACAATTTAAAAGTCATGCACTAAAGAATAGAAAAAAATTGAAATAAACTAGAGTAGAGCTTACTTTGTTTATAATTTATATTCATTTTGTTTTCTATTCTCAATCTTGTTTCGGTCTTTTTAATACATTATTTTTAAATTGTCTGTTTTGTAGTCGAGTTTTTGATTTTTTAATTATTTATTTTTTATATTAGATGCTTATTTTAAATTTAATTAACTGGACCTGAATGTATCTAAGAGCAACATAAAACGTAAATACTGTGGTTCTTCTATTACAAATAAACTAATTTAAAAATTAAACAAGACTAGGTCCTTCTTTATGTTTTAAATGAAGTAAAACGCGACTTTAATTTTAAATCACTTATGTCTTACCAAAAGCCATAGCCAAAATATTTTTATGACCTTTAGAAATTGGGTCGACTACATACATTTTCTAAATCCTTATCTCGCTTCTTTAAGAAAGATTATTGAGACAAAAGTTAACCTGTGTCCTCCATTACTACCACATACAATCTATCTTTGCCAAATTTTACTACTAAAACACTTGAGACAGTAATGTTATCAGAGTATATATTTTAGGTCATCTAAGCCGCGCGGAAAACTAGTAAACAGTATACCCTTCACGGTTGCCAAGGCGGCTTAGCAGGTTTGACACATCGTTTATCTCGATGTACAGGTTACATCACGATGTTTCCCTTAACCGTTAGCACGTGGTAATTTGTACCAATATGCACATTAAATCAGAGAACTGCTTAACATGCGTCCCAGGATTCGAACCCGCGCACTTTGAGTTAGAGATACGTGCGCAACTGGAAGATACAAAAACCCGACTTAAGTCGTCATAAAACAGGAAGGCAGGACTAATCCATAATAATATAAGATTTTGGTATACATGTACTTTTGATAACAGAAATGTATATAAGATAGGTAATAGTCATCCCGAAAAGTGGGATAGTCCATGGGATAAGATTTCAAAGTTTATGCGAGCGAATATGTCAAGCGATTATAATGGAGTTTGGTCAATATGTACTTTCTATAACGGAGATGAACATAGGATACTTTTATCCCGTGAAATGGTAGTCTCCGTGGGATACGGATTTGTAGTTTACGTGAGCAAGGTTGATTGAGCTAGATACTTAAGATTGGTGTTTATGTACTTTCGATAACACGGATAAACACAGGATACATTTTAAAATGGAGAAAATGGGATAGATTACATGGGATACGGATTTGTAATTTACGCGAGTAGGGGATTGTTATGAAATTTGCTAAATATGTCCTTTCGATAACGGAGATGAACCCAGGATACTTTTCATCCCAGTAAACACACACGGAATACTTTTCATACCATGGAATACGGACATGAATTATTCGCGAGCAAGGTTCAATGAACTGAATGCTCTAAGTTTAGTATATATATGTACTTTTAATCACAGGGATAAACATAGGATACTTTTTATCCCAGGCCAAAAAATGTATGTCTTCATCAGACGAAACATGTACCATGAGAATCTAATGCTTTAAATCTTTTATTTATTGTATGTATTATATCGTTAAGTTATTATTTGAATATGTTATTATTTAAATTAGTTATTCACGATGAGTCAAAGGTGGCACTGAAAATCAACGCTGTGCTGGAGAAAATTCTAGCACAGCTTTATGCCAACCTCATTTGTTTAAAATGCGGTGTACAACATCTTATTGTTAAATTTAACCATAGAAATATATAAATTATTCATATGTCCTTGTGTTGATGCTTTCCTAGCAAATAAATTCTTTCTTTCTCTCTTCCCCACGTTCCCTGCAAATAAATACATTTTATTTGAATGGGGTAGTTTTGACAGGATACGAACTCAAATCTTGCGAAGAAAGCTAAATGAACTGCTTACCAGTAAGTTTATCATATGTGTACTTACAGTTGCACTTACTTACAGTATGTAGTCCCCTCTCTCCTCCTCACTTTTGTAAATTTGAGCTACGATGTGAAAAATGTCGACGAGAAATCTAGATAATAGAGGTTAAAGAATATGTTCAGCGAGAATTGGTTCCATTAAAATACTTTGAGTAGTTTTTGAGCATATACTTTTCTATATGCCTGTGCTCAAGGGTTTAAAACAGTGTTATGTTCATTTGTAATTATTTTAAGGCGACGAATTATGTGGCCTTAGTAAGATGGCGAATATAGGTGTGCATTGACTCCAATGGCGTCCTGTGTGAAAGAGTAGGTAGATAATAGAGCGAGAAAGTAATCGATTTTCTAGCTGTTTCTGGCCAGTCGTTTTGCGCTAGATATGTCTAGATATTTTCACCAGTTATGGTTATTAATAATACAGGGTGGCGCAATAGAACGTGCATATTTAAAATATTGATTAAAAAATAAATACAAAAGGTATAGTTAAAATAAAACTGAGGTATTATTAAGAAATAACTGAAGTTTATTTTTTAAAAATAACATCGTCTAAATGATGACCCTCTCTACGACGACACTCCTCTAATCGCAAACGGAAGTTATTGAAAACTTTCTTCAGTCATGCTGGTGTAATTGCTGCCATTTCACCACGGATATTCTCCTTGAGCTGATCGATGTTTTTCGGATTATTGCTGTAGACTTTGTTCTTGAGGTATCCCCACAAAAAAAAGTCAGGAGGCGTCACGTCTGGACTACGTGGGGGCCATGGGATATCACCTCTTTTCGAAATCAGTCTGCCAGGGAACATCTGTTTCACAACCGCCATGGAGTCATTTGATGTGTGACAGGTAGCTCCGTCTTGTTGAAACAAAGTCCTAGAATTCACTATTCTTGAATTTTCAAGCTCTGGAGCCAAAAAACCTTCCAACATCGCAACATAGCGTTCGGTATTAACAGTGACGTTTTGCCCCCGCGCATTTTCAAAGAAAAACGGTCCAATTATTCCTCTACCAGAGATTGCTGCCCATACTGTCACTTTAGGACTATGCAGTGGTTTCTGGTGCTTGAGTTTGGGATTCTCACTGTTCCAGTAACGACAATTTTGACGGTTTACGAACCCATTGATATGGAAGTGGGCCTCATCTGAGAAAAGGATATTGTCAAAATTGGAAAATCGATTAAGCATTTCATTAGCAAATGCGAGCCTTGCTCCGAAGTCAGACTCTTTCAATTCTTGTGTTAACTGCAGCTTGTAAGGATGCAGTTTAAGATCCAAGTTTAAAATTCGTTGCAAACTTCGTCGCGATAAGTGTAAGACAGACGATCTCTTGCGAGTAGACATTTGTGGATCTCCTCGTACAGACTGCATAACTCTCTCAATATTGTCGTCGGTCCTAGATGTTCTTGGACGACATTTTGCTTGTGGTTTAAACGTTGAACCAGTCTCTTCAAAACGCTGTACCCATATTTTAATTAAATTAGCACTCGGAGCTTCACTAATTTGCCGTAGTCCATATTCAGAACAATATAAACGCCTAGTAACGATGTATGAACGAGAGTTCTCGTAAAATGCGCGCACGCAAAATGCGCGACGCTTCCCGTCGAAGTGACTCATAGTGACTAAAACTCCATGAGCCCGCCTACCCAACGATGCAGGCTCCCCCAGCCCGCGCACTTTCTACCCCGCGAAAAAAGATGATGCAATATGCACGTTCTATTGCGCCACCCTGTATATCGTAGGCTAATGATAGTTTAGTGCTAGATGACGCTTTAACAGTATTAATTTCTTGCTAACCTACGACCGCGCGTAGAATGACACGCACTTTTTTATTGCCTGAAATAAGCGAACAAGTCTACCTAGGTGGAAAGCAGATAACGTTGCCTACGGACGTCTACTACACCCAGGGCTTTGTTAACACGTTGCCGACCTCGAAGAAATGACAGGGCACCCTTAAATAATACCATATCGTAGCTCCCTCAGATCGTTGTTGTAAGTTTAGTGAAATACAGTGTAACCTTGATATAACAATTTTAAAGGGGATTAGAAAATATTCACCAAGATATTTGTTATAAGGAGGTTTGTTATATAGAGGTTGATTTAGTCTAAGATTCATGTTAAAAAGTAAAACATATTGCAATGAACGGACTCTAATATTTATTTACCTTATAACACTAAACATTAATTTATTATTAAGAAAGTTTAAATTTCTGAATTGTTTTACTGTAAACGAATATGTTTCGGCGTGAGGTATGAATAATAATTCTTCGTAGATGAATTGATATAGACTTTATGCAAAGGTTTAGATTGTGGAAATCGTTATACAGAAGTCAATTATACTTTCTGATCTTTCTGTTTATGTTTTCCAATGATTGAAAATTCGTTATAAAGAGGTTTCTACAAAAGTGTATTCTTAATGTAAAGGTTATATTTAGTATTAACTTTTCAACTAACTTCCGGCCGGTTCTAGGGGATTTTTAAGAATTTGTTAAACCAATTAATTCAATTTCGATATAACGAACGAAGACCCGTTTTGCACTGTACCGATTATTGGTTTTTTTTCACAAGATGGCATTTTTCTGCCTAATGTTATTACAGGCACGGTAAAGGGAAGATATTCTCCGTGAAAGGCCTCAAGATATGCATCGACTACTTCTTGCGGAGAGGCCATGTCGTGAAGAGCTTTGTACCCCGGTTCAGGTATTTTCTTTTTGAATCCACACCAATACTAATATCATAAAAGTATATGTAACTCGCTGTGTCGTTTTCACAGAGAAAATCATTTGATATAATATGTAGATTCCAGTAATGGACATAGGAATCTTTTTATACTCACGTGAAAATGGTAAAAAATTCTCGGGATGAATCTGAAGTTTTTGTAGAACTGTTATATCATCCTAGCGTTAAATCCCAGTTGCGTTCGGTGCGTCCGTCTGGAATCCTAAGGTTCACTTTTCTTCTACACTTCGCATTTTTAGGACTTAACTCCTTTATCAGGATTCGGTGGAACGAAATGGTATATTTTTCTGTTCTCGTTAAACGTATGACGGTGTTTGTGATTGAGTAGTGTAGTAGAATAGTAATAATAACAATACATAGTTGCCTAAAAATAGTAATATTAATAATACATAGTGGCATAGCAATAGTAATAATGATAATACATAGTTACCTAACGATAGTAATAATGATAATACATAGTTACCTAACGATAGTAATAATGATAATACATAGTTGCCTAACAATAGTAATAATAATAATACATAGTTGCCTAACAATAGTAATAATAATAATACATAGTTACCTAACGATAGTAATAATGATAATACATAGTTGCCTAACAATAGTAGTAATGATAATATATAAAGTTGCCCAACAGTAGTATTAATAATAAATACATAGTCGCCTAACAATAGAAATAATGGTGACGATCTCTATAGGTAAGTGGTTTAAGCCTTTGCCCGCCTAGCTCAATAGAATGCAGAGGTGCCGGATTCGATTCCCGACGGGGTAAATTTCTATAAGTAAACAACTTTCCATTATTTTGACCTCGGTGTCTAGGATCAGCCCCAGAATCGTCCGTTGTATAGTACCTATAGCGTAACCTGCTTAGTGTTTGTATGTACTATATGTGTGTTTTGTGCCGATTATTAAAATAAAACCGTGTTCGTGCCATCGAAGGCGACTTTTATAGTTTATCTACTGTTGCCGGTTTCTACATATATCTTACCGGGAAAGAAGAGTACGTCAAAAGCCTATTAAAAACTAAAGGCGCCAAAGGAACTAGGAAAAGAACATTCCCCTATCCTATCCCCACTATCCCATTCGTTCTGTCTGATCCGTTTTACCTGACTGTGCAAACGCGACGATATGGGGGTCATTCATTAATTACGTAAGGATGATTTTTGACATGGCCTATATTTGATTGTGATTAATAATATTTTTAATGACGCCCAGCGAAGTAGGCACGGGTCAGTTAATTAATCATAAATTGAAAGTTTCTTTTCAATTTCATGACGACCGCGTTAGAAATTCGCATCCGCGTGTTATAATTGTTATACAGGTGTAAATTTGGGAAGAGTTCAAACCCGAGGCTGTTAGACCAGCTGGAAAGGCAGGGCCTGGTCACCTACACACCTTCGAGAGAGATCCAAGGCAGATTAATTACCTCGTACGACGACAGGTCGGTATAAATACATTCTTTTTCTGTTTTGAATGTGATAGGAGAGAGAGACAGCCGACAGCCTTCAGCTTCTTGGCATCTCCTTAACGCATTCTCTAAATTTTGGCTCCTATATAGAGTCTGTTGCTCAGCTGGCAAAAAGCTAGGGGTTCTATCAAGGGTGAGGCAGTACTTCACACCACTTCAGTTGCTAAATCTGTATCAAGCACAAGTACGGTCTTGCATGGAGTACTGCTCTCATCTTTGGGATGGCTCAGCTAAATACCAGTTAGAGACACTCGAGACGATAGAGAAAAGAGCTAGGAAACTGATAGGCAACAACCGACTATTCGACGAGAGGCTTCATAGCCTAAGTCATCGACGTAAAGTCGCTAGTTTGTCGGTATTCTATAGAATACACTTCGGCAAGTGTGCCTCTGAACTGCATGAGCTGGTTCCTCCCTCACCATTCTATCACCGGACAAGCAGACGTACGCACTTACGCCACCGATATATGGTGGAAATACCGACGAAGCGGACGAAACGCTATGCTTCCACATTTATCATACGCACCGCTGAAGAATGGAACTCTTTACCGTCGTCTGTTTTTCCCGAAAAATTTAATCTAGGTGTCTTTAAGTCTCGCGTGAACAGGTATCTTCTAGGTAAGCGTGCTCCACCTTAGACTGCATTTCCGCCTGACATCAGGCGCAATGTCGGTCAAACGCGAAACTATTCTTTATAAAATAAAAAAAAGACAAATTTTCGGAGCTGCTTTTTATTATCTTACAAAAAATAGCGACGTGAATTTTCACGAGAATACATTTTGACGTCATAGATTTGTACAAATAAAAGGAGTCGAATAGCGTATTAATGGTTATTTAAACAAAAATCCATTTTTATCATGTCTCTGGGATAATGTTAGTGTTAATCACCGTTTTACGGAGTTATAGCGATTTAAGGCGTTTTTTGTGATGCGATTTTGCTATTAATTATGAAATGACAATAAATATTGACAGATAACGTTATACCTATACACTAATAAAAGTAATCATTAATTACGTGATATTTGAAGCTATAAACAAGATGCATTTGGCCAGAGACACTAACAGTATACCAGCAGCAGCGACAACACGATATTTTTTTTAAGTAATGGCTACGACGGGTGTAATCGGAGAACCTATAATCCTTTTACTCCTAACTAAAACATATGTTTTATTATATTATATTACGTACTAGCTATAGTCCTAGTTTGAGTAAACTTTCTGCACCTTTTTAATCCCCTTAGGACCTGAATTTTCAAAAACGCTGATACACGTGTACATTTATTTCTAACTCGAAGCATGTATACAAAACCTCGCGCTTCTTACTTTGAAATTGATGGATATTTGTACAAATTTACGCTCCCCTATGAGTGAATTTCTAAAAATCCTTTCTCAGTAGGTACGCACCACAGTATAAAAAAAACCAGCATACCAATTTACACTGTTCTAGTAATTGTAACTGTGCGCTGGATATGTCAGGCAATCGGTGAGGTGCAGTAATTACTTGTATATGTTAAGATAGATTTTTAGATAGAGATTATTAGATTATAAATTTTACAATTTCAGGTATATAGTGCAAACAGCTGCCGAATTCGACGGTGTGATAGTTAGCGGGGATAATTACAGAGATTTGATGAATGAGAACCCAAAATGGCGGACTGTCATTGAGACCCGACTGTTACCCTTCACATGGGTAAACGACATGATAATGTTTCCCAAAGACCCTTTGGGTAGATACGGGCCTACTTTAGAAGACTTTTTGAAACACCCACCACCGCCAGCTAGTAGTAGTAGTAATAATAATACATAGTTTCTAACAATATAATAGTAATAATAATATATAGTTGCCTAATAATATTAATAATGATAATACATAGTTACCTAATAATAGTAATAATCATAAGGGCTTCTATAGTCTAAAAATGGTCCAACTCTTTACCTGCCCAGCTCAATTAAACGTAGATGTTACAGGTTAGATTTCCCACGTGGTAAATTTCGTAATAGCTATTTATGATACTAGTGCGGTAAGCTGGTGTTTACACAGTGTTTATACGAATGTAGCCCCGAGGCCAAGTCGAAGGCGTACCATAGTCACGAGTGTGTAAAAACCAACAACCGCACGTGTGTCATTCAACATCTTCGACACATTTGCGAGAAAATAGTACAATCCTCGTAGGGCTAATGAAACAAACATAAATATCAGTCGGAAAGTCGTAAAAATCTTTGACGTTTCTGAAATGAAAATGGCGTCACATGCGCGTGGTGAAAATTAGAACTTCATCTTTCGTCTTATTTTCTCTATAAAATGTATTGATCAAAAGCGCTTCCAGGGAGGTTCATCTTATTCATTCTCGTAATGTAAAACTCCTTTGTGGAATTCTTATATATTTTAGTAACCCCCTTTGCCCATGGCGTGCGATAAAATAGGTACTTAGTGAGAGAGAATACCTATTTTACCGAAGGTACGTTGTATGGTGCGTAATTTTTTAACATTCGAACAATGTATACATACATGGCTTTGTAAATGATTTTTTTGAGCAAATGATCTAGGTGTCTGGAATCGGTCCAAATGTTGTTCGTTGTATAATAAGCTTAACAACGGTAACTGCTCAAATTTAGTATATACAATATGTCTGTCTGCTGGTTATTATAATGGTAATACATAGATACCTAACAATGTTAATAACGAGGATAAATAGTTACGAAATAATAGTAATAACTTTGATTTTCATAACATGTTTTAAAAAGCACAATAATTTCCAGAAAGCGGCAAAAGTCTTGTCTAGATATAGATGTACAATACTATATTTTCAACCGGTGTTTTATTAATTCTAACATATTTTAGATTACCTTAGTTGAAAATTTAAACTGGGTTTACAATTTATTGTTTTGACTGATTTGATTTAAAGAATGTGTTGGTAATAATAAAATTTTGGTTGAAAATAAAGTGGTGTCAACTTTAAAAAACAAACGAAACAAAAAATTAACTTACATTAGTTAAAATAAGTTTCCGTATGTAATTTTTAAACTGATTATTTGTGTGTAATTTTAAATTATGGAGTATTTTCAGGGAATTATGGCCTTACTTATAATCGTTTGTTAAATTTTAAGTAACTGCTCAGCAACTGATTAATGAAAATCTTACCCATAAACTCCTCTTAAGGATAAGAGGAGGTGGTAAAGTAACTCATAAATAACTCAGAAATAACCAACATCGAGAGGTAGTTTAAGTGACTGCTAAGAGTTAAGATGACAAGTTTTATTTGAAACGGCCATTGATTAGGGGCTTAAGAGTCTCTTATTTAAGATATAGCTAATCCTTACTTAATGAGATTATTATAAGTAAGGCCCCTAGTGTTTAAAGTATAAAATATTGTTACTTATAAATAACTGATAGAAATGCACAAATGCAAAATTTGGAACTTTTTACAATATACAAAAAAAAACAAAAGAAACACCTATTTTAACAATAATTATGATTGTTTTCTCTAAAATTATATTTAATTTCTCTACAAATGAAAGACACATAGGAACCCGTCTAATTTCGGTTAAGTGAAAAATTATTGTGCAACTAGAATATGCTCGCGACTTTGTCCGCGGTTGACGTGAAATTCCCGCTGTATTCCCAGGATAAAAAGTAGCGCAGATTTAAGTCTAAGAATTTTCTGTCGATCAGCGAAAACCGCATCGAAATCGGCGCAGTAGTTTTTACATGAATCCCGAACAAATAAGAAATCTAGAAAAAAAATTATCATGTTCTCCATTGTTTGTATAGTCTATTCCAGTTGTTTTCTTTGAATAGCTTCAATGTACAAACGCGGCATGTTGGGAAGTTTATAATATTATAGAAAATATATTTAAAAACGTCTCAGTTGCTTGTCCTTTGGGCCATTTAGTATTGCAGACTATCTGAGCGAAATTCATTGTGATATTAAAATGTTAAGATTGAAATTAAGTTTTTATTAATATTTTGCATGTAGCAGCGGAACTTCGTTCGTGTTGCCATTACTATGATTTGATAGTAAATTGAAGCGTCGGCAGCAAAAAAAAATTATGGGAATGACATAAAACTCAGCGTAACGATACGTCATCCCCATACATGTTCTATTCTATTCGTTTAGCGATAATGCCGTTTTTCTACACGGCCTATAGAATATATCCTAAGTGTTGGCCCGACATATACTCTAACTATTTGTCAAGTTAAGTCCGATTATAAGTTATCGCAAGATGCTCAGCAGCAAACAAAAATTCTAAAAAATGATTTTTTGGAGTCTTGTGGTCTGAATAACCTCTCTGATAGTAGAGGAGATGGTGAAAATTGGCCTTCGCCCATCTGATACCAGATGAGACATATTTTTTTATCAAATTATATTTATAAACACGTCTATAATAGCTTGCCAATCGAAAAATATTTCCGTAATAAAAAAATATTACACATTTTTAACCGACTTCGAAAAAAGGTGGAGGTTCTCAATTCGTCGGGATTTTTTTTTTTTGCTTTTTTTATGTATGTACACCGATTACTCTGAGATTTATGATTCGATTTACGTGATTCTTTTTTGTTCGACGCGGAATAGCTGCCATGTGGTCCCCTAAAAATTTGACATAGTTTAGCCCAGTAGTTTTCATTTTACGAACATTTTTTTGTTCTCGTTTCTTGGGACCTATATTTTTTAAGAAGCGCGGCACCATTCGTAAGTCCACCCATGCATAGCTAGACACTAAAAAGTAACAAATTAAAAATAAAAACTTCGTTTAAAAAAACCGACTTCAAAAACTAAAATGTATAAAATAACTTATTTCTAAAGCTATTATTATTAATATATATTATCTAAAACATCTTCAGTGCAAAGTAAAAATAATAAAAATTACTATTATTTTTCAAATTACTAAGCACCAACTTTAAGATGTTTTAGATAATATATATTAATAATAATAGCTTTAGAAATAAGTTATTTTATACATTTTAGTTTTTTAGTATTTGAAGTCTGTTTTTTAAACGAAGTTTTTATTTTATTACATAAAATTTGCTATCGACCAGTGAAAAAATCATTTTGTAATTCGATTTTTTTAATCTGGTCATTTTAAATTATTCCCGAAATATTCCCGCAGATTTTAAATCTAAGAATTTGCGATAACCGCATCGAAATCGGCCCAGTAGTTTTTAAATGAACCCCGAACAGATAAGAACTCTAAAAAAATGCATCGTGCTCCGTCGTTTATAGTCTATTCCAGTTGGGTTTTTTTTAAATAGCTTCATAGAATTTTATAATATTATAGATTTTAAAGTGTAGTAAGACATGAACGTATAGCGTGATATAAAAGTCTGTTGCATACGTGATTATGATATTATTGATGATTTGATATGATATTATTATTATTTTTTCAGTTAACATGTTAGTAATTCGCGATCGTTTCGGACATAGTAAACTATTTGTTTCTTTGTAATGAGGATCCGTTCAAGTCAGCGCATCAAAGCGTCAATTATTCACAATTAAAGCGAAGTTGCCGTCGAATACGCGTGTATTCTCGTGAATTCACACGTTTTTACGTTTAATAGTGGTGGACATCATTCCCCTGTTGACCTGACGTATTCTGTAGAATTCGCGTTTTTTTTATCTCTAGAAATATGTGCGTTAGGTTTTGAAGATAAGGATTTACTGTGTCAACTTTTATATTATTGACGCTTCGTTGCGCTTCGACTCCGCGCTAGCTTGAATGGACCCTTAAAGAATTATTTTATGTTTGTAAATTACTTTAAATTTTATTGTGTCATGTTGATTACGTTATAAGGAGGACGTCATGTCATAAGTGACGCATGAATTTGACAGAGAAATGTGCTTGTCATTATATGTAGGCGTCTGGAGTGACTGCTACATATGATATACATATAAAAACGAATCGCAACGGACAAGTGGAAAATCTTCAACTGACAAGTGACAAAATGAATCGCAACAAAAATTTAACTTGAAGTTTTACGGGCAGGTTTTGAAATTGGACAAGTACATTAACAATCTGCCCGTAACATTTCAAGTTAAAATTTTGTTGCGATGCATTTTGTCACTTGTCAGTTGAAGATTTTCCACTTGTCCGTTGAAGTTTAACTTTTCTTTTGCATTTTTATATAGAAAAAGTTTAATATACCACAATACTAGTCATAATACTCCTGATTTTTAATTACCCGGTCTAAAATTGACAGCTGGGTTCGACATAAAAAAGTCGATCCCAGCTTTCATATTAGTCCAGTTAATTAAAAATCGGTGTATATATGGACTATTGTGTCATTGACAATATTATTGCATAGGCGTTGGTGCCATTTCAACCAAAAATAATTTTTTTTACCCTTAATTGGTTTCCTTTCAATTTAATAGAATTCAGGTTTCGACCAATTTTAAACTGTTTTAGGCAAAATAATATTCTTGCAAGTCTAGTGGGGTTTTGCGATGTCAAAACGTAAGTAAGAATATACTTGTAGCGGTCACTACAATTATGTAAGTAATCTTTTTAAATTGACAATTTTTATATCTTAAATTTAAATTCTACTTATCGCACGCTTACTCCAATAACACACTATCCAAAAATGTGAACTTTACAGGAGATCCAGCAATTTACCTGATAAGATGGAAATTTTGATCCTCTTTCTGGTTATAACGGATATCGTCGACGATCTAATTTTGGCTCTAAATGATGACTGTACAAAGACTAACAATCGCAATAAACTGTATTCTAAATTATCAAATACATTGGCGGCCAAGTTTAGTGAGGTGGTTAAGCGTGGCCATTGTATATGATTACAATGCCTTCCTAATAGATATTTTTTTTAGACCAGGATTAGCGCTAGCTAACATGGAAAACGTATTTCCATGTTTTCCGATAGATGGCATTAAATAGACTTTGTCAAAATTTTGAATAGTGTCCGTATTGCATTAAGCATGCGATATATTAAAATTAGTCTATAAATTGTTATAGTTCAAGACAGGTTTTAATTGAGTATGTGCGCCGCGTTCTTAGACGGCGGCGCCGAAGACGTTACAATTTCAGACCTTTTAAGTTACTGCATTTAAATCTATCTACGTTTGCTTCGAAAAATAGTCACAAACGACAAAATGTATGTGCATAGCTAGAGATGTGTAACTCAGGAGTGATTGATTTAAAAGATATATAATCTTTCAAAATTCGAAATCACTCTTTAAATCTTTGGTTTGGAAAATACATCTTTAACTCACTACGTTATGATTGATTTAAGTCACATGGAATGATGAAAACTAACAAATCAGATACTATTAGATGTAGTATGAGACAACAGATACAGGATATTGTGAATTGAAAAGAGATAACATGCGCACTCTAAGAAATACAATGATGATACACAGTAAATTAAACTCTCTAGCGTTACTGTAAAGCTTAAACCCGGTCAACTGAATAAATTATGTCATTCGAAACCAAAGAGTTAAAGATTTAAAAGAGTGATTTAAATCTTTTAAGGAAAAAGATTTATAAATCACTGATCTCATTGGTGATTTAGTTTGCGCATCGCTAGTGCATACCGGGTAGAGTTGGGTAGGATATGATTTTAAAATGAGTTTCTAAGAGTAACATGACATTTGTACTGAACCAGTGCAATGTACCACTTCAAATGAGGCGACGAGATTTGTATGGTTTGTACCGCGGCAGTACATTTGAAGCGATGAGGCCAGTGAGGTGGTGAGCGTTATTTGCCCCGTACCTACAAAACTGCTAGTTCGGTAAGAATCGGATGTGATCGGCCTCGGTCACATTTTACTAGCAGTCGTACATGTCATGTTGTCCCTCTTTGTCATGTGAATATCCGTAGAGGCGTTATTGTACTATTGTAGCGTAAGCCTCTTTCTGTCCTTTCTCTTACATTTTAGGCGCGAGTAGTAGACAGTAGTAGCGCGAGAAAATATTAAAGCATTACTTTTTAGATTTTGTATCATATCAGTACAAATGGATTTTGTATGGGACAACTGTATCGGCTCGTACATGTCCGACGCAACTCTAATACCGGGAACAAATAGATAGGTATAGTGTATCGTCTATTATAAATAGTCCGAATTCAAAGATGCGAACACTATCTCTGTTCTTTTAAGCCAATTAACTAAAGGTTTTAGCTCAGTTATTTTTAAATACTTAAACTGTCTATGACTATAGATAATATGATAATTGTTTATAACTCAACCAACGCCTTACTGCCTAACGCTTCGCGCGCAAGTGTGCTACGGCGCGGCGCACATAATATTGTCGTTCTAATTGATTATAATATGTGGTAAAACTTATGATAGATCGTCAAAAAATTGTGTCCAAAGAATTTTAGTTTAATAAATATTTTATATTTTCTGGTTATTTTATTTATCTAGTTCCAAGAATTTTGTATCTCGTCAATGTTGCCTAAGTAATGCATTGATATTTTTTTTAATTTTTCCTAGTGCTCGTAAATTAATTCAAAATTTTTGATTGAAAGACAGACAGACTTGAAAGCTACCTACCTGCGTTTCCCTATGTCGAGATATTTATCTTGTTCGATGAGTACCTAGTAGATATCAATAAAGACATTTTGCCCGAATTTGCCCCCTTTCAAACACAATACAGTTATCTCTCGTAATCCTCATGGTGGTTGAGAACCATGAATTACCAATCTCGATTGTAAGTCGGTATTCTTGAAAAGTACTAATATTGTTACGTGCGAGCGGGGGTACGCACTTATGGATTGGAAGAAAACACCAGTTTTTAATTTAGAAGCTTTTATTGACTTACACAGCCGCACGCAGTACCTCTCTGCAGGGTTGCCCCTATACGCACGACCAACGATGCACAGTCCCGACGACAAGGTGTCTCGCTCACAATACCGTCGCCGAAATTGCGCGGACCACCTCCAATATTATCGCGGGTAGCTCGCTTCTGGTTCCTCCTTCGAACTACGCTAAACACCTCCTTCGCGTATCTGTCCACCAAACTTGTCACTAAATTCACCACTTAATCCGTCTCTGTACTCTATTAACCTTCTCTGATAACCCTTTAGTATCGCACTTGTCGTTTCACCGTCTTGGACTGAACTCAACTTTTAAACTGCAACTTTCAACTCTAAACTGCCCGGTAGGCGCGCCTTACGCTGTTTATATACCCTGAAGAATTTTCTAGAAACCATATATCTATCTCTGTCTCTTCTTTCCCGAACCTTCTGTTCGGGAACTTCCGTTTATACATCTATCCCTTTCTAACATCTATCCATCTCTTTCTAACATCTATCTATCTCTTTCTTTCGTTTATCGTCTATCCCTTTCTAACATCTATCCGTCCTTGTCTTTTCCTTCCAGAAATGTCTAGCATTTTCTAAAAGTTCTAAAACTGATTTACGCTGCTGGGCAGTTCCACCCTCGGTCGCCACAATATTATACTTTGTTAGTAAGAAGTTGTTCATCTTTTAAAACAAATTATTTAAAATAATTCATAAATACATGTTACTGCGCGAGTAACTCTTTTTTTCACATTTATCGTAATGTTTCTAAAACTAAACAGACTTGAAAGTTACTCGCGTTTACTTATGTCAAGATTAATAATAAAGGAAACTAAGAAATTCTGACCAAATTTGCCCCTTTTCAAATAAAATTCACTTATGAATCGTCTGGTTATATCATCCTTGTAATGTAGGGAACCTAGAATTACCAATGACTATTCCAAGTCAAGTCGTGGTAGCGTAATGGCACGCATCCCAAACTCAAAGTGCGCGGGTTTGGGTCCTACATTACATTTTCGGAAAGGTAAAATATTCTTCTTTATGAATAAAGAATTTCTAGAGCGAGTAAAAATATTTTTTTTAGCAAAATCATAAATTTTCTATTTTAAAAACTAAATAAAGACACTTGATGATATCTTTCTCTATATTAAGATTTTTATCTTATTTACTCAGTATTTACTGAACATTAAAAACTTTAAAGTAATTGCCCGAATTTACCCACTTTCAAATAAAAGGCATTTAAGTAAGTACTTTGTAAAACAATTTTTCTTTTGATAGTTTTTATTAATTTTTAAAACAACACATTTTTTAATTTGTAGCCTATATGTATACATAGGACATTAATATAAGTAATAAAACTGACAAATAATTATTTTAATATAGATATAACTCTATTTTAGATTTTATTTCATTTCATTAAAATTTGAAATTGTATAATATACGAATACAGTGGTCAGCATTTTTCCTTACGCAAACACACTTTTTTTAACTTAGTAACGTGCGATAAGGAGCTTCGTTCCAATAATACAAAAAGTTACCACCAATAGGCCATTTTTTGCTTTCAAACGTATTGGGATGGGAATTGGCCAAATTAAGAATTTTATTTAAAAACACTGTTGTCTTTCGTTAAGTAGATCAACATTAGAATATGGAATTCAACAAAAACAGTGGGATGCGACTTGCATAGACAGGTTGGCCGCAACACCTTTACCAAACACGTCTATATCGGCCGGTTCGGCGGCGGAAACAGCGGAATCACTCAAGCGGCGCAAATATGCAACCCTCAGTGAGAGTTATATGTTTGTGCCGTTTGTTGTCGAGACGCTTGGACCGTGGGGTCCTGAGGCCATGAGCCTCTACCAAAATTTATCGAAACGGCTCATTGACTCTTCAGGTGATCAGAAGGCTCGCAAACGTAGCCAGCCTTCTGGGCACCTTACCCATAAAAGACGGTGATCTGGGTTCAGTATTCTACTTACAGTCTTGAGGGACTATGGGTAGAATACTGTTCCGTCCTTGCCTAGTATAAAGTAGGTAAAACATCGCTCCATGAATTTTGCTGTCTACCCTCTTTTCTGTGCGAGGCGAAGGCTAACGCAGCAGGGTATAGGCAGCCATTTTAGTCTGTTTTCCGTCAACGTTTGATAAAGAACACACTGCGCCGTGCGCTCATCTTTCCTTATTAACTATTCTAAACTTTAATAACTAATTGTGACCAGACAGGCCGTGCCAAATTTTTTTACGATACTTGGACTTTGTGAAGTGTTAGCTCCAAGGTGTAATCTAGTGCCGTGTGCTGTTCCCTTGTGTACCGAGTAACCGAGCCAGAAGAGGGCGCATCTCAAGGTTGGTGGAGCTTCTGCTTTACTAGTGCAAGGAACTAAGTCATATCTCTCTCATACAGTCGATATAAGTCGAACCATATTCACTGTAGGCTATAAGCGTCCCACTAATACAATACGAATAAGTTAAATTTTCTTACATTGTATTCAATAGTATGTAATTTTATAATTGTTCAATGTATTAAAAAAAAACTATTTTTAGTGTCGCACTTTACAAAAACAGTTACAATCTTGAAGGAAACCTCCGTTTTTATTAGTATCGGGAATAAAAATGCAAAATATTTTTTCTACATTTTATTAAACTTCACCTAAACAAAGTTGCGTAAACATAACATTAAAATATGAAAAACAATAAAATGGAACGTAGTAAGTAAACACTAAACACAATTAAAAATTACAACGTCCGTTCTATATACTTCCAGCCATCTTATAACCGGTTTAGGCCGAAATTGGGTTCATTTATGTCCTTCAATTTGTATAAAAATGAGATAAAATAAAATCTTAATTGTCAAAAAAATCGTTTCACATAAGTGACTTTTTTTAAACATTTTTTTTATTGAAAAAAGTGTTTGTTTGTATTACTTACAAAAAATTTTTTTTTTACTTTATACGTAAATTTGCCCTAGAAAATACAAATAAGCAGTTAAAAAGTCACGTATGAAACATTTTTTAACAATTGAATTAGTTTATTTTTTAAAGTTGGCGATGCCTCATTTCTATCCAAATTAATAGCCAGAAATGAACTGCCTATATAAAGGAAAACATCGCGAAAAAACCTGTATTTTTTTTATTGAGTTCAGCAAACAGGCAGACGGCCCACCTGATGGAAAGCGGTTGCCATCGCCTAAGGACATTTGCAACACCAAAGGTGCTACAAATGCGCTGCTGCTCTCTTAAGGGAGACTGGAACCTGGCCACTAATGCCGGAACACAACTCAAGGTTGTTATGGCGACATACTTTAGACCAGAGGTGGAAGCCATCCAGACAGGCAAATGCCCTACTACCACTTGACTAAAGATGTTTTGTCGCCTCTTATGACAGGCCGCCTGGTCGCAGGAAAGTGTACTCTTTCTCCGTTCCTGCACGGATGAAATTTGTGATGTGTGGAACGTACCAATCCGCCTTGAGAAGGCATGGCGGGTGAACTATCTACTGCCTTAAAAGAGGGGCAACTCAGAGCCCAGCAGTGGGATTTCCAGGTTATTCAATAAAAAGACTGAAATTCGTCGTTTGTTTTCGAATGAGGCGTCTCTCAGACGATAAACAACGGAATTCTTTTGGCAACTCGAAGTCATATTTCACTAAACAACTAAGAAACCATATTTTTTATTAAAAGTAATCAAATCAAATTTAGCATACAACTATTGTTTATTTTCAACAATATACATAGTTTTTATTTAAATAAAATGCACAACATGTAAAATAACAAAATTAATTATTATATTACTTATAATATAATCTCACTTTCCTCAAACAAGCTCCTTTCTTAATACTTATGCGCCCTCCACATTCTCATGACGAAACGCGTTTAAAGTTTCTCGTAAGAATATGGAGCCGCCTTTACAGTCTTTCATATTATAAACGATTACAGAATAATAGTTTTATTATAATACATATTCTGCGCCATATTTTATGACCACTGTTGTTAGCAGATCGCTTCTTAATATTATGAAAACGTACTAAGAACATTATTTTCGCGACTTGCACATAACAAAACTACATTTTAACGGTTTTCAGCACTCGTATTTAAAAAACCGGATTTAAAACCGTTAAAACGTCGTTTTATTGTGTATACTAGTTGCAAAAAAAAATCTATAATCAAGAATCACTCAATGTCATTGACCTCGTCAACTTTCAGTTCTATGCCTTTCAACCAAATTATACTCAATTTGGTTGATCCGTTCAATATCAGCATTAGATACCCAATATAATGTCACAGTACTAACGACGACAAATGCGCAGCAAAACTAGTGGCCATGTGCGAGTCGGACACGCAGAGCGTTAATTTCTTCAATATAAATTGAAAACAATTCAAACCCTATTCAGACGTCATTGTGCACATACGTACACACAAACTTTCCAATTTTATTATTATAGTTGTAATCCCTACTAATATTATAAATGTGAATGTAAGTTTGTTTGTTTCACGCGAAAACTACTCAACCGATCATGATGAAAATTTGTACACATATTCTTGGAGAAGTAACATAGGATACATTTTATGAAAAAAAAAATCGACGCCGACGAAGTCGCGGACAGAAGCTAGTATTATATAAATATTGGATTAATATATTATAAATATAGTTCAAACATCATCTTTGGTTAACATTTTGTCCAATTTCAACTGCTCCAGCTGCAACTGACGCCTTATCGAGCCCAATTGAGTCAGTATACTGACATTTTTCCCGTCGTCTTTCACATTTTTCAAAATATTTTTTTGAACTGCGGGTACTTTCCATTTATCGTCAACTAATTTCATCGCATCACTCATATTTGTGTTGTTATCATCCATTGATTGTATTTTTGGTGAATGTCTTAATATTGGTATTGGTAACATATCTGTCATTTTCTTATCCGTTTTATCTTTAGAAACAGGTGAGGTTAATATATTTGTTGTGTTCTTATCAGTTTTACCATTGTATTCTATGTACTTATCATTCTTATCACTCTTTCCACTAGATGTGTACTCATCGTTGTTGTCTCTGGAAGTGTATTTTTGCTTCATATCGCCAGATATCGGATACTTATCATTCTTATCTCTAGAAGTTGTGTATTTATCACTCTTTCCACTAGTTAATGTGTACTCGTCATTTTTATCTCTGTATTTTTGATTCTTATCGCCTGTTATAGGATACTTATCGTTCTTATTTCTAGAAATAGTGTACTTATCAGTTCTTTCTCTAACTTGTACATCTAAACTGTCACTATTTTCCATATTACCCCTTAATATTTGAAAATTTGTATTTCTTTTCTTAACCACTACATCTGAATCTTTATCTTGGATAACTTTAATGTCCTTAGACCTTGTGTACTTATCATTACGCGTAATAATATCATCTATGTCATAATCATCAATTTTGTTATCTTTACCAAATGAACTTTTACCTTTATCTCTTAAATTTTTTTCATTATTTTCTTTATCTTTGTTGATAAATTCAAAATTATTATTACGAGACTGTGGAGATACATTTTTAGGAGATTCCTTTTGAACAGCTGATTCAAGTTTATTAGAATATATACTTTTGGACGAATATTTTTTCAAAAAATTAGGCCTGGTCAAGGGTTTTTCTATATCAACACTATCGTTGGCGATCCTGAAATCGTCCACCGAAGTGCTTTTACCAATTTGACCTTTGAAATTTTTGAAATTCAAGTTTCTACGTAAATAACTATCGACGTCGTAGTTAGATGAGAAAATTGAAGATTCCGGAATGTTTATAGTGTATGGTGTTTTATTGTAGTTGTCGTTTTTTGGATAATAGAACGGTAGTTTATTTGTTGTAGTGTCGCTTTTGGATGTCGCCGTTCGTGTATATTGGGACTTACTTTTGAATTTTTGATTTTCATCGTCTATTTCTTTTTGTAGCTCCGCGCGTTTCGTGTCGTATTGCTCTGCGTGGTCTTTGATCTGAAAATATATTTTTTAAACTGTATTTTTTTTAAACTGACGTTTGTATAAGTATACTAGCTGCGCCCCGCGGTTTCACTCGCGTCGTGATGGAAAATTGTGATAATTATATATTTGCCAATTCTAATCTAATACTTCACATCGTTACTATTTTTTTTAATATCCTCATTTCAAGTGTGCACATAAAATGTGTGCTTGTGGTTGTGTATTTATATAAATGTATTGTTACGAGCTGCACAGGACTCGAATTAAAATAAATGCCGTTGGAATTACTATACAGTTGATTAGAACTGTACAAACATGTATAAAACAAATACAAATAAAACTGGATGCAACCAGTTCATACTTTATAAACTGCACGATTCAATTACACGCGCAAAGTCCGTCACTATATCGCTAATCGAAAGTACTACACACGTCTTGCTAGTATCGTTATCGTCGCTTGACTGCCCCACCCCTCCGTTCGGGCATTGTTTCATACTAAACTGTATAATACCGACAAAGGGCCGCGTTCACTAAGTTAATCCGCACATCTGGAAAGCTTCGACGCAATGCAATAAAAACAAGAATTAGTTCGACACTAATGACGGCCATAAAACAAGGACAATAAAAATAGGATGTTTTCCTTAGTTGCAAATTTCAAACACGAAGTAAACAAAAGAACCCCGAATGCAGGAAAGGTAATAAACTGCGTTTTACGATAGTCAGGTTTGCGCATTTATTTGCCTTTATGTAGCAATATATTTGCCAATTCACTACCTAAGTTTCACCGAATATTGCACAATATGCTTCCATCGAATACTACTATATATATATGTCGCAGAACGGCCCCGTTCTCACGACATCATCTTTAGTTATTGCAGGTTTAGTGGGCGTCATCAGGATAAAATGCGAGCATAAAACACAATAGCCACGGTTTATACAATTTAATTTAGATTTGATCAACATTATGACATAGTTTAGACCGAGCAGCGGGTTCAGGGCACCCGCTCATACTTCCAGCTTCAATACTTTCTTTAAAATACTCCATGGTCCAACTCGACCTATTGCCACCAACCGAATGCGTCACAAAAACTCCTCAGTCTACCCAAGTAGATATTACTCAAAGTATAGAGGGCGCTGACCCCGCTCCGCCATATGCTCTGCTCTGATTGGTCGTTTATTAAATCACAATATTCATAACTTTTATTAGGTTAGAACGATCTTTAAGTTATAGAAACATTCAACAAATCAAATGAAATTACATTAAGAATTTTAGAAGTAATTAAAATGTAAACAAATGATATTGTGCGTTATACATCCAGTCAACAATACGTCCAATTAAAGCTTCCCTCCGACATATATATATATATAGTTACTATATTTTTTTTAAATCCTCATTTTAATCTACAAATGTGTGACCTGTGATATTGTGAATTTGTATGTATAAAAAAGATAACATAGTCAATGAAATAAATAAGATTTCGATATGTACATAATTGTGTTATATATTTATTTTTAACAGTGGGACAGGTATACTGTATACCTCTATTAATTGGGAGGCTCGAGCCCAGCAGTGGGATGGGTATAGGTTATAGGTGGTTTTTTACTTACTATTTATTGTAACCAAAAAATGGATCCTGGCCTGAATTAAAAAGAATAGAAATACCAGTAAAAGTACTAATTCGATTGGTATTATACCACGCTCTCACAGAATATCGGCGTGAAACGGTTAGCGTAATCGTGTTCTATAAGATAGAGTGAGATCTTTTTTCTCGTAATAATCACGACTTTAATAATGTAATTATGATGAATGCAAATAAACGAATATTGTAATTTTCCATTCAATAATAATTGTGAAGTTAGTAAATATTGTTGTTATAATAAAACACAAACTTACAGCAGAAGTAATATCGCTTTGTCTTACAATTTCCCTTTCTTGGGCAATCTTCAACATCCTCAGCTGTTCCTCCAAACGACGCATCTCGGCTTGTTCCAGCATCCTCAAAAGCATTCAAAATTTTGAAAAATCTGTCATAAGTTTATATTAAATTTTAACCCTACTTTTCCATCTAGGATAGTTTTATTATAGTTATAGGCCATTCAAAGCAGGTGCAGCGATTGGTTTAATGCGATATTTGTGATGCAATATTATTATTAATTGTCAACTATGTTGAATATTGACAGATAACGTATGTTTGATTACAATTTGGTTCTCTTAATTTTTAAAATAACGGTTTTTATACAAAATTTTCAATTTTTTAAAATTTTCACGATCCTAACCCCAGTAGTTTGGTCTGTGCGTTGTCCGGCAGCGAAGTTAACTCAAGTAATTATATACAAATCAAGGCTTGAAATACTGGGAAAAGAGACTTTAAAAAAGTGTTCTTACGGTGAAATTTATTTTGAATAAAAAAATTCAATTTGATGTTTTAAAGATTCAAACCGCGATTTTAAATGTTTTTTTTTTGTGACATTTAATAAAATGGCCGAATCCTAATATTAAAATAAGAAGTGAAATTGTATTTACACTGTTTGCTACCCCTGTTTCAAAAACTAACTGACAAAATGAATCGTGGTACAAATACCTACAACAAATATTTTAGTGACTTGGACATTTTTAATTCTTCGAAACAAATATTCAAGTCATCAGTAGTTAGTAAACTTATTATTAACATTGAATAGGAATGTGGTGTTTGTATTTAGACCTAATAATTTAATTTAGTTGTGTTTAGTTTTCCCGTCAGAAGTTTCACAGTCATATATAAGTATTTTATTTTCGTGTAGTGTAACATACTATTTCTTTCTGTTACTTTTTCTAGATTATAAGTATCCAGTTTTGGTTTAGATTTATTTAGGCCTTAAATTATGGATATACGGATACATTTTAATAATAAATAAATTAATAAACTATCAATTTTTGATTGAAATATAAAAGATTAAACGAAAGAATACAATTTCCTGCGTTGGGGCGGCCTGTCGTAAGAGGCGACAAAACAACCCACAGCGAGGTGGTAGGGTATTTGCCCGATTGGATGGCTACCACCCCCGGTCCAAAGTATGTCGCCATAACAACCTTGAATTGTGTTCACTAATTGGCATTAGTGACCAGGTTCCAGTTTCCCTTAAGAGAGTAGCACCTCGTCTATAGGCGATGGTAACCGCTTTCCATCAAGTGGACCGTCTGCCTGTCTGCGGAACTCCTGCCATAAAAATTAAAAAAAATGATAAATATGTGCGTTGTTTTTTTCACGATTCCGTATTCAATATATGGCCAAATAATTAAAAAATTGGCCAAATACCGAATATTGGTGGAATCCCTAATTTTTTACCATGACAGTATTGTAATCGTAATTTTTTGTAATTACTTATTTGGTGAGCAATAAAGTGTTATCTACTGTATAACTACTCTAAAATCGGTCCACAATTGACGGAGAAATCTCATCACAAACAAAGTCGAATTAAAGACCTCCTTTTGGAAGTCGGTTAACAACAAGAAAAGTTGCAAGCTCGATACTAACTTCTCTCTGGTCTTCCTCTCTTCCTTGATCCTCTGCTGCTCCATGATCTGGTTCTTCAACTCCTGCTGATAGAACTGTCGCCTCTCAGCCGCCTCCTTGAGATATGCAGCAAAATAGATAAAATATAAAGATAAAATCTTTAGAAAAAAAATAAACAAAAAAAAACATCAAAATTCTATTCGCTTTTAAGAACTTTATTTACCACTAACTTTTGCCCGCGGCTTTGCTCGCACCATTACTTGAACACGTGCAAATTCAGTTTTGTTTACGCTTTTTACACGCTTTATATTAGCTTCACTTGTATGTCAGTCAGTATGTCTGTAACCGACCCCTAAATTTGACCGACTTCCCGTTTTCCGATTGAGCTGAAATTTTGCACGTATGTGTATATCGCGTGACAATGCAATAATATGGTACCATGGAGCTGATCTGATGATGGAGTCGGAAGGTGGCCATAGGAACTCCTGTACTAAACAAGATAGACCCTTCGTGTTTGGGCCCGTATGTTTATATCGCGTGACAATGCAATAATATGGTACCATGGAGCTGATCTGATGATGGAGTCGGAAGGTGGCCATAGGAACTCCTGTACTAAACAAGATAGACCCTTCGTGTTTGGGCCCGTATGTTTATATCGCGTGACAATGCAATAATATGGTACCATGGAGCTGATCTGATGATGGAGTCGGAAGGTGGCCATAGGAACTCCTGTACTAAACAAGATAGACCCTTCGTGTTTGGGCCCGTATGTTTATATCGCGTGACAATGCAATAATATGGTACCATGGAGCTGATCTGATGATGGAGTCGGAAGGTGGCCATAGGAACTCCTGTACTAAACAAGATAGACCCTTCGTGTTTGGGCCCGTATGTTTATATCGCGTGACAATGCAATAATATGGTACCATGGAGCTGATCTGATGATGGAGTCGGAAGGTGGCCATAGGAACTCCTGTACTAAACAAGATAGACCCTTCGTGTTTGGGCCCGTATGTTTATATCGCGTGACAATGCAATAATATGGTACCATGGAGCTGATCTGATGATGGAGTCGGAAGGTGGCCATAGGAACTCCTGTACTAAACAAGATAGACCCTTCGTGTTTGGGCCCGTATGTTTATATCGCGTGACAATGCAATAATATGGTACCATGGAGCTGATCTGATGATGGAGTCGGAAGGTGGCCATAGGAACTCCTGTACTAAACAAGATAGACCCTTCGTGTTTGGGCCCGTATGTTTATATCGCGTGACAATGCAATAATATGGTACCATGGAGCTGATCTGATGATGGAGTCGGAAGGTGGCCATAGGAACTCCTGTACTAAACAAGATAGACCCTTCGTGTTTGGGCCCGTATGTTTATATCGCGTGACAATGCAATAATATGGTACCATGGAGCTGATCTGATGATGGAGTCGGAAGGTGGCCATAGGAACTCCTGTACTAAACAAGATAGACCCTTCGTGTTTGGGCCCGTATGTTTATATCGCGTGACAATGCAATAATATGGTACCATGGAGCTGATCTGATGATGGAGTCGGAAGGTGGCCATAGGAACTCCTGTACTAAACAAGATAGACCCTTCGTGTTTGGGCCCGTATGTTTATATCGCGTGACAATGCAATAATATGGTACCATGGAGCTGATCTGATGATGGAGTCGGAAGGTGGCCATAGGAACTCCTGTACTAAACAAGATAGACCCTTCGTGTTTGGGCCCGTATGTTTATATCGCGTGACAATGCAATAATATGGTACCATGGAGCTGATCTGATGATGGAGTCGGAAGGTGGCCATAGGAACTCCTGTACTAAACAAGATAGACCCTTCGTGTTTGGGCCCGTATGTTTATATCGCGTGACAATGCAATAATATGGTACCATGGAGCTGATCTGATGATGGAGTCGGAAGGTGGCCATAGGAACTCCTGTACTAAACAAGATAGACCCTTCGTGTTTGGGCCCGTATGTTTATATCGCGTGACAATGCAATAATATGGTACCATGGAGCTGATCTGATGATGGAGTCGGAAGGTGGCCATAGGAACTCCTGTACTAAACAAGATAGACCCTTCGTGTTTGGGCCCGTATGTTTATATCGCGTGACAATGCAATAATATGGTACCATGGAGCTGATCTGATGATGGAGTCGGAAGGTGGCCATAGGAACTCCTGTACTAAACAAGATAGACCCTTCGTGTTTGGGCCCGTATGTTTATATCGCGTGACAATGCAATAATATGGTACCATGGAGCTGATCTGATGATGGAGTCGGAAGGTGGCCATAGGAACTCCTGTACTAAACAAGATAGACCCTTCGTGTTTGGGCCCGTATGTTTATATCGCGTGACAATGCAATAATATGGTACCATGGAGCTGATCTGATGATGGAGTCGGAAGGTGGCCATAGGAACTCCTGTACTAAACAAGATAGACCCTTCGTGTTTGGGCCCGTATGTTTATATCGCGTGACAATGCAATAATATGGTACCATGGAGCTGATCTGATGATGGAGTCGGAAGGTGGCCATAGGAACTCCTGTACTAAACAAGATAGACCCTTCGTGTTTGGGCCCGTATGTTTATATCGCGTGACAATGCAATAATATGGTACCATGGAGCTGATCTGATGATGGAGTCGGAAGGTGGCCATAGGAACTCCTGTACTAAACAAGATAGACCCTTCGTGTTTGGGCCCGTATGTTTATATCGCGTGACAATGCAATAATATGGTACCATGGAGCTGATCTGATGATGGAGTCGGAAGGTGGCCATAGGAACTCCTGTACTAAACAAGATAGACCCTTCGTGTTTGGGCCCGTATGTTTATATCGCGTGACAATGCAATAATATGGTACCATGGAGCTGATCTGATGATGGAGTCGGAAGGTGGCCATAGGAACTCCTGTACTAAACAAGATAGACCCTTCGTGTTTGGGCCCGTATGTTTATATCGCGTGACAATGCAATAATATGGTACCATGGAGCTGATCTGATGATGGAGTCGGAAGGTGGCCATAGGAACTCCTGTACTAAACAAGATAGACCCTTCGTGTTTGGGCCCGTATGTTTATATCGCGTGACAATGCAATAATATGGTACCATGGAGCTGATCTGATGATGGAGTCGGAAGGTGGCCATAGGAACTCCTGTACTAAACAAGATAGACCCTTCGTGTTTGGGCCCGTATGTTTATATCGCGTGACAATGCAATAATATGGTACCATGGAGCTGATCTGATGATGGAGTCGGAAGGTGGCCATAGGAACTCCTGTACTAAACAAGATAGACCCTTCGTGTTTGGGCCCGTATGTTTATATCGCGTGACAATGCAATAATATGGTACCATGGAGCTGATCTGATGATGGAGTCGGAAGGTGGCCATAGGAACTCCTGTTCTAAACAAGATAGACCCTTCGTGTTTGGGCCCGTATGTTTATATCGCGTGACAATGCAATAATATGGTACCATGGAGCTGATCTGATGATGGAGTCGGAAGGTGGCCATAGGAACTCCTGTACTAAACAAGATAGACCCTTCGTGTTTGGGCTCGTATGTTTATATCGCGTGACAATGCAATAATATGGTACCATGGAGCTGATCTGATGATGGAGTCGGAAGGTGGCCATAGGAACTCCTGTACTAAACAAGATAGACCCGTCGTGTTTGGGCTCGTTTTACTTGTCTTGGCTAGCACTCTGCTGCTACATGATATGCAGGATCTCAAAAGCTTGTATTTAAAAACATTTAAACAAAAATCAACTAAAAAATTAAAAATAAATAATAGTTTAAAAAAACTAAAAAAAACACGCTTTTATAAAAAATCCAACTAAAAAAACAAAAAATAAAATTTAATATAATATAAAAAAGCGTGGGGTGTATTCAATTAATAATATAATATCTTAAAAAGCGCTTTGAATACACCCCACGCTTTTTTATATTATATTAAATTTTATATTAAATTTTATTTTTTGTTTTTTTAGTTGGATTTTTTATAAAAGCGTGTTTTTTTTAGTTTTTTTATTTTCGTATAACCACATCCGATATTTTTTTTTAAATAAATCTGGTTTATTCTTTACAAATAATTCCACTTCCATTATATAGTGACGAAAAGGTGAGTATTTTGTATTTTATAAATCTAGTTCCAGTCTCCCTTAAGAGAGCAGCAGCGAATTTGTAGCACCTTCGGTGTTGCAAATGTCCATAGGCGATGGTAGCCGCTTTCCATCAGGTGTACCGTCTGCCTATTTGCTGAGTTCGGCAATATTAAAAAAAAAAAACAATTCTCATTTCAGATTTGTGTTAAGCGACAAAAAAATAGGCCTGAATATCATAGTCTGGCCACCTAGGACACAACTTCTTTTTTATCTGGATTAAATTGACTGAAATATTTATTCTTGCATAAATAGAAAGAAAGAAAATAATTTTATTTAGGACAAATTATAACACACACGGTATAATTACTTAAAAATTAAAACGAAAATAATATAATTATGTCCCAAAAGGGGCATCAGACTCAGCATAATGCCGGTCGGTTAAAACCAGCGCTGATCTTCCGCTGTGCCCTTAAGGTATCAAGGTAAGGTAGGTAAATGTAATTGTTAATAAAGATGCTATTCCTAGAAATACAGGGTTCAGTACATTTTACCAGTTTCACTGGTGTGCAAGTAAGCAGGATTTCTTTTATTAAGTACCTAACCTACCTTTTAGGGCGCGTTCCCACTTTGTCTTGACGACAGATAATCGTGTAGTTTTAAGTGTCGTGGCTTATATGTTTAAATGGAGGTGTTCACATACAGAACGACACGATTTACAGTCGTCTACGACATTATTTGCAGTGACGACAGATTGTCATGACAGTGGGAACGGCTAGCACGAAAGTCGTAAAACGATAAAAAATCGTTGCGACTAAATCGTGACGGCACATCTATCGTAGCCACGATTGCTTGCTTCATCTTCCTTCTTTTCAAAAAGTAATACATTATTAACATTTCGTCTTCGTCCATTGAACTCAGGAGCAAAAACGCACTACTGATTTCCAAGAGAATGTAGAAGCGACTGTAGATTTGTAGCTTGCTAATGATGTGTAAACGAGAAAGCGACTACCTTGAAACGATAAAATGTCGTCGCGATCCAATGGGAACAGCTAGAGAGGACAGTCATCCAACGATAAATCAATCGTTACGACATGGTGGGAACGCGCCCTTATCTAACTTGAGTAGTATTTTTTATTAATAAATAAATTTATTAATTAATAATATTTATTACCTTTATTAATTATATAGATGTGTTTTCTTTTTTTAATTATTCTTTCAATTTGTGTTTGTAAATTATTTAATGACTTTAATTAAACTATTATTTAGTAAAAAGACTTACCTTTTCAGCCTGCATATTCCTCAGCTCTATGACGTCGGCGTCGAATATGGAGGGCATGTAAGTATGGCGCAAATCCGACACTAATTTATCGCGATTCGTCTTATTCAGTATGGAACATGTACGTTCTGAAATAAAATAGAATAGAATATACTTTATCTATACACGTATAAAAAAAATTGATGTGTCTGTTTGTAATATTGAAATAATCGCTTTTTACTACATGCATACGGTACATACACCAAAATAACATTTTTTTACAATTTTTGTCTGTTTGTTCCGGCTAATCTCTGAAATGGCTGGACCGATTTTGACGGGACTTTTATTGGCAGGTAGCTGACGTAATAAGGAGTAACTTAGGCTCCTTTTAGAAAAATTCTTTTATATTGGAATTATGACGATTTTAAATCACCACGCGGGAGAGACCGCGTTGCGCAGCTAGTTGTACGATAAAATTTATGAAATAATAAAGAAGAACAGCTTAGAATTAGGTACAAATGGCGGTCTTATCGCTGACAGCGATCTCTTCCTCTTCTCTTCGAACCTTGGGATGGAGAGAGAAATACGGCACAAAATTTTTAATATTGTTACATATTTTATATCTTAATATCTTATACTTCTTATACTAATATATAAAGCTGAAGAGTTTGTTTGTTTGAACGCGCTAATCTCAGGTACTAATGGTCTGATTTGAAAAAGTCTTTCAGTATTATATAGCCCATTTATCGAGGAAGGCTATATATATCATTACGCTAAAATCAATAGGAGCGAAGTACCAATGATAACCTTTTGATAACCAATTCCACGCGGACGACGTCGCGGGCACAGCTAGTTATTATATAAATATACATATAGACAGGGCTTTTATTGTGGACACGCCCTTAAAGGGAATTTCAAAAATATTGAAAAAATGCCGTAAAAAAATCAGTTTTGGTAAGTACGAAGCCTGTATACGCACCACACAACGGAACGTGCGGTGAAATGGGTAGAAGTTTCACATGACGAGAATAAATAAGCTGAATAATGGAACCTCCCTGGAAAGTCTCTTGATCAACACATTTGTCTCACTTTAATACTACAGAGAGAATGAGACGAAAGAAATAGTTCTAATTTTCACCACGCGCACGTGACGCCCTTTGCAAATGCGCGCCATTTTCATATTAGAAACGTCACAGTTGTTGCGAATTTCCGACCAATATTTGTGCTTGTTTCCTTACCTATTGTACTGATTTCTCGCAAATGTGTTGTGTCACGTTCCTCTACACGTTTGTAAAAAAACAACTTACCGCACTAGTACCAAAAATAACTACTTCTGCTAATAATTTTCGTTAATTTCTTCATTTGTTGAATAAGTTACACACAACCTACAAACTAATAGACAGAAGCGCATACAAAGAAAGAAAGAAACAGGTTTATTTTTAGGACATATACAAGTGAAACATTAAAATTAATAAATAAAGCACAATAAAAAAAAGACAATACAACCACAAAGTAACTGAGGATATACATAAATTAAGTCCTAAAAATTGGATCAAGCTCAGCAAAAATGTTGATCTTTCAGACCAACGCTAATCTTCCGCTTGACCCTAGAGCGACGTCACGGCAAACTACACGTTATATTATTAATAAATAATCATGTAATTGTTGTAATAAAGGGAATATTAGTACTGAGTTCAATAAAATTACAAATAAAAATTCATATACAACACATATACATATAATAAATTTAACGATATTATACACAACATATTATATGGTAAACAAGGTAAATAAATAACATAAAAAACAGCTTTAAAACAATACTAGAATTATATAATGCTGGTGTGGTGTCTTTGGCCCGCCTGTGATTTTTGATGGTCAACAAGAAACTTCTTGAGTTTAACCCTAAACCTTTGAACTGACTGCAGGTTCCTTATTGGCGGGGGAATGTTGTTCCAACATTTTGAAGCAGCATATTTAAAGCTACCATTAAAAGAGGCTGAGGAGTGCCGCTGCATCAAGAGCTGTACTGCACACGTCCTTGTCCCAATCGACCTACGACTTGACATCCAAGTTAATTTGTCGTACAGGTATAAAGGCAACCTGTGCTTGATTACTCCAAAAAGGAGACAAGCTAGGTGTAACTTACGACAAATACCTACCATCGAAATCGCCATAGCTCCTCCTCCTGGCGCATTGGCTCTCCTTCCACTGTTCGCTGTGTTTCAACGCGATTTGGGTGTCCTTCGAGCATTCGACAACCGTTCGCGGGGACAGCTCGCGTTCGGCCTCAGTCAGTTCGCACTTCGACGACGACGATAGCTATAATTGTCATTAATGAAATTTAAATGGAACTAATTAGGAATTTTCAATTTATATCTGATTTAAGTATAAAGAATATTTACAACTACGTTTAAACGGTTTTAAGCGGGGCATTTTGTTTTTCAAGTTATACTTCTTTAGGCGCGTTAGGGAAAAATGATGAGAGTAAATTTTGTACGATGCGCGCGAACACCGTCACTCGAAAAAGCTAAACCATGAAGTTAGCTATAGTCAACATTTTAGTTGTAAAGTTATACTTTTACGATGCGCTCGCACACTGTCACGAAAAACCGACACCCTGAAGTTAGCTATATTCAACCGACACCTTGAAGTTAGCTATAGTCAACATTTTAGTTTTTCTATTGTTAATGTCATTTTTTTCTACAAACGAAGAATAAGGCAAAAGATAACATTTTTGAAAAGATTTTTACTTGATACGTCAAAGAAGTATAACTTCTAACGCGTGTACATAAGTACACAGACACAATTTTTTTTCGGCCTTGTTGCCGTTTAGTAGCCATGATCTCGTGGAGCTTTACCCAATCCCAAAAGAATTCTATCTACATCTATCTTAGTTTGACGGTCACGCCAGTTCAGTGCTTTTTCCCCATACTAAAAAAGTTCCGAACATGCCCATAGAAATTTTCCCTTTAAAAATTGGACCTACTTATGCATAATGGAACCAACCCACATACTGACGGTTTTGAGTAAAAGCCGTTTTTATTAAAATTTTGCATACAAAAAAATGTGTCTATATTTTGGAAAAATATTTAGAATATTGTGCATTAGAATATACAATATTCTAAACATTTTTTTTGCAAAATTTTAATAAAAACGGCCTTTACTCAAAACTGGCAGTATGTGGGTTGGTTCCATTTTGCAATAAGTAGGTCCAATTGTAGTCTGTGGTAAATTGGTACCAATGTAGACAGAAATACAAATATCGTTTACCTGAAATAATTCCGCGTCATCTGTTTGTACAGCGACTGACAGCGGCCTTGTGATCCCATCCACTTGGACACCGGTGTCTTTCTTGCTGTAAATTGAAAAAAAATATTTAATGACAAAAAACAAAACCGACTTCAAACTAAAAAGGAGTAGGTACGAATTTCATTTAATTAAAAAAAAAAACTACTTTTTCGTTACGCAAATACTTGAAATAGCTTTAGAAAAAAATATATGAAACACGTTGTACATGCTCTATATATAATATTTGGGAGTTGCTCTCGATTTCCCTTAGATCCCGCCATCAGTTCCTGACTTGATGATAATGAGACGACCTTGGAATTTTTTACTCTTACAAATAAAGAACATCTTGCGAATTGAGAACCTAATCCTTTTTGAAGTTGGTTAAAGACACGATTTTAAAAAGTTCCAAGTAAATATTTTCGCGATTTAGTGAGTCCCCACTCACGCATAGGTCCAGTATTCGATTCCTGGCACAGCAAATTTTGTAATCGATTGTTTCCTTATTTACTATGGTCTGGGTGTTTGGGATCAGCCCAAAAGTTGTCAGTTATATATTATGAATGAATGAACTAAAACTCTTTATTGTTCATCATAACTTAAACCTGGACATTTAATATACTTAAATACATATCCATTAGAACAATGGGCGGCCTTATCGCTTATAGCGATCTCTTCCAGGCAACCCGGTGTCTAAGGATACATTACAATTTGTTTTAATAATATTTGGTGGTTTAACTCAATTAAACTAAGTCAATCGTATTAAAGATAAAAAACCAATATAAATATACATAATTAAATAAATTATAATAATATAAATTACATATACTTACATGCGAAACAATAATAGAATACCATATACTGAAACAAATTTTATTGCATGGACAAATAATGCTCAGTGATCAAGTGTTTGAATGTATATTACAATCTGCTGATTATTAACATTATTACTTACGCAGTAAACGCAGACGCAGAACTAGGTACAAAACTAAGACTGGCAGCTCTATGTCTCTCTGGACTCCTCTCTAGTTCTTCTTCGAGCCGCCTCCTCTCTCTATCTTCTCTTTCCCTCTCCTGTTCTTCTCTCTCACGCCGTTCTCTTTCAGCCTCGTCTTTGGCCTCTTGTTTCTTTTTGGCTTGCTGGATATTAATGTAAAGAAACATTATAAAAGTACTTCAGTAAGAATATAGTAGAAAAAGGCATATAAAATTAAATTATATTAATAAGCTAGCTGCTGCCCGCGACTTCGCCTGCGTGGTGTGGTTTTTTAACTATCCCACGGGAACTCTTAAATTTTTCCGGATCAAAAGTATCCTATATGTTGACCAGGGATATAAGTTACCACCATACAAAATTTCATTTCAATCGGTCTAGTCGTTTCGAAGATTAGCCGTTACAAACAGACAGACAAACGGAGAAACAAAAAATTCAAAAAAAATCCAAATTAGTTCTATTTCACTACTTACATCCCCTGACTCGGTTTTTAGCAAATTTTTTTCATTGTACAGAAATACCTCTACAATTTTATTATATGTATAGATTCTATCTTATATCTTTTATAATCACAGATGTCGCCAAGGCTACACTGTTAATTTGACTTGAACAATAAAGTATATATGCGTGTGTGTGTCCAATACATGGTAGTGTGTGAAATGTTTTTTTATTGATTTAATGCATTTTTTATGCATAATGTAAAAAAATATTACCATACTGCACTCTTTCTCTATATAAACTATAAGTGTGCGAAATTTCATACTCCTCCGTCCGCGCAATTTTCGTTAAAAGGGGGTACTTACTAAGTTTTTGCTTCACGTATTAATATATAGTTATATATAAACGACGTAGCGACAATTTTCGCAGCCACTACTAATATTATATGAGTAGCAAGCGCAGCAGTTTTCTGTAAGATAACATACAAAACAAATCACCTGATCCAAATATTCCCTGTACTGCTGCTGCCGTATCTTGCGCAAAGTGTTCCTTCTGCGTTCATACTCGCCGAGACCGACCAGTACGTCGCCGGTGGTCCTCTCACCCCGTATCAAGGGGTTGTTCGGTGAATATTCACCCGCCTTCAACATCACTGGCAAGCCCAGGTAACGCTAGAGGATGTACACAAAATGATTTAGACTGAATTTTTTTTCACTTGGCAGAACCATGTTGAGATCGTTATTTTGATTACAGGTCTTAAGGCTACGGCCGGCCGGCTCTATCGGTGTAATATCACGCTCCACAATTTCCGGGCCGGGCGACCTGTCGTAAGAGGCGACAAAACAACCCACAGCTAGGTGGTGGGGTATTCGCCCGTCTGGATAGCTACCACCCCTGGTCTTAAGTATACCGCCATAACAACCTTAAGTTCCGGCATTAGTGGCCAGGCTCTCCCTTTACCAAGCAGCAGCGCGTTTGTAGCACCTTTGGTGTTACAAATGTGCATAGGCGATGGTAACGGTTTTCCATCAGGTGGGCCGTCTGTCTGTCTGCTGAACAAGTTGGAGGTCGGCTAAATAAAACTATAACAATACTCGTTGACACTTGACACCTTTGTCTTCCGTGATCACAGCCACTGAAAAGTGGCCGAAACGTCGGAATAACAAAAATCAAATAAATTACCGCGCTTAAAACCGTTAAAGCGTAGTTTTGTTATGTATACAAGTCGGGAAAACTTAACAAAATATTATATTTAATCACCGCCAGAGTCACAGAAATATCACTAAAAACACTACGTGTTAATTAGATTAGACAGTCCATTGACCATTCTATCACTTCTGTTAATGTTTTTCTCCGTTTAATAATGACAGTTGCGTGTGTTGTGTCCACGTAGAAACTACATAATGGTTGTGTCAATTAATTGGCATGTTATTGGTGTGGAGTTGGTGATTAACGAGCTGCGGTCACGCTATCAGCGGTGTTTTGATGGAGCATTTATTACTTGTGAATGCATAAGCCGCGCGCAGGTTTACCGACGAGAACCTCTCGCACTTCAACAACCGCCACCAGTGCTCGCCTCGTTCTATACTATATGATTGCTACTAACGCAATTCTTCATTTCATAAAACCTCATTACATCAAAACATTATAGTATTAAAAGTCACTTATGTCACTCGCCTTACATACGTCTAAACATTAACACAATAATTGCTATATAAAATCTAAAAATACATATAAAGCCTTGTAAAACCATAAATATATAATTAAAATCGTAGCAGATCTTTAAATTTAATATAACCACAAAACACTATAGACCATTAATAGAAAGACGGAGTCTCGGACTCTCAAAGTTAAGATAGCTAAAAGATGCCAATCTTAGGATACGATGCTAACCGCGCCGCAGTGCGCGTGCAGTGTGCTACGAGGACATAATGTTACAGGTTAGCGGGACTCGAATTAAAATGTCGTTAGAATTATTATAAAGTTTATTAGAACTATACAAACATGTATAACACAGGTACAAGTATAACCGAACACAACAAATCCAAAGGTAATGCAGAAGGTCGTAATTCAATAAAACGCTTAATATCCGTCACTATTAGATTCCCGAATGTACACACGTTACGCCCTTATCGTAGTCGTAACTCAACTGACTCCTCTCGCCATCAGGCCGTCGTTTTATACTTCACAAATGCAAATGTGCCCACTCAGCAACGTCTACACAGTTTCCTAGAATTAGCTTGTAACCTGGCTAATGATGCTAATGAGTGAGTTCTCCACTAGAAACTTATGCCAATAAATAAGTGAACAAAGGAAGACGATCATAAAAAGATTACAATTAGTTCAAATGCCGACAGGTAATAAAATGTGCTTTTACAGATATGTAGTTGAACTTGTGTTTTTCGGGCTTAGGTTATAACACTTATATTAAATTGAATTATTAGAGATAAAGGTAGTAGTTTGCAGTGGACATTACTATTAATCACATCTTTGCAAATCACGTGTAACATTATACAAGTTTCCGCAGACAATTTTTTGAAAACTGCTTCAGTTGATTTGACGCATTTGTTCACATAGGCTCCGACCTGATAGTCCAGATAATCACCTGCCAGTAGTAACCAGTTACAGTTACTACAACCAGAAGTCATATTGAGTACGTAAGTAGCTCGCGAGCAATACCGCAATATCGGCGTTAAGATATAAAGATGGCAGGAGCGACTTGAGACGGTTGTGGCACGCTAGGCAAACATGCCTACAAAAATGTCTGCCAAAACTCTTGAACCACCAAAGCCAAAAAAAATCCCGACAGAAGTGATAGCTTATCCTGCCTACCGCTGCCGTATACGTGAGAGAAAGGGAAGTCAGACAGACTGGCGCCGTAACGCGTTACGTAACGAAGCGGTTTACCCTCCCATAAGAAGTTATCAGTTCAACAAAAACACACATCACCCAAAAATATATCTCAATTCTTTCACTTGGATCTAGCAAATATATGTAAAATCGGCAAGCACATACAACACGAATAGACAGCGTTCTGGGACAAGAAAGCTAGAAAAAAGACTTCTTTTAATTTTCTTGAGCTTCGGTGGGAGTAGGATTCTTCTAGGTTTCCTACTGCGGCAACTAAGAAAACTAGGGATGGCCCTGGAGATGGGTAGATGCGATTAAATCTGGAGCTGCATGTTTGTCTGTAAAGCTTATATTGGTCCGGCTGACTACTGCGTGCAGCGGACTATGAAGTATATAATAATAACAGCCCATAAATGTCCCACTGCTGGGCTCGGCCCTCCCACTATAGTGACACTTCTATATAGACGGGGGGGGGGGTATTAGAATTTTTCAGTCACGACAAAGCTTTACGGCCGTGGTGAAAGCAGGAATAATTTTAAAATAGACGTGGTAAGAGGCGGCATAATGTTAGAGTAGACTGACTATCGATGTGTTTATTGATTCCGGATCGAATTCAGGTTTTTTGTTTGACAAAATAAATATGTAAATAAAAAATGCATTCGTTAAAATGTACCTTACCTAAACCAAATGATAATTTGCATTAAACCTGGCCGTAAAACTTCTAGTTAAAATTTTGTTGCAATTCGTTTTGCCACTTGTCCGTTGCCATACGTTTTTTCACTTGTTCGTTGAATCATCACTTGTATTATGTGTCCTAGCACACATTTAGATTTTTGAAATCTAAATGTGTGCTAGGATCCAGTAGTTTTTATCTTTATTCGTTACAAACATACAAAAAATCCAAATCTTTCCTCTTTATAATATTGTTACACGCCAACAAAAGTGAATGCACACCTGCCTACCATAAAACACACACTTTATTACCTTTCCGCATTTGGACTTATTTTGTTTACTTTGTGTTCAATTCTTAATTAGAAATAGCCCATTGTCTCTTTGCGCCTATTGTTTTATTGTGATCACTGCCAGGTGTCTCGTATTTAAAATACAAGCTGGTCCCAAGAAATTCTCCAAGCGGTCGAGTATTATGTTGAGACATATTGTATTTGACAGTATAAAGCAATGCCACAACGGAGGGGTGCGACAGTCTAGCGATGGTCACAAACGAGACAAGACGTGTGTACATTCGATAAACTATTTGCGCGTGTTATTGAATCGTGTATTACGTTTGTACTGGGTGTGTCCACTTATATTTGTACCTGTGTTATACGTGTTTGTATAGTTCTAATAAATCCTATAGTAATTCCAAGAGCATTTTAATTCGAGTCCCGTAACTCGTAACGATATTATTATAGACTACTAGAATGCCACGGCCAAGGTCTCGATTTACCGCATCCTCACAAATTGCCAAAGAACTACATCAAAGGTATTTCGCAAATTGAGACTAAACATGCGATCTATTTCGAGAACGCGACATGGGCTGGATTTTTACTGCTTCATTACATCTGATAAATCGATATTCGTTATCTGTATCCCCACCCCTCCCCCCCTCTCATTTTTTGGGGAACGGGGAGTATATGTACCCACCACGCTCGTCCAAAGCGGCTTGGCAGGTTTGACACATCGGTTATCTCGATGTGCAGGTTGCATGACGACGTTTTCCTTCACCATTGTTAGCACGTGGTTATTGTAACAATATGCACGTTAGGTCAGAAAATTGCCTAAGGGCTGCATGAGTTCCGGCCAGAATCGAACCCGCGCTCTTTGAGACTCAGACGCGTGTGCTAGCCATTACGCTACCACGATAAGTATAAATAGTGGGAGGCACGTGCCCTAGCAGTGGGATATTTATGGTCTGTTACTACTGCGTGTATCATTGAATACTAGTTTAGAATTTTCAGAAAATTTGCCATTCAGCTAATATACATACAAATAAAAATGAATTGTCCGTTTGTTATGTTTATTATTTCTGTCTTGTTCGTCTCTTTTGCCCGTTGTTTTTTTTTGTTCGTTTTCTTTTATTTGTAATTATAACAATGTTCATATACACTAGTACAGTAGTATTTGCATAATTTTATAACGAATGTTTAGTGTCTTAATCTGCTTTGTGGAGTTAAGCCGTGGCATCACTTAGAGGTATTTGCGGAAGTTCAGCGCTGATTGTGAAACTAGCATTATGCTGAGCCTACAATTAATTGTTAGATATATTATCATGTAAGACTTTTTATTTCTTGTCCTAAATAAATATTTTTTCTTTCTTTCTTGATGTAAAAATAAAAATCAGGAGGGATAATTTGGACCAGGAGATTCCGAAAAAGCAATTTTTAGAATTTTTGTCTGTCTGTTTTGTCTATATACAATTAAGAGATTTTGAATTATAATCTACATAATTACCACATCATATTCATTTCTTTTACTTTACAGGCTATTCGACTCTGGAATGAGTTACCTGTTACTGTTAGACAAGCTAAATCACTAACAATATTTAAGAACCTGACAAAAAAAGCACTACCAGCAACATAGTGATGTTTGATATTTCTACGTATATTTATGTATGTGTATATATATTATGTATGTATATATTATGTATGTAATATCAATAGGTGTATTTATGTATGTCTATTAAGTAGAAAATATATGTAAGTAGCTGCATATCCTCTAATATTTATGTAGACCAATATAATGTTTTTATTTCTGCCACGGGTTGTCTGGAAGAGATCGCTTCTTAGCGATAAGACCGCCCATTGTGCACATATAGAATATTTTTAGGCTATAAGTTCATCTGTGTTTTCTGTAATGGTGGACAATAAAGTGTTATCTATCTATCTATAGATAAGTATTGTTATCTAAAATGGAGGCAAATTATGGAGAACTACTCTATACAAAACAGGAGCTAATCACAGAATAAATAACAATATAACATTATTAGTCAATTAAAGAAATGGCCGATTGCATCATTTAGAAATAAGAAGGTATATAACAAAATTAATTATTAACTTTAAAATGAAACACGACAAGAACAACTATGCTACTTAATAGCTGTAACACTACGATAGTTCGTATAGTTCATGGGTTTTGGCACAGAAGGTCCACTTCAAAAATTCAACCAACAAAAACAAACCCAACGGAGGGGTAAGGCAGTCAAGCGATAACCACAAGCGAGGCAAGACGTGTGTACATTCGGTAATCTATATAGTGACGAACTTTGCGCGTGTTATTGAATCGTGCAGTACGTTTGAATTGGTTGTGTTCAGTTATATTTGGACCTGTGTTTTACGTGTTTGTATAGTTCTAATAAATCCTATAGTAATTCCAACGGCATTTTGATTCGAGTCCCGTAACTCGTAACAATATAGCTTTGTATGTATTCTTTGCACGTTTAAAGAATCGTTTGCGACCTCAATTATTGCACAGCGCCATCTATTGGCTTGTAAGTGTTCCACTACAAATACAACATTCCTTCAGTGTACTCTTTGAAAATTAATTGAGATCACATTTACATAAAAATGGCGTATAATTTACTCTTTATTGCGAAGCAGTTTAAAAAAATTATGCGCTGATAAAGTCTTACACCGGTCATGAAAGTAAAACACGCAACAATTTGTACAAAGGGTTTATCGAACAAATCGTTTTTCAAGGCCCGCTTCTAAGGAAAACAATAGATGCACTGTTTATTGATATAAAAGTGGACCAAGTGCTTTCTGATTTATATTAATTAGTGGTCGCTCAGTGGTCGAAATTCGACCATAATTAATTTAAATTATAAGTTCGAACATTATTAAGGTTCCGTTGTCAAAGACTATAACTTCTATAATGACAGACTTCGCCAAGGCTACACTGTTCATTTGACTTTAATAATAAACAAAAGAGTATATGCGTGTGTGTGTCAAACACATGGCAGTGTGTGTAATGTTTTATCATTGATTTTATGTATTTTTCATGCATAATTTTGAAAAAATATTAGCATTCTGCACTCCTTCTCTATATCTAAAAATATAATTAAATTGTAGAGGTCAAATAACTGTACAATGAAAAAAATGCTAAAAACCGAGTCAGGGGGATGTAAGAAGTGAAATAGAACTAATTTAGATTTCTGTCATTTTTTTGTTTCTCTGTTAGTTAGCTTCGTTCGGTGCTTAGTAATTTTCAAAATATAGTAATTTTTATGTTTTACTTTGCACCGACTTCAAGATGTTTTAGGTAATATATATTAATAATAATAGCTTTAGAAATAAGTTATTTTATACTTTTTAGTTTTTGAAGTCGGATTTTTTTTATTTGTTACTTTTTAGTGTCTAGCTATGGGTACGTCTACGAAAGGTGCCGCGCGCAATGGATTTTTTTTCATAAAAAATGTTCATAAAATGAAAACTACTGGGCCAAACTATGTCAAATTTTTAGGGGACCAAATGGCAGCAATTTCGCGTCGAACAAAAAAAGAATCACGTAAATCGGATCATTAAACTCGGAGTAATCGGTGAACATACATAAAAAAAAGATTCCGACGAATTGAGAACCTCCTCCTTTTTTGAAGTCGGTTAAAAATTTGCGATCGCTACTAAAACTTCAATAAAGTAACCGATGAGGTTACTTTATTCTAAATAAAACACTTGGCGCTGAGTTCTACGATTTTAATGAAATTCAATGTGTGTTTGAATGGGTCCCGGGGATGTTTAGGTTCACAATTACACCCGGTAGGTGGCGCTGGAATCGGGTTCTAGCTTTTTAACCAACTTTGAAAAAAGGAGGAGGTTCTCAATTCGTCGGGATCTTTTTTTTGTTGTTGCTTTTTTTATGTATGTTCGCCGATTACTCCGTGATTTATGATCCGAATTACGTGATTCTTTTTTTGTTCGACGCGGAATAGCTTCCAATTGGTCCCCTAAAAATTTTACATACTTTGGCCCAGTAGTTTTCATTTTATGAACATTTTTCATGGAAATAATTTACACTCCGTTCCATATGTTCGCCGATTACTCCGTGATTTATGATCCGATTTACGTGATTCTTTTTTTGTTCGACGCGGAATAGCTGCCATGTGGTCCCCTAAAAATTTGACATCGTTTGGCCAAGTAGTTTTCATTTTACGAACATTTTTTTGTTCCCGGTTCTTGGGACCTATATTTTTTAAGAAGCGCGGCACCATTCGTAAGTCCACCCATACATAGCTAGACACTAAGAAGTAACAAATAAAATTTAAAAACTTCGTTTAAAAAAACCGACTTCAAAAACTAAAAAACTAAAATGTATAAAATAACGTATTTCTAAAGCTATTATTATTAATATATATTATCTAAAACATCTTGAAGTCGGTGCAAAGTAAAACATAAAAATTACTATATTTTGAAAATTACTAAGCACCGACTTTAAGATGTTTTAGATAATATATATTAATAATAATAGCTTTAGAAATACGTTATTTTATACATTTTAGTTTTTTAGTTTTTGAAGTCGGTTTTTTTTTATTTTTTCATGACCGCTAGTATTAAATATATTTCCAGAATAAAGGCAAAATAAAAGCTTAAAAAATCGGTTGTCTGTAAAGTCGGTTTACTGACGATAGTTGAACGTGACAACGTCATAAGAAAATACTGATGGAATGGTTTCATTTTTCAAAAGAAAATATTAATTTTATTTGTTTGATAGATATTTTGTATGGATATAGAGAAGGAGGTAAATGGAAATCACAATTGAAGTGATCAAGTTACATTTATTTGTACGCATAAATACAATTATGTCAATTACGCTGCCGAACGCGGAGGCCGATTGTGCCTCTTTGTCGCTCGTCCCGCGCTCTCGCTTGCACTTCAAGCCTTAAATGGAACGCCTCAGAGCGAGGTAACGCCGCATGAGTCATGTTTTTCCGTGCGTGCAGCCGGCTCCATCGAATTATAAGACGTTGTCACGTCAAAATATTTTTCGTATTTATCATCTATGTATGGATATCCAAATACTTTCGTTTACGTAGCGTACTTTTGGACCCTTTGTATGTAGTTAGTTTAGTCATGGAATGCAGCACTGATGACCTGTTATACAGATCTGCACAGATTTACCATAGGCACCAGCCTCACACAACAGATATTTAGTATTTGCAAATTGTTGACTGAGAAAGTAAATAAAGTTAGTAGTTAGAAAATTAAGTGCAAACTCTTCAGCGTCAACTCGTAGTCTAATAGGGGCTACCATCCGGGTAACCGTCCGTCCGGACTGGAGATATATACTCAACCGTGCTTACAACCCGTAAAAGGGACGTTCGAGGATAGGACAGGGGTTTAGTGGTTCGCAGCGGGTTCTGGCCGTGAGGACCATACGGGGGTATCGCACAGTGTCGTGGACGGCGGCGACTCTTCTGGCAGGCGATCTGCCCTGGCATCTCCAGACAGACGTCCTGGCTGAGGTGCGTCGTACCCGGCAGGATGCCCTAGCTAGAGGCCTGACCTTCTGTCAGGTCGAAATCGAGACGATCAGGAAGCGGGAAACCGCAGCCATGATCGTCAAATGGTCTCAAGGACTCGAAAACCCTGCGGCCGGCGGCGACACGGTGGACGCAATCAGCCCACAGCTGGAGGAATGGGTCACCCACACCAGCGGTACCCTGACCTTCAGGATGACGCAGATACTCACCGGACACGGGTGTTTCGATAAGTATCTGTGTCACATTGTGGGCTGCTTGCCTTCCCCGGACTGTCGCCAATGCGGCGCGCCCGACACGGCGGTTCATACGCTAGTCGAGTGCGCCGCATGGGCGCCGCAGCGTTTCGAACTCGAGACGCATATAGGAGCGGTCGTCTCGCTCGGTGACCTGGTGAAAGCCATGTTGCAGAGCGACGACTGCTGGGGAGCTGCGGTTACTTTTTGTGAGGCAGTAATGTCTCTCAAGGAGGCCACAGAGCGGGACAGGGAGCGAAGTCCTACTGCGCGTGCGTATGCGTCTACTCGAGGTCGCCGGCCTTCAGCTGGCACCCGGAAAGGCAGGTACGCGCATTACTTCCCTCCCTGAAGTAGGTTCCGTTGCGGGGGGCCCTTAGCTTGCTAGGAAGCAAGGGACCATCGACTCCCGTACAACGAAGTGGGGTGTGTTCTCCCAGGGCACATTCCAGGCACTTTATTGCGCTGGATCGGCTGGGCGTAACTATGTTCTAAGTGTCAGCCTTTCCTTCACAACGAAGCGCAGGGTCGACAGGGAGGAGGGGGTTTTTAGTGGGTATTGGGGTTGCTGTCTGCATGCAGCTTCCTTTGAGTCTTTCCACACTAGGCTGAGTCGATCGCAGGCAGATTACTGTCAAGAGCATACTATTGCTGCAGTGATACCTCCCCCGACCGACGTGTGTCGTTTCCTGGCAACGACCCAGTCTGTGCGTAAATCGGTAGCATTTTCCCTCGCCTCAAAAAAAAAGGGCTATACCAAACCGTGACGTACGATATGTAACTTAATATATTCACTAAAAAATAACACACTAGATGCTCAGTACAGTGTCACATGGTCCCCCTCTCACTTGGTACTAGAAATGGAGACACGGTAGATGTAATAACTCAAACTACTTCATATTTATTAATTGTACTTATAGCACAGACTTAGTACTTTGTCAAACCCTTTCGGGTTTTAGGAGGTAGATATATAAAAATGATGTATGTTTTGTTTGGCTAAATAGATTTAAAAAAAACCCCAGACCCGAGCTGCGACTTTTCACCCTCGCGCGGCGAATGGCGCTCTCAATCTGATTTACCCTGGTAGAAAATTTGCAAATATTGCAATACATTGCAAAGTACACAACACACGTGCGAGAATGGTGTGCAAGTAGTACAACCTGTGCAATTAATTTTGCCTTTTAAAAGTAATTAATTAATGTAAATGGTTAAGTGGAATATCGTAATGAATGAATGAAATTAATTGTACAAATCCACGTGTTAGAACCGAATACATTCTTTTAACGAAAATTAGTTAACGATCAGTTGAGTACTTATTAGAGTTATGGGGTATTTTTTATTTATTGCACAAGTCTTCAGCAGACGGCCCATTTAATGGAAAGCGGCTACCATCGCCTATGGACATTTGCAATACCAAACGTGCTACAAATGCGCTGCTGCTATCTTAAGGGAGACTGGAATTTGGCCACTTATGCCGGTACACAACCAAAGGGTTATTATGGTGGCATACTCTAGACCAGGGGTAGTAGCCATCCAATCGGGCACATACCCTACCATCTCTGTGGCTGTGGGTTGTTTTGTCGCCTCTTACGACAGGCCGCCCGGTCGTAGGCAATTGTATTCTTTCTCCGTTCCTGCACGGATGGAATAATATAATCGGTAATAAATAATAATAATAATAACAGCTTATAAGCGTCCCAGATCAGGCCTCTCACTATTGGGGAACGGAATAGACAGCATACCCGCCACGCTTCTCCAAGGCGGCTTTGCAGTTTTGACACGTTGTCGCCACGGGGTAATTGTTACAATTTGCACATTACGTCAGAAAACTGCCCAAGTGCCACGCTCTTTGAGTTTGGGATGGGTGCCCTAGCCATTGCGTTACCACGTGTTATATGCTATATTCTAATACTTTCTTTTGGGTTCTGTTCTCTGGTTCTAATGTCTACATTTATCACCTCTAAGAAATCCTATATTCAGTGTCGCTTGGCGAGTTTTTCTTTTTACAGGCGTAAAAAGTAATATTCTGTGAGGAGAAACTATTTCCAAATAACGAATATACGTCAAAGCACTACTAAAAAAGCAAACGCGAGCTGGGACTTGAACTGATCAACACACTACTAGCAGACTATTCTGTAATAGGAATTTAAGGGAAACCTGTCAATTGGATTATGTGTTAGTCTAAATGGCTTCAAAGGATTTTGATTGTTATAATCCGGTAATTCTGGTTCAAGGACAGCTTATGACGACTTAACGCAAATTTCTTTATTAACCGACTTCAAAAAAAGGAGGAGGTTCTCAATTCGTCGGGATCTTTTTTTATGTATGTTCACCGATTACTCCGAGATTTATGATCCGATTTACGTGATTCTTTTTTTGTTCGACGCGGAATAGTTGCCATTTAGTCCCCTAAAAATTTGACATAGTTTGGCCCAGTAGTTTTTATTTTATGAATTTTTTTTATGAAAAAATTTACATTCCGTTCCATATGTACACCGATAACGCTAAGATTTATGGTCCGATTTACGTGATTCTTGTTTAGTTTGATGCGGAATAGTTGCCATTTGGTCCCCTAAAAAATTAACATAGTTTGGCCCAGTAGTTTTCATTTTACGAACATTTTTTTGTTCTCGTTTCTTGGGACCGATATTTTTTAAGAAGCGCGGCACCATCGTATCGTATCGTAAGTTCACCCATACATAGCTAGACACTTAAAAAGTAACAAATAAAATTTAAAAACTTCGTTTAAAAAAACCGACTTCAAACACTAAAAAACTAAAATGTATAAAATAACTTATTTCTAAAGCTATTATTATTAATATATATTATCTAAAACATCTTGAAGTCGGTGCAAAGTAAATCATAAAAATTACTATAATATTTTGAAAATTACTAAGCACCGACTTTAAGATTTTTAGATAATATATATTAATAATAATAGCTTTAGAAATAAGTTATTTTATACATTTTAGTTTTTTAGTGTTTGAAGTCGGTTTTTTTAAACGAAGTTTTTATTTTTAATTACTCGACTTCACGTCTGTGTCTAACTTATTACATTGATCATTGCCGTGAAGTTATTTCGTTTTGTCACTTCTATTTCAACAGTCAAAAATCACAACTCGATTTTACAAGTGACCATAAAAAAACAGTACCGCTACTTGTCACGATGACGACTAGTATTGCAAGTGATTATTGACTCAGGAGCCTTAAGAACAGACGAGCGTGCATGACAAGAGCTATGAATGTCAAAGAAGCAAGTGAGGTGTGTAAGAATAAGCCTGTATGGCGCTCTGTTGTTCGTGCCTACCCCGCAAGGGACCTGGCGTGAAGTTATGTATGTATGTATGTATTATTGACACGGTGAAATGAGATAACACGTTGCACTATCAACTTTATTTCACAGCGTTATAAATAATTCGAGCAAATCAATTCCTATTCCTATATTTAGATTATATATGCATGTATTTAAGAACTTTTTACTTATTTATTATCAGTTGGAAAAGATGTATATATAGTTCGCGCCACGTAACTAAGAACGTTGGCTCTGAACGTGCGCAGTGAGCGTTTTATCGATCAAATTGGTGGTATGAAGGGGGCGAGGCGGGGTGATACTTTAGGATATGACTGTACACCTGCGCAGACACATCCCCTCCACTACCGCTCAGCGTTCTTTTTACGTGGCGGGACCTTTAACATTGCAAAATACAGACTCGTTTCTTTATCGTCCCGGCACACTATTGATCGAGCCAGTTGCGTCACTTCACTCACTTGTCACTTTGTTAGTTGAAAACTGTATCTTGACCAGGACGCACGTCAAATTTCAACGTCGTTATGAGTGGTTTTTGTTTTATATGTGATAAATCACTTTCTGAAGGTGATTTTGTGAAAGTTATGCGCGGATTAGAATCTCTAAAAGCTGCAAGTATTGCCAGAAATGACAAACGCATAGACTACTTGAATAACTTAACCTCTGTGAACGTGCACATTCAATGCCGAAAAGTGTACATCAGTAAAAATTGTATAGCGGCATTCAAACGTCGACGCCTTGAAGGTAGAATATCAACACCATTTGTTGCTTGTAAGAGAAGGGTTGTGTTTGACTGCCAGAAATTTTGCTTATTTTGTGGCTAAGCCGCTGATGAGCTAGCAGAGAGGAAAAAAGCGGCAAAATACAAACGCAAGATTAGTAAAGTAAGCACTCCTAAGTTCAAAGACAACGTGATTAGATAAGCAGAAGGACGTAATGATACCTTGGGTGAATTAGTAAAAGATCGCGTACTTCATGAGACTGATCTGATAGCCGCTGAAGCGAAATACCACATCGTTTGCTACGCAAAATTTTTAGGCCGTGTACCATCAGAGAAGCCTTGTAAAGATGATCGGGTAACACAAGCAATGGAAGAGATTTTTTGTTATATAGATAATCATGTTGATTCACAATTTACATTGAAAGAACTTAAAGGTGTCCCTACGGAATATATACCAGACGATAAGACAATTATTTCCAAGTTACAACAAAAGTATTTAAGTTGTATACTTATAACGAAGAAGGTAGGGTCATGCACCATTATATCTTATTCTGACACACAGTCTGAGGTATTAGAACCTTGGTACGAGACTAAAACTAGCACTCCTGAAAAAAGATTACAGATATAAGAAGCTGCTGCGTCTATTATCAAAGAAGATATTCAATTATCTGCAGCTGAAACCAATTCTTATCCAACTACAAGTAAAATGCATGATGATGTTCATAAAGAAATACCAGAAATTTTATAACATTTTTTAGAAGAAGTTATAATGCAAAATAGAAAAGAAAATACATATAATTTAAGATCGAAATGCATTTCGATAAGTCATGCAATTATGGCCGAGGTACTATAATGAGCAATTTTCAAAATCGGTCCCGCCGTTTCATAGAGTAACTGGAACAAATTGGTTTAATTTTTTTTCGTGGAACCGTAAAAATCGTTGCCTGAGTTACTCCTTCTAACATCAGCTATATACCAGTGAAAGGCTTAGGCCTCCTTATTTTTACGGGGACTGTATACCCGTCACGCTTGTCCAAGGCGGATTGGTGGGTTTGATACATCGCTTATCTCGATGTGCAGGTTACATCACGGTTTTTTCCTTCACCGTTAGCATGATGATTGTAACAATACGTAACTTAGGTCAGAAAAGTGCCTAAGTGTGGTTGCCGGCTAGTATTCCAATCCGCGCCCGCTGACTCTGAGACCTGAGTGCGCTACCAACTAAACTACCACGGCTGAGCAATCCCCACAGATGCCCTATATAAAAATATGGCGAACAGTCACAAAAACCTATATGTAAAATAATTATTAATTTATTCAAAAGATGACACAGTTTCAATACACAGACCAGGGTAGATAATTTTTGAAAAATAATAATAGGATGAAACCCATTGGACAAAAGTCTACGAGGAATGCATTCTTACCGTCCTGACCTACGGGGCCGAGATATGGACACTGATGGCCGGATTGGTCCACAAGTTCCAAGTCGCTCGACGGGCTATGAAGCGAGAGCTAACTTGGGCGAATGAGGATATCCATAAGAGAACAAACGTCACGTCTGCCGCAGGACCGATGGCCGATGGAGCAGACGAGTCCTAGAGTGGAGACCACGGCTCAATAAACATAGGTCACCAGTAGGCGCTGGATAAGAAAGTAACGGGACAGGGATGAGTGGCGCCGACTTGGGAAGACTTACGTCCAGCAGTGGACTGCGAATGGCTGACGACTACTACATACCTATATAATATATGTAACAAGATAATGAATGTAACAAAAAAATCTGCTTACCGCGAAAACAGTGCCATAATTAATAAGGTCGTATTATGTCGCGTGTCTAACTACGGGATATATGGCGGGGTGCGGTCTAGCGGTGCGCCGTTAGGGCGCGGCGCGACCAGGCGTGGCGTATCGGCAAACATCGCCTAAATTAATGAATACTATCTTTCGCAAAATCGTTATTAGTTTCATGCGGAAAGCTAATGACGTCAAAACTTATACAAGCTCGATAGATTTGGACGTACACTGTAATTTTCCATGGTACTAATATCAGTAATTACAAAAGGTAAAAGGGTTTTTTTATTCTCTTCCACCGGATGGATAAGGTTATGCGGCTTTCTATACCTTTTCTTTTTAAGCTCATATCTATAACAATGGGTCCTTATTCCTTATGCTAGTCTAACATCCTTCATTGTCTTTAACCTAGATGTTCTACTCTTCCTATTTATACATTTATTTGCTATTTCTATTTTAACAGTATTGCTTTTTTATCCTTATTTTATACATTTTTTACTCTATATACCTAAATATAAGCTTTTAATGTACACTTATTTATCTTATCTGTTTTTATTATGATGTAAGTATTACTTTTTTTACTAACTCTACATTCCTTTTATTCATTAGTTTTTGTATATTACTCAATTTTATACCAAGCACCAATTGAGTCTCTAAGTGACCTTTTTCGGGAATGTACAGGACATCGGAAAATGATGTGTAGAACATCTTCCTGTTCATCATGGGATTTTTTTATAGCATGAGCAGACACGCAGACGGCCCACTTGATGGAAAGCGGTTACCAACGTCTATGGAGATTTGCAACACCAAAGGTGCTACAAATGCTCCGCTGCTCTCTTAAGGGAGATCAAGATTGTTATGGCGGCATACTCTAGATCAGGAGTGGTAGCCATTAAGTGAGGCAAATACCGCTGTTGGTTGTTTTGTCGCCTCTTACGACAGGCCGCCTAGCCGCAGGAAATTGTATTTTATGCGTTCCTGCACGGATAATTACGCGCGTGTAGACGACACAGCTACCTAGAGATGCCTTTACGCGGGGGCTCAAGTGTGCATGGTACCCGGGTGCAAGGCCCTACTGGGCGCAAGCCAATTGACTTCAATAAAAAAAGTAAATAAAGAACATCGTAAGATCTGTCAAACAATAATATGACTATGCGTATACATTTAAATAAATTAAACTCTCAGATAAATGTAGTACATGGATGTGTACCGCCATCTCATGTAGACTACATTTTCCTGTCGAATTTCAACCAAATAAACGCAAATCCGCAGTTCTGTTTTAGTAGCCGTGATCACGAAATACAAAGATGTCAATTGCCAATGAGTAATGTTAAACTTATCATTTGGCGGGGGTAGGCCGCTAGGTAGGGTATTCATCGAGTTTATTAATTTAATAAAATTTTTGTTTATTAATATTTACTCTGCGGGAGCCTGATCTAATTTGCCACCACTTCGCAACACGTAGCTTGAAGTGAAGAAGCGGCGCATGAAAGTCTTCAGTAACATTCCTTTAACTTAATTTACTTGGTTTTAACAACAATATTAGGCTCAAAAACATTAATTTCGTGACTTGCCAAATGTCGTTTCTCGTCAATATTATGATCTTGAAAGCTTTCAATCCTTGCCTTGAAACATAAATGCTTGCAAGCCGGAAATTAATGCCCTCTTCCGAGGGCAAAGGATATTTGGCCTAATAAAAGTTGTGAGTTATGACGCAAGTTTATTTCTTTCGAGATCAATAGAAAGATATTTATAACTAGTTCGACTTTAACTTATATTCATGTTTTCTGAATTCTGAAACATTAAGTTGTATATATGTATATACACAATATACGGCCGTTTTCAGATAGATCGCTATCCCCGACCATCAGTTACAGTAAATCTATCCCTTCTTTGCGTTTCACAATCAAGGATAAGTGCTATCTATCCATAGTTAACGATAGATAGCTTCTTCCCTCTCGCTTATCCAAGCCTCTTGAAATGTTCCTTTCTACGATAACTATTTAACCACGTTACGCCATATATACGCACATAAAGGCCGTAGAGGAGGGAGTCGAGCCGATCCCTGTCACCTCGAGGTGAGGCCCGAGGTAATCGGAGAGACCAAGATCTGCTGTTGACAAATGGTAGGGCCAGGCCATAAAGTGATCCCACAGGCTCGAGGATCGGGTAGTGGGTATCCCTAACTGCGGCATGGCAATATCACTACATATGTGAGTTACTAGTGACACCCCGACCTGCCGAATCCCACACACGGGCCGCAACCTTTCCCCCTTGGGAAGACTATGGTCTCCAAACGGATTTCCATAGCATAAAAAAGACCAGTGGTGGTGGCTATCTACACGGGCAAATACCCTTCTACCTGTGTGTTTACTTTTTACCTCTTACGACATTCTCCGTTACTGCACAAATAATTTTCCTGATTTTTTTTTACATCTCTACGGACTCGAGTTCCATACCCTTTTTAACAACTTAATTTCTAGATTTAATTTTTAGAGTTTAAACACGCTTATTGGTTATTTTGGTTCTTGTGTGTGACATTAATTTAGTGATTTTTGTGTTGTGGTGTACCTTACGAATAACTTATTATATTAATTTATTCTAATTTTAATACTAAAGTTATACTAATGTACAGTATCTATTACATGCTGGTGTTGTGAAGAAGTACATGTGCAGTGTGTGCCTTATGTCTATACCTATATATATTATCCTATCTAGTGCCATGTGTGTAATTTTCCTGTTTTAATTACTAACATTTAAATTAAAATCCGTTCAATAGTTTCAGATCCTATTTACGTAATAGACCCATCATTATCTTGATTACAGCCATTAGAGCCAGCTCAAAGCCCATCGGTGTACACAGAATATGTACATGAAACATGCCTTGAGTTAAACGTGTTTTATATTGAGAGACGCCGAACTTCAGTAAAGTACAATGCACGATTTCAACACTTTATTTCACTTTCCACATCTAAACACAACTCCAGTCATAGACTTTACACTTCATTTTGACCTTTACCGGTACACAGATCGCGATCAAATAAATCGTTTCTAACAAACACTAGTTGTTTTCATATTTTTGCGCAAAAACCCACCGATTTCCGCAAACGGTCATAATCTCAATTTGCGCCATCTTTAAACAGCGAATGTTCGCGGGAACAAGATTTTTCATAACAATATAACTACTAATTTTCATAACTATCAAGGTTTTACATCGTATACAATTACTTACATTGTTTCATGTAATCTATTAGATTATGAAATTATTATACGAGTAATTACTACAACTATACTTTCATGGCATCTAAACTAATCTACTAGTACTACATCTAAACCGGTAGGTGGCGCCAGGATCGGGTTCTACGATCCTTCTAATCTCCTGGACCGGTTTTGATGAATTTGGGTGTGTTTGAGTAGGTCCCCGGATAGTTTAAATTCACAATTGGAGCCGGTAGAATGCACTAGAATCCGGTCCTAGATTTTATTTTTTCAGGGACAGCGTCTGCCGAGACCGCTTGTGTCCTATGAATACATATTACATATATTTTAGGGTGCCAACAAATCGATGAGTGGCAGTTTTAATGGGTCACTTTCCTCATCTCAACCTCAAGGTAAAGGACTCTATTCCTCCTGAATAATCCTTCTATGTCCTCCTATCCCCTTTATCTTATTGTAAAGGCTAGCAACGTGTGGGCTCGGTCTTGGTGTTGTAAACGTCTATACACGACGGTACCCACTTTGCATTAGGTGCCCCGTCCGCCATATTAAATTAAATACAGAACAAAATCGATATAGACTCACGTCATTAGTCCTGGCGTCAGACAGCGTATCGCAAAAAAGTCTGAACAATCGACAATTATTCATGGTTATCACAAGGACACTATGGGTATCAAAACCGCTCGTGCCAGCTGATATAATAAGTTTTGCATTGAAAACATGCTACCGTCACAGTGACCGCGTGCAATCTGCGTGGAGTGATGTACTCATTGTTTGAGCACTCCTACGTTGTATGTGATCCTGGTACAATCGGGAACAAAATTAACAATAATCAAGACAAACACACACACCGTTTCTCAGGTTTAGCTTGTGTTATGGACAATCCACAATTCTGAGCCCTATCTCAGACACCACTAACTAACACACAGCCCAAACTACTTTGGCCAGGACCGTAAAAAAATTGCAAGCGGATTCTTCTATAGGTGCGCACTAAGAAAGAACTTTGGAAAGTTTGTATGAAACAAACACATCTGCTTCTGGTTAAAAATAAATATACAAGTGCATCGGTGTTTTGTGTTTTGGAAATTTAACCCGTGAAAAAGCGGCTACCTTTTAACGTTTTTGACTACTCGAACTATCTTTAATCTATGCGAGCGAAGCCGCCGGTAACAGCTAGTTACCGTATAAACATCATTAAATATGTACTAGAACAATACCATAATCGATGTCTAGTTTATATTATTTAAGCCTTCGATTTTGTACTTATGCACAAGTAATGATTTAAAGCGGACAGACAAGCAAATGACTACCAATTTCACTGAACGGTCAATTAGAAAGCGCTTCCCGCAAGCGTGTTTTCCTATGTCGCAGTAAATGTATGAATGGAGGAAGCGATTAAAGATTGTGATCTCTCTTTATACAGCCAACGTAATCTTAATATTCTTATATTGTTTTTCTTGTGCCCTGTTTATTATACCTGGGTTTTACTAGCATTAGTGACTGCGTCACGCAAACGCATGCAAAAGGTTAATTGCGTAATCTATAAGAGGGGAAGTTTGTGGGTTTGGATGTTCGGGGTTATCTCCGGTACTACTGATCCGATTTTGAAATATCTTTCACCAGTACATTATTATTATTATAATAGATATATTTGATTGCTATAAATAAATAAATAGAGTAAAAATAATATGAGTTATTATTTATTTATTTATTTATTTCACACAACAGAATACAACCATAAATACATCTATATATTTTTAACACAATTTTGGAATCTAAGTCGTATTCCTAGACATGCGAATACAGAAAATTTAAAATACAGATATAGCGTTATATAAATATTAGTATACCGTACAGTAGTTTAAATTCTATGACATGTGTTTGTTGATAACAAAAAAATAACAGTTAGTATATGCCAGAGAAAATTGTTGCTCTGATCAATCGCTTAAACTCTCTAGTGTTACCATTAAATATATCTAAAATGGGATTTTCGCTAACCAGCTCATTATACAGACGACACATTCTTATAATTAATAAATATATTAAATGTTACAAAGCTTAATTGACCTTGATATGCGTGCGTGTGTGCGTGGGTACATGTGTATTTTTTAATGACGCCCAGCGAAGTGGGCACGGGTCAGCTAGTTTTGAGATAAGGCATAAACATTGACGGATAATTCATGTATATATACTAATTTGGCTGGCTGGCTTAACGCTATGAATAAATCGCATTAGGACACAGTCAAATAATCCAGGTGTAGCAGGAATTAAAGTTATTAGTAGATCATTTTGGCACAACACACACGCGATTTTTGAAAAAATTGCACAATTTAATGTTGTTTAAATAAATGTATTTATTAGAGCCAATTTTTCAATCAACAGATTAAACTTATTCATAGAATAAAAATTACATGGAAAAACTAGAAATGTGAGTTGTATGAATAAAACAGTTGAATGGTTTCACTTCTCAATTTACTCAGGTTATAATTTAATCGACTGATAATGTTTATTTGATTAAGTTAGATATTAAAGTACAAAATGTTCTAAATTAACCATCTAAACACACAATACAAGTAAAATTTTGCTGCCAGACTATATTTCGGCACAGCAAAATACTGAGTGCCAACGTCATTTAGCAAATTGCAGCACACTTTTTCATTATTATTGTAATTATTAATTATTAAAAATATCGCATTTTTAGAATTTAGATTTTTTATATTTCTATACCGAAATTGATACTTACAATCTTATGTGATGGTATAATATATGTGTATAATAAATAATACAGTATGTGATTTTTTTACAAAATTTGCCGGTTCGATTCCTTACTAGGGTAATTGTTTTTTTAACTAATAATACCACTTTAAATAAAGTCAAAAATTTGAACCTCTCAAATAAACGTGCATGTGTGAAGAGATTACTGAAAGTAGATGAGGCGAAAATTGTTTGTCAGGATCGTCGCAAGTGTAGGTACATCGTCTGTCTCCCGTATGGGAAACATGCGTGATAATATGTATGTATGAATCAAGAATTGAAAACCTTAATTGCTTTTGAATTATTGACTGATTTGGTCAATTTTTTTTATATATATAATACAACATCCAAGCCTTAAGAACAGACGAGCGTGCATGACAAGAGCTATGAATGTCAAAGAAGCAAGCGAGGTGTGTAAGAATAAGCCTGTATGGCGCTCTGTTGTTCGTGCCTACCCCGCAAGGGACCTGGCGTGAAGTTATGTATGTATGTATGTATGTAACATCCAAAAGTAAGGAATTTCATAACACTTTAGATTTGGCTGTAGTGGTTTGTGGTTTGATAGAGGATGTATGTCAGAATAGAAGAGAATGGAAAGAAAAGACATTGTGCCGACCCTACATAATTAGGAGAAGGTGAAAGAAAAGAGAGATTCATAACACTTTTAGCTGCGACTGTACACAATTATATTACCAAACTGCCCCAATCTTTAGGATCAACGTTGTACAATTGATACATAACCAAGATTGCAGGCTATGAATACTAATTTTCGTTTTGTGTGGGCATGTTCACTTTAGACTGCGTAGGTGCAATAGCTGCATAACAAGCGATATTACGACCAATCAAAATTTAAAGTACAGTACGGTTATTTTAAATTTAGAACGCATTGTGTCTAGTCGTGGTGCAGTTCGACCAAATTGAATTAATTTGGTTGAAAGGACACGACCGCGACGGTCTTCAATGACATTGAAAATGATTCTGTAGCAGAGGAGAGGTAAAGTCCAAATACTTCAGATGGGAGATGAGTATTTTTCACTGTCGAGTGCTGATATGAACTGGAGTGAACTAATTAATTTTGGGAAACGGTAACCTTTAGTACATATATTAACAAGTCGTACAGCTAGTACAATATATAGCATAAAGTGTGAGCGGAACGGATGATGTGCGAGCGAGATAGAGCAACTATTAATATGTGCACTCCGCGTTGCGCTAGCCAGTAGTTCGTTGTCCGCTGCGATGACTAGACGTATGCAGCTCCCATAATTCAAATGAATGATTCTATGGATCACTGGTCCACCAGTGATCATCCAAATCAAAAGACAAAAATGATCCGTAAATTATGAAACTGGTTTTAATGCGCGCTACCAACGCATTGCATTACACGCATATTTCACAACCACAACAAGATACACAGAGTCTAAAAATTAATAACCCAGACACAGAAAGGAAAAACAACACACATGGCACATAAGGCCCACACTGCACATGCACTTCCTCACAACACCAGCATGTAATAGATACACTCTACATTAGTATAAGTTTAGTATTAAAATTAGGATAAATTAATATACTAAGTCACTCGTAAGATACATACACTTCAACACAAATTAATTAATGTCACATACAAGAACTAAGATAATAAGCGTGTTTAATTTTAAAAATTAAACCTAGAAATATAGCTTTTAAAAAGGGTACGGAACTCGAGTCCGTAGAGTAGTTAAAAAAAACTGGTTTTAATGAATGAATTAATAAATAATAATAATAAAAGGTAAACAAACGCACACATTGTAGGTACATCTCCAAGTTAAGCAAGTTACCCTTGCGTTATGGGTGGCATATAACAGGTCACTCTGGGGCCGATCCCAGACAATATATACACACATAAATAACAAAAATTTCATTTCCGAAATATACTATACCAGAAATCGAACCCGGAGTGCAAATAAATTGTTCCAGTGTATGTATATGGCATCTGCATTAATGCAGATGTTCAAAATCTGAATGTCTGTCTAATAAGAGTTTATTCTAAAATTTGATACGATATCTCGTTAAGAATGTCACTGTCAATGTCAAATCAACTAAAGACATAAACTTGATCCTTATCAAACGCCCACCACGTCGGCACATAAAGATATTATTAGTAAGTGACAATTGCCCAGTAAAAACAAATTTAGAATTTATTTAGAACAAATAAACACAACACTAAGAAACATTAAATAAAGGCATCAATATAAGTCCTAAAATAAGACCCCAGACTCAGCGTAATGCTAGCCGCTATGACCAGCGCTGTTCTTCCGCCTGAGACCAGCATGGACTCAAGGAGGACAATACAGCACAAATAATATAAAATCCGTTCAATTAAATAATTATAAAAATAAAGCGGATTATTAGACAAATTTAGTCAAAATAATAATAATAAACATATATACATATATAGATGTATAAACATAGTGAGATACGTGAACAACAAAGACAAGTAAATATTATAAACAGATTAATGTTAATCTTATACTAATATACATAAAGCTGAAGAGTTTGTTTGTTTGATTGAACGCGCTAATCTCAGGAACTACTGGTCTGATTTAAAAAATTCTTTTAGTGTTAGGTAGCCCATTTATCGAGGAAGGCTATAGGTTATGTATCACCACGCTAAGACCAATAGGAGTGGGGTACCAATGAATAATATTTCAAAATCGGGGTTTTTGAAAACAAATTCCACGCGGACGACTTCACGGGCACAGCTAGTGTTATCATATAAGTATAACGGTCATATAGCACTTGTATCATGTCTTAAGTTACATTATGTGTTTTGGTGTTCACAAGGGAATTTCTTTGGTGTGACCCTAAAGAATGACATGGCGACATATACTAGAGGTGGTAGCCATCCAGACGGCCAAGTACCCTACCACAGGCTGTGGGTTGTTTATTCTTTTACCGTTCCTGTATGGATGAAATATTTATACTGTATATGTATACAATACATCTTATTACTTATCTACTTACCCTGATATATCTTTCTAGATCAGCCGGTATACTTTCTTCTATATCGTAAATTTCCTTCCCCTCGGTCGTCCCATTGGTGTTTTCTTCATTTGTGTCACATGTTGAGGTGTTTTTAGTAAAGTGCACTTGCTTATTATTTACACATGGTTGAGAAGCTGCTGTTTCATTCTGGAAAGAATACCTTAATATTATTTTTGACGCATATTGCAGATTTATATATAATACTAGCTGTCCCGGCAGACGTCGTGCTGCCCGGAAAAGCTTCAATCGATATGCCGATAGCAGCGCCGTCTACCAGGTCCAATTGTGAACCAACTCAGAAACCTTCTTTGGCTCATGCACAATAACTTTGCTAAAGATCATCACATGATCATCAAATGTATAGTTTACGATTCTATAAAGGACATACAGACAAACATTCATTTTTATATAGAAGATATATAAAGACTAGGATATCTCCACGTTTGACATGGAATTCCCGCGGGTTTCCCGGGACACTAAATACCGCAGCATTTAAACAAGAACGCAAATTATAGTTTTAGTGAGTTATGTCGTATGTTATAGTTATTAACCAATTTACGATGATGTAGCAATGAATTTAATGCATTATTTGTGATGCCATTTCATTTTTGTTAATGACGTTGAATATTATCAGACAACGAATGAAGCTATTCGTTAACGGCGTTATTATAATGCTATAAACAAAACGCATTTGGACATAGCCAATAACTATAACATTATCCCAGATGAGGCCCGAACATAACGAAAAATCAAATTAGAATCGCCTAAAACCGTAAAAACGTAGTTTAATCAAAATATTCAATTAAAAAACCGAGCGTAAATATTTGAATTTTAAACCGGCTGCCTCATAAATTTCACTACGTTGTTCAAATAACATAAATTTCAGCCGTTTGGCCAAAAAAAGCATGAAACATTCAAAAGATCTATATCAGTCCTTGACTTTTCATTTAGTTATTTACGTGAAAAATTTAGCCCCATTATGTTTCTGAATCGTTCACGTACAATGCTGAAAATTACGTTGGCCTCAATCATTGGGGCCATACATTAACTAGTTTTGTAAGCGAAAGATTTTTATCATGAAAGTCGAGTTACACGTGGCGAGAACTGAAAACACATACATACAAGTTGGATTCATTAAATTTATCATAAGCTCTATTTTAGGGTTCTCTTTAAAATTGTTGTGATTTGAAAATTGATGAAACGAAAATGCGACACTAAAAAGAGATAAACACACTTCTCTTTACCCGTTAGTGTTAATTTGTTAATTTTCAATTTAAATAAAACTTAGACTTCAGATGTATTTTAGCTCTATCTGTATATAATTAAGGCAGATATTCTTTTATACGTAGATCAAAGGAAATTGTGCGTGACAGTGCATTGAATTTTGAACTTTAAAGTAATGATTTAAAGAGCCATTTAGATTGAAAGTTATTGAATTATAATATGTTGACGGATGTGGGCTATAGGAATTAAATTTATGTTATAGCTTAGGACCAGTAATCGGCTACCTGTATGTATTTGACCAGACCTGAGGTTTTGTACATTGAAGCACCTATACCTACCATGCATGGTACGGGGACTCACTAAGCTCTAAGTGGTGGACGCGACAAATTTTCATTAACTTACCAGGGACATCGGTGGTTAAGTCACTCACACAAGATGGAAGTTGGTCACCTTCGAACTATTTGAAGACACATGTGTTGTCCTACTTCTTTATTATCTAACTAATGAAGTTTAGTATATAGAATATAAAAAAATATTAACTTCTGTAAATACAGTGATAAAGTAAATCGCAAGTAAATTATATTGATGTAAAACAGCGAACGGAAAACATATACATCTAACTGGGTAGTAGCTGAGATTTTATTATTTATTGATGTGTATACGCAAAGTAGACGTCTGCCGCGATCAATATACGTTTTTAAGACTATAATAAACAAAATATATCAATGGCAGATCTGGTTAATTACTTTCAATTTTTTTTATCATTTTCAAAATGGTCTGCCACAAAGTTAACCGCGTGATAATGGTCTGCCATTCTTATTTTCCGATAATAATAAGCCTATATTTTCAAATATCAAAACGGCAGCCTTGGTCAAATGGTTTGAAAATTCACTAAAAATCGATACTGTCTTACCTCAGCGCTCGTCGCGTCCACCACTTAGAGCTTAGTGAGTCCCCGTACCATGCATGGTAGGTATAGGTGCTTCAATGTACAAAACCTCAGGTCTGGTCAAATACATACAGGTAGCCGATCACTGGCTCTTAATCTATTAGTAAGGGCCGCTTGCATAAGGTTGCTTAAATTTATTTAAGAAACCCAAAACGTATTTAACACCGTCAAATACAATTAGCGTCTTGCACAACGCAAAATTTGCCGCTAAACATGTTTAAAGAACTGTCAATACGTTTTGTGTAAATCGTATTTAAGCAGTTTAATATGATTAACTATTTTTATTTAAAGGCGATCGTTGTGCAAACGCGCTAAAAGTTAGAGATTAATTCTCTGAGTGTATATTCTCTGAAGTTTCACTTTGGGGATTTTTTGATTACCAAATAAATCGCTTCTACGGAACCCTTCAATTTGTATTCCAACAAAACTCCACACTCGTTGTAAACTACATTGAATATTAAGTTAATGTTCACAAAATGCCAAGACGTTATTGATTACACATTAATACATAGTTCACAGTCCCTTTTGTTATTTATGACATGTTCGTAACTTTTTTGTAGGTACCGTTTTTTACCGCTCTTATACACGATATCGCAATCGCGCCGCCAAACTGTGGACTAGGTGAGACTAGAGGTGGGAAGCTATTTAATAAGCCCGCTGATTAGTGATTATCCACAAAATAGCCACGACTAAGTTGCCATTCACTTCGCCATCGTCTGGTTGTTGAATAAAACCGAAAATTTAGCCATTATTTAGAGTTCTTCGCCCATTAGACAGAAGCTATCAGCTGGTATTCTAGCCGACTTATAATGAACATCCTGATAGCTGCATCGATGTTTTGGAATATTCAATGGTTACTTACAGCTGGCCAACGCTACCACCACTCTCTCGATATATTTACAACACCAACACGAGGTAAAGTCAGTGTGTTGTCAGCCTTTAGAATGGATCCAGGGGGATAGAATGGAGGGGATGAAATTGGGAGCCTGGATAGAGATAGCATGCAAATCATCTTTTCAAAGTCACAAAAAATTTGCTGTACCCAGTCTAAGTTTTGAACTATCAAGTGGTACATTGAGTTACAAAAAAGGAAATTTTTAAATTTAAAGGATGGACTCTGTGTTTGAACGGTCTAAGCCTTTGCCGGCTTACCTTATTGCAATACACACGCTCCAGTGTTTGAATCCTGGTATGGTAAATTTAGGAAACAAATTGTTTCAATTATTTACTATGGTCTGTTGTATATTACCTATAACAAGCGCAACTTGCCTAATTTGGGGATTACAATGTGTGCATGTCTGCGGATTATTTATTTATTTATATTTTCTAAGTTTTCACAACTTTTATACATAATAAAACTATGTTTTAAGAGCGGTTATTTATTTGATTTTCGTTATTCCGACGTTTCGGCCGCATTTCAGTTGCCGTGATCATGGAAGACAAAGATGACAAACCTTTGTCATCTTTGTCTTCTGTGATCACTTTGTTTTATTATTTATATTTAGCAATAAGTAGGAAGAATAATTAACAAATGATCTAGTGTGCAGTGTTTTCTTTACGTATATATGATCATTTTATGCATATAATTAATTAATTACAGTTATGTGTACAAATAACTATATATACTAAGTATATGTATAAACACATACATAGTATATGATCTCATACTGAAATAGGCTATATTAAATACGGCGATAAGATTTATATGTCAATTGAAAACTCCAAGGAAAAAGAAGAACTTGTCACTTTTTTAAACTAATTGTGAATGCGATTTTGTAGAGAATATCTGGTAATATACATTAATAAACCGAACAGGGTATAACATGAATTAATCTTACGAGTTGTTAATGTTTAAAAAATTTGCATACACAGAAAAAGTAGCATAGCATACCTAAAAATTCCAGGGAAAAAACAGGTTTGCAGTGACATAGTATTTCACATCCTTGTTAAATCTGACTTAATATGATAGTTTTTAATATTTTTATGCTTGAAACATTTTTGATTTTTAAGTGATTCAACTTATATTTTTGTTGTATTTTGACACTTATAGGTTTCTGAAGCACAAAGTTCTAAACTTAAAAATGTGACATTTCAAAATCAATGTTGCTTGACAAGTTCGTCTTATGCCCTAGGGTCTTCAATTATAATCCTGTAAAAAAATTATATATGTCAGGGAATTTTTGGACAGGAACTTGTGTGATGTTTAAAAGTGTATTTTTTTCTATAAAATGAACAACATTGAATATTGAATAGGAAAACTTATTGTGACTATACTGTCATAAATAATCAGTTTAATAAAATATGAGTTTTAAGACATAAGCAAAACTGTAAACACTTTAACACCACATGTAAGCTTTTACCTAGCCAACTTTTTTAAAGATAACAGATATAGGATTATTAATCTTTAAAATCAACTTCAAACTACAGACTACTATATAAATATGAAATTTAATCTATTTATGTAATCAATGCAGCCTTGAATGTGTGCCAAAAATAAAAAACTAGAACCATTATTTTATCAGACTATTAACAACATGTTCCATTATAAAATATACTAAAACATAAATCTTTAACTTGTACTTGCAATTTCTGCAATTAAAAAAATATCAGAATATGTATAAGTCATAAAAAACTCAAAAAGTAATTTAACTTTTAGAAACTATAAATTTAAAGTTGCAGATTATTCTAGGTAAGCATAGCTAATTCCATTTCACATAAAAATTAATTACAGAATATTAAAAAATGAAAAACAGATCACAAAGGCTCTGTTATCAAACCCTATCATATAATCTTATAACACTCACATGAAATATAATTAACACCTGAGATAAACTACTTTTTCAATTGGTTTGTACCAAATTATCAAACAAAATAGAACATTTAACCGGCAATATGCTAAAACGCAACGACGAGACGTCTGTTTACGTAGCACGCAATCAATAGGACTGCACTTTTCACGAAGGCAGCACTGGAAATCAATATAAACCGCCACGAAGCAACAGGTGTTTAAAGTCTAGACTTCTGGCTAACTAATCTTATCTTTCTTCATCCTAAAATACAAATTCGGCAGCGAAATGCCTTTAAAACTTTAATTCACCTTAGTAACTTTAATAGTTTAAAAATTATCGGAAAGTTGAAGTTTGGTGTAATAGAAATTTATAAATATTGTGAGATACTTACCGTATAGGTAACTGGAAGCGATGATAAACCTAGCAAAGTTTTCTCCCTTTGTATCTCACGCTTTTTCACAGCAATTAAATTTTCTAAATCGATTTTAGATAACATTGTTGTGTTTTGACCGTTTGTTGTAGTTTTTGAGCGCGGGAAAACTCCTATTTACTATCCTACTCCTATAGTGTAGTAAAAGAAATATTATTTCAAAGTTTTGAATTCATGTAATACTCATTACAAAATTATCAGTTTTAAAACGAAAATATATATAACTAATTTCGCATTTTTATTTTAATACTACGAAATTTCATAACTGTAACATTCCAAATTTCGATTTTTTTTTTACAATTTGAAATATCAATGACGTATATTTTTTTAAATTATGGCTCCAAGGCCTTAACTATTGACAATCGACTTGCATGACACATGACAGAGGCACTCATACAGTCAAAACGCTACGGAGAGACATCTCTAAAGGGGCTTATAAACATTTCGCAGGGCCGTCCTGCACGAGGGACTTTTAAGACTCAAAGAGACATTGTGCTCGGTATTGCAGAATGCTATGCAGGTTGCGACAACATTCACAACCCTGCAATACGCGGCGGAATGCAATGACAATCCATGTATGACTTCCTTAGATCTTATTCAACACCGCTGTTTATCTAAATAAAAATACAAATCATACAAAATTATTGAAAAAATGATATTAAAACAGTTTCTAAAACCAAGCTATGTTTTCTACAATGTTATTTTAATTGTTGAATATGGATCGTAAACAAAGAAATTATGTCAGTGTTAAGAAAATGAAGAAACTATATAAAACTAAGATCTGGCGTAAAGGCCTAGCTGCCAAGCCATAAACCTAAATAAATAAAATTAATAAATAATAACGTGCTTTTGTTATCATTGATAATGTTGATTAGAAATAAGTTATTGTAAGATTATTATTTAATTGGAATTTGGTAGGGCTTACTAACTTAAGTGATAAGAAAGACATAAAATAGGTCAAGTGATAATATTTAAATTATATAAAACGTGTTTTGCACAACCACAACGTTTCAATTCAAAGGGACCAGCCTAATTTTATTATTCCAACTTTTAAACGTTTTTTAGAAGTTTTAAACAACAGTAATGGAAGGAAATGCAGAATATGAAAAGAAAATTGCTTTATTGAAGACAAAAGTCCAGAGCTTTCCGGATTTTCCTAAAGAAGGCATATTGTTTTGGTAATTTTTTAACTCTACTTATACGACCTAGTATTTATTTGGGATTATTTATTTAAAGTATATATGTTTTTAAAAAGTGATACATGTTCAAGTATATTTTAAAAATCGCCAGGGCGCTAGGTTGTTCTAAAAATACTCGCACACTACAGTAATAGTCAGCTCTGTCATGTCCTGGCTAAACAGGATATACCTAATTACATAAACAACGTAAAAAATGGTCTCATAATGCTAAAAATTGTACAGTGTAAGGTAGGAAAGTGTATCTGAAGCTTGGAAACTGAAGCTTTAGGCTGAATAAATAAGATGTGATATGGTTATAGAGTACATTTATTTATTGAGATATACCTAAAGTGAATTTTGGGTGGTTATAAAAAATACCCATAAAGCCTCAAAATATTAAATGTCAATGTAGGTATTTTGTAATGAAGTTTAGTTTGGCTTTCATCTTGAACCATGTAGTTTCTTTTAGTGGCAATGAAGATGGGATTAAACTTATAAATGGTGTGTAATTTGACAAGCAACAAAACAATACACAACACATAATAGTTAGTAATAAATAAATGGGCCCTATAACTATACCAGCCGAGTAGCATGGGTGATGGCTGCCTGGGGGGGGAAGACAATTTTGCCACTTCTTTAGGTATTTCAATTTAATGCATATTATATCTATAGTAATATTTTAAAAACGGTAAAGTTTGTGATGTTGTAGGGGATTATCTCTGGATCTACTGAACCAATTTTGAAAATTCTTTTTCTTTTGTGTTGTCGGCAGTCACTACAAAATATCATTCAAAGAAAGAGGATTCTCCGAATTCGTCACAGAATAAGTAGGCAAAATATGCTGTATTTTGACATTAACCAAATTCTCCATCTATATTACCATGTTTTGTGCAAATAAAGAATTTGAATTTGTTATGCTTGAAAATTGCAGGGACATATTCTCAGCAATTGCGGATGGTGAAACATGTAGATTATTACAAAGCTTGTTAACTGAAGTGGTTCAAGCTAAGTTTCCCCAAGTAGAGGCCATTATAGGATTGGAGGCTCGAGGGTTTCTATTCTCGTTCTCACTGGCAGCAGAACTTGGTGTTGCTTGTATACCAGTCAGGAAGAAAGGAAAATTGCCTGGAGATGTTTTGTCCTATGAATATGATTTGGAGTATGGTTCGGTAAGTTTTTATCAAGTAAATTCTAGGCTCCATTTCTTGTTCATATTTTGGTTATTATTATTTTTTATTGTAGGAGTTCAGCAGACAGGGAGACAGCCCACTTGATGGAAAGTGGTTACCATCCCCTATGGACATTTACAACATCAAATGCCCAGCTGTTCTCTTAAGGGAGACTGGAACCTGGTCACTAATGCCGGACCACAAGGTTGTCTGGCGGCATACTCTAGACCAGGGGTGGTAGCCATCCAGGAGGGAAACTGGCCTACCACCTGGCTGTGAGTTGTTTTGCCGCTTCCTACGACAGGCCGCCCGGCCGTAGGAATTAGTGTTCTTTCTCTATTCCGGCACAGATAAAAAACTAAAATTTTATGAAAAACATCTCTTGTAAGAAAAATCATAGTGTAGAAAACTTGCTCAAACATATACTATGGGTGGTCACTAAGAAGTGAGAAGGGTAATAAATTGTAAATAATGGGTCATCATAAAGGCAGATATAAGAGAAAGTATTCACAAACCAATCCAAGTTGATGGGACATTTCGTTATTTCAATATTTCAGGATAAGTAGCTGAGCTTATATAGGTATAGGCTTGGGTGGTTGGGTTATAACTGATTTTGGCTATAGTGTTAAGCCAAAATCAGTAATACTAAAAATAAATATGCTCATTATTGTTACTAACTTATTTTGTTAAACAGTTAAAAACTTATTTTGTTTCTATTTTCTTACTATTTATTTTATCTTTGTGTCTTTTTCTTTAAAAAATATTATCTTTCTTTCAATAAAAGCACTTGTAATGGAAAAATCCTAAAGAGATACAAACTTAAAAAACCTTTTGGTCAATGGTCAGCTCAGGGCGCGTTCCCACTATGTCGTAACAATTAATTTATTGTTGGACTGTTGTATCTTGCTGTTCCCATTATAAGGATTGTTTGCCCTCAGGAGATTCACCGCCTAAAAACCTTGTCTGACATAATATCTGTATAGCTGGTTTTTACTGTAGTAATATTATTTTTAGTAATTTTTTAAATCATTAATTTAATTACATTCCAGGATACATTACAAATACAAAAGGGCACAATTAGTCCAGGCCTCAAATGCCTTATAGTGGATGATCTAATCGCAACAGGGGGTTCAATAACAGCTACTTCACAACTTCTCAAGCGTTGTGGTGCTCAAGTTATAGGCTGTCTAGTTGTCATGGAGCTTTTGTCTCTGAATGGGCGGAACAACATTCCAGATATATCAGTTCATTCCTTGATAAAATATGATTAAGAGTTTTGTCTGAGGATCCGAATGACATCTGCTAAACTAATGAAGTCCTGAAGTTTTAACAGATGGACTACCATCTATTTTAGTATATATAGTATATGCAACACTTTCACATTTTAGTATATGTGAAAGTGTTGTAGTTCACTTTTTTGTGCACAATTCTTATTGAAGTAAGTTTACTTAGATAACACATTACAATGAAACCAGCGGGTGGAAAGGGTGCTTCTGGAAGTGTTACATATTTTTTTAAGAAGACTCCTTTTCTTCCACAAGCTATTTTTCTATTTTGATAATGATATTTTCCACATTCTTTTAAAATGAATGACTGGAATCACCAATGTCTTATCCAAAATAACCAAGCACAATCTCCCAATGATCCTAGTTGTTAAATAATTGATCTGAACATCCAGAGTCTACACACCATATTACACACTCTTTATTTTGATTATTTACCAAACGAACTGAAAACATAAGAATGAATCTGTATTATGTATGTTGGATATGTGTATTGTTGTTTTTATTTAAACTTTTTTTTTGTCTTTGGCCAACAGTCATGTTTTGACAAAATTTAATGATAAATCTGACACTGTCTCTAACGCTGTAACAATAGCCTCATATGATTGGGGCATTGATAACAATAAATAGCCTACTTTTTCGGCTTCACTTAATACATCTTCAGCTTCCTTCAGTTCGGAGAATATTTCTTCTAACCTTACAAAATGATCTGACAGCTACTTATTTGCAAGGTATTTAATTTGTGACAAATTTCTTCTTATAAATAGTTTGCTTTGCACACCATTTTTCTTAAAACAGTTACCGAGATTTTTAAACATACTATACGCAGTTGCTTGATTCACATATTCGAGATGGTTGTCAGGCACACTTGCTATTAAAATAGCTTGTGCTTTCGCCTCATCTTTTATATTTGTACTTTTCTTGCTAAGGCCTTCTTCTATGATGGCTACAAGCCATCCACTCCACATTCCCTTAATATGCTTTTGATGTTGAATGCCCATGGCCCATATGTTGAGATCATAGAAACAGGAGAATGCTTTGTACACAAATTTATTCGTGTTTAAATGTCTTCGCGTTTCTCCCACTTACTTTACTAACACAAAACCAAATATTGTAAGAACGACACACGAGCTTATAGACATAAATAATATCTAGATAGAATGGTTGCGTCGTCTTATTCGCTTGCATTTCGCGCGAGTCAGTTTTTAACAAGCCGTTAGCCGCGCCTACCAGTGTTGTCAACTCAATTTTTATAAGAGATCTAGATTATATTTCAAAAAGAGCTAGTTTTTTTTTAAAAAAAGGAGATAATATTTTTAGATGTAATTTAATAAATCAACTATAATTATAATAAATATTACACACTTTCATCATCGAAATTTTCAATTAATGATTCAAAATGATCCAACCTAGCGCCACTACCATTGGTGCTTGGTCCTGCTTCGGAAATTAGTTTTTCGTCATACGTTGCCATAGAGCCTAAAGACTTTATTTGTGTAAATCTTTATTAATATTTCACTTTACCTTATATACAATGGTGATTACTTATATGGACGACAATTAAATTACGCATGCGTGGTGTGTGTCGCTAATCTTATATCTCACTCTGGCTGGTTTATATCGTTGCCAGTCTAAATAGAATGTTGCCAACGTAAAAGTGGTGGTGTACACATATCACCGCCACAAGCCAATTTAAAAAAAAATGTTTTTGGAAGGTTGTAGTCGTGGCAGGTTTTTCACGTCTTAGCCCAGATCGAATTAAAAGAATGGCATTTGTAGTGTCATTTCCAAGACTATTGCGGGTTTTATTCTTTATTATATTTAGTTGACTAAATACCCTTTCAACTTCGGCATTAGACCATGGTAAACACAGCATTGTTAAGGCAAAAGAAGATAATTCCTTTAAAGTGTTGCTATTGGCTGCGTCCTTGTATTTGCAGACTTCAGCCCAAAAATAAATTGTATTTGTTTTTTTTTCCAAGGCACTAGAGGTATACTGTTCCACTGCATTTCTACTTTATTAATAAACTCATTGTCATATCCCATTTCCTGAACCAGTGGTGTTATGGGATTTTTTATTTGTTTTAAAGTGTTTGAAACTGATAGTTGATTAATATGCGGTAATTACCTGGCAGCCTTTGTTTCAGCTGTTTAATAAGGGTTATCGTAAAACGAATGCACCTGTCTCGAAATTCCCTTTCATCTTCCGCAGAAAATTTGTTGGACTCTTTGATTTCCTAAATAAGGACGACGAACCAAAAACTCTTCCAAATTATTAATTTCAAATATATCGATTTGTCTTTCAGAGCTGAGGACTTTTCTGCCAAGAGATTCTATTGCCAACATTAGATCTTTCAGTAATTTACTGGGATCAATATTATCACTTTGAAAAATTTTCACCAGACCCTGCAAATGGTCTGAAATGGAATGAATATATAATAAATAGCTTCATTTGTTGGGTTTTGATATAGGTTGTAAAGTGTTTCTGCTCTGTAACATTTTTCACTATTCCTAGATAAGTTAAAATGCAACTTTAACTCTATCTATTGATCTATTACTCTTTGCACGGCCGGTTCAATAGATAGCCATTTAGTGGCACACGCTTGAGTAATCTTTAATGGCTCTTTATCATTAATGGTTAAATATAAGTTTCTGTACTCATTTTGTCGTTTCGAGGATTTTGAGAACCAGTTATATGTCTCCTGGACTAAATATTCCAAATGTCTCTGTTAATGGTTAGCGGAGGCATGAGAAACCGCAAGCTGGATGGAATGGCACGAACACTTGACCATAATAAGATGAGGCACATCTAATTTTAGCTTCTGGTAGACTCCGTTGTGCACGCCAGTCATAACGTTTGCGTTATCAACACCAATTCCACAGTTTTTTAATACTTAGCTCATATGCGAGCAAAGTTTTTTTTACAGTTTCGGTAATGGATTCAGAGTCTCTACTACTTAATTCAGCTAATGTAAGAAATGACGTCACTATCTCAAATGTTTTCTTACTAAAATACTGTATTACTATTCCTAGTAACTTGGTAACCCTGATGTCTGTGCTTTCATCGAGTAATAAACTGAATGGTCCATCCCCAATGTCGACTTTTAAGTTAGAAAGAAAGAGTTCACAGTATTTTTCTGAACTTTGTCAACATTTTCTAACTTTCTTTTGAAATATCTGCAATCCTTTTTTAGATGATTTCTCCTCCCACAGTGATTACAATACAATTTTGTTATTCCTCCAGTTTGATATTTTTTTATTTTTTGATGAAGTATGTAGAAATTTCATATCAGTTTTAATTTCTACTTTTAGTTTCACTTCATGGTCTAAGAGTCTTGTCTTTACAAATGCTAAATTTCAGTTCTCTTCAACAAGAGTTTCCAAGGCAGTAATTACGCCATCATAAGAAGTAGGTAGAGTCAACAATAAGTGGGAAATTTTATTCATTTCTTCTAATTTAGCTCCAGCAGCGATCAATTCAGAGATTAAATCATCAAATAGTGAAAAACATTGAACTAATGTCATGTCTGGTTGCAATTTCAAATTCAAAAGTTGTTTGCGGAGGGCTAGTTGAGTTGCTAGACTTCTCTGTCATAAATTCTATCAAGTTCTTCTATGATTGATTTAGCATTAGACGAACCTTTTAGAAAAGTAACGTAACGTTTAGAAAAGTATCTCCTGAGTATTCGACAATGACGCCTTTAGCTATCAATTTTTTTCTTTTCCAGTCTTCATCAGGCTTTGCAAGAATATAATTTTCAATTATCGAATTCAGTTGCATCTCTTCCAATAAAGATTTAAATCTGAACTTCCAAATGCTGTAATGTTCTCTATTAAATTGAGTTATGTTTCTTTTGCGAGCGTCTCGATTCTCCATTTTCATTACGTGTACGAAAGTTTGCACAACAACTAACACCTGAAATCAGAATATTTAGTTAATATAATTTTAATACATGTCCTGGGCCCATTACCTGTTGGAAATGGTCGGAATATATATTTGAAATAATACTTCCCTTATAAATAAATATCCCCGATTTCGCCAGTTCACATTTTGTATAAGTTAATGACTGCTGTCCTGTCGTTGACCGATGCAATATGATATCCGCATGCAGGCAGCTGTTTGTTTTTTTGTAAACATATTTGAAGTTTGTTTTGTAATGTATGTTTATTTTTATTTCGTAGATTAATTTAATCCTGGTTATGCTCGATGTTCCTGAAGTCCTTTGGTATCGTTTTTGTATCATATTCCGACAGTGGCAGGGGTGATAGAGGATGGGGTGTTTAAAAGCGCCAACAGTTTGTGTCTTTGTAGTTGGAATTTGTACGAGTCCGTCCGTACTGGGATGCAGCTCCAATGCGTTCCAATGCCTATCTTCTCTGTATAAATAGGTTTGAAAGGCATAACACTGTTGCTTAGTAAGTGGCTAGCTAATTTAACTTTCATTTTTTGATTATGGAAGTGTAAATGTTGTTTCCGTAATTTATTTGTTAAGTGGAAATTTTCAATTTCTTATAAATTGTTTAATCGTTCAAGATAATTCCACAATATAGGATCATTATTTTCATCCCGAAGCTGTTTATAGGCTTCAAAAGTGTTTCGAATCAATTTTAACATTTGGCAAGTATCTAGTAATATCGAGACGGGTTCTTTAGTTATTGGGTGGTCAAATACTGTTTTCAATTTATATGGATCTAGTTTGCATCCTAAAAGAGTAGCCATCGCTAGATTGGATGGAGAGCCATCAAAAGTAACCGCTACAATTGTTAAACCGGTGTCATGGACCCTTTCAAGGCATGTTATGAGACGATTTTTTTCTGTCGTCCATTTACACCATCCGTAAGAAAATACCAACTGGTACTTTAAAATTGCCATTAATGCAAGTTACCAAAAATACTAGGGCTTCTTTGGCTTCACAAATTTGATCATTTTCCAAGTTTCCTCCAAAGTCAATATAGCCGTTAAACTGAGTACCATCCCATTCAATTTTGCGTCTTATTGCTATTTCATCTACAGTTAGACAACAATATAACTGAAAATCAACAGACTGTACCTTTAATTTTATAGCATCTAAAGACTCCAGATTCATACCTTTTTCTAAGTGTACGGGGATGAGTAAGACCAAACTCCGCAACACTGGTGAGTATTTTGAACGAGTTATTGAATTATTATTTTTTAACTGTCTATCATACAATTCACGTGTTGTTATGTTCATGGTCCCTAATATTTGAGCATCTTCTCTGAGTAGTGAATTATCAGTAAGCTATTTTAGTATTTTCTGAAGATTCTGAATTATCTTCGTTTTTCAGCGGTTTTGGTCTGTGCTGTCTGATTGCCATTTCGTCTAAAACTAAATTACACAACAATTTGTGTTTAGTGCAAGCAGCTCTAAGTTTTATGGCTTTTAAAGATTTCTGCGTGAATCCAGGCTGAGCATCGATAGCTTGGTACCACTTTTTTATTATACGAATATGAGGCAAAGCCGTTTGGAACTTTTTCCTTACATGCGCGTACGCCTTTGGCGAATAAAAGTGAAGAGTAGTTGCAAAAATTCTTAAAGCAGGAGAATACTTCTGGTTAGTGCTTTGCCCCGAGGAAACATTTTTCTCATAACGCTGGACAAGGTCGGTCACTCCAATGTTTTCTAATTGCGTAAAGTGATCAGTGCTAATATAGGTTTTTTCAATAAGATTTGTCAAAATGTCTTTTAAATTAGAGATTTTTTTCTGATACCGTCTGGTTTTCTTTTGAAGTATTTTAATTTGCATTTTTTACTTTTTTATTAAATTTTCTTGAACAGAAATGAATTGGCGTAATTTTTGCTTTCTAGGTGTTTCGAGGAGATCGTTTTTTTCTGGGTTTTATTGATTCTCCACATTACTATTTTGTCGAGCATTCAAGTTGGCAGCGACACCATCTACTGTAGATGTTGTAGCAGTATTTTCCAAATCAACGTTTTGCTCACTAGTGAAGTTCTGTAGTTCCATTCTGGTTGGAGGTTTTGAAGGAACCGTCTGTAATTAAGAAAACATACTACGTGTTTACATAATTTCTTTGTTTTATATTTATTTTAAGAAATAAAAAAACAGTTTTTGCAAGTTTCGGGTATTGTAGAATAGTTCAACTTACCAAATTAGGGTCCTTTTGATCCAATTCATAATTAAATCACACTTTGGATGTAGAAGATTCCATATAATTCATCAACACCATACGCAACTTCAATGTTGGGATCGACCATTTGAAGAGCCAACGAACTTTCTTCAGTGGTTGAAAGCACTTTGGCTCAAAGTGGGACGAGCATATTGTGTTATTTTTTGTTGGAAACCAGCATGGACCCCTTCCTGTCGCATTTATCCACTTTTCTTTTATTTTTGGATTCTTCGGAGAGCTAAAATTTTGAAATAAAAGCAAGGCATAAATGATGATGTTGATGATGATATCAAGACGATTTTCTTGTTTGATGGTTAAGAACCATCCTCATCTCTGTCGATATGTTTGTCGTGGTTTTGGAGGTTTTATATTAGATTTAGAATGAACTGAATAAAAGGCGGATCTCGGTAACAGACTTGTGTTTTGTTTCGACACAACGGCAGCCATGACACATAGACAATAAAACAAAGACAAAATACTAACTAGTGTTGCTACATACATGACATCTCCCTTTGAAACAATATCTTTATTTTGGTCATAGTATGTTAAGACTGGGGCATTTGTAATAATGCTTTTTAAATTATTATATTCAAGGTCATGTTTTTCTGACCAATGCCATTCTGTGTTCTTCAACAAACGTGATCTCAAATTAGAGGCATTTTGTGATAAATTTTCTATATATGAGCCTAGATATGTAACCATGCCTAAAAAGCGTTGTAACTCGGTAATATTTGAAGGTGGTGGCATGTCACAAATAGCTTTTATTTTGTTCTGATCAACTCTTACACCCTCTTTACTGAAGACATGTCCTAAGTATGTGACTTCGCTTTGACAAATATTTGACTTTCCTTTGTTAAATTTAATACCTGTTTCTAGCTCTTTCTAGTACTTTCTTTAGACTGTAATCATGTTTTTCTTTTGTTGAACCATATACGAGTAAGTCGTCCATCATGACTTTAACTCCTATGTCACTAAACTGTGTTATCATAATTGAATGAAATATTTCTGGAGCGGCATTTATACCAAAGGGTAGCCTAAGAAATCTATAGCGCCCTTGTGGTGTAATGAAAGTACATAGCTTTGAAGAAGCTTTCTAGTTTAAGCATGTAAAAGCCTTTATTAGCATCTAGAGTAGAGAAATATTGAGCTCCTGACAAACTAGATTTGATTTCGTCGATTGTTGGAAACTGATAGTGTGCTCGCATGATAGCTTCATTAAGCTTACGAGGATCAATACATCTAAGTCTATCATTTTTCTTTGATATGAGGACTATTGAACTCACCCAATCGGTTGGTTCATTGACTTTAGTGATAATATTGTCTTTTTCTAAATTATTTAATTCTTTCTTAAGATCATCAAGGAGACTAAATGGGACTCTGCGACAAGCATCTACGGATGGAATTGCATCTGGATTTAATTTTAAATGACACTCAAAGTTTTTAAGACAACCAATACCTTGGAAACGATCGGCATATTCCGTCAGCAAATTGTTACCGAGAGCGTGACTAAACTGAACATTGGGTATTCTTTTTATCAATTTTAGTTGTTCACAAGTTCTACGACCTATGACATTTTGACATGACAAATCAACAATATGAAATGTAGCTTCATACATTTTGTTATTGTATGGAATATGTATTTGACATTGACCTACAGTGGGTAAAACTTCTCCACTGAAAGTTGACAACTTATGTGTACTCTTGTGAATATTGTCTAAAGACAAATTTAACCTTTTGTATGAACTGAACGACAGAACATTGGTGTCTGCTCCTGTATCGAGGAGAAACCTTATGTTATATTTATTTATAGTTATATTAATCACATATGGGTTGTCACTGACATTGTTAATGTTAGACAAATATAAAGAACTTAGCCAATAATTATTTTCTTGGACACAATTTACATCAGACTGAATATTATTTAATTTTTTATTATTAAAGCATACCGAAGCAAAGTGGTTTTTCTATCCACAGCTCCTACAGGTGACTCCTTGTGCTGGACAGCGTATTCTGTGAATTTGACCACATTTACTGCACACCTTATTGACTGGATCGGTAGATCTTCCCCTTTGTAGACTTCTTTGGGTTGTATTGTATCTTGTAGGGCTTTTGTATCTGGCAGGACTTCTGGCTGTTCGGGCTTGAATGTGACTGAGACTTGTTGGTTCTGTAATTGCTTGTGTTTGGATTTTTGTATTTCGTATAGTTTTAGCTAGTGAAACGGCATCTTCAAATGTTTTTGGCTTTTCGATAAGCAAGCGCTCTTTTATGTAAGATGTAGAGGAATTTAGGTTCCAAGAGAATATGTCTCGAAGAAGATCATCTGCGGCTGTTCCGAGGTTACATTGTAGACTGATGTTTTTTAAATCCGTAGCGTAGGCTTCTATGTCCTCGCCTGACAATTGTTTGCGATTAAATAATTTATGCCTTTCCACTGTCGTATTAATTTTCGGCATGAAATAAGACTCAAACTTTTGAATAAGATCTTTGTAAGTTATTTTCTGCATGTCAACATCGAAAGAATAAAATATTTGCAACGCGTCTTGACCTATTGTGTTCAACAAAATGGCGACTTTTCTTAAATCGGATTCTTTTTCGAGGCCATTTGCAGTCAAGTATATTTGCAACGACATTGAAAAATTCTTCCATTCGAGGGGCATATTCGACGAATTAATATTAAGTGTAAATCCGCTCGGCGGGAGAATAATACCTGATGCGGTAATTTTTGCTTCGGCCATTTTGCGTCTGTTGAGCTCGTGGCTTGTCGATGTAGTTCCTCCGACGGCTTCTTTTTACGTATATCTGGATACGCTGACTTCTGACACCATGTCGATATGTTTGGCGTGGTTTTGGAGGTTTTTTATTAGATTTAGAATGAACTGAATAAAAGACGGATCTCGGTAACAGACTTGTGTATTGTTTCGACACAACGGCAGCCATGACATATAGACAATAAAACAAAGACAAAAGACTAACTAGTGTTGCTACATACATGACAATCTCGATAGATCTCCAATCCAAGATAGTATGTTGCAGGCTTAGAAGTGATCTTTAATTTGTTCCCCAAGTCGACTAGAAATTCATTAACCACTTTTGCATTTGTTCCAGCCACTAGGCCGTCATAAATATACAAGGTTATCAAAATTTTCTCATTTTGCCTCCTCCTAAGAAACAAACAAGAGTCTGCATCACTTTGTAAGTTCATGTCTAGTAGCGTTTCGGCTAAATAGGAATTCCAACACCTGGGAGTTTGTTTCAATTTTTTTAATATTAAATGTGTGTAAAGTGATTGATCATTTTAAAGGGTTTTCTTTGTTTTTATTATGTATTTTTTACCTAACTACGACAAAGTATCGATTTAGATTTATGTCATATAAAATTCTGGCAGGGCAACAAACTGAATGCTAACACTGTTGGCTAGAAAGGCGGCGCACGAATTCAATATAGGAACATTTTATGAGGAGTGAAATAATACATGCGTCAACCCACAAGCGTTACGTTTTTATCATTTTTGAACTTTACTGCAGTGAAATGAGATCTAAAATAATAGATTGTTTAATGTTTAAGGAGTTCACTCCTGTCGTGCCACAGTGGTAACATAGACTTTTTTTTATTAGATACATGTAAGCGATGTAAGCACGTCGTTATTTCTTCAAATAAATATTTTCTATCTTTTAAAGGTTATTATTTTTGATATTTTTTTTATTCGGATGGAGGCGGACATGACAAATTTATTAAGGTTCTGTTTTTTGGCATTTCCCCACGAAAACCTAAAAATATGACAGTCCATTGGATCCTCGTAATCCCCAACAATTTATGATTAAAGACATGTTTATAATTATACAACTTTAATATTCTAACTCATGTAATATTTTACAATACTTTTTTGTTAATTAATAAACTTATGTTAATACAAATTATTTTTTATATCATTTATCCTATCTCATCCATCCCTTCTGTCCCATTCTAAAGACTGCGAGCCGTACGTGAGCCGCCGAGCTTTTATAAAATGGCCTGCATGACTTACCTACTTTACATATTGTTACGTACGAGCGGGGGTACGCACTTGGATTGGAAGAAAACACAAGTTTTTAATTAAACGATTTCATTATGTTACACAGTGGTACGCGGATCCCGTCCGCAGGGTCGCCCCTACACGCACGACTAACAACGTACGTACTGTCCCGACGATAAGTTGTCTAACTCACAATACCGTCACCGATATTACGTAGACCACCTACTGTTGTTGCTGTGTTCAACTTCGAATTTACCGCGCGTAGCTTGCTCCCGGACCTGTCAAATTACGTTAAACCTCTTCTTCGCTGAACTGCCCACTAAACTTTTCACTAAATTCAACACTAAACTCGTCACTGTCTTGTATTAAACCTAGTCTTCCAACTCTTTAGTATTGCACTTGTCGTTTCGCTGTTTTGAACTCAACTCTAAAACTGCTCGTTATTTTTTATTTTATTTGACTTGACTTTATGTTGTTGGTCCGAAGACCTCACAACTTTACCGGGGTTTTCGGGGCGAGCTCCTTCGCAAAGCTAAGGTGCTCGAGCCCGGGGACAACTTACGAGGGAGCTCCCTAGGGAGTTTTACCTCGGCTGGACTGTTGCCATGAGAGGGGAATGAATCCGATGATGCCCACCATAGGGCGACACAATGAACTAATTGAGAACGGGCGACGGGTAATATAAAGCCCGAGGGGAAGGATCCCGGCGGACCGGGATCGGCGGTTCGCGGCGGCCTACGCTATCTTACTGCCGTTTCGCAACGTGTTATGGCTGGGAGAGAAGAAACGGCGAAAGAAACTTCCCAGCAACACGCCTAGTCTATCCTGTGGGGGGGCTATGTCTCCTGGCGTCCCTCGTGAGGACGTGGAGAGATCGTGATTGGCGTTGTATGAGAAGCCGCCGTCTGTGTCTGTCTGTCGGTGCCTGCCAGCCTGACGTCCTAACCACGGGCGGGCTGATCCGGGCCAGCAGTTTTGTAACTGCTCGTTAGGTGCCCTTACGCTGCTTATATACCCGGAAGAATCTTCTAGAATCCATAATTTTGATCTTTTATTTACTATCTGTCCCTTTCTAAACATCTATCTATCTCTATCTTTTCCTTCCCGAACCTTCTATTCCAGAACTTTCGTTTATACATCTATTCCTTTCTAACATCTATCTATCGCTGTATTTTCCTTCCCGAGCTTTCTATTCTAAAACTTTCGTTCATCGTCTATCCCTTTCTAAAATGTATCCACTCTTGTCTTTTCCTTCCAGAATCTTCTACCTTTTTCTAAAAGTCTTGAGACCGACTTACGCTGCCAGAAGCTTCTACTCTCGGTCTCCACAATATTATTATACTTCACTTGTATAATATAATGGACTTACATTGTTATCACTTGTTTACCTTGCCTGCTGTGTATTTGACAGGTATTTGCAAGAGTAAAACAACCAGTGCAGTCAATGTTATTTACATGTTCAAACAAAATAATATCCTATCCTACTAATATTACAAACGCAAAAGTTATTAAGAACATATGGACGTATGTTTGTTACTCGTTCACGCAAAAACTACTGAATGGATTTTGATGAAACTTTACGATAATAGCTTACACATAACACAGGCTATAGTTTATAAAGATATAGTGTGACTTATTATCCAAAATATAACGATTTTCCATCAGCACGCAGGTGAAACCGCGGGCGCATCTAATTTAACTTATAATTAGATTTACACAGATTAAATTATATACATTTTAATGAGACGAGACTTTTCTCTATCTATGACAGTTGTCAATAATAACTATAAAATGTGGCCTGGCCTGTAGGCGTCATTAGGGAGTCCCCTATTATATGTATATACTCTGTGTTAAGGAATGAAGCTCTTCGTCACGTCGCACATCGTAGTAGTAGAAAAATGCGTAAACAAAATAATGTGACTTGCGCCACCTCATCTGTTACGGGTGTGGCCCCTAGTAAATACTGGCGGAGTAAGGTTGGCTATGACGCTGGTGTAACAAACTTCTACTATATGCGTCGATTTGCTATTTCCACTAGGTGGGCTGTGTGCTTGTTTGCTAGCTTCGGAATAAAAAAAAACTTCAACGGACAAGTGGAAAATCTTCAACTGACAAGTGACAAAATTGAAAAAAAAAAAGGTTTTCAAATTGAAAAGTACATTAACATTGCAACAAATAGTGGCTCTACTTTTAAAATAGCTATTAGTAAAATGTTCGTAATACACGCATTTCACAATAAACATGATGAACAAACTAAGTTATATTGTATTTTTCAAATAGAGTTTCAAAACGTGTTTATTTTTCGTAGAAGATTATTTTGGTATTTCAAACTTCACTATAGTTATTTTTTATTTCAATTATACTATTTAATAATGTTTATTAAAGGGGTGATAAGAGCAAGTGGAGATCTATAAAGTCTGCCTTCCTCTATGGGAATTCCCTCTGTGCCGAAACGAAAGAAGAATACTAATTCCAGCGGCCGGGCGGCCTGTCGTAAGAGGCGACAAAACAACCACCATCCCTGGTCTAAAGTATGCCGCCGTGAGTTGTGTTCCGGCGTCAGGGCCCAGGTTCCAGGTTTCTATCAAGGCCGACAGTGCATTGGCAGCACCACTGATATTGCTAATGTCCATAGGTAACGGTTACCACTTTCCACCACAGTTGGGCCGTCAGCTTTCTGCTGTGCTTCAGCTATAAAAAACAATTTAATAATTGGCGTGATTATATTATTATGTATTATCCCCGCAAATTGCTATTGCGCCTGGCCGCCATTTTGGTGACGTAACCGTAGCCGAACACTCAGTACTGTTAGCATCACTGGCCGGCGACTACGCGTACATATCTAGTTGCGGATGAAGTCACGTGAATGTTAATTTGACAAGGTTCCAGCGATTAGCAATTTGCGGGGATAATACGTATTTCGAATATATGAAACTGTTTGTACTGTATATGTACATTTTTTCGTAATTTTTGTTATGGTGAACAATAAAGTGTATAAAAAAAATATGTACTTCAACTGTATATGTATGTATATGTACTTCAAAAAGTGCCATAGGTTATGTTTCACTGATAAGTATTTTTAAATAATTTTTTGAGTTAATATTTATCTATTATAGTTATTTGCCCCCCCCCCCCCCTTGCTAAAATGTATATCACAGTTTAAATAATGGAATTAAAACATCAAGTATTTTGTTGTTATTTATTTTGTTCACATAAATTAATTACATTGTTATCGCATAACCTAAAAAGATTAAATATTAAACTATGTTTAGTAATACTCTAGCGATGTTTATATCTATTTAAGCAAACACAAAATGTTTTATACATTTCGAACATAATTTTTCGAAAATATTAAAAAAAAAAAAGAAATCACAGTGCTGTTCACTTGCAAGTAACTTTAAAAGTTACTTTTAGAAACGTAAAAATAACTTACTTTATAAGTAACTTAAGTAACATAATTTGTAATGAGTTTAGCGCTCACATACTTAATGAATAATGATTTAGTTAGAAGTTGTAACTAAGTAGATTTGAAAGCCTAAGAAAGCGATTGCTTAACGTTGTAAAGCAGGATATGACAGTTTTGAGTCTCTTGAACTCTATATCTTCAAAATCACTATTTTCAAACTGTAATGGACACTAAAGTAATAATCTAATAGGAAGGCATATTTTGGCAAACGAAAACAGAATTAACTTACAAATGTTATTTGATTTTAATCATTTTACTGATTAATGTATGGCAAAGGTATTGCTATGTTCTGTTTGTCGTGAAATTTTGTGAAATCGTTTTCATTGTCTTCATTGCTTACTTTGATAGTTTTATATTCTTTGATTTCTTTTGGAGTAATTGTTGTTGTTGGAACATTTTGTTTCGTAGGAACACTCTTCGCTGTTTGGAGCGTTGGATTGGGGTGAATTAAACCCTTTGGTGTTAGTGGAGCATCGTTGCTTTTGGCATTAGGAGTTGAATGCGTAATTGCCACAGTCACGGCTGGTGTTTGAGAAGTTTGAGTATCACGACCGTCTCTTTTACCCTGCTCTTCATGGGTTATTGGTGGGTAATGATTGCCGATTCTAGGATCCTGTCCGTTAATATCAATCATCAAAGCGTCTTCTTCAGTTGTAGGTAACGCGGACGGTTCAACGACATCCGTAGAATCAGGCTTAGCGGTTGTCAGAAGTTTTAACTCGTGGTATTTTAATTCATCATAATTTTCTGGAGTTGCCGCTGTTGTAGAAATTTCATTGATACTTTTAATTTCATTCTTATTTGTTACAGCACTGGTGTGGGTTTGTAGAGTCTGCTCATTAGATGTAGAATGTTCAGGTTTAATGGTTGAAGTTGATACTGCTTCTGTGCTAGTAGGTTTTGTGTCATCACTTTTACGCACTAGCCTTGTGCCGTTTTCTAAGTCCTGCGCTATTAATATTGGCACATTTTGGCTGGAAATCTCTGTATCCTGCGTCGTAGGTGTCGAGCTTACCTTGTGCTCCGGTAGAACTCCTTTATATTCTGACACGGGTACAGCAAATGCTTGTATTTGGAACTCGTATCCCCGGAACACTGCAGGACTCTTTAGTTCAATGGTAACGTTTTGATGACCTACTCCGCCTTCTACTATGTTAGCTTCACCGTCTTTCTCAGGTCGTAGATCGAGAATGTTAATCGAATTGATGATTTCATCGTTAATAGCGTTAATAGTCACATTATGCACTTGACGCCAAATCGCGGGGCTGGCTTCTTTTTTCTCGTCGAAAATCTTGTGACCGATGTTCATGGGACCAACGGCTAAATCGTTGGCGGTCGCAAGACCCACAAACAGGAGAATCCCAAAACCAATCATGTTGAATGTTTAGTTGTGACTGAGTAATGATGTGTCTTGTATTAGTTTATATAGAGCACGTTGAGGAAAATTTTGAACTTAATCAAAACCACAATATTGTAATTCACCTTAACATTTTTTATTGCCGTAAATGTATAATGTACGTCTTCCTATAGGGAAATTTTAGGTTTGTACAGTGACAAACAAAATGTGGTCACAAGAACGAACAAATTTGTACCAAAAATTTCGCGCTGTAATTGTCTCAACATTTTTTCGAACAGTTAGTTCTTAGAAAATTTGATACAAAAAATTAACTATCGTTGGAATATAATAATAATATAATATCAGCCCATAAATGTCCCACTGCTGGGCTCGGGCCTCCCATTATAGGGGAAACAGACAGTATACCCCACCACGCTTGTCCAAGGCGGCTTGGCAGGTTTGACACATCGGTTATCTCGATGTGCAGGTTGCATCACGATGTTTTCCTTCACCGTTGTTAGCACGTGGTAATTGTAACAATATGCACATTAGATCAGAAAACTGACTAAGAGGTGCATGCATTCCGGTCAGGATCGAACCCGCGCTCTTCGATTTAGGGGCGCGTGCGCTAGCCATTATGCTACCACTCGTTGGAATATGATGATACTTAAATGTATACATATTTATTATTTATCTATAAACATTGATATACTTTGTATAAATAAGTATTTCTATGGTATGTAGTATAACTATTAAATATATTAAATGTCTGTATATTATGTATACTATATAACACTAGAGGCCCGGGCAGACGTTGTCCTACTTTGAAAAAATCTAGGACGCGATCCCAGCGCCACCTACCGGTTTCAATTGTGGATTTAAACCATCCGGGGACCCACTCAAACAAAAACAAATTCACCAAAATCGGTCCAGGTGATTAGGAGAATTCTAGAACCCGATCTCAGCGCCACCTACTGGTTCCAACGGGATAAAACGTATCCTATGTCCGTCTCCTGGTTCTAAGCTACCTCCTCACCAATTTTCAGCCAAATCGGTACAGCCGTTCTTGAGTTATAAATAGTGTAACTAACACGACTTTCTTTTTAACCGACTTCGAAAAAAGGAGGAGGTTCTCAATTCGTCGGGATCTTTTTTTTTTTTTTTTGTTGCTTTTTTTATGTATGTTCGCCGATAACTCCGTGATTTATGATCCGATTTACGTGATTCTTTTTTGTTCGACGCGGAATAGCTTCTAATTGGTCCCTTAAAAATTTAAAATAGTTTGGCCCAGTAGTTTTCATTTTATGAACATTTTTCATGGAAATAATTTTCACTCCGTTTCATATGTACACCGATTACTCTGAGATTTATGATTCGATTTACGTGATTCTTTTTTTGTTCGACGCGGAATAGCTGCCATGTGGTCCCCTAAAAATTTGACATAGTTTGGCCCAGTAGTTTTTATTTTACGAACATGTTTTTGTTCCCGTTTCTTGGGACCTATATTTTTTAAGAAGCGCGGCTCCATTCGTAGGTCCACCTATACATACCTAGACACTAAAAAGTAACAAATAAAATTTAAAAACTTCGTTTAAAAAAACCGACTTCAAAAACTAAAAAACTAAAATGAATAAAATAACTTATTTCTAAAGCTATTATTATTAATATATATTATCTAAAACATCTTGAAGTCGGTGCAAAGTAAAACATAAAAATTACTATATTTTGAAAATTACTAAGCACCGACTTTAAGATGTTTTAGATAATATATATTAATAATAATAGATTTAGAAATAAATTATTTTATTCATTTTAGTTTTTAGTTTTTGAAGTCGGTTTTTTTAAACGAAGTTTTTAAATTTTATATATTACTAGCGGCCCCGGCAGACGTTGTCCTGCTCTGAAAAAAATAGGGGTTGATCGTAAAGGTTGAAAATTTAGGGTTGTATGTATTTTTAATGCTGTATCATAAAAAAAATACCAATAATTAAAAAAAAAAATGGGGTGGACTACCCTTAACATTTAGGGGGATAAAAAATAGATGTTGGCCGATTCTCAGACCTACCCAATATGCATACAAAATTTCATGCGAATCGGTCTAGCCGTTTCGGAGGAGTTTGGTAACTAACACTGTGACACGAGAATTTTATATATAAGAAAGATATAGATTTGTGTAGTTATTACTAAAATGTAAGTAGTTGTACCAAAATTACGGTGCTTTTTCGATATTAAGTCAAAATAAGGTGAAAAATTTATATTTTCAATAAAAAAAAATACAGTGTGTTTGGGACATAAAAAATAAATAATATTAAAAAAAATCGCTTTTATAGAAAATGCAACTAAGAAATAGAAAATAAATTTTAATAAATTTGAATTAAAAATAGGGTAAGATAAAATGATTTTATTGTAAAAAAGCGTGGGGTACATGGTATCAATAGTTATAAATATTTTATGAACAGATATGAGTAGAAGGGTTATTTTGATAGTATCCTGAAAAGCACCCCACGCTTTTTTACAATAAAATCATTTTTCTTACACTATTTTTAATTGATATTTATTTTCTATTTTTTAGTTGGATTTTCTATAAAATCGTTTTATTTTTTTGAACAAGTTGGCGGTAGGCTGAATAAAAACTTTGACAATACACGTTTGACAAATGTCATCTTTGTCTTCCGTGACCACGGCCACTGAAAAGCGGCCGAAACGTCGGATAAACCTAAATGAAATAAATTACCGCGCTTAAAACCATTAAAACGTAGTTTTATTATATTATTTATTTCTAATTTTTTAGTGATTTAATTCCCTTCTCCGTGGAAACTTTGAAAAAAGAATTAAATACACTCTATAAAATGGAACGTTATGTAAAAATAAGCATTTTTTAAAACGGTTTTTAAACACAAGCTTTTGAGATCCTGCATGTCATGTAGCAGCAGAGTGCTAGCCAAGACAAGTAAAACGAGCTCAAACACGACGGGTCTATCTTGTTTAGTTCAGGAGTTCCTATGGCCACCTTCCGACTCCATCACCAGATCAGCTCCATGGTACCATATTATTGCATTGTCAAGCGATATACACATACGTGCAAAATTACAGATCAATCGGAAATCGGGAAGTCGATCAAATTTAACTTGAAAGATTCCGTTACATTCTAACATACGTATGAAGCTAATAAAAGCGTATTAAAAATAAAGTAATTAACTAAGTTTATCATAGAAAATACATCCTCTTTGTCATTGCTTGTTTAAAACGTGAGACCTATATCTTAAATCAAATCTGAAATAAATAAAGTCACCTAAAACATCTTTATCACCGATGATACAATATTTACGTGACAACTATCGACAAGTTGATCTCACGCGTGTTTAGCTTCCTAATTTGATGGAACTACGCACGGAGATCACATCGTGGTGAGGTCTGAGCCCATAATGGATATAAATACTTTATCTGTTCTATTGTAATATATGAAGAGTTCTTAAAATACAAATCTTTTTTATGCAACTTTGTGACTCGCCATTCCTTATGTCACGCGCAAATTGTCAGATTATTGAAATGTAGACTTAAGGCAAACTACTAAAAAGGTTTGCTTCCAACAGCTATACATATAATTAACTCATCTTGTCTTAATCTGACGCGCTTGAGTTATTTTAACGATTGTTTTTTTCACAATCTTCGCCCTATGTGGAGCGAAGATGTGGTCTAGGATGTAGCGCGCTTACCTAGAAGGTACCTATTCACACGGGACTTGATGACACCCAGGTTATAAGTATAGGGAAAGACAGACTTTTTTATATTGCAGGAGTTCAGCACACAGGCAGACGGCCCACTTGATAGAGAGCGGTTACCATCGCCTATAGACATTAGCAATACCAAAGGTGCTGCTGCTCTCTTAAGGGAGACTGGAACCTGGTAATTAATGCCGGAACACAACTCAAGGTTGTTATGGCTACATACTCTAGACCAGAGGTGGTAGCCATCCAGTCGGGTAAATGCCCTACCACCTGGCTGTGGGTTGTTTTGTCGCCTCTTACGACAGGCGGCCCGGCCGCAGGAAATTGTATTCTTTCTCCGTTCCTGCACGGATAAGACTCCGGCAATGAGTTCCACTCCGTTGCGGTGCGTATGATGAAGCTAGATGCAACTAGATTTTTTACTACTTATCGGCTTCCCTAAACGCAGGACCCTATATGAAGGGTTCATATATGGTGGGGGTACATAACAGGGTGCAAGGTTTCTGCCCTTATGTTATTTTGCCACGCTCGAGTAAATCTCAAAATCCCCGCTTAGCCTTCCCCTACTAAAAGATCTTAAACATGTAATGACTGCAAATTAAAGAAGGCTACCGAGATGCCCACTGTTAGCAAGGAAGAAGAATAGTAAATAATTGACCATTGCTTGGAAACAAATATGCTTTATAACGAACGATACGAGTTACGTACCACACTGCAATCATAGTTGACTCTACCAATCCATTTCTGTTTTTATAGAAGTTCTCATTCAAAACTTTCTCAAAAATAAACGTTTTATTATTTAAAACATTTTTAAATTAAACCAGCCAACTCTGCATTCCTATTAGCTGCGAGGGGGCTCCATGTTGTGTACCACACCGCTGCCAGTGCGGAACTATGGTGGATTCGTATGGACACCACGGATTATCATGTCTACATAGTGTTGGCCGAAGATCTCGCTATGCCAGCCTCCGCCGTACATCATCTGTCAAGCTCTTGTCAGCGTTGGCGTACCAGCCATCCTAGAGCCAAATGGCTTGGTCAGCGACGATGGCAAGAGGCCGGATGGAATGTCACTTATTCCTTGGAAGATGGGAAGGCCGCTTGTGTGGAATGCGGCATGCGTTGACACTCTGGCGGCATCTCATCTTCTAGTGACTAATGCAGGGGCTGGCAACGCTGCTTCAACAGCTGAAGATCTCAAACGGCGAAAATATGGAACCCTAGGAAGGGGTTACATATTTTTTGGAGTTGAAACTTTAGGTCCGTAGGGTCCATCGGCAAAGGGTTTCTTCAAAGAAATTAATAAGAAACTCTTTGATACCACCCGTGATCAGAAGGCTGGTTCGTATTTCGCGCAACGAATCAGTATTGGCATACAATGGCAATGCAGCCAGCCTTCTGGGCACGCTTCCCTCTGGCAGCGATTTGTTACATTCTTCATATTAATTAATTTATTTTTTTGTTGATTTTTAAGTTATTCCCATTGTTTTATTGTAGTTAAATTCGAAATAAATAGATATACTTATAGTAATAAGTTGTTCGTTATGTCTGTCCAAACCAGCCATAACTTTCAGTTTATGGCTAGTTTCATTTAAAAATATATTTACGAGAGTAATTTTAGAAATTATGAAAAAAATTCTTGCTAAAAAGAAACCAACTTCAAGAGTAACTAAAAGCAAAAAATAAGTATTTTCTACAACATAATGACGTCGGTGCGGAGTAAAACGTAGAAAATTACTTACTATATATATAAACACGAACATTGTACATGACCGAGCTAAGCAAGTTATACTTGTCTTATGGGTAATAGATAACGGACCATTCTGGGCCATATCCCAGACCATAGTAAATAATGGAAAAATTCGTTTACGAAATGGCATGGTAAATGCAGTGAGATGAGGAACGAATTAAGAGCCTTTTTTGAAGTCGGTCAAAAAAGGATTTCATTAAAACATTCAATTTATGGTTTTAAGTTTGACAGATGTAATAATAACAGCCAATAAATGACCCACTGCTGGGCTCGGGCCCATAGGGGCAACGGACAGTATACCCGTCACGCTTGTCCAAGGCGGCTTGGCAGGTTTGACACATCGGTTATCGCGATGTGCAGGTTGCATCACGATGTTTTCCTTCACCGTTGTTAGCACGTGGCAATTGTAACAATATGCACATTAGGTTAGAAAACTGACTAAGCGGTGGATGCGTTCCGGCCAGGATCGAACTCGCGCCCTTTGAGCTAGAGACGCGTGCGCTAGCCATTACGCTACCACGACTTGTTATTGAAGAACTTTTCCATAATTAGATATATTTCGCAAGACGATTCATCATTTCAATGCTAACTACGACACGCTAGGTTAACTGGTTTATATTATTTTCCCTGTGATTATTCAAAAGTGAGTTTGATATCATAATATGAATAACACTAGGGCTTTTACCGTGGCTTATGACTCAAATCTGTCATATTTTCATACATCACACCTAATAACCTCCTGTTAAAGGCACCTGCACATTCTTCAACATTTTACTCCAAATCCTTCGCTGTGCAGGCTGTTTGCCTTTGGAACTCTTTACCCGTAGATGTCAGAAAAGCTAAATCACTTGCCATATTTGTAAAAAATCTGTCAAAAACCATTACCTTAGTATATAATAAAATATCTATTTTTCTTAATTTAGCTGTTTACTATCCAGATTGTATTCTTGTTCCTTTAAAAAAAAAATCTTTTTAATTTAATTATACCTAGACATATGTTGTTAAAATATCCTCTCAGTTAGGTCGCCTGGAAGAGATCCCTGTTGGGATAGGCACGCTATTAAATTAAATTTACTATATTTTTTTTAAAACAGTTATTTTAGGACCACCAAATAAAACCATACAATTCATCGCTCGCCATTTTGCTGAAGAAGACCTTTATTTTATTTTTGACATTGACAGCTTAACCAATCAATGCGTTCCATTTTATAACAGCCGCCTTTTGTTTTGTCGTTAAATTATTGTAATTATTTATTCTGTAATTGTATATCTGGTGAACAATAGTGTTTTTTATTCTATCCATTCATATAAAAGCGGAATTAAGTCGAAAGAGTTATGCAACATTTAACAGTTGTTCTGATTACACTATTTCTAAATGTTTGTCCATGATCTTTATATGTAAAGTAGGTAGACGGATGGAAGACGTATTCTTTTTCCAAGGTAGGTAGGTATAATATACCTAACTAATTTTCGTACAAAAACGAGACATCGCTACAATTGTGTGTAATATTTTCATAACAAAGAAAGATAACAGAATTATTATGAAACAAAAGAAAGATAACAAAATTATTATGAAACAAACTTTATTGGAATAATTTTCCTAATTAATTTCATGTTCAGTTGATTTTGCGGTTAGTCCATTCACAAGACAACTGACTGAGTGACTAAGTGTTTACCAGCATGCTATGGGCATTCTAATGAGCATGTGTCGCGTCACTTATTGTAGTCAATAAATAGGGGCCAAGTTTAATGCTTTACGTTTGTTATGTCCTAAAAGTTAAGTTCACGGTCGAAAGTTTTGCACTGACGTACATTCGACGAATCATGTAAGGACATGTCAAACTAAAAAAAATGTTTGTGTGTGTACTTATGTACACGCGTTAGAAGTTATACTTCTATGGCGTATCAAGATAAAAATCTTTTCATAAATTTTATCTTTTGCCTTATTCTACGTTTGTAGAAACTAACTTCAAGGTGTCGGTTGACTATAGCTAAATTCAGGGTGTCGGTTTTTCGTGACAGTGTGCGCGCGCATCGTAAAAGTATAACTTAAAAACTAAAATGTTGACTATGGCTAACTTCAGGGTGTCGGTAGACTATAGCTAACTTCATGGTGTAGGTTTTTCGTGTGAAGGTGTGCGCGCGCATCGTAAAAATTTACTCTTATAATTTTTCCCTAACGCGCCTAAAGAAGTATAACTTTAAAAATATATTAAGTTTGATTATCTATAATATTATAAAATTCTAAACATGTTGCATCTGTACATTGAAGCTATTAAAAAAAACGGAATAGACTATGTAAACGATGGAGAACACAACGCAATTTTTTTAGATTTCTTGTCTGTTTGTTCAGGATTCACGTAAAAACTACTGGCCCGATTTCGATACGGTTTTCGCTGATCGACAGCAATTTCAAATCTGCGATAAGTGTTTTTTATACTGGGAATGTATAAAAAAGCTGGATGGCAGAACGTGGCAATTATATAAGGGTTCCGTTTCTGCTAAAATGTCTACGAAACCCTAACAAGGGCAGCATTTCAAACGAGTCCCACCTAGGGCGGGAGCCAGCCAAAATCCGCCACTAGATAGCTCAGTAATAGGGTAGTTGAAAGATAAACCAACTGACATTTTGTATAAGCAAGTCATAATTGTAACGAGTCAAATAGCGTAATTATTTAAATGGTAATGAAAGTTATTTTTATAATTATTCTTTAATTATTCATTCATCATTCATTATTCAAAACCAATTACGATAAATGTAAAGAAATGATTTGGTATTGCAAACAACTGCTGTAGTATAATAGTAGGTACTAGGTAGTGTGTCGCAGTTGTTAGCGCCCATTGCGAGACAACTCGTTTGTTATACATTAAAAACAACAAAAGTATCTTTAAAATTTATATATTTGGAAATTACTTCGTATTAATATTTGTAATGTATGTGGAAATGTATGTATAATGTTACTGGGAGTAACAGCGAAACTTCGCTTGCGTTGTCGTGAGGACGTATTTCGTAAATTGCAACGGCAGTATCAAAAAGCGCGAACGTCATCTTTTTGGTTATATTCGTCTACGGAAAACACGTCGTTTAAAAAGTATTACAAGTGTTGACCCGGGATATAAACTAGCTCACAGGAGACCGCGTGGAACCGGGGATCCCGCGGACTTCCCCCCTCCTTTTATGGAAGAGGGTATTCCAAGAAAGGACACTCCCTTGCGTCATCAAATCATATAAACTATAGTAGAATTATGTTCTCCGTGCAGTTTGGGTCATAAATCAAACTCGGCCTCAGCCCGGCTAGGGCGGTGAGCATGTTGCGCGGGCGCAACGCCATTAACGATAAAAACTCATTGTTATAAAAATCATTATTATCTTTTTTGCTGTTAATTTTAAACTTAGATATAAGTATTTATATTTATTTTTAATATAACTTGTTACATTCTAAAGTTTTGTACTTATAGTTTTTTAATACATAGATACCTAATTAATAATTTATTTTCAATCATTATTATTCTTATTTTAATTAATACGTTGTTTTATCTATATATATTTTTTCATTTATATCACTAACCCACAAAATGACAAAACTAAATACACTATCGATAACGCTTATCGACAACAATAATGCGTATCACTATGCCGGCCCATAAGGCCCGTGAGTGGAAGAGAGAGCGAAATACTCGCTTCACCGCTCCGATTATTTATGAATGAGCCAAACTGCACGGAGAAAATAATTCTACTATAGCTTTCTTTTAAATTCGTTCACGCCATGCTCTAACGGAGAGACAGATAGATAGATAAAATTTAAAAATTGTCGAGTTGGGAATCTGCTGGTTCGAATTAACCCACCTGATAGTCCAGACCAACGAATGAGTTCATCATCCCTTGCACAATTATTGTTGATAAACTGTCGGTTCTACTAAGAAATTAGGTGTTTCAAGTCCATGAGTAAGAAAAATATGGACTATTATTAATATTATCCAGAAAGCATGCACCACTCAGGCCCTTTTCCGACCCAATGAGTAATTTTACACGTCTTGCAAGACCACGATCCATAAAAATGGCCCGGACTTTTGGAGGGCTTGCGTGGAGCTATGGGAAGGCCATCAGGTAGAGGTCCCTTACTCTAAATGTGGCGTGATACTGACCGGCGTTTATCCCCGTCTACATCATATAATAAGGGACCCAAGGACAAGCCCCGGCCAGTGTAGGACTATTGTGGGAAATGAGAACAAAAAGTACCGGGCTATTGGGGTAAACTACTAGTAGTACTAGAGGTCAGGGAACATGGGGACTATGGCGTATGTCCGTCGCAGTGTTCGAGGAACATGGATAAATGGGCAAACGGTGACTCGCCATTTCTGGATTATTATTATTATACACAGGGAAAGAGACATTGAAAACTCATTTCTATAACTAGAAATGACGCGTCAATAAAAAACATTAATTAAACAAGGAAAACGAAAAAGATTTAATTACGAATTGAAATAATATAAATAAGATGATATAAAGTATTATCACCGCAAATTGCTATTGCGCCTGGCCGCCATTTTGGTGACGTAACCGTAGCCGATCACTCGGCACTGTTCGGCATCAATGGTCGGCGAGTACGCGTACATATCGAGTTGCGGATGACGTCACGTGAATGTCAATTTGACAAGGTCCCAGCGCATTAGCAATTTGCGGGAATAATAATCGAAAACTTCATTGTTGACAATAATCTGGTTTTGAACAGGGGCATTTCTCCTTCATTTTCAGCCCTTTCGCCATTTGCTTCATGAATGGATGAACTTCGTCGCTGAAGAACGGTCTAGATGAAAATCAAAATTATTATAAACAATAAATACCACGCTCTCACAGAATACCGGCTCAATACTTGCCTTGAGCTAATCGTATAATCGTTGGCTCTGAGTTTCCTTGGGAACAATGTATAATTTCATAAAAGTGTAAAACTCACATAAGAACTACTAGGCCGATTTTGATACGGTTTTCGCTAATCGATAGTAAATCGTCAGACAAAATCTGCGCTTTTTTATTTCGGGAGCCTGCGGGAATTTTCATGCGAATGGTTTAAAGTGGCCATAATGTAAAACCCGGATCCCAATGCAATTTTTTAATGTGAATGTATATATAATTGTGTTTAGACATCTCTAGTAGAATAGTTGTAGTTGTGTATATTAGAAACTATGTATGCCGGGTTTGTACCGGAGTTTCCGGGATTAATATGTATTTGTATTAAAAGATTCAATACCCTGCTGGAAATATGTTTTTGATTTTAAATATTGCAAAACGATTGTAATATACGTTACCTGTCCAACGTGGACGAAGTTGCGGGCAAATTCTTGCAATATATATGTAGGTATCTACATAAGTATGTATATTTATGTTATTTCTGAGGAGTTTGTTTGTTTAATTGAACGCACTAATCTCAGGAACTACTGGTCTGATTTGAAAAATTCTTCCAGTGTTAGATAGCCCATTTATCGAGGACGGCTATAGGCTATATATCATCACGCGAACACCAATAGGAGCGGAGCAACAATGATGAATGTTTCAAAATCGGTTTTTTTTATAACTTACTTTTTTCTAACACTATTCCACGTGGACAAAGTAGCGGGCAGAAGCTAGTATACTTATATTCCAACTAGAACGCTTACCGACACAGCATCCTGTTAATCTCCTGTTGGTATTCTTCGGTGGCTATCTGGCACTTCTTAATTTGTTCCAACTCTTCTTGGCGAGCTCTTTCCTGAAATGACGATACAACTACTTCAATAATGCCACTGATCATCACTTGAATAGTGATTCAGGTGATGATCAGTGGGCTTAAAACAACCACTTTTGGAGAATCGTCTAGTGAAAGCAACATGTGTATATACTTTGACACTTTCCATATGCGTTTAACGACCTTCGTGACATTTCGACATAGAAGAGTTGTGCTGGAATCATTTACTTGAAAAGCTGGCAACTTAGAAAGAAAGAAAGAAAAGACGTATTTCTAAAAATGCGACACTTAACAATAATTAATGATAATAATGGAAACGTGTGCCGCAATGTGCGAAATGAGGTTGGAAACGTAGTCCGACAGAGTACTACCACTGCAGCTTGGGCAAAGTGGCATGAGGTGTCATTTCTGACCCCAAAATGCCGGTTAAATTAAAAGGACAGGTCTATAAATCCATCATTAGACCTGTCCTTTTGTATGGCAGTGAAGCGTGGCCAGTACTTGAGCGACACAAGCAAGAACTGCGTGTCACGGAGATGAATATGCTGCGATGGATGTGTGGAGTGACGCGGAAAGACCGGGTCAGGAACTCCCGCATCCGGGGCAGTCTTCATGTCCGTGACATAGCACGCTAGTACGGCCACGTTTTGCGGAGACCGGCAAATTACGTGGGGAACAAATGTCTAGCCATGCCGCCTCCGCCAGGTCCCGGTGGAAGGGGTAGGCCCAAGAAATGCTGGCTTGACGTCGTGAAGGATGACATGCGTGCCAATGGTCTCAAAACGGGAGATGCTGAAGACCGCGTTAAGTGGAGTAGAAAAAGTAGGAAACCGGACCCTGGGCGTCGGAGTGAACGCTCCAAACGCAGCCGGGATATAACGCTCGGATGATGATGATGAGTACTACTGATCTTCAGTGCCCACTTTCTTAATCACAAAATTCATTTAACCCACGGTAAAAACAAGCAAAATGTAGTTAAATTATAGTCAACGTATACGTGAAAGGAATAAATAACATAGAAAACAAAGATAGCATAATTTAAAAAAAAAAAGTGTGCGTGTACTAGTGTACACACGTAAGGAGTGAAATTTCTTTATGACCTTATTTTTCGAAAAATGATCTATTAACTTTACAGAAATTGGTTAAATAAATCAAGCCCCTACCACGGTCGAATCGAACTTGGTAGGGGCAAGAAAAATATGGTGCGTAACGGAAAAAATGTGACGCGTAACCGAAAAATGTGACGGTAATTTTTTTTCCAACGCTGATAAAGAAGTTTCACTTCAAAAAGTAAAGATAAGTATGTACCTAAATAATAAATAAACCTAAATAAAGCACTTATTATATGCACATGTTACATGTGAAACATGTGGTTAAACTGTATGGACTTTGTTCCATTTCCTGTTATTGTGGCGTTAGTACTGAAAAACAATGTACGTGGTGCCAGACATTATGTTTTATCTATGGTGCCATTTGCCACATCACTCTAACTTCACAATGGCCACCTTTGCCAGATTCACAATAATAAAATCTTGGCTTAAAAATAGGCGGCCTTATCTTGAAAAGCTATTATCCGTGCAGGAACGGAGAAAGAATACAATTTCCTGCGGCCGGGCGGCCTATCGTAAGAGGCGACAAAACAACCCACAGCCAGGTGGTAGGGTATTTGCCCGTCTGGATAGCTGCCATTCTTAGTCTAAAGTATACCGCCATAACAACATTGAGTTGTTAGCAGCACATTGTTAGCAACTTTGGTGGGCCGTCAGCCTGTCTGATGAACTCGTGCAATAAAAAAAACTAATCTAAGTTGAACTATGTAGTATTGAAATTGTTATTACTTAAATTTTATGTATATAGCGCGTGGGTTAGGGTGGGAGAGGAGAAGCCTGCCTATCGTATGCGTGAGAGAAAAGGGAAGCCAGACAGACTGGTGTCGTAACGCGTTACATAACGAAGCGGTTTACCCTCCCATAAGAAGTTATCACTTGAAAAAACGCTCTCTCGCAGACAACCTAACTTGAAGTACATTCTTACCAAATTGTTGCTAGTATTCATATTGATATAAAGATGTCACAATAATTAAGTATTTCAACTTAGCGTAATAATTACTCACTATGCGTAACAACATTAGTCATTAAAATACTAAATGACCGATTCGGTGAACTTTGACTTTTTTGTTATTTTCCATGATTCAATTAGAATGAGTTTTGGATGTATGGGTACTAAGAATTTTATAGGGAAGGAGCAATCAAAATTCTGTTCGACTCATATAATGGCGGCCAATCATCGCATCTATATACTAAATGAATTATGAGCATTCTATGACCGAAGCGAATATAACTGTGGCCCGCCTAAGGAAACCTAGCGCGAGAATCAGAGCTCCCTCCGAGACACTTGTTGCAACTATTAACTGCTCTTAGCATTTTTAGTAATATTGTAAATATTCAAATTCAAAAGTTTTTTTTTTATTTATTTTTATTGCAGGAGTTCAGCAGACAGGCAGACGGCCCACTTGATGGAAAGCGGTTACCATCGCCTATGGACATTTGCAACACCAATGGTGCTACAAATGCGCTGCTGCTCTCTTAAGGGAGACTGAAACTAGACCACTAATGCCGGAACACAACTCAATGTTGTTATGGCGGCATACTCTAGGCCAGGCGTGGTAGCCATCCAGTCGGGCAAATACCCTGACCGTGAGTTGTCTTGTCGCATTTTACGACAGGCTGCCCCTCCGCAGGAAATTGTATTATATCTACGTTCCTGCACGGAATCTAAGTGGTACATGCTTTCCGGACAGGAATCGGATCTCGTCATTTGAGACGCGTGTACATTGACCACCTCTCTGGAAAATAATATCTTCCAATCAAATATACTTTATGCAGATTACAGACCTAGTCTACGTTCCACAAGAGACTCACAACGACCACGTTCACCAACGCGATTTTTCCTGTTCCAATCGATTGCCGGCGTCCCAATCGTAAACTCAAGTGGAACGGTTATTCGACCCACCTCTTGACATGGGCCGTTGTGAGTGCTGCGTGAGCGAAAATCATGACGTAATTACTGACGTTTTCGCCATGACCATAACGACCGTGGTTGCCATGTGGAACGGCTGACGGAGCATTTTGGGCGTTGTGAGATACTAAAGAAACCCCGTATTAGTTTCTAGAGTTTATGAGGAGTTTTTGGCGGGGGAACTGATAGGAGCTATTGCGCTGTCTGTGCAGTTTTGTTTTCTAAAAATGTGTAAAATTACTCAAAAAAGTAGTTGTAGGATATTGATAGTTTTTGAGTAGTAATTATGTGTTTTTGTGGGAAATGTGAACTGTATAGTCAAATGTGCCCTTTTGAGCTGTCACAAGAACTCCGTTGAATGGCGTCAGTTGATAACCTAAAGTTCAGCTGAGCTATACATAGGCTTAAGAAAATGTTTAAACTTTATATCTATATATTATATAATCTAAGATCTGGCTGAAAGGCATAGCTGCCAAGCCATAAACTTAATAAAATAAATAGAATTTATTTAAATTAGTGATTATTGTACAAGGCATCCGTTGTTGCCAAAATGGCTACGCAACCTCGAGAACGACATACCTTTAGCAGATTGTTATACTTGATTTGCTCTGTCAAGTTCTTTTGGTGTAATCTCCTTGCTTGGGCGTCGGTCAGCTGCTTGTGTTTAACTAACTCCTCCAACTGTCTCTGCACTTGCTTTTGGTATTCATCTTCTTCTTCCTTCTTCTTCTTGAGAACCAATTTTGCTGCTTGACGGTCTTTTATTTGATCAACCATAGCTTTGCGTACGTCCTTAAGGAAACGAAGACATTTGAAGTACATTAATTATTCCTGTGCAAATGTACCAAGTCTGTTTTGTGAATTGTAGCATTTCGAGTTGTTCCATTATTTGGCGTCAGAACTATGGAGTATAGAGAAGTAAGGAGAACCATCTCTGTATATGAAAAATGTCCATTGAAATGCATTAAATTAGGGTGAATTTTAAAGAAAGCGCCAAAAGTTAGTTAGTTATATTTGTACCTGTGTTATACGTATAGTTCTAATAAATTCTATAATAATTCCAACGGCATTTTAATTCGAGCCCCGCAACTCGTAACAGTATGTAACGCCCTTAAATACAGTTAGCGTCTTGCACGATGCAAAATTCACCGCTTAATATATTTAAAGAACTGTCATTGATACGTTTTGTGTAAAACGTATTAAGGTAGTTTAATATGATTAACTAATTGTATTTAAAGCCGATCGTTACGCAAGCGGCCCTCTAAGTATTCTTCTACTTGACTTACTCTATTGGTTTTTTGTGACCATGATAAATATTCGCAACGTTTTATATCCGTCTTCTCCTGTATTCTTTTCGCTTCTTCTTCGAATAGACTGTCGTTGGCATGCTCCATTTCAGCTATCGCGTGTTTTAGCCCAATCATCTTTCTGTTGCATTCGTCTAATTCTCTCTGAAATATAAACAATATTACAGTCTAATAGACGGTTCGTATATCTTACTATACATGGGCCAAAGAGACCAGATACAAAAGGTCATTCACCTAAAAACTACTGTGGAGTTGACAATCTATTATCTATCTCTTTCCATCTCGTGTATTTGTCGTAATTTGTCTGTCTTTGTCGTAAGATCAAGACGGGTTCGCCAACATTCGGGCGCCATTTTATAGTAAGAGTTACTGTTTTTAGTTCATTCCGTTTCGGAACGCGCTCGTGGTGATTCTTGTTATTTGTAGAAGTTTTATTGTAGATGACGTGATGGATAAATTTATTATACATGTTACAGATTCTGATTCTACAGACTCAGAACAATCGGCGTCAGACTGAATAAACAATGATTTCTTTAAAAAAATGTTTCACTTTTATCCTCATTTCCATAAACATTATTATTATTCTCATTTCAACTCAATTTCTTTATATTAATTGTTACCTTTTTAGAATAACATATTAATAAATAAATTGTCTACTAAAATATATAATACAACTTTCAAAAAGTTACGCACCCCTGTATTTTCTAATGACCTTGCATTGGTTTTGTTTACATTTGGTATCGCTTCTCGTTGGCCCTACTATACAAGAGGCACGCACTAGAGATTGACCTGCATCGCAGCCGTAAGGTAAACTCTAGTTTCATATATACCGAATTCCAGCCAAAACGGTCTAGTAGTTTTCCCGTAAAAGGATAGCAAACAGAAAGACGAATATGTTTTTACCTTTTTATACCGAAAACTATCGCATTTTTCGGTATAAAAAGTATCCTATGTTCATCCTCGGCATCGAAAATATATACACTGAGTTTCAGCCAAATCGTTCCTGCACTATATCCGTGCAAACGGAACAGACAGAGTTACTTTCGCATTTATAATATTAATAAGGACTAATTAAGTTGCCTATCGGTTAAAGTTTGACATGAACTCCATACACGCCACACAGGTAATGTCAATTAAGTACTTGAAAAGACAAAATTAAATCTATGAAGACACTTTATCAGCGCGTTCCATTAGCAGCTCACAACGCTCAGAATGCTCCGTAATCCGTTCCACAAGGCGAACGCGGTCGTCGTGGTCGTGGCGAAAACACCACTAATGACGTCAGCATTTTCGATCACACAACGACCCATGTTAATAGATAGATAGATACATACATAAAACTTTATTGCTCACCAAATATACAATTTCAAAAATACACAATTACAATATTGTCATGGTAGAAACAATAGGCGGCCTTACCACTTAAAGCAATCTCTTCCAGGCAACCTTACTTAAGGAATTATTTAAGTCAAGAGGTGGGTCGAATAATAATATCCACTTGGATTTACGATTATCACGCCGACGAAAAGTGGAATGGGAAAAATCACGGTTGTGGATGTGGACGTTGTGAGTCCCTAATAGAACGTAGCCTATGTATGTGACTACTTACATCTTTGGTTGTCATCAATTTTTACATTTAGAGTGACAATGTCTGTGTAAAACAATTGAAAAATCTGTTATTCTGTCTTAATTAAATTTTATTCTTGTAAATCCATAAAAAATCGTTTTTGATTCCACTATATACAACTACGTGTATATTCAAGATTTATTATGGAAATTCCAATGACCCACTATATCCTCGCCCCATGCCATCTTCTGTATGCCGTCCCCTCTATCCTATCCCAAAGGCTAGCAACGCCTTGGCGTCACCCCTGGTATTGCTAATGTCTGTAGGCGTCGGCAACCACTTTCCATTAGGTAGACCATCTACCTGTTTACCAGCTACGTAATAAAGAAATAGAAAAAGCTTCCATACTATGAAGACAGAAGGAACGTTATGACAATTCGATAGGAGTTCAGTTATTGCCAGAACGTCTCCTTAACCCTTGTTATTAAGAATAGTCTATTGGAGGAATATATTATGTTGTAGTAGGTACTCAAATTCATAAAAAAAAACATTTTAAATTGGTCACACTGTTTCTTCTACTTATTAAAAAATCTCTGTTCTAAATGTTTGTTGAAATAAACTTGATTTTAATGTTAACATTTTTAAATGTAAAGTCCTATAACCTTAATATAGTGTTTTACTAATAATTTCCAATTTAGATTCCGAAGAATCAAAGAACTTTAAATTACCTCTCTTCTTTTAGCCAGTTCAACCTTGGCCTGTTCGTCAGCCAAACCCTGTCCTGCCAACGAATCCCACGTCTCACCAATGAGCTTCTCTTCGGCCTCTTTCTTCGCGAGAGTCTCTTGTCTCTCAATTATCATTTCCTTCCTTTCTCTCGCTGTTTCCATACGTTTAGCCACTCGTTGGCGTTCGGCTATCGAATTTATTACATATTTGTAGTTCATAGTTTATTTAAATCAAAAGTTGTAAAACTGTTAGTAACAAGAAATATATAAATAAAAAAATATAAATCACAGACAAAGTCCATAGCGGAAGTCCAAAACATAGAGATTTTTAAAATTCTCCACCTCATAGATAGAAATATGGTTCAAATGTTGCAGGGGAATACAGTTGATATAACTTCGGAATCAAATAAAAATGATTTAGAAATATCAACATGACTCTAAAGACCCACCTAAAAATACCTCGTACGCCAATATATTATGTCTATAATAATGTTACGAGGTACACAGGACTCGAATTAAAATGCCGGTGTAATTACTATAGAGTTTATTTGAATTTTACAAACACGTATAAAACAGGTACAAATATAACTAGACACTGTATAAACAGCACGATTCAATAACACGCGCAAAATTCGTCACTATCGCTAATCGAAAGTACTACACACGTCTTGCTAGTATCGTAATTGTTGCTTGACTGCCCCACCCCTCCGTTCGGGCATTGTTTTATACTAAACTATATAATACCGACAAAGGGGCTGCAATCAGTTAATCCGCACATCTGGCAAGCTTCGACGCGATGCAATAAAAACAAGGATCAGTTCGACACTAATGACGGCCATAAAATAAGTACGATAACAATAGGATGTTTTTAAATTTTAAACACGAAGTAAACAAAAGAACTCCGAATGCAGGAAAGATAATTAATAAACTGCGTTTTACGACAGCCAGATGTGCGTTCTTTGTCGGTATGTAACAATAATAAATCTGTCAAAGGTGTCGAGATTGTATAATGAATAAGAAAAAGTAGATTCTGAATTTTTGTCCGTTAGAGCATCACGTGGAAAGTACAGAAGGTATTTAAATTTAACTCAATATAGAACATTACCACATTACCAGGGGTATAAGCTGTATACCCCCGGGTAACACTTTCGTGGGTATTTACGAATTTTAATCATTTGAAACATATACATTTCCATGTTACATATATAGCAGCAATCCCAAAGTTTTAGTGAGAATTCACTAAGGCAGCAATAGTATATAAAATACATCTTCACGTTAACTAAAACAAAAACTATAGGTTTTGAAAAACATTGGAAGATTGTGGATTTTATCACTAATTAACTTTTGGAAATATATAAATTAAGATTTTACAGTAACACAAATGACAGTGTGACAGATATAGACAACATAAAAACGAAATAATAGATAACCAAAATACACTCTATTCACTATTCATCATGTCATACTTAGGTTAGCTATTTTAGTAAAGTTTTAATGTTTACAAACCCCTGGTCTAAAGTATGTCGCCATAACAACCTTGAGTTGTGTTCCGGCATTAGTGACCAGGTTCCAGGCAGAGAAGGTATTTGCAACATGTTTGGTGTTGCAAATGTCCATAGGCGATGGTAACCGCTTACTATCATGTGAGCCGTCTGCCTGTCTGCTGAACTCCTGCAATAAAAAAACCCTATCAATAACGCATCTACGACTGTTTCAAATTCAATATTTGATACCTTCCTCCTCTTTCTTAATTTCCGCGTCCCAAATTGCTTTGAACCTGAGAGCCTCTTGTTTCAACATCTCCTTTTCTCTCTCTCTCTGAATCCGTCTCTGTTCGAGTTGGTAGTCCGTGTATTTCTTGCATTCAATGTCACGGCGCAAGCGCTCAATCGCGTCTTGTTCCATTCGAGCCGCCTGAATTATCGCATTTTTTATTGTGTATAGATATATTTTTTGTATTTTATTTATTATAGAGTTTATCTTTAGGTTTAAGATTTTAATAAACTAATTATATGTAGTACACGCGAAAGTTGCCATTTTTTGTTATTTACTAAAATCATTGCATGTTACATTTTTTTAAATTTATTCATGACCATAGAATCAATGTCTTTCAGTCGGAAACATGTTAATTAATAGGTCTTCGTATAGTAGCGCAGTTGTATTGCAGGCTACAACCGACGCCATTCAAAGGAGTTCTTGTGAAAACTCGAAAGATCACATCTGACTATACAGTTCACATTTCTCACAAAAACACATAATTTCTACTCAAAAAAACTCTAAAATGAACAATATCCTGCAACTATTGTTCATTTTAGAATAATTATACACATTTTTAGAAAATAAAACTGCACAGCACAACGTCTCCTTTCAGCTCCCGCCAAAAACTCCTTGCATGTTACAATTGAGAAGTCTTACCAGTATGCAAGTGTACCTAAAAGGAAGGATGTTCCAAATTGCAGCCTTATTCAATCAACTAGTTTAGGTTTAAACACAATTTTATCCGTTATGTAAAATTGCACTTATGTCTGTACGCCCATTTGTTATGAAGCCCTCGGTATGTTAGGCAGTTTCTTCTTTTTCTTTAGACAATCTATGACCACTGCTGGTCGTAGGCCTCCTCAAGTCTGCGCCATAATCCCGGTCTCCCACCTCGTATAGACCCGCCCCCCTGCCAGCGACCTCACACAGGTCATCGGTCCAGCGAGCCGGAGGGCATCCTACGCTACGCCTACCGAGAATGTGGTCTCCACTCAAGGACACGTTTGCTCCATCGCCCTTCAGTAGTGAGGCCCACTGCCACTTGGACTTATAAATTTTGTGAGCTGTGTCGATTACCTTGGTTCTATTATTGATATCCTCATTTCGCTCTATATCCCGCTGAGTGACTTTAAATTTGTGAATCATATTCTGCCTTTAATATATGAGTAAATGATCAATAGCAAATACTCTAGTACGTCAAGCCTCATGCTAAGCAAGTTAAGCTAGTGTTATTGATAATATACAATAATCCACTGTCCGTTCTGATGCCCATTCCCGAACACCCAGACCTTAGTAAACATTTAAAACGGACAGTTCGTTTACGTAATTTAACAAGCCATGAATCAAATACGGAACCAGTGAACGAGGTCGGCAAAGGACTAGACAACTTGAATTTAACACCTTATTTACAATATGCTCATTTTTACGGAATGTGCGGCAGCAACAATGAAAATGACGAAGGAAGTGAGCAGCTCGAGTATCAAATATCTATACAAGTCGCATTTACATATTCGCATTGCCTCTTTCCCTAACCACTTTCCGGCTTGTTGTCTAAGAAGTGAACATAATGTCGAGGCAATAGAGACTAGCAACTTACCAAAGCATCAGATTCTTTCATAGTGACTTCATACCACATTCTATCAAACTCTCGTTGGGCTTCCTTCCTCGCTTTCTTTTCTTTGATCTGGTAGAGTTGAATCTCCTCAGCTTCTTTCGCTCGGAGTTTGTATATGCAAGGCAGCACGTGGACACATTTCGATCTGAATGTTAGAACTTTGTAAGAGTATTCTGATGTGGTAGCCATGCTGGAATCATTATCTTGATTACAGCTAATAGGGCCGGCTCGATCGGTGTGATATGAGCTCTCATAGAATACCAGCGCGGAACGTTTAGCCTTAAGCTAATCGTATTTTGTACGATGACTGCGAATTACGATGGCCCACTTCCCACTATCACATCTTCCATATCCCATTACCCTATTCCATTCTTCTATTGCACCCCCTCTACCTTATTCCTCTTCTCTGATCCCTGTAGCCCATAGTAAATAATGGCTTCGCCTGAAGGTAACCACATTCTATTAAGTAAACCATCTGCCCGTTCGTCAGATACGCAATACTCACAGCGGTGTATCTTTATATTTCTCCTCATGTTCCTTTTTGCGTTTCTCAAGAAGATACTGAAGCCTGTTTTTCTTTTCCTGCCAAAGTGCCTCCGCACCGGCTTGCGCTTGTTCTACGAACTTGCGTATGTTCATTTCTTCTTCTACTTGGAATAGATCTATTAATCTGGGTTTAGGAGAAAAAATGTTAGCTGCACTTTAGATATAGGGAGCTATAAATAAAATTGAAAGATTAAAATTGAATAAAATTTAAAAGGGATTTCCTTTAAATATTGAAATCACAGAACGACGCTTAGTAATTCACAACACAATTTTATTCCATTTTTTTTAATTACTGTAAGGTAGTAAACAATGGCTGGCCTGCTTTAAGCAATCTCTTCCAGGCAAATTTTGGATGGACAATCTCTTATTAAAATTAGCGTGTAAGTCCGGTTTTAGTCACTGGTAAAGTTCTTGCAATTCACAAAGTCAAGCAGGCTTTACTTATGGTTAACACGTCTGTATGTGTGTGAGACCAAATGCGGGTAGCAGACTCGCAATGTGCAATATCAAATTTTTACCATTTTCTTTCTTTACTACATTGCCGATCTAATAATTAAATACATTTAACTATCGAATATGAATCTTGATTATTGCACAATAATTAGTCACCCTAGAGCGCTACTAGGACATTGGCATCGAACGAAAGGCCGAAGTAAGAATCTGGCCCCGACCAAAGTCTGAGTCAGACAGTTTCGTCGTTTCGCGCACGTTATTGGAGTCGTTACATTCGAGCGATGATGAAACGAGCCCAGTACTGGGGTAATCGATACAAACTACCCTCTAATATTATCCACACAGTAACTCAACTTATCAACAAATCATCCTAACAATAAGGCAAAAGAATGGATAGTAACTTAAAGAAACCGGACATAGATTAGTAGTAATAGAAGCTCATAAACAATCTGACCTTTTTCGTTTCGCTTCGAGGTCCCCCTCATACGACTGTAAACAGAGGTCTACACGACGTGCAACGTTGTTGATTAACGATCTGAAAAAATGCATATTATTTTCTCATTGTGGGAAGTTGATAAACAGGCAGCCGGCCGATCTGATAGAGAGTGATGTTGAAATTTTATGTGTGAAAGAATGCTGCATCAATTAAATACTTCATTATACTGCTTGAGACTTTTATATATTACTAACCATATATAACAATTAGACACAGCCATTAGTAACCACACATATCAAAGACAAGAGGGAGGAAGAGTGCCGCCCTTGTGCATAGACTCATCGGACTGATATTCTAAGAAGTGACTATCGCAATAAGTAGAAATTTGCAAAATCGCAAGCGTTGCTAACGTATTATATATTTTAAATTTACAAGTCGCGAGACTCGAATTAAAATTCCAGTAGAATTACTACAGAGTTTATTGGAACTATACAAACACGTATAACACAGATACAAATACCTATATAACCGAACACAACAAGTCCAAACGTAATACAGAAGGTCGTAATGTAATAAAACGCGCAAAGTCCGTCACTTATTCCGGATTGTAGTACACACGTCTCGTTTATCTCGTGGTTATAGCTCAACTGACTGCTCCCTCAATCGGGCCCTGGCTTTATACTGCACAGATGCAATATGTCCGCCCGACCGCGTGGACCGAATTTCCTAGAATCAGCTTGTACTTTAAATTCGTAACACCTGGCTAATGATTACAATACAACAATAGGCCGTATGCCAATAAGTAAACAAACGAAGACGACCATAAAATAATTTAAATGTTATTAGTTCAAATGCCGACGGGTAATAAATGTGCTTAGTTTCAGATATGCAGGTGGGTTTTGTGTTTCTCTGGATCTCAGTTGTAACAGTATAATTGGTATGGAGTCGGGTCAATATTATTGCCCGGGCTTAGGCTCTTTTTTATTACAAGAGTTCAGCGGATAGGCTGACGGTCCACCTAATGGAAAGCGGTTACCATCGCCTATGGACACTTGCAACACCAAAGGTGCTACAAATGCACTGCTGCTCTCTAAAGGTTAACTGGAATCTGGCTACTAATGCCGGAACACAACTCAAGGTTGTTATGGCGGCATACTCTAGACCAGGGGTGGTAGCTATCCACACGGTCAAATACCCACATACACTTGGCTGTGGGCTGTTTTGTCGCCTGTTACGATAGGCCGCCAGGCTACAGGAAATTGTATTCTTTCTCCGATCCTGCACGGATAAGCTGGTCTAGAAATGTCAACTTATGGGATTGTGCTGATGATTTTGTACTTGTTTTTTAAATGCACCATTTTGAGATCGTGGATACCGTGTAGCAGCAGAGTGCTAGCCAAGACAAGTGAAACGAGCCCAAACACGAAGGGTCTATCTTGTTTAGTACAGGAGTTCCTATGGCCACCTTCCGACTCCATCATCAGATCAGCTCCGTGGTACCATATTATTGCATTGTCACACGATATACATACGCGTGCAATTTCAGCTCAATCGATAACCGGGAACTTGATCAAATTTAACTTGCAAGATTCCACCCGAACTTATATATTATACATAGAAACATATATAGCTACATGCATTGCAAGTTTAATAAAAGCTTGTAATAAGTAATAACGCACCTGCGATCGCATCGTATGAAGAAATCACTGATTTGTTGGTCCTTGAGTTTCTTTAGCTTGTTCTCGGCGCCACGTCTCTGGTCTTCTTCCTCGGCGCGTAGTTTCTTCACGAATCTCCCGTAACGAGCAGTTGAGTTCAATACTCTTGAGACCTTTAACACAGCTAAGGCAAATTAAGGCAAAGGCCAAAAAGGGAAGTATGACGTGATGAATATGAAGTTTGTTCTACAGTTATTTTGAAAAGCGTGGGGTGCTTGCCATCAAATATTACGAATATTTCACTAATCCTGAGGACATGAGCCTCTACCAAAATTTATCGAAACGATTCATTGACTCTTCAGGTGATCAGAAGGCTGGTGCCTACCTCGGCCAACGGATCAGTATGGCGATCCAGCGAGGAAACGTAGCCAGCCTTCTGGGCACCTTACCCATAGAATACGGTGATCTGGGTTCAGAATTCTACTTATAGTCTTGAGGCTCTATGGGTAGAATACTACACAAATAAGTTTTCTTACATAGTATTCAATAGTATGTAATTTTATAATTGTTTCACATTATAATAACTAACTTCACTGTAATTGGTTGACAAAATCAACCATAGCGCGAGCGATTTCTATATCTATAAATATCATAAACGCAAAAGTTTGTGAGAATGGATGTATGTTTGTTACTCTTTCACGCAAAAATTACTGAATGGATGTTGATGAAACTTTACAGTAATATAGCTTACACATCAGTATAACACAGGCTATAATTTATAAAGAAATAGTGTGAATATAATGATTTTCCAACATCACGCGGGTGAACCCAACACCGCAGCTAGTACTTAATAATACCTAACTATCCCAAACGCACCCACGCAACATTTATTCCGCGTGCAACAATGATCTGGAAGGAACTTCACGCCGCGGTTTTTGCTTTACCCTACGAAATGGGTTTCCTTAAGATGGACCTTATAAAAGTTCTTAAGAGTTCGGCAGCGCGTGACGGTAACTACTTTACACCAGGTAAGCCGTCTGCCTGGTTCAGGCAATAAAATAAAAAAACTCCATGCTTTAAAAAAAACTGTTTCAACCTACTCATACCTAAAAAATAATGTCTATTATTTTAGTTCGGTTTTTTTAACTATAAATTTTATTTTATTACATTTTAGTTTTGAAACCAACTACAAGTAATTATAATCAAGATACTCGATTCGCAGTATATCGTATATGTGATAATAGATGTAAAATGTGGAACTCTCATCTGAGTATAATTTATAGTTAACCTGTTGTACAGGACACGCGAACAAAGTTATACTACTCAACTATCCAGCAAATTTTAAGTAGTGGGTGGGCATAGTGGGTAGGGGGGTAGGTATACTAACCCTTTCTGCAACTCCTAGGGTCCGGAGTTCTTGAAATATATATTATTGGTAACCTCACCTACTTTTTCACTGGTGCAAGTTTTCAAATTAATCGGACATTACGAAACTGAAAATTACGTATGTTGCATACAACATACATTACATAAAGACGGCATACATACAAGAAAAGCTACTAAAAGTGTGAAAAAGACATCGAGATTTTATTTTAAAAAATTCAATGAAGATTGATGTTGCTATTGTGAGGTATTTCTTGGGACTGCTTTGATTCTGCAGCCAGATGACAAAACTTAACTTTGTGTTTATATATATATATATATATAATATATATAGATAAATAGCTCTTTGCAAAAACTGACGAGTATTTATAAGGATTAAATTGAAATATATAATTTAATACATACGTAGTAACAGTCCGGTACTCCTCTGGGCCCAAGACCATCTTTTGGTATCTTCTGTGTAGGCGCCTGTTGTGACTCCATTATTTACAGAAATATTCAACAAATTTTACATTTTTTCATTGAAATATTGACAAATTAAAGTCGATGACTTTGTAAAAAAGCAAATCTCATGACACATAACGAAAAAGTTTATAATAGAAGATACAAACAACTTTTTTTATTGCGATATTCGGAAATAGGCAGATGGGTAGACTTTTGGAAAGTGGTTGCCTTCGCTTGTGGACGTTCGCAACACTAGGGGCGAATACTACGCATTGCCAGCCTTTAGGATGGTATATAGGGATCAGACAGAAGGGATAGGAAGGGGAATGTAATAGGAGTAGGTGGATTGAACTATCGGAATTCTCACTTAACATATTATTACTACCTAGACGCCGACAAAACCAATTTCACACCTGCATCCCGATAAAAACACATTTTATTACCTTTCAGCATTTGTACTTCTTTAGTTTACTTTGTGATTAGAAAACAGCCCATTGTGTTGCAATCTTTTATGGCAGTCATTAGCCAGGTGTGTCGGATTTAAAGTACATACAAACTGATTCTAGGAAATTCGGTCCACACGGTCGGGCAGACATATTGCATCTGTGCAGTATAAAGCAATGCTCCCATTGAGGGACAGGGCAGTCGGGTGGTAACCAACAGCGAAGCAAGACGTGTGTACAATCGGGAATCTTTTAGTGACGGACTTTGCGCGTTTATTGAATTACGACCTTCTGCATTACGTTTGGACTTGTTGTGTTCGGTTATATTTGTACCTGTGTTATACGTGTTTGTATAGTTCTAATACTATATAATAATTCCAACGGCATTTTAATTCGAGTCTCGCGGCTTGTAACAACATGTATTCGGTCGAGACTAACAGGCTATTCAAGCGTGTCAAACACATGGAAACCCTAGCGGGTATCCTTAGTGGCGAACAATATGAACAAGCAGCCATTATAGCGTCATCTAGGCAGGCAATTGCCTTACAACCCGGCTACGGGTTGTTTTGTTGTCCCTTACAAAACGCCGCTCAGCCGCAAGTGCATAAAAGGGTGTATTTTTTCTTTAAAATATAATTTTTGTTAGTAATCAACTTATTTCATAATTTAACACAGTCACAATCTCTAGGTATACTAGGGATTCCTAAAGTGGTCGAAATCCGTTGCCCAAAGGTCGACATAAACGAAAGCTGATTTAGGGGGTCGCGAGGTCTAAAATACGACCCCTATTAATTAACACAAGTTCTTATTTGAAACTTTCATACATAAATATTGTCACGCCTCTTTCCCATTGGGATAGGCAGAGACGATGGATCTCCATCTCCTATGATCCTGACACTTTTCGCTTTATCAACTTTTTTTATTAATCTTTTCATACATAGTACACGCTTATTTAAACTACTTTAATCTGACCTTTCTTCAAAATATCTTCAATTTGATCATGGTGACTACTCTCGGCCTACTGGCACCGACTCTACCAGTGACATTACTGTTATATACTTGTTTTGTGACTCTGCCTTCATCCGTTCTCTCTAGATGCCCAAACTACCTTACCAAACTTTCGAGATACTATATAAGTTGTTTTACGTGTACTAATCTCTTATAAGAATGAATAATATGTTAGTAGGAAGTATCATTGTTGTAGTTTTAAAAAAAACTATACAAGTCAATAAGCGTGCACAAGTTCGTGCAAGATAATGTGTTCGAGCGTACAAGTTAAGACAATACAAGAAAGTGATTAATTGGCTATGAGGGTCTGAGGAATCAGTTAATTTTGGAAAAGGGATCTATCTCTTGCCCAAAATAGTTTGGGAATCTCTGCTCTATACTCTCAATAGCATAAAAATATTATTCAAATAAAGGAACAGAAAAGAAAATTTTCTTTCCAATAAAACAAATACTCTTAAGCAACTATATAATATAACTATATAAGCAAATATATTTTACGAAAATCAACGTAAATCTTAGAAACTAGTTAACAGGCCGGTCCACTTACTGGCTGCGGCCGTAACAAAATTGTAGAAAGAGATCATAAAACAAGGTAATCTTTGTTATACAAACTATATCACAAGGTCTTATTTTTTCTAATGTAAAATCACAACTTTAAAGATAGGCTAATTTCTTAATGAAATAGTCAAAATAAAATCTTATTTTTCAATATAATTGAAGACGTGAGTGGATGAAAGTGATATGTAGCATATTCGGTTTTTTTGCTTTTTTTTGCGTAGATGAAGGTTGTAAGTCTATACCAAATGAATACAGACCTTAGACCATAGATATAAGGCATATTTAAAAAAATAAAAGTTGAAAAAGGTGTTAAGTTCAGTTCAGTTTCAAATAAAAGCAAAACTTTTATCATTCAACTTTTATTCATCTACTCATGTCTTCAATTCTAGTCGTGCAGCTCTGTTCTTCTAAATAAACTGCCTATATCTTACTGACCGTTCATTTGCCTTAATATCGGTAAAATTTAACATAAGGGTCCACAAATTACGTCACACGAATTTCATGATTGTTTGACCCTTCGACCGTGTCACAGCTGATCACATTCGTGGGATTTCTAGTGTTACATCACATATTTTGCAAATTGCATCAAGAAATTATTAAATTAAAACAGAAGTGGCATAATTCGCTTAATCCTTAAAAGGGTCCAAATTTAATTTTATTTGTGTCCATAATCTGCCAGCTATCAAAATTGGCACGCCAAAACCAAGAGAATTATATCGTCTCTTTTATTCTAATACATATTCTATGCAATTAGAGGGAGAAAGCATCAGTTAACTTATCGTTTCAATGATCGGTATTTAACCACAATTTCTTAGTGGCTCCGTCTGAAAAAGTTATCGAGGCTTCATAACAAATGGGCGTATACGCAAAAATGCAATTTTTTGTTGTTTACTAGAATCAATACATGTTACAATTTAGAAAGTCACCAGTATGCAAGTGTGCCTTAACATAAGCGTATTCCAAATTTCAGATTTATACAATTAACTAGTTTAGTTTTATTCACAATTTTCTCCCTTGTGTAAAACTGCACTTTTGTCTGTACGCCTATTTATTACGAAGTCCTCGATATATTAGATTTTGAAATGCGACGTCACGAAATTTAAGACCCCTCCAACCCCTTGTCACACAACGTCACACTTCGTGTGATGTAATGGATGATCCTTAAGCTCCATACAAATAATCTCAAAATGCAACCGATGGTAAGGCAAATGAATGAATATTATATTAAGATATAAGAACTGGCCAATAGCTACTGATGGAACGCACTTTATGTTTCTTAATCCATCTTCTTGAACTTGGTGCATTTTTCTTTACAATCTATCAATCTAAACATAGCAATACTTAACGATCATTTTAAGGCTGCTATTATAAGAGTATTTAGTAAAAAAATATTTAAAAAAATTAAAAATATGCAACATGCTACGATTCATAATATGCACTATAACTTAGGAAATAGGTACAAATTTAAGTATAATTAATTTGGATACTGGGAAAAAATATATAATACTATTGGCACTCTCGCAGCCATTGACCCCCCTGTGAATTTATTCAAGGTATTAAGAAATCGTCATACTTTAAATTTGTGGTCACACAACAATATTATTATCATTACATAAAAAAAAACAATTAGGATTTCTTAATGTTTTCAATTAATTAATACAATGCCAATCATTGGTCAGGGATGCCAAAAATAGTATAGTTTACTCTAATTAAGGCCTTGCGTAGTATTTTTCCAAGGAATGTCTATATTTAGTCAATACTTGAGTATTATTAGTCTCTTAACAAAGCATTGAGCAAAACATCATATAAACTAAAAAAAATTTATCAACAATCTCTGATATATGAGAACACTGGGATGGCCAGAAATATCAGTAATAATTTTCAAAGTAAATACTCAAAATATTTAAGTAAATAATTAAAAAAAGCTATATCGGTCATTACCATACGTTTGAAGGAAAACTTGACAGAATTTACTCACAACAAGTCCGTAATATTACATAAATCTTTAGAACATTACTGGTTTAAAAAAAAAATCATTTGAAACAGACAAGACTTCCAACGCATACAATTGTTATTAATTTAAAAATATTTTTTTCTGTAGTTAAACAAATGTGTATAAAAAACATCAAATTTCTGTGAAATAACCGCAATTTCACAGGAACTTTTACGTAAATTCCGTCAATTTATATGTATCTTTAAAATTTAAACAAATTATCAATAAACAAGTAAGAAATTTACAATCCGACTAAAATAATAAATAAACAAACTTTACTGCATTTTCACTTTATGACGTGATTTTGTTATTAAATGCATCGTGAAACGGATTATGTAAACCATTGAATTTATAAAGTGATACTGCATTACTATTGTAAATATAATCATCGATCTGTCAGTTTTTTTACAGAATTGTAAAAAAAAAGTGTAATAAAAATTACATTTTATAGCATTTAGACGCGTTCACACGCACGTACTTCACACTAGTTTAGATAAATTAAGCTGAAACTATTACTGTGATTAAATAATAGATAAACTTTCGTCACCTATTCAAAATTTCATTTATTTTCTTCATGTATTTATGAATAAAATTATTTCTAATAATGTACTGTGGTTGGTAAAATGTACTGCGCGTCTACAATTGTATAACATCTGTATAAATTACTTTCTTGTAAATAAAGATACTGATTGATTGAGAATGAAATCCATTAATACAAAAAAGACAGTTTACAAAAGCGAACAATAAATATCTGAAGTAGGTTTATGATGAAGAGTCGATCGATTAAGTCTATTTATAATATAACACATTTTTTCATAGATATTATGACATCTTAATCTATTATAAAAGATATGATAGTTTCAAAATTGAAGATACTAAATTGCCAAGACAATGTGAAACTTGTGTCAAAATACATCATATGATTTTTTTTTAAGTTTTACATTGACGGACTCATAAACTGCATCAAAGTAATAGACGACTTTGAAATAAATATTTTAACCAAGTATGCAAACTTTCTATACAGATTTAAATTGAAACCTCTAGATTGGTTCGTGAACTTTAAAACAGCGTAGGGTCATATCCTTAAGTTTATGTTTGTGTACTGGAAAGGACCTTAAGACTTTTTTTGAAGAAAAAACAGAAATTTAAGGAAAATTGGTTTAATTAAAAAATTGGTTTTAACAATAGACACAAACTTTATGCAAGGGTTTATTTATGTTTTAATAAGGTGTATTACCTCCACGTGCCCTTATTACGGATTCTAATCGGTTCCGCATAGATTTTTTTAGGGTTATTAAAAGATCTTGCGGAATATTGTCCCATTCTTCTGAAAGTGCTGCCACTGTCGTGGGCAAAGGGTTTCTCGCATATACAGCTCTTTTTAAATTGTCCCAAACATGCTCAATGGGATTAAGATCCGGGCTGCGTGCTGGCCAATTCATTGTACGTATCCCAACCTCTTCGCAATATTGTCGAACTTGTGCAGCAGCGTGCGGCCGGGCATTATCCTGCATTAAAGTAAAATTTTCGCCTATGTAAGGCACCACGTGATCTTCTAAGATCTCTGTTATGTAGCGATGTGCAGTCAAACACCCTCTATTACCGTTTTGACGGACCATGTCTATGAACAAGTTCTGTTCGCCCGTTCATCGATATGCCACCCCAGACCATACACGAACCGCCTCCAAAAGGAACACGCTCCTCAATGCAACTTTGAGCATATCGCTCCCCACGTCGACGATAGACTCTTCTGCGACCATCTGCACCATATAAACATGTCCTACACTCGTCCGTGAACAATACGGAGGTCCATTGCTCTTCTGTCCAATTCAGGTGATCACGCGCAAATCTTAAGCGAGCTTGTCTGTGAGCTACAGACAACTTTGGACCATTTGCTGGTCTAAAAGGGGTGATATCCGCTTCCTTTAACCTTCTTCTTATTGTTCGTGCACTCATGTTTACTCCACGCACTTCATTAAGCTCTGTTATGATGTTAACAGACGTGAGGAAACGACTTCGCAGGCAAGTTGTAACAATAAATCGGTCATCACGACCGGTGGTTGCTAGAGTCCTGCCTGTACCACGTCTCCTTCTGTAAGAACCTGTCTCCACAAACCTTCTGTATATTCTAGAAACCGTAGACTGGTTTAAATTTAAATTTCTACCAATCGTTCGTTGATCCAAGCCCTCCCGCACCAATGCTACAATTTGAGCCGCTTGTTCGGACGAAGTATCCATATTATGGTTCAAAAACTCTCGATGAGTTAAAAAACTAACCCAACAATTCTGCTGGTAACAATAATTCAATTGACAAAAGAATAAAAAATCAATGAGAATCAATTTAAAACTTTGCTATAAATAACACGCAAATCTGATACTACGAGTAAATTTTGTTTTCCCGGCTATATTCATTTGTTTTACTGCAGTTCTATTTTTAAATTTTCCTTTTTTTTGAGATTAAGAGCCAGTCTCTCTATATTTATATAATTTAATCTAAAAAGTTTGCATACTTGTTTAAAAAAATCATTTCAAAGTAATCCTGAACTTTGATGTAGTTTATGAGTCCGTCAGTTTATATTAAAAAATTGTAAGTTTAATTTTAAACTTCGATCATAAAACGTATACCATAGATAGACCAGTCTAATGATCCATGAATATTATCGTACTATAGAAATAATAGTCTGCATCTATTACTATTTTATTCGGATTGTAGTTTATGGCGAGAAATTTAAAGATTACTCTGGGTCAGGGGTCGGCAACCCGCGGCTCGCGAGCAACAACTAACGAGGGCTTCATACTAAATGGTCGTACATACAAAAGTGCAGTGTTACACAATGCACAAAATTGTGAATAAAACAAAACTAGTTCATCGTATAAGGCTGAAATCCGTAATACCTTTCTTCTTAGGTACACTTGCATACCAGTAAGACCTAAATTTGTAACATGCACATTTTTTGTAAAAAACTAAATTGCATTTTTACGTATACCCCTATATGATATGAAGCTCTGGATATGTAAAAAAAGATATGGCTTTCATTGAGTTTGTTTGCCCAATTGTTTATTATTGAAGCACAAGTTAGTATTGTAAGTTAATAAGTGAATTGTTTTCATTTTTGTATTTAATAATAAGTAATTAATAATTGTCTAATAATGTCACATAAGTATTATTTATTTGTTGTGAAAAACACTACTTATATATGAATAAATAGATTTGTTTGTTTCTATCGAACACTTAATTTTTGCAAGTAATATTTATTATTGGCAGGAAAAAAAATGTTGCTTTTTGAAAACTTTGAAATGTAGTAAATTGTATTTTTCACTCTTCCGACTCAAAAGATTGCCGACCCCTGCTCTAGATGGTCTTATACAAAAAAAAAACATTACACAGTTAATTAACATAACGAAAATTTGATAATTGAACCAAAATTTAAATCACTCGTTAAAAAAAAATCCAACTTACGTTGTACAAAGTTGAATAAAAAAATTGCCACTAAGGCGTAAAGTTTAAATCAGTGTTTTTCAATCTTTTTGAGTACGCGACTCCTAAACAGGTTGAAAAATTTTAGCGACCCCCTTGAGCCATAGACAGACAAAAAAAAAGATGGTTTGCGTTTTGGGACCCCCGACAAAAGTGATAACTTAAAATAATCTAACGTGAAAGAAAGGGAAGCCAGACAGACTGGTGCCGTAACGCGTTACGTAACGAAACGGTTTACACTCCCGTAAGAAGTTAGTAATTTAAAAGACTACGTTCATGTCCTTCTCTATTTTGTTACCTATATTCATTATTACGTCCTATATAGTCTGCAAAAAGCTGCCGAGCTTAGAAAGTACTTAAGATATAAATTTTAACTGTGTTTTCCTTTGCCGGCGACCCCCCTAGGGGTCACGAACCACAGATTGAAAACCACTGGTTTAAATAATCAACAAAAAGTAAATAAAAAAGATTTACTTATATAGCTCTATAAAGAATATTATATGTATATCATTCAAGTCTGGTTGTCTAACAACTTTACCTGAATTCAAGTTGGTGCAATTTGGCAAAACGTCCAACTTGGAAAGTGGTACGATCATGACATTTTCTCCTAAACTAGATGGCATTGTTTCAGGTAGTCGCAATACATTGCCTTGCCATACAATCGGTTCCCCTGTTACTTTGTTGAAAATAGTAATTTTACTCTTGTACAAAAGCTCACACTCTTCATAGATCAAAACCTGTGAAATAGAGAAATGTTATACTAATATATAAAACTAAAGGGTTTTTTTTGCTTGAACGCGCTAGTCTCATGAACTACAGGTCTGATTTGAAAAATTATTTCAGATCAAGGTTCAGGTTAGATAGCCCATTTATCGAGGAAGGCTATAGGCCATATTATATCATCACGCTAAGACCATAACGAATGGAGCACCAATGAAGAATGTTTCAAAATCGGGGGCGTTTTTAACTTATTTTTTTTTAACTATTCCTCTTGGGCAGAAGCGAAATCTGTGATTATAGAAGTATAGTCTTTGTCATTAATTATTATGGTCATATTTCGACAAGGGGCGACCACTAGTATATATTGATTAGTAGACTAATTAATATATAGAATGTTTCTATGACTAATTCATATATACAACTGGTCGCCCGTGGTCGAAATTAGACCATAATAAATAATATCAAAGACTATACTTCTATAATCACAGATTTCGAGACTTCTATAAGTTATTGTATCAATTTTTTTTTCAATAAAGATTTTTTTATTATATTATTATTATTTCGTCAAGCGTGTTATTTTAACTTTAACAATAAACAAAATGGTATTCAAATACATGGTATTGTGTGTAATGATTTTTTTATTGATGTAATGTATTTTTCGCATAATTTTAAAAACATGGGATTTAGGGGAATTGGACATAATTATTTATGAAAAAGTAATCTTATCTGAGTGTATTGTTAAACATAGGCAATGTTTTGACTACTTTGTCAGTAAGAGGCAACGCATACCAAAGTTTGACAGCCTACACTGTAAAAGAGTTATCAAAAAAGGATCGACTACACAATTTAGATTATTGTTACGAGTTGCAGGACTCGAATTATAAAGCCGTTGGAATTACTATAGAATTTATTAGAACTATTCAAACACGTATAACACAGGTACAACTGAACACAACCAGTCCAAACTTAATGCACGATTCAATAACACGCGCAAAGTCTGTCACTATATAGATTGTCAAATGTACACACGTCTTGCCTCGCTTGCGATTATCGCTTGAATGCCTCCTTTCGCCATTGGGGCAATGCTTTATACTGCCAGATGCAATGTCTGCCCGGCCGCGTACACCGAATTTCTTAGAATCACACCTGGCTAATGACTACCATAAAAGATTACAATAGACAATGGACTGTTTCCTAATCACAAATTTTAAACACAAAGTAAACAAAAGAAGTCCAAATGCCGAAAAGGGTATTAAAATGTGTAAACAGCCTTGCAGAGATTCGGGTAACAAAGTACCATATATACCAAATATTAACTATTTGGGCAGGGTTTCCGCTTTATTGTTCAGCCTTTGGTGTGACTATTCACACCGCACAGTGTGCAATGAACACCGTCTACACGCCACACCGTCTTTTATACGAAAATACTACGAAAACTACCCTACAAAATAATAATATTACATCATTGCTTAAGATAGCAATTACTTCATAGTGTTGGCAGGATCATATTATCTATCTATGACGATTGTCTATGTGATATTAATATACTATATGCTTCTCATAACTGCTGTGATGAACATCGCGAAACAAATGTCTACAGGCATGCAGGTGTGAATTTGTCTTTCGTCGGTGTTCAGTCGTAACATTAAAATACAAATAATATAAGACACCAAAAATGTCTGTGTGTGTGTATGTAAAATCAAATGTTACTTACATTCAAAGAGACCATCAAGTTGTCCGGGTCCTCGTACTTGGCACTCAGGACATACAAGTCACAATCGTATTCAATTATCTTACTAATCCACTGGCCTCTTACCAGACTGGCCAGGGTGTATGTGATGTTCCACTCGTTTGCTACTTCTTGTAAAATATCTTCAGAATGTTCCTGAAAGTGTTGTTGCTATGAAGTATTAATTACTAGCTGACCCGGCGAACTTCGTACCGCCATATTATCTGAACTCCTAAAAGACTGTTTCATGACACAAAAACTAAATCACCAAAATCGCTGCCGCTGATTAGGAGGATTCTAAAATCCGATCTCAGCGGCACCTACCGGTTCTAATTGCGAATCTAAACCATCCGGCAACCCACACAAAAACAAAATCACCAAAATAGCTCCCAGTGATTAGGATTCTAGAACCCGATCTCAGCGCCACCTACCGGTTCCAATTCTCGCTGTAAACTATCCCGGGACCCACTCAAACCCACACAGAAAATGTCATCAAAATCGGATATATAGTTTACGATTCTATAAAGGGCAGACATTCATTTTTATATATCAAGATAGAATAGAATATACTTTAAAAACTTCCAAAAGCTGGCAACAAAATTGCCGCGCCAAAACCAAGAGAATTATATCGTCCTTTTTATACTAAAACAAATTATATGTAGTTAGAGGGAGAAAGCGTCAGTTAAACGTTCGTCTCAATTATCTGCATTTGACCACAAATTTGTGGTGCTTCCCAATTGACCGCGTGTGACAGTTCGGCAACAAAGTAGTGCTAAATGCTACATATTTAAAAAAAAATTGTAGGAGTTTATCAAACAGACAGACGTCAGACCTGATGGAAAGCGGTTATCATCGCCTATGGACATTTGCAACACCAAATGTGCTACAAACGCGCTGCTGCTCTCTTAAGGGAGACTGGGGCCTGGTTATAAAAGCAACAACATCAATATAGAAGTACAGTCGGTCTTGAGTATAAGGACAACAAAAGTCGGTAGTGGCTAAAACAGCGCCCGTACAAAATTTAATTCATCATTTGTAAATAGTAATATATAGGATAATTTAATCAATATTGTTACGAGTTTAGCGGGACTGGAATTAAAATGCCGTTAGAATTACTAAAGTTTATTAGAACTACACAAACACGTATAACACAGACACAAATATAACCGTACCCAAGAAATCCCAAACGTAATGCAGAAGGTCGTAATTCATTAAAACGCGAAAATTCCGTCACTATTAGATTCCCGAATCACACGTCACGCCCGTGTCGTAATCGTAGCTCTCTTCATCAGCCGTCGTTTTAAACTCCACAAATGCAAAATAATCCGCATCACCTGACTAATGATGCTAATATGCGATTACAATAGAAATTAGGCTATTCTCCACAATAATAAGAAACGTATGCCAATAAATAAGTGAACAAAAGAAGAGTGTCAAACTAGTTCAAATGCCGAAAGGTAATAAAATGTGCTTTAGCAGTAAGTACGTGGAATTTGCCTTCGTCAGCGCCTAGGTTGTAACAATACTAATAAAAGAATAAAAAGTATAATTAACTTAAAATTTATTAAAAACTAGCTGACCCGGCGAACTTCGTAACGCCATATTTTTTGAATTCCTAAAAGAATTTGTTTCATGACACAAAAACAAAATCACCAAAATCGCTCCCGGTGATTAAGAGGATTCTAGAACCCGATCTCAGCGCCACCTACCGGTTCTATTTGCGAATCTAAACCATCTGGGAACCCACAAAAACAAAATCGCTCCCGCCGATTAGGAGGATTCTAGAACCCGATCTCAGCCCCACCTACCGGTTCCAACGGGATGAAAAGTATCCTATCTTTTAAGTTGGATCAAACTGCACACGGTGTGCAAATTTGATTAAAATCGGTTCAGTAGTTTTGGAGTTTATTGGCAACATCATCGTGACACAAGATTTTTATATATATAAGAAAGATAATGAAATTATTAAATTAACACTTAATTTTATAGTAGTTTAACTGTCCTAAATAAAATTATATTCTTTCTTCCCACGTCCCTTGTTACGCTACCACAACTGACTTACTTACTTTCCGTAGAACGAGTGTTATACCTGTCTAACGTGGAAGTCGACCATGTTCGAGGGCCCCACCCAGTTGCACAAAACACAACTTATTGTGTCCATTTCTATCGATACCCTGTAGTCCTACAAAGAAAAAAGTCTAACTGAACAAAAAACCTCGCCATGTCTTAATTTATAACTTCCTATTTAAAATAGAATGCTTTCTATCAATACTAATATTATAAAAAGGTACAGTTTGTGACGTTGTAGGGGGGGGGGGGGGGGGTAAGCTACATAATTTCTGAGTGACATAGGGTATATTTGGTTGTGATTCATCATCATCCGAGCGTTAAATCCCGGTTGCGTTCGGAGCGATCACTTCGACGCCCAGGGTCCGTTTTCCTACTTTTTCTTCTCCACTTCGCGCGATCTTCGGCATCCCCCGTTTTGAGACCGTTGGTACGCATGTCATCCCTCACAACGTCAAGCCAGCATTTCTTGGGCCTACCCCTTCCACCGGGACCTGGCGGAGGCGGCATGGCTAGACATTTGTTCCGCAGATAGTATTTGATAAAATTCCCGCGGGATTCCCATAACACAGAGTATCGCATTGAAAAAAAATAGTGAAAACTCTGTCGGAATAAGCAATTTTTTTATGCGCCCGAACAGCTTCAAACCGTTCCCAAGAAAATTCCTGGGGGACTCCCAGGATAAAGAGTAGCGCAGATTTTAAGTCTAGGATTTGTCGTCGATCAGCGAAAACCGCATCGAAATCGTCCCAGCAGTTTTTACGTGAATCGCGAACAAAAAGACAAGAAACCTAAAAAAAAAATGCATATAATATATAGTTCCATTCTTTTCCAGTTGTTTTATTTAATAGCCTTAATGTACAGACTCGGCATGTTTAGGTTAGAAAATTAGGTTGAAATCTCTATTCAGTTTTTCTGTTCATTGCATGAGTTGAGCAGACAGGGAGACGGCCCACCTGAAGGAAAGCGGTCACCATCGCCTATAGATATTAGTAACATTAAAGGTACTAGTGCTGTTGTTATGGCAGCATACTCTAGACCAGGGGTGGTAGCCATCCAGATAGTTAAATCCCACCACCTGGCTGTGGGTTGTATTGTCCCTCTGTTGTCAGCTTTTTTGTTTGTTTGTTTAAAGACCATGTTTTGCATTCATATGTTACGTACATCATTAGATTATTAAAATAATTTACTTTAAGTTAGTTTGGATGAGGACTCACCCGATCCTGGGTAATAATATCCATCGCATCTTCGACCATTTCCGGAATGGTCAAATTTGCCTCGGTCTCCTCCGGACAATCAGTTTGTACCAGCGAATCGTCCGAGTCGCTTAATACTGAAAGGTAAACTTAGTTATTTTAGGCTAATGCAAGAGTGACTGATAAAAATATATGTACGTAATAACATAGAAAATATTTTCCGTCTGTAAATATAAATTTTACTAAACTACCTTCAGTATATAGAGATTTGTATTCTAGAATATTCTAAAATAGGATCTCCAAACATTTCGGCCTGTCCTATTAACAATGACGATACTATAAGCACTATATCGCAAGAACGAGCTTTAAGGTCTGAAATTACTTAATCAAAAATTCACTTCCTGAAAATTTGAAGCCAGAAATAATTATTTACGTCTTTTAGTAGGAAGTCTTAGTGGAACACTCATAAGCCAATATAAATGGCGTTGTGCAATAATTAAGATCGCAAACGTTGTCCGATATTTACAAAGAATATATACAAATTTCCAACAGTAATAGATGGGTCTCGGCTTGCGAGGAACAACACTAGCCTCGGGAACATCTTCCTTCCTTATCCACCTTATACCGAGCATCCTCTTCAAAGAAAAAAATATTTTACATCATTAGTGATAATTTGAACCATTTGAAATAATTTTGAAACACTTAAAAAAATAAAAACTTCAATTAGTCACCTAAAATTCAACCGATTTTTACGATAATATGATTTTTAAGTCACAGATGCGCAATTCTTATTAACTATACGAATTGTAATCATTTAAAGATTATTGTTTTTTAGTCAATAAATAAAACATCCGATTATTATATGATTTCTTCACAGCCATCCTTAGACCATTAATCTATAGACGGACTCTACATAAACAAAAGTATTAAATGAAATGAAGCATCTTTACAAACTTGTATGTGGAAACTTTTGTAGTACTAGAGTTTTCTCCAGGGCAAACCCGAGACAGTGGCTCTATTTTAGGGACTCTATTTTACTTACATAGAAACTTAATTAGGTTTTTTGGACTTATATATACTAGTCAGTAAAAAAATACCTAAGCGATGGTGAATACCGCAAAAAAATCCGTTGTGTGATTTAGAAGAATTTAGCGAAGACAGGCGCGGTAAGCAACTTTGTTTAAAGATATACATGCATTTCTTATTTCATGGCTTGTGTCTGAGTGGGTAATTAAAGAAGTGGGAAGAAAATATAGCACTGGGAATTATTATTGCATAATAATGTATTAGGTACTTAGGAACGAAGAAATATTAATAAAAAATAAAATTATTTTATTCATGCATACATAATGGACATTTTTAACAACTCTTGTTTTGTGTAAATTGTTGGTAGATTTGTCATTTTATATTTTCATTAAATATTGCAGCAATGTAATATAAAATGAAAATAATGAATTTTCAAAAAACCCTGCATTCAAAACAACTTTTACAAAACAACGTGGACGTTTATTTAAGTAATTTATTATTTTGTTTAATACTTTAAAATATATGTAATATTTTTAAAAAGTAGTTTCTAATTCAGGCTAGAAAACCTAAGAATACAGTAAAAGTTCATAATTAAACATTATTGGCATATTTACTGATCGACTAATTACGAAAAACTTGTCGAGAATTTTTCACTTCCAAGTAATACAAATCTTAATGTTGTTACGGTGGTAAACAGGCTTCTTATGTCAACATCAGCTTCCTTTAGCCGGCTTCACTGAGAGAGTTCGAGACCCCGTCTTTCTATTAATGGTCTAAGCATTTATCACTTGACGCCAAGTAAAATACACATAAAGTCGTTTTCTTTGAATAAAAACAATTATATATAAACTTACGTGCAATGCATTCCGTGGTTATGATTTGTGCCGGTGGCTGAACGAAGCTGTAAGCAACATAATTACGTGCAAGCAAATGAATAGTTAAAAAGCAAACACCAATGTGCAGTGGAGTTAATACGTAGAATATAAGCCGGATTTAGAAACTTAACATTTTTTGAAGTGAAACTTCTATATAGAGGGTCTTACGATTTTTCGCTCACGAAAAAGCGTCACGGCCGCGTGTCTAATACTTACATTTTTAAACTCGTGATATCTTTTGAATGGAATGTCCGAATTGAATAATTCAAAAAGTTATATAAAGGTATTGAAGCAGTCTTGAATATGAAGTAATTTATTTTCATAAGGATGAATACCGAGATACAAATAAAGAGCCTTTTCTAGCGGCGGCGTTTTAATTAAATTTTTAAAATAAAAGTACACTTATTGTGGCATAACTGTAATAGTTACACATATGCTGTCGCGACACTTTTTTGTGTTTGCTTATAGGCAAACTGGCAGACGGGTCCACTTGATGGCAAGTGGCTACCCGTCGCCCATGGACATATGCGAAATATGTTAACTAAAACATTACGAATGTGTCACAATTATTTGATTTTAACTTCATACGTATTTTTCCAAATATAAAATAAATTCTTTCTCTTCTCTTTCAGAAATTTTCTTGATACATTCGTAATATTATCGTTTAGATTTAAATCTTCACAAATGTGGTAATTCGCGAGTGTGACAGCGAAGTCCATTTATTTAGTATTTTGATTATTTGGGGGGGGGGGGGGCTAACAGCTATAACAATAATAACTAGAAATAAGCTAGACCAAGAGAAGTTATTAATAAGCCTACACAGATGACAAATATTTAAGAAGCTCCTGAATTTTATAATATTCTCTTGTATTTAATCAATTTAGGGTTGCTTTTTAAGTTTCGAAAAAGGGTTGGTGAGCAGCAGTTGTGAAAAAGACCCATACAAAAAGTCAACACCTCAAACAAGTGCAAGTGCAATAGTGATACGTTAATAAGCTTTTCTAAAAAGGTTTTTAAATAAAAGCTTTGGGGATCCTGCGTATCATGTAGCAGCAGAGTGCTAGCCAAGACAAGTAAAACGAGCCCAAACACGACGGGTCTATCTTGTAAGGTACAGGAGTTCCTATGGCCACCTTTCGACCCCATCAGCAGATAAGCTCCATGGTACCATATTAATGCATTGTCACGGATATACATATGCGTGCAAAATTTCAGCTCAATCAGAAACCGGGAAGTTATCCAAATTTAACTTGTAAGATTCAACCCGAACATCCATTACAAGTTAAATAAAAGCTTGTAATTAGCGAGCGAAAGAGAGAAATGATGACCACGCAATTGGATTTTTTGGCGAGTATTTTGGATATATTACTCCAAAAACATATTAGAAACAACATGTTTTATTTCAATACAAAACACTGAAACCAATGAGCATTTACTACATACAGTACGTGCAAAATTTAAATGCATGTCAGTAGAAGTTAATTCCAGAAGTTTGACCTGTTTTGAATGTTATTCCTGTCAAATGTTTGACATTTATTATACCTGACGTTATGTTGTGAGGAAAACCTGCTATGCAAGTGTCAATAGTGGGCGAGCGAACACACAACACGCCCTTGGACAATTCTGTATGTACTACCACGTGTATCAATAATTTAGGTCTCCGCAATGACCTGTACGAACTTCACGGACGCATTTGTTTTGCACACACTATATTACACTCGGGCAGTATTAGCGAAAGCTAGTGAAAACCTCAAAAATTCAAAAATAATGCTTTATACAAATTAATAGCTGGGCTTATATTTTTTTATTTAGCTCCCATTTGAAAAAGGAAAAGCTAACATTTTTCATTGATTTCCCAAAATCCACAGCATGCCCGGATGGACGGAAGCTGCAGTTAGAGAACGAAGATGAAACACATGATACTTTCTTTTATTTAGTTATTTAAAAAAGTTTTAGAATTAAAAACGTAAGGTTTTTAATTCTAAAAATTTTCAACTCATCTAAGTTTTTTAATATATTTTTTTAAGTTAGTTTAAACTCGACACATACTATATTAAGAAATGTTAATTCAGTTGTAATTTCCAGAGTGTAAAATTTTCAAAATCAAATTGTCAAAGTTTTATGCATTTGTATCCAAATTCTAAAGGAATTAAGGATAGCAATTTTTGAACAGAATTTGAATTACAAGGAATATAAAAAAAAAACTGTTTTACTGACAACATTTTATCCGTTACAATTGAAATGACAGGTCTCAATATATTTATCTAGACTCGAAATTTGAGGAAAATATTACCGCGGCATTGGCGTGTAATGAAGAACATGAAAACCATGTAAATGAATAATGTTAATATTGTAGTAAAACAAATATAAGGACAAAAGAAAAGCCCAAATAGAGTTGGCAGAATTGTGAGCAGGATTATATTAGAATTCGTAATGCAACAGAGGAATATTGCACCAACCCCATAATTATGATTGGGTGAAAAAAAAACTTGTATGATAAAACATTATATTATATATATGTGTAAATTAAATACTTGTAGTACTTACGGCGTAACAACAGTTTTGGTATTGTAAACGACTTTCGTTTCACCGACTTTAACACACCTCATCGGAGGGAACAAATCGTTCATCACAATTAACGATTTTTTAAAATTGTAAATTGTCTCCAGTAAGGATGTGTTCTCTAAACTCGTTGAAATATTCACTAGGCTCGCTGATGAGTTCGCTAGATTCGGTGAGGAGTTCGCTAGATTCGCTGAGGAGTTCGCTAGATTCGCTGATGAGTTCGCTAGGGTCATCTCTGACGTGTATTGGTCAAAATATTGAGCTAAAAAACACAGTAGGGTTACATTTTCTTAAGTTTTCGCGACTTGTATGTTAACGGTTTAAGCGCGTTATTTTATTATATTTTATTATGCCGACGTTACGGATGACAGATGTCAAGTGTCAACGAGTATTGTTAAAGTTTTATTTAGATTACAGTCAACTTGTTCATTTACTCTATGTGAGCCTAATCTAATTTATCACTGTTTCGCAACATGTTGTGGCTTGAAGAGAAGAAGCGGTGCAAGAAACACCTCAGCAAACACGCCTTAGCTCTAATTATTTTCTTTAATACTAAAATGGGTGGGACGTAAAAGGAATAATAATAAAAATCAAACAAATTACCCGCGCTTAAAACCGTTAAAACGTAGTTCTATTATGTATACTAGTCGCGAACACTTAAGAAAATATTATGATTTTATAATGTTTACTGTTCTAAAAATTTAAGTGCTGACTTTAAATTCTTTCCCTTTATCTACATTAATGCCATTTAACGGACATCATACACACAGGGGGTGTGATTTACATATATGTCCCCGTAATCATAAGTAATGAGGGGAGGAGGGGGGGGGGGAACTTACCCCTTCTGCAACTCCTATGTGGCGGAAATGTATATATAGTTCCTGAGTTATTAATGTTTTTGTCAATCTAACCTCACTTCTGTTTTTCACTAATATTTCACTTATATATAAGACTAGCTGACTCGGCGAACTTCGTACCGCCTTATTCAAATAAATTAATAAACAAACAAATTGAGAAAACATGGGAAAGGGCTCATAGAATTTGAAAAATATATAGCCTATAACCATCTACGATTAATTCCGCGTCGACTGGTTGTGGTTTCATGATGATCGGTCCAGTAGTTTTCGAGTATATATAGATATATATAGATAAATAGCCATAAACCATCTAGGAAAAATTTCGCATCGAATGGTGGTAGTTTCATGTCGATACGATCAGTGGTTTAAGCGTGATTGAGCCTCAAACGAACACCATTTTCATTATATATATATATATATAAGATAAACAGTGAATGGTTACAGTCGGTTCTGGCGCTTTGGTCTACACAAAACCTAACCTAAACGACTGTTTAAAACTGCACATATTTAAATTTTCGGATACATACAGTCTCCTATTTAAATAAATACCGTCCTCTTCAAAATGTACACTTTCCGGTGCACAAAAAAACGTCTCGGCAACAAAATTACCACATCATTGTCGTGAATTTTAAACTTCGATAATTAATTGAATATGTATTTTTTCCACTCAAAACCAATTTCAGTTGTTATAAATAAGTCTTAAATATATTCCTAAACACATTAACCATTAAAATCATCCGGGGATATATATGTAAACCCAACCACACAGAGATAGTCCTACTTACGTCTACCCTCTATAGATATATATTACCTGTTCCTGCGTCATTGCTGTCGTCCAAGTAAACTGGTCGAGTTAAGCCACGGCCAGTTGAATTTAATTTTGAAAATACGTCAACTATCTTCGGAAGTGTCACAGTGTTTGTCCTTGGCATGTTCGTCACTGTTTGGGACCTCAGCATAGTGGATCTAACATTCCTATGGTAGTATGTTTCCTGATCAGGTACATCTATAAATTCATACTATTTTTATAAATATACGTCCGATAGGCTGTTAAGACTTATGCTATGGGTAGTATACAACAGATACAACTCTGGAACAGATCGCAGACAACTGATCCAAGCGTCTGCACGTTTGCAAGCCTATCAAGTTACTTATTTCTTGGCAATAAAGCCCACATGAAATAAATGTCAATTGTCGTACTTTATTGTTGCGGGTGACGTAATAGCGATATTCTGCGGGTCATGTAACGCAGAGACTATAAAATTATCGACACTGTACGTAAATAAATCGATTTGACATGTGCTACATGAAAGAAAAATAATACCGCAATTATTACGAATGTCGTTTTTTGGCTTACTAGCTTCTGCCCGCAACTTCGTCCGCGTGGAATAGTTAATAAAAGGTAAGATAAAAAAAACCCCCGATTTTCAAACATTCCTCATTGGTGCCCCGCTCCTATTGGTCTTAGCGTGATGATATATAGCCTATAGCCTTCCTCGATAAATAGGCTATCTAACACCGAAAGAATTTTTCAAATCATAGTACTACCTGAGGTTAGCGCGTTCAAGCAAACAAACACACAAACTCTTCAGCTTTTTATATTAGCATAAGATTTAATATATGTAAAATGTGTACATTCAAATGTAGGCATAATTATTACAAGATATAGTATTTTTAGCAAAAATCTATAGATAAGTTAAACTGATTAAACCTCATGTATGTAAGATGTCGATTTTCGTAACAAATCGTGTCGGTAACATATTGAAACATTACTAATTGATCCGCCATTGAGCTGTCAACAGTAAAATAAGTGCTTAGAAAGACTATAGACCATACATAGCATGTAACAAGCTCATTCACGAATATACTATGCCCAGGAGTCAAACCCGTCATTGCATCTTTGAGCACATCTTTTGCAAGAAAAAGAATCACGTAAATCATAAATCCCAGCATAATCGGCGTACATATGGATTTTTTTTTCATAAAGTGTTCATAAAATGAAAAGTATTAGGCCAAAGCACGTTAAATTTTTAGGGGACCAAATGGCAAGTATTCCACATCGGCCAAGCAGAGAACCTCATTTTGAAAGTAGGTTAAAAATGACAAATGTCACAAGAGTGCAAACAGAGAGACAGATGTATGTGGCGATTTTATAAGCGAGGAAACGTAGCCAGCCTTCTGGGCACCTTACCCATAGAAGACGGTGATCTGGGCTCAGTATTCTACTTATAGTCTTGAGGGACTATGGGTAGAATACAATACAAATAAGTTAAGTTTTCTTACATTGTATTCAATAGTATGTAATTTATATTATAGTTATTAAAACAAAATTATATATATTTTATAAGCAATGAAAAACGAAGAGATGATCAAACATACCTCTCTGCTCCGCAGTCGACTGCCCATTTTGGGACAGTTCGAATGTAATATTGGGAAATCGACTACTCAATTCTTTATCAGAATATATGTAGTCAGTGTTTGTGACACTGTTCACTTCCGAGGTAAATATGTCCTGTACTTCTGATACGTTGTCGTAAATTGGACTAATATTGGACATGTTCTCATCGTTAACTGTTTCAGGAACTCCAATATTATAAGAATTCGTTGAATTTTCAGCAACTGTCAGTGGTGATATACCGCTAATAGTGCGTTTTCGGGACTGTTTCGGTGTACTCTAAAATTCAAAATTGAATGTATATTATCATTTAGGCTGTCGGCAGACGCACTGGCATGAAGCATACCACCTAAACGAACAAAGCGCTGTGCGCCATCTTTATTATACACACCGCAAAAGATTGGATTTCACTGCTGGAGCCTGTTTTACCAAGAAACCTACAACCTTGGAGTCCTAGTATCGTGTGAATAGGCACCTCCTAGGTAACCATGTTCCATCTTAGATCATATCGGATCTAAATCCGACGAGATAATAATCAAACGCGAACTTATACTGCAATAAAAATTGTTTGTTGGTATCTAAGCTGATTGTCTCTGGTACTTCTAAGAATAGAGATATGAAATTTAACACATATGTAAAGTCTCGTCTGCCCATAAATTGGAATAAGACATGTTAATGTTAGTGAAAGGTGCCGGTAGTGAATCCCTATAAATATCCCCTCTTGTGTGTATAACTTGGTTCGGAAACTGGTTGTATATTTGACCAATTGACCATTGATTATTGACTATATAATCCGTAATAATATTTAAGAACTTAGTCAGAAAATTCTATCTGCAATATAATGATATGTAATTTTATGTAATTAGTATATGTTATATTGCATATAGCTATATGTTTATTATGTTTAAATAGCTGCATATTATCGCCATATATTATATATGTATATAACTTATGTGTATATTTGTATATATAGTATAGTTATATATTTATTAATAAAATTGAAGTAATCGTATAATAATTATGTATACCACCATCGCCACTTCTAATCGGAATATTCTTGCCACGGGTTGTCTGGAAGAGATCGCTTTTTAGCGATAAGACCGCCCTTTGTACCCTACTATAATAATACTAGTTCGTAAGTTTTTCTGTAATGGTGTACAATAAAGTGTTATCTATCTATCTATCTATCTATCTATATACCATTGACCATGCCGGTGGCTCGCACCATACTCACCAAGGTACGCAGACGCTTAGCTGATAATTCGGTAGTTGTCAATTTTTGAGAAACAGGTTTATTTTGAGCCTTATTATTTTAGCCAAAATATTAATATTTCAGCAAAAAAACAACATTAACATATTTCATTTAGGAATTTTATAAATATTTTGACATTTCGTCACAAAAACGCGTCAAGCTGTCATGGCGTCTCGCATGACGTCACAGTGTGCAAAACAAACATCTGTTTCATTGAAGTGTTATCTGAGAAGTCATTGATAACTTCTTGTGTTTTGCACACTATGACGTCACGCGCTCTGATCGGCGTTCATTGTCACGTGGCTAATGGCTGCAATATAACAATTTTATTTCTCAAAAATATCAATTACTATTTTAGTTAAAACAATTTATTTTTGTCATATTTAGATCGTAATCTACGATATATATTAAAATCAGCCTATAATTTTCATACTGTCAACTACCGAATTGAGCGAGCTACATATTCGCGGGAAGCGGACGTATACAATAAAGGTTTCACGATTTAACAGTAATGTATTAAATTGGAATTAAAGCATACCTCTCCTGGAACCTGCACTAATTCATTGGTCCTTTCAGGATTATCTTCTATAGCCATTAGTGCATTATCATAATCACTAATTCCTCTTTTCTTTACATATGCAGTTATTTTACGTTTGCATTTCCCATCATAGCTAACGATATTGACAACTGAGTAATTATTACTCTCATCAGGATTAATTTCAGTTAATATAACACTCTGTCTCCTAACAGTGTTACTACGTAAAATTCTTTTGCTTCTCGGTGATGTATTATTAAATTCATTTCTGCTAGCACTTGGTGCATTAACAACGCATCTCTTTCTTGGCGATGGATGATAAGTCACCATTTGCATATTGCACGTAGAAGGCATGACACTGCTGTTCTGGTTACTAGTTTGTGTTTTGGACACGTTCAATTTTGCCTTCGGTATTTTGTATCTAGCAAGTTGTGCTTCGGGACTGTAGCGAAATAACAGCTGGTTGTGTCGTTTCGGTACACGACGTGTTGGGGATGTGATATTGTTAGTTGATGATATTTCTGAACCCTGAAAAAATTACTTGGGGTCGGCCAATATTTCTTTTCCTTCTACACTCTTCAATTCAGACATACATCTTCTGTCACACACAAATATCACCATATCATCCTTCACACAATCCATCCATCTTTTTTTTGGTCTTACCAAAATAATAATACAAAAATACCAACTTAATCAGTCAATTTCTCAATTTTTTAGTCACAGGTACAACTTTCAAAGATCCCCTTATGCACTCATTTCTCGCCTAATCCATTCTTGTAACACCACACATCCATCTCAACATTCTCTTGTTTGTAGTTTATCACTTTAGTGGCCCAACATTCTGACCCATATAGTATGACTGGTCGTACATCAGATTTATATATTTGACCTTTTAGTTTCAGTGGCATTACTTTGTCGCACGTCACACCAGTTACCTGTGTACACTTTAGCCATGCTACATTAATTCTTTCTCTTACATCCCTCTCCATATCACAATTGATCAATCACAATATTGATATCACAATAAACCCTGCAAAATATAACTTCAAATATCGGCAAAGGGTTTTGTTAAAGGGTTGACCGTCTATGGTTACCACATTGGATAGGGTGACGGACCACTGGCAAGAGCCCGTGGCTCAATCGCCATGGGGATGGTAAAAACTAAGACAAACAAACATCAACGTATACATACATTCAGTTGTAACCAGAAGCAGGTGTATAAAATTTCATGCTTTTTACTTTAAAAAAGACAGACTTTCATACAAACTTTCATCCTCTTTTTTTATAGCAGGAGTTCAGCAGACAGGCAGACGGCCTTGATGGCAACCGGTTGCCATCGCCTATGGACATTTGCCACACCAAATGTGCTACAAATGTGCTGCTGCTCTCTAAAGAAAGACTGGAACCTGGTCACTAATGCTGGAACACAACTCAAGGTTGTTATGGCGACATACTTTAGACCAGGGGTGGTAGCCATCCATTCGGGCAAATGCCCTACCACCTGGCTGTGGGTTGTTTTGTCGCTTCTTACGACAGGCGGCCCGGCCGCAGGAAATTATTTTCTTTCTCTGATCCTGCACGGATTCTTTTTTACCCTTTAAGGGTTGAAATCTCAAAAATTCTTTCTTAGTTCTCACCTACAGTACAGAAAGAACCCAGCATGCTAATCTTCATGGTCCTAACACCAGTAGCATTGGGCTTAGCATTGACATGTTATTCAGTGAGCTCAAGTATATAATTGTATATATAAGAAAAAAATATTTCCAAATGCGACACACAAGACACAAGAATTAGAAAACAATATTAAAACATTTGTGAAATTTTAAATAAATTGATTAAAACAGTTTCATAGCAAATTTTCAATCTAACTAGAATAAAATGATATTTCATATTTTCAGAAAGTTGATGAGATATTAGATTCCTAATTTTGATTTTATATGAATCAAGTCAAAATTACCTGCACACCCTTCTGGTTCTTCATTCTCCTAACTACAGAAGATAATGCCCTTTGTTCTTTTACATGTTGGATCAACAACTCTAATTCCTCCCTTGTTTTACAGGTTTTTGTTTGAATTAGTTGGATAAGAAATACTCTCTGGAATTTCAAATAAAAATAAATAGATTACTTTTTATTAGAGAAAACTCCCAGTCCAAATGCTATATGACATTTGGACAAAGATTGGTTACAAAAGAATATATCTTTAAGTCAACTGATGACAGTAAAAAATCAGACTAGAATTGGTAATGATGGTGTACATATTGCAATAAAACAAAACAAAAATAATCCAAATGTAACATACAAAAGACAATTACTTTGTATATCTATATATATAAAAGAAAATCGTGTTAGTTACACTATTTACAACTCAAGAATGGTTGTACCTATTTGGCTGAAAATTGGTGGGGGGGTAACTTGGAACCAGGAGATGGACATATTAACGTTTTATCCCATTGGAAGGGGTAGGTGGCGCTGAGATCGGGTTCTAGTATCCTCCTAATCATCTGGACCAATTTTGGTGATTTTGTTTTTGTATGTTTGAGTGGGTCCTCAGATGGTTTAATCCACAATTGGAATCAGTAGGTGGACCTAGTATTGGGTCCTAGACTTTTATTTTTTCAGAACAGAACGTCTGTCAGGGCAGCTAGTGTATGTATGTATATATATATATATATATCATCATATATATATATATATATATACATCATATATACACATATATGTGTATATATATATATATATATATATATATATATATATATATATATATATATGATGTGTGATTTGGGAGATGTGCACTTAAATCAGTGCTTTGTTGGATCACATTTCAGCACTGAGTGGTGATCTCTTCATTGGGGTTTTTCCTCAATGTATGGTTGCAGTATGAAAAGGTCCACCAGTTTTCAAAACAGTTTATTTAATGTTCTGCAATCATATGTTACCTTATCAAACTAAATCACAGAACAGACTATTTCCCTAAATATTATGTTTAACTGTTTGACAATTAAGTTTGAAATTACTTAGATGAAAGTTGTTCGATTTTCTATATTGTCCTAAAAGATTGTTTAGGCATGTAAACCCTTTTTTTGGTTTTAATATTTATAATAAGCCCAATGATAATATCCTATTTGTTTCTGATGATTAAAATTATCATTGTCATTGTTGGGATCTCCAACAAAAAGTATACTACTTTGGTGTGGCATAGTACTGGCCACCAATACAACATATTTGAATTTAGAACATAGATGTTTCTTTGTTTTTTATCTGTATATTTTTTCCCTCCATTGCTATTAAAATCATCATAATATATTATGCATGTGTAGTTTCTTTAATAATTAAAATATCTACAGTCAACATCGAATTAATATTTAAAGAAGGGTTTAACAGTCATTGTCAATGTTACAATTTTCTTTTTTCATGTTTTTTTTTCCTTCTTTCTTCTTTACCTTTTCATGATGCAACTGTTTTTAATAACATGCATACTCAATTGGTTTTTGTGATAAAGCTTATCATAATATGATCCACCATGTTTTTGAGCAAATAAATGATTGATTGAATAATTAATTGGTACTTTTAATATTTCATTTCTTTTTGCTGTACTCATCCCATCTTTCTTGTTTATAAGTTTTATAATATAGCCTTGAATCTAAGAAGAGAGGGATTTTCAATGTTTCCTGTTAAATTTTAGAATCTTTCTAGGAAAGAAATTTTTTGATTTAGTTAAATGCCTTCCTTACCCCACCTGTCTTTTCTTCTTTGCATCTTTATTCTCTTGCTAAAGGGTATGAATAGCTTATCTACATATTATTTGTTGTATTGTTTTTATAATACAAACTAAGCAATTAATTTATTACTAGGACTTTTCACATTATTTAGCTAATTCGTACTCCGCCTTGTATTGAACAATAAAGTGCATTATTATTGCGAAGCTCATCAGTCGTATAACACAACACCTAGTAAATCGCTAGTCCTACACAGCCATAGTATGGATATATGAAAGTTTATTTAATACGCACAAATAAAAACCTAACAAAATAAACAATACGTACCTGAACATTAGCCGGCAAACCCATTTTTTTTGCGATTTTCTGTAGCCATCTATATGAGGCTGTCTTTAAAATATCGTGAGAATACACGACCGCGCTATTCATTTTAAATGATTAAAAATTAACAAAACTTAGGATACTTCGAAATATAAAGTTAAGAAACCTACGGATCACATAGTATATAAATAAATAAAGTTCAAAACATTTTCCCGGCCATCCATTAGAACGGTTTACAGAAAAAGAAATAAATATAGAGTAGAGGTGTGTAACTCCTGAGTGATTAACTCAAAAGATATATATCCGACGCGAAGAGTGATTAGATCTGTATATCACTTGCGTTCAAAATGTGTCTTTATATCTTTAACTCTTTCGTTCATTCCTGTTCCACGCGATGAGAAAGAATGATTAGCCCGCGCACTGCGCATGCGTAGTGAGTGAACGAGGAAACCGAATATAATAGCAAGCCAAAACAAATCGTAACACTATAGTTTTATGGTGTAATTTTGTAATATTTACTAAAAGTCAAAGGCCATCTAAATGGCGTGTATGTTATTTAAATGTCAGATATTTTGCGTTGCTACAGGTACGCGTGTCGGCTCTGCTAGTATATCACTCACAGATAATAACTCATCTTGTCTGCAAATGACACTGACACTATTCACTGTAAAGAGTTAAAGATATAAAAGAGTGATATATATCTTTGTATCGAAAAGATATATATCACTCTTTTCTTCTTGGTGAGTGATATTTCCCATGACTAATATAGAGTATAGACAGTGTTGCCAAGAAGATTTTTTAAAATCCGCCAGTTAGTCGTGTATTTCCGTCAAAAATCCGTTAATTTTTTCTTATCTGCCAATAATAGCCGTTAATTTTCTAAAAGTATATATTTACATAAAACGATTGGAGAAGGCCTTTGCCAAACGTCACACAGAAAACACAAATGAAAAATAATTAAATTTACATATCTGTCTATTTATCTATCTTGAATGTTTTCTGATAAGAGGCTATAAATAAATACATTTACAGGCGCTTTACAATTTCAATTAAAAATACCAAACGCACTACGAGCTACAACTATTTTTACTATCTTAACTATTTTTACTCTACTTTTTCTATATTAAAATGTCTATATTAAAATTTTCGTAGAAATTAAAAATCTATAATATCTTTGTCACTTTCAGCATCATGCTCTGCTGCCATTGCAGAAGTGGCAGAAGTCGATGGTTGATCATAGCTTTGCAATGTTCCAACCGTGCTAATTACAGCATCAGGCAAAACATACGAGTAACAGTTTTTACCATAACGTTTAAGCCCTGAGCATATATTCAAAATGGCATTAACCATGTTTTAGTATTTTCGTAGAAGTATAAAGTACAGTTTTTTTATATAAAACTTAACATTGTAATATGACATTGTTAATAAGAGGAACGGAACTTTGTAATTAATACAGAAAAAATATTTTCGGTAATTTGAAACGAATTTTTTGCAACGATCTACATTAATATAATAGGAAAGTGTAAATTTATTTTTAAATATGTATCATATTGTTTAAATATATAATAGTAGTTGTAGAATACTTAGCAAAAAGTGCGTCATTTTGTTGAAAATCCCAACTATCGCCTAAAATATTGATACCTTTTCAAGCTGCCACATAAACTAACTAACTAGCAACACCATCACTGCTCGATATTCATGAACGTCACCACTAGCAACACTAGTTCTGGTACCATCACTAAAGGTAAGTGTAACAGATCACATGGGCTAGGTGTTTTTTTTTGGCGGGAACTAAAATGAATGTTGTGCTGTGCAGTGAGGTGCGATGATGTGTGATAAATGCAGCGTTGTCAGATGACTAATCAATTCATGGGTCAATTAACCCCCAATTTTTTTCAAAAACATCAAAAATAAGCTTTTTGAGAAAAAAACCCCAAAATAGTTTTTACTTATTTTAAAGGAGAAAGAAAAAAACAAAACCACCGTCGTAGCGAAAACTTCACTAATGTCATCATTTTCCCTCACGGGGCGCTCACAACGACTACAACGTGTCAATAGGTGCGTTAAATAACCATTCCACTTGAGTTTACGATTGTGACGCCAGCAAATAAGTGAAACGGGAAAAACCGCAGTTGTGAACGTGATCATTGTCAGTCTCTAAAGTCTAACGGAAAGTAGCCTATGGGATACGACGCATACGAGTAGAGACGGCATAATAAATAAATAACGTAAATGAACGAACCAATGAATTGGATTATTAAAATGAACTATTGAATTGAAGTATGATTCACTAGTAGAGTATAATTCTAAGGTAAAATAATAATACCATATTGTAAATTAGATATAATAATTGTAGTGATGAGAATTGTGTTTATATGAATTATTGATACTTAAAATTTCTCACAACAAAATATTTCCCCCCGAAAGAATCTTTACACCCGAATCACTCCCCAGACGTGAAAAAAACCCCGAATTTGCAGGGAATCCCCCCAACTGGCAACGCTGGATAAATGTCCCGAAATGAACTTCGGTTCTCGACTGTTTCGCGCCAAGTGAATGGCGCGAATTCTGCGCGGGCTGTTATAAATCGGCGCGATGTTTTGCTTGCCACAGATAAATATTGGTTTTGCTTGTATTATGTTGGCACTAAGTCGCCACAGCAGTTTTATTTTCTAAAAATGGGTGAAAATACTCTAAAATGAATAATAGTTGTAGGATGTTGATAGTTTTTAGTAGTAATTATGCGTTTGTGAGTATCGAATTTTCAGAAGAACTCCATTGAAAGGCGTCGGTTGTAGCCTATAAACAACTGCGGTACTATTCGAAGACTTATACATCAGAATTGGCTGTATGGACTAAGATTCCTTTGCCTACCTTTGTGGCGAATTATACTACTACTCACATACGTTCACTACGTTCAACGTTCTAAAGTTGGCTAAATATAACCATTAACCAATAAAGAGTTTTTGGCGGGAACTGAAAGGTTGCTGTGCAGTTTTATTTTCTAAAAATGTGTAAAATTACTCTAAAATGAACAATAGTTGTAGGATATTGATAGTTTTTGAGTAGTGATTATGTGTTTTGTGAGAAATGTGAACTGTATAGTCAAATGTGGCCTTTTGAGTTGTCACAAGAACTCCGTTGAATGGCACTAGCTGATTACCTACAGTTCAGCTGTGCTACACATAGGCTTAAGAAAATGAAGAAACTAAATGTATTATAAACTAAGATCTGGCTTAAAGGCCTGGTTGCCAAGCCATAAATATAATATATATATATATATATATATATATATATATATATATATATATATATATATATATATATAACCAATAAATTTACCGGAAAAAAAATTAACACTTCTATGCTATAAATAAAATTAAACAAAACGGTTAAAAATACCATTTAACAAATACACTGCGTGTAGTCGCGTAGGTCATTATTGGAAATTATATACATGCAAGTTTCAACTTTATAACCTACAACACATAAGATTTATTCTCGCTTTGTAGATGTTTTCAACTTATCATGTAAATATTGAATTTTGATTGTATGAGCTATGGGCTGGCCCTCAAAATAAACCACAATATTTAACTTGGTGTTTTTTTATAGTTAATGATATTTTTATTTGTTAGAAAATTGAAATGAAACGATATTTTTAACCGACTTCAAAAAAAGAAGGAGGTTCTCAATTCGTCGGGATCTTTTTTTATATATGTTCACCGATTACTCCGAGATTTATGATCCAATTTACGTGATTCTTGTTTAGTTTGATGCGGAATAGTTGCCATTTGGTCCCCTAAAAAATTAACATAGTTTGGCCCAGTAGTTTTCATTTTACGAACATTTTTTTGTACCCGTTTCTTGGGACCTATATTTTTTAAGGAGCGCGGCACCTTTCGTATGTCTACCCATACATAGCTAGACACTAAAAAGTAACAAATCAAATAAAAAAAAATCGTTTAAAAAAACCGACTTCAAAAACTAAAAAGTCTAAAATAACTTATTTCTAAAGCTATTATTATTAATATAAATTATCTAAAACATCAGTCGGTCACTTAGACCATTAAACCGGTCTAAGGTCGGTCACAACAGTCGGTGCAAAGTAAAACATAAAAATTACTATATTTTAAAAATTACTAAGCACCGACTTTAAGCTGTTTTAGATATAATAATAGCTTTAGAAATAAGTTATTTTTTATTTTTTATTTTTTGAAGTCGGTTTTTTAACTTAGCGATCGCGAAGATGACGGGATTGGTTGATTATTTAAACGTAATATCGACGGGTGCAAAGTAAAAAGAGATATCTGCAAAATAGCTACTTTAAAGGAGAGCGAAAAGATCTGAAAGATATGAAAGAACATACGTAGCTGGTTTTTTTACGTACGAAAATTTATTAAAATAATGTGATATATGCAAAACAAATAATGTCATATTGTATAGAATTGTTTTATTAAAACGATTGTACAATAAACTAAAAATCATCATTTTGTAGATAACTTTATTTACTTTGCACCCGTCGATATATTGTTTGGTAATTGATATTACGGCGGGTCAGTGTATATTTTCTATTGTTTTGGTAAAGTTGTGTTTTAGTATTTCAAGAGATTTGTACTTTGTGTTTGCGTTTTCACTTTTTTTGTGTGTTTGAGGACTGTTAATGAGTAATTATGTAAGCTAGTCAGTCCTAAGCCTGTAGAAGTATGAAGGAAAGTTCATCGAATCAAAAATAATGTAAGAAACTCAACCATTCGAGTTAACATTAGCAAAATTATTTTTTCAAAGAAATAATTTTTTCAAAAGATTTACCGATATTTTCAACTAATAAAAATATCGGTAAAAAAATATCAATTAACAGATAAATAAATTCAACCGTTGACGTCATCTCTAAATGGGCGTCCAATGATTTGAGTCTCCACACAAGCTGATCAATGTATGGATTGTCTTTATGGAATGCCTACATATGCGATAACGGTATACCCTTGCAAAGGACCCTTTGTTATTGTGCGTAAATAGCATTTACCCCGCCTTAAAAAAATCTAAATATGTACAAGTGGAAAAACAACAAAAACAAGTGGAAAAACTGGCAAGTGACAAAATGAATCGCAACAAAATTTAACTTGAAGTTTTACGGGCAGGTTTTCAAATTGGACAAATACATTAACAATCTACCCGTAAAACTTCAAGTTAAAATTTAGTTGCGATTCATTTTGTCACTTATTGTCAGTCGAAGTTTTTGTACTTGTACGTTGCGATTCGTTTTTCAACTTGTCCGTTGAAGTTTCACTTCTAATATGTGTCCCAGCACACATTTCGATTTTTCGCAGGTTTGCTTCAAATTATGATTCGGTTAGGTTAGGTACATTTTAATGAATGCATTTTTTATTCAAACATATTTTATTTTATCAAACAAAAACTGAATTCGATCCGGAACCAAAAAAACATTCATAGTCTACTCTAAAATTATACACATACAACGGAACACATGCAACACAAATGCGCATATTTCGTCATCAACTTCATTCGAACATCAAATTATGTTAACAGAATAATATTTCCAAAAAAAATAACTCAATAAGATTTCGTTTGCTCATGTTTTGATGAAGAGGCTCCGAAACTACTAAACCGATTTGAAAAATTCTTTCACTGTTGGCAAGCTACGCTATGGTGACATAGGGTTTATTATATTTAAAAATAAATTAGGGGTCCTTACTAAAACTCCAATAATGTAACCCAAGGTGTAAAAAAATACCTAAAATCACGTGCGCTGCGAAAACTATTGATGATAGAATAAAATAATGTACTACGACTTTGTAGAACACATCATTATTTACAAAAAGTGTCGCGACAGCATATGTCTAACTATTATAGTTATGCCACAATAAGTGTTCTTTTATTTTAAAATTTTAATTAAAATGCCGCCGCTAGAATAGGCCCTTTATTTGTATCTTGGTATTAATCCTTATGAAAATAAATTACTTCATATTCAAGACTGCTTAAATACCTTTATGTAACTTTTTGAATTATTCAATTTGGGCATTCCATTCGAAAGATATCACAAGTTTTAAAATGTAAGAGTTAGACACGCGGCCGTGACGCTTTTTCGTGAGCGAAAAATCGTAAGACCCTCTATATAGAAGTTTCACTTCAACCAAAAAAAAAATGGAACGGCTGACGAAGCATTTTGGGCGTAGTGAACTATAAACGGAACTCCATAGTATAATGTGTTCTGTGCACTAGTTCTAGCGCCATCTAGCACGGCCTATTGGAGAATTGGAGATGTTGAAAGTTTTAAATATGTTGTCGGTAAGGAGAAAAAAAATATTTGTAAAAAGAATTATCCTACCTTTTGTGATATTTTAATTAAATAAACGTAATAAACGCATCAATGGATAGATAATACGTGAAGTTATTCCTCTCAATAATTTTCACTCGACAAAAACAGTTGGACATAAAAAAATAAAAAAACATATTTAAATAACAGTCTATACGTAAATAGTTTTCAAACTAACGAAACTAACAGAATATGTACCTAGGTAGTTAAATAGATAGATATATAACACTTTATTGTACACCATTACAGGAAACTTAAGTACTATGTATTAATCTAATTGGGTACAAAGGGCGGTCTTATCGCTAAAAAAAGATCTTTTCCAGACAACCCGTGGCAAGAGTATTTTGATTAGAAGTGGCGATGTGGTATACATAATTATTGTACGATTACTTACAACAGTTACAATATCTACTTGTAACAAAATAACATCGACAAGCGGATGGCTCAACGTTGAATACAGTCCAAGGGATCGAGCTGGTATGCTGATGCTTCAGTCCACAATCGGAGCAATACTCCATATTCGGCCACACTTGGGCTTTATAAAGCACGGCGTTGCCGCAGAGTAAAGTAGTGCATTGACAGGTAACGTACGCCCAGCTTCTTGGAGGCCGTGCCACCAAATTGAGGCCAAGGAATACGCAGACTTGTGTCTTCGTGGGGTTGAAATGGTCAAGGTTTTATCTACCCCATTCAGAGACACTCTCTAAAGAGTTATCTAATTCAGACACAAGTCTAACCCGACTTTCCTCCACAAATGATCGGAGAACCTATGCACGACCGGAGTACTGCGCGATATGTTATACTAATCTGGTGAAGTATTATAAGTATAGAAGCTGGCTGAGTTGCAACGTTGCATAGCAATGCTAATTTGTTGCACGAAATACGAACCGGCCTTCTGATCACGGCTGATATCAAAGAGTTTCTTACAAATTCTTTGAAGAAACCCTTTGCCGGTGAATCCCACAGAGGCCACAGACCTAAAGTTTCAACAACTCCAAAGGCACAAATATGTAACCCCCTTCCAAGGGTTAAATATTTGCGCCGTTTGAGATCTTCAGCTTTTGAAGTAGCCAGCCCTTGACTTAGTCATTAAAAGATGTGACGATGCCAGAGTGCCAACTCATGTCCCATATTCCAAGGAATAAGCATTTTCCAATTCGGCCTCTTGCCATCGTACGTACGCACACCATGCCATTCTGTTCTAGGTTGGCTGGAACGCCAACGCTGACAAGATCTCGCCAGACCATGTCATTGAAGCTGGCATGGCGAGATCTTCAGCCAACACTATATAAACATGATAACCCGTGCTGTCCATATGAGTCCACCACAATTCCACACTGGCAGAAGTTATTATATGAAAGGCAATTGTGTAGATTTTTTCTGGTTTGACTCCATTAACCTTCTGAATGGATGTACGGGATTGCTGCTGAAAGGAACAAAATAAAAACAAATTAATTAGGTATTCTGAAAGGCCGCATCGAATTGTGTGGTTTATTTAGATTATTACGTATTACAAAGTATACAGTGATCAAATATTTCGCAAGTGTCTACTATAAAGCTAAGGAAAACTCCCATTGTCGCTAGGAATGAAATTCACTCAAAAAATCAGAGACACCCGGATGGAACGAAGTTACATACACACATACACATACATACACATATATATATATATATATATATATATATATATATATGTCGGAGGGAAGCTTTAATTGGACGTATCGTTGACTGGATGTATAACGCACAATATCATTTGTTTACATTTTAATTACTTCTAAAATTCTTAATGTAATTTAATTTGATTTGTTGAATGTTTCTATAACTTAAAGATCGTTCTAACCTAATAAAAGTTATGAATATTGTAATTTAATAAACGACCAATAAGAGCAGAGCATATGGCGGAGCGGGGTCAGCGCCCTCTATACTTTGAGTAATATCTACTTGGGTAGACTGAGGAGTTTTTGTGACGCATTCGGTTGGTGGCAACAGGTCGAGTTGGACCATGGAGTATTTTAAAGAAAGTATTGAAGCTGGAAGTATGAGCGGGTGCCCTGAACCCGCTGCTCGGTCTAAACTATGTCATAATGTTGACCAAATCTAAATTAAAAGTGTATAAACCGTGGCTATTGTGTTTTATGCTCGCATTTTATCCTGATGATGCCCACTAAATCTGCAATAACTAAAGAAGATGTCATGAGAACGAGGCCGTTCTCCGACATATATATATATATATATATATATATATATATATATGTACTCTCTCGACTTTGTAAACACAACAGCGTATAGGTTAGAAACACGCACGGCTTGCTAAATACATACGCATTGAGGCCGCCGCACGGCTTACAACTATAGCAAAAAGTGTCGTTACAACTTTTGGTCTTAATTTTTTCCGTCTAGCCCCCCTTCGCAACGCGCAATAAGGAACTTCGTTCCAAAAAGTTGTCAATTTTTAACCGATAATAAGGCGAATGATGGCAACAGCCGATAAGACTTGTGTTCTAAAGTATGTCGCCAAAACAACCTTGAGTTGTGTTCCGGCATTAGTGACCATGTTCCATTAGAGAGCAGCAGTGCATTTGTAGCACCTTTGGTGTTGCAAATGTCCATAGGCGATGATAATCGCTTCCCATCAAGTGGGACTTTTGCCTGTCTGCTGAACTTACTGCAATAAAGCAAAGAAATATATAGAAACCGGCTATTAGGCAAGATAGCTCACAGATGAATGAATGAGCTAATTAGCTCGAAGGAAGGATGTATAAAAATCAATGGCTGCCCATTATTTACCTCTGTCTGCTTTGTGTCAATCCAAATCTTGTCTCCATCGCTTCTTTAAACATCACGCTTTCCTTTACGAAGGCTCTTTCTTTGTTTTCCATTTCTTGAAGCTCAGAATCCTATAAACAGTGCATTTTATTATTATATTGCTAGAAGACACTAAAAAGCCCGACGATCCACCTGATAGAAAGTGATTACCGTCGCCTATGGAAATTTGCAACACCAAAGGTGCTACAAATGCGCTGCGGGCCTCTAAGCGGAGACTTGGACCTGGCCACTAATGCTGGAACACAATTCAAGGTTGTTATGGAAGTATAGTCTAGACTAGGGATGATTGAATACCTTATAGAAACCTACAAACTTACTATAATTCAATATGAATCAGATCGTTTATGTATATATTAGCGGCCCTGGCAGACGTTGTCCTGTTCTGAAAAAATAAAAATCTAGGACCTGATCTAATTGCGAATCTAAACCATCCGGGAACCCACTCAAACACAGTAAAACAAAATCACCCAAAATCGGTCCAGGTGATTAGGAGGATGCTAGAACCCGTTCATAGCGCCACCTCCCGGTTCCAACGGGATAAAAAGTTCTAAGCTATCTCCCCACCAATATTCAGCCAAATCGGTACAGCCGTTCTTGAGTTATAAATAGTGTAACTAACATGACTTTCTTTTATATATATAAATAGATTATTTTTAGGAGGTTCGTATCTAATTTCGATAATGGTACTTACCATATGCTTTTGACTTTTGTAAATTTGTTCAGTCAGATCTCTTCTATACTCCATCTGTCTTTGAATTTCGGCCTCTGCGTCAAATATTTTCTTTCCTAGCTCTTCAACAGCCTTATGATTTACTGCAAGCATTCTTCGTGTTCTTTCTTGCTTCAATTCCTCTTCTATTTTTTTTCTTTGTCTAATATGTTCTTTATATGCCGCAGCTGCTTTCTATGTAAAATTGTATTATGTAGTACATCATAGTAATTTAACAAAATATTTTTGAAAGTTATTATAATTTTTAATGAAAAATAATATAAACATAATTATAAAATATAACTAAACAAAACTAAAGATTTCGAAAAACCCTAGTACGTGACCCTTATTTATTTACCAGCATGCTTCCTTTCGCATAGGTTACATTGCATAATTTTTTTGTTTAGGCGTGTTTCGGCGATTCGGTTGCAAAATATTGTTTTTTTCTGTAAACCTTCAGTCAAATATTATCAAGCTTATGGTGAAAATTGCTTTCAAATCGGTTGCGTGGTTTAGGTAGACTTAGCGGATACACAGATAGACAGACGCGGGAAGCGTTCTTGTTTTGTATCACGTTGCGTGCGTTGTACCCCACTGATGGACTTCCCCACCTCGACTATATAGAAAAAGTTAATTACAGATGTAAAAATTATATAGCGTCTCTCACCTTCTTTGCAAGAAGTCTATCATCTTCAATCTTTCGAAGATATTTATCTGTCTTCTCCTCTTCTAAGCGCTTCCATTCATCAGCTATTTTATCGGCTTCTTCTCTCAATGCTGAAGTAGTTCTTCTCTCAAAATTGTAGTTCTCTAAACAAACTCTCTTCTCCATTTGAAGACTGCGCTAAAATCGCGATCCATTGAAGAATGTTATTCAAAGGCTTAGATAAATGCATGCGCACTCGGATACATTCAACGGTCAGGTAGCGTGCAGCTGTTATGTTGTGTCCTGTTCTACCACACGGACCTCGGACGCTCTACTTTCTCTCTCGCACCTATCAAGTGGCTAAAAGTCTAAAAGTTTTTAGCTTGGCAATAGTACTTTAAATACGATTTTTTGCAGGCAAGTATATGTGACTGATTTTGTAATAAAATAATCTAAAATTTGATATAACTTTCGATAAGTTAGCAAGCAGATCGATGGAGTCACCTATATTGACTTACCTGTTCACATCTGCTTGCCAGGTAACCATACACAGAAATGAGTAGGCAAGCCTACCTAGGCATGTTCTGTGTGTTAAAAACTATCAGTAAAATAAAATTCATTTGGTTATCAATAGAATGAAAGTGATGAAAAAAAATCGATTAAAGTTAATTTAATTAAAAATAGGCTTGAGCACTTTTGGATAGGCAAGTAATTATAGGCATATTTGTTCATAAAATATATTTGATAAAAAATACGTCTCATCTGGTTATCAGATCGGTGAAGGTCGATCTTCACCGGCTCTTAGACTATTACGCTTTCACGCGAAAACTACTCAACCGATCATCATGAAACTTTGTACACATATTGTTGGAGGTATTAGAAGTAACATAGGATACTTTAAAAAAATCCACGAGGACGAAGTCGCTGGCAGAAGCGAGTAGTATATAATGTATATTATGTTTTACCATTTGAATCTGCTGTCTTTCTTTATCTCTTCTTAAACCCTCTAGTGCGACTCTTATTGTCTCATTATCGATCATTCTCTCGTTCATCTTCTCTTTGTGAAGCCTGGATATCTTAATTTCGTGTCCTTCTATAAAGTTTTTCTTATTTTCCTTCTGTTGCTCTTTCTTTCTTCTGATAGCTAAGGAATAGTAGTTTGTTACACATTTACGAGTGAATGTGACCTATTTAGGCTTGAGAAGGGTTGGTGCACAAGCGTAGCGAGGGCACTAATAGTTCCAGTGCCTAAATAGGCCGTTCACCCGATTTTAACACTCTAGTTTTCGTTTTGAATATGAGATTTGAATAATTATTTATCTAAATTAAATAATAATTTAGTGAAAAGTAATGTATAAGCACAGATTAATAAATAGTTACTACGTAACAGATACATCACTCCCATACAAAATCGAAAATACCTACGCTAAAATAGCCTACAAGATGTTAATAATAATACCTGCCGCTCGGAACAAGAAGAAATGTACCATAACTACGCGGGCAAAGAGTCGAGACTGTGTTGCCCGCCGCGCGGGACACGCGCCCACGCGTCTTCGTAAGATTGCGCCAGGATTGTGCCTATGATGAATTGAGAACCTCCTCCTTTTTTGAAGTTGGTTAAAAATTAAAACATTTCGAAATCACTTTGTGTTAAACTTCATAACTATTGATTTCTTGCTATTAATCCTTGTGAAAAGTGAATATACGTCGATTCAAACTTATACCTTATTTAATTGATTATCTATACGTAACGAGATACAGACAAATGTCGGCCTGCGCCGATAGACGCACCCACAGCAAAAATATCTAAGAAATCTAAAATTATCGGACATTGCCCACTGTGTAAGTATTAGGTAAGGTAACTACAATAGGAATTACCTATAAAAACAACACTTTATAATACCTGACTCAAAAAAACTTCTTGATTTACGTTTTACCTAGTTATGTTCAAAGAAATAAATGGTGACAAAATCCATAAAGATAGGTTTAAATACTACTCAACTTTCTTCGTCTCTCGGCAATGAAAAAACGACAAATTTTCGTTTATTTTTGACTTTTACACCCATCTACTGCACAATAATTACATGGTTTCGGCATTTGGAAGGGTAAGCGCGGAAACGTGCTCAGGCGTTTGACAGCCCTCTGGCGGTTGTATCGTCGACGATACGCCGAGCGGTAGGCATATAGCGCGTGGCCTTGAGCGAGTGACAGAGGCCTGGTATAAGGTAAAATGATGTTACGAAATTGTTGATATTTTTCTATCACAATTTATTCTGCGACTTAACAGTCGTTGTAAAAAAATTGGGACATGAATCGCATATATTATCGCATATAATTTTTTTGATAGCAGGGAAAGTCGTTTCCCAGGGAAGAACAGTTCTGTTTTCATCCGTGTGATTAGGAAACTCCAAGAGCACTTTCAGAATATAAGAAACGAAAATTATATTAAAATTGAATGACATTAACACAAACGACCAACTGCGTTGCTGTCCACGAAATGTGACCGGTTTCTTAGAGATGATATTATGCCTTTTTTATAAGCCAAATGAGATACATTTCTGCACTACCTCCCGACCTGGGGGACGGACTTCGGAGTGTGTGTAACCGACTCGTAAAGGCCGGTCTTCCACGCTGTCTTCCGAGCGGAAGAAGTTGCGAGGAACCGTCCGGCTACCCACTAAACCTTAACTTGCGCTCGATCCTAATCCATGCTTTTATGAGAAGCCACGGGAACTAGTGGACATTCTACCGTGACGTCTTTAAGCATGCCGATCCTAAGCTGCCTCGGGATGGGCTTTTCTACCTCATCGATAGGGGAGGAAGTCTACGTAAGTTCCCCCCGCGGCCCCCTATGATGGATACGAAATACCAACATTTCCAACCATAAAAAATATTCATGAATTTTGACTCAAATTGAAAAAGTTCTTATATGACCATCAAGTGTGCCTAGCCGATCTTATTCATGATACAAGTGCAATATGATGGTGCGCATGTGGTAGGTGTGCCTGATCTATCCTGATTGTGTTAGTCATGTCAGTGTGTTAAATGTTGTATCATTTATTAGTCTAGTTCTTCTCTATCATTGACAATTTATATAAATAATATGTATTTAGTCTTTTATTATTTAGTTATTGTTTATGGGTTTTTTTTCTCTCCATTTCAATCTCAATTTTTGTATATTCACTTCATATCTCTTTTTATTTATTTGCCCGTGTCCGTGACGTCACTGATGGCCCTAGCGGAAGATCAGCGCTGGTTATCTGAACCGGCAATTTTGCTGAGCTATGACCAATTAAGGACTACATTTACTTATTTGTTTTTATTTAAATAGTTCAAGTGGTTTTTATTGTAGTTCTAAATAAATCTTTTTCTTTCTTTCAACCGCTTGTTCGCCGTCGGCGAATAGAGTCCGAGCACGCGTTTTCCTCTCTACCTCCCCGAAGTCCCCGAAGGATTTCCTTGTAGAAGAAAGTAGCTCTTACATCTCGCTTAACCTACTCGTCTTACCTATATATAAAAACAAATTGAAAATGGTAGCAAAGAAGTTTCACTTTGTATGTGTGAATAGAAATAAATGCAGCGATTTTTTTAAATATTGAACTTCAATGAGTATAAACCTTCAAAATGATCTTGCTCCATCTTCTTTTTCATTATTTCCAATCGTCTGTTTTCTTTATCTCTTTCCTCTTGCAATATTTGTTGTCTCTTTCTGTTAGCACTTTTGATTTGCTCGTCATATGATTTTCGTCTTTCAAGCATTTCTCGATATCTCCTTTGTGCTGCCCTCGTCTCATATAGATCCTAGATAGAACATAACAAGGTGTGTAAATTAGAAGCTAGGTTTACCGCCGGATCATCATACTGATGCGTTGTTCGAGATTAGGCATTAGTCCCAAATCAAGACGCTCCGGCACCCGAGAATGTCTTTAGAACTATGACCGTCGCCATGGTTAGTTGCGGTTGGACCCTTAGGAGGGGTTCCCACCAGCCCTACCTACCATCGCGATAACAGCGCGTCGGTGTTCCACGTGCGCTCATTTCTTTTCCCATGGAGCAGCGCTACATGCGCCAAGCATGCGGTGGCTTTAGACACTGAGGATACGGATGAGGCCTATTGGCCACCACCTCCCAATGTCCGTGAAGATGGTTCTATGTAATTTAAATTTAACACCTATGGACATATGCGACACCAAAGGAGCTGCAAATGCGCTGCTGCTTGCTCTCTTAAGGGAGACTGGAACCTGGTCACTAATGCCGGAACACAACTCAAGGTTGTTACGACGGCATACTCTAGACCAGGGGTCGTAGCTATCCAGTCGGGCAAATACCCTACCACCTGGCTGTGGGTTGTTTTGTCGCCTCTTACGGCAGGCTGGCCGGCCGCAGGAAATTGTATTTTTTCTCCGTTCCTGCACGGATAAAATCCTATGTTTGTATTCGTTATAGAAGGCATTATTACAACCAAGTTTCGTATTAATAAATAGTTCATTCCCAAGAATGAAAAAAGGATTAAACTAACTGACAAACCTAATCGTTACCTTTCTATGCACGTCATCCAGAAGGACCTGGTGCCACATCCACTCTTTGTATTCCTCCTCTTTTTCTATGCTTTTTTTTTCTTCCATTTGTAACTTTTGCATTTCTCTCAATGCGATTTCATCTTCTTTGGTACCGGACATTCCTTTGGAGCTGTGAATAAACACTAGATAAGGGCATACTAGAAACACACAAACACCCAGTGAACAAGTAACATTGAAAGGCTTGTCCCAACATTTATGGATTATATATCTACTCGTATTAGACAGGCCTTAAAGTATTAAGGTGCATCCACAACGCAGTATTTTTTTGTGGAGCAACGTGTCAAAGAACTTTGTGAAAGTATAATATATTGCGTTAAGTAACGATACGTATGTTTTGAAAACAGTCGACATGTGGTAGCAAACGATATCATTTGTTACAGAATGTGTCCTGCAAAATGCATTTTCTATAGAGAGAGGTACATGTCTGTTGCCTGCAGAAGTTTGTAAATATATGCGGTATAACTCGCTTGTTGCTGAAAGTTTTTTTAACACAGAAAAGGTTGGATGCATTGACTAACAATAAAAAAATCACAAAAAGTGGAAAAGTTACAAAATTTCACCTAATATCATCGTGTTGTATTGGTCTACAAAAAATAACTGTTCAATGCATGCACCATTAACTTTTTTAATTCTTAAAGAACGTATAGTTAAAAATAAACAATTGGTACATAATAATAATGCTTTGCGGGTTCGATCCTGACCAGAACGCATGCACCTCTTAGTCAGTTTTCTGATCTAATGTGCATATTGTTACAATTACCACGTGCTAACAACGGTGAAGGAAAACATCGTGATGCAACCTGCACATCGAGATAACCGATGTGTCCAACCTGCCAAGCCGCCTTGGACAAGCGTGGCGGGTATACTGTCCGTTTCCCCTTAATTGGAGGCCCGAGCCCAGCAGCGGGACATTTATGGGCTGATATTACTATTATTATTAATAATGCTTTAAAAGAAACATTATTAGTATAGAAAATCTGAACTCCAACAAAGTCACAGTCAAACAACATACATTTTCTCCCTTTCCAAAGCCTTCAAACATTCCCTTCCTTTCTCCATTTCAATATTCTGCTCATAATTATGCAATCTTTTCTCTTTTTCCTTGCAATACCCGCATTCTTCTCTCTCTTTTTTTCTCAATAGTTCTTGTTTCAGTTCATTACATTCTTGTTCTAAAAGTGCTTTTAATTTTAATCTTCTCTGTCAAAGTTTTGTTTCTTCTTTATTGAATAGTTCTTCCACTTTCTCTGCTGTTCTGTTAGTTACTAATCTGTAATTAAGAACTATATTGTATTCACAGAACAATGATAAAATTACATATAATCGAATACAATGCAATAAAACTTAACTTATTTGTATTGTATTCTACCCATACTCCCTCAAGACTATAAGTAGAATACTGAGCCCAGATCATGGTCTCCTATGAGTAAGGTACCCAGAAGGCTGGCTACGTTTCCTCGCTGGATCGCCATACTGATCAGTTGCCTGAGGTAAGCACCAGCCGTCTGATCACCTGAAGAGTCAATGAGTCGTTTTGATATATATTGGTAGAGGCTCATGGCCTCAGGACCCCAAGGTCATATAATTATATATTATTTATTCGTTTGGTGAGCTTTTGAAACGATTTTGTACTACCGTGTATTGTGCTTAGTAACTTCTATATATTGGAACATATCGAGGAGTGAGAGAGGAGTGAGCTATTTGTTTTAAGATGATCTCTTACACATTTTCCAAACGTCTCTTAAGACGAATAGTCTTTCACGCCTCAAAATGTATAACCATTGGCTTCTGTAGGCTTAAATACTACGAGAACCTCAAGTAGAGATTTGTAAATACAAAATATTTTCTTCTTTCAATGTACGAACAATGCATAATAAAAAGTTCGACCACAATTTCGCCAGTGTAACTAATAAGGCGTTAGGCGTTAAGATCTTAAAAACAAAGAATGCCATACTTTTGTAAGTGCAGAGCATCGTAGCCTACCACATCTGTAGATTTCTTCATATCTTCAATATCCACTACAGGTTTCATTTCCATACGTTTGCGTTCCTGAAATTCGTTTAATTTTTCATAGATATTGTGTGAAATCGGAGTAATGGAACTTTCTGGGTAGTAGCGCTCACAAGTATAACTTATGTAAACCCAGTGCATTGGATATATCTGTACTAAGAGGTAAAGTTTGTGACTTTGTGACGTTGTAAGGGGTAATCTCCGAAACTACTGAACCGATTGAGGCTATGTAGACCTGATTCAAATCGATGTTTTAGAAAATCAACCCCACACGGCCGATATTTACTTCGATGGAACAGCGCGTAATAAAACTTCGAGCGTGGCGAATTATTGCAACTAAACATACCTACACGCACTGCGTCCATACCAACTCGATTGATTATATTTCTTATAATATGATATGTTACTCTTATTTATTTTACCGATATACGATTAACAGTAATAACAATATACAAGATTGACGAACACGTTTAGAGGTTACTTTGCAATTATTTTCTATCGAGAAAATTGATCGTAAATGCGTTTTGAATACAGGGGTTACGTCAGAAATATGATCAAGATTGACATATATTTTTTTCACCGCAATAAAGTGTGTATAATACTGTAACAACGGCTGAGAAATTGATCAAAAAACGCTTTTTGTCTGTTGTCGCAAACATAATTCATAAAATTTATGAAATTTTAAAACTCAAATTCGACACCCCGTTTATAATTAACTGGCGTAAAAGTATTATGGATATCTGACTTCAAGAAATTTTGATTTAAATATCTAAGAACTTACTGTCCAAAAATGCTGCGGATGACCGAAGTACACAGTTTCTTGTTTAGTATTCAGTCCTGATAATCTGACCATCTTCACTTATTATAAAGTTCCTTTCACTCCTTAGACTTTAAGCGTCTGCTTTCAGTGCAAATTATTTATCTGTTTCTGTGGAAGAAGTATAAATAGAAACGACGTAGAATAGTTCGAAGTCTTTTAAATCTTACATGACTGGAACTCTCTTCTAATTCTTCTATGTATAAATTAATAAATCTGTTGGGAGTGTCTAGTTTGTAAAATGAATTTGGACCAGAAGATTTAGTGTTAATTAGTCATTAACTAGTAGCTGACCCGGCGAACTTCGTACCGCCTATTTTCTGAATTCCAAAAAGACTGTTCCATGATACAAAAATAAAATAACCAAAATCGCTCCCGGTGATTAGGTGTATTCTAGAACCCGATTTCAGCGCAACCTACCGGTTCTAACTGAGAATCTAAACTATTCTAAACCATCCGGGAACCCACTCAAACACACAAAAACAAAACACCAAAATAGGTCCAGGTGATTAGGAGGATTCTAGAACCTGATTTCAGCGCTACCTACCGGTTCCAATTGTGGCTGTAAACCATACCGGGACCCAAACAAACACACACACAAAATTTCATCAAAATCGGATGTATAGTTTACGATTCTATAAAGGACAGACCGACATTCATTTTTATATATCAAGAAGATTGCAACACTGGCGCTATGCAACAGCAGCGCCACCTGTCGACTTACTTCCCTTCGCTTTTTCTACATGTATCTCATTGTACAGTGCTCTGACGCAATAAATCATATATTATATCCAAAAGCTATTGTGTGTCATTGGAATCTATCACAACAATCCCCTACATTTAGAAAATACACGTCTTTGAATTTTTATCATCATCCTTACAAACAGACACTTTAATTGTATTTATCTGTAGAATATAGAATAGATAAGATTATTTGATTTTAAATTTACATAAATAATTAAAATTACATCATAAATCATTATTTTTAGGTTTATAAATTGTGTATGATGTTTATGCATACTTACAACGAATCAAAACACTAAGAGCATACTAGTAACTTATTTTCTACTTACTTCAGATAAGTATAACTTTTCGTCTCAAAGAATAACAACACAAATATTGGGTTCACCAGTTTTCGAACAAAAATTAATTAACTCGAAGTATTAAAGCCACAAATATTGTGCGAAAATAAGCTGCCGGGACAACGATTTATTGATTTAATTCGTTGCTCTGGTGACGGGTCGTATCCTATATTATTCAGGGATAAAGAGAGTAACTCAATCGGTCTGAAGATAATTTGGTTTTACATTATTTTACTGGTAATTATAAAAGTTTCTAAATCATTTATACTTGGATTTCAACTCTTTTTAACCGACTTCGAAAAAAGGAGGAGGTTCTCAATTCGTCGGGTTTTTTTTTTTTTTTTTTTATGTATGTTCGCCGATTACTCCGTGATTTATGATCCGATTTACGTGATTCTTTTTTTGTTAGACGCGGAATAGCTTCCAATTGGTCCCCTAAAAATTTTACATAGTTTGGCCCAGTAGTTTTCATTTTATGAACATTTTTATGTTCCCGGTTCTTGGGACCTATATTTTTTAAGAAGCGCGGCACCATTCGTGGGTCCACCCATACATAGCTAGACACTAAAAAGTAACAAATAAAATTTTAAAACTTCGTTTACAAAAACCGACTTCAAAAACTAAAAAACTAAAATGTATAAAATAACTTATTTCTTAAGCTATTATTATTAATATATATTATTTAAAACATCTTGAAGTCGGTGCAAAGTAAAACATAAAAATTACTATATTTTGAAAATTACTAAGCACCGACTTTAAGATGTTTTAGATAATATATATTAATAATAATAGCTTAAGAAATAAGTTATTTTATACATTTTAGTTTTTTAGTTTTTGAAGTCGGTTTTTGTAAACGAAGTTTTTAAATTTTTTAAATATTTATAGATATGTTATATTTGATAAAGGGCCGATTTTTCATTCATCAGTTATCAGTCGAATAAATTATAACTTGACTAAATTCAAAAGTTCAATTCAACTGTTATATTTATGCAGCTGACATTTTTAATTTTCCCCTGTTATTTTATTCTATGAATAACTTTTATCCGGTGATTGAAACATCGCCTCTTAAATGCTTTTTTCTAATTTCGCAGAAAATGATTAAATAACTCAACGCCTTAACCGAATCTTTTAATATGTGTGGTCAGACACGCATTTGGCAATTTTATAAAAATTATGTTGTGTGAAGATGTACTCGTTTCAGGTTTTAAAAATAAACCAATCTGTAATCGGTACTGTGTTAAAACCTATCACCTACCTTCAGTTTATCCCGGAAAACAGTATACGCCAGGAATAATATTAAATAAGTGAAGTCAACGGTAAACCCAGCACAATTATACTGGCAGTCGTAAAGTCGAACAAAATATTATTTTAATCAGAAAGATTTATTGGTTGAAGGGGTAGATAACATCTGTTGTTGTTATATATTTAAGACAAGTGAAAATAAAGGGTGGTTGACAATAAGGTCAACTGAGACACTTTTTAAAGTTCAAATAACGTCAATAATAATCAGCTATAGTCCGGACTTAAAGTGATTCAGTTTAACGTAAACTGCTGTGGTGATATGAATTTTAACTAAATCTTGAATCAGTAATAAATACATAAACGATTTTTTTGTCGTAAATTGTTAATAATTATAATGTTGTCTAACCATATGTTCACAAAATCAGAAACGCATATTAAAAGCAACCGAACCATAGTTGATTTCGAGGTGAAACTTCTTTAGAATCGTTGTGATTTCATGAACCGAAAAAGCGACACTAAAAAGAGATAAACAACTAAGCCTGCGAGAGAATGATATAGAATACGTTATATTTAATCATTTGAAATTTGCTCATACAGATAGAGTTGGAAATGTTGAAGATTTTCATTAATATTATACGTCAAATTTTGTGTTTTAAAGCTTAAATATATTATAGGGACGTAATATATGAAATGTGACGTCACGAAATTTAGAATCCTTCCCTCCCCATGGCACACTTTATTTCACTTCTACTGCGTGTGATCAGTCTGAAGGCCTGACTCATAGAAAATTGTTACGGTAGTCTATAGATATTTGCAATACCACAAATGACGCCAAAGTGCTACCAGTCTCTAACGCTGGAACCTGGGCATTAATGCCGGAACACAACTCGCAAGATTGTTATGGTGGAATTTTCTAGACCAGGGTTGGTAGCTAAGCAGACGAATAAATACCCGCCTAGGGTTGTCTTGTCACTTCTTACGACAGGCCGGGCCCAATGCAGACTGTTGCGTAACTATGTTCTATATCTTAGTCTTTCCTTCACAACAAAGCGCAGGGTCGACGGGAGGAGAGGTTTTTTAGTGGGTATTGAGGTTGCTCGCCCGTGCGGCATCGCTCTGAGTCTTCCACACTCCTCAGTGTCAAGCCATCGCGGACGAAGTGCAAACAAAGCATACTATTGCTAGCGTTATCGCCCCCGGTGGATGCGCGCCGTTTCCTAGTGACGGCCCTGAGAGTGCGTAAATCGGTCAGCATTTTTACTCGCCTCAAAAAAAAAAAAAAAAAGGCCGGGCCCAATGCAGGAATTAGTATTCTTTCTCCGTTCCTGCACGGATCAAACTTGTTGTATAATCCTGTTGTGACGAGAACTTAAAGGTTGATGGTTGTTTCGTAGTGTTGTTTAAATCATAAAAAACAGCTTTTTTATTTTCTCGCTATTTTACTTTAAGAAGATAATTATCGAAAAGAAGCAAATACGATTGCTTGAATATAAAATTCCTCTTTTAAAAATATTTAAATAATGTTCTGACATTTATTATATCGTTATAGAATTTATTTATAGTTCACATTAAAATCCTGATCGTCATCCCACGCTCTTGCTTGGAATTTCTGTACGTGGGATCTAAATTGCTGAGTAGTCTAGGCGTGTATCCATTTTTGGATATAAAAATCAGCCAAGTGCGTGTCCTAGGCACAGTGAAGGGTTTCGTAGAGGTGACAAAAGGCCTTGGCGTTCGTCATTCGGTTGAAACATTAAAAACGGTAAATCGGTAATTTTACTTAATTTTATTTTTAGTTTCCATCATCGCTTTCTTTCACTCCACAAGATTATCAAACAGCACTGTGCTAAGGCGCGCGTATTTAGTATGTAGTTTCGGTGACATGCAGTCGCAATAAAACCAAGTCGCTTGAAATAACGTAAAAAATACTGATACGTATAAAATTATACATACGATTTTTAACGTTAAAGTCATTAAAGTTACCAAGTAACGGTAAAGCTATTATTTTACGTTAATTACGTTACTTTTAAAGGTAATTGATAATGTGATCGGAAGTATCTCTAGTTCCCACACTAACATTAGAGCGTTGCGAGGGAACACTGAGGTGGTTTAGCTGGTAACTCCGAGCATGTCGTCGGGAGTCCAACACTACCTTACTGCTGGCCGCGGGTCATCATCTGTCATGGTCCCGTCCCTGATCGATTACACCCCTTTAAAAAAAAAAACTAATTTTACCAAAAAGTGGTGGGGTCGTTGTAATTCGCTAATTAACAAATACAGTGCCGTTATGGTAACAGCGAAATGACACTATGAGAGTTGCATAAGTGCTACTTCGCTCTATCTCACACTGTGCTAGACATAGTACTAGCAGTACGACTTGTTAATATTTGTACTTAAGGTTACCGTTTGCAAAATAAATCAGTTCACATTAGTTTACATCAGCACTCGACAGTGAATACTACTCTCTGCCATCTGAAGTCTCATTTAACGTAATGTCTATTTATATTTCCCATTTCAATATATATATCATACATATAAATAAAATTGGAGTATCTGTTTGTAATATTGAAATAATCTCTTTTTACTATATGCATATGAATATATATATATACGGTACAGACCTACACCAAAATAATATTTTTTACAATTTGTCTATCTGTCTGTCTGTTTGTTCCGGCTAATTTCTAAAATGGCTTAACCGATTTTGACGGGACTTTTATTGGCAGGTAGCTGATGTAATAAGGAGTAACTTAGGCTACTTTTATTTTTGAAAAATTCTTTTATTTTGGAATTATGACGATTTTCAATCACCACGCGGGAGAGACCGCGGGGCGCAGCTAGTTTTAAATAAATCTAAATTAGTTCTATTTCACTTCTTACGCCTCCCTGACTCGGTTTTTAGCATTTTTTTCATTGTACAGAAATTTGACCGCAATAATTTAATTATATGTAAAGATGTCAATTCTCCTAAGGCTTGTAAGTTGTAACTCGATTCCTATTTCATACATGAAGCACTACGTACTCGAAGGTGTCTTGGTTCCCATTAGCCACCCTCAGAAACATGACACTTAAACAAATGGCGCCTATGAAATCCCATTATGACCACTTTAATATTGTACGGGGTAGTAAGTGCTGTGGGTTGTTTGTTACAATGCTTTTATAGCTGCCACACCTCGGTAGTTGGGATAAATGGTTGGAAACAATTGAAATCGTCTGTCTGTATATTTAAACACGTTCAGTGAGTTGCTATTTTTGAACTGAATACAAAAAAAGGAAAGTTTCTCATTTCGTCGTGTAAAAATATTTTTTGAATGTATGTTCATCCAAAACTTTATCTTTTTAACTGAATTTGTTAATTCTTTTTGTGTTGGATTTAATTTAAGCTCAAAAATGATCTCATACACATTTTATTGCTATTAGACTTTGGGTACCGAAGATATAGCAGAAAATGAATTAAAATCAGACAAGAGTAGTTTGTTTTGTTTCTAAATTGTTTTTAATTTTTGTCGTTGGATTTAAAACAGCTTCAGGATAGTCTCATATAATTTAAATTCTTATTGGTTTACGTATACGTAACTGAAAGTAAAAATTAAATAAATTCTAACAAGAAAAGAAAGACAAAGCAACCAAAAATTAAAAATATTTTCTACAAAATCTTATAGTCGGTGTCAAGTAAAATAGAAAAAAACTTGAGAGGTGTCAAGGGACACCTACTACTATGGAACCAAGTTTTATTATTTATTTTGTACAAAAACGGACAGGTGGAAAAACGAATCGCAACGGACAAGTGGGAAAACGAATGACAACGGATAAGTGGAAAAACGAATCGCAACGGACAAGTGGAAAAACGCATCGCAACGTACAGGTGGAAAAACTTCAACTGACAAGTGACAAAATGAATAGCAACAAAATTTTAACTTCAAGTTTTACGGGCAGATTGTTAATGTACTTGTCCAATTTGAATACCTATACACCTATATACTTTCTCACAAACAGCTTCGTCCGATTTCGGAGCAGCTCGTCTCGATCCGTGCGAGCTTCGTACAGTCGTACCATGTACATGCACGTTAAGCGAACGCTCGGCCGAGCTACATGGTAGGCGGAGTGGGGGGTGTTAGGTTTTATTTTCGTTACGGAATTTCTTGATTCTTTCGCTGCGCTCAAAGCGCGCGATAAAAGCTATGCAATAGCTTAAAAATGTATTTGCTAACGCAATAAGTTACTTAACATTTGTAAATCACAGACAGACACTGCAATTTATTAGTAGGTATAGAAAAAGACACGTAACAGGCGTTGACAACCCGACTTCATTACGACGAGTGCATGGACAGATTCATGCGATAATGTTAGCGGTTAATTAATTTGATGGCTTGGGGTTGAAGACCCTCTTAAAAAACAGCTCACGACTGGCTGTGCTATATACATATTAGTGATTTGGGGTAATTTCGAAGTAATTTAGATGATTAAAACTACTGCGGGGTTTATATAACGGAATACGTAGAACTTTGAAATCTGTTTTATTTGAATTCACTATTATGGAGTGTAGAGATAAGGAGGACTATCTAGTCTGGGGGATCAGTTGAAAAAATGTCCACCTGTAAACAGCAAATTATGGTTCGGAAACTCGTCAAAATAACGCTAGTGTAGGAAAGGAAATGATATGAATTTAGCAGTTATAAACGAAGTGAAGTGTGCTGGGTTGAAAATCGCATGCGCGGTGACAAAGAGGAAGTCTTTCTTTCCTTCTTTAATCTAGTATCCTACTCTAATTATTTGTGGCGCTATTTTTAAATACTTTTCACTTGCTATTATGGCGCCATCTTTATTTGCTGCCATTCAGTGGACACTTTTTAATATACTGAGATGGTTTTCCTTACCTCCATATTTAGAACGAAGAATAGCCGATTTACACCTAGATTACATTTTATTTAGGTTTATGGCTTGGCAGTTAGGCCTTTAAGCCAGACCTTAGATTACAATATAGTTTCTTCATTTTCTTAAGCCTATCTATATCGCAGCTGAACTGTAGGTTATCAACTAAAGCCATACAACGGAGTTCTTGTGACTACTCTAAAGGCCACATTTGACTATACACTTCACATTTCTCACAAAAACACATAAATAAACTATCAATATCCTATTGCTCATTTTAGAGCAATTTTATACATTTTTAGAAAATGAAACCGAATAAATATAAAAGAAAATAAAAGTTCCCGCCAAAAACGCGCACCGAGATTACACTTTACACTATGGCTACGTTCCAGAATGGACTTACAACGACCACGTTACAATCACAAACTCTTATGGAATGGATTATGAGGCGTTGATGTCATAGACAACGAAATACACAAATGTCATTGGATTATGATTTGACAATTAAGCCAATTGCTATTCAATTAAAAAGTCAAGTCAAGACAATCGCGCCTTTTTCAATGTCAAGAGATACAGCGGATTAAAGCCGCATTTTCATTAGGCGACATGTCGCAGATACTTGTCGCTCGACATTCACGTAGTTGTCTCTGCAAAAGTTGTGGGACAATGTCCCGCGACATATGACTCGTTCACATTGGCCAGTCGTGATCAGTGTGTCGCCCGAGGAAATAGTGTTGTTCAGTGCAGCTTACATAATTATTCGGAAGACATTAGCAAAACGTAAAAAAAAGAGGTGGTGGGTTCGGGAATATTTGTTCCAAAGGGAAAGTTAAAGCTTATTAAACAGTTTTCGAATGCACGATAGAGCTTTCGAAAATTTTACTAGAATGTCTAGAACCGATTTCAAGATACTTTTAAATATGGTTGGGCCGGCCGTAGTCAATCAAGATACAAAGTTTCGGAAATCTATCGACCCTCACATCAGACTCGCTATAACATTGAGATACTTGGCAACTGGAGATAGTTATGGTTCATTGTCCTATACTTTTAGAGTGTCAAAACCAGTAATTTGTCATACTATACCAGAAGTTTGCAAAGAATTGATAAAGGCATTAAATTCTTTTCTTAAAGTAAGTATTTAATATTATTTAATCTCATGTACCCCTTACGGAATAGGCACACACAACAATACAATAATTGCCAATTTTGATACATCTCGATCAGGGTCAATGTAATCTCGTTGGACCACGCCCCCGTTTCGAAGTGGGGTGTGTTCTCCCAGGGCACACTCCAGGCACTTTATTGCGCTGGATCGACTGTTGCGTAACTATGTTCTATATCTCAGTCTTTCCATCACAACAAAAGCGCAGGGTCGACAGGGAGGAGGGGGTTTTTAGTGGGTATTGAGGTTGCTCGCCCGTGCGGCATCGCTCTGAGTCTTCCACACTCCTCTGGGTCACGCCATCGCGGACAGAGCGCAAACAAAGCATACTATTGCTAGCGTTATCGCCCCCGATGGATGCGTTTGCTAGTGACGGCCCAGAGAGTGCGTAAATCGGTCAGCATTTTCCCTCGCCTCAAAAAAAAAAAAACTCGTTGGACCACACTTCGCCATTTTTGGAACACAAAGCGACACACGTTCTCACCACTCAAAGCTTGTCGGGCGACTGTCGAGGGACACGAAGGTCGCGCGCGTCGACGCTCGCAGACCATCGACAAGCGACAAGTTGCGCGACCCGTAAATGTCCCAAGCGACGTCGGGCGACATCGGGCGACATCGCGCGGGACACGTGAATTTCGTGTGGAGCGACAGAGTCGCGCAACAAATGTACCCTAATGAAAATGCGGCTTTATGCTCTGTGGACACTTCGACCCACCTCTCGACATAGGTCGTTGTGAGCGCTGTGTGATTGAAAATAATAACGGCATTAGTGAAGTTTTCGCCACGACCATAATGTAGGTCTTAAATTATGTCAAAACATTAATAACTAATGATGATGATTAATGATGAATGACATACAAATTTTATACTAAATCCTAATACTTAATTTCTAATCACTTCGACAAGAATTCCAAACATAACTGATAGATCCAGTAATGTTTAGAAAAAACCACTGTCACATGCAAAGACACACTTCACTAAAATAGTAGCTTACATTCTTTTTTAAATGCTGAGGTACTTTTCATCTCGGAAATCCCGCGGGAATTTCAAGTCAAGCGTGGACAAAGTCGCAGGCATATACTAGTAAATAAACAACCATGGGATATTTGCCCGACTGGACGGCTACCACCCCTGGTCTAAAGTATGTTGCCATAACAACCTTCAATTGTGTTCCGGTATTAGTTACCAGGTTCCAGTCTCCCTTAAGAGAGCCGCAGCGCATTTGTGCATTGCCTTTGGTGTTGCAAATGTCCATAGGCAATGGTAACCACTTACCATCAAGTTGGCCGTCTGCTTGTCTGCTGAACTCCTGCAATAAAAAAAATGATTTTTTCTAGTATTTCTTCTCTATTTTAACTTAAATACGCCACACCTACGCTCAGCTCTGCTTATAATCCAATTTGCTTAAAGCCACTGAAATAATATTCTTATTGTTCTAGTCATAACAAAAAGCTATAAGGTGAGTCATAATCACGGCAAACAGAGCTTCAAGTAATTTCAAACTTCAACCATTCAGACTAGAAAAAGCGCTTTCTTATTGATGAAAATTGAGTTCGTGACCTTTAAGCAATGTAATTCTTGGAAAAATAAGCGGCCCTGTCCAAGTCGTAGCTATTTATTATATAATACAGCGAAAATAACAACACTAGAAAAAAAATATGTATTTATTACAAAATGAAATCTTACAGACTACTGATTGAAAGTTATCAGTATTTTACATCTATATTCTAACTAGCGGCCCCGGCAGACGTTGTCCTGCTCTGTAAAAATATAAATCTACGACCCGATCCCAGCGCCACCTGCCAGTCCCAATTGTGGATTTATCCATTCGGGGACCCACTGAAACACACAAGAAGAAAATCAGCAAAATCGCTCCAGGTGATTAGGAGGATTCTAGAACCCGATCTCAGCGCCACCTACCGGTTCCAACGGGATAAGAAGTATCTATGTCCGTCTCCTGGTTCTAAGCTACCTCCCCACCAATTTTCAGCTAAATCAGTATGGCTGTTCTTGAGTTATAAATAGTATAACTAACACGACTTTCTTTTATATATATATATATATATATATATATATATATATATATATATATATATATATATATATAGATTAGAAATATACATTAAAGAAGTACGCAATTACAAATTGTGCAAAAGAGTTGAGAGAGAGAGATTGGTAAGTCGTCAATAAGAATTGTGATGACGTCCGACGCCTAGCTGCTAATTGCGCGAGCTAGGGGGTCGACGGTATGCGGGGCGCGGAGAGTAGGTGTGCTCCGGCGGGCGGGTCAGGGGGGTGCTTTGTGTCCGCAACACTTACTATGAAAAAAAAAACAGATATTTTGAAAAAAGGTCAAGTAAATAGGACCTCAAATAAACAAACATGTATAAAGAAGCTAATGAAACGAAAGGTGTTTATTAGGATCTTAGCAAATAGAGCTCCATCCCCTATGTTTACGTTTACCCCATTAAGAAACAGCCAAGATAGATAATCACATTTAAGTCCATGTCGCATCTTTGCTTCGATACTTTTTTATTTTGAAAATTAATAGAAAAGAGTCTTTAACCTTCAAAATATAATTCGGTAGTTGACAGTATGAAAAATATAGGCTGATTTTAATATATATCGTAGATTACGATCTAAATCTAAAAATAAATTGTTTTAACTAAAATAGTAATTGATATTTTTGAGAAATAAAATTGTTATATTGCAGCCATTAGCCACGTGACAATGAGCGCCGACCAGAGCGCGTGACGTCATAGTGTGCAAAACACAAGAAGTTATCAATGACTTCTCAGATAACACTACAATGAAACAGATGTTTGTTTTGCACACTGTGACGTCATGCGAGACGCCATGACAGCTTGACGCGTTTTCGCGACGAAATGTCAAAATATTTATAAAATTGCTAAATTAAATATGTTAATGTTGTTTTTTGCTGTAATATTAATATTTTGGCTAAAATGGGCCATAAGGCTCAAAAGAAACTTGTTTCTCAAAAACTGTCAACTACCGTATTGTATCGCAATCAATAACGTGGATCTTTTAAAATACAGTGCAGTTTGACAGAAAAAATCGTGTGTGTGTTTGTTTTATTATTTATTTAAGATTATGGATTATTGGCAGCTAGGCCTTTACGCTAGATTCTAGATCTTAGTTTACAATATAGTTTCTTCATTTACTTAAGCCTATGTGTTGCACAGATGAAGATCAGCTAGTGTCATTCAATGGAGTTCTTGTGACAACTCAAAGGGCCACATCTGACCATACAATTCACATTTCCCACAAAACACAGAATTACTACTCAAAAACTATCAATATCCTACCACTATTGTTAATTTTAGAGTAATTTTACACATTTTTAGAAAATAAAACTGCACGGCACAACATCTCCTTTCAGTTCACGCCAAACACCAACCCCCCCCCCCCCCCCCTTGTGTGTGTGTGTGTGTGTGTGTACAAACAGAGCTAAAAACCATTTGAAATTTTTTATGTTTTATTTTAAGTGAAAACGAATACTAACGGGTAAAGAGAAATATGTTTTATTTCGAACTTAATAAGGTTGAATGTTATGTGTTTATCTCTTTTTAGTGTCCCTTTTTCATTCGCTTTTTCGTCTCATCAAGTTTCCAATCTCAACGATTTTAAAGAAATTTTACTTCAAAGAGAAACGAGTGATGTCTTTATTTTATCTAGTAACACTGAACAAGTATTACATTGTTTTAAGAGCGACCCTTATTTTCAAGTCATAGAATTATAGGTAAAGTTCGACAGTTCTAAGAATAAAGACAATTAATCCAACAAGACTTCAAACAAAGGGCTTGATATTAATAGTGCGTCTGATAAGGTATTAAAGTCTAGACTTAGGATAAAACTCCGCCGTGCCTGGCCGGGATTAAGCCTTTGTCTTAACATAAAGGGGATCTGATGAAAAAAGTCTGTGAGTACTCTTGTTTCGTAAGCCGGGTTTCTTATAACTTCCTATCCATTCTTTGAGCTTATCGTTGATAGAGAATTGATAATACAGTCTATTTTAAATAGGATGGTATGGAATTACGTAAATAGAGAACTAAATATCGCGATTGTAAATATAAGATTATTATTACATAGTAACAGGATTAATAATGTTTTACAACACATTTGCTCAGAAAATGCATTTATGAAGTGTTTATTATTTAATGTTGAACTATGGTTCTCAAGTCATGGTACCATCATCTCTTGTTATAATCACAATACACATTCTTTTTACATGCATATTTCTTCTCTTTTTTATAATAATAAGTATGTATCTCTGCCCCCCCCCCCAATTTTGCCTTGGAACATGGAAGACGTCGCCATTTTGTCGTCGGATTCGTTTGCGGTGTTAAAAAGACAGACATGTAACAAATAATAAGATTCAAATTCTAAATTCAAAAGTTTTTATTCAAAATAAGTTCCCCTGGAGAACACTTTTTGAAGGGCATACAACATATAGGTTAAAATTTAATTTTACTTCCTAGTCTACTATGTACATCGCTTCGCAACGGGTTATTGCTGTTAAGGAGAAGAAGCGGTAAGAAACTCCCCAGCAACACGTCTAGCTAAAAATTGTTTATTGGTCTTGATATTTGGCAAGTGCAGTGAGTTGTTGAAACAAACTAAATGGCGGCCGCCCTAAAAAATGATTGCTATTGCTGTTAAAGAGAAGAAGCGGTAAAAAACTCCTCAGGAACACGTCTAGCTAAAAAATATTTTTCTTCGTGTTTTTTAGCTCAAGATTTTATATGAATAAATTTACACAGAACTATGTTACAAAATTACTTTTCGAAGAATTCATGGAGTTGTAGCAAACAGTGCACACTCAGTAAGAAAAAACATAAAAACAGAAAAGAAAAATATTATCATCTAATAATAATGGCAAGACGTAGTAAAATTTACACTACAGCGTATCTCTATAAATTGTTTTACATTTTTGGCAAGATAAAAATGTTATACAGAAAATAAATATGCTTCAATATTATTCCTTTTTAAGCTAGATACTTAATGTAATTGTGTTTTAAATTTAGTGAAATTTGTAAGAAGTTTCTGAATTACTTCATCAATCTGTAGTGTAACCTGTAGGGATCAATTTCATGTAAATTTAATTCTACGGTTATAATAATAAATAGAAGAATATTTTATTTATACTAACGGGTCCTTGCCCACTTCGCTTGGTGTCATTCAACACAACACATGCACTCACGCAAGTCAAATATATCTTATATCACCCAGGAGTATTGTAGCTAGCTAGCTATCTAGTAAAAAACATTTCAAAAGCGGTTCAGTAGTTTAGGAAATTACTTTCTACAAACAAAACCATAAACTTGACCTCTTTATAATATTAGTATAGATATAGATAAAGCTAGCACTTACAATGTTATTTTTTTTATATCGCTATCCTCCGCCATGTTACAAGGGAGTGCCCTTTTAATTTTTTTAAAATATTGTTTTCAAATAAATATAAAATAAATGTGGACGTCTTTTTTATTTTAATATCGTTCTGAAGCGTAGGAAGTCTCCAATAAAGCAACTTTCTTAGAAATATTGCGTATATTATAATAATTTATAATTTTTAACAAAATCTCGGCTGCGCGAACAAAGGTTCGTTTTTCGATTTGTAATATTTATTATTATTATTTAGGTTTATGGCTTGGCAGCTAGGCCTTTAAGCCAGATCTTAGTTTAAAATATAGTTTCTTAATTTTCTTAAGCCTATGTGTACCACAGCTGAACTGTAGGTAATCAGCTAGTGCCATTCAACGGAGTTCTTGTGACAATTCAAAAGGCCACATTTGACTATACAGTTCACATTTCTCACAAAACACATAACTACTACTCAAAAACTATCAATATCCTACAACTATTGTTCATTTTAGAGTAATTTTACACATTTTTATAAAATAAAACTGCACAGCACAACGTCTCCTTACAGTTCCCGCCAAAAACTTCCAATTTGTAATAGATTTCGAATATTGACGGTTGGCCGTAGACTACGAGTGTTCCTCATAGACTAATGTAAATATTGCGCGTACACACCGGCGCGAGGTAATTATTTCAACCCGGTTGGACCAGTGTATACCTCCAAACAAATTGTGCGCCGACACGTTCTGTTATCTTTTTCTTTTACTATTATTATGTACATAATCTTATAATCTATTACTTTTTTAGTGCTACTATTTTTTATGTCAAAATGGTAGAGCATCTGTTTTATACAAAAATATAAACTGTAAAGAGGAGTTTTTGGCGGGAACTGAAAGGAGATGTTGTGTTGTGCAGTTTTTATTTCTAAAAATGTGTAAAATTACTCTAAAATAAACAACACTTGTAGGATATTCATAGTTTTTGAGTAGTAATTATGTATTTTTCTGAGAAATGTGAACTGTATAGTCAAATGTGGCCTTTCGAATTGTCACAAGAACTCCGCTGAATGGCTTTAGTTGATAAGCTACAATTCAGCTGAGCTACACATAGCCTTAAGAAAATGAAGAAACTATATTGTAATCTAAGATCTGGCTTAAAGGTCTAGCTGCCAAGCCATAAACCTAAATAAATAAATAAACTGTAAAGAATAAGAGTTGCGATCGTATTTGAATTATGTGCTGTACGTCGGGGCACATAAAATACCGTTTATCTTCCATCAGGCCAGTATTATTCGCGGTTATGCAATAAAACCGATGTCGCAGTAATATTACAACCGTAAAAATCTCACGTAAGGTAATATTGGTTTATATATTATTCGTGGTTTGCACGCGCACAACTTACATAAGGAAGATAATTAATCTTGACAAATACACATCTGCACAAATATAATTATAAATGTATAACCACTCTGTATACACAGAATTGTATGTACAGGATATGGAGGGTAGAGGTACCTTACCTCTGCTATGGTGGGGAAGTTGATAGTGTCCAGCAGTATGCTAAAAATAGAGGTTTAAATACCTATCACAAAAGTGTTGGCATTAAAAAAACTACGTTTTAAATTAAAAATTGTTGAAATGCTACAAAATGCCAGTACAGAAAAACTCAATGACTTACGTAGTATGTACTGTTACTGTTACTATACAAGTTGAGCCACTTGCATACCTATTGTTACATACCGACAAAGAAATGCCACGCAACTGGTTTATTGCCCCTCCCCGCTTTCCGAGTCCTTTTGTTTTCTTCGTATTTAAAATTTGCAATTAGACAATAGCCTATTGTTATTGTTTTCGACTTTGTTGGCCGTGCGCAGGAATAATCAGCCAGGTGTGCAAATTACTATTTCTCGGAAACCCACTGGTGTTTCCGAGTGCCGAGCGGTGCACTGGCACGCGATCGATTTTTTTGTACTGCATAGTTCGTATAAAACAATGCCCGAACGGAGGGGTGGGGCAGTCAAGCGACGACTACGATACGAGTAAGTGTTGAATTGCATTGAATCGTGCAGAGTGAACTGGTTTCATCCAGTTTTATTTTGTGCTTGTTTTATACGTGTTTGCACAGTTCTAATAAACTCGATAGTAATCCCAACGGCATTTATTTAAATTCGAGTCCTTTAGCTCGTAACAATACTAATACTATAAAGCGATAAGATTTGTATTTTTGTAGGTTTGTAACAAATAAACTCAAAAACTACTGGATCGATTTCAAAAATTCTGTCACCATTCGAATGCTACATTCATCATCATCATCCGAGCGTTAAATCCCGGTTGCGTTCGGAGCCTTCACTCCGACGCCCAGGGTCCGCTTTCCTACTTTTTACAAGCTTTTATTTAACTTGCAATGGATGTAAGTAAGTTTGGGTGGAATTTTGCAAGTTAAATTTGACCAACTTCCCGGTTTCCGATTGAGTTGAAATTTTGCACAACTTATGTATATCGCGTGACAATGCAATAATATGGTACCATGGAGCTGATCTGATGATGGAGTCGGAAGGTGGCCATAGGAACTCCTGTACTAAACAAGATAGACACGTCGTGTTTGGGCTAGTTTCACTTGTCTTGGCTAGCACTCCACTGATATATGATATACAGGGTCTCAAAAGCTTGTATTTAAAAACCTTTTTTTTCTACTCCACTTAGCACGGTCTTCAGCATCCCTCGTTTTGAGACCATTGGTACGCATGCCATCCTTCACAACGTCAAGCCAACATTTCTTGGGCCTTCCCCTTCGACCGGGACCTGGCGTAGGCGACATGGTTAGACATTTGTTCCCCACATAATTAACCGGATTCAAATGCTACATTATCCCTGATTAAATGTAGGGTATATACAAATTAGAGATACCCACTAAAACTTCAATAAAGTAACCATCAATCTAAAAAAATACTTGGCCCTGGAATCGGGTTCAATGATTTTGATGTAATTTTATGTGTTTGAGTGGGTCTCGCAGTGGTTTAGATTCACAATTAGACCCGATGGGTGGCGCTGGAATCGGGTTCTAGATTTTTATTTTTTCAGGGTAGGACAACGTCTGCCAAGACCGCGAGTCTCCATCTAAATATCTAAAGGAAATTAAAAGCATACCATTATTTAAAAGAAAGCTCTCAGAATGACTAATTAACAGGTGCTTTTACTGTCTTACAGAATATTTTAATTCTAACAAACAATATTAAATTAATTAGTTGCAGATAAATAATTATATACCATAATTTATGACTGAATGATGTTATTTTTTTAGACATTTTATTTTATTTTTGTTGACTACTTAACTAATGTTAGATTTATATAAGTATTTTTTATAATGTGATAATTTTTTTATTTATTATTTTTGTGCGAATAACAGGAAAATTTCATAACATGATAATAATAATATTATATAATGGCCAGGCAACACTATAAACTGCCTGTATTGCACGTTCGAAACGAAAAACTGTCGTTCCTATGAAGAACACAACATCTTCTTTAAATTATATGTTTGCGACAGTTTATGCAATAAATGATATTCTATTCTATTCTCCGAGAAAAGTTATAGAGTGATTTAATTATTGTGAATTTTTAATAATAGAAAACAAAAAATCTTTGAGTCCAAGTTTATTTTTACATCTCGCTCTAATTACTTTTGGCGCTTCCTTAAAAGATTATCCTATACGCAGCGCTATCCTTAATTATTATCCGCGTTTTGACGGACACTTTTTAAACACACAAATGGTACTTCTCACCTCTACCCTCCATAGTACAGGATGTTCTTAGAGAAAAGTGACTGTGAAATATAAATAAAGACGGACTGGAAAAATGAGTCAGAAGGATATCACGATTTCACATAGGCTCCCTTTTTGCTGATATGGTAGCTACCTACGAAAGAACATCGTCTTGCCAGGTTCTGGTAGAAGGGGTAGGCCTAAGAAATGCTGACTTGACGTTGTGTGATATGAAAACCGCCCGTAGTGAAGAGGAAAAGAAAGAAAGTGGACAACAGGATTCGAAGCAAACGTTTCGAATACCATATATAATATATTCCCTGAAGTAGGCAAACACGCAGACGGCCCAACTGATGGAAAGTGGTAACCGTCGCCTATAGACGTTTGCAACACCAGGGCTGTCGGCAACGCGTTTCCGACCTCTAAGAAATTTTAAACAACAAGAAACAAGGGAAAAACCGTGGCGGTGAGTTCCCTTCAGATCGTCGTTGTTGTCGTCCCATACAACTGGGATTTATTTTTATTGCATGAGTTTAGCAGACATGCAGACATGCAGACGCGCCACCTGATGGAATGCGGTGACCATTGCCTACGGATATTTATAGTACCAAAAGGAGACTGAAACCTGGCCCCTAAAGCCGGGACACAACTCAAGATTGTTGTGGTGGCAGAGGTGGTAACTATCGCGACGGGAAAATACCCTACCACCTAGCTGTTGATTGGTTTGTCGCCTCTTACGACAGGCTGCCTGGCAGCAATACCACTTCGGGGGGCCTTTAGCTATCAAGGGAGCAAAGGATTCATCACCCCCGTCGACATTCCCGGGGCACATTCAGGCACTTCTTGCGCTGGATCGGACTGGGCGTAACTACATTCATGGGAGGAGGGTGGTTTTAGTGGGTATTGGTTGTTGCCCGTGCAACTTCTCGGAGTCTCCACACAAGCTGATCGATTATGTTTGGATTGCCTTTAATGGAATGCCTCCATATGAGATATCGGTCTAATCCCTTGCAAAGGAGCCAGTATTGTGCGTAAACAGCATTTCCCCCGCCTTAAAGAAAAGGCCACCCAGCAGCAGGAAATTGTATTCCTTCTCCGTTCCTGCACGGATAGAATGGATGTAACGCTCAAACGATGAAGATGGTAGCTAGTAGCTAGCTAGCTCACAGAATTATAATAACCTAACTATTTCACTTCAATCATTACAAAACCTTTTACGGTACAATAGTATTCTTTCCACTCTGTATATTCTAAATCTTTCTTGCTTATTAATGTTTATGTACACGATTGACAGGATATGACAGGAATCCGGATAATGATCTCGTTTAATCAACCATTTTGGAATAGGTTTTTGAAATTTAAAAAGGTGATTTTGAATCAAATTGTAATAGTATAAATTTTCCCTCATCACGGGGTGTACAATAAGGACCGACCTTAAGACGGCGGTTGAATTGCGCATGCGTGGACCCCCAGCTAACTGTCATGGCCGCTCAGTACGCGTATTGACGCCGCGACGTCGCTCGTCTCTTGCTTACCTCGAAGGCAAGCGTTTTCCGACCCTACCACAGATTATAAGAGCCAAAAACTAAAGCCGTGTAAGTGCTAGTGACGTTACGTTTCTATAGTGCCGCGAACCGAACTAAAACTGGTGAGTGGTGGCGTGAACCGGACTTATCTGGATATAGCCGCTTCGTTTTAACTGTGAGTATTATTTCGTTTTGGAAAATAAGCACAATTTTCACTGACATATTATTTAAGTGCATCTTATGGAAATATTTTAAAATGTCAATAATATAAAATTATTGTTTTGTATGTACAATGTCCATTATTAACGAAGCGTTCTGCTACAGTCTTTTATATAAGTATTATTATAAGTAACCAGCTATTTTTTGAATAAGCTAAGAAACTAATATAAAACACTTATTTCTTATCTTTTGGTAGACTAGATATGAATTGTTATTAATTAATTATTAAAATCATACCTCTACTTTTAGGAATTATAGTTTTGCCAATACTATTTTCGTATATTCTTCTCTTTCAAGATTGTTTTTATGAACAAACGGTTGCGTATATCTTTCGTCTAAAACACTCCTATCTTCTTGTCAAATTTAATTACAATCCGTTCAGCAGCTTATAAAAGTAAAAAGGTAACAAACAACCAGAGTTACTTTTGCATGATTTATGTCGATTAAATAGCTCTATTCACGTCAGGAACTTCTGCATTCATGGCAGTGTTCAGGTTTTTGATAAATGAAAGTAGACAAATCGTAAGAGAATCGCCTTAGGCTGGTATGGTCACGTTTCAGGAAAACCGACAAGTTACTAGGGGGAGGAAATTTCATTTCTAGCCATACCATCTAGCAGCGTAGACGCTACATAGCAGTAGACAAGGTAAACTCAAGAAATGTAGGATTGTCTTCGCAAAGCATTATAAATATAATGTAATTTAGATAACGGTAGTAAATGATGTAAGGCGTAATTCAAAAATTGGTTAACCCAATAATTTAAATTAATTTATATTAAAATTTACATAAAAAATGTACTTAAGTAGATATTTAAAACAGAAGTTATAAGGTATCATTTAATACGATCCGCGAGAAGCTCCCAACTTGCACTGTACCTAATTTGGCAATGTAATTTTGTGTATAATCTTGTAACTGTTTTTTTTTTAAAGAATGTCTTCACAACAGGTACGCTAAAGAGAACTCGAAGTGACGAAAAAAAAATAGACAAACTCTATTTGTTTGGTTTGTCCTAATATTTAGTTGGGATTGTTTCAGTTAAGTTAGATAACCCAGCCACCTTTTTCCGTTACTTAGTTCATCGTCCAAAAATGCTGTAGCTAAAATATATAATCTACTAGCGGCCCCGGCAGACGTTGTCCTGCTCTGAAAAAATAAAATCTAGGACCCGATCCTAGCGCCACTTACCGGTTCCAATTATGGATTTTAATCATCCGGGGACCCACTCAAACACAGAAAAACAAAATCACCAAAATCGCTACCGGTGGTTAGGAGGATTCTAGAACCCGATCTCAGCGCCACCTACCGGTTCCAACGGTATAAAAAGTATCCTATCTTTCAAGTTGGATCAAACTGCACACCGTGTGCAAATTTAATTAAAATCGGTTAAGTAGTTTAGGAGCCCATCGCGGACAAACAACGTGACACGTAATTTATATATTATATTAAGATAAAATAATTCAAAGCTTTGAGGTGAAAGAACAGAATCTATTCTAAACAAGACTGATTCGAAAGGCCTCGTAGCTAGACCGTCAAACTTCTGAACAAGATTTACTGTGGTTTGTAAATTGTTTATGAAATACCAAGTTTAATGAATAGGTTCGTGTGTATCTCATTGAACTCCTTCTAAACGGTTATGATGAAATTTTTGTGTGTGTTCAAGTAGATTCGAGAATGGTTTAGATCTACAAATAGACTCTGTAGGCGGCGATGAAATCGGTTCCACGATTTGAAGGCATTTTTATGCGTGTTTGAGTGGGTCACGGGATATTATAGGTTTCCAATTAGACTCGGCTGGTTACACTGGAATAGGGTTCTAGACTTATTTTTCAGAGCAGAACAATGTCTGCCGGGATGCCTATTGTGTCCAGTTATATTTGTATCTGTGTTATGCGTGTTTGCATAGTTCTAATAACCTCTATAATAAATCTAACGGCATTTTAATTCGAGTCCCGCTGACTCGTAACAATAACCATAATCATATTCTTCTTTCCTCTTACTGTGTCTTTGTCTTACTGAGTAGGCACTGTTTGCCACAACTCCATTCATTCTTCGTAAAGTAATTCTGTAACATATTTCTAAAAAGTTTAAAAAAAAGAACTTGTGATATATATAGAATAATAGACTAAGAGCCCGTGATCGCCAGTCCTACCACATAGTATAAAGGCTAAAAAAAATCTGTGCAAGTACCCTACAGCAGGTTTGGATATTATGAATCTCGAACTTTCGGCTTTGACAGGTAACAGGTAGCAAAGGTGAGCATAATTGCTGCTCAAAAACAATATAGCATAATGCGCAGTTTTTTAGTATGTTCTACAGGATACTATTACAATATCATACCATCCGTTGCCAGACACTTTGTAGGGTGGCAACCCCCTGCCAGACGCCTTTAAAGTTTAATAATTCACTTACGTCATAATATAAAATCTGAGTTTTATATATCGAGGGGTGAAAGGCTATTTGGTTTAAGCGACATCTAGGGCGATATTGAGTTATATACATATTCGGAATCAGCGAATTTTTCTCCGTCGAATGATGCCGGATTCATTAAAATCAGAGCATTTTTTTGGCGTTTGAAACAATACTATTTTTCTGTTGTTTCCAAAGTAGCAGTGTATTATACGACGTGGATTTTGCATATTTTTTTTTGTAATATACTTGAACCATACAATTATATAAAGAACCGAGACATGAACCAATTACCCTTCTTCAGATAAATAATTCAATAAGAGTTAAAGCGTTTTTCCTATTTTAAATTTTTATTAAGGTGTAACTTGAATCAATTTGACTTCCACTAATTACACGGTGTGATGTTACTTAAACCATTTGTCCGTCACCCAAATACGACACGGAGCGTCGCTTAAGCTCTTTCAGCTGCATCTATTTACCACGCAGGGTGCTACTTAAACCAAATAGTCGTTTTGTTTCCACATATTTTGTTTAGTTGTTGAAACATTTTGTTGCTATTTTTTTTTTAATTGGATGTCCTTAATACAGGCGATAAAATGAAGTGAAGAAATTTGAAACATTTTTTCAATTTTAACAAAAATACGAGTCGGTCGTTCAATCATTAAATTTTAATATGATACATCTTATTCATGTCACATGATACCATATTTATTTAAATCTGCAACACTGCAATTCTAAAGATGTCCTACTGGATACTGATGTAGAGGATACAGTCGAAGAAAATGATAACTAAATACGTTATTTCCAACTGCGTTATGATTATTATCAAGCATTGACTGTTTTATAGTTACTACAAATTTTCTTTCTTGATTTTATTTTAAGCAGGGGACATTCTTGCTAACCCACAAGAGGTTTTAGTGCGATGGAGTGAATATTTTACAGAAATGTATGATAATATCTCGGATGCTGGCACCACGACTGAGTCTGTGACCGACTTCGAGGAGTCAGCATCCGAGATCACTTTGGAAGAGATCGAATGGTCGATAAGAAGTCTGAAAAATGGAAAGGCAGCAGGAATCGATAGTGTGTCTGCTGAGATTATCAAATATGGTGGAACCTGCGTCCGGGACGCTTTCCTGTCCTTATGCAACTTGTGCTGGAGGACGGGAAAGGTTCCCAAGGATTGGAGGCGCGCTGTCATCGTGCCCTTGTATAAAGGCAAGGGGTCACGTATGGAGTGCGCCAGCTACAGGGCCATCAATTTGATCAGCACAGCATCTAAAGTGTATGCGAAAATTATTGAAAGGAGAATGAGAGTGGTATCCGATGGATTACTGTGGGATGCACAAGGGGGCTTCAGAAATGGAATGTATGGATCAAGTTTTCTCGCTCCGCAATATCGTGGAGAAGCAGCTGGCTATGGGCCGGAAGGTTTTCTGCGGTTTTGTGGATCTAGAGAAAGCATTTGACAGGGTTGTGCGGAAGGACCTCTGGGACATATTGCCCGGATATGGGATCAATGGCCAATTGCTGCGTGCTGTGCAGTCCACTTACGAGGACTGTATGGCATGCGTGCGGGTGGACGGCAGCCTGTCGTCCTGGTTTGACGTCAATATTGGCGTCCGGCAGGGGTGCATGCTGTCGGCTTTGCTGTTCATCCTATATCTGGACAACTGTCTCCAGAGATTAAGATTGATGGATGTTGGGGTGCGGATGGGTGATCTAGTTGTTAGCACTTTGCTTTATGCGGATGATGCCGTGCTTTTAGCCGAATCGCCATCAGAACTGCAAACACTAGTCACAATGATGAAAGATGACTGTCAGGCGAGAGGCTTACATTTGAATGCCAAGAAAACAAAGGTTATGGTGTTTGAAAGAGAAGAAACCAGAACGAATGCAAGGATAATGGTCGATGATGTTATGCTGGAACAAGTGAATGAGTTTGTATATCTTGGATGTGCTTTTAGCAGGGATGGAAGGTACACCGCTGACATAGAAAGAAGAGTAAATTTGGGGAATAGTGTGAATGGAGCGTTAGGTAAACTTCTAGGCGCTAAGAACCTCAGCCAGAAAGCCCAGCTTGCCATACACAACGCGGTGCTGGTACCTACGCTCACGTATGGAAGCGAGAGTTGGGTATGGAACAGAGAGCATGAAAGTAGAGTAAACGCAGTCGAGATGCGAGCACTGCGCAAAATCTGCGGAGTGACGCTCGCGGACCGCGTTCGTAATACCGAAGTAAGAAAGAGAGTTGGTCTGAAAGAGAGTGTCGGGGTGAAGGTAAGGAAAGGAATGCTCCGGTGGTTCGGGCATGTGGAAAGAATGTATGATGAAAGAATGACTAAACAGATATACAATGCAAAAGTGGATGGATGCAGAAGTCGCGGAAGGCCACGACACACCTTCCATGATCAAATTGATCGTGTATTAGCAGAAGGTGATGTCAGGAGCCTTAAGAACAGACGAGCGTGCATGACAAGAGCTATGAATGTCAAAGAAGCAAGTGAGGTGTGTAAGAATAAGCCTATATGGCGCTCTGTTGTTCGTGCCTACCCCGCAAGAGACCTGGCGTGAAGTTATGTATGTATGTGATTTATATTTTGTTTTTATTAGTTTGAAGTTTAACAATTATTGGTTGTGATTAATTATAGTTTTAGTAAGTTTTATGACAGCTAATCTTAAGTGATACTGAATAAATAATACCTAATTTTATTTGATGTTCCCAGATCGAGACTGTTCTACTTAATTATTATTCTACATAAATACTTTTACTGATGTATGTATTCCTTTATTTATTCAATACTAGCGGCCCGGCGCAGTTTCCGTGGTTATATAGTGTCATGTTGTATAGCCTATAACGATATATCCAGGTTGTTTTAAGAGCCTTTGATAGTATAAGACGTAAAAAAAATGTAATATCAAACGTTTCATTTTCAGTACTATAAAGTCACATAAGTAAATTAGGCTTCTAGTCATTTTAATCTAAATCGGTAATTGAGATAAATAGCTTGCTACTATTATTTTTGGGCTACGTCACTTCATACTTTTTGGCTTACTCTGAAAATATACTGCAGTGTCGCTTACTTCTTTTTCCCTGTATTCAATTGTAGTTATGAAGTCACTTAAATCTTTTTTCCATACTCTGAAAAATAAGGGCTTAAGGCAAATTGTATAAAGCGACATTTATCTTTGTAATTAAAGATCCGTTTTATTTGGTATGAGCATCATCAACACGATGCTTTTAATTGAATTTGAATAAAGCTTACTCCATTCAAATAGCTGAAGAAGTTTTTTTGTTATGTTTTTTTTTCCAAAATTTTAAACTTTAGATGGCTCTCCTGTAAAGTTGCAAAAATGTCGCTTAAACCAAATAGCCTTTCACCCCTCGATATGTTACTTGGTCAACTATTCAAAGATGTTTCCCAAACGGCCAGACAATTTCAAAAGTTTTAACTCTCTCCCAGACATAGTTGAAGATACATAGACTAGGAAGTAAAATTAAATTTTGAACATTATGTATGATGACCTTCAAAAGGTCTTCTCCAGTGCAACTTATTTTGAATAAAAACTTCTTTTGCTGGATTTGAATTTGAATAGGTATCAAACAGATTGAGCAGGTTAAGAGCAGTCATCAAGATAATCATTCCAGCATGGTTCTACCACCTCATCAATATTGTATTCTACCTATAGGTAACCCCTTAGGACTATAATAAGTACAGAACTTGGGTCACCTTTTTATTACAAGCTTTTATTTAACTTGCAATGAATGTACCTATGTATGTATGTATATAAGTTCGGGTGGAATCTTGCAAGTTAAATCTGACCATCTTCCCGGTTTCCGATTGAGCTGAAATTTTGCATGCATGTGTATATCGCGTGACAATGCAATAATATTGTTACATACAGACAAAGTCCGCACAGCTGCATATTGTAAAAATGTTTTTTTTTATTTACTTCGTGTTTAAACTTTAAAAACATCTATTGTTATCGTACTTATTTTATGGCTGTAATTAGTGTCGAAAGAATTAATTCTTGTTTTTATTGCATTGATTGGTATTATACAGTTTAGTATAAAACAATGCCCGAACGGAGGGGCGAGGCAGTCAATCGACGACTACGATACGATTAAGGCGTGTAGTACTTTCGATTAGCGACATAGTGACGGTCTTTGCGCGTGTTGAATTGCATTGAATCGTGTAGTGTGAACTGGTTGCATCCAGTTTTATTTTGTGCTTGTTTTATACATTTTTGTACAGTTCTAATAAACTCTATAGAAATTCCAACGGCATTTATTTTAATTCGACTCCTGTAGCTCGTAACAATATGGTGCCATGGAGCTGATCTGATGATGGAGTCGGAAGTAGAGCACGTAGACTGTGTATATCTTGAGTTGGACGTGAAGTAACACAATTATTTTTCTTACTATAAAATTATTTATTGCACCACGATACTGTACAAAGCAATGATGAACACACAATGTGTTAAAAGAAAAAAACAAAAGAATGTTGACAGATGTCAAAACATAAAAAAGTAAATTAACTAAAGCGGTTGATTCCAACATGCTGGGGGCCTCAAAGAACAATTTAATATAATTTGAGTAATAAAATAAGCGCCATTAACTTGTGTAATCAACAGCATATTGAAACACCTGAAATTAAAATATCTCAAATACTTTTTATATGCTTACAAATTAATATCTATTACCTCTAATAACAAAACAGAACTTAAAACTAAAGGTATTTATTTTGAGGCAGGACTTTAAGTTTGTATGCATTATCATTTACTTTATATACATAATGTGTGCTTTTATTAGGTCTTATAAGAAATAAGACATTGGTGATTAAAAGAACTACCACCGTTACAAATATAGAATAGTAATTATATAAAATAGGCTTTTAATGTGTCTAACGCAATTATGTGTAACCTTTAAAATATTTTTTATGGAACCCTTTCCTATTTCCAAAAAGGTTAACATTGGGATTGACCTCACTTATATTAGATTTACATGCATGACAAGATACCTTAAAGTCTTTAGTAAATGTCGATAAGGCGCCCCCAATAATATACCCAAACCTGGTATTAAACAAAGATGGTGACACCCTATATCTCTTATCCATATGTACTGGTAAATGCTGATTCCGTGCTACACACGTCGGAGTCTGTGGCAACGCAACTTGGAAGAACACATCAGCTCCCATTAACATGTTTATTTCAGATGGGATATTAAAGGTATCGTCCGCTAAAACTAGTCCAGGAGGGATGTTTAATTTGGAAGTATCGATTGGATGTTGTGGCAACTTACAAGTAATCTTGTCAACAACATGAAAATTAATAATTTTTTTGAATGTTGAAGTCATTGAATGTACTTCCAAAGGAATATAACCTTTTATATGGTTGACTGTATTTGTGAGACCTACGATATTTGTACGTGATTGCGTAGGAGTCAAACCAAGTACATCCAAGACCTTTGAAGTAACTAACGAAACTTTAGATCCAGTGTCTAGTGCTGACTTCACATGTACTTCCCTATCGTCTCGAGAAAATAATTTAATGCGAGCTGTGGGAATTAAAACATTGTTGCATGTATTCGAAAACAACGTTACTGGATCTTGTTCATTAGGATGCAATAAAGAATTATGACGTTTTTTGCAGTACATACACCTAAAATGAAATTTACATTTTCCTATATGATTGTTAAGACAAATATTGCACAACTTATTATCTTTAGCAAATTCAATACGCTCCGCAGATGCCATTAATTTAAACTCTTTACAATTAAAAATTTTGTGCGAATCTAAATTACACTTTATGCAGGCTGGCTGTTGAACGGCAACATGACTCGATAATCTTTGAGCTGACATCCATACACTAGGCGATGTGGTTGCAGTGTTTTCCAAAGCCAATGCCCTTTTCTCAAGGAAGCCAATAAATTCAGAAATTGTGGGTGTAGCTTTTATATCTCTTTCCAACTCAAAAGCCTTTGCAGTACACCCATCCAACTTACGCATAAAAATCACTATTAAAATAGGATCCCAATAATCCGTATTTATGTCCAAATTTTTAAGTGCACTAAGGTTTTGTTTTATTTGTGATATGAAGGCTCTAATGCTACCACCCCTTGCGAGTAACGGTAAATCTAATAAAGCTATTATATGTTCTGTGACAAGTTGATGTTTATTAAAAAACCTGTCTTTTAACAGATTTCTTGCTTCCGAGTAACTACTATCGGACAGAGGCAAATCTTTAATTAAATCCAAAGCTTCATATTTTAAAAAGGCCCTAAGATAGTGAAGCTTTTGAATATTATCTAATCTTGTATCATTATGTATCAAACTATCAAATAAACTAATAAATGTGACATAACCTGAACAAGACTTGCCATCAAACGGATCTATTTTAATAGTAGGTAAAGCTAAATCCCTGTGATGATTATTACTTTGAGGTCTAGTAATTTTTTTATCTCTCTCTATGCGTTCATTTAACACAGCGGAAATTTCATAAAATTTATCTTCGAAAACCGAAATGTCCTCTTTGTCAGTAGGATCAAGTAGACTTATTTTATTATGAATATCCTCTAACTCCGAAAAAGATTTTTGTAAACGCATCAATCTTACTTCTAATTGTGCCTTATTGGCCTCTTCTAACGCATCAGACTTTAGAAAGGTTTGAAGTCTCGTAATATTACCCTTCAGACTTCCGCGCTTAAAAACTAGTTCCTTTAGTACCTCAGACATCATCACAATTTTTTACAATAAACTACTTATAAAACTAATATAACCACAAAACTTACAATGTACAACACTAGCTAAAAATTTTTATTAAAAAAAAAAAAACAATAAACAAACGCGAATAATGTCCACAGTCCCAGCAAAAGAAGGTTCCAAATTCAAACTTCAGCAAGCCCCGCCTGTGCACGTAGAAGCTCGTTCCCGCGTGCGCATTCAAATTTCGAACACACGTTCTGGTTGAAGTCTCGGCCTCATAGATTTGTACTTATATGTATGTATATGTCTTCGAGAAACTTCTGAACATTAAAACTTGGCAATTTACAACAATGATTTTGGATGCACAATCAGAATGAATTTTATAAATTGCTTGCTTGTAACAAAATTGCGTATCGTAGTAGGTATATATATTTTCAGTAGAACTGACGAAAAAACGATTCACTATTGCGTTTTTCGTATGGTATTGCAGCTCACTGAAGAAAATAATATTGCGTCTTACTTATTTTTGCACGTCCTCTTCGCTGTATTCTTTTTAATTATTCGAAGGACCAATTTGTGTAGAGCACGTAGACTGTGTATATCTTGAGTTGGACGTGAAGTAACACAATTATTTTTCTTACTATAAAATTATTTATTGCACCACGATACTGTACAAAGCAATGATGAACACACAATGTGTAAAAAGAAAAAAACAAAAGAATGTTGACAGATGTCAAAACATAAAAAAGTAAATTAACTAAAGCGGTTGATTTCAACAGATGGCCATAGGAACTCCTTTACTAAACAAGACACAATCCTTCCAAGAGCAAATTCAAGACAATCCATTTTCATTTTTATTCAGATCTGCAGAGATGAACACCATCTACTGTTTTTGTCACTCGACAGAATAGCAAAAATTAAACAGTTGATGTACTTCATTTCTACAGAATCTTATTCCAGAATGAGTTTATCGTAAATAAGATACGGGTGCTTCTGTCTTACGTAAGTGCTTGACTAAGCTTATTTAAGTAGCTATGTACAAGGCTTAAATTTATGTAAATGTGTGCGTGACTTCTCTACGTGTTACCACTAAGTACATTCGTGTGCGTGCCGTGGAAGAAACATTAACTTCACAGCATGTCTACAAATTTATTGATTTTTAGAATGTTCCAGCTTTTTGTAAGCCCATTTATAAGACTTAGACAATAATCCCCGAACTGTCCTAGATAATAACATATATTTATATACCGATGATTTAAAAAAGCAAACACATGATTGATTTATAATTACTTCAACTTACTGAATGAACTTAAGATGTAAACGCAGCGTTTATTATCCGTGCAGGAACGGAGAGAGAATATAATTCCCTGCGGCCGGGCGGCCTGTTGTAAGAGGCGACAAAACAACCTACACCCCACAGCCAGGTTGTAAGGTATTCGCCCGTCTGAATGGCTACCATCCCTCGTCTTTTTTATACAGGGGAAATTCGTTTGAAGACCGTGAGCTGCGCGAGGGGGAAAGGTCGCGGCCCGTGAGTGGGTTTCGCCACGTCGGGGTGGCACTAGCACTTCACGTGTAAGATGCTATTGCCACGCCGCACACGCCACGCATACATTGATAGTTGCTTTATCTCGCTCGCACATCACCCGTCCCGCTCACACACTGTGATATATATTGTACTAGGTGTAGGACTTGTTAATATTTTACTTAAGGTTACCGTTCCCAAAATAAATTAGTTCACATTAGCACTAGATAGTGAGTACTACTCTCTGCCATCTGAAGTATCATTTAACTTCTACCTCTCGCTGCTACAGGTCAATAGCAGGCGGCCACCATCTTTCTTTCGATCTGTCATGTCTAGGGCAATTTGTACCACATGTTCTTCAGTTCGTCTTTTGATATAGCCATACCAACGAAGGAGATTTTCGGTGATGTTAGCCCCGATGGAAGCGAATTTGAAGCCACCCAGTATATATTGTTACGAGTTACGGGACTCGAATTTAAATGCCGTTGGAATTACTATAGAATTTATTGGAACTATACAAACACGTATAACACAGATACAGATATAACTGGACACAACCAGTACAAACTCCACGATTCAATAACACGCGCAAAGTCCGTCACTATATCGCTTATCGAATTTACATACGTCTTGTCCCACTTGGGCCTATCGCTACACAGTCTAGACTCAATACTCGACCGCGTAACAATAGTTTCCAAGAATCATACCTGGCTAATGCCTACCATAAACGATTACATGACACAATAGGCTGTTTTTCTAATTACAATTTTTTAACACAAAGTAAAAAAAAAAAGGTCCAAATGTCGAAAAGGTAATAAACTGCAGGTGTGCATTCACTTTTGTCGGCGTGTAAAATAAGATCCATTTTAAAATAAGGGACTCCTTACACGTACATAATTGACGCTGGTTATTCCATCAAATCCTTATCCATTCCTAGGCCCGTTTAGAAACCCGATGTCCTACGTTATTTGCTTGACCGTATTTCGATGTGAACAACCTTTTGATAAGGGTGTGGCTTACTTTGGTCGATAGTAAATTTATTCATTGGCTCCTCGGTAGGTCGACTTTGAACTCTCTTTTTTATAGTTTTTAGAGTTCTTCAGTCAAAATTTGAATTCAATAATATTAGAAAAGAAGTCTTTTTAAAACAGATAAGGCGCCATTTAGAAATTACGTCACACGAATTTCACATTTTTTTTACCCCACCCTCGTCCTTCACACATTCGTGAGGTTCCTTCCCTTCCTCTTTTTAGTGTTACATGACATATTTTGCAATTGAACTTTGAGAAACTATAATAACTAAACTAATTAAACTAAACTACGCTTTAACTGTTTTAAGCGCAGTAATTTATTTGATTTTTATCATTCCGATGTTTCGGCTACTTTCCAGTAACCGTGATCACGGTAGTATTAATTTTACACTTTAATAATACATTCTTTATATTCATTTATTTATAATTTAGTTTATTTTTAAGTATTTAGTTAAGTTATTCCTGAAGTAATTATGTGTGTATACTATAAATTAAATACTAGAACTAAAGAAAAAAAAAGAGTTTTTACATAAGTATTTTACAATTTTTACGACGGCTAAAGACTTCTATTCAAACAATACTAGAAACAGTGAACTACTAGTATTAAATGTAGCACCAAAAACAACCCTCTTTACCAGAAACTGCTATAACATGTGCATTCAAAATCTGTAATAAAATTCCAATCCACATAAAATAGTTAAGGATTAATAAATTTAAAATTCAGTTAAAGAATAATAGAATGTTTTACTCGGTGGAGGAATTCCTCAATTGCAAATAAATACCTTCCTTGACTTATGAATGTTATTATTATTATTACTATTATTTTTTGACATTTATCGGTTATTTTTCATATGATACATTTAACATTATAATTTAATAAAATTTATTATAAATATTTGTATAATGTACCTACACATGTTTTACTCACATAGGAGATGTGAGCAAAACATGTGTACCAACCAACTGTTTAACCATGTTTTGAACAAATAAATTTTGGTACTTGATTTGGTTTGTTATTTTATTTTTTATTATATGGATTTGGTTTGTCTATCCGTGAGTCTCTGCCAAGGCCCTAGTGGAAGACCAGCGCTGGTTAATTCAAGCAGGATCACGCTGAGTTAGGACCGACTTGGAACTTCATTTCACAGTTGTATTGTCTTATTTATAAGTATGTTTTGGTTTGTATGTAGTTCCAAATAAGTATTTTTTCTTTCTTTCTTTTTCGGTGTCGCAAAGTCTATACGCAATGGTAGCTATATACTTTCTATGAAGTAGGTCTTCAGTGTCTGCTGTACTCCATTAACAAAAAAATTGTTAATATCGTACACAAGCAGGTTTCAAATATACATAATGAATATGCATCAGACTACCGCATTTTAATTACGGACTCTGCAGATATGCAGTCTCGCCTCGGGTTTTAGGTTTTTCATTTAGTGCATGACTTTCCTTTGCACATGTCACTCACAAAGCGCCCTCGGTCGCGTTATGGTTGACTTTAACCCTTCAAATGTGCATTTGAAAAAATTCTAGTTTTTTTTTACAACATACATACAACATACTGTTACGTGTGAGCGGAGGTACGCACTTAGGATTGGAAGTTAACACCAGTTCTCTTAACTAAATGTTTTTATTGACTTACAAGCCGTACGTGATTCTTCTCCACAGGGTTGCCCCTACACGCACAACTAACGGCGCACTGTCCCGATGATAAGATGTCTCACTCACAATACCGTCGCCGATATTGCGTAGACCACCCCTTGCTGCTGCGGTGTTCATCTCTAAATTTACCGCGCTAGCTCGCTTCGGGACCTCCTTTTAAACTTTACTAAAGTCCTCCTTCATCTTCATTCTCTTCTATTAAACTCTTCTTTTAACTCTCTCGTACCGCACTTGTCGCATCGCTATCTATAATTGAACTCTCGGTGGGCACACCTTATGCTGCTTATATACACGGAAATCTTCTGTAGCCCATAATTTCGCTCTTTTATTTACTATTATCCCTTTATAAACATCTATCTAACTAATCTGTATCTAAAAGGAATGTTAAGGTGGTTTGGGCATGTAGAGAGAATGAAAATGAAAGCAGAATCACAAAACTGAAAGGTAGAGGCGGCGCCGGTAGACCGAGACGTACTCACCATGATCAAATTGAAAATTTAAGGAAAGTCAGATACAAAGCTAAACTGCTTTAATAAGCGTGTAAAACCCGTTCAGATATTAAACCGAAATATTTCATGTACAAAAACAACTTGAGCAGAAAATAATTGGCAAAGGCCTTAAGGGCATTACCAATTTGGCAAATGCTCAGTTCGTCGTTTGGGTCAACAGATTGAGCCTTCGACATGGTCGCCGAGAGCCAAGTGTCGTTATTAAGATAAGCTTGATGTTATCCTCAGATACTCTTTTCTTTTATTTAGAAAATAAACCGTATAAATACTAAAAGAATACGTAGCCTAAACCCTTCTTTTAGGGTTTTTTTATTGCACGTGTTCAGCAGACAGGCAGACGGCCCACTAGATGGAAAGCGGTTACCATCGCCTATGGACATTTGCAACACCAAAGGTGCTACAAATGTGTTGCTGCTCTCTTAAGGGAGACTGGAACCTGTCCACTAATGCCGGAACACAACCCAAGGTTGTTATGGCGACATACTCTAGTCTAGACCAAGGGTGGTATGCCCTACCACCTGGCAGCTAATCTCTGAAACGGCTCGACCGATTTTAAGGGCATTTTCACTGGAAGATGGCTGATATTCTAAGGAATAACATACGCTACTTTAAAGTAAAATTAGGGTTCCGAGGAAAAACGTTCACGCAGACGAGTTATAGAAAACTCAACAAAAAAATATAAAATAAATTTTAATAATTTAGAATTAAAAATAGTGTAAGGGAAAATGATTTTATTGTAAAAAAAGCGCGGGGTACATGGTATCAATAGTTATAAATATTTTATGAACAGATATGAGTAGAAGGGTTATTTTGATAATATCCTGAAAAGCACCCCGTATTTTTTAGTTTTTTTCAACTATTATTTATTTTTCATTTTTTAGTTATTATTTAGAGATTTAATTCCTTTCTGCGTGGAAACTTTGAAAAAATAATTAAATACACTCTTATTATAAAATGGAACGTTATGTAAAAATAAGCTTTTTTAAAAAGATTTTTAAATACAAGCTTTTGAGATCCTGCATATCATATAGCAGCAGAGTACTAGCCAAGACAAATAAAACGAGCCCAAACACGACGGGTCTATCTTGTTTAATACAGGAGTTCCTATGGCCACCCTCCGACTCCGATCCTCAGATCAGCTCCATGATACCATATTATTACATTGTCACGCGATATACACATACGTGCAAAATTTCAGCTCAATCGGAAACCGGGAAGTCGATCAAATTTAACTTGAAAGATTCCGTTACATACTAACATACATACATACATACTAACATACGTATGAAGCTAATAAAAGCGTATTAAAAACTAACGAAAATAGTTTTAAAACCAAAAAGAACGACAAGGGACGATTGAGAGTAAGCCCTCAGGGCCGAGGAGTTGCCAGCCTTTAGAATTGGACAAAGAAGATGGGATTCCTATCCTATCCTCTTGAAGGGATAGTCTGGGAGAGGTCGCTTTTTAACAATAAGACCGCCCTTTGTGCATAATTGGACGGCATTTGTGGTTGAGCGGACTAAGCCTTTGACGGCTTACCTCACTGCAACGCAGAGGCTTCGGGTTCGATTCATGATATGGTAAATTTCGAAAACAAATTTTCTCCGTTATTTACTAGGGTCTGGGTGTCTGGGATCGGCCCCAGAGTAGTCCCTTGTATATTACCTATAACACAAGCGTAACTTGCTTAATTTGGGGATATATAATATGCGTGTTTGTCAGCCGATTTATTTATTTATAACCAGCTGTGCCCGCGGTTTTACCCGCGTGCCAATGGAAAATAGTTATATTTTAGATAATTCACACTACCTATATCTTTATAAATTATAGCGTATGTGTTATTCTGTTATTGGAAAGTTTCATCAAAATCCATTAAGTACTTTTTACGTGAAACAGTAACAAACATACATCCATACATCTAAACATCCATTCTTACAAAGTAATGCGTTTATAATATTTATAGAGGTAGACATACATCTATATATCCATACATCTATACATCTATTCTTACAAACTTTCGCGTTTATAATATTTATAGAGGTTAGATATAGATAAAGTTTGTAATAGTCTAAGATCCGAACCTACATCGACCTTCACCGAGCTGATAATAGAATAAAACTTATTTTATAATAAATTTGGTATATTAGAAAATATATTAAAAATGGGTTTGCTAAAAAATCCTGGATGAATTTTTTTTAATGATTTTTTATTAAATGTTACAACATCATCATACAATTTGTAAACAGTAATTTATGTATATCTATGTACATAGGGTATATATTTGTATACGAATATGTATGTGTATTTATTTATTTTTCACTTGTAGTATATGTATATATGATTGTATATATTTTAAATTATGCGCACGAAATACCGACCCATTATTAAAAATGTAAAATTATCTCCAGAAGGTTGTCTGGAAGAAATCGCTGTTAGCGATAAGACCGCCGATTGTACTAGTTATAAGATTGTTAATTCATATGTATTATTATTTTCTAGTGTGCAATAAAGAATATTCTATTCTATTATATCAAGATAATGACTTAAAGTATAAAACATATTTAGTATACAGAATGTGTAGACGTTGGGTTGTTTACGTGGATGAACTACTGGGTTGCCAGGTATAAACAGGTATTTCGATGCACGTTACTTTCACTTGATTGTATAATAGTTTTTTTATATGAACATAAGCGCTTACTTTAAGTCATTTTCTTATTATCTTGATGTTGTATCATTTAATAAAAAATCATTTTAAAAAATCCGTTAAGGATTTTTTTAGCAAACCCATTTTTAATATAAGTATTTTCTAATATGCCAAATTTATTATAAAATAAATTTTATTCTATTATCAGCTCGGTGAAGGTCGATGTAGGTTCGGATCTTCTACTATAAGTTAATTTTTGTGTTGGGTATAAGTTGTGCGCAGAAAGTTTGCCAATACCTTAGGTTTGCAAATAGTTTATGATTGCCATTCACAGTGAATGGCAATCATAAACTATTTGGTTGTTTAGAAATCCTTAAAGATCATGAATGGCCCGAAGTTTTGGAGGGCTGACGTGGGGCCATGGGAAGGCCAACACGTAGAGGCCCCTTGACAAATTTAATGTAAATGTGGCATGACACTGACCGGGGATTATCCCTGCCTACCCCATATAATAATGCACATAACGACAAGCCCCGGTCAGTGTAGGACTATTGTAGGAAAGGAGAACGAAAAGTACTGGTCTATTGGGATGAACTGCTAGTGGAACTAGGGATCTGGGTCTATGGGATTTTGGCGTGACTATTATATTAATCATCAAAATTAAGTGAGACGTGCTAAAGTGTAAATCCACAAAATACGGCGCATATTTCTAAGAAAATAAAGCATAGATAAAAAGAAATTTTAACAGCCTCTTGACTCGATAAGCAAGGAGGGCCATTGAATCATCTTCAGTCCTGAAGCCAAGTGTACTAGAATCTGTCAGTTGCAAATTTTTCAATATCACGAGTATTATGGCTTCGCAACTTGCTTCGTTTTATACTTTTTCTTGTGGCTTTGCACTGTATAAAATATTTCGTTAGAATTGAAAAAGTGCTTTTAAGTCTGCATACAACAAAGGGTTCATCAGAAGTGAGAAATATCTACTGTTTTCCTTATTTGTTTACGCAAAGGTATAAAAAGAAATTAACCTAAAATGCTGCAAACCTTAAAAAGTATTTAACTGTCAAACCAATTTTTGTTGAATGTATTTTTGAAACTTTTCCACCTCGAAACAAGTTCACATAATTATCCACCTCTTTAACAACCTGCACATCGAGATAACCGATGTGTCAAACCTGCCAAGACGGCTTGGACAAGCGCGGCGGCCTTACTGTCCGTTTCCCCTATGAAAGGAGGCCTGAGCCCAGCAGTGGGACATTTATGGGCTGATATTATATGCTTTGGTGTACGATAAAGTTTTGTCCACATACATTCATAACTTCACGCCAGGTCCCTTGCGGGGTAGGCATGAACAACAGAGCGTCATTTAGGCTTATTTTTACACACCTCACTTGCTTCTTTGACATTCATAGTTCTTGTCATGCATCCTCGTCTGTTCTTAAGGCTCCTGACATTACCTTCTGTTAGTACACGATCAATTTGATCATGAAAGGTGTGTCGTGGCCTTCCGCGACTTCTGCATCCATCCACTGTTGCTTTGTATATCTGTTTAGTCATTCTTCCATCATTCATTCTTTCCACATGCCCGAACCACCGGAGCATTCCTTTCCTTACCTTCACCCCGAAACTCTCTTTTAGACCAACTCTCTTTTTTACTCCGGTATTACAAACGCGGTCCGCGAGTGTCACTCCGCAAGTTTTGTCTATATATCTATTTATCTATTATGAATACAAAGAACGAAGAACTAGAAGCTGCAGTCTGCATATGTTGGTCCAACTAGATTCACACCACACTTAAAAATTCCGTGTACGATGCATTACGTATGACTGTTAATCGTCACCGATGGCGAAAAGTAGGAATCCCTAAAAAATGAGAAATACGATTCAAGGAGGAGGAATTGATTGACACGGCGTCTCCAACGGGCGAATTTTTGGGATAAAGAAGAGTTGATTTGGATGTATAAAGGTGTGAAACAAAGACGCATAGCAGTTGCTCGTATTGTCACGTGATCCATTTCGACGTATTTGATATACGTCCAATAAAACCCATAAAAATGGACAATCCCAAATTACATTTGACTTTTTTGAGATAAATTTGGTTTCAATCGTTTGGAATAATAAAATATTAATGAAAGTAAAACATTGTTCGTTCTTTCTGGATATAATTTGATTGATGAATTTTTGGTTCAACTTTTTGGCAGATATTCAATATATCAATCAGTTGTTTTGAAACTGTTATTAATTTTCGTTTCGTTTTAGCTTATTTTACATAAATTGCTGCCTACAGTTAAACAGTTTTTGTAGTCCTAATTAATATTAGCGATGGACCAAATTGTGTGTTACGGTTTCGTAATAATTTTGGCAAAATTGTTCCTCGTGATATTGCCATATTCGTCTATCCGTCTATCTGTACATATATACGACAGAAGAAATAATTTATTTGCTAGGAAAGCGAGAATAGAAGTATGTAGAAATATTTATACATACATTTTTATGATTAATATAATATGTAAATAATTAATATAATGATGCGTGGAAAATTCTGAAGAAATTAGTGTATATTTTAAAAGTTTCTTTCAGTAAATTAATGTCAACATTATCTGTTTCAATAAAATGCGTTTGTATGGTACCGGGGCCAAATGATAAAAACAACCGCTTTTGTCACATCTACTTCAAGGAATGTAATCCAATACACACTTACTCAATTTATTACCTTTACTATTTGGAACCTTTAAAAAAGAACTTCGTTTAAAAAAACCGACTTCAAAAACTAAAAAGTATAAAAAAACACTTATTTTTAAAGCCATTTTAATTATAATACTTATTTTTAATATATATTATCTTAAACATCTTAAAGTCAGTGCTTAGTAATTTTCAAATTATAGTAATTTTTATGTCGCGCGCCTTAAAAAATATGTCTCAAGGAACGGGAACGGAAAGTCATAAAAAATGTTCATAAAATAAAAACTACTGGGCCAAAGTATGTTAAATTTTTAGGGGACTAAATGGGAACTATTCCGCATCGAACAAAAAAAAGAATCACGTAAATCGGATCATAAATCTCAGCGTAATCGGTGTACATACATAAAAAAACATACCGATTAAGTTGAGACCCTCCTCCTTTTGGAAGTCGGTTAAAAATAACAAAACTCATAAACTAAAGAGACCTTTCTCTGATGTGGGTTACATAAAATTTGATAGAAATATGGTCAAGAACGCAGCAAGTTTGCGGAGGGTTACATTATGAATATTTAAATTTGACTCCGCAAAGGTCGAGCCTATATCATATTGTAATATCCCCCATATACCCAATAAGGGCAATGCCACAACATGGCGGTGCTACGTCGCACCGCAAAAATTTGCGACGTCACACAACTAGACTTGTATGGTTTATGAACGATATACGACATATTAGGAACTGGTTTCCTACAATATACTAAAAACAATATTTCACACTAGCTGACCCGGTGAACTACGTACCGCCTATTTTCTGAATTCCTAAAAGAATTTGTTCCATGACACAAAAACAAAATCACCAAAATCGGTCCATGTGATTAGGAGGATTCTAGAACCCGATCTCATCGCCACCTACCGGTTCTAACTGTGAATCGAAACCATCCGGAAACACACAAAAACAAAATCAGCAAAATCGCTCCAGGTCACTAGCAGGATTCTAGAACCCGATCTCAGCGCCACCTACCGGTTCTAAGTGTGAATCTAAACCATCCAGGAACCCACTCAAACACGCAAAAGCAAAATCACCAAGCGGCAATCAGCGATCCGACAATCTTGTGCAATTCATGAATGGTTGAAAAGTTCTAATAATTGAGACTCGATTCCCATATCTTACTGATCATTTATTTGCCTTTAACACACATTTCGATTTTTCGTAGGTTTACTGCAAATTATGCTTTGGTTAGGTTAGGTACATTTTCTCGTAATTAATACATTTTTTATTTAAACATCGATAGTCTTCTTTAACATTATGCCGTCTCTCACCACGTCTAGTCTAAATTTATGCCGCTCTTCCACGCGGCCTTAACGCTTTTTCGCGACAGAAAAATCCTAAGACGCCGTCTCTATATAGAAGTTTCACTTAAAAAAAACTTTGCTGTATGCGCCAATACATTTGCGGTGGGTCATCGCGCCGTGTTGCGGTACGGCGTCGTGACTGCGATGCGTATTCGCGCCGCAGCGTTGTGGCTTCCCCCTAATATTTGCCGAAGTTATAAAGTGTAGCCATACGATTTCGTACAGTTTTGAGGTTGATGGATTCGAAACGAAATACGGAGGTTTTAGCTTTGTAGGGCTGTTTTGTAAAGTGATTTAAAATGATATATCTAGTTTCAAGGACGTTTCACCATACGTTTATTAAATATGGCTAGGTACGGTTAGTGTTCTGTGTTTCTACCCGTGCAGGAACGGAGAAAGAATATAATTTCCTACGGCCGGGAGGCCTGTCGTAAGAGGCGACAAAACAACCCACAGCCAGATGGTAAGGTATTTGCCCGACTGGATGGCTACCACCCCTGGTCAAAAATTTGTCGCCATAACAACCTTGAGTTGTGTTCCGGCATTAGGGACAAGGTTCCAGACTCCTTTAAGAGAGCAGCAGCGCATTTGTAGCACCTTAGGTGTTGCAAATGTCCATAGGCGATGGTAACCGCTTTACATCAAGCGGGCCGTGTGCCTGTCTGCTGAACTCCTGCAATAAAAAAAGTGTGTCTAACTAGTGTCAAACATCCATGGATACATGGACATAGATAATAGATAACACTTTATTGCACACCAACATAAATAATAACAAAAATTCATACATACAATACTTTCTAGGCAATACAGTAAGCGGCCTTATCAATCAAGCGACCTCGTACAAGCAAGCAAAAACTCTGGAGGGTTCCGTAAAGGTGATAAATGTCCAATGTTTTCGTCATACAGAATCAAAAAACAAACGTATGTCTCGGGACGCCCGACAGAAGTAATAACTTAAAGTTTAAATAAACTAATCTAAGTTGAACTGCTTAATATTAAAATTGTTTGTCTATACTCTATCACACACTAAACACTGAGTAGAGAGAGGGGATTGTCTGTCCGAAATACGGCTAGCGCTGTGGGCTAGAGTGAGAGAGGAGAAGCCTGCCTACCGCTGCCGTATACGTGAGAGAAAGGGAAGCCAGACATACGGGCCCCGTAAAGCGTTACGTAAAATATTGAATTGAAAATATCAAAAATTTCTTAACGTATAAATGGTTTAAACTAATTTTCTTTTGATAGGATTTTTGCCACTCTACAAAATGAATTTAATTTTTTTTTTAATTACTCATAGTTTAAAAATTACAGAGGTGGAGAATTTTTATGACTCTGGACATAAATCCATACTAATATCCACACTTAATATTATAATTGGGAAAGTAACTCTGTCTGTATGTCTACGCTTTCACTGAAAAAGTACGCGACTGATTTATTGAAATTTGGTATATGCGTACCGAGGAATACACGGAGTACTGTTCTTCCTGAAAAATGAGATAGTTTCCTAAATAAATTTTCCTGAGTCAAATAACGCCTATATAAAAAAAGATTTTGTGTGAATACTTCCTCTATTAATATATTATAATAATATACTAGATGTTTGATCCGTGGTACAGCCGTACCCTAGAATCCAATATTTCCGACTTTCGAAAAAAATATCGATTGCAATATTCCCGAAATGTTTACGGAACCCTAGAGGTACGATAACTCTACCTTTATCTTATAATGCTCTTAATGTAAACTAGCTTCTGTCCGCGACTTCGTCCGCGTGGAAAGTGTTTTTAACTATACCACGGGAACTCTTTGATTTTTCGGGATCAAAAGTATCCTATATATTGACCAGGGATATAAGCTACCACCATACAACATTTCATTTAAATCGGTCTAGTCGTGAGATTAGCTGGTACCAACAGACAAGCCATCAGAAGAAAGAAACAAACAAAAAAATTGAAAACAATCTAAATTAGTTCTATTTTGAACCGGAAATTCGACCTCTACAGTTTTATTATATGTATAGATAAAACACTATACGTCCGTATTACGTATATTTATATTATGTCACGTAATAAGCTTTTTTAAATACGAGCTTTTGAGATCCTGGATATCATGTAGCAGCAAAGTGCTAGCCAAGACAAGTAAAACGAGCTCAAACACGACGGGCCTATCTTGTTTAGTACAGGAGTTCCTAAGGCAACCTTCCGACTTCATCATCAGATCAGCTCCATGGTACCATATTATTGCATTATCACGCGATATACATATGCGTGTAAAATTTCAGTTCTATCGGATACCGGGAAGTTGTTTAAATTTAACTTGCAAGATTCCACTCGTACTTACATACATACATTGCAAGTTAAATAAAAGCTTGTAAAAAAATGATATACCTATAAAAGATTTCTCGTAAAACAGTAGTTTTCTTCCACGAAACCGATGCCTTTAATAGCTTTTCTCAGTCCTCAACCCCCTCATACGTATGTATGGTGATTTTATATGTTTAATTTTTCACGCGTTCTATCCTACTTGATGCTTGCAAAGCCTTGGTGTTATCCCTTCTTATAGAAAGGGTCCTCGCTACACTCTAGTGTATACGTGAGTAGAAACAAATATAGTTGGTGCGACTGTACGCAACGCAAAACACAAGGGTTTTAGGCCTTGAGAATTTTGTTTATTCTCCTTCGCGTTTATTCTGATTTACGATTTCTTGGGTTGGATTTTGGGACAAACGAAACACACATAGAATCGCCATAACAGTCCGTCTATCTCTCCAACTAACTTTGTGAGTCGCAGTGATCTTTCTTGGAAACAGTTTGTAAAGAGAAGGAAGTCTTGTCCATTTGGCATATTGTTACATACCGAGAAAGAAATGAGCACACCTGCTTGTCGTAAAACGCAGTTTATTGCCTTATTTGATTTAGGAATTCTTTTGTTTACTTTATGTTTAGAATTTGTATTAAGAAAAACATGCGATTTTTATTGAACTTGTTTTATGGCCGTCATTAGTGTCGAACTAATCCTTGTTGTTATTGTATTGCGTCGAAGCTTGCCAGGTGTGCGGATTAACTCGGTGAACGCGGTTCTTTGTTCTATTATACAGTTTAGTATAAAACAATGCCCGAACGGAGGGGTGGGGCAGTCAAGCGACTACTACGATACGAGTAAGACGGACATTCGATGAGCGATATAGTGACGGACTTTGGGCGTATTATAGAATCGTGCTGTTTGTACTGGCTGTGTCCAGTCATATTTGTGCCTATTTTATACGTATTTGTATAGTTTTGATAAACTTTATAGTAATTCCAACGGCATTTTAATTCGAGTCCTGTGTAGCTCGTAACAATATAAACAACTCTTAGAGAAGACCGCCATACATGTACACGTGTAACTGCTGTTTTATCCACGTACGTAGTTGTGTGGGGTATTATCACATAACGATATTTCATAATGGATTTTATATTGAAGTCAACAGGTGGCCTAATATATCTCCCGAAGATTGTATTGTGCAATCATCTGTACTGTTGAGTACCTAGTATTTGAAATATTGGGTGTTCTCAATTATAAAGGTTTTTGAAGTAACGGCGTGGAGTAACGGCATTAGTTTAGAGTAAACTATGGATGTGTTTTTTGGTTCCAGATGGAATTCAGTTTTTTTGTTTGATGAAATAAAATATGTTTTAATAAAAAATGCATTCATTCAATTGTACCTAACCTAACCAATCATGATTTGAAGTAAACCTGCGCAAAATCGAAAAGTGTGTTGGGACACATAGTAGAAGTGAAACTTCAACGGACAAGTGGCAAAACGAATCGCAACAATATTTTAACTAGAAGTTTTATGGGCAGATTGTTAATGTACTTGTTCAATTTGAAAACTTCAAGTTAAAAAAATTTGCGATTCGTTTTGCCACTTGTCCGTTGAAGTTTCACTTCTACTATGTGTCTCAGCAGACATTTCGATTTTTGTTACATTTCCGTAGCCAGATGACGAGAACAATGGACACTTTTACATCTCCAGAACCATTCACTGTGTGTGGAATACCGCACTTGACTAATTTTTATAAACCTGTCAATATACACAAAAGAACCTTCCAATAACTGGCGAGGGTAACTTTGTTCTTGTTATTCCTCTTCACTGATGTCTTGAAATAACTCCGTGAAAGATTAACGAGTATTTCGATTCAGCAAATTTCAGACCTCGCCTTCGTAGCATAACCAATAGTCGGCAGACCGTAGCTTGATTATCACTGGATTAATGGATATATGGGCCTGTCTGTTACGCTTTAACGTAAAAATTACTGGATCGTTTTTACTATTATTTAGTATATGTGTAGTCTTAATACCAAGGATGAATATAGGATACTATTTTCCTTATAAAATGGGATAGTTTCCAGGATAAAATTAGGAATAAATTTCGTAGGTGAATGAATGAAAACACTTTATTGTTCAATAAAAAATAAAACTACGTTCTTATAACTAGGTTCAGTAAATGTTAAACAATACAGGCAATGTTGGGCAGCCTTATCGATCTCTTCCCGGCAATCTCTTAAACTAAGCAAAATATTAAGACAACAGTGGCGGTGAAGACAATAAATAATATAAAACATCTAAGAATAAGTAAAAAATAAATAAAATTGATAATAATATACTTTATATACTATACTAACATAATAATAATAAGATCTATGGCATTTTTGGGGCCCATGCAGGGAGTGGCGATTCACTGTCTGCCCATTTTTCCATGTTCCTTGAACAGTGCGACGGGTAGACGCCATAGTCCCCATATTCCCTGACCCTTAGTACCACTAGCAGTTCAACCCAATAGCCCGGTACTTTTTGTCCTCATATTCCACAATAGTCCTACACTGGCCGGGGCTTGTCCTTGGGTGCATTATTATATGGTGTAGACAGGGATAATCGCCGGTCAGTGTCACGCCACATTTACATTAAATTTGTCAAAGGTCATCTACGTGTTGGTTTTCCCACGGTTGTTTGGTTTTCCATGCAAGCCTTCTAAAAGTCCGGGCCATTTTTATAGCCCGTAGTCTTCCACGACATACAATAATAAGATATATCATATTATAATAGAACAGAAGTGAGATTAAAATGAAACGAATATTATTAATAAAAACGCGATCTATTTTGTGCACACTCGCGTGAGTCCACCATCCGAGCTTATTTCGTTGTGGCGAGGGGCCCTACGCCCGGCCGCGGTTTCAACTCGCCCCGCTCTTCACTTGGGCCTTTGTGTGCAGGCCGCCGCTCAGTGGCATGATTTATAGCCACGCCCCTTTTGAGAATTGTTTGTTACACGGCCTCTCCTGACGAGCGGTCGTCCTCGCCCGTAACTCTGGGATGTTCATGGTCATCAGGTTCCGCTGAAATATAGTTATAAATTGCACGCTTTAGATTACATTCTTAAGATACTACACATCGCGATGTACTTCTTTCAGGATCAATCATCCTTTCTTTACATTCGAATTTCACCGAATCATTCTGGCTGCAATTCATATTGTTCATGCATCATCCTTTCAAGGGCCCTTCAACACACACCGGACATCTGTTAGGTATTTATGTAATACCTAATTCATTTACGGCATTAGCTAGCGTATCGTAAGAACATATACATCGAACTTCTGACACGGACGACTCCGACACAGACAGTTCTAACAATGTAACAGCCAAGGTTACTCATGTCGATCTGGACAAACGGCATTCTGACACGGACAACTCACACAGTAGACAGAGAAGCTCACTCATGTCGACGTAAATTAGAGATTCCGACAGACAGCTTACAGACACAGAGAAGGGTCATCTCCGCTAACGTAGTTAGCCACAGAACATTCTGATACAGACAGATCACTCGTTATGACGACGAAATGCACTCATAACGACGTGAACTAACGGTCCGACAGACAGTTCCAATACCGCGACAGAGAGGAACACTCATGCCAAAAATTAGTGCAGTAAGGTTTATATTGTTTGTAACTTACAGTCAAAAAAGGCTGCGCAAGTCTCAGGAGTCCATTCCCCGGCCCACAATACCATATTCTCAGCTGAGGCCTCCGTATGCTTCCCATACGAGCCAACCAATAGCTCCAACTTATAGCGGTGGTGTGGGAGCTGTTCCACCACCTTGTAGGGTCCGCGCATGCAGGAGTCCAGTTTTCCTGCTGCCTGTGCAGTCTTAATTACAAACACCTTATCGTTTGCTTCAAATATTCTTGGTGTTTTGCGTCCATTGTTTACATAGTCATCCTGTTTTCGTTGGTTAGATGACAAAAGTGATGACGCACGTTGTCTTTGTAAAGTCATGGTAGCTTCACGGTTTGGAGAAGCAGTATCTATTGCAACGTCTCGAACAAGGGCACGTATTATTGGAGTGGACGAATCAGATCCTATTAATAATTGGAGAGGAGACATCTTGGTAGTACTGTGTTTCGTACTATTAATTATGAGTTGAGTTTTCCACAGTACTTCTGACCAATTCTGCCTTTTGTAATTAACCTCAATACGGAGAAGATTTAATAAAGTTCGGCAGTAACGCTCAACTTGTCCGTTCTCATGATGCATGCCTGGCGTTATGAAGTGAATGTCACTTCCAAATGACCGGACCATTTCTTGAAAAGCAGTGCTTTCAAACATTCGTCCTCTATCCGTAACCAATAACCGTGGAGACCCAAATAGTGATACCGCATCAGTGAATACACGTTTCAGTTCTTCGGTGTCTTGGCGGTAGAGGCAGTATAGAAGACTATACTTGGTGTATGCATCAATAATAATTAGAACGTACTTATAGCCTTGTGACTCGATTAATGGCCCGAGAACGTCCATATGGACTACCGAAAATGGAGTATCGGGTTTGGTCCATGACTCGATAGGTTGATGTGGGGCACGTGGTACTCGTTTGTGGGTCAAACAAACGATACAATGCTTAATATACTTCTTCACAAATGCACGTAGTCCAGGAAACCAAAAGTTACGTAGTATTAGTTCCACAGTCTTATCGTAACCGATGTGATCTTGGTCATCATGGAACACGTGCAGTAGACTCAGTCTATAACCCTTCGGAATGTAGCACAGTAAGCGGGTTTCCTTACCGATGGAGCTATGTTTTACGTACAACAATCCATTACGTACGAGATATCGGGTAGAGTCAAGTTGACCATTATTGAGTCTGTCTATTAAGTTCATCGTTTCTTCGTCAGCACATTGGGCTAATTTAGCCCAGTTTTTAGGATGTTGTACATGAAAAACATCTATAGGATTTCTACTAAGATAATCAGCGTGGGACATCAGGGACCCTTTCCTATACTCAAAACTGTAATTGTAATCTTGCATGGATAGCCACCACCTAGCGACACGAGGAAGTAAATCTTTTTTTCGTTCTGTTAATTTTAAAGCGTTACAATCTGTTACTATTTTGAAAGATATGCCTAATAAATATTTTCTAAAATGTTGTAGAGCCTTAACTACTGCTAGCGTTTCTAATTCATAAGAGTGGTACTTGGACTCCGCACCTTGTGTTGACTTACTGAAATATGCAACCGCGCGTCTAAGTCCACCCTCATGAAGTTGTAGTAAAACTGCTCCATAGCCTATGGCGCTAGCGTCGGTGTGCAGCTCTGTAGGTAACTGGGGGTCGTAAATAGCAAGGACAGGTTCATTGGTTAAGCAATCGATTATATTTTTACGGGCTTTATCTTGTTCGACACCCCACTGAAAAGACACGTTCTTTTTTGTTAGTTGAGCAATGCAAGCTGTACGTTGAGCATAATTAGAGATATATCGTCTAAAGTAGCCAGCGAGGCCCAGAAATTGTCTAACTTGTTTGACATTAGACGGCTTGGGGGAGTCAACAAGAGCTTGAACCTTGCGTACACTCGGCCTCACCTGACCGTTACTGATAATCCTCCCGAGGTATTCAATTTCAGGACTAAGAAAAGTACATTTCTTTAGATTTATGGAGAAACCTGTCGAAACAAGTGTCTCTAAAACCTCGCGTAATAACCCAAGCCCCTCAGATACTGAATTGGATAAAAGGAGAACGTCATCAATATATACCAGTATCCTTCCTGAATCAATGAATGACTTAAGGGTCTTTGAAATAATCTTTTGGTAAACAACTGGGGCATTAGAAAGACCATAAGGCATTTTTAAATATTCGAAGTGGCCCTCTGGGGTCACGAAAGCGGTCTTTGCTATGGAGCTATCTTCCATGGGCACCTGGTGGAATCCAGTCGCCATGTCAAGACTTGAAAAGAATCTACTCGAACCCAACCTATCAATATGGTCTTCTATGAGAGGTAGAGGAAACTTGTCTTTTACAGTCCGCGAATTTAAGACTCTGTAATCTATGCACATGCGGTCTGTGCCGTCTTTCTTTTTAACTAGGATTACAGGGCTTGCGTATGGCGAATCCGATTCGCGGACAATGCCCTTAGCCATTAGGTCATTAACGATATTTCGGACGCGATTTTTTTCGTCCAAGGACAGCTTATACGGTCTGTAACACACTGGTTCACTATTACACAAATCTATTTTCATACTACCGGTTGTTACCGTCGATGAAGCGGTACCAGTTATAAAGGAACCCGAAAATTCACGGATAATCGACAAAAGTTGCTCTTTTTCTTCCCCTTTAAGTGGTGAGTTTACGTTACTCACATCAAGAATATTGTTTACGACCATAGATATGTCCGAACGAGTCAAAATTTGTATTCCATTTTTCCGTATATATGTGATGCCTTCACGATTTAAAATATCAGTGCCTATTATGACCTGAGTACTAATACAACCATGTGGCACAACATAAAAATCTGCTTCGATAGATAAGTCTGGTAACTCGATAATTAACGTTACATATGAAGTTGACTCGACCAGTTGGCTACCTATACCACGTAATGCACGATATGTTGGCTTCAAATTTACGTCGAAATGTTTCACTAAAGTATTTGAAATCAATGATATGCAGGAACCACTGTCTACCAACACGTCTACTGGTATACCATTAATTACCGCACTCGTAACATCAATTGCCTGTTTCGAGACACTGCCTTCAATTTTTCTGCAGAAGTTAACTCTATGTGAATTAAGATTTGTTGCTTCGGATCGTTGCTTAGCAAAACAATTGTCAATCGTATGCCCCAGCTTCTTGCAAAAAGAACACGTTTTTAAATCGGATAATGTAGTCTTGGTTTCAGACTTCGCGATATCTGACCTTGCTCTTTTTGCACTATTGCAATCTATTCGCTTATGCCCGGTCTTTTTACAAAAAAAACATTTTATGTCGCTAGATGCTCTTCGATCATTATTTTTAACCGTAGAAAAATCGGAACTAGAATTGAAACGTGAAACACGGGTAGCATTTAGGGCAGAACTAGAATTATTTTTGGGTTTAATATACATCGACAAGAATTGAACTAAATCATTAGGTTGTAATTTGGCATTAATAGCCGCAGCTTTGATATGAGGGTCCGAAATACCCCTTAGAATTATTGCGACGATTAATTCGTCGGACAGGCCCCTAACCAGACCCAACCGCAATAATGAACGCCTTGCATACTCGGCATAGGTGGCATAACATTTGGAATCGTTACTCATCACTTCGTATAGAATGTTCGCAATATCGACGGTGTGCGGGCACAACGCTTTAAATTCTCGTTTAAAATTAGTCCATGAACGGTCATTGCTGGACCACTCGTTAAGCCATGAGCGTGCTTCGCCCTTCAAACAATTACCAATTCGTGATAAACATTCGTTATCGTCCCACCCGTTAACTTCTTTAGCCCTATCTACCTCATTGCACCACAAGTCAATATCGTGAACACACGGATCGAAGTTTGAAATAAAATAATTGTTAGACCTTACTTTAACTAGCGAAGTAATAGCCTCCACGATTCTGCCAGCCGTGTCCACGCCCGGAGAGGTACTTTCCTGCGATACCGAAATGGGTGCGTGGCTCACTACCGAATCTGTGTCCTGCACGTTATCGGCCGGTGCAGCGCTCGTTATTGCGGAGGCGACCTGTAACGGGAGCTCGGATGGCGGTGGCGGCGATGCATTAAATCTCTGTTCGATGTTACTTAATCTTGCAAGGATGCTGTCAAGCGCAGTCGCATAGCGTGATTCGCGATGTCGCTTTCGCGAACTAGAGCGTCGTTCTGACATGATTAAATCTACACAACTTTTATTTACAACTAAACAATTATTACACTTTTTATTTTTATATGAAATTAAAACTAATTAACATGTAAAGCCGAAAACGGACTAGGCAGCGTTGTCTATCCCACTTCTGATATAATAGAACAGAAGTGAGATTAAAATGAAACGAATATTATTAATAAAAACGCGATCTATTTTGTGCACACTCGCGTGAGTCCACCATCCGAGCTTATTTCGTTGTGGCGAGGGGCCCTACGCCCGGCCGCGGTTTCAACTCGCCCCGCTCTTCACTTGGGCCTTTGTGTGCAGGCCGCCGCTCAGTGGCATGATTTATAGCCACGCCCCTTTTGAGAATTGTTTGTTACAATATTATATTGTGGCGAATGATGGTAGAACCATCTAGTTAGTTTTAGAACTTTTGGAAATACCCAGAACGATCTAGAACGAAAAGACAAGGACGGATATATTTAGAAAGAGATAGACGACGAAAGAAAGAAAGAGATAGATAGACGTTAGAAAAGGATAGATTTATAAACGAAAGTTCCCGAATAGAAGGTTCGGGAAAGAAAAGACAGATATAGATAGATGTTAGAAAGGGATAGATGTATAAACGAAAGTTCCCGAACAGAAGGTTCAGGAAGGAAGAGACGGAGATAGATAGATGGTTTCTAGAAAATTTTTCCGGGTATATAAACAGCGTAAGGCGCGCCTACCGGGCAGTTAAAAGTTGAGTTCAGTCCAAGACGGTGAAACGATAAGTGCGATACTAAAGAGTTGTTAGAGGAGGTTAATAGAGGACAGAGAGGAATTAAGTGGTAAATTTAGTGTCAAGTTTGGTGGACAGATACGTGAAGGAGGTGTGTAGCGTAGTTCGAGAGAGGAACCAGAGGCGAGCTACACGCAATAATATTGGAGGTGGTCCGCGCAATATCGGCGACGGTATTGAGGGTGTGACAACTTATCGTCGGGACTGTGCATCGTTGGTCGTGCGTATAGGGGCAACCCTGCAGAGAGGTACTACGTGCGGCTGTGTAAGTCAATAAAAGCTTTAAAATTAAAAACTGGTGTTTTCTTCCAATCCATAAGTTCGTACCACCGCTCGCAGGTAACAATATATAGAATCAGCAGCGTGTTTTAGACCTGCGAGGACCAAAAAAGACAATGTGGATTTAGCTTGTCGGATGTTGAGTGGATCAGGAGTATATAAAATATTTAATGCAATGTAAACTGTAGAAGCTTCCAGCACAAAAAATTAACTGAACTACCAGCGCCATGATGCCAAATTGGAAATATAACGCGTTTAGCACTCAAACTAATTGCAATGTTTGCATTGTCATTACTTTTACTTGTACTGTCGATTCCCTAAGAAATAAATTATTTATGTTTTCTTCCTCTTCCTGTGTTAATGCTTGCTCTTTAATTAAACTGGGGTCTACTAGGAAAGCGCTAGTATATAATAATAATAATTATATATATCTCGTAACATATATGTAACTAAACATGATAGTGTAGGTAAAGATTTGCTAACATTACCCTCATTTGGTTCAGCTCGGTTATTGTTCTTGGCAAATATTTTACTAGTCCCGTCACGTCACATTTTGTGGCTTATGACGGATCGCTTTGTTGAGTAAGGCACGCCTTACATAAGGCGTGTTTTGCACAAACGACTGAGGTCATCAATTCAGTAGCTATCTGGCTTTTACCTGAAACGAAACCTCAATGGATATACGTTACCTATGATATCGAAATATGGTAATCGGTACTTTATGGAGTTTAATTCATTGTGATTACAGTTAAATAAATTAAATTACAGTTAAATCGTGTTTGAAGATCTTTGAATATCTTTTTGGGTTTCGTGGCGATTTTGGCAAAAATGGAATCCTTATGTTTTCGAAGTATCCGTCTGTACATCTTAGTCAGTCATTTTCAAAATTACTGAAGCTATGTATATGAAATGTGATAGATGGTGGTTGTGGTTGAACCGCGAAACAAATGAAAAATGGGGGTAGCCGCCATACATCTAACTGGAGATTTAAAAAATTACAATAAGAAAGAAAGAAAAGAAAGAAAGAAAAGATTTATATTCGTAAATGTATGTACGTACACACAGAAAACAGAATACGCGTAATAAGAAGTTGTACATATTGTTACGTACGAGCGGGGGTACGCACTTATGGATTGGAAAAAAACACCAGTTTTTAGAATAAAAGCTTTTATTGCCTTACACAGCCGCACGTAGTACCTCTCTGCAGGGTTGCCCCTATACGCACGACCAACGATGCACAGTCCCCACGATAAGTTGTCACACCCTTTGATACCGTCGCCGATATTGCGCGGACCACCTCCAATATTATCGCGTGTAGCTCGCTTCTGGTTCCTCTCTTGAACTACGCTACACACCTCCTTCACGTATCTGTCCACCAAACTTGTCACTAAATACACCACTTAGTTCGTCTCTGTCCTCTATTAACCTTCTCTAATAACTCTTTAGTATCGCACTTGTCGTTTCACCGTCTTGTACTGAACTCAACTTTAAACAGCCCGGTAGGCGCGCCTTACGCTGTTTATATACCCGGAAGAATTTTCTAGAACCCATCTATCTATCTCTGTCTCTTCCTTCCCGAACCTTCTGTTCGGGAACTTTTGTTTATACATCTATCCCTTTCTAACATTTATCTATCTCGTTCTTTCGGTCATAGTCTATCCCTTTTTAACATCTATCTATCTCTTTGTTTTGTTTATCGTCTATCTCTTTCTAAATATATCCGTCCTTGTCTTTTACTTCTAGATTGTTCTGGTTGTTTCTAAAAGTTCTAAAACTAACTAGATGGTTCTACCATCATTCGCCACAATATAAATCAGTCAACAAGTCTAGAATCTCGTAGTCGTCGTTTTTTAATTGCATGAGTTCAGCAGACAGGCACATGGCCCACCTGATGGAAAGCGGTTACAATTGCCTATAGACATCTGGAACACCAAAGGTGCTACAGATATGCTGCAGCTCTCTAAAGGGACGCTGAAGCCTGGCCACTCATGCCGGAACACAACTCAAGGTTGTTATGGCGATATATTCTAGACCAGAAATACCCTACCACTGGCTGTGGGTTGTTTTGTTGTTGTTGTTGTTGACAGCCCACCTGGTGGGAAACGATAACCGTCGATCCATCAGTCGAATCATAAAATCCATGACGATGTCTATTGTTGTCATTGTTTTATTTTAGTTTGAATGTGGAAAATATTAGCTTTTATTGTCCTAAAATGGTGTCTTCCTCTAATTTAAGAGCTATGAAGTGGAAAATTCGGGACTTTAGAGTTTTCCGTCAATTACCACATTAATTGGGAAAGTATGCACATGGAACTGCGTTAATGGTGCATGATTCCTAATCAGGATTTAAAATCAAGTTATTTGAAACGCGAAGCGAAAGTACCACAATTGCACGAGGATTGGCTATCGACTAAAATCGTAAAATGTGTATAAAATATCTATGTACAAACTGGGAGTTTTGCCAAATAGCAATGATTTTAGATAACATCCTCTATTTGGCTTTGTACTGGAATATTACGCGCTGAATTTCAAAGCTTTCATGTGAAAATTATTTGAGCGCGGTTTAAATTTTATGTTTGGCTGTTTCTGTCGTTAGTTTCCTAATGGGCTGTTTACCAGACTATCAAGTAGGAGAATTTGCACTATACCTTGAGTTGAACGTTTGACAATGAAGCCTTACATTGTCATTAGCAAGCTATTATTAGCTTTCATTAAACGACAAATTAACAACTGTAATACTTGCAACAACTCAAAAGGGTTTTTTGTAATAAAAGAACAGCTTCTGGTCTTACAGCTTACAACTTCATACACTGACTCTACCCTTTTATCCGTGCAGGAACGGAGAAAGAATACAATTTCCTGCGGCCGGGCGGCCTGTCGTAAGAGGCGACAAAACAACCCACAGCCAGGTGGTAGGGCGTTTGCCCGACTGGATGGCTACCACCCCTGGTCTAAAGTATGTCGCCATAACAACCTTGGGTTGTGTTCCGGCATTAGTAACCAGGTTCCAGTCTCCCTTAAGAGAGCAGCAGCGCATTTGTAGCACCTTTGGTGTTGCAAATGTCCATAGGCGATGGTAACCGCTTTCCATCAAGTGGGCCGTCTGCCTGTCTGCTGTACTCCTGCAATAAAAAAAAAACATTTTTAGAACACCTGGCCATTCCCTCCAAATTTTACAGTATAATAAACTTAGCAAATTGGCACAACCGATAGCTGATAGAAGTCATTGATAAATAATTTTGTCACCCTACAGTAGTGTACCTTGCCAACAGTGAAAGAATTTTTAAAGTGATAACTTCTTATGGCAGGGTAAACCGCTTGGTTACGTAACGCGTTACGGCACCAGTCTGTCTGGCTTCCCTTTCTCTCACAAGTTATCACTTCTGTCGGGCGTCCCTAGACGCACGCTTTTTTTAAATTGATTTAGTAGTTTAGGAGCCTATTCAATGTTGTAAACAAACAAACAAATCAAATCTTTATAATATAAGTATAGATTTAATAAAGAAAATATGTTGCTGGGGTGTTTTGGTAAACTAATGAGTTTCATAAGTAATTAATCGGTTTAAATTAGATTTTAAAATAAATATATTTTTTTTTCAACCTTACTCAGAGCGAGTAAAGGACGATTAAGTTTAATAGTAAATTAAATTTAAATCTGCTTGTGTTTATGAACGAAGCTTCCGTACCAGCAGGATAAATAGTCAAAGAATTTACAGTATATCGTAGGTGGCCATTGTTCCCTGGTAGTTGTAGATATGTATGACGGAGTTAGATAGCAAAACTAAGTTGCGCCAAAATTCAATAAAGTACGTCTTTCCAACCCTCGCTGAAATACTCCCTCGAGCACCCTCTTTCAAGTCTATGGTGTTGCCAGTAAAATATATTACTACTAAATTCCACATTATAATTATAGTGAGACATAAAATTAGGTACCTGTTTTCACTTCCAAACTTATGACTTTTGATAATCATAAATATTAGCTGACCGGGAAAACTTCGAACCGCATGAGAATCAACAAATAAAAAACGTTGATTTCTGAACGACGCGCGACGGGACGAACATCAAACGCTTGACATTCAAAAACAACATAATGAAAAAAAGCTTCACTTTTAAATTTAATTGATTTCTAAACGACGGGACGAACATCAAATGTTTGACAGGTAGGAATAGTTTCTAGGGGAAAGTGAAATTATTGTTTTTACTATATTCCAAACATTTTTTTATATTTACTACATACATACATAACTTCATGCCAGGTCCCTTGCGGGGTAGGCACGAACAACAGAGCGCCATTTAGGCTTATTCTTATACACCTCACTTACTTCTTTGACATTCATAACTCTTGTCATGCACTCTCGTCTGTTCTTAAGGCTCCTGACATCACCTTCTGCTAATACACGATCAATTTGATCATGGAAGGTGTGATGTGGCCTTCCGCGACTCCTATATCCATCCACTTTTGCGTTGTATATCTGTTTAGTCATTCTTCCATCATTCATTCTTTCCACATGCCCGAACCACCGGAGCATTCCTTTCCTTACCTTCACCCCGACACTCTATTTCAGACCAACTCATTATATTTACTCACCTTTTACATCTTCCCTAGACTTCCACAAATAGTTCAAAACCAAAATTAGCCAAATCAGTCCAGCCGTTCGCGAGTTTTAGCGAGACTAACGAATAGCAATTGATTTTTATATATATAGATTATTTAAATTTTGAATTAAGACCCTATATTGTAAATCGATATAATCTATACTTATAAATATATCATACCTATTTTTAAATTGCGACTCAAAATTGATAATCTCTTATATTAAAATTTGACACAGTACCTAAATAGATTGACATTGTTACTATATTTATATTCGTTTTATTTGATATTAATTGCATGCATAACTAAAAATTTAAATGTTTTAGTATTGATATATTTTGGAACGTATTAGTTATAAAACACATATTAAAATATGTTGTACGTCAGTTCACGTGCAATGAAAACAGCCCTAAAGGTAAAACACGTCTTCGTGTTTGTTATTTTGCTACGAAACGAATCGTTTTATAAATAAATCAAAAAAAATTCATTTTTTACAACTTCACAATCTAATAACTCGCCATTCCAATAAATGGTGAGATATTAGTCAAAATAAAGTTAAGTCTTGGTTAAGTAATATCATGATTTACGAGGACCTATCTAGCGATACATATTTTTTCTATCCTAAATCACATGAATTGTACCCAATCCTAGTATTTTTAAAGAATATTAGTAGTAGTGTATGCCAAACAATAGCAAATTAAAATATAATGGTAAAATTTATATCATTTTCTGGCAACACTTCAAGTCGGGCAGCAAATCTCTCAACTAGAGGGTAGCCTACCTTGCCCTCCTTGTTTAAACAGAGATCCCCATGGATTTGCGACGAAAATACGCGGCTCTAAAAAGTTATTTTGAGGTGTAAGCAAATTCTTTGAGAAACGATTTACCTGTTCATATACAGTTCTGTATGACTTTATATTTACTGGTGTCTCATATTCATATTGTTTGCTATTTCATTTCGCATTTTGTAAGTATAATACTGCTGTTTAATGATTTATTACTCATGTTTGACTGTTGCAATATTTTCTCGCACGTTTATATTAGTACATTTCTTGTGTTGTCTGCCATTTTGGCAAAAATTAATATATTTATTTTTTACTGCCTATTTAAATATGGTATGAGTACAGTCAGTTTCACAATGTGATTGTTAAAAAATGCGCTATATCCCATTTGAAAACTTGATTAATAAATTTATAGCTCAACAGCTCAATCGGCTCACTGGCTCAAAGAGCACAATGTCGTCAATACGTACAATGCAAATAGATCTTTGGACCTACAAAAATAGAGTTGAGAATACTTTTTTTGCTGTGCGAACCACAACACGGCTTACTCTAGGACTTTCGGCTCTTGAAAGAGAGATAGCCGTCGTTCCGATTTCTACTCTGTATCTATTGAGCTAAATGAGCTAGAGAGCTAAAGAAGTGATACATATCTTTAGAGCGAAAGACCTGTATCGCTTTTTTCTTTTATTTATTTATTCTTGGAGTTCAGCAGACATGCAGACGGCCGAATTGATGGAAAGCGGTTATCATCGCCTATATACATTTGCAACACTAAAGGTACTACAAATGCGCTGCTGCTCTTTTAAGGGAGACTGGAACCTGTTCACTAATGCCGGAATACAACTCAAGGTTGTTATGGTAACATACTTTTGATCAGGGGTGGTAGCCATCCAGTCGGGCAAATACCGTCTGGCTGTGGGTTGTTTTGTTGCCTCTTACGACAGGCCGTCTGGCCGCAGGAAAAAGTTTTCTTTCATCGTTCTTGCACTGATAAAAAAAATTGTGAGCTATTTAGCATAACTTTGGTAACCCTAACAGCCAGATTAGCAAAATAAGCCTGTATAGTAAAACAACAGACAGCGCTAACAAATGTTGTACACCCCGTAACATGAAGTTGATTAACCGGTGAGACATTTCGGTTCTGAGCTGAGTCGCGGCGAATAATGCTTTCGACTTGATGGATCTGTTTTAAAGAAACAGAGCTTATGGTTGGTTGAAATACGAGCTCTGATGTATATGTTTGATTTTTGGTAGACATTTATTTAGATACCTAATGTCTGCTTTATTAATCTGTGTACTATTATGACTGGCTATTAATGACTATATTTTCACATTACCATTTATTCAGTCCTTGTAGTGATGACCAAAGCAAGGCTAGTCCGAGACTAGGATAATCTTGGTATTGGTCTTGCTTAAATACTTCTAGCGGTGGTCTTGCGTTTTCCTAAATATTATGAATATAATTTATAACCATTTTCAAAGGCAAATTATAAATTATACACAATCAATTCATTTATTTCATGTATTGCCTTGCGTGGGTCCATGGAAAGGCCAACACGTAGGCCCCTTGTCAAATTTAATCTAAATGTGGCTTGACACTGACCAGCGATTGTCCCTGTCTATGTATACCATATAAAATGCACTCAAGGACAAGCCCCGGTAAGAGTAGAGCTATTGTAGGCTATTGGGATGAACTGCTAGTGGAGTTACAGTGGAGACAATTTAATTCAATTTACTTATAAATTTATTTTAAACTAGCTGACCCGGCGAACTTCGTACCGCCTATTTTCTAAATTCCTAAAATACTTGGTTCCATGACACAAAAACAAAGTCACCAAAATCGGTCTAGGTGATCAAGAGGATTCTAGAACTCGAGCTCAGCGCCACCTACCGGTTCTAACTGTGAATCTTTTTAGGTTGTGGGCTTGCAGAGTGAAACAAGGTTTGATTGGTAAAGCACAGTGGAATTTATTCGTGGTTTTGTATTAATTTTTGGAAACACACTTTTTTGCGGACACAGCGAGAGAGCGTACTACTGTAACTTTTTTAACAATAAAAACATAGACTAAATGTAGACTAACCATTGACAGTCTTTTACTTTTTAATATATATGGCATGGTTGCCAGATTAATATCAACAAATCTAAACCATACGGGTACCCACTCAAACACACACACAAAATTTCATCAAAATCGGATGTATAGTTTACGATTCTATAAAGGACATACAGACATACATTCATTTTTATATATCAAGATAGCTTCTGCCCGCGACTTCGTTCTCGTGGAATAGTTTAAAAAATAAAGTAAGTTAAAAAATTCCCGCGATTTTGAAACATTCTTCATTGGTGCCCCGCTCCTACTGGTCTTAGCGTGATGATATATAGCCTATAACCTTCCTCTATAAATGGGCTATCTAACACTGGTTTTTTTTTCAAATCAACCAGTAGTTCCTGAGATTAGCGCGTTCAAGCAAACAATCAAAGAAACAAACTTATCATCTTTATATATCTAATATATAAAATTCTCGTGTCACAGTTTTCGTTGCCATACTCCTCCGAAACGGCTTGACCGATTTTGATGAAATTTTTTGTGCTTATCCGGTATCTATGAGAATCGGCCAACATCTATTTTTCATCCCCCTAAATTTTTATTTTTATTTTTTTGACAAAATTTTTAATTTCTATTTTTTTATGATACAACATACAAAAATACATACAACCCTAAATTTTCAACCCTCTACGATCAACCCCTATTTTTTACCGGGCAGGACGACGTCTGCCGGGACAGCTAGTTATATGTATATAAGACAAACCTTTCTCACCGACACCACACCCTGTCAAAATCTCCGTTTCTATTATGTTACGTTGCAGAGAATCTACTTTCGGTCAGTTATAAGCTGTTTAAGTAATTAAAGCGTTTTAACTATCCCACGGGAACTCTTTAATTTTTCAGGATAAAAAGTATCCTATATGTTGACCAGAGATATAAGCTACAACCATATACAATTTCATGTAAATCGGTCCAGTCCTTTCGGAGATTAGCCGGTACAAACAGACAGACAGAGAAACAAAAAAGTTTGAAAAAAATCTAAATTAGTTTTATTTCACTTCTTACACACGGACTCGGTTTTTAGCATTTTTTTTAACTCTACAATTTTATTATATGTATATAGATAATATAAAATATTTAATTAATAAGACACTTTATTTTATTCCGATCCAAAAAATATTAAAACTTAATCATCATCTATTAAATACTAGCTGTACCCGGCAGACGTTGTCTTGTCCTTAAAAAATAAAAATGTAGGAACCGATTGCAGCGCCATCAACCGGGACCAATTATTAATCTAAGTTATTCTCGAATCTACTGGAAAAAATCATCAAAATCGGTCCCACCGTTAAAGAGGTGTTCAACGGCGCTACCTACCGGGTCCAATCGTGAATTTAAACCATCCCCGGACCCGTTCAAACACAATTTTTGTTACACCTTGGGTTACATTATTGGGTTATATCATATATTACGTGGATCAATAAGTCCCGGGACTGACTAAGAAAAACATTTTTTTTTGGCAAAACTCGACTTTATTCATCAGCATAGTCTCCTTCAAGAGCAACACAATCAATCCACCGCTTCTCTAACATTTCAATACCTATTTTGTTGAACGATTCATCTTTGGCCTCGAAATAAGCATTCGTTTCAGCGATGACTTCCTCATTGGAGTAGAATCTCTTTCCTTGGAGCATTTTTTTGAGGTCTGCAAATATGTAGTAGTCACTTGAGGCCAGATCTGGTGAATATGGTGGGTGCGGAAGCAATTTGAAGCTTAATTCATAGCTCCAAACAGCGCTCGGAATCAACGACACGTTGTCGTTCTTGATCCGCCGTAAGCAAACGCGGCACCCACTTTGACAACAGCTTTCTCATAGACAAATGTTCATGCAAAATAGCGTACACACTGCCGTATGATATCTTTAAGGTGTCGGCTATCTCACGCAATTTTAATATACGGTTTTCAAAAAAGATTTGGCGGAATTTTTTGGTGGTTTCCGGTGTAACTACCTCATTTGGCCGGAGTGTTCAGCACCTCAGTGTCTGTAGACTGTACGACCACGTTTAAACTCAGCATACCACCGACAAATGGTTGTTTTTGGCGGAGCAGAGAACCCTTTGCACTTTTCAAGCCATTGTTGAGCTTGCACTATGTTTTTTTCATCAAAAAGCAATGATAAATCAACACACGAAATTGTTTCGAATGCATTGTTTTGAGAATATCAAGACTAGCGTCACTTAAATAACTCTAGCTCGTGGACCAAACATCAGAATTTGATGAAACTTTTACAGGTATCTTCTGAAGTTTGGTACTCATGAAAAATCATACGGAACTTTTGTTGGCAACGCCATCCATGTGTTAGTCCCAGAACTTATTGATCCACGTATTATTAATCTGAGAAGTTTTAAAATCAGTTCAGTAGTTTTTGAGTTTATTCGTTACTAACATACAAATCTATCCTCTTTATAGTATAGATGATCAAATAAGATTCGCTTCTATACGACAATAAAAGTCTTAGCTAATAAACAACATATTAAAAGATTGATCGCTTTCTTTATGACAAATATAGCTTATAAGCACTTAATTTTCGCAAATTGAATAAATGAAATTACTCGGGGAATATCCGAGAATTTAATTTCGCCCGCGAAATATCCGCACCTGTATCGGATATTTCAGTTCTATATTCAAAAACTTCTATACTTCAACTTGTAATTTTTGCGAACTTTTCCACCGATACCTGTTACGGGATTTGAATTTTAAGCAATTCCATTTCATGTTTCGGATATGTTTCCCATCAATTTGGAATGTTTATGGGGTAATAAATTAAGGTTTTTTTTTTCGAAAAGTATATACGTATAGAACATTGTTTCACCTTTGCCTGTCAGTTTATTTATACGTGATATTGAGTTTGTATTTATTTTCTGAACTTTCTAACACACCTATGGAATCCTATTAGTTGTTAAAAATCATTAATAAAAAAATATATGTGCAAACGCACATAAATTATAAAGTAATATAATGTATAAACCATAATCTACATAGATAGATAACTTTTTACTGTACACCTTTATATAAAAACAGCTATAACATGTTATAGCTGACAAGAATTAAAATGAAGTTTTGGCTTGTATGCATGACCTTCAAAAAGTGTTCTCCAGTGGCACTTATTATGATTAAAAACTTTTGAATTTGAATTATAAAACCTAATTAATTAATGCCTATTAATAATTTTTTTTATTGTCCTTATTGCAGAAGTTCAGCAGACACGCAGACGGCCCACTTGATAGAAAGCGGTTACCATCGCCTATGGACATTTGCAACACCAAAGGTGCTACAAATGCGCTGCTGCTCTCTTAAGAGAGACTGGAACCTGGTCATTAATGCCGGAACACAACTCAAGGTTGTTATGGCGACATACTTTAGACCAGGGACCACCCCTGGTCTAAAGTATTTCTAAAGTATGTAGCCATCCAGTTTGGCAAATGCCCTACCACCTGGCAAATGATATTGTATTGTCCCTATAATCTTCGAAGATCTTAAGTAAATTAGGCTAGGCTTATTAGCCTAGCTCGCCATATTGATCCCTTGGCTGAGGTGGGCACCAATCTCTGATCACCTGATGAAGCAATTAGGCAATTTGAAAGCTCTTTGTAAAAATATATATATAATAACAACAGGAGACCGAAAGGCTGGAGTTTACCTCGCTCAAAGGATTAGCCTCTGCATCCAGCGAGGTAATGTTGCCAGCCTTCTAGGTACCATGCCAACGACAGTGGTCTGGTGGGGCACGACGGTATTTGGTATAGGTTTTTATATTATACTACTATTTTATATATATTTTTGAGTTTATAAACCTAATTAATAGGATATTGTATTTTTTATTTTATAACCTTAAATAATGTTAATTCTTGTTTTTAATAATATATTTATTTGTAGTTTTATTAATATTGATAAAAAATTTGGTTTTGTTTAATCGATCACAACTTTGCGTAAATATTAAACAATCATGTTAACAGTACAATTTAAATAAAAATAATTAAACTATAGGTACACATTAATTAAAAACTTCCTACTTTATTGAAGTTGGGTAACAAATAAAACTGAACCAATAATCACTGAAAGCACTTAGTTGCACAAGTTTGTTCAGATCGCAGATATTGATGCAAAACTCGTAAATACCCGCACAGATTGGATCTGCACTATTCGAGACGAGCACTACCGTCCAATCGTTCTGGAGGGTCTTAGTTTTGGCGATAGCCGCTCCAGTTTAATTGACGCTCACGATGCTTTACGAGCACTAGGCAATAGGTATTTCCGAATTAATATCGCTGCTGGATATATAGATATAAAATCGGTGAAGTACTTGTTGAATCACGCACATTTGAGGGACCCGTAGGAGCAACAAATGTACTGTTTTCTATGGCTATGAAAATCTGATATAACAAAGAAGTATGTTTTTAAATCAAAATATACATCTCTATAAACTCTTCTCTATATCTCTATAAATATTATAAACGCAAAAGTTTGTAAGAATGGACGTATGGATGTATAGGTTTATGTTTGTTACTCTTTCACACAAAAACTACTGAATGGATTTTAATGAAACTTTACAGTAATATAGCGTGACCACGTACGTCACAAACTCCCAAACTTTTCCTCTTTATTTATTTAATTTGTTTGGGAAACATACAATAATTAATATTCATAAATATAAAACACGAAATCAATATATATACCTATCAATCAAGTTTCCACTATAAAATAATTTATATAATAAATAAATAAAAGATTTATTATATAAATTATTCAATATTTATATAATATCAAACAGTTAATTAAAAAAAAGAAAAAAAAAATATATATAGTATAGAAGAAGGTATGTATGATATTTCTTCAGTAAGATAATTCTTTGGAACACAGTCAAAATTCGAACTTCGCTATATAAAACTAATGCTTGAATATGAATAAACTTGAACCCAATCTCAGTGTCAAATAATGCAAAATTCAGGATCCTTAGCTGGCTAACACAGACAATAAATACAAATTAGTAAAAGCTCCCAAAAGGTTGGGCAGTCATATCCAATATAGCCGAGACTCCTGCGGGACATAACTTCTTGCCACTGTTCGAATAACTTTTTCCATTATCTCCTCAGTGGCGAAACCTTTATGTAAACTCACATTTGGTCCGATAATAGGGTCTACTTAAGGTCTTGTGCCAATAAAAATAGAAGTGTAGGTAAAATAAAATTTTATTACATGAAGTTGAAGAAAGAATGTTACGGTGACATGTAGAGAGAATGGATGAAAGGAGACTGACAAAACGAGTGTATGATAACAATGAATGAATGAATGAAAACTAAATAAAATGAAAATACATTTCCATTAGAACAATGGGCGGCCTTATCGCTTATAGCGATCTCTTCCAGGCAACCCGGTGTCCAAGGAGACATTACAAGTAAAATTAAATAATATTTGGTGGTTTAACTAAATTAAAACAAATTCAATCGTTATTAAAGAAAAAACTAAATAATAACAATAATAAACTAATATAGATATCCATAGGTCGCTCGTTCAAATCCGGCTCGTAGGACCATGAGAGCGGTAGGGAGGGATTCGCTTTAAAGGATAACTAAAGAATAAATTTATAAAATGTTTATTCAATTGACCAAAGATAGGAGTAATAAAGGAGCGAGGGAGCACATGCGGTGGCCGCTATTTGTGTACTGACTATTTGTTAATATAAATTAATAAAGTAAAGTAAAAATGCATTGTATGCAGTGTTCGGTTTCACCGTACATGACGACTCTTAGTATGGGACGCAACGTGTGTCGATACGTTGGCGGCTTTCCATCTTCCAAATACAGCCGTCACTGCCGGAGCAGCTGCCACGCTTCAAGAAACCCTGAAACGCCGCAAATATGCATCCATCGGTGACGGATACATATTTGTGGCTTTCGGGGTTGAGACTTCGGGGCCATAGGGACGTGAGGCTTATCAACTTTATCGAGACCTTTCAAGGCGATTGAAATAAGTCTCTCGTGACCCGAGGGTTGGCCTATATTTAGGGCAACGAATAAACGTTGCCATACAACGTGGGGGTAATGCGGGCAGCATTTTGGAAACGCTCCCCACCGACAACGATCTGGACTACATCTTTTACTTGTAAAATGTGTTTATAGTAAGTAGTATTTAATTTCTAAGTTTTTTTAGTTTAGTTTGTATGTAGAGTAATTTATTTATAACTTAACCAATTAATTTGTTTAAACAAAATATTAATCTTTTTACAATCTCACCATCATTTTAGCAAAAATTAAAAAAAACGAATTGACACCACTTACATTAAACAGCTTTATTGAAAAGAAATGAAACCACCAATCAGGATTTTTCGTACGAATTTACAGCCAATCAACACTCTGCCGGAAGTGGTTGCAGTGTGTTGTCAATAGATCGCAATTAGTTATGTCAACTTGGCTTCGAGAGTTAAATTGCTGGCAGTCGCGTAGTTGTTCTAATAAAGTGAACCTGATTGAGCAAATGTTCAGTTTCGGCCTACAAAGTTGGATTTACACTACAAGAGTTGCAAGAGACGTATTGGTGAAGGAAATGGGTTATATAAATGTGTAGTGGTGACCAAGAGTTTTCATGTAAGTATAGAACCTCTGATCACACCCATACGTTTGTTTGTCAGCGTGATGATATACTTAGCGGTATAGTGGTTGTAACAAGCGTGTTCTTATTCAACAGTATCAGGTTCAATTATAACTATATAGGTGGATGAATTGAATACAGCATTTACCTATTTTATTTTTATTGCAGTAGTTCAGCAGACAGCAGACGGCCCACTTGATGGAAAGCGGGTACCATCGCCTATGGACATTTGCAACACCAAAGGTGCTATAAATGCGCTGCTGAACTCTTAAGGGAGACTGGAGCCTGGTCACTAATGCCGGAACACAACTCAAGGTTGTTATGGCAACATACTTTAGACCAGGGGTGGTAGCTATCCAGTCGGGCAAATGCCCTACCACCTGGCTGTGGGTTGTTTTGTCGCCTTTTACGACAGGCCGCCCGGCTGCAGGAAATTGTATTCTTTCTCCGTTCCTGCACGGATAAAAACTACACCTATTACTGACATTTAAAATATTTTGATATCCACTGATTCTAACGTTATCCAAAGGATACAGTTTAAAATAGAGGATGGCTTTGATTTTAAGAACCTCATCGGGCAGAGTCTCGAAGATATCAAAAGTACGATCCCATTGAGAGAGTGTCAACAATTCGTAATCTTGGTAGAATCGACAGGACATTGTGGACTAATCTTCTCGATATCGTCGTGCCAGAATAATAGTAGGAAACATCGGTATTACCATTTGCCGAATTGGCGAAAACTACCAAAATTTTTAAACATTTAACGCAGGTTTTTGCTATAGACGCATGCTATTGTAATAATAGAATACCGAAACCTGGCAAACTTACGATTGATACCATAGCGTCCTGCGACTTGACGAGATAGTGATAGCAGGATTGGGTCCGCATGCCGCCATAGCAATCTCGAACTGTCTTCGGAAACCCGATATACCTCTACTTGATATAAGCTTAATTAATAAAACATAGGACGTTATCCGCGGATAGTAAGTCTCCTTTAGCTATAGATCACTTGGGAGCCATAAATTCGACACCGGATGCTTTCATTGGCGACCCGTAGTTCCCTCTCAAATGGCTGTAACATATTGCAATGGTCACTTCGCTCTCATATTGCGAGGCTATATTGATGGTAGTACTTTGTTTATAGAAATATTGCTGTCGTTAATCGAGTTTCCAAATGGTTTTCATACAGAACTTATGGATTCTCTTTGACGTTGCATGAATAGGCAGGTTTGATATTTCTAACTTAGTATCGTTTTCACGTGAAATATGATCAACGAGTAAACTACAACATAAGAAAAAAATAATTGTGTGCAGTTCACAAGCAGTAGAAGTACAAAGTGTGACAAGGGGTGGGAGGATTCTAAATTTCGTGACGTCACATGTCATGTATTATATCGTAATAACATATATAAGCTTTAAAACACAAAAATTGAAGTATTAATATAAAACTTCAAAGCCTTTCCAGCAACTCTATCTGTATGAGCATAGTGTTTAAATTATTAAACATAATGTATTTTATTTCATTCTCTCGCAGGCTTAATCCCATAGATTTATGTGTTTATCTCTTTTTAGTGTCACTTTTTCGTTTCATCAAATTTTATATCACAACTATTCTAAATAAGTAAAAATCAAACGAACATAACAATCGTCCTCTACAATAAAGATTCAAAGTGCTTTACTATCTAGTAGATACGAGATGAAAACTATTTGAAATGTTGAATTAAATTAAATTTTAGTTGTACGTTCGCTTCGTTACGTAACGAGTTACGGCGCCAGTCTGTCTGGCTTCCCTTTCTCTCACGCAGACGGCAGCGGTATGAAGGCTCCTCCTCTCTCACTCTAACCCAAAGTGCTAGTCGTATTTCGGACAGACGCTTACTACATATTTATATATTATATTTATAAATTATTATAATATATTATTATTATATATTTATGTATATATACATTTTTATTTCATGTTAATTCTTTAAATATTTGTTGTAAGCAAAGAGTATTTAGATCATTGATGCATCATATATGTTTTGAACCCATGTAACATTATTACTATAAAGTATGTTATCCTTTAGGACGGCCTCTGTGGTTGACCGGGCTAAGCCTTTGCGGGCCGACCTCACTTCAACGCAGAGGTTCTTGGTTCGATTCCTGGCGAGGTAAATTTCATAAAATAAATTTTCCGTTATTTACTATGGTCTGAGTGTCTGGGTGTGAAGTCTCAAATGGAATTGGGCAGGACACGTTCACAGAATTAACATGGAGAAATGGACAAGGAAAGTGTCAAAATGGATACCTAGAGACGCTAGGAGGAAAAGAGGGAGACCAAACAAAAGATGGGAAGACATATTCAAGGAAAGGTGTGGCCCACATTGGACAAGACTGGGATGAATGGAGAAAACTCGGGGAGGACTACGCCGCTGAGGCGACTTCCATAGATAGATAATAATTTATTATGTTTTAAGAAAAAGGTCATAGATAGATTTTATTAATTTGATTTTTTCGAAATTCATTATTATTAATTTATTAAATGTGACCAACATTTTGTAATATGACGGTAGAATAAAGGCTCTTTTATTTATTTATTTCAGTGTCTGAGATCGGCACGAGAGTGGTCCGTTAATACAATTGAAACATGCTTAGTTTACTCTGTCTTCTAGCAACCTGAGAAGGTTGAGAAATTTTCTGCATACTGCCAACAATGTTGTAATTGTGTATTTTTAAAATTGTATATTTGGTGAGCACTATATTATTCGTTGTGTAGCTTTTGAAATATGGGATATTTTCGATGAGATATTTTTTATGGTTCCGTACTCAAATTGCACATTTTTTATTTCTACGAAAGGGACATGTGTTCAGTTCAATGTACGCAAATATAGCCACTTTTTTCGACAGCGTTTATCTTCGGGCAAATCTGTGATATGAACAGCCCAATATTGAGAACCCTTTTTATTTAAACGGCCCTTAGACTGTTTACTTATCTTGATCCTTTGGAACGTACTGTGGATATTAAGGACGCGGTTCGAAAATTGAGCTATTGCGTTGTGGCATTTAATTAATATGAAGGCATTTCAATGTTTCCTTCGATCAAGAAAATTAAAAATGGACCCGACGGGTCCTTCCAGGAATAAATAACCCGTACATTTGCCAATTATATAATTAGATATAAAATTTATATAGCAGAGTAATAGTGTCTTATATATAATTGGATTCAAAACGATTTTTTTTCATGTCTGCAATGTAAATAGCACTGATTTTGTCAATGTCGGAGTATGAAGAGGCAGGTGAAAATGAAAAAAATATAATAATAAATCTAAAAATTTGGCCAGTAATGTATACACGTTTTCCGCAAACCTGGAGAAAAACGATTAAAATATGTGCATTATTGTGTCGACTTTTCTCTGTATCTCATGTCACATCACTTTTGTCAATTATTCTTAACTCTAAATCTCGCCTGCCAGGCGGTGGGCGAAAAGGTTTGTTTCGCCACAGACCTTAAGATCTATAATCAAGATAATGATTTCAGGCAGGTTCTATCGCGTCAAAATTTTTGGAGATTCCTACCTATTTGGCAAAAGTAGAAGCGTTGTAATAAAGACTTTATAAAAGATAGAATAATAATTAAATTAAAAAAAAACCCAAAAGATAAGTAAGGCCGGATAACCATGTCCGTCCGGCGAAAGCGAAATAAATAAAAAATGTGTGCGTGTACTATAATGTACACACGTAAGAAGTGAAACTTCTTTGTGACCTTATTTTTCGAAAAATGATCTACTATATGCAACTTTACAGAAATTGGTTAAATAAATAAAGCCCGGTCGAATCGACCGTGGTAGGGGCAAGAAAACAAAATGGCGCGTAACCGAAAAAAGTGACGGTTTTTTTTTCCAACACCGATAAAGAAGTTTCACTTCAAAATATAAAAAAATAGTCATTATTCGTTCGTTTAAATCACAGCCATTTTAATTTAAAATTATTGTTATTATTTACCATAATAATACATGTATTAACAATTGTTTTTAATATACATACATAAATTATAAACTAGGACAACGAAGAAATTAATAAATAATTTAATACAATAACAGAAAACTTACCTTTTTTGTATTGTATTCTACCCAAATTCCCTCAAGACTATAAGTGGCATACTGAGCCTGTATCACCGTCTTCTATGGGTAGGGTACCCAGAAACATAGATAATACTATATATATATATATATTAGGGTGATCCAATTTTTTTTTAATTTTTTTTCCAAAAAGGCTCAAAAGTTTCTTTTGGATGTAAAAAAATTCTGTGAAAAGGTGAGCCCTTAATATTAATATTAAGATTGTCCTCATCGCGTTTTTTAAAATTCCCATAAGAATAACACAGGAATTTTTTTTTTTGCTTCTGATTTTTATACCTTTGAAACGACTGGTTGACTGATAAATCGCTGTTCTAATCTTTATAGAGAATTGAACGCTCTACAAAAAAGGTCTGACAACATTTTTTGATTTGTCTACGCGTTCAAAAGTTATTCAAGATCAAAGTTCAATTGTTCAAAAATTTGATCGAATTTTATAAATTACACCGAAACTGTTGGTTTCAGTGTCAAAATAAGGATCCATTTTTTGTCGAATATAATACAGTTCAGAAGGATTTATTTGAAGGCAAGCAGCGAGTGCGTAAACTAGCGTTTGTACACGAGCACGTATGTCTTGCGTTCGTGTTGAAGGCGTGAGTCGGACTGTAGCCGAAAATCAAAAATCGACAAATCAATAAATGTTATCAGACCTTTTTGTAGAGCGTTCAATTCTCTATAAAGATTCGAACAGCGATTTATCAGTCAACCAGTCGTTAGAACGGTACAAAAATCAGAAGCAAAAAAAAATTTTCCTGTGTTATTCTTATGGGAATTAAAAAAATGCGATGAGGACAATCTTAATATTAATATTAAGGGCTCATCTTTTCACAGAATTTTTTTACACCTAAAAGAAACTTTTGAGCCTGTTTGGAAATTTTTTTTTTTTTTTTATCATCCTAATATATATATATTATATAACCCAGAAGACTGGCTACGTTTCCTCGCTAAGCGCCTTGAGAAATTATAAACGGTTGCGGAATTATAAACAAGGTATTACTTATAAATCGTTAAAAATGTATAATTATTATTCCTATCTACTCATACAAAAACAGGCGTGTTAATATCGACCACTAGGGTCGAAATTTGACCATAATTGATTTAAATTATAAGTTTAAACATTATTAAGGTTCTGTTGTCAAAGACTATACTTCTGTAATAACAGATTTCAAGGCTAGCTACACTGTTAATTTGACTTTAACAATAAACAAAAGAGAATATATGCGTGCGTGTGTCAAATACATGGTAATGCGTGTCATATTTTTTTTATTGATTTAATGGATTTTATGCATAATTTAAAAAAAATAGCATTCTCTCTCTCTTTTCTTACACCATATCCCAATTGATTGGCATCGGCACAATCTGTCTTTACCTTCCACACTCCTCTATTCTGACATACATCTTCTGCCACACCACAAATCATCATATCATCCTTCACGCAATGTTTTTTTTTCTGTCTACCTTTACATCTGTACCCATTCATCTTGTAGTTTAATATGCTTTTTGTCACGTGACTTTCATCCCTCCTCATTATATGCCCATACCAACTTAGTCTTCTTCCTCTCAATTTTTCAGTCTCCGGTGCAACGTTCAAAGATATATCTACTCATTTCTCACCTTATCAATCTGCACGCCTTCTCTATAGAAACATAAAGTGTGCGAAAGTTCATGCTCCTCCGTCCGCGCAATTTTCGTAAAAATTGTGCCCCAAAGTTTTTGCTTCACGTATTAATATAATGATATGTATATAGAAAAATACTCATAAATCCATTCTTGTCAAATAATTCAATAAGAACCTGTTAAATAATTAAATATAGTGAAAAACTTTGAGGGGACGTATTAATGAGAAGCCATTTTGAGTTGAAGAGAATTTATTTCATAATGTTGTCACCTATCAAAAATTAGTATTTTTAGTGTTGTCATATTCAAAGTTAATTTACCATATTTTATGTCTTGAACATAAGTTGGGCCCAGCAAAGAAAGTTATATAAAAATAAAGCATTAATTAAATGTTATTAAACAATTTTTAATATATTTATTTCCTGGCTACCCTAATGACTGATGTCTTAAAAAGTTATACAATTCAAATAATGTCAAGACCATTTATAAAAACAAAATCCAAATTTTAAACATTTCCATAGAAAATTGACAACACTAATGTAACACAATTCAAATTATAATTTAAGTGACAATAATACAATTATTTATTTTTACATTATTATATATTATCTTAAAGAATTATTGCAACTATTACATGTTGACCTAAACATACATTTTAGAATTATTTATATTTATTATTATACAATGCAAAAACCAAAATTACAAATAAAAATGTCAAGTTATACAATGTTAATTAATTTCAATCAAAATATGTCAATCAGTTTCTTTAGTATATTATATTTTTAATATTTATATCTGGTATTATATTTAGTATATTGTTAATTTTCAATATTTATATCTGCAATCTTATAATTTTACAATCAATTATTTTATCTTAAGTATTTTAAACATATCTATATAGGACATACACATTTTATTTAAATATTTCAATTTGACAGTGGTAATGGACACAATTTAGTATAAGACCTACTGTAAATTTTATTATTATGCCCCATTTTAACCTCAGCTACTCTAACCTTCCCATCAGGGCCTGGAAACGTTTTTACAATTCGCCCCATGGGCCAAGTAAGAGGAGGGACATTACTTAACTTTACAATCACCAAATCACCCTCTTTCAAATTAGTATAATCATATTTCCATTTTGGTCTATTTTGTAATTGAGACAAATAATCATTTGACCAAACCTTCCAAAAGTCTTGTTTTAATTTATTACATACATTCCAAAGCTTAAGCCTATTTACTTTTACATCTGTTAGATCAGTTTCAGGATAGCTTGTCAGGGGTGCACCTATGAGAAAATGACCAGGTGTTAAATACTTTAAATCTGACACATCACTACTCATTGGCAACAGAGGTCGTGAATTTAGTATAGCTTCTATCTGTGTCAAGATAGTACCAAACTCTTCAAATGTGAGACAAATGTTACCTACTATGCGCTTTAAGTGATACTTAAGACTCTTTACCCCTGCTTCCCATAGCCCTCCGAACTCTGGGGAGTAACTTGGTATATATTTAAATTTGATATAATTTGATGTACAATAGTATTCAATACAGTCTATGTGACTTTTAGAGGAATGTAGTTTATATAGGTTTTTTATGACATTATCTGCACCCTTAAAGGTTTTAGCATTATCACAATATATTTGTGATGGCATCCCCCTCCTAGCAATGAATTTTTGGAGGCAGGCTAAAAAGGCTGGTGTTGTCAGGTCACTGACCAACTCCAAGTGAATAGCCTTTGTGGAAAAGCAAACAAATACTGCAACATAGCCTTTCGTTACTATTGGTTTCCGAACCCTTGCTACCTTTATGTCAAATGAACCACAAAAATCCACTCCTGTGACCTCAAATGGTCTAGAGGGCGTAATCCTTTGTACAGGGAGTGAACCCATTAATTGCTTAGAGGCCACTGCTTTTGCCCGGAAACATATTGTGCATTTATGTAAAATCTTTTTAACTTCTCTAATGCCGTTAACTATCCAATATTTTTGAGACAGTGAGCTTAGCACTAACTTTGCTCCAGCATGTAAAAGCCTGAGATGCTCTTTTCTTATAAGCATATATGTAATATTGGATGATTTGGGTAATATTATTGGGTGTTTTTTATCATAAGATATGTTTATAGCATTCTGAAGGCGACCTCCCACCCTAAGAATGTTATCATTATCAAGAAATGGATGTAGACCAGCCAAATTTGACTTAATTGGTTTATATTCTTTAATTAAATTAATTTCTAATAATAAATGTTCATTTTGAGTATGCCTTATTATGTACTTTAAGGAAATTTTTAACTCATTTGGAGATAATGAACCACTAAATTTATTATTTTTAAATCTACAATTATTCTGAAATCTCAATATCCAAGCAACAACTCTTTGTAATTTTGAAAAATCTGAAAACTTGTTAAAAATTATGTCATCAAATTTTACTAATTTATTAATTACTTGTTCCTTATTTTTAACATTTTGACAAGTTTGAATAGGTATTTGAAAGTAAACCTCACAAGTTTTAAAGTCATATTTATGATCAGACAACTGCTGTGGACCTTGCCACCATAAATTTTGGTTTTGTAGCTTATGTGGAGTTTTGCCCCTAGACAACAAGTCAGCTGGGTTGTCTGCACTTCTAACATATAACCAAGTGTAACCCTGTGTTAGGTTTTTTATTTTGGACACCCTACTGGTTACATATTTATGTGATTTTAAATTAACTGATTGCAGCCATACTAACACTATTTGAGAATCTGAAAATAATTTAATTTCTGGTTGAAATCTAGTAGATATAGTTTTATGTACTCTATTTGTGAGCTCAGCCAGAAGTAAGCAACTATTTAGTTCTAAGTTAGGCATAGTGATGGACTTGTTTAAGGGAGCTATTTTTGATTTTGAACATAATAAATTAATGTCAAAAGTATTATTTTTATAAACTACCTTGATATACAGGCAGCAACCTACAGCCTTGGATGAGGCATCACAGAAACCTATGAGCTGTACAGACTGTATGTCTGACTTTATGAGCCCTCTAGTAATGCTTATCGTTCCTGTGTCTTGTAAGTCAACTAAGAATTTTTCCCATTCCTGTAATTGTTTATCAGGTAACTTAGTATCCCAATTTAATTTTAAAGCCCATAACTGTTGCATAAAAATCTTAGCTTTTACTACTATAGGACCTAATAATCCAAGTGGATCAAAAATTTTTCCTATAAAACTAAGAATTTGCCGTTTTGTCACAAGTTGTCCAGTGCTCTTAGGACATGTAAAGCTAAATGAGTCATTCTGAACATTATATTTTAGCCCTAATGTTTTTATAATATTATCTTTATTTATTTCCAATTCACCAAAATATTTTTCATTTTCAGGAATATCCTGAAGAATTTGGTTTACATTGGAGCACCATTTATGCAAATTAAAACTTCCTTTCTTTAATAACTCTATTAATTCCATTTTTAGATGTTGGAGATGCTGGATATCATCACCCCCACAGATAACATCATCAACATATGTATTTCTTACTAAAGCTTGTGAAGCTAGAGGATATTGATCCTTATATCTAAGTGCAAGCTCTAAAAGACACCTAGTAGATAAAAATGTGGACGCTTTTAAACCATATGTCACTGTTTGCAACTGCAAACAGAGAATTGGCTTTGAGGGGTCATCCCTCCATAATATATTTATTAAGCCTAATTGACTTTTATTTAAATGAACTTGTCGAAACATCTTTTCAATATCACACATTAGTGTGAAGCGATAGGTTCTGAACAAAATTAGTATGTCCAACAATTGATTTTGAACAATAGGTCCATTTAACATTTTATCGTTTAAAGATGTTCCATTTTTTGAAGGCATACTGCCATTGAACACAACTCTCAATTTGGTTGTTTTGCTGGCTTCATTTAAGACAGCATGATGGGATAGAAAATAGACTGGGTCATTATTTATATCATAAGTACTAATATCAACTATTTTTGCATGCCCTAGCCTTATATATTCCCCAATAAAATTCTTATATTGTAAAAAATAGTCAGGGTGAGACTTAAATTTATTTTCCAAAGTATAGAACCTTTGAAGGGCAATATAAAAAGAATTGCCTAATTGTAACTGTTCTATGGGCAACTTCAATGGCATGTCAACGAAGAAGCGGTTGTCAATAAGCCGAACAGTGTTTTGAAAGTTATTTTCAGCCTGCTGACATTCCGAACTAATCTCAGGTTCCAAGGGAACCTTCTCCGCTAACCAGAAGTTTTCCATAATATTTTGTAAGTCACATTTGGTCTCATCCATCACAAAATTTGATACTAAATTGACAGTTTCATTTTTACTCATGCTTAGGGTAGGAGGAGTTACTGTACTGCCCCCCACTATATAGCCAAACATGGTATTTTGCAAAACTATGCCATTATTTAAATTTATTTGACCTTCCTGTATTATTTTGAAATAAAAATCTGCCCCTAATAATAGCTGAATTTCAGAGGGAACATTAAAATCTTCATCTGCAAGTTTAATATTTTGTGGAAGGACAATATTAGAAATATCAACATATTGTTGTGGTAATTTACTTGTAATTGTGTCCACAAGGTGGCACTTTACCTTAAATGCAATGTTTTGAACGTTTGAATGCAACACTAGTTCAGTATATTTATGTATTTTAGTAGGATTATTGCCTATTCCCATAATATCGCAGGATGCATTCATAGCATGCACATTCAATACCCTGACAAGCTTATCCTGAACTAATGAGGCCTGACTACCACTGTCAAGTAACGCTTTTACACATATTTGCTCTCCAAACTTATTAATGAACTTCACTTTTATTGTGGGTAAAAAAATATTAATATGTGAACTCTTTTTACAATGCAACCCCACTGGGATAACTTCTGAGGTTTCACATGAACCTGTGCCTGATGCCTCCTCATGCAAGAGACTATTATGTCTTTGTTTACAATGCTTGCATGTGAAATTGAATTTACACTTATTTTTATGTGGTTTGAGACACCTATTGCACAAACTTTTATTTTTTACAAATTCTAAACGTTCCCCTATTATTGCTGTTTGAAACTTAGGACATAAATGTAAGGGATGATAATTCTTATCACAATAACTGCATGAGGATGATTTTAATTTAATATTTTGAGTAGTAAGGTTTGATACTTTATAATTAAAAGATTTAATTTTGGTACCCTCATTAGCCATACTTTTTTGTATAGGACTATCTTCTAAAGCTATGGCTCGCCTTTCTAAAAATGATAAGAATTCATCCATAGTGGGCAAAACATCAGGGTTCACCCTATCTATATGATACGCTCGGCAAGTATAAGTGTCTAACTTACGAGTAAGTATAGATATTAATAACATATCCCACTGTTCAATAGGTTGATTTAAGTTTTTAAGTGCATATAAATGCTGCTGCACATGCGACATAAATGCTCTGATGGAGCTGGCAGTGCCCTTTTGCATGTGAGGAATATCTAATATAAAACTAATGTGATTCGAAATTAATCTAGTTTGATTGTCATATCGCTTTTTAAGTAGCGTTAATGCCTCTGGATAGGATTCACTAACTAATGGTAGGTTAATTATAACTGCTAAAGCATCACCACTAAGGTATTTTCGTAAATAGAACAGCTTTTGTATGCTGGATAAAGAGCCATTATTGTCTATTAAGGCACAAAACAGGTCGGAGAATGGTTTATACTGCGTAAAATTGCTCCCATCGAATGTCGGTATATCTATATTCGGTAATTTCGAGTTTACTATGTTGTATTTTTCCTGTTCAGCATACCTACGAAGTACTTGGTTCAACTTTGCAATACTTTGGAAGTATTGAGTCTCTACTTCCTCTACCTCCTCTTTGTCCGTGGCATCCAAAGTTATAATTTCTATATTTAGCTCCTCATATTCCTTGTAAGCGGCTGCCAATCTGTCCCGGCGCGCCTCAAGCATATCAATGCTGGCTGCAGCCAAGGATATTGCATCTTGTACAAATGATTGCACACGTGTTATCACGCCCTTGAGCGTGCCACGCTTGTTGCGCAATCTTGCTAATTTTTGCTCCATTTTTAACGAAACGAACACAGACACTATATATAACACTTATTTTTATGCACTTACTGCTTATACAGTGATATTTCAACGGTAGACTCGTTAATCTGCAAGCCCACTCCCACGCCGCTGCCGTGACCTCTGAACTAGGCCTCGGTCGGATTTCGATACTTATACTGCAAGCTGCACCAGGCGCCGCCCGGTGATATTTATGTTTAAAAATGATTATTATGCGCTGGTTCATATCCGGCTCGAAGGACCACTCACTATGTTAAATAATTAAATATAGTGAAAAACTTTGAGGGGACGTATTAATGAGAAGCCATTTTGAGTTGAAGAGAATTTATTTCATAATGTTGTCACCTATCAAAAATTAGTATTTTTAGTGTTGTCATATTCAAAGTTAATTTACCATATTTTATGTCTTGAACAGAACCGGTTACCATAAAGTCAATAGAGCCTGAAATGTACTCCACGCAGTATATAGGTCACGTTAAATTAGACGCATAACTTAATGTGCAAAGTTACAAACAGTTCAACAAATTTTAAACACTATTGCTGAACGGCTTAGATATCAAAATCGAGTGGTGGTTACTTTGATAGCTAAGTTGCATTGCATGAGGGTTGTTGTGCCAGCTCGTGCTGGTAAACAAGCTTAATTGCAGCAATAAACATCTGCATTTGAAGTGGAATATAGATTTGAGCAATTCTATTTAGATCCTTGTGTATAATATACAGTCTGATTTACATACTAAATTAATTAATAGTGAATACTAAATTAACTTGCGAATATATACTTGTTATCGTTTAGATGGAAAAGTGAAACGGCAACTTATTGCCTAATTGGAAAATTGATGTCGAAACGATTACAAAGACTAACTTAACTAGCCAGTTAGAAACAGTAAAACAAACTAAAATTGTATTTTTTATCATGTTAAGTAAGTTCAAATTGTTAAATGCTATAGTATTGTTGTGTGGTATTTTATCAAACACTTTTTATTTATTGTTTGTAATATCTTTATTTTAATATTATACGGCAAGTATACACTCTTAATGATTATTTTAATCTTAGCAAATCTTAATGTCTCCGTGTTAGATACGTAAGAGGGCGAGGAGTTCGGTGTTACGTCATCTGTCATTGGTGTCAACCACTATTGACAGTGACGTTTTATTATACAGATTAAACATTACTACAGCTATAGATGCTGGAAGCATAATATACCCCAAAGGTTTAAAAAATAGTGCAAATGTACACTAAGCTACCAATAATTTATATATATATATATATAAGAATTTGAGCTTTTATCTTCGGTTAACTCCCTAATTTCACTTATAATGTAAACGATATATAATTATAATGCAGCAGGTTGTTTAATTTACGTGTAGTACATAATTACGTGAAGTACAGAGTAGTTTGCAAATTCCATTTTTCGATGGCAAACCGAAACAACAGAACTTGTTATTATGCAAATTTTATTCCACAGGGAAACTGACTACCTATTGTTAGCGAGTTTCAAACAAAATTGCCACTAGATATGCGGCCGGTGTTGATTATTTGTTGTGTATATTACACACCTTCAAAATTCCGAGTAAAATGCGAAAAATCGAAAATACACTACAGTTATGGAGATGAAAAAAATATGGATATGAATCGAGTAAGTTTTTCATGTAGTTCGATAAATTCGCCAACCATGTTTTAATTTATTTAATTAATAACATAGAAGTACAATTAAAAAAAACATTGTACTTGTTGTTGAAACTTCAGAGAATATACTCACAGATAGTTCTTCTCTAACTGTTATAGATATAAATATAATTTCTTTAGCCTACATCCTAGTATATACTTCTTAACTAGCACTTTCAATATTTAAATGTTTTAGTCTAAAAAATATTATAATCAGTTTTATTTCGGTCCAAATGGGACCTATGTTTATTCATCGGTCTTATTGACTCTCGAAGCTGTGCTGCACAATGTAAAGTATCTCATTCTCTCGCAGGCTTAGTCCTATAGATTTATGTGTTTATCTCTTTTTAGTGTCGCTTTTTCGTTTCATCGAGTTTCAAGTCACAGTGATTCTAAAGAAGTTTCACTTCAAAAATAAAGGCACAGACACTATTGTCGGGCCCAATAATCATAGTGTGTGTGAGAGAGACAGCAATATTCTTTATTTGAGTCATAGTATTTATTCATATATGCAACTGGATAAAGTGCTATAATTTTCACGAAAAGTCAGCTTAAGACATAACTGTTCACAGAAAAATGGAAAAAGGTCTAATTTATCTGTGAGACTATCACTATTTTTTATTGAATATTGTCACTTTCTAATATTATTAAACTTAAAGAAACATAAAATAGCCCAAATTGATTTTTTTAAACAAATGTATATATGCTTATTTCCACCTCAGTTGAAAGGCGGGTTACACAGCAAAAATGGCTTATTAAGGGTCACTTTTTTTTGTTTTATTATGAAAGCTTAGACCCTTGTGCAGTTTTAAAGATACTCAGGGTCTTTTGAACACTTACCTTTTTCAGTTTTAAATTCAACATTCTAAATTCGAGTTTGATTTGCTCGAAATAGTTTTTTTTTCACTTTCCAATAGATTTTATGTAAATTATGTTAATATTAAGGTGGTGATTATTTTACGTATAAAATACAATTCATAACGTTTCAGTTACATGAAAAAACTACCAAATAATAATATCAAAAAATAAAATAAAAAACATTCGATATTTCTCAAAAAATTTATTACTCGAAAATATTTTTTTTGGTAAAACATACATGGGGGTTATTCGGATACCTCTTCACGTAAACTAACTTTTTCTTTTGAACGTCACTGCTGTGGCCACCGTGTGTAATGGAAATCTTTAAAAAATATATAAAGTCAATCAAAGGATTACAATCTTCATATTTAATTTAATTACTTAGGATTAAAATATTATCCGTGTAGAAATGGAGGAGGAATATAATTTCCTGCGGCAACAAAAACAGCCCACAGCCAGGTGGTAGGTAGGGTATTTGCCCGACTGGATGGCTACCACCCCTGGTCTACAGTATGCCGCCATCACAACCTTGAGTTGTGTTCCGGCATTAGTGACCAGGTTCCAGTCTCCCTTAAGACAGCGGCAGCACATTACAAATGTCCATAGGCGGCGGTACCGCTTTCCATCAGGTGGTCCGTCTGCTTGTCTGCTGAACTCATGCAATAAATAAATAAAAAATGATTTTTTACGGCCAGGTTTTCAAATCGGACAAGTATATTAACAATCTGCCCGTAAAACTTTAAATGTTGTTGCGATTCGTTTTGCCACTTGTCCGTTGAAGTTTCACTTCTACTATGTGTCACAGTACACATTTCGATTCTTCGCAGGTTTATTGCAAATTATGATTTGGTTAGGTTACGTACATTTTAATGAATGCCTTATTTAAATTTATTTTATTTTATCAAACAAATACCCATAGAAGACGGTGATCTGGGCTCAGTATTCTACTTATAGTCTTGAGGGACTATGGGTAGAATACAATACAAATAAGTTAAGTTTTCTTACATTGTATTCAATAGTATGTAATTTATATTATAGTTATTAGTATTTATATTTATTTTTAAATGTATTAGTCAATTTTTTTTTTTTTTTCTCAAACAAAATTACTTAAACACATTTTATTTTATCAAACAAAACAAAAGCTGAATTCGATCCGGAACCAAAAAACGCTTCCATAGTCTACTCTAAAATTATGCCGCCTCACACCACTTCTAGTCTAATTTTATGCCGCTCCTCCACGCGGCCGTGATATAAAAATCCTAAGACTCCGTCTATATAGAAGTTTCCATTCAAAAACACAATACACCTGTAATGAGTATTTCTTGAAAATATCTAGCAAAGACATCCTTCTAATGCACGCTTGTAGTCACTCTTAAAATATGCTCTATTCTCTTTATTTTAGGATCAAATTCATTTGCAGGCACAAAGCGTCAGTTCTGCATAACAGGATATTAACTGCCAGCCAGCTCGCGTCATATCCGGCGCTGTGACTACTTCCTTTTCCGTTGCAGAGTAGATCGGTCCGGAAATACGGACGCGCTGATGATTTATGGCATTCAAAGCACGCCTATTGTTGTCTATGGTGCGGAGTTTTTGGCGGGAACTGATGAGTGACATTCCGCTGTGCAGTTTTATTTTCGAAAATTGTGTAATATTACTTTAATGTTGCAGCAAAACAAATAAAAAAATGTAGTACGACATGTATTTATTATAACTGTAGTAATATTTTTCTTTACTTTTATTGTGTCTCTGTCTTATTGAATATGCACTTTTTGCTACAACTCCATTAATTCTTCAAAAGTCATTCTGTAACATACTTCTGTATAAAACTTATAAAAAATAAGAACTTGAGATGTAAATAGAATAAGAATAAATAAAAACAATTTTATGCTAGACGTGTTGCTGGGGAGTTTCTTGCGGCTTCTTCTCCTTAACAGCAATAACACGTTGCGAAGCGGTGTACATGGACTAGGAAGTAAAATTAAATTTTAAATTTGAACTGTGTACTCAAATGTGGCTTTTCAAGTTGTCATAATAACTCCATTGTTTGGCGTCAGTCAAAGACCTATAATTTGCCTGAGCTATACTGAAGACTTATTGCATCAGACAAGGCTGTATGGATTACGTTTCTTTGCCATTGTGGCGAATAAAACAACACGTCTATAGCGCTTTTTACAATGTGAAACAAAGAGTTTAGTTTTTACGGTGACGTCGCGAGTTTTTGGCGGGAACTGAAAGATGTGCTGTGCAGTTTTATTTTCTAAAAGTGTGTAAAATTACTCTAAAATGAACAATAGTTGTAGGATATTGCTAGTTTTTTAGTAGTAATTATGTGTTTTGTGAGAAATGTGAACTGTACAGTCAAATGTGGCCTTTTGAGTTGTCACAAGAATTCCGTTGAATGGCACTAGCTGATAACCCACAGTTTAGCTGTGATACATATATAAGAAAATGAACAAACTATATTGTAAACTAAGATCAGTCTTAAAGGCCTAGCTGCCAAGCCATAAACCTAAATAAAGGTGAAGTCAAAGAGTGATATGTTTTTGTATAGTTTTGTTTCTGAAAAATGTTTAATAGTCACTAAAAATTAATAATACCTAGCTCTAGGATATTTTATTAAAGTAAAATTTGTATATTTTTTTCAACTTTTTTGTGAAAAGAGCCATTTAGTGAAAGGTATTATTACTAAGCCATGAAATACTGAAAAAATTACGCGTGTATGTTGTAGAATTAAAAGAACGGAGTTTAACTTACTAAATAACTTGTGCACGCATACAGTATAGTAGCGGTAGCGGCTAACAAGTGTCGGAGACAAATCAAAAATAGTAATAATTAATCTTATAAATGTCTTATACAATATTTTAATTTATTTTTCTAAAAATCTATATCTTTTTCCCATATCAGCGATTTCAATCCCGATAGAAAAGGTGATGTATCAAAATATTATATATTATATTATTTATAAAAACTAGTGGTCGCCCGTGATAGAAATTCGACAATAATAATTAATGTCAAAGACTTTTATAATAACAAATTTCGCCAAGGCTACACTGTTAATTTGACTTGAAAGAATAACCAAAAGAATATAATATGCGTGTGTGTCAAATACATGGTAGTATGTGTAATGTTTTTTTTTAATGATTTAATGTATTTTTTATCCATAATTAAAATAAAATATTAGCATTCTTCACTTCTTCTCTATATAAACTATAAGTGTGCAAAATTTCATACTCCTCCGTCAGCGCAATTATCGTAAAAAGGAATATAGGGTTTTAGCTTCAAGTATTAATATATAGATGAGGTTATTGAATCCTTACAATAAAAATTGCAATATTCAGGGTGCTCTTTACCAAGTATTTTTTCCCCGACATTATAGAGATTGTTTTTAATAGATAATATTAGAGTCCTATGCCGTAGTCTTAGACCATTAAACCATGGACGAGTCTCGCGTCTAATTTAGCTAACAAAAAATTCAGCCATTTGCTGCGGGGGGAAGAGTAAAGCACACATTGAAACAATCGCACACACCCAAATATTATTTGTGTTGTTATAAACGCAAACATGTACAAATCTTCAAATTAGTGTAGAGACAGCGTATATTTATACTCGTTACGCACACAAAGACGACTCACACATTTCAAAATACAAGAAATTGCCATATCATTATTCAATTTGCCTCGTAATTTAATCATAATAGACTAAATATTCATTATTATTTTTTATTATAATATTGGATTATGAAATAAACTTTAATATTGTAATAATTAAACAGTACCACATAGATGATTTATTAAACTAGCACTAGTTGAAATAAGATCATAGTTATTGTGTGATGAAAATTGTGATGTGTGATATTAACACTTTCACAATTTTATGTTAACCCTAATCGCTAAAAAAATCCATGAACATAATAAATAATTATGTACATATAATTCAAATATTTACTTGCAACGTAATTTAAATGCCCTTTATTTTGAGGGAAAAAATGCTGGTATCACTACTACAAAACTGTGAATTTCATAGGGATAGTAAATATCGATACTTTAATGTCGATATTTTAACTAGGAAAAATAATTTTGAATACTATAGATATGATGACAGTGGAATTAAACTAAAGTATAAGTTTAATTCATTTATTTTATAGTATTCTTCTTAGATATTCGCGACTGTTACACATAAATTAAACTAAGTTATTTACGGTTTTAAGCGCGATATTTATTTATTTTGCCAACGTTTCGGCTACTTTATAGCAGCTGTGATCACGGTTTAACTCGAGGCTACATATCAATTAGTAAGGTTTAAAAAATTAATCCGAGCGTGGGGCGGTTTGTAACGCGCCTCGCGGGAGAAGTGAGCGCGCGCGGAACACGCCGCGCCCCCATCTCGACGGCATAACGGCGGGCGAGAACCCTTTTCCCGGGTAACCATGGCTGGAAGCTGTGATGTCTAGGAATGTGAAACATACTCAAGCCGAAGCATTGATATGAAATCAAAGAATTGATATAGTGAATATTAATAAAATTTATTAAATGAATAAAACATAATATCAATAAATAAATAAAAAATAATATGTTCCCTATGTTCACAAAGTAGGTTATATAGAAGCGCTGATCTAGAAACAGGTAGACTCTCAAAGATCGGTGTATAATATATATAATCATTTATAGTAATATTATATTGTAAGTGTAAAATATTATTGTTTTTATGAACAATGACAAATATATCAACTCATGACAGAAGCTCATCACCTGAGTACGCCTTGCCTTTAAGCCAAAAGTATTTCTATGAACATTTCATAACAAATTATATAATGTTGTGTAAGGCACCCCTCCTTATCCACCCGGCTGATGCTATGCCACATCATTAGCTATCAGTAAACGAGCTCACATCAAGACTAAGGAAGAACCTCCAAACTTTTAATTATAATTTGTTGAAACAACTATAAATATTATCTAAAGCTACGTCGGTTCACAACGTACTATAGCTGGCGAGAAGAACCGACAAGAAACTCTCCAGCAGTACGTCCTAACATTTTAGAAAACACATTTGGAGTGCCTTAAGTGTATAATGAATTGGGAAAACCATAAGACTTGAGTAAACGTATCACATCAAAGTCACTCTTCCAAAATATCAAATAAAATAGTAAATATGAGGAATAATACCTCAGCGACCTCCCCAGATACAAGATAAGAAGAGTATCACAATGAAGTAAAGATAAATTTTAAATAAAGATTAAGCAGTGACACCCTCTACATCTCATGAAATTCCCATTAAGTTATTAGTGTAAGAGTTTCAGGATGTTCCTCCGTGAATATGAAGTAAAGATAAAGGTAAAATGGAAAGGTTTAAATTGAAATAGTCATGAAATGGTGGTACTCTTCATCAAGGGTGTCAACATCAGTAATACTGCTCATATATAATTTCTTATTAATAACCCTGTCTAATTCAGTCAGGATTTTGTCCAAATAAATATAATTTGATATAGTATATCTGATTAGCAAAATTAAAGTTAAAATAAACAACTCTATTGCACTAAACCATGCCAAATGCCGAAGGCAAACCTTCTTAAACAAGAAAGTATTTAAATCATTAAAAAATTTGTAAAACCTAATAAACTTTAAATTTATTAAAGTCCGTCAAGCTTTCCCAAACACGTCGCATGATTGTTGTATAGTGTAATGTTTATGACATTGTAGTGTTATAAAAGTTTATATAAATATATACAAATATATGAATAATCTAAATTCGATGGGGTAAAAGCAGTACTTTTTACGATCGTAACTTTTCATGTTGTGGGAGCAATACTTAAAAAAACTCTCACATTTGAATATTTTTCCTAATATAGGTTACAGTTAAATGTACCAAATTTCAGCAGTGTAGACCTAATCTCGGAAAATAGACGGACAGACGGACACGACGAAATCATAAGGGTTCCTTATTTTACAATAGAACCCTAAAAGTGGGTCGTTATTAGTATAACATATTTTCGACTAACAGTATCAAAGGTAGTTTTATCGATATCGACACGAGTTATATGTACAGATTATACGTCACTTTAGGCAGACTCGTGTAGCCAAAAAAACAAACTTCGATATTCAAATTTCAAATTAGTCTCCAACGCAATAAGGGCTATAATTTCTTGAAGAATTTCGCATTAGACTCGTGTGTGTGTATGTGAAGTGGGCAAGACTTTGAATATTTTGTTATTTGGGCATTGTTATACAAATATAGACTCAATTTCTTCGCAATAACAGTTCAAAGTAAAACAGAGATTCGTCGGAAGTCGATGCGAGATGTTTCATTAATTCGATTATAGAATCGATATTTTAAACATCAAGTTTAATAAACAACTATAAGTTATTTTATTAAAAATAAGCAATTATTAGACAAGAAAATACTTACATATGAAATGTTACACCATCTTTTTCTAGATTTGAGGTATTTGACTTTTTATTGCACACGTTAACAGCACAGGTTGGCATTTTTGAGGAGCTCCTCACACAGCCATAACGATACTAACACTGTTAGAAATCGATTATTGAACTAGTTTTTATAAACGCGTTAGATTTTATAATCTTGTACCTTGGCGGAGGGCTATGCTCATACGAGGCTTGTCCATTGGTTTAATGGTCTAAGGCCGTAGTATACTATAAATAGGTCTCCCAATCGACACGAAATTGGGATAAGTGTCCAGTCTAATGCAGACATGTCCGTCTTAAGTGTCTTAGCCACAGAGCACGTTGGGCCGACTTGAAAATAGCTTTTAGGTCACTTTGAGACGTCTATGCCTAAGGAACTATAATAGCAGTGACCACGGTATGTATATGTATGCAAAACTTACTCCTTGAATCTATTTATATAATTATATATAATATATTAACCGTGCAGGGACGGAGGAAGAACACAAATTCGTGCGGCCGGGCGGCCTGTCGTAAGAGGCGACAGAACAACCCAAAGTCAGGTGGTAGGGCATTTGCCCGACTGGATGGCTACCACCCCTGGTCTAAAGTATGTCGCCATAACAAGCTTGAGTTATTTTCCGGCATTAGTTACCAGGCTCCAGTCTCCCTTAAGAGTGCAGCAGAGCATTTGTAGCACCACAGGTTGCAAATGTCTATAGGCGATGGTAGCCGCTTTCCATTATGTGCGCCGTCTGCCTGTCTGCTGAATTGCCGCAATAAAAAAATATAATAAAAATAAAAATGATATGTAGAAATGTATTTACGCACATAACTTGAGAAGGACTTTACCGCTTTTATGCATTGAGTTATTTTAGTATATTATACCTCATAGTTTTGATTTTTTTGTGTATATATATATATGTAGATAACAGTGCAACATCCGTCCACCCTAGGGCGCAGTTGAAAACCAGCGTCAGGCACCTGTTGCCTGGTACATGCTGAACAGTAGCTATTTGGTACCATCGCGAGACTTTTTTTTTGTATATACCTACATCGTTTAATTCGTCGTCATGTGTCTCGCTAGGTGAAGCCAAATAAATGTTTTTCTTTCTTTCTTTCTGTGTATTTTTTGCTCTATCTTTTGCCCGGGCGATTTATTTATTGTTTATATACTTTTTTATTTATACTTCTATACATTATTTATACTTATTTTTCTGTGTAAATAAAATTGTAACTACTATGGGATTTTAGGTTAAAGAGGAATTTGACGAGTGAATGGGTGAATGGTTGAATGAATGGACATTGGATGAGGATAGGTGAAGGTGAATGGGTTCTGTGTACATTTGTGAGTGAGTGTGAATTAACACATCATATTCGAGATAAATATTGTTACATAAAATTATCTATAATAGATAACAACTCTTTACAAAACAGAGGTTAATCACAGAATAAATAAAAATATGTCATTATTATGCAATTAAGGAAATCGCCGATTGTATCGTTTAGAAATAAGAGGGTATATTACAAAATTAATTATTAACATTAAATGCAATGCGACAAGAACAACTACGCAATTAAATAACTGTAAGATAACTTCATTTTTGTGCGAAGTTTAGTAAATATATATATAGGTATACATAAATAACACGCATGCGAGTGCGTTCACCCCGTAATATCTTCACACCCCACGGAAACTGTTGTAAGATTTCCCCAGTCCCCCATTTATGTAGTTGGGGGCATATTGTTCGCGAGTTCCGAGTATTTATGCGATTACTAGAATGTACGAGTATAACTGCTCTATGTAATTATTGAAGTTAGTTTACTGAATCATTGTATTTATAGTAGTTCTAATGAAATTTCGCGTAACCATGACGACGTTTCTGTAATGGATTGGAAACGACGGAATTAAAAAACCCAACCACAGAGTCAGCTGTTTCTTCTTTTTCTCCTTCAGCCAATCTCACTCCGCTGCTAGACGTAGGCCTCCCCAAGAGCTCTTTATTTATAAAAATGAATGTATTTATTCCAAAACTAGCTGTGCCCGCGACTTCGTCCCCATGGAATTTGCTGTCGCGGACCCCTAAAAAGTGCTGCCAAATTGCTCTTACTATCAGATATCTTCTAATGAAAGTTCCGTCAAAATCTGTCCAGCCGTTTCAGAGATTAGCCGGAACATTGTGTACAAAGTGGAATCTCGTGGTCCAAATATCTCCCTGATTTCACATTTTCATTTTGACATTACAAATAGACACTTCAAGTTTATTTATCTGTATATATGAAATGTCCTAGATTACTTATTGAAAGTCATAAGTCTAAAGCAATTTTAGTTACTGTTAAACCAGAAGAAGTGGCGCAATAAACTCTCCAGCAACCTTTATATAATCTTAAAAACCAAAATTTCTGTAGGTCTTCCCTGCCACCTCTACACGGATCAGATGGCTCACTGGCTACTTCCGCAAAAGAGAAGGCTGATCTCTTGTGCTCTCTTTTTGCGTCGAACTCTACTCTTGACGACGGGGGATTGGCACCACCGACCATTCCGCGGTGCACGGACAGAATGCCTGAAGTGCGCTTTACGCAACGTGCGGTGCGTCGGGCTTTACAATCCCTCGAAGTCAAGAAGTCCAGTGGACCTGATGGTATACCCGCGATCGTGCTTAAGACGTGTGCTCCCGAGTTGGTTTCAGTACTGACGCGCCTATTCTCGCTTTCCTATTCTGCGGGTGTAGTCCCAGCTTCGTGGAAGGTAGCTTATGTCCACCCTATTCCCAAGAAGGGAGACCGCACAGACCCGTCCAATTTCAGGCCTATTGCAATAACCTCCTTACTCTCCAAGGTGATGGAGCGCGTCATAAACACGCGTCTTCTCGGGTACCTAGAGGAGAACCAGCTTCTAAATGACCGCCAATACGGATTTCGTTACGGACGGAGTGCTGGCGATCTTCTAGTGTACCTGACTCACCGATGGGCAGCCGCCATTGAGAGTAAGGGGGAAGCATTGGCGGTAAGCCTGGATATTGCAAAAGCCTTCGATCGGGTCTGGCATAGGGCACTTCTTTCGAAGCTTCCCAGCTACGGACTCCCCGAGGGGTTGTGCGCATGGGTAGCCAGCTTTTTATATGGGCGGAGCATCAAGGTCTTAATTGACGGTGTATGCTCGGAGACGAGGCCTATTAATGCTGGCGTACCCCAAGGCTCAGTGTTATCGCCCACGCTGTTCATTCTGCATATCAATGACATGTTGCAGACCAGCAACCTCCTTCATTGTTATGCAGATGACAGCACGGGCGATGCCTTCTACACTGGCCGCGTAAATATTCCCCATGCAGAAGTTGAAGAAAGTAGAATCCGGCTTGTGTCTGAAATCGAGACCTCCCTGGAGCAGGTCTCGGAATGGGGTTGACGAAATCTCGTCCTTTTCAACCCTAAAAAGACACAAGTCTGCGCGTTCACCGCTAAAAAAGCCCCATTTTTGTTAGCGCCACAGTTCCAGGGCACTCCCCTCAAGATCTCGAACTCAATCGGGATCCTAGGCGTCGACATTTCGAGCGAGGTGCAATTTCGGGGTCATTTGGAGAGCAAAGCGAAAATCGCTTCTAAAAAGCTTGGGGTGCTCAACAGGGCTAAGCGGTACTTCACACCGGGGCATAGGCTTTTATTATATAAGGCCCAAGTCCGTCCCCATGTGGAGTACTGCTCCCATCTCTGGGTTGGGGCACCTCAGTATCAGCTGCTCCCACTTGACTCCTTGCAGCGCCGAGCGGTCCGGATTGTCGACGATCCCGAACTTACAGACGGCTTAGAACCTTTAAGTATCAGAAGAGACGTAGGCGCTCTCAGCGCGTTCTACCGTCTGTTTAATGGGGAGTGTTCTGAGGAGCTGTTTGGTTTGGTACCTACATCGCCATTTTACCACCGCACTGCTCGCAGGCGACTGGGAGTTCATCCACACTTCCTTGACACCTGGAAGTTATCCACTGTACGTGGCGCTCGCTCTTTTATGCCATATGTGAGCAAGCTGTGGAATGAGCTCCCTCCTGCGGTTTTCCCAGAGCGCTACAATATGGGGCTCTTCAAAAAGGGCGTAAACAGATTTTTAAAGTCTCAACGAGGCAGGCAACGCATCGGCTCCCTTAGTGTTGCAGATGTCCATGGGCGACGGTAGCCACTTGCCATCAAGTGGACCCGTCTGCCAGTTTGCCTACACGCAAACATAAAAAAAAAACCTAACCTATATATAATAATTTAATCTTATATATAAAATTTTCGTGTCACAGTGTTAGTTACCATACTCCTCCGAAACGGCTTGACCGATTCTCATGAAATTTTGTGTGCATATTGGGTAGGTCTGAGAATCGGACAACATCTATTTTTCATCCCCCTAAATGTTAAGGGTAGACCACTCTTTATTTTTTAAATTTTAGATATTTTTTTTATTTTTATTATTAATCCATTGAAATCTTATCTTATCTTCCAGAATGGAAAGAATAAAATCTAAAGCAGGGGACATTCTTGCTAACCCACAAGAGGTTTTAGCGCGATGGAGTGAATATTTTAGAGAAATGTATGATAATATCTCGGATGCTGGCACCACGACTGAGTCTGTGACCGACTTCGAGGAGTCAGCATCCGAGATCACTTTGGAAGAGATCGAATGGTCGATAAGAAGTCTGAAAAATGGAAAGGCAGCAGGAATCGATAGTGTGTCTGCTGAGATGATCAAATATGGTGGAACCTGCGTCCGGGACGCTTTCCTGTCCTTATGCAACTTGTGCTGGAGGACGGGAAAGGTTCCCAAGGACTGGAGGCGCGCTGTCATCGTGCCCTTGTATAAAGGCAAGGGGTCACGTATGGAGTGCGCCAGCTACAGGGCCATCAGTTTGATCAGCACAGCATCTAAAGTATATGCGAAGATTATTGAAAGGAGAATGAGAGTGGTATCCGATGGATTACTGTGGGATGCACAAGGGGGCTTCAGAAATGGAAGGGGATGTATGGATCAAGTTTTCTCGCTCCGCAATATCGTGGAGAAGCAGCTGGCATTGGGCCGGAAGGTTTTCTGCGGTTTTGTTGATCTAGAGAAAGCATTTGACAGGGTTGTGCGGAAGGACCTCTGGGACATATTGCCCGGATATGGGATCAATGGCCAATTGCTGCGTGCTGTGCAGTCCACTTACGAGGACTGTATGGCATGCGTGCGGGTGGACGGCAGCCTGTCGCCCTGGTTTGACGTCAATATTGGCGTCCGGCAGGGCTGCGTGCTGTCGGCTTTGCTGTTCATTCTATATCTGGACAATTGTCTCCAGAGATTAAGATTGATGGATGTTGAAGTGCGGATGGGTGATCTAGTTGTTAGCAGCTTGCTTTATGCGGATGATGCCGTGCTTTTAGCCGAATCGCCATCAGAACTGCAAACACTAGTCACAATGATGAAAGATGACTGTCAGGCGAGAGGCTTACGTTTGAATGCGAAGAAAACAAAGGTGATGGTGTTTGAAAGAGAAACAACCAGAACGAATGCAAGGATAATGGTCGATGATGTTATGCTGGAACAAGTGAATGAGTTTGTATATCTCGGATGTGCTTTTAGCAGGGATGGAAGGTACACCGCTGATATAGAAAGAAGAGTGAATTTGGGGAATAGTGTGAATGGAGCGTTAGGTAAACTTCTAGGCGCTAAGAACCTCAGCCAGAAGGCCCAGCTTGCCATACACAACGCGGTGCTGGTACCTACGCTCACGTATGGAAGCGAGAGTTGGGTATGGAATAGAGAGCACGAAAGTAGAGTAAACGCGGTCGAGATGCGAGCACTGCGCAAAATCTGTGGAGTGACGCTCGCGGACCGCGTTCGTAATACCGAAGTAAGAAAGAGAGTTGGTCTGAAAGAGAGTGTCGGGGTGAAGGTAAGGAAAGGAATGCTCCGGTGGTTCGGGCATGTGGAAAGAATGTATGATGAAAGAATGACTAAACAGATATACAATGCAAAAGTGGATGGATGCAGAAGTCGCGGAAGGCCACGACACACCTTCCATGATCAAATTGATCATGTACTAGCAGAAGGTGATGTCAGGAGCCTTAAGAACAGACGAGCGTGCATGACAAGAACTATGAATGTCAAAGAAGCAAGTGAGGTGTGTAAGAATAAGCCTAAATGGCGCTCTGTTGTTCGTGCCTACCCCGCAAGGGACCTGGCGTGAAGTTATGTATGTATGTATGTATGAAATCTTACAATTTAAGGATTGAATATTGCATTTTTAGAGGACGCAATTTTATTTTTGGGACATGTGTGGAGGGTCAATAGAAGCTTAACCTCAAGTTTGTGGGGTCGCCACCCTTGTCCCCCGGCCGCCATCTTGGAAAAAGTGGTGAAAACACTTTTTCGCGATATCTCGAAAACTATGCATCTTACAAAAAATTTGTAAAGTCATAATTTGTAGCAAATTGTTTTGCCTACAAATATGTTTATATAACTTTTTGCCCTAAATTAAAAATTAAAGAAGTTATAAGCAAAAAGAGAGAATTTTTTTATTCATTCCTAACTCTTTTCTTTACCACAGAACTTACCAAATTTAACTTATCGAATGTTAATCAGATAGAAAAGGTCCCCCGTTTTCCCCGCCACCTATGAGGTAGAGTCCGTAGGCGCGTATTAAAAAATATACATTACACATGTAGGTATATAATACACATACATACAACCCTAAATTTTCAACCATCTACGATTAACCCCTATTTTTTCGGGCAGGACGACGTCGGCCGGGACAGCTAGCATAATATATATCTTTATAATAAACATTCGTTCAACACATGGAAACGACTTCATTGTTCGCGATAATATCTAAGTATTAAATGTTGACCTGGTATACAGGCTAGCTCGGAGTGGAGTTTCATTTAAATCGGTTCAGTAGTTTTCACGTAAGTACAGACACGGATAGATAAAAAGTGTAAAAGTTGCATTTTCAAAATGAGTTGGTACAAATTACTTGTATACTCCTATAAAAACTAGGAGGCTGCGTCGTTCTGTAATATTATTCTTCCATGGTAATACTGTTACGTGCGAGCGGGGGTACGCACTTATGGATTGGAAGAAAACACCAGTTTTTAACTAAACGCTTTTATTGACTTACACGGCAGCACGCAATACCTCTCTGCAGGGTTGCCCCTTTACGCACGACCAACGATACACAGTCTCGACGACAAGGTGTTTCGCTTACAATACCGTCGCCGATAATGCTCAGACCACCTCCTGCTACTGTTATTTTACTGTAGTGCTCACCTCCGATATTGCCGCGTGTAGCTCGCTTCTGGTTCGTCTCTCGAGCTACGCTAAACTTTTCACTAAATTCACCACTAAACTCGTCAGTGTCTTCTATTAAACTCTTCTTCCAACTCTTCTGTATCACACTTGTCGCTTGACTGTCTAGAACTGAACTCAACTCTAAACTGCCCGGTAGGCGCGCCTTACGCTGTTTATATACCCGGAAGAATTTTCTAGAACCCATCATTTATCTCTGTCTCTTCCTTCCCGAACCTTCTGTTCAAGAACTTTCGTTTATACATCTATCCCTTTCTAACATCTATCTATCTCTTTCTTTTGTTTATCGTCTATCCCTTTCTTACATCTATCTGTCTCTGTCTTTCGTTCATCGTCTATCCCTTTCTAAATATATCCGTCCTTGTCTTTTCCTTCTAGAATGTTCTAGTTTTTTCTAAAAGTTTCTAAAACTAACTAGATGGTTCCACCATCACTCGCCACAATACGTTAAAAGTCATCATTGTCCTTATTCCCCAGTAATGTGAATACTGGGTTTGGCCATTTTAAAGTGTAGAGGGAGTATTCCGAAACGTTCTTGTATCTGAAGACAACATCTTGTTTTTATAATTGCATCGCCCGCTATTGGTGATCTTTGAGTAACCATTTTTTTTAAGATGGGAAATCCATGTACGTATTCCAAGCCGTCTGAGGAACAGCGGCGCTGTACTGTGGGACTCGCCAGCCAGATGGGCTGCGGAATAGACACGCAGCGCGCGAGCGCATCGTGCGCTGCCAAAAAAAAATCTTTGTGGCCCTCGGGGACTGCCGCGGTAAAGCTATAGCTTAGCATTTTTTATCAACTTATGCAATTATAATTATTTATTTATTTTTTATTTATGCAGTATTTTTAAGCTATCGCTCATTTTCTTTCACTATTTTTTCATCACTTTCTTCATTAATAAATGCACTTTGTTTATTCATATTTAAAACACTTTATACACAAATTTTACGCTATTCACTAGCAACTGCTATTCTCTGTTGTACGTACGTACACCTATGTATATAATATATACCTACATGTATACTTACGGGGCGCACATGCGGTGAGTGTGGCATTATAAAGATATAATAGATACCTATATACTTTCTCATAAACAGCTGCTTACGTATTCGTCCGATTTCGGAGCAGCTCGTCTCGATCCGTGCGAGCTTCGTAGAGTCGTACCATATACATACACGTTAAGCGAACGCTCGGCCAAACGGCGGAGTGGGTGGTGTTAGGTTTTATTTTCGTTACGGAATTTCTTGATTCGGTCGCCGCGCTCAAAGCCCGCGATAAAAGCTATGCAATAGCTTAAAATGAGCACGATGTTTTATCTAATTTAACAGACGGTTTTAATGATACTGGCATGTAGGTACGTACGTGTTGGAATCTAGCACTAAGGGCACAGCGGGAACTAATCAAGAGCAAACCGAAAAAATAACAGTCCTGCCTGGTTTGGCCATTTTGAGCCCTGCAGAGTCTACGCCCCGTGCCTGAACACCGGTGGCACCGCCCTACTTACGGCACTGATAAGGGCGTCATATAAATCTTTCTAATGTTGCCACGCAACATTTAATTTATATAAATACAAGCTTTCATATTGTTTTTACTTGCCATCCAGTCGGCAAGATTTTATTTATAGTCCAGCTCTACTTATTTACAATCAAAGGACCTCGACATTTAACGTAGAGACGTACATATGTGTCTGCGAAAGTAAAAGCTCTTTGATCGTCCATGTTTCTGATGTCTCTAACATCTTTAGTAAATATAGGTACAACTTGCGTAGTTCAAAGGAGCTGAGTACAAAGGATATCTTGACGTGTTAGGTCTTTATATCTTCTGTACGTACTTTAAAACGAAAGAAAATTTTGTTTATTTAAACTTACTTTAATGGAAATTCTAACATGAAGTGGGTTATAGAAAAAAACGTGTGCGTCTCGGGACGGCCGACAGAAATGATATCTCAAACTAATCTAAGTTGAAAGTTATTAAATATTGAAATTGTTTAACTTGAGAAAAGTTTATGTTATTACTTAAATTTTATATACGTATATCATATTAATAAATATGATAATGTAAGGAAAGGTTATTTATTAATAAAATCTTTTATTGATTATAAAATATATTTTAATTTTAGTAACAATTCTTGAATATGTGCATTAGAATTTTGGGTGTGTTCATTATTAGTATCATTATTTAATCTAATTACCAAAATACGGCTAGCGCTGTGGGTTAGAGTGAGAGAGGAGGAGCCTGCCTTATACCGCTGCCGTATCCGTGAAAGAAAGGGAAGCCAGATAGACTGGCGCCGTAACGCGTTACATAACGAAGTGGTTTACCCTCCTATAAGAGGTTATAACTTCAAAAAAGGTGGTTTAGAGTTCCTTCTAAAGTTTCTAAGCTAAGCTATTCCATTATTAAAAACCATTGATTGCAAACATATTTATTTTTCAGATTTGACAGATACATGACAATTACACAAAGACAATTCAAGGATATGACGCACTTAACCATAGACACAATCATTAGCCGTTTCTGTTTATCGTGGCCATACTAGCGGAAGCGATTCTTTTGCAGTTTGGCTGCTATGTCACGGACATGAAGACTGTCACAGATGCGGGAGTTCCTGATGCGGTCTCTACACATCAATCGCAACATATTCATCTTCGTGACACGCAGCTTTTACTCGTGTCTATTATGGCACTTATCCGTGCAGGAGCGGAGAAAGAATACATTTTCCTGCGGCCGGGTGGCCTCTCGTAAGAGGCGACAAAACAACCCACAGGCAGGTGGTAGGCCATTTGCCCAATTGGATAGTTACCACCTCTGGTCTAAAGTATGTCGCCATGATAACCTTGAGTTGTGTTCCGGCATTAGTGATCAAGTTCCAGTCTCCCTTAAGACAGCAGCAGCGCAATTGTTGCACAAATTCATAGGTGGTAGTAACCGCTTTTCATCAAGTGGGTCGTCTGCCTGTCAGCTGAACTCCTGTAATAAAAAATAAAATAAAATAATAATGGCATTCTAAAAACATGACGATATATCATACCACAAAACAAGTATCATTTCGGCAAATCTACGTAACCTGACTTACAAGGATTAGATGACACAAACTTTCACACAAAGGCTGCTTTGTCACAGGATATACAGAACACGTGTCACTTCATACTAGGCTTACGAGTGACGTGCTCGGAATAAGAATGAACCAACGGCTTGTGGTTGGCTCTAATTCGATAAACAAAGCTGTTTGTGGGTGTCTGGGTGTTACTCAGCTTAATATATGTAACACTATAGCTCTGAGACTGAATTATTGATAGCATAAACCTATACTAATATTATAAAGAGGTATAGTTTGTGGTAATCTCCGGTACTACATGATTCGATTCTAAAATTCTGTTACCAGTGGAAAGCCACATTATTTCCGAGTGACATCTGCTATAATTGATTGTGATTAATAAATCAAAAAGTAAAAATATTTAACGCCCAGCGAAGTGGGCACGGGAACGCCTGTCAAATATGTTACAGCAATAAGGTTCCACGCAAGAATTGCGTACATCGTCGCAGGAGGCACTGCGAGTGCTTTCTGTGTTTATGAATTAATTAAAGGTTACAAAGCATAATTAAATCTGGATATGCGTGCGTGTGTCGCCCAGTAGTCGTAATTCGACCATAATTAATTTAAATTATAAGTTTGAACATTATTAAGGTTCTGTTGTCAAAGAGTATATCTTATCTTATATATATATATATATATATATATAATGAAAATGGTGTTCGTTTGAGGCTCAATCACGCTTAAACCACTGATCGTATCGACATGAAACTACCACCATTCGATGCGAAATTTTTCCTAGATGGTTTATGGCTATCTATCTATATAAGCAAAGTTTGTTTTCTTTGTCCGAGGTAAACTCGAAAACTACTGGACCGATCAGCATGAAACCACAACCATTCGACGTGGAATTAATCGTAGATGGTTATAGGCTATATATATTTTTCAAATTCTATGAGCCCTTTGCCATGTTTTCTCGATTTGTTTGTTTATTAATTTATTTGAATAAGGCGGTACGAAGTTCGCCGAGTCAGCTAGTACTTCTATAATCACAGATTTCGCCAAGGCTTCACTGTTAATTTGACTTTAACAATAAACAAAAGAGTAAATATGCGCGATTGGTCGTGTGTCAAATACATTGTAGTGTGTGTAATGTTTTTGTTATTGATTTAAGGTATGGTATTTTTTATGCATAATTCAAAAAAAAATATTCTGTACGCGTTCCCTATATATAAAATATAAGTGTGCGAAATTTCATACTCCTCCGTCCGCGCAATTCTCGTAAAAAGGGGTAGAAAGTTTTTGCTTCATGTAGTAATATAATGGTACCAAATACCTATATCACAGAAGTGACATTGCGGCAATGTTTGTCAGGCGTAATTGTTTGGTGCAGGAATTTAGAAAGAATACTTATTTCTGCGGCCGTGTGACGAGTCGTACGTAAGGTACGCGATGGCAAGGTAAAGCCAGATACTAGGCTTGCAGCAATGTAGCATTTATTCATCTATGTGGCTACCAGCCCTAATCTAAAATGCCATGACATCCTTGATATTGTAGTTTTCCATGCACATATTCATTCGGACCGTAAAAATATACATATCTAATAATGTCAGAAGGTGTAGTTTTCAAATCTATATGTCTCTAATTCTATAAAGAACGGAAAACTATGAAGTTAAAAATTGTTAAAATAAATTTCAATTCCAAATAGCCAGGAACTGTATAATTAAGCGAACCAAGTTAAACAAGAACGCAAGTGTAAGTTAGCGGGAACATAGACCGACTTGTTCCAAGCACTACTTGGTAACTTGGCACCTTATGAGGCCCCTACTATGAAAAACAGTTTAAATTCGAGTTACATTTCTGGAGTTCGAAGAATTTTTAAAGCACCAGATGTTACAGGTCGTGTAACTACTCAGTTTTAACGATTATTATTATTCCAAGTATTGATTTACATACGTAAATACATGTAATCATACCTGTACCCAATTCGGGTATACAGAGTCGATGGTCCTCCACTTGCTACGATCTTGGTATACACCTATTGGTTCATCTATTTTCATTAATCTCTTTACAGAGACATGTTTGTTATAGGTGCCTCTTACCCTTAGATCATATAATGTTATAACTCAATGTTCTTACCTGACTATGTTTCGAAATATCTGCGATATAATCATGGTTCGAATAGGTCGACCGGCACCAATTCTACTATCCACACTGTTGTTATAAACTTGTTTTGTCAACAAGTGTTGTATGTGCATGACTATCGTTCCAGAATACATGGCACTGATACATAGAGTCATAACTTTATAAACTAATTGTCACAAATACGACGTACTTACAACGGTGCACGGTGCACGGAAATCATCGTGATAAAACCTGCACTCGAGATACCAGATGTGTCAAATTATTTGGTGTTGTTATAAGTAATATTAAGTATAAACTAATACAATAAAAGAAAACTTAACTTACTTATATTGTATTCTACCCATAGTCAGCCAAGAATTAATTAATTTAATTTAAAAATTCATGACAATATCTTTCCTAGTCTGAAATTATATTTGTATTTTCGATTATAAAGTGAGTTCTCTTAGTAAAACGCTTTGAGTATACTATTGTCAATTTGCCAAATTTAGTTGTCTGGTTGCATTGAAGTGTTTCTTAACAACATTGTCAGTAAATTTAGTTAAACTAACATATAGTGTCTATGTATGTATGTAAAAGACACTACTCGTATACTGATTTTTGTAAAGCTTGACAGACTCGATATTGCTTTAAGTTTATTTTCTTTATATATATAGTTATGTATAAATTCCCTGTCACAGTGTTTGACCGCGACGATCTCCGAAACCACCCAATCGATTTTTTTTTTAAATTTTCTGGATTTGTTCCAACTTAGGACATTGTTTTAACTTTTCATTATTAATATTTAAGTTACCATTGTTTTAAATTTACTTCTCGAATGTTAATGGGAACTTGGGTCAATTATAAATCTTATAATTAAGTGGAGGTAGGTGGATCTGAAAACCAGCGCTGTGTCGGGTCTTCTTGAAACAGCATAATGCCGAGTTGTCGGCCTCATTGCCGTGAATGTTATGTACACTTATTTCAAAATATTTTGTGTTCTTTAAAATACTTATGTCTTTACGTCTTACATGTAAATCCAAAGCTTCACGTTTGTTTTGGTTTGCTCTGCATTCATTCTCGGCAATAAATATACTTTTTGAAGTTTTTTGAAGTTACTAGTGTCACAAAAAAGCGTTAAGGCCGCGTGGTGACCCCCTCCAGAAGGCATATCACGTGCTGAGAGGTTCCGGATCGAATTCTGATTTTTTTTGATAAAATAAATTGTTTAAATAAAAAATGAATTTATTAAATTGTACCTAACCTAACACACAATTTGCAGTAAACCTGCGAAAAATCGAAAGTGTGTGTGGGCCACATAGGAGAAGTATCTTCAATGAACAAGTGCCAAAACGAATCGCGACAAAATTTTAACTTGAAGTTTTACGGGCAGATTGTTAATGTACTTGTCCAGTTTAACCTGCCCGTAAAACTTCAAGTTATATAGTATAGTCCCAGTACACATTTCGATATGTTCCTTTTTTGTTTCTAGAAATGCAAATCGTAGGTACGTCTAAGAACACAAATGGGGCGTATTTTGAACATAAATAAATAATTAAATCTTTATTATATAACCATTACAACATTATTGTGTTACAAGTAAAAGGTACAAAAAAGAGAATTTTCAAAGAAACGCAAGCTATGAAGTAAGGTGTTGGAAAGACCCCGCAGTAGGAACAAACCTGTGTTATAGTTAGCATTGGCAGCCATCCGATTGCAAGAACTCAGTTTATGAATTGGCTTCTAGTAACTTACCAGCCGTTGTACACATACCAGCATTTGCGGACTTCCATGCGGATTGTTCAGCGTCGACATTCCTGGTGTAATATTAGCATACCTTGTTATTAGGTATCAACGCTCAAATTATGTTTACCGATTACATACATGTATATTATGTTAAATTTTATGGATATGTGTATATTATTTACATAACGCTATATCTGTATTTAAAATTTGTTTTAGTCATATATTTAGGAATTATAAATAAATAAATAAATAAATAAATAAAATGTTTTAAGTTTTTAACTTGAGCAATAAAAGAAAATGTGTGTGTGTGAAGTTCACACGCAGTAGAAGTGAAACAAAGTATGCGGGTGGGAGGGATTCTAAATTTTGTGACGTCACATTTCATATATTATATCGTTATAATATATTTAAGCCTTAAAATACGAAATTAGAAGTATTAACCACAAACTACAAAACATTTCAACTCTATCTGTATGAGCAATAGTGTTTAAATGATTAAATATAATATATTCTATCTTAATCTTATTCTCTCACAGGCTTAGTCCTATAGATGTATATGTTTATCTGCTTTTAGGGTCGCTTTTTATTTCATCGAGTTCCAAATCACAACGATTCTAAAGAAGTTTCACTTCAAAAATCTAGCAAGAAGCTTACTGACTCCAACTAATAAGCGTAAAATAAATATTTTCTACGTCTTAAAGTCGCTGTCAATCTATACATACATATAAATAAAATTCGAGTGTCTGTTTGTAATATTGAAATAACCGATTTTTACTACATGCATATGAATATTTAAACGGTACAATTTTTGTCTGTTTGTTTGTTCCGGCTAATTTCTGAAATGGCTTGACCGATTTTGACGGGACTTTTATTGGCAGGTAGCTGATGTAATAAGGAGTAACTTGGGCTACTTTTATTTTAGAAAAATTCTTTTATTTTGGAATTATGACGATTTTCAATCACCACGCGGGAGAGACCGCGGGGCGCAGCTAGTTGAAACATTAAAATTACTATATTTCGCAAATTTGGTGTTGTTTCTTTATGATAAAATAACAATTTTACAAAAGTTCCGTCTCTCCCAAAATGGCTACTCAGCTTATATAAGTCGATATTACCCCGCAAATTGGTAATGCACTGGAACCTTGTCACATTAACATTCACCTGACGTCATCCGCAACTCGATATGTCCACGTACTCGCCGGCCAGTGATGCTAACAGCACTGAGTGTTCGGCTACGGTTACGTCACCAAAATGGCGGCCAGGCGCAATAGCAATTTGCGGGGATAATATCTGATGATATTATCTCTCTTCGAGTAACACTTGGCCGGTTTCTAACTCATTTTTATAGCGCCTACTATAGAGTTATTTACATATTATATGATATTATTTAAATTCTCAACACAAATCAACTTACATAAATCAATTATAATAACTTATGTATTTTGAAATATATATACATATATATATGACTATGTATATAATTATGTATGTATTTGCATATGTAATTCTTAAATTATTTTGAATATTTATGTATCTATTGCCTTTTTGCTGCACCACCTACATCGCATAATTCAAATTTCTTTGATTTTTAAGTTGCCTGGAAGAGATGGCTTTGAGCGATAAGGCCGCCTATTGTATTGCATAGAAAATATTCTAAATATGGTCTGTTTTGTAATTGTATATTTTGCTGTGCAATAAATAAAGTGTTATCTTTCTCTCTCTCTCTTTAAATCAACTTAAAATTATCGCACTCAACGTTGCGTCAACTCGCTCCGAATATTAATAGGACCGGTCCAGTTTCATCAGCGGATCTTTGTACAAATGAATTGAATTAACACGGACGCGCTGTGAATGGAGTTCTGTGCGAAATCGCTGCTAATTATACCGGAGAAGGGGAAACGCTTTCAAAGCTCCGACACCCTGCGATATGCCATTAGGGAATGCGCTATTAACTGGCAGAACGGAATTAATTATCATTAAGGAATTTTAACAATCGATAAAGGTACTGCAGCATATCTATATATTATACGTGAAGCAAAAACACAGCAAAAACTTTGTACCCATATATACAAAAATTGCGCGTACGGAGCAGTGTGATATTTTGCACACTTATATCGCACAGAATGCTATTTTTTTTTAAACAATGTATAAAAAATACATTAAATTAATAAAAAAACATGACACACACACTACCATGTATTTGACACACACACATATATTCTTTTGTTTATTATTACCGTCAAATGAATAGTGAAGCTTTGGCGAAATTTGTGATTATAGAAGCATAGTCATTGACATCAGAACCTTAATAATGTTCAAACTTATGACCACGGGCGACCACTAGTATACATAGATAAGAAAGAATTTTTTTTACTGGTTGTTGTGATTGGTAATGCCTACTAATTAGTACCTCTCTCTTGACTCCAATTGTGCGTGTCGAACAGCGGGAAGTAAATGAAAGTCCGTATACACTATTTGTCTTTTACTCGAAATAAAACCCACACAATACAAAGTGATACGTAACACACTCGAGGGCTGACGGGGGGCGACCTGAGCGACAGCGCTTCAATATTCGAACATTACAATTTTCGCTGAATTGCAACTGTCGCCGGCCGCCACACTGGTTTGCTGTAATAAAATGTAATAAACAATAAAACGTCAAAAAACAAAAGAAAAACAACTTATAGATCCAGCTACGTAAAAGATTATATAAATTTAATTTTTCTTTTATATCGTATGGACTAAGAGCCCGTGATCGCCAGTCCTACCACATAGTATTGTTACTTGCGAGCGGGGGTACGCACTTTTGGATTGGAAGAAAACACCAGTTTTTAATTTAAAAGCTTTTATTGACTTACACAGCCGCACGTAGTACCTCTCTGCAGGGTTGCCCCTATACGCATGACCAACGATGCACAGTCCCGACGATAAGTTGTCACACCCTCAATACCGTTGCCGATATTGCGTAGACCACCTCCGATATTATCGTGGGTAGCTCGCTTCTGGTTCCCCTCTCGAACTACGCTACACACCTTCTTCGCGTATCTGTCCACCAGACTTACTAAATTTCACCACTTAATTCGTCTCTATAAACCTTCTCTAATAACTCTTTAGTATCGCACTTGTCGCTTCACCGTCTTAGACTGAACTCAACTTTAAACTGCCTGGTAAGCGCGCCTTACGCTGTTTATATACTTGGAAAAATTTTCTAGAACCCCTCTATCTATCTCTGTCTCTTCCTTCCCGAACCTTCTGTTCGGGAACTTTCGTTTATACATCTATCCCTTTCTAACATCTATCTATCTCTTTCTTTCGGTCATCGTCTATCTCTTTCTTTCGTTTATCGTCTATCTCTTTCTAAATATATCCGTCCTTGTCTTTTCCTTCCAGAAATTTCTAGTTCTTTCTAAAAGTTCTAAAACTGATTTACGCTGCTGGGCAGTTCCACCCTCAGTCGCCACAGTATAAATGCTAAAAAAAATATGTGCAAGCGCCCTACAGCAGGTAAGAAGGTTTGGATATTATGAATCTCGAACCGTGGTGGCTTTGACAGGTAACAGGTAGCAAAGGTGAGCATAATTGCTGCCCAAAAACATAGCATAATGCGCGTTTTAGCGTTTATACTATCTGGTAGGACTGGCGATCACGGGCTCTCCATCTAGTATGTTGTAGTCTAATTACCTATTAATGAATCAGTGTAGATGCAAGGTACAATTTCAAAATGTCTAGTCTGTCAAAAGAATGTTTTGTATAAGTAATATAATTTTGCATGCTTGACTTGATTACCTTCAAGAATACAAATAAGTCGGGCAAGTGAGTCACAGTCCACGATTTTTGAAAGATTCCGTTGACCGTGTTTGTCAGTTATCCACCGAACCGTAACAAAACATTAAATAGAAAATAGCTCGTATCTTAAATAACAAACAACTTTATGACCTTATTTTTCGAAAAATGATCTACTATATGCAACTTTACAGAAATTGGTTAAATAAAGTTAAAATATGATTTTGCTGATTACTGTAATATATATATTACTATGTAGGATACTAAATAAATGATTTATAAATCATCAAACTCGTATATTAATTAAAACACAAATATTACAATGCTCGTCTCACAATCCATCTATCAACAACTCAATGTGACGGTAAATTTTTTTCCAACGCCCATAAAGAAATTTCACTTCAAAAATATTTTGAAAAATTTGAAGTGAAACATCTTTAGAATTGTTTTGATTTGAAAATCGATGAAACTAAAAAGTGACACTAAAAAGAGATAAACACAAAATTCAACATTATTTAATTCGAAATAATACACACTTATCTTTACTCGTCAGTATTAATTATCAATTTAAATAAAACTTAAAAGATTTCAAATGAATTTTAGTTCTATATGTGTATAATTAAGGCAGATATTCTTTTATACATAGATCAAAGCTCGATCGGCACGCCACAAATTTAAATGGATGGTATAAAATATGAATAATATGAACGGTCGGTAAGGTATAGGAACTGGACATTATAACTGAAAATAATTAAATGAACAGAATAGACTTGCCACAAGCTACCCACTTACATGTGGACCTTGAACATCTCAAAACAATTATTCTAATCAAAACCGCGATGCCTGTGTTTAAGAAACCGGTATGTTCTATTTATAATATCTTTTAAAGTTTTTGCATCAATAATTTCATGACACATCATCAAGTTTTGACGACCTTCCAAAATGCAGAGACCGTTTCAAGTAATTAGTGTACATTAATTTTAGAAGATTTTGTAAACATTATGATCGTACGCAAACTATAGACGACTTTTTGTAGATTGAATGCATTATGAGAACAAGATCAAATAATTATTATAACAAAATCCTGTTCTGAACTGGTTCTATATAAAAAGGTAAATTAAGTAAAAATGGATTTATAGTCACTCCAACCTCGGACAGGTCGCATCAAGATGAGAGGTCTATTTTATTTATTGGTTGTGTTAAGTGTATTAAGTGGAAGACAGGCAGCACCGGATCCTAAGCCGAATAATAATAAAGAAAAAAGTGCTCGTCAGCTTGACGACGAAGATTCTGTAATTATTTGTGGCTATGAAGACGATCAACTTGATACTCATGAGAATTCTTTTATCAAATTCGCCATGAATTCCTATCAACGCGTTCTAGATCAAGCAGGCGGAAATTTTGTTTACTCTCCCTATTCTACTTGGCTGTCCGTGGCAGCTATTGTAGAGGGGAGTGAAGATAGACAGAATCTCGATGATATTTTAGGCCTTCCGTTAGACTGGTGTGTCAGGAAGCGATATGAGAAAATTATTCTCGATGTAGAGAAGCCTAGCAGTGATGTTAACATATTGAGAACTCGCGCTTTCGTCATGGATGACAATTTACGACTCAGGGAACCTTGGCAAGCCTTTGTGCCGGATCACCTTCACCAAAATTTAATAATTGCACCAATAAATAGTGAACCAATAACAGCAGCATATGCGATTCGTCAGATAATAAATTTCCAATTTCAAGAGCTAGATCTGAGCGGGAACTCAGTTTTATTAGACTCCATGGATTACGCAGGATTGTGGAAAACATCATTTCCTGACTTGTTGAACAAACAGCCATTTTACGATAACAGTGGAAACCAAATAGGTTGGGTTGATATGATGAAGACTAAAATGCGTGTAAAGATGACTTACGTAGAGGAATTAAAGTCAAAATTTTTGGAATTACCAGTAGGCAGAGATGGTTATTATAGAATGTTGATTGGGTATACGAATGAAAATGTAGATTTACTAGAACTGTACAAAAATACCAATGTAAATTTTACAAGAATTACAGACAGTCTGAAAGAAAGTAGTATCCCTATGGAGATTCAAATACCAAGGTTCAGTATTCATACAGAGCTGAATATGAGAAATATTTTAGAGGCTATGGGGGTGACCAGCATCTGGGCAGAACCCTCGGTGACAAGGTAAATGATTATATAGTATTTATATTTTTTGATTCCTTCTATATGTGAGCGATAGTTTGAGTTTTTGCCGAACTCTTGAATCGTCTCATTTGTAACTGCTTTATATTCATAAATAAATCTAATAATAATTTAATAAAAGTTAAAATAGTAAAAAATTATGAAATACAAAATCCGGCCACGCCTGTCCAGCGATACGTTTTTTTCAATGTTTACCGTTACGGCTTAGAGAGTATATTAGTAGATATACAGCGGCAGGGTGGATAAAAGTCTATAGAATATTTTCGTATTGTCCAAGTCCGTAACAGTCCATTAGCTGTGTGAAGGGTTCCGTAGACGAACGTTTATTGCTTTTGTTAATAGATTAGAAGACCATAAAAAAGCATTTAATTTAAACAATTCCCAAGCTCTGAATAGAACGAAAGTTCGACTATATATTAAGCAATAAAACCGTCCTCGTATCATATTTTGATAAACACATGATGTTTTGCATACTTGTAGGTTGTTAGTTTTATACATTGACCATGAAAATTAATATAACTACGTCAATGACCCATCGCATTGATATCCTTTTAAATTATTAAGGTTTTTAAAACAGATGTCAATATGGTCCTTGAATATAGTTTGAAGCGGTTTGTGAAACTAACGAGCGTCAAATCTAATCTATATAATAGGTACATGAAGAGAAGACTTTGTCCCCTTTTTAGAGTTCCGTGACCATTTTGGCAAAACAAAACCATTCTGAAATTCAAAATTGAATCTTATAAATTACTTATTGAATGTGATGAGTATGAGTGAGTTTTCCACCACTTTGGAAGAAATTTAGTTACTTTTAAAGAAGAAGCAGCGACACCAACTTCCCAGCAACATTTCTTCACTTATAATTACTATATGTACAACCGTAATCTTTTTGGAAAAATATTATTTTGAACTAATTAACAAAGTAATTTGTATGATTAATTACTAGAAGCACTTGGCAGTGATCGCATTATTCCCATTCGGTGCGGTCGTCCAATAAAATCTTTCGTCGTCTAATAAGTCTTCTCGCCCACACGTTACTTTACAATTTTTTTTACTTGTTTACTGAAAGTTTTTGTAACTTTTGTGGGATTTTGTTGAAGAGATACTTAAAGTACTAAACAATGTTACTTAATAACCTTTTTTAACAAAAGTCGATAGGTAGCGAGATCTTAACTCCCAAAGTTGTGCCCCCCTGTATTAAACTATGAGGTTGGAAAATTCTGAAAAAATCAAATTTAGTATAAAGAATCATAAATAAGCACATTTAACGAAAATGGTTTGAATAATATATGTTTAGTAGCCTTTGACCTCGTGATAGCGTAATGGCTAGCACAGGCGTTCCAAACTCAAAGGGCGCGGGTTCAATCCTGGCCGGAACGCATGCACCACTTAGTCAGTTTTCTGATCTAATGTGCTTATTGTTACAATTACCACGTGCTAATAACGGCGAAAGAAAACATCGTGACGCAACCTGCACATCGAGATGAGCGATGCGTCAAACCTGCCAAGCCGCCTTGGACAAGCGTGGCCGGAATACTGTTCGTTCTCCCTATAATTGGAGGCCCGTGACCAGCTCTAGAACATTAATGGGCTTATATTATATAATTTTTAAATTAAATGCGTTTTTATGAGTCCGTAAGTAAATATTGATAAATATCCCCTAGAGGTTCAATCTACTGAACCCTGTACACAGACTTGTTCGCAGATTGACAAAAGTTCATCCAATTTATTTTAGGATTCTCTAGTCAAATTATAAAATCAATCGATGTTTTTCATATCGAGAATTAATTGTGCGTGTGTACACGCACTTAACTAATTCTTTGAATATGCTTTAACCGGATTATAGGAACAGCGATCTTGTTGATGTGTGAGAAATGCCTGTAGTCATCCTTGACCTAACCTTTTATAGATTATGTAAGATTTTTTAATTTGTCAGAATAAGGCAAAAGCGCGGTTTGTATAGCAGTTATTTAAAAAAAATATAGTATATCAGTTACTGTATAAATAACATGATACTACATTTTTTTTAAATATCGTCTAAATGCGGCTAAATCACCCTGTCGCAATTATTTATTTTACTTTTGACGTTTGTACCCCATCAAGTCGCATATTTTTGACAGTAAACTTCACATGTCACAGTTGTCATGTCAGTATCATCTCATGCATAAAATATAAACTAAGTTCATTGTTCAGCGAGAATAGCAACCCTCGATCGATGACAGATGATTTTTTTTAATGAGCTGTCATTCATTCACTTTTTAAAAATTGGCTCCAACGCACTTGGTCATTCATTATAATGTTGTAAAAGCTGTGGTTTTTTCTGTTTCTGTTACGAAATAAAATAATTCTTGTAATCAAAAGACCTATACAATTTATATTAATAACGAGACTTCATCATATCAGTACATTAGAAGTCATCATATCTAAATTTAAACGTAATTAATATTTTTGAAATGAAAATGTTTTAATTAAAAGTTAATTAAAACCACAGCATGTATTTAGACTTAACAAGTAATACTTCCTTTTATTTCATTTTTAAGTATGAAAATATTATTATGAATTACACAGCTTCTTTATTATGCAACACAGTATTTTAAGCAAATGATATGGAAATTTATTGACAAAGAAACACCATTTTTATATAAAATCGATTTGGTATTGTTTTAAGGCATACAGCATCACGATTGATCAATGACTTACCGTCAAATGTAAAATAAACCGTTGGAAAGAATATAATAATTCCAATGTAGAATCATAACATAGCCTAATACCTTGAATTATTTCTTTCACGCATAGGCACATATCAGATCCCCCAGCGCTTCCAAGCGCTTACATCCAACGGACGACAGTCTCCATAGAGACAGCTGGAATCGCTCCACCTTCAGATCTTCCTGGACCTGCACCCACTAAGGAGAACTTTGTTGTACCAGAACCCGCACCGGTAGAAGAGGACACAGGACTAGACGCAGTTATCGGACGGGATTTCATTGCTAACAGACCAATAATATTTGGATTATTCGATGCGAAATTGTATACATGCCTCTTTGTAGGAAGTTTCTCTTTACCTACTTATGTTTTGTAAACTTGTAAAGTCTAGTTAGATAGAGTTTACACTCATATGAAAAAAAGTAATTAAGTTATAACCTGACTAAATACAAAAAGGCTTCATAAGCTTTAAAAATGCGATAGGCACTGATAAATATATATTACAAATAATTTAAAATAAAATACTGCTTATTTTTTCCAAAATAATGTTTAAGTTCCTTTTCCTAGTCGAATATGCTAATAGACCTTAGACATATACCAAGGTTAAAATAAGATATTATCTAAATTATGAAGTTCATACGTAGATATTGAAAAAACTCTATTAACCATGTTAGTATAAGATTCAGAATCGAAGAAGACTCGAATACTTCAAACACAAGTGGCTTGTCTGCCACAAATTCGCGACCCATAACAGGATGGAGACCTGTTTCAGGATCAAAACCTGGTGGAATTTCCACCTCTTTTGGAATGTCTTGAACGGCGTTCACTCCAGCAGTGACTGAGTGTCGAAACTCACCGATACACGTTGAACATAGCTGGTAGGGAAAGTAGCAGGGTCTGATATCTTTTTGGAAGAATAAATAGACTTTGGCGGCGCGACCTCTAGCGATGTTGGATAAACTTCACTTCAAACGTCACTGCGGCTGCCAACTCGCCAGTAGATGGTGGCTGGAATTTTTGAATTTTCGAACGTCCATAAATAATATTTAATAACTAGTCGAATAAATTATCTCTGAATCGGCCCTTAATCTAGTAAATAACGAATAATAAGTGTTGTATTAAGTGGAAGGACTGAGAATAGGTTAAAAGGCGGCCGGGTTCCCCTGTGTTTGGTGTCGTGGATTTTATTTTATTTTCTTTTTTTATCTCAGATTTTATGTTGCCGTACTTGTAAGGAATATATAGAAAGCCAAAAAAATTGTATTTATAACTATAACATTTTATATTTATAACTATAACAATATTTTCTATCCTTTTATTGCGCTCTGTCTTATTGAATATGCACTGTTTGCGACAACTCCATTAATTCTTCAAAGTCATTCTGTAACGTAATTCTGTATAAAACTTAAAAAAAAGAACTTAAATATAAATAGAAGAAGAGAAATATTTATAAAGAAAAACAATTTTATGCTAGACGTGTTGCTGGGGAGTTTCTTGCCGCTTCTTCTCCTTAACAGCAATAACATGTTGCGAAGCGGTGTACATAGATTTGGAAGTAAAATTAAATTTTAACCTATATGTATGTCTCCAGTGGAACTTATTTTGAATAAAAACTTTTGAATTTTGAATTTGATCTGACGGACATAATATGATAAGGTGAGAGGGCCGTTCCAGTGGTTGTCGTATGAGTTTGTCTTGATTCTCCGGAATCGCATAATTTGGTTTAATATCACCGTAATTAATTTTGGGTTCGAACGCTGATTTATCATAGCCCCTACGTGTTAAGGCTATTTACACATCTTAACAGACTTTGAAGACCTTTCTTTTTTGTCCATATATAGAACTCTTTTTTGGAACATGTTACATCGACATATATATACCACCTAATGTATATGCTCGAGCAGAACAACAGACATGCAGAACACCCATACTAATTTATAAATGCGAAACTAACTACGTCTGTCCTTTATGCTTCAAAAAAACCATTGTGTCTATTTTGCTAAAATATTGTGTACAGGATGGTAACTATCAGCGGGGCAATAAGCTAAAATAATAGTCTTTGGACACTAGTCATAACTCTTCGTGAAATTTGTGATCCCATTGGCAATATTTTTGCGATTACCAATTTGCACTAACTTTTTTTATGCCAATCGATAATGTTTCTAATACTGATCAAAAACATCTACGGGACATGTAATCTCACTACCGAGACTGGAGATATATCTTCTATCTCGGAAAATCAGATAGTTTCCAGCATAAAATAAAGGAGGTATATATTCCGGGGGCAATAGCACCTAGATAAAACTGCGTTGCTTGCTTGATTGCTCTCTAACAATTAATCTATCTCTCATTTGCACAAATTCTGCTTACGAAATTAACCGAGGCATCGAAACTTGTTCTCAACCAGTATCTCTTTTTTCTTTCACCATATCCCAATTTCTTGGTGGTGGCACAATATGTCGTTTCTTTCCACACTCCTCTACTCTGAAAACACAATCCATCCATCTTTTTTTGGTCTACCTTTACATCTGTACCCATTCATCTAGTAGTTTAACATTCTTTTTGTCACGTGACTTTCATCCCTCCTCATTATATGCCCATGCCAACTTAGTCTTCTTCATCTGAATTTTTCAGTGACGGGTGCAACTTTCAAAGAGGGGATCTTTATCTACTCATTTCTCAACTTATCCGTTCTTGTAACACCACACATCTATCTCAGCTGAGAGGTCAAATATATAAGTCTATCATACGCCCAGTATGATAGACTTATATATTTGACCTTTTAGTTTCAGTGGCATGTTTGCACTCAACCAGTATCTCTCTTATATTTTGGTATATAAAATTAAAATAATTTATATTATGTTTTCACGGGCTAAAGAGCCGGTTTAATTTGATTAATCCTGACCTTTCGATTACGTTACAACTCACTGTAAACACGTCATTGATTGAATAGCGCTGTTACCTAGGAGAATCATTAAACAAGTATGCAAAGCGGTGTTTGAAATGAAATTAAAATGATTTTCACAAAAAGTGAATGCACATCTGCCTGCCATAAACTTGGTTTATTACCTTTCCCCACATTTGGACTTCTTTTGTTTACTTTGTGTTTAAAATTTGTAATTAAGAAAAACATTCTATTATTATTGTACTTGTTTTATGGCTGTCATTAGGCAGGTGTGTCAAACTAATTCTTATTGTTATTGTTTTGCGTCGAGGCATATTGTATTTGTACAGAATAAAAGGAATGCCCGAACAGAGGGGTGGGGCAGTCAAGCGACGATTACGATACAAGCAAGATGTCCTCATTGATAAACGATATAGTGACGGACTTTGCGCGTGTTATTGAATCGTGCAGTTTATACTGGTTGTGGCCGGTTATATTTTTACCTGTGTTATACGTGTTTGTATAGTTCTATTAAATTCTAAAGTAATTCCAACGGCATTTTAATTCGAGTTTTGTAGCTCGTAACAGTATTAATTACCTTACAGTCAGGTAAATAGTCAGAGCGATTGTTAACCTTTGTGCCATAAATAAGAAATATAACAAGTTGCCTGGTGTGTAGAGGATTAAGCCAAAGCGATTATACATGTACGCTTTTAAATTTGCACGTGCATCAATGATAATTGTAAAACGTGGTATAGCAATTTCAATCGGTACTCGGCTTGGGTGTTAAGAGTTCACAACATCTGGCAACGACTCAGGTCACATAACCCCTATGCTACGCCCAATATGATACCTTCATCCATGCGTATTCCCAATAAAACGCAGTATCTACTATTTTGTCCTACCTGGATTCTGGGACTTTACTTCTCAACGTTTTAACTTTTCATTCTAATTTATCTTTACTAATATATAAAGCTGAAGAATTCGTTTGTTTGCTTGAAGGCGCTAATCTCAGGAACTAGTGGTCTAATTTGAAAAATTCTTCCAGTGTTAGATAGCCCATTTATCAAGGAAGGCTATAGGCTATATATCACCACGCTAAGACCAAAAGGAGCGGAGAACAAACGTTAACGTACGAATTAATTAAGAATATTTTTACCTTCTACGTAAACGAAGTCACGGGTTAAAATTAGCGTTAGCCTAAAGTAACTATTCCACGCGGACGAAATCGCGGGCAGAAGATAGTTTTCCAATATGCTTACATAAATATATATTAAAACATATTTGACTGGGGCACAGAAGCCTCATGGGTTTATTCCTGCCGCAGAGTTGTGTAGACTTGAGTTATGACACATAGTGCTGGGAAATGGCTGTTCAAAGCGCACTTTGAGCAGCTAGTTCCCAAACTTGTGAATTCCGCGGGCGCACTCTCCAGGCTTCTTTCTAACGTGGGGGGGCCGGGGGGTGCGACGCGGAAGCTTTATTCCGGCATCCTGAGGAGTATGGCGCTCTACGGTGCGCCCGTCTGGTCCGAATCCCTTCACCGCCACAACCGAACCCTGCTGCACCGCGCGCAGCGGGTTCTGGCCGTGAGGACCATACGGGGGTATCGCACAGTGTCGTGGACGGCGGCGACTCTTCTGGCAGGCGAGCTGCCCTGGCGTCTCCAGGCAGACGTCCTGACCAGAGTTCGTCATACCCGGCAGGATGCCCTAGCTAGAGGCCTGAACTTCTGTCAGATCGAAATCGAGACGGTCAGGAAGCGGGAAACCGCTTGCTGCCTCCTCGAATGGTCACGAGACCTCGAACACCCTGCGGCCGGCGGCTTTACGGTGGACGCAATCAGGCCACAGCTGGAGGAATGGGTCACCCGCACCAGCGGAACCCTGACCTTCAGGATGACACAAATACTGACCGGACACGGTTGTTTCGATGAGTATCTGTGTCAGGGCTGCTTGCCTTCTCCGGACTGTCGCCAGTGCGGCGCACCCGAAACGGCGTTTCAGACGCTGGTCGAGTGCGCTGCATGGACGCCGCAGCGTTTCGATCTCGAGGCGCACGTAGGAGCCGTCGGATCGCTCGGCGACTTGGTAACGGCCATGTTGCAGAGTGACGACCGCTGGGAAGCTGCGGTTACTTTTTGTGAGGCAGTAATGTCCCTCAAAGAGGCCGCAGAAAGGGACAGGGAGCGAAGTCCTGCAGGGCGTGCTAACGTCTCTACTCGAGGTCGCCGACCTTCAGCTGGCACCCGGAGAGGCAGGTACGCGCATTAATTCCCTCCCTGAGTTAGGTTCCGTTAACGGGGGGCCTTTAGCTGCTAGGAAAGCAAGGGACCATCTACCCCCGTCAACGAAGTGGGGTGTGTTCTCCCAGGGCACACTCCAAGCACTTTATTGCGCTGGATCGACTGTTGCGTAACTATGTTCTATATCTCAGTACTTCCATCACAAACAAAAGAGCAGGGTCGACAGGGAGGAGGGGGTTTTTAGTGGGTATTGGGGTTGCTCGCTCGTGTAGCAATGCTCGGAGTCTTCCACACTACTCTGTGTCGTCGATCGCGGACGGGCACTGTGAAGAGCATACAATTGCTGCAGTGTTATCGCCCCCGGTCGATGCGTGCCGTTTCCTAGCAACGGCCCAGTTTGTGCGTAAATCGGTGTTAGCATTTTCCCTCGCCTCAAAAAAAAAATGACACAGTGCCATTAAAAAAATAATTTATACAATACTAGCTTCTATTATATGTATAGATTAATGTTATAATCTCTACCTTCTGCTATAGCAACTAAAATAATCCACATATTATTTTCTGAATAGGCGACATGTGACAATGGATGTATGTATATAGAAAGAAAGAAAATTATTTATTGACAAATATATAAATAAGTAAGTTCGGGTGCAATCTTGCAAGTTAAATTTAACCAACTCCCCGGTTTCCGATTGAGCTGAAATTTTGCACGCATATGTAAATCGCGTGACAATACAATAATATGGTGCCATGGAACTGATCTGATGATGGAGTCGGCAGGTGGCCATAGGAACTCCTGTACTAAACAAGATAGACCCGTCGTGTTTGGGCTCGTTTTACTTGTCTTGGCTAGCACTCTGCTGCTACATGATATGCAGGATCTCAAAAGCTTGTATTTAAAAGCCATTTTAAAAAAAGCTTAGAACATTCTTACTCCTGATGTCATATAAGTGATAACTTCCGAAATTGTCATTAAGGCAAAAATATATGAGACGCGGACTTTTACTATCGCATAATGCTCCGTCTGCCGTTCCACATGGCCACATGCCACACGGTCATTAAGTTCGTGGCGAAAACGTCACTAATGACGTCATTAATGGCGATGACACTGCGCTCACAACGACCTATATCAAGAGGTGGGTCGAAGTGGGCGTTGACCACAGAGCATTAATTCACTGTATCGATTGACATTGAAAAAGGTGCGATTTTCAAATCAACCAATGACATTTGTGTATTTCATCGTTGATGTTGTCAACGCTTTATATTATCCCCGCAAATTGATAACGCGCTGGAACCTTGTCAAATTAACATTCACGTGACGTGACGATCCGCAACTCGATATGTACGCGTACTCGCCGGCTAGTGATGCTTACAGTACTGAGTGTTCGGCTACGGTTACGTCACCAAAATGGCGGCCAGGCGCAATAGCAATTTGTGGGGATAATAATCCGATCCACTAGATTTTATTATTGTAACGCCCGCAACCAAGTGGAACGAGACAAATCGCGGTCGTGAACGTGGTCGTTGTGAGTCTCTTGTGGAACGTCGCCTTAGACGAGAACTCCATTTTGAATGTCAATCTCGTTCATATACGAACAATTAATGCATGCCATTTAGTTGCAGACGTATTTATAACAACAACTCAAGTCGTTAGCAAGAAAATTTGAATAAATCAATATATATATGCATAATGACAAGTAGGTGCCTACTTAACTACTACTAATTTACAATATTAATAGCTGTATCCGGCAGACGTTGTCTTGCGTTTAAAAAATAAAAATCTAGAACCCGATTCCAGCGTCATCTACCGGGACCAAATGTTAATCTAAACTATTCTCAAATTCACTTGAACAAACAAAAAATTTCATCAAAATCAGGCCCAGCGTTTAGGAGTATCGCGGCGCCACCTACAGTGGTCTAATCGTTTATTTAAACCATTCCGGGGCAAACTTCAACGTATGTGTTGAAGTTTGTAGTAACATATAAAAAAAAATATATTTAGGGGTGGCCCACCCTAAATATATATTTTTAATTTTTAGATATTTTAGATATATAAAAACGGCCCAAAAACTGTGCACCAAATTTGGTGCACACGCTCCTCACGCCGGTCACGCCCGTTAGTATCGCTTTGACTACTTTACCGGCTGGAGCTCTCAAGAAAAAAATCTTTATACCGTCCTGCGCTATTAAAATGTATCGGAACTATTTTAAAAGAGGAAAGGATAAGGATATGATGTTATTTCAACGAAAAACTTATCATCTTTTTAATGATTTCTTAGTAAAAACATGAAATTTAATTTCGATATTTCCAAGGTTATCGAATTGACTAATGTTGTCACGTGAGAAGTGGAACTTATTTTCCAAAATTTGGGGAGTTTGTTACGATTTTTTTTTGTAAAATATGAATAATTTGAAAAATCTATAGAAAACAGACATGTAATGCTTGTGGGTCCATCCGGTTTTCTTAAACCAGTTTATATTACGTTTTCAATATCCTACGAATCCAATTGTAGCAAATCGTTGGATAAAAGAAATCTGGGAATCGCAAGATGTCCACCACTGGAATCCAAACAAAAGGTCGTTTGTGTTTTCCAATTATTTTGAGGAAAAAGAAAAAACAGGTTTTAGAAAAATTAAAAAAGGAGCTGTGTCAAGAAAGATGTATTGAAATAGCACTACTAATTCAATTATAAGATTAATAGTTATCACGATTCATACACTTCAATAATATTTTCTATTTATTGGTTTTGGAAATGAACCGATTTACCATGAATCTCGACAATACAAACTTATTTTAATACTGTCATATGTATATACTTGCGGTAATGGAAATAAACATAATATACTTTCTAAAACAGAAAATACGGGATATTTTAAGTATCATGCAAGCAAATTTTAAATAACCAATTATATATTGTTGCAGTAGTGCTTGTTTTACAACAAATTAATAAAGAGTAAATTTTTGGTGCTCTAAAATTTTAATTAACTTTTACTGTTTAGTTTCTTCTAATGCAAATTTAGCTATCGCTAAAGAGGAGAAGTAGTGAGAGAGGGGGAAGGATTTTAAAACTTATTTTTTGTATAGCTTTATTTTATGTTAGGTACCTAAAAACATGTAATGAATTTATGGAGATATGGTATATTGACATTTTTTAGTAGATTATAGTCATAATTGAGAAATTATTTTTTTCTATATTCTGTTACCTGTATCTCCATTAATTCCTAATAAATAATAATTTAATATATTGATATGTTAGAAAACAAATTTTAGTTTATGAAATAATCAAATCGTAAAGTTTGAATAAAAACTTTTGGATATGAATATTTTTATTTTAATAATAGCCCTTTTCAAGTGATTTAGTTGCTCTTAAGTCGCTGCATTAAACTATTCCGTGTACTTACCCTTTAGTTCCTACTACTGATATAAATGTACATTACATATAACACACCCAGTATGAACCCATCGAATCATCCCAAGTCCACTATTACAAATTATTTCATTGATTTTTAGGGTAGAATACTCTTTGGGTCATAACTAGTCGTCTAATAACCATCGTGAACATATTGTGTAACACAAAAAGAATTTGCCATTATGGATTCTTTTTTAGAATCGTTAAATTTGTATTGGTAATTAACAGACTTATAAAAATGTATTAATATCTGTACACACATTTAATTGCGAATTAAATTTACTACATACACTAAAATGTGTTATGAATTCATTTGTGCATGTATTTTTTTATGATTCGGTCCAAGACACACAACTTTAGTTGCTAATTTTATAGATTTTTATTCTTCAATTATAGAAGAAAAGCTGAAACCTCTGAGTAATATTAACTTATAACACAAAGAGGGATTAAATCATTACGATCATTGAAACTTTTCACTTATATAAAAAATATTTAATTATAAAATATAAAAAATGGGGTAATATTTTTTAGCTGATATCCCGAAATCACGCAAACATTGATAGTTTTTCTAGAGTGATTATAGCAACCCTTCGCGTTTTCGATGCCGTTTTTGGCGATCTTGTTTGTTCGCAATGCTCTCTCTAGACATGTTATACCTCAATGCATATAGTTTAAAATTTAATTTTACTTCCTAGTCTATGTACACCGCTTCGCAACGTGTTATTGCTGTTAAGGAGAAGAAGCGCCAAAAAACTCCCCAGCAACACGTCTAGCTAAAAATTGTTTTTCTTTATATTCCTTATGCCATTTATATATCCAATAAAATTTTTTAAGTTTTATACAGAAGTATGTTACAGAATGACTTTTGAAGAATAAATGGAGTAGCACACAGTGCATACTTAATAAGACAAATATAATAAAAACTTGAGAGGTGTCAAGGGACACCCAAGGGGGGATGGAACGAAGTTCCTTTCGATTAATTAGTGAAGGTATTGTAATATATTTTTAAAAAAGTTAGTTACAACAAAAATAGCAAAAAGTGTCGTTACAACTTTTGTTCTTAATTCTTTCCGTCTAGCCCCCTTTCGCAACGCGCGATAAGGAACTTCGTTCCAAAACACAATAAGAGGAAAGAAAAATATTATTACAGTTATAATAATGACATGACGTACAATTTTTTTTCTTTAAACAGAGTTGTACATGCCTTTCTACAGTCGAAGATGCACTAAGTCCACAAGTGGGACGTTTAAACGCTGACAAATACTATCAAACGATTTTATCTACTCTTATTTAGCTTGATTGATATCGAATTAGTAACAATCAATAGCGGTCTCACTGATAGGCTCGGGCATTACTATTCTTCATTTGAAAGATTGGATATCCACATGAATACTGACTCAATATACATACTAGACCAGAAAACTGCTTAAGTGGTGCATGCTTCCCGGCTGATTCGAAACGTTTTTATCCAGGTGCGTGGAACCCGGGCGCAGACGAAGAATTTCATTAAAAACATATTGGATTTTCTGATATGACTAACTATACTTAAATATACTACACCTACATATAGCGTCATGTATTGAACATTTTCGTAAAGTATACTTACGGCTCCATCGGCTCGTTTTGTTTCTTAATCGCCGTAGCGTCTCGGCTCAAAACGCTATCTGGCTCGAAGGACCAAAATGTAGCGTATAACATAACATAGATAATAAACTTAAAAGAAATAAAATGACAAATAGAGCCTTTTTACCAACCAAGCCATATTTACTACATCTTGCAGTCAAATGTCACACATACAAACCCAGTAAGTAGTTCTTGAGAAAAATGACTATGATACAAGGACAAACGGACATGACGATTGAAAACTGTTCCGTTTTTGCCAAATGACCAAGAGATCCTTAAGGAAGGGTGGGAAAGGGGCGGGGGGCACCCCAGAGCCCAATACGCTTAAAAAGTTCCTGAATGTATTAAATGCACACTGTTCGTTATCATAGATATAATTAATTGAACTCAACCTGCACTTGTGTATGTATGTATAATTAAAATTCATATTTTATTGTATTAATATTTAGAGGTATGTTGCGCACTGGATACCGACCCAATTTTTCTTTCTTCACATCTATCTCCAGAAGGTTGTCTGGAAGAAATCGCTGTACAACTATTTAAAACGATAGATTTTCTTAAGTTTTCGGCCACTGCAAAGCGGCCGAAACGTCGGAATAAACAAATTCAAATAAATTATCGCGCTTTAAACCTTTAAAACGTAGTTTTATTATATTTAAAATGTTGTTAATACTCATGTAAACAAACTACTCTCTTGTGCGCAGTAAAGAATATTCTATTCTATTCTAAATATGTTCACTTTTCAAAGCCAAATACTGACAAACAAAGAACTAGTAATTAAAAACCTTTTATAGTTTTAGTCAAGATTTCTTTGCTTATAGCAATTAACAGAACATTACTGTTAACCGCAATCGATTAGTGTTGTATAAAAACCAATGTCATCTAGATATGCGTCTTATTAGTATAAAATTTGTGACAATGAAAATATTATTAGTGGTGGTTGTTCTCGCGCTGACACTAAATGTAGGTCCAAATACAGACGCTACATTGACCCCGCTGTTACTAGGGTCCTTGTTGCAGCAACAACAGCAGCAATTGTTGCATCCTGTTTTACCTGTTCTGCATCCGATTCCATCTCTGCTGCAGCAAGTTCATTCTTTGCTGCATCCGGTTTCACCTCTCCTGCAGCAAGGTCAACGTCTCCTGCAGCAACGTCAACCTCTTCTGCAGCAAGGTCAACCTCTTCTGCGTCAAGAACAACCATATTCTGCGGTCTGTCAAACGGATCAATCAGTGCAATTCCGAAGTGCGTTATACGAGTTCTCTCTTACCCTGTATAATATTTTAACTGATCATGAAAACGACCATTTCGTTACCTCACCATTCAGCATATGGATGTCTTTGGCAGCTCTAGCAGAAGGTGCTGAATTGGAAGCACAGTTACAATTGTTCAAGGTTTTAGGCCTTCCCCAACAAAGTTGTTTACGGCAGAAATTCTACACTATAGCTTTGAGCTTGGAAACACCTGGTATCGACGTTTCTTTTATTAGAAACAGAGGAATAATCTTTGATGAAGGGGTACACGTTAAAAAACAATGGAGAAACTTTGTGAAAACATCAAAGTTACTAGAATACGCAGCCGCACCAATAAAAGACAACCCAATATTAACTGAAAGAAACCTACAAAAGGCAATAGGATCTAAAATGCGCATGCCTCTGCAGGGAAACTCAGTGCTAATCGATTCTTTAACGTACAGAGGTGTTTGGACAAATTCCTTTGATGCTGAGCACGTTACTATGGAGCCATTTTACAACGACGCAGGTGAAAAACTCGGTATGGTCCCAATGATGAGGATCAAGCTGCGAACAAGAGTAGCTGAGCTTCCTTTGCTCCAAGCAAAGGTTGTAGAACTCCCGGTGGGCAATGATGGTAGATATTCCATGTTGATTGGTATGGGTATGGAGCGTAACGGTGCAATGAGAAAGATAGCTAATTTGCAGCATGGCTCGATATTCAATGACGTCATAAAGTTACTACACTTGAGTCCAAACCCAATTGAAATAGCGATTCCGAAGATAACTATGAGCACAGATTATAATGCAAGAGTAGTGCTTGAAGAGTTAGGAATCACGGATATCTGGACGAATCCGGCTACAACTGAGTATGTATTATATTCCTATTCTAAATCATTTATGTGTTCTTGCAGCTGTCATGCCTGGTCAATACCTTATTTCCAGTCAAGGAATTTCTTGATTAATAAAACTACGTTTTAACGGTTTTGAGCGCGGTAATTTATTTGATTTTGGTTATTCCGACGTTTCGGCCGCTTTTCAGTGGCCGTGGTCACGGACGACAAAGATGTCAATTGTCCAACGAGTATTGTTAGTTTTATTTAGCCTATCGCCAACTTGTTCATTTTAATTATTTAGTTTTAATTTTGTTTATGGTTATTATTTACTCTATGGGAGCTTAATCGAATTTACCACCGCTTCACAACATGTTGAAGAGAAGAAGCGGCGCAAGAAACTGTTCAGCAAACATGCCTATCTCTAAAAATCAAATAAATTACCGCGCTTAAAACCGTTAAAACGTAGTTTTATTATGTATACAAGTCAAGTATTAGATAATATCCAACCAAAACAATAATTATATAAGTAAGTTCTCAGCTCCTTAAATTCTTCTTTCTTACTCCGTTGGCTCAGCGACCCAAAGTGGGTCTTGGCCTCCGAAACGAGAGCATGCCACTTTTCTCTGTCCTGTGCGGATTCTTGCCAATTATTGGCTTCTAGCTCCGACAGGTCAGCCTCCACTCTGTCCTTCCAGCGATATTAATTATCACTGGAAGGATCTATAATCGTTATCGATAATTCTTCTCAATTAAACAGCATTTACTTTTAAGTCTTAGACGTAATAAAACTATATTTAGTCGCGAAGACCTAAGAAAATACTAGGCCTTAGAAGCTTAGGAACGCGTTTTCGTCTATACGTTCTTCCTTAATCAAATCCCATGTTACTGGATCAGCAGAAATACTATCCATTAAAAGGTTATATGATATTTTAATCGATATCCTCGATGCTATTGGTAAATTATTAAAATTCCTCAAATATAAACAAGATTTTTTCCGACGTTTCGGCCACTTTTCAGTAGCCGTGATCATGGAAGACAAAGACACTGAGAAGTGGCCGAAACGTCGGAATTAAAATCAAATAAAATACCGCGCTGAAAATCGTTGAAACGTAGTTTTATTATGTGTACTAACTAGCACCGAAAACTTAAGAAACCATAAAAGTCCCACTTTTGAACTCGGGCCTCCCACAATTGGGAGGAAGACTATACCCGCCAGGCTTGTCCAAGGTGGCTTGGTAGGTTTGACACATCGGTAATCTCGATGTGTAAGTTTCATCAAGATGTTTTCCTTCACCATTGTTAGCACGTGTAACAAAATGCATATTAGGTCAGGAAAACTGCCTAAGCTGTGCATGCGTTTCGGCCAGGATTCAAACCCACGCCCTTTGAGTTTCCGATGCGAGCTCTAGCCATAACGCTACCACGACCTATCTAGGATTTAAGACTATATATCATAAAGCAATTAACTAAATCTTTTCCCTTCAGACATGTATCCAGTCCGCCGGCTTTACCAGGAGGTTTGGTGCAGCATGTAATAATATCACTTACCCCGGAAGGAATTACCCCACCGCCCCCGGACAACGCCCTCGTCGGTTTGCTGGGAGATATCGTCAATGAAGTGGGCGATCACAATTTTATAGCTAACAAGCCGTTTATGTACGTCCTAATTGAATCGAGGACCCAAAATGTTCTCTTTGCTGGTTCTTACTCAGACCCGAATAGAGTTTAAATCTTCTCAGAAGTTTTTAGATTACACATACATCGGTGGCTCACTATTACAAGGTTCTATGTTAATTTTGTTTATTTTCATTTCATTAAGTTTCATTGATAAAAACAACATAGGACCGCGTAATATTTGATATTTTGTAGAAGTGCTGCCATCTAGTCGTTTATTTTTGCAATAAATAGTAGCTAATAACACAGAACCTTGTAGTATTCATAACTAAATAAGTGATAAAATTTTAACATAGAACCTTGTAATAGTGAGCCAGCGACATGCCTGTTTTCCATGAGACAGAGACTTTTTTAAATATCTATAATATTATGAAATTTTAAACATGGTGTCTGTACATTGAAGCTATTTAAATAAACAACTGGTATAGACTGTATAAACAATGGAGAACACGATGCAATTTTGCTTTTAATTCCTTGTCTTTTTTCGGTTTCTCTGTTTCTTCGGGATTCACGAAAAAACTACTGGGCCGATTTCGATGCGGTTTTCGCTGTTCGACAGCAAATTTTTTATACCGGTAATCCCGCGGGAATTTTTCTGGGATGATTTAAAACGGCTAGATAAAAGAAATCGAGTTCCAATGCGGTTTTTTCACTGGTCAATAGCAAATTTAATGAAATAAAATGTGTGTTATTTTTTATTACACGAATCCCGCGGGTATTTTCACGGGAGCGATTTGTAGCAATTTGGGGCATAAAAATTAGTACGACTACTTACTAATTACTCCGACACAGTGTTGACTAAAACGATAGTTTACATTTTTTAATGCACTGTCCCGGGAATTCCGCGGGATATTCAACTATTAAATAAATATGAACTTTGCTCATAAAGGTCTTTCATTTGATAAAGTCGACGATATAGTTTAAATTCGAAAGCTATTTTTTCTCTTTTGGACCCCGGGATAATTTTATAGTTTTCCGTGTACAGTCGCTGTATGAAAAGGTTTGTCACCTTATAGTCAACTTTTGCTTGCACGAGTACGAAACAGTACCGCCGACATTTGGTAAATGTTACGGTTATAAAATATAGAAAAGTGAAAAAAGTAAACTGCAGTGTTGAGAATGGCAGACACTGAGATTAATATAGTTTCAATCACCAGAAACAAAGAGGGTGTAATCACTACGTGTGGGGTGCTGTAGCCAACAAGTAGTTTTCTGGTTCGATTGTTATGGACTGTATGGGAGAAATATGACCCAGATTCTCGCACTGGAAAAGCAGAAGCTTCACCAACCTCGAGAGCATCCATCTCCTGGCTCAGTTCAGGTTGCACTCGGGAATAGCGCACGGCACTATGATAGCTAGTAACTAGTGATAGCTCTCAATCAAATCTATCACTTTGTACACAGACCGATTAGGTATAAAATTTATTGGCACGGCCCGTAATTACAATGATTTGGTTTAAAAAAACCAGTTGAGCGCATGGCGCGATGTCGTAGAACGTTGACAGCGAATCAAGTCTTAAATAGTTGCCTATACCCTCCTGCGTTAATCGTCACCTCACACAGAAAGAGAGTAGATAACAAAATTGATGGAGCGATGTTTTACCTACGTTACACTAGGCAAGGACGGAACACTACGCTTATCATAAATATTAAAACCAATAAAAAGATTTCACATCTCTACGCAATCTTTTTAGACGAGATAGAAAATAAAACAACTTTTCATGTAGTTAAACATATTTTCTTGCGAAGTAGTCTGGTTTGTGAATTAGTTCGGAAAGGTAACATGTGCTCGCGGAACGTTAAATGAAACGATTTAAAAATTGGTGGACCTTTTCATACCGCGACTGTACATTTGAACGGATTTAAATGGAATTCGACACAGAGCTAACCATACCTATTGACACTTATGATACTTTTTATCTGTCACACACAACGTTGTTGTTGTTGTTGTTCATGGCTACAAGAATATTTAAGTAATTTATATAATTTAATATGTATATCTATGGTAATTTTTGAAAACCACTGGCCACAAAAATGGCCCAGACATTTGGAGGGCTTGCGTAGGGCCATGGGAAGTAAAACACGTAGAGTCCCTTTGACAAATTTATTGTAAATGTGGCATGACACTGACCGGCGATTATCGCTGTCTACGCCATATAATAATGCACACAAGGACAAGCACCGGCCAGTGTAGGACTATTGTGGGATATGAGACCAAAAAATACCGGGCTATTGGGGTGAACTGGTAATGGAACTAGGGATCTGGAAATATGGGGACTATGGCGTCTGCTCATCGCAATGTTCGGGATAATGGAAACATGGGCAGACGGTGACTCGCCACTCCCTGCATGGGCCCCAAAAAATGCCATACAAGACGGGAGCAACATGGGTGTAAGAGGCTAAGGCGCGTAGAGAGGTTGGCTGCAGGTTCACCGAAACTTTTATAGTAATTTATTATTGTTTTGGTTTTTTCTTTAATTATATTTAATTAATAATGAATTAGTTTTAATTTAGTTAAACCATCAATTAAATTATTTTTAAGTCTTTAAATAAATTGTTTATTAGATCATTTAAATAACATTTCAAACACCTAATTAAAAATAAACTAAGTTATAAATAAATTAAACTAAAAATAAACTTTATATACAAACTAAAATTAAATTATTTTTTCTTTTGATGTCTACTTGGACACCGGGTTGCCTCGAAAAGATCGCTATGAAAATTACGGTTATAAAAATTCATTCACTATATTTGACATAAAGAGATTTCTGCTATATTTCCGGATTCCAAAGGCCAATAGCGATGTAATGTATATGAGACTACTTACAAAACTATGCTGTATCCACGCGAAAAGAACTGTCGAAATAGGTTTAGAGACAAAATAGTTCTGTCTGAACATAAAAAAAATAGTTACATAATGCATTGAGAATCTCCTTTTTTTTAAGTCGGTTAAAGAAAAGGGTGGTGGTATAAGATAAAATCTTGAAAAAATAATAATTTTATTTAAACTACAACACTTAAAAATACATATTGCACAGATCTTAAGCTAGTACAGTTTTATCATTGAACGCAATAATGTGGTGACATTGAATGACACATAGCAGTCATTTATGACACAAAGTTCATATAATAGTGTCGGCGTTCAAATACTATGTCATCGTCACAAATTCCCCCTTTTGAAGTCGATTAAAGAAGAAAAGTGTGGTGGTATATGATAAAATCTTTTTTATTTAAACTACAACACTTAAAAATACATATTGCACAGATCTTAAGCTAGTACAGTTTTATCATTGAACGCAATAATGTGGTGACATTGAATGACACATAGCAGTCATTTATGACACAAAGTTCATATAATAGTGTCGGCGTTCAAATACTATGTCATCGTCACAAATTCCCCCTTTTGAAGTCGATTAAAGAAGAAAAGTGTGGTGGTATATGATAAAATCTTTTTTATTTAAACTACAACACTTAAAAATACATATTGCACAGATCTTAAGCTAGTACAGTTTTATCATTGAACGCAATAATGTGGTGACATTGAACGACACATATCACAGCCATTTAGTGACATTGAATGACACATAGCACAGTAATTTATGACACAAAATGTATATAAAAGTGTGTGTGGGCATTTAAATACTGTCATCATCACAACGACAAACAATAATTTAAATTATTTTTAACGTGATCTTTTAAAACAGCGAAGCCTGTGGGGGACATACATTTCCTTCTCTTTTATTCCCGCTCCCGGCCGCGGCAACAATTATCGTTATCAGAAAATGGTGTTAGTTGAAATATATATTGAAAAGCTACCAACAATTAAAACGTTTATTTCGTGAGTTTTCGCTTATAAATATACTGAATGGCAAACCTACGATTGAGACGATACTGTCCCGCGATTTTGGCTAGATTAGTATTAGTAGAATTAGGACCCTGAACGAAACTCCCCATAGTTCGTGTTCAACTCATTTTATTCAAACATTCCTTATAATATTGAGCTCAACAAGATTCAGTCATCATAATTACAAAGGAAACAGAGTGTACAGAATGACATCTGAAACAAAACAACAAAAAGTAAGCGCCTGTGTATACGGCACCGCCGCCGCGCTGCCGCCGCACTACTATTCTGTGAATTTCTATGCACTAGTATAACTAAGCGAATATTGGCAACCATGCCATACCGCTACCCTGCCGCTGACGCCCGCTCAACAGCAAGCAAGCGGCTACGTCGCGGCGGCGGCGCGGTATCGACGTGGTCTCCCCTATAGTAGAATTATTTTGTCTGTGCAGTTTGGGTCATAAATCATAGCTCGGCCTCAGCCCGGCTAAGGCGGTGAGCATGTTGCGCGGGCGCAACGCCATTATCGATGAAAACTCATTCTTATCAAAGAAAGATTATCATTCTTATAAAAATCATTATTATCTTTTTTGCTGATAATTTTAAACTTAGATATAAGTACTTATATTTATTTTTAATATAACTTGTTACATTGTAAACTTTTGTACATATAGTTTTTTAATACATAAATACCTATTAATAATTTATTATAAATAATTATTATTCTTATTTTAATAAACATGATGTCTTATCTATATTTTTTTTTTAATTTTTATCACTAACCCTCAAAATGACAAAACTAAATACACTATCGATAACGCTTATCGACAACAATAATGCGCATCACTATGCCCGCCCATAAGGCCCGTGAGTGGAAGAGAGAGCGAAATACTCGCTTCAGCGCTCCGATTATTTATGACCCAAACTGCCCGGACAAAATAATTCTACTACAGTTTACTCAGTTTTGCTCGCATCGCAACTAGTCTACACAGCTTGTTGTTTTATATATAATATACAACGGACCACTATGGGACTGATCTCAGACACCCAGACCACAGTAAACAACGTGAATCCGTCAACGATAATTAACATGCCGGGAATCGAACCCAGTAATATAATTATCAACAGGATATTATTTACTTTACTCACCTTCAGCGGGTACTGTGTTGGTGATTTTTTCGTGCATTGTTACATTTCTAACAAACACCGAATTGAGAACATCCTGAAATCAAAAATGCTTATTGCAATCGTTTCCTAAAATAAAAGATATAAAACAACAAGAAAAACTACTAGGAGTACAGGATCGGTCTTGCAATTTTGTTTAAATGTAGTTTTAATATCGAAAATGGACATAAATACTTTTCATCTCGGGAGATGGGATAGTTTGCGATATGAAATTAAGTGAATCTTCCGTGGTCTCTCAGATACTTGAAGGAACCTGCAGATTTTTTTAATCAACCGTATAATATATTGTTACGAGTTGCAGGACTCGAGTGCCGTTAGAATTACAATAGAAATTATTAGAACTATACAAACACGTATAGCATAGGTATAAATGTAACTGAACACAAACAGTACAAACGCAATGCACTATTCAATAACACGCGCAAAGTACGTCACTATATAGATTACCGAATATACACACGTCTTGCCTCGCTTGTGGTTATCGCTTGACTGCCTCACCCCTCCGTTGGGGCATTGCTTTATACTGTACAAATACAATATGTCTACTCGACCGCGTGGACTGAATTTCCAAGAATCACACCTGGCTTATGACTACCATAAATATTACATACACAATGGGCTGTTTTTCTAATTACAAATTTTAAACCCAAAGTAAGCCAAAGAAGTGCAAAGTCAAATTTCAAATATATCTTTTACTATTTCTTTATCTCGCCAACAAGGTTGTATGCGAGTTTAACAAATAGCACTAAGATAAAAATTTAATAGAATGCAACCTGTATTAACGCCTGCTCTTTAAACAAGATATAAACTCTAGTAAAGATATAAAAGTCAAGATACGAACTATCTATATTGATGGCAGAAAACAAAAATATATTTATGCAACCTTAATTTCTATGCTGGGTTACAAAAAATGCTATTGTTACAACTCAGGTCCCGACAAAAACAAAGTCCATCTGCATATCTAAAACAAAACACATTTTATTACCTGCCGGCATTTAAATTAGTTGTAACTCTTTTATGACCGTCTTATTTGTTTACTTTGTGTTTAAAATTTGTGATTAGAAAACAACCCATTGTTTATTGTACTCTTTTATGGCAGTTTGCGGCCGAGTCAGTAGCCTGGCGGATTAAGAGGACTTAGATACGAGGACATTGCATTTGTACAGTATAAAACGATGACCTGATGGAGGGAGAGGCAGTGGAGTGAGAACCACGGTCGAAGCGAGACGTTTGTACTGCAATCGATAATCTATTAGTGACGGACTTTGCGCGTTTTATTGAATTACGACCTTCTGCATTACGTTTGGATTTGTTGTGTTCGGTTATATTTGTCCCTGTGTTATACGTGTTTGTATAGTTCTAATAAACTCTATAATAATTCCAAGGGCATTTTAATTCGAGTCCCGCCACTCGTAGCATTAAAATGTTACCACAATAACATAAAAAAGAATAGAATATAAGATTTATATAGATATAGATAAGATACTGGGTAAAGGTTGATGGTAAACCCATAATAGGCAATATCCAAAAACTATAGATTTAACATACCATAACGGTGTATCCGTCTATACTGTCCAGACCATAATCGAGTGGTGTGAAAGAGATGAAATTATCCGTATCTCCCATATTGACTAGTGCGAAAGAGAAAGACATATAACTGTCCCCCTTCATCGGGAGTCTAGGTTTAACCCATAAAGTTAAATGCTCATCAAGCTGAAACGATGGAAGTAGAAATACTGACGGTTTTACTCATATTGAAGCATACAAACTTTTAAAAAAATATTGCAGTCTTTCATTAGACAGGCAGACGGCCCACTTGATGGAAAGCGGTTACCATCGCCTACGGACATTTGCAAACGCGTTGCCGGTGAAAATGGCGAGGGAAGAACCAATTCATGTAATTCCGGGGCACACTAACCGAAGTTAGTTAGTAGGGTAGTTAGGATACCCTATAGCAGTTTTTCAACCTTTTTCATGACGCGACCCATTTAGTATGAAGAAATATTTCGCGACCCCCCTGCCCATTGCTTTTTTTTCATCTATTTTATTTCGTGATAAATATTCAATAACATATTTATTCAATTTCATAATTTAAATACATTAATAAAAAAAACAAAGACATTGAAACTAAAATGTATTATGTAGCAGATCACTGCCAACGGGGAGCGTGCCCAGAAGGCTGACTGCATTACCACGCTGTATGGCGATACTTATTTGTTGCGCAAAATATGATTTTTTTCATAATTAAGGTTCGACTAAATACATAATTAACTACGTAAAACACATTATTTTACATCGAATGCATCGCCAATAGATAACGCAATTTACGCGCAGACGTATGACCACGTCCGATGCCAGCCGCCCCGCTCCCGCCCCGCATAAATGAGAAAGCTTTGCTATCGAGTAGCTCTTCGTGTATCTAAAGCAGAAAAACCTAATACTATTGCCGAAAGTTTGATTTTACCAGCGGCTTTAGACGTAGCAGAGATTATGTTTGGGAAACAAGAGGTCGAAAAACTTAAATGTATACCTCTGTCTGGCAGTACCATTCAACGTAGGATAAGCGATATGGCGACTGATGTTCGTGATCAAGTCATAGAAAAAAATCGAAATGTGTTCTGGGACACATATTAGAAGTGAAACTTCAACGGACTAGTTGAAAAATAAATCGCAACGGACAAGTGGAAAAACAAATGGCTACGGATAAGTGGAAAAACGAATCGCAACGTACAAGTGGAAAAACGAATCGCAACGGACAAGTGGAAAAACGAATCGCAACGTACAAGTGGAAAAACTTCAACTGACAAGTGACAAAATGAATCATAACAAAATTTTAACTTGAAGTTTTACGGGTAGATTGTAAATGTACTTGTCCAATTTGAAAACCTGCCCATAAAACTTCAAGTTAAAAATTTGTTACGATTCATGTTGTCACATGTCAGTTGAAGTTTTTCCACTTGTACGTTGCGATTTATTTTTCAACTTGTCCGTTGAAGTTTCACTTCTAATATGTGTCCCAGCACACATTTCGATTTTTCGCAGGTTTACTGCCAATTATGATTTGGTTAGGTTAGGTACATTTTAATAAATGCATTTTTTATTTAAACATTTTATTTTATCAAACAAAAAACTGGATTCGATCCGTAACCAAAAAAAACATTCATAGTCTACTCTAAAATTATACACATACAACGGAACATTAGCAAATGCGCATCTCTCGTCATCAACTTTATTCGGACTTAAAATTATGTTAACAGAAAAATATTTCCAAAAAAAAAAACAATTATATTTTGTTTGCTCAGTTTTGATGAAGAGGCTCCGAAACTACTGAACCGATTTGAAAACTTCTTTCACTGTTGGCAAGCTACATTATTCCCGGGTGACATATATTTACAAATAAATCAGGGGTTCTTACTAAAACTCCAATAGTGTAACCCAAGGTGTATAAAAATACCTAAAATCGCGTGCGCTGCGAAAACTATTGATGCTAGAATAAAATAATGTACTACGACTTTGCAGAACACATCATTATTTACAAAAAGTTTCGCGACACTATATATCTAACTATTATAGATATGCCACAATAAGTGTACTTATATTTTCAAATTTTAAATAAAATGCCGCCGCTAGAATAGGCCCTTTATTTGTATCTTGGTATTAATCCTTATGAAATTACTTCATATTCAAGACTGCTTCAATACCTTTATATAACTTTTTGAATTATTCAATTTGGACATTCTATTCGAAAGATATCACGAGTTTAAAAATGTAAGTATTAGACACGCGGCCGTGACGCTTTTTCGTGAGCGAAAAATCGTAAGACCCCGTCTATATAGAAGTTTCACTTCAATAAAAGAAAGTACTTCTGTGTCTTTGCAATTTGATGAATCTACGGATATTGCAGACTTTATTGCAGTAGCTTTCCCAACCTTTTGCAACTCCGCTATAGAAGCTTCGCGACCCCCCAGAGAGGCTTCGCGACCCCCCTATAGAAGCTTCGCGACCCCCCTACAGAGACCCACACGTTGAAAAACACTGCCCTATAGAATAAAGACAAACTAGCGACTTGTCGATGATTTAGGCTCTGAATAATAATGATGGTAAACATCTCAGAATTGTTCTCTGTCAGTCTATATCGAATAAACACTTTACTCTCCTATAAATAAATTATGTGTTACTAGCGGCCCCGGCAGACGTTGTCCTGCTCTTAAAAATAAAAATCTAGGACCCGATCCCAGCGCCACCTACCGATTCCAATTGTGGATTTAAACTATTCGGGAACCCACTCAACACACACAAAAACAAAATAATCAAAATCGGTCCAGGTGATTGATTAGAAGGATTGTAGAACCCGATCCCAGCGCCACCTACCGTTTCCAACGGGATAAAAGTATCCTATGTCCGTCTCCTGGTTCTAAGCTACCTCCCCCCCACCAATTTTCAGCCAAATCGTTACAGCCGTCCTTGACTTATAAATAGTGTAACTAACACGACTTTCTTTTATATATATAGATTTAATCAAAATACTTACGGTGTATGGCCTGGCCATTAGACCCAATGCGTCTTGTCCTATAGATATCAAATCTAAATTTTGCAATAATCGTTTCTCGATTGGTGTTATTTTCGTCATATCACAACTAATAAGCAAAGGGGCGGACAACATTGCATAAACTGACAGCTGTATACGACTTTGGCCCTCCGTTAAACTATTCGTTCCAAATACTAACTGAAATAAAACAAACACTCATTTGAAATTCAAAAATGTTAACTAATCAAAACATATCACTAGTCACTAGTATATTGAAACGAAGTTCCTCATCGCGCGTTACTCGGCGGATGGGGGCTAGACGAAAAAAAGTGTAATAGAAACGAAACAATGCTGACCGCTGTATCTATCTTATACTAAAACTAGCATCTGCCCGCGATTTCATCCGCGCGGAATAGTTACAAACAACAAAGTTGCTTGTACACGATAATCTCAGGAAGTACTGGTCTGATTTGTAAAATTCTTCCAGTGTTAGATAGCCCATTTATCGAGGAAGGCTATAGGCTATATATCATCACACGAAGACCAATAGGAGCGGAGCACTAATGAAGAATGTTTCAAAATCGGGTGGGGGGGGGTTAACTATTTCACGCGGACGAAGTCGCAGGCAGAAGCTAATATTATTATAAAATTCTAAACATACCATATGTGTACATATACATTGAAACTTAAAAAAAACCAACTGGAATAGACAGACTGTAAAAACGATGGAGAACACAGTTCAATTTATTTTAGACTAGCCGCCCCGGCAGTCGTTGTCCTGCTATGAAAAAATAAAAATCTAGGATCCGATCCCAGCGCCACCTACCGGTTCCAATTGTGGCTTTAAACCATGCACACACAAAAACAAAATCACCAAAATCGGTCCAGGTGATTAGGAAGATTCTAGAACCCGATCTCAGCGCCACCTACCGTTTCCAACGGCATAAAAAGTATCCTATGTCCGTCTCCTGGTATCGCCCCTCATGACCGCCCACCACATAATACATGCGCGCGCAATACTCAACACTTATTTGGCTACAACACTAATACTTACATTTTAAATATCGCGATATCTTTTGAATGAAACGTCCGAATTGAATAATTCAAAAATTTCTAGGAAGGTATTGAATTCGTCTTGAATATGGAGTAATTTATTTTGATAAGAATTAATACCAAGGTACAAAATAAAGAGTTTTTGAAGCGACGGCATTTTAATTATTTAAAAAATAAAAGAAAACACTTATTGTGAGATAACTACAATAGTTAGTTAGACATATGGTTACGCGATATTTTTTGTAGCCAATTATGTTCTGCAAAATGGTAGTACATTGTTTTGTTCTATAATCAATAGTTTTCGCAGCGCACGCCGTGTAAGGATTTTTCGGGTCATTTTTTTACACCTTGGGTTACATTATTGGACTTTTAGCAAGGATCCCTAATTTTTTTTAAATATAATATATTCGGGTCATTTTCTTACACCTTGGGTTACATTATTGGACTTTTAGCAAGGATCCCTAATTTTTTTTAAATATAATATATTCGGGTCATTTTCTTACACCTTGGGTTACATTATTGGACTTTTAGCAAGGATCCCTAATTTTTTTTAAATATAATATATTCGGGTCATTTTCTTACACCTTGGGTTACATTATTGGACTTTTAGCAAGGATCCCTAATTTTTTTTAAATATAATATATTCGGGTCATTTTCTTACACCTTGGGTTACATTATTGGACTTTTAGCAAGGATCCCTAATTTTTTTAAAATATAATATATTCGGGTCATTTTCTTACACCTTGGGTTACATTATTGGACTTTTAGCAAGGATCCCTAAATTTTTTTAAATATAATATATTCGGGTCATTTTCTTACACCTTGGGTTACATTATTGGACTTTTAGCAAGGATCCCTAATTTTTTTTAAATATAATATATTCGGGTCATTTTCTTACACCTTGGGTTACATTATTGGACTTTTAGCAAGGATCCCTAATTTTTTTTAAATATAATATATTCGGGTCATTTTCTTACACCTTGGGTTACATTATTGGACTTTTAGCAAGGATCCCTAATTTTTTTTAAATATAATATATTCGGGTCATTTTCTTACACCTTGGGTTACATTATTGGACTTTTAGCAAGGATCCCTAATTTTTTTTAAATATAATATATTCGGGTCATTTTCTTACACCTTGGGTTACATTATTGGACTTTTAGCAAGGATCCCTAATTTTTTTTAAATATAATATATTCGGGTCATTTTTTTACACCTTGGGTTACATTATTGGACTTTTAGCAAGGATCCCTAATTTTTTTAAATATAATATAGCCTATCTCGATAAATGTACTATCTAACACTGAAAGAATTTTTCAAATCGGACCAGCGGTTCCTGAGATTAGCGCGTTTAAACAAACAAACAAACTGTTCAGCTTTATAATATTAGTACAGATTTCTTGTACTGTTCGGGACTCAGGTAAAAAATACTGACCGTCACCAAATTATCTTTGCTTTATTCTATTTGCTATATATAATAAAAAAGTTTTCTGCAATTCGCACTTTCAACACTTACCATGTCGGGGTCATGCCAATGGCCAGGCCCATGGAACTTATGATACGTATCATAGTTATTCTTGTAATGGTTGACAATCATTTTAATGGCAGGCCAATGTAAGGACACGTCGTGATAATTCCGCCACAGGTTGCAATGATGATATATTTGTTTGTAGTCAGGCTGCAAAGCAAATAGATATCGATGATAAATTCAAATTCAAAATTTCATTCAAACTAAGTTCCACTAGAGAACATAATTATTTTGAAGGTTGTATATATCAATTTTAAACTGAAATATAAAAATCGAAATGTGTGCAGAGACACGACACGACACGAATCTTGCCATTCGTTTTGCCACTTGTCCGTTGAAGTTTCACTTCTACTATTTTTCGATTTTTCGCAGGTTTACTGCAAATTACGATTTGGTTAAGTTAGCTTACATTTGAATGAATGCATTTCTTATTTAAACATATTTTATTTTATCAAACAAAAACACTGAATTCGATCCGGAACCAAAAAACGTCTCTATAGTCTACTCTAAAATTATGCCGCCTCTCACCAGGTCTAGTCTAAATTCATGCCGCTCCTCCACGCGGCGGTGACACTTTTTCGTGACAGATAAATCCTAAGACTTAATAATCAATCAATGTATAATGTAACTCTTGATTATTTGATTGATTGATTTTGGTGCGATTTTTTCTCTACATAATAAGTCGGATTCAAACGTGTCTAATTTAAAATATTTACTTACAGTCTTCTTGTGTATATATTGTATATAATACGGCCAACTACAAGAATACACCATTGGCCTGCCAGTTATGTTCAAATATTGACCCAGCTTGATGTACGCTGGAAAATTACAAAACAATTTTTGCCACAAACATAATACCACACATGATTGACACAGTTGGTTATGCTGTTGCTAATTACAATTTAAAAGACTCGATGTCTTATGTTTGAATTTTTTAAATCATTATATTAATAAGTGAAACAATAACTTTGTACCCTTTTTACGAAAATTGCGCGGACGGAGGAGTATGAAAATTCGCACACTTATAGTTTATATTGTTACATACCGACAAAGAAATGCGCACACCTGGCTGTCATAAGACGCAGTTTATTAGCTTTTCTGCATTCGGAGTTCTTTTGTTTACTTCGTGTTTAAAAATTGCAATTAAGAAAAACATCCTATTGTTATCGTACTTGTTTTATGGCCGTCATTAGTGTCGAACTAATCCTTGTTGTTATTGCATTGCGTCGAAGCTTGCCAGATGTGAGGATTAACTTAGTGAACGCGGCCCTTTGTCGGTATTATACAGTTTAGTATAAAACAATGCCCGAACGGAGGGGTGGGGCAGTCAAGCGACGACTACGATACGAGTAAGACGTGTGTAGTACATTCGAAGAGCGATATAGTGACGGACTTTGCGTGTTATTGAATTGTGCATTACATTGGGACTTATTGCGTCTAGTTATATTTGTGCCTGTTTTATACCTGTTTGTACAGTTCAAATAAACTCTATAGTAATTCGAACGGCATTTTAATTCGAGTCCTGTGTAGCTCGTAACAATATAGAGAAAGAATGCAGAATGCTATTATTTTTAATTATGCACAAAAAATACATTAAATCAATAAAAAAACATTACACACATTACCATGTATTTGACACACACATGCATATTTTTATTGTTCAAGTTAAATGAACAGTGTAGCCTTGGCAAAGTGTGTGATTATAGAAGTTGTCTTTGACAACACAACCTTGATAATGTTCAAACTTATAATTTAAATTAATTATGATTAAATTTCAACCACTAGGCGATCACTAGTTTTGTTAATTATACTAGAGGTCCCGGCAGTTGTCTTGCGCTGAAAAAATAATAATCTAGGACCCGATCCCAGAGTCACCTACGGGTTCCAATTGTAAATTGAAACCATCCGGGGACCAACCCACTTAAACACACAAAAAATCATCAAATTCAGTCCAGAAGATTAGGAGGATCTTAGAACCCAATCCTAGCGCCACCTACCGGTTCCAATTGTCAATCTAAATCATCCAGGGACCCACTCAAACATACACAAAAAAAACATCAAATTTAATACATAATGTAAATCTCGTATCTCATGCTCTCTCACACACTTAGTCCTAATGTGTTTCTCTTTTTAGTGTCGCTTTTTCGTTTCACTGAGTTTCTTCAAAAAACCAAATGGTACCTTTATTCAGAAACTGTTCCTCAACAAAACAACCATCCACTTTAAGATAATCCACATCCCATTCAGCAAATGTTTTTGCGTCAACCTCGAAATGACTCCTCGAACCAGGATAGTGCATACAAGTTATATCTCCAACCGTAGTGTACATGCCAAATTTCAATCCTTTTGAGTGTATCTGTTAAAAAATGTGGGCGTCAGCTCCGACGCTCGACTGGAGTTTACACCCTAAGTACGAATATCTTTGAATATGCGTTGATGGATATTATTTTATACTCTATTCCAATTACGAAGTCCCTTTTGGCACTTCCTTAGAACGTAACTCTTCAAGTTTCGCATAATTTGAAATAATAATCATTTTTTGTTCATGGTCGTAAATCATCATTTAAAAAATACACAATCAATCTAAATCATTATACAATTAATTCACACACACAATCAACATGTTGTTTTTAGACATCGTGCTCAAAATAATTAAAACTATAAAAAGATAATAATATTTTACTACGGTTTTGCGTTTACGTTCTATAGTTTTATTTTTACTTTTTTACATAGTGATGTGACTAAAAGAATCGTATAAAATCGATTATAGACAGATTCTTTTCGCGAGTGAAAATCTGTCAGCACTGCGTCTACTGCGTCCACCTCGTGATCACGACCCGCCATTTTGTTTGTCTCTTCATTACGAGTGCAGAAGCCTTGTATACGGTACGCGTATTCAGTTTAGTTGATTTTGCGTTGTGTTTTTATTTCATTCTTGTTATTGTAGTTATAAGTTTGTTAATATTTTCGCTGTTATAAGTTTTGACTGTTATTTAATTTGGTTTGTTTGTTTAACGAACAAAGTTTTATAAATTCTAATTTGATTCTAATCCTTTTTCTGTCAATACGATTTTAATTTGTTCGTTATAGTAATCGAAGACGAATATCGTCGAGTATCGACTAAAGCGGTACTTTACTAGTACTTGATTATAGACATCTGTCAAATGGGACTTCGTAATTGGAATAGAGTATAGATCTTGTTTCATTGCATTAAAGTTCGCAATAGTATAATAGTACACAATAAAAGAAGATGGCAGCTGGAGGGTCCGAACCAACTCCGAATTAGAAAACCTCATAGCTGAACATAATTGAGGAGATAAAATCTCACCGTCTCCGCTGGCCGCTGGCTCGGTCATGTAGAGCGGATGGAGGAGGCTCGGGGAGTGAAGAAGCATACTTGGGGCGACCAATCGGTCGGTGCCTGGTTGGTCGTCCCAAGTATCGCTGGAAGGATAAAGTGGAAGCTGAACTGACCACACTACAAGCTCACAATTGGCAAGACACTGTGCAGGACAGGGGGAAGTGGCATGCTCTTGTTTCAGAGGCCAAGACTCACTTTGGGTCGCTGAGCCAACGGAGTTAGTTAGTTAATAGTATAATAGTAAGGGCAGTTCCAAGACCTTCTAATTTTAAAACACTGACACATTTTTTTAAATCTTATTACATGGCATTAAAGTTCAAAATTGTATAATAAAAAAATTACACATTGAGTTAATCCTGCTTGTATCCATTCCTCATAAAATTTCCAATGGGCCTTATATGAAAATCAATTCTAAGGAATAAACTTCATAACTTTCATAGTACAAATACTTAAAGCTAAAACCTTGCAGTATGTGTAGGTGTAGTTGTTGGGAGGCCGCTTACCCTCAAAGAAGAGAACCAGCTGTTAGATATGGAAAGAAAGGTGCTCCTTCAAAATTTGGGCCCAACAAGGAGAGAGGATGGAAGCTGGAGGGTCCAAACCAATCTTGAAATTGAAAGTCTCGTGGCCGAGTCTGATATGAGTAAGATAAAATCTTACCGCCTCCCATTGGCTCGGTCACACGGAATGGATGGGGGAGGATTGACGTGTAAAGAGGGCCTATTTGGGATAATCAAATGGACGGTGTCAGGACAGCCACTGACTAGTACTGACAGAGTGATGGCTGACCTGTGTTAGCGTCAAGCCCATAACTTGCAAGAAACTGCACTCCACCTGAAGTAGTGTTAGTATATAATAAAACAATAACAGCCCATATATGTCCTACTGCTGTGCTTAGGCCTCCCAACATAGGGTGAACCATACAGTATCCCCGCCACACTTGTCCAAGACGGCTTAGCAGGTGAATGTTAGTGACTGTGGCTAAATATGTCTTATTTATAGTGTTAAAAAATAATTAGAAAGAAAGAAAATAATTTTATTCAGGCCAAATTACATGGATGTAGTGTAGGTATAATTGTAAAACAAATTTAAAACTAACAACATAATCTTGTCCTGAAAGGGGCATGCTACTCAGTATAATGCTGGTCTTTTAAACCAGCGCCGATCTGATTAATTCATTAATGATCAGCTATATAACCTTCAAAGGCCCTATGTCCACAGTCCCTAAAGAAAGTTCTTCAATGAAATAGTGATTATGATGATTTTTATATTATGAATTTCATTTGCCAAGATCCTTAGGTACTATTTTAAGTTACCCAACTTTAACCATTGCTGATAGTTTCAATTTACTGCCACTTCAATTCCTGTATCCGAAAGTATACTCATTGAATTTGTTTTTAATGAATGTAGAATTAGAAGGACATAAGATATTGGTTACTGTCTTACTTCATTAACAATGAAGTGTCTCAAATAATGTATTAAACCCTTGGTTACATCTGTGTTTATGTCTTTATTAGCATTAGTTAAAGCATTATAGCACAGATGTAGCAGAGGCATGAGAATGATGACAAACAAAAAAAATACTTACATAATCAGCAATATACTTCATACCACTGGGAAACCGTTTAGCATCTGCCACAAGTCTGCCTTTCTTGTCTCTGTGTCTTTCAGACCAACAATCATCAATAATGATATACTCATAACCGGCCTCCAAGTAGCCTTCTTCATAAAATGCATCTGCAACTGAAATTATCAGTTGCTCACTGTAAATAGATATATTATAACTATATTAATATACCTATGTGCAAAACAGATGAAATAATTATTATTGACAAATAACCATCAGTGAAAAGTAGTATATTCCACTTGGCTATTCACCTCTACCAATTCTCCAATACATAATAGGGGTGTGGAATAGATATAGGGCACCTTTATTGTAAGTACTGGTAGAGGTGGAGGGTAGGGAGGAATACTTACCCCTTCTTCAACCCTTATGTCAATAAAAATGTATAATTCTAATTAATATTTTTGTAAATGTGACCTCACATCAGGGAGTGTCAGAACCAATTTGTAACTATAATTTAAATAGTTATTAATGAATAAACGGTGACCAGTCTGTTCTGGCACAAGTCGTGACAAGTGATTAGAATAGTGAGTTTGGTTAGGTTACACTTCAGACCAGAGCAGGCTGGTCACCATTAATTATTCATTGATAACTATTTAAATGATGGTTACAAATCAGTTGTGATGTTTGCTGACCGCTGCTATACATTTTTTTGACATAGAAAATGTAGTAAGGGTAAGTATGCCTCCCCCTCCACTTCCCTACACACCTCCCATTACTTAAAATAAAGATACCCATCGTAACTTATATTACTTACTTTAAACATGTATCGGGATTCTTCTCACAATCCACGCCACACTTGTAATATCCCCAAGACATCCATCCCATGGGAGGCGTGCGAGCTAAACCATTCTCTAAAGAATACATTATATCCAGACAAATAGTTACGAACAAAAATACTGGTAAATAACTCATATTTTTTAGGTGACTATCTCATCAAATTCGAGTTTGTGCTTGGAATGTTTAATTGTGTTTCTTAAATAAACAAGCAATAAATACCAAGCTGGCGAATTATAAGTTATTTATATAATTAAAGAAACGCTACGTTTAATGCGGTTTTCAGCGAACACGAAAAAGCTGAACTGAGTGAAATGTTTCATTTGATTATTTTGTTTATAATTATATGTAAAATATGTATTCCTAAAATCGTACAGATATAATATAGTTGATTTTAAAGGTAAGGAAAATATTCGTACGTCTGTGCAGAATTGTAAATTTTTGATTTTGTACGCTTATACATATGAAATGACGTTGACAGCTTGACATTACTTTTTCTCTTTTTATGGCATAGTACCAAAAACTTTTACGACATTTTTTCGATACTCTGTCAGAACTCCAGTACAATATGTATTGATTGCACATTGCGCAGTGATATTGTAAACGAAATCAAATCAAAAATAAATTCTTGCTGCTCGTTTGAAAAGAAGGAGGAGCGGGCATTAAAGACAAGCCGGCACGTAACGATGGACGATCGGACGAACGAAATAAAAAGTAACCGGTACTCGATAGACAATTTGAGTAAAAGGAGGACGTAGGACCCTGCGTGTTATGGTGCTTACCGAAAATTATGTTTAGGGCTGACATTCACTTACTACTTTACTTTATTTGATAATATCAGATTGTAGCGACCGTGTCGTGGAGGCTCAGTGTTGTAAAGATTCGTTGAGAATTTTTTGAGATATGGCGTATTTCAATTAATTGGCAAAAGCAGTGGCAGTCGCTTTTACGTAACTATTGAATATACACCAACATACATAGATCTTTGTCTGATTTAATTTCAAAATAAAGCTGCAAGAATCTCCATTTTAGAGTTCCCCGCATAAAAAATATCCACCTTATTTCTTCATCTTGTCTTTAAATATGGCTCTGAATAATTTGTGTACCTAGCCAATGTTAAATTTTCAGGAGTATATCCTAAAAGTTTTGAAAAAACTTCAAGCAAAAGCGTCAGGGAAGAAATTCGAATAGACGATTTCACTAAACCGTTAAGATTGTCTATATAAACTCATAATTCGTTGTTAACAACTTCTTGTTCAGTTTTAACGAGTATTTTTTTCTAAAGTAAAACTGTACTGTGAATATTTTTTTGAAGTGAAACTTCTTTATCGGCGTTGGAAAAAAATTAACATCACATTTTTCGGTTATGCGTCACGTCACATTTTTCGGTTACGCGTCACATTTTTCCTTTACGCGCCATCATTTTCTTGCCCCTACCACGGTCGATTCGAACGAAGAGTACTTTTCCTTTCCTTTTGAAAATTGCTTTATCTGAAGAGTTTCCTGAAGAAAAGTCGGATAAAGAACGTATTTTAGATCAGATGGTGCAAAGAATTCTGATATTTTGTAAGTAGATTAAATTTTATGTTCTTAGAAACTTATAGAATATCCGAGGACAGATATTTTGCAGGATGGCCGAGTACAGGATGGTGGTTGCGTAGCAACGAGTTGTTGATAGATGGATTGTGAGACGAGCATTGTAGCCTTGTGTTGTCCACAGGCTCCCAGAAAAGACTAGAAAGTCAACCGGTCAAAATTTTCATTGCTCTTCTCCCCCCCCCTATTTATATATACTATATGCACCTGACATTTTTTCTTAGCACTGTGACATTGGCAAAATCAACGCCTAAAGTGTTGGAGCCATAACCTCAAACAAAGAAGAAGAAGAAGAGCATTGTAGCCACAGAGTATATTGAATATATGGAGAATTGTAGCATAACTCCTACTACGGTCGATTCGACCGTGATATGGGCTTTATTTATTTAACCAATTTAAAGAAGTTTCACTTCTTACGTGTGTACACTAGTACACGCACACATTTTTATTTATAATATAAAACAAAATAATATCGTTCAAGTTTTCACCAAACTTTGTTGTTTGTTTTTAACATTTATATAGTGCATATTTTGTTACAGAAGCCTCGCGTGCATCGAGTATGGACGGAGATGGCATGTTGTAGTGGTGTGATGGCCGCGCCGCGGGTCGCGCCGCTGGCCGCGATTCTCGCCGCGCTGCTCGCGGCGGCCTCGTCGCGCATCCCTACACAGGAGCCAGCGCAGTTCGAGGCAGCTTTCCAAGGTTGGTGCTATTCTGTCAGTATAAAAACTATTATAGGCACTCCACATCCTGACGAGGACCTTGAGAGAATGTGGCGGACTCTTTACAATCGCAACAAGTCAGCAGGCCGAACAGGCAATTAAAATGAAGAGTACAACCACTGGTCACAATTACTTAAATTTTAATAGTTTAAAACTTACCAGCACACTGTTATAAGAGTATTTATTTCTTTTTCTAGTTTTGATGCTGTGGTAAACGTCACTCTTTCGTCTTTCAGCCTTAGAACCTTAAAAAGCATTAATAGTAATAAAAAATATCATAGATAAAGGGCTTTACTCAACGTCTAAAACCAACGAATATTGTTGTAATCGATTTTTCTTCAAAGTATTTTTGAAGCTCAACAATCACAACTTTTTTTATAATCTCGAAGCACCATTGTGTAGCGGCAGTAATTTGTGAGAAACATTATTTATGTACTCGTACTTAGATTAAAGACAATTTAAGATCTAAACAGAGGGAGAAACGGACGGATCAACAAGTCGATCTTATAAAAGTTCAGCTTTCGATTTCGAGTAAATGCCAACGGAGTAGTGATGCGATTCTTGCCAAAAATGATCGATTTTTAAATCGTATCGAATCGTAACCTTATGAATCAATTTACCAAAAAAATCGAGGTCCAGAAGATTAATTTATAAAAAATCGTTTTTTTTCAAGTCTGCATTTACAATGTAAATATAAAACTATTTTATGAAAAACAAGAAAGATACAATACAATAACAACTAATGACACCAACGGGGTACTTGGTATTATCTCGTCGTGATTCGTCTTATGACTCGTCATATGATTAATCGAATGTCGAATTTCTGGGACGAAATATCGATTCACTAAATCGACTTAGTGCTACATATCGATTTAAAAATTATTCTTTTATTAATCGATTTTAGATCGTCTTCCCTACAACGGAGTCCTTGAAAGTTTTTATATAATAAGTAGGTACCTAATATTATTATAACTCTACTCGTCGTATAAAACGCGAGTACTTAGACGACTTTTATGCAAAAGTCTTAACTCTTAAGTATTTCAGCTCTTTGAACCATTTACGTGCTTTTATTTTTTAATACACGATTATTATGTACTTCAAATTGGTATTTAGCTTTTTGCTTTTATGTTGAATTAATGTCGTATAATGAACTCTTCTGGCCTATTCTTGTTGAAAGTACTGCGTAATGGAAGTCCATCCCTGCCCTATATAATAAAAGAAAAAGGTTTGAAAGAATTAAGGTTAGAATTATGCTTTCCTTTCACGACTACAAGCAGGGAAATGGGCAGCACGAGTATGTTACGTTTACATACTCGCGCTACCCATTGTCCTTAGTCGCCACGTTCTTGCTTGCCGCCGTAAAAGTGGGTTATAAGTAAAAAGGTTAAAAGGGCCTATTCACTGTTCTGCTTTGCAGTCCGCTAATAGTGCGCCAGGTAACGCTTAGCATGAGAACAGTATTCGTTTATAAAAAAATTAAACATTGTTTCTCAACATGTGTTCGCGGCCCTGGTCGCATTTGCTATTAAAGGTAGTCGTAGTCTGTTAAAAAAATGGGTGTGTGCAATTCACACACGATTTAGAAAAGTAGCCTACGAGAGAATTAGATCAATTTAGAGCAGTGCTTTTCAATCTTTTTGAATACGCGACCCCTTTACAAGTTGAAAATTTTTGTCGACCCCCTTGGGTCATAGACACACAAAAAGTTAATAAATTAAAAGACTACGTGTACATTTTTCTGTATATTGTTATTCATATTCATTATTAGTGTAATATAGTCTGCAAAAAGATGCTGACCTTAGAAGGTACCTAAGTACAAGGTAAAAATTTGAATTGCCTTTTCCCTTTTGCCGTCGACCCCCTGAGCATGGCTCTGCGACCCACTTAAGGGTCGCGACCCGCAGATTGGAAAACACTGATTTAGAGTATCAAGAGTAATAGGATAATTATGAGATTATAAGCACGTTTATTTAACTTATTGATTTTTACACAGGTCCCCAAATTAAAATCGTTGAGAAACAATGTTTTAAAAGTGTTTGTTTTATTATACAACTATCTGTGCCCGCGACTTCGTACGAGTGGATTTTTTTCGCAGAATCTTAAATAGAAGTAGCCTGCCTATGTTACTCTTTATAACATCAGCTGTCTGTCAGTGAAAGCCCGTCAAAAGCGGCCCAGCCGGTTCAAACATTCGCTGGAACAAAAAGTTTTAATTTTTTTCCATGGAACCCTAAAAATAACAAAAATAGCCTAAGTTTTAAAAAGTGCCGTCAAACTCGGTCTTGCTGTTTCCGAGATTAACGGAACATCCAGACAGACAGACAAAATTTAAAAAAAAATGCATTTTCAGCATATCCTGGTTCGAATTATCCCCCTGATTTTTTTATATTTTTATTTTGACATTACAGACACTTTTTAATTTTATTAATCTGTTGGTATAGATTAGAGGAACGGAAAGGAGATGTTGTGATGTGCAGTTTTATTTTATAAAAATATGTAAAATTACTTTAAAACAATAGTTGTAGGATATTGATAGTTTTTGATTAGTAATTGTGTTTTGAGAGAAATGTGAACTGTATAGTCAAATGTGGCCTTTTGAGTTGTCGCAAGAACTCCGTTGAATGGCACTAGATGATAACCTACAGTTCAGCTGTGCTACACATAGGCTTAAGAAAATGAAGAAACTATATTGTAAACTAAGTTCTGGCTTAAAGGCCTAGCTGCCAAGCCATACACCTAAATAAACAATAATAACTATTAACTATGTTCATTATAACACATTAGTGATAGTGATAGAGTTATAGTAGTCTATTAACAAGTCACCACAGGTAGAACTAAATTGAGAATAAATAGTATTTAAAACATGAAAAATTCATCTAACTTAAAATTGTGTCTGCTGTGTTCAGGGCCAGATTTACCTTTAGTGCCGCTCTGGAGCACCGTAAAAAATACCGCCCTATTATCTATGCAGTTTTGAAGTCTAGTTACAGGACTTCGTAACATAAATATCCAATGAGAACTCGATTTTTAAGATTTGTCATGAAACCAATAACTTCCCAATTTTTGAAAATCACTGATTTTATAACCGAAAGTTGTTTTTTTTTCCTGACACTCCAAATTTTGCCGCCCTCGAAAATTTCGCTGACCTGGTGAGCCCCTAGTGCTCTTAGTGTAAATCCATCACTGACTGTGTACAAATATGAGTTATCTATCTTTGAAATTCATTATACCGAACGAATCGAGGAGCAACAAGCAATAATTGGCATTTACGGGTACAAGCTCGCGACCTCATTTGGCTGCATCCATTGTCAGTGACAATAAAGCTATTATTCCGCCAAATTGAGTGAATAATTAAATCGTCGGAGATAACTGTTTCAGACATGCAACGTAAATTTGACAGATAAACTTGTCTTAATTAAATTAATAATTGCGTTATGTTATGTTGTCACTTGTTGTAACTTGTAAACAGTTTGATCACAACGCGTTTAGAATTTGTGCAAATTTATGACCGGTTCCTATGTATAACTGACATTACTTCTTTTTTTTTTTTGAGGCGAGGGAGAATGCTTACCGATTTACGCACACCTGGGCCGTTGCAAGGACGGGCGCACGTCAGTCGGGGGCGGCATCGCTGCATGCAATAGTATGCTTTTAGCAGTGATCCACCCGCAATCGACTCAGGTAGTGTGGAGACTCAAGAGAAACTGCACGGGCAGTGACCTAATACTAAAAACCCCCTCCTCCCGTTACGTCCCCTGCGCTTCCGTTGGGAAGGAAAGGCTGAGATTTAGAACAGAGTTACACCCAGCCGATCCAGCGCAACCGAAGTGCATGAATGTGCCCTGGGAGAACACATTCACTTCCTCATACGGGGGTCGTGATCCTTTGCTTTCCTTGCATAAAGCAAAGGCCCCCGCAACGGAACCTACTTCAGGGAGGGAAGTCATGCGCGTACCTGTGTCTTCGGGCGCCGGCTGAAGGCCGGCGGCCTCGTAAAGACGCAACCGCACGCGCACTAGGACTTTCCTGCCTGTGTCGTTCGGCGGCCTCTTTTAGAGACATAACTGCCTCACAAAAAGTAACCGCCGCCCCCCAATTGTCGTCGCTTTGCAACATGGCACGCACTAAGTCGCAAAGGGAACTGACCGCGCCTACCCGTGTCTCAAGCTCGAAACGCTGAGGCGCCCATGCGGCGCACTCGAATAGCGTATGAATCGCCGTGTCGGGCGCGCCGCACTGGCGGCAGTCCGGCGTCGGCAAGCAGCCCACAATGTGACACAGATACTTATCGAAACATCCGTGTCCGATAAGTATCTCCGTCAGCCTGAAGGTCAGGGTTCCGCTTTCACGGTTGACCCATTCCGTCAGTTGTGGCCTGATTGCCTCCACCGTGTAGCCGCCGGCCACAGGGTCTCGAGCTCTTGAGACCATGTGGCGATCATGGCGGCAGTTTCCCGGTTCCTGATCGCCTTGATTTCGACCTGACAGAAGGTCAGGCCCCTAGCTAGGGCATCCTGTCGGGAGCGACGCACCTTCGCCAGGACGTCTTCCTGGAGCGGCCGGGGCGGATCGCCTGCCAGAAGGGTCGCCGCCGTCCACGACACTGTACGGTACCCCCGTACTTACTTGTATGAAGCTATGTCAAATTTTAAGCGACGGTAGGGCAAATGAATTGCCGGTAAAATGTGTTTCCATTTTTATACATTCATAAACTCATTTATTCGTAACTATGTTTACACGTCAGGGTTATATATTGTGGCGAGTGATGTTAAGAACTTTTAGAAAAAGCTAGAAAATTCTCGAAAGAAAAAACAAGGGCAGATGTATTTTAAAAAAGGATAGACGATAAACAAAAGTTCTAGAATAGAGATATGAAGAAAAAGACACAGATAGATAGATGTTAGAAAGAGATAGATGATGAACGAAAGTTCTGGGTTAGAAGGTTCGGGAAGGAAAAGACAGAAATAGATAGATGTATAGAAAGGGATCGATAGCAAATAAAAGAATAACGAAAAGAAGATCAAAATTATGGATCCAGAAAATTCTTCCGGGTATATAAGCAGCGTAAGGCGCGCCTACCGGGCAGTATAGAATTGAGTTCAGTTCGAGACAGTGAAGCGACAAGTGCTACACGGAAGAGTTGGAAGAGAAGTTTAATAGAAGACAGTGGCGAGTTAAGTGGTGAATTTAGTGACAAGTTTAGTGGACAGTGAGTGAAGGCAGTGTGTAGCGTAGTTCGAGAGAAGAACCAGCAGCGAGCTACACGCGGTAATATCAAAGGTGAGCACTGCAGTGGCAGGAGTTGGTCTACGCAATATCGGCGACAGTATTGTGAGTGAGACAACTTATCGTCAGGACAGTGCATCGTTAGTCGTGCGTATGGGGGCAACCCTGTGCAGAGGTATTACGCGCGGCTGTGTAAGCCAATAAAAGCTTTTAGTTAAAAACTGGTGTTTTCTTAGTGTGTACCCCGCTCGCACGTAACAATATGTATTATTACTAATTTAAAGTTATTAAGATTCACATTTATTTGTCGTCATATTTATAATAATTAAATTTCTTCAAACTATAGAAGGTGTGCTCGATTAGCCACTTCTTTGGCCGACAGGTAAATGCATTGAAACTGCTGGAAAGTGTGATTTTGTCCGGTAGTTTATTATATATAGTCGGACCCATAACATGCGTTAGCGTGTTAGATTTTTCCAATCTCCTCGGCAACAGTGCAATCCTTTCACCTTTCCGAGTCCGATGTGAATGTATGCCGCTATGCTTTGCATAGATGGACTCATTGGCCCTGACATATAGGGCTACTCGAAGTACTACATACATACGTAGATACTAATAATATAAATGAAAAAGACAGACAACACTTTATTGTTCACCAAAACAAAAATTACAAAAAAATGCACAACAAGAAAATAGTTACTTGGTAAAACAAATGGCGGCCTTATCGCTAAAAGCGATCTCTTCCAGGCAACCTGACTTAAATGAAATTCTTAAATTATCTATATTTATAAATATATATATAATAATAGTAACTTGATCTGTCTATTACATGTTTTAAAGGTGTCCTAAAATATTAATTAAAAAGAAAAACAATGGGACTGTGGGTTGTGAACGAATAATTGAATAAGCCCTTGGATGTAGGTCAGGCGGGTATTGATAAATGATGGCCTCCCGCGTCCCTTCGCGCAAGCTGACAAAGATATAAATCTCTTGCGGCCATACTGCGAGAATGGCTTATTTACCTAGTTTTACTCGAAAGAAAATCACCATTTAGGGAAATACCTACTATGAGAATAGCTTCGCACTTGCGTAGGGCCGTCTCGACCATATTGGGTGCCGGGGTGCGAAAATAAATATGAGCCCCTTAACGCCAACAATCTATATAGTCAACTGCTGTTCGTTAGTCTCGCTAAAACTCGAGAAGGGCTAAACTGATTTGGCTAATTTTGGTTTTGAATTATTTGTGGAAGTCCAGGGAAGGTTTAAAAGGTGAGTAAATATGAAAAAAATGCTTGGAATATAGTAAAAACAACAATTTCGCTTTCCCTTAGAAACTATTCCTACCCGTCAAACATTTGATATTAGTCCCGTCGTTTAGAAATCAAATTAAATTTAAAAGTGAAGTTCTTTTTTGGTTTTTAATGTCAAACTTTTGATGTTCGTCCCGTCGTTTAGAAATCGACGTTTTTTATTTATTGATTCTGAGGCGATACGAAGCTGACCCGAGCTAGTAAAATAATAAATTAATATTTATGTAACTTACTGTTGAAGTAGCCCTGGCTTCAGCATCCTTTACCCGTTAAATAAAATGTCACTGTCATACGACGACAGCATCTTATGACGTTTTTGCGTCCCCTCTTCTCTTCTGCCTGTAAAGTGCTGTGTATAAAAAATTTATATTTATGTTGTGTGAACAAAATAAAAGTTATCTAAAATAATAGCCATAATTTATTGTTTGTTCAAGACATCCTCTCTATCCACAATACTTACAGAAAAGTTAGATACATTTACAAACATCTGAATACATTTTCTTGTTTTTGTCTTCATAGATTAAGGTTGATGGATGTTGGGGTGCGGATGGGTGATCTAGTTGTTAGCAGCTTGCTTTATGCGGATGATGCCGTGCTTTTAGCCGAATCGCCATCAGAACTGCAAACACTAGTCACAATGATGAAAGATGATTGTCAGGCGAGAGGCTTACGTTTGAATGCGAAGAAAACAAAGGTGATGGTGTTTGAAAGAGAAACAACCAGAACGAATGCAAGGATAATGGTCGATGATGTTATGCTGGAACAAGTGAATGAGTTTGTATATCTCGGATGTGCTTTTAGCAGGGATGGAAGGTACACCGCTGATATAGAAAGAAGAGTGAATTTGGGGAATAGTGTGAATGGAGCGTTAGGTAAACTTCTAGGCGCTAAGAACCTCAGCCAGAAGGCCCAGCTTGCCATACACAACGCGGTGCTGGTACCTACGCTCACGTATGGAAGCGAGAGTTGCGTATGGAACAGAGAGCACGAAAGTAGAGTAAACGCGGTCGAGATGCGAGCACTGCGCAAAATCTGCGGAGTGACGCTCGCGGACCGCGTTCGTAATACCGAAGTAAGAAAGAGAGTTGGTCTGAAAGAGAGTGTCGGGGTGAACGTTGTGACGCCGTATTTACGTAGTCATAGTTCCTTAGCCTATTGGTTGTAATATCATGAATTTTAAAGCGATTGAATTTGACGCGGTAAGTGATATCATCATTTGTAAACCCTATGGCGACGTCCCGTTCGGGTACGCTCGGGTACTTTCAGGATTCCTCGGGTGGCGTGGTTCGCGGAGGCGGCCCGTCATTTCAAAACGTGCGTCGTCGCAGTTCACATGGCTTAAAAAGCCCGTTTTTTTAAAGTGTGTCAGCACAAGTTTATCCTGTAAGTATTATTCTATATTTTAAAGAAACTAATCGTCGGTGTTCGCCCTTTTTTATTTTGATTCGTCTTCTGTATATTTGCAGAAATCATGAAGTGTAGTTGGCTAAAGATTCTTCACAGTACCTACCGACGCATTCCATTACACAGGCATTTTTACCCAAAGGCTCGTCGATTAAAAAAACATATTAAAGCCATAATATTGGAATAATAAACCCACCTAACAGGTATACGATTTAAATACCTTCTTTTTTAGAGATATATATTTTCTTACGGCCGCTTTCTCACATGTGAATGGCACGTGTTCGAATTTTGACCGCCTGACCTTTAACTATTACGTGTTATTTTTAAAGAAAATGCTATTGATTCCACACTCTCTCCTTTCCATCTTGTGGACCTGCTTAAAGCCAGATCCCCTTTCTAATAACTTATTTCATTTTAATAACTTATCGATTACCACTACAATCTTTCACCCTAGAACTTCAAAGTAGTGTTTAGTAAAGACAAGATAATAACGTATTTCTTTTTCCACTCCTTTCAGTGGGTTTTATTATGTATTCGTATAATCACGAATAAACTGTTGTCTACGACCGTGGCCTGTGGAGTTAGGTAGAACAGCGTGGTTAGCTGAGCAGCGCTTCCCGGAGCGGTACCTACGCCCCCTACCTTTCGACTCCGGACACAGGATCGGATTGGAACCCTCAGGGAGTTTCTTTTATATTATCCCCCTTGGGATCGGACTAGTTCTGTTTGCCAGGGTAGCTTCCCTGCCCTGAGTTACTATTTATTTCTAAATTAAGGTGACCCCCCTTCTGGTTTAATGGTATAGCCTCTCCAACCCACGATACCCTAAATTTTGATTGTTTATTCAAAGAGTATAGAGCCCTGCTCAGGCTGCTAGACCGAGGTAATAAAGTTAACTATAGATAATAAATTAATAACTGTGTTTAAGCTTTATTTTATATCCTCGTGGAGGAACTTTAGAGGCTAAGGAGGTGGCTCAGTGTATACACATTTGGTAAAGAAAAATAATTATAATAAATGACCGAATTGTTTTGATGTAAGCTTGTATGATTTCACCTCCCCAATGGTATAGCCCAGCTTTTTTTTTAGCAGTAACAAGGTAAGCAAAGGAATGCTTCGGGGGTTCGGGCATGTGAAACGAATGTATGATGAAAGAATGACTAAATAGATATACAATGCAAAAGTGGATGGATGCAGAAGTCGCGAAAGGCCACGACACACCTTCCATGATCAAATTGATCGTGTACTAGTAGAAGGTGATGTCAGGAGCCTTAAGAACAGACGAGCGGCATGACAATAGCTATGAATGTCAAAGAAGCAAGTGAGGTGTGTAAGAATAAGCCTGAATTGCGCTCTATTGTTCGTGTCTACCTCGCAAGGGACCTGGCGTGAAGTTATGTATGTATGTACGAACTTCGGCCGAACATTCGGTTAAAACAAAATATTCGGTCGAACTTCGGTTTGATGTCGCCATGCTTTCTCCAGGGTAACACATCGTGCCCCTTTGACAACGTCAACTTGATAACACGAAATATTTGGCCTTTTTACACCATAACCTGCCTCTTTTGACGCGGCCTCATTTGCGCTCTACATATATTTCCACCTTTTATAGATAAATTATATAATACTAGGAAATATCGACTTTATATAAAAATCAGTCAAGTGACAAAACATCAAAGCAGGTTGTGACATTAAAACCAACGTGTTCTACTCCCTGTGTATTAATGTGATCCAAGTTAAGAGAGCAAAACTAAAATGTATAAAATAACTTAATAATAAAAACCAAATAATAAATATTTAAGCGACTTCTTTCTACAAAATCTTAAAGTCAAGTAAAACAGAAAAAGAGCAATAACAATTTTACAAAATATAGGAAAGTTTTTATTATTAAGTTATTTTAGTTTTTGAAGTAGTATCACGTTTTATTTTAAAATAAAGAAAACGCGATCACAATAAGATTAAGAAAATGAGTTTATTTACAACTATTTTTTTTAAAAAGAATATAAGAGAGTAACAAGTGGGTTCTTGCCAAACAAAAATCAGTTTCCCTGGCTAGTCTTAGAATAGGTACCGCACTCCCCTGAGAATCCTTGCAGTATGCTGGTTAGCACGGCCGTCTCTTATTCGCAACTCTCTAATACACGAGGCTCAGGCACATCGAGGAAGTAGATTTCGAAGACAGTGGGAGGAGTTTACTCCAAACCAAATTCCCAGTATGGGTGTTGGAACTTTTTAGAATGTTTTATTTTTCATAATTTAAGTTTATGTGATATTATTTTTTGCTTTTATGTTTGTCACTTGTGAAAATTTTCTGTACGTACAAATCAAATATAATGTTTTAGAAACGAATTTTATTATTTACACTTTCGCTAATAAATGTATAATACATTAAATATAATCCGTAACAATAGGAATAATAAGCACTAATTTTAACAAGAATATAAAATAAAGCTTACAAGTTTAGAAGATATTAGAGTAATAGTTTTCAAGATATGTAACAGTTAAACACGCAGTCTCATTTAGGAGCCAGCCCAAAATGATCTTTGCCTACCGTCATTCATTCATCTTTTTTGTACACCTTGAGACGTTCCTTTACGGGTATCAAAATTATTGTATGACTGTATGGTAGGTGACTTGTTTTTAATTATGTTAGGTATATATTATTTTTAATTGATATGCATATATTTAAATTTTAATTATATGTATTATTGTATTTTAAATATTTATAATTTTAATTATATATAATTAGTAAACAACGATTTTGAATAGTTGATACAGTGGTTTTTTTTGGATTAATTGTTTTTTGTTGGTGTACCGTCTGCCTGTCTGCTGAACTCATGCAATAAAAAAATACTCTTACTTACATGACGGCGTTCACGATCAACGACCTATGTGAAAAAAGTGGTATCAAGTATGCATCTATGTATTAAAACGTGAAGCAAAACCACAGCAAAAACTTTGTACCTACCCCTTTTTACGAAAATTGTGCGGACGGAGGAGTATGAAATTTCGCACACTCCTAGTTTATATAGTGAAGGAGGGCAAAATGCTAATATTTTGTTTAAACTATGCATAATGAATACATTAAATCAATAAAAAAAGCATTACACAGACGCATATATACTCTTATGTTTATTGTTAAAATCAAATCAACAGTATAGCCTTGGCGAAATTTGTGATTATAGAAGTATAGTATAGTCTTTGACAACAGACCCTAAATATTGTTCAAATTTACAATTTAAATTAGTTATTATGGTAGAATTTCGACCACGGGCGACCACTAGTACTGATAGATAGGCCTTTTGCGACTTTGAAAAGTTCATATAGAACTTGTAGTGACAACCAGTTGGGAAAGTTCTTCCGAGTCATAAGTTCGCGTATTTGCTCGCAAGCCATCACCCGGTTTACACGCATAAACTCGATAAACGGGAACCATTACATTAATTGGATCATAAAATAATCGCATAACTTGGGCGCGCTTATCGCTAACGGCGAAATAGAGTCGACAAGCTCGTTGAGTCGATTAACATGACTGCAGGTTGGGTTATTGAGGTCTTACATCAATTTTCTAATTTAATATTACCGTATTTAAGGTTTGTAATGTGGAGAGACGTAGAGGGTAATTAGCAATGATACGTAGGTAGATTAAGTTAAAATGTTATAATCCATGGTTTATCTACGTTGGTGTAAGTACTTTCGGGCCCCGACGGGGTCCCAGGTCGACTCCTCTTCCTGGCTGCAAAACACCTACGCAGCCAGCTGCGGGACCTTTTCGAAGCCTGTATTCGCGCAGGTAGGTTCCCGTCGCAATGGAAAGAGGGTCGTTTGTGCCTACTTCCAAAGGGAGGTCGGCCTCCCAACGATCCGTCCGCCTACAGGCCTATAGTGCTGCTGAACGAGGTCGCCAAGGTCTTCGAGAAGATCTTGGCGGAGCGGCTTGTGAAGCATCTAGACACTGTGGAGCCGGGGCTATCAGATACGCAGTTCGGGTTTCGGCGGAGGCGCTCCACGATGGACGCCTTCGAGACGCTGCGAACGTTGACGGACGAAGCCGTCCAAGCAAAGGACGTCGTTCTTGCAGTGTCGCTAGACATAGCGAACGCCTTTAACAGCCTCCCTCATGAGACGATCAGGGAAGGGCTCCGCGCGCACGGAGTCCCCCCGTACCTCACGAGGCTGTTGGGCGAATACCTGCGAGATCGGCACATCCTTTGGGAGGGTGGTGAGTCCGCCAACCACGTGCTAGGTCGGCGACGTGTCGCGTGCGGCGTTCCACAGGGATCGGTCCTCGGGCCTATCCTTTGGAACGTAGGCTATGACTGGATCCTTCGGGTGACGGTCCGGCCCGGAGTAGGGCTGATCTGCTTTGCGGGCGACACCCTACTCACGGCACGCACCGCGTCTTTTGCGGAATCCGTGGACGTCGCCAACGACGGGCTGGCGATCGTCGTAGATCGAATAGCTAGGCTGGGCTTGAAGGTCTCCCCCGCGAAAACGGAGGCCGTCATGTTCCATAGGAAATTCCGGAATCCTCCCCCGGACTTGTCCGTTACAGTTCAGGGGGTGGCGATTAGAGTAGGGCCCACGATGAAATATCTTGGGCTAGTCCTAGACGGGAAATGGCTGTTCAAAGCGCACTTTGAGCAGCTAGTTCTCAAACTTCTGAATTCCGCGGGCGCACTCTCCAGGCTTCTTCCTAACGTGGGGGGGCCGGGGGGTGCGACGCGGAAGCTTTATTCCGGCATCCTGAGGAGTATGGCACTCTACGGTGCGCCCGTCTGGTCCGATGCGCTTCACCGCCACAACCGAACCCTGCTGCACCGCGCGCAGCGGGTTCTGGCCGTGAGGACCATACGGGGGTACCGCACAGTGTCGTGGTCGGCGGCGACTCTCTTGGCAGGCGAGCTGCCCTGGCCTCTCCAGGCAGACGTCCTGTCCAGAGTTCGTCGCGCCCAGCAGGATGCCCTAGCTAGAGGACTGACCTTCTGTCAAGTCGAATTAGAGACGGTCAGGAAGCGGGAAACCGCCTCCTGCCTCGTCGCCTGGTCTCGTGACCTCGAACACCCTGTGGCCGGCGGCTATACGGTGGATGCAATCAGGCCGCAGCTGGAGAGATGGGTGACCCGCACCAGCGGAACCCTGACCTTCAGGACGACTCAGATACTGACCGGACACGGTTGTTTCGACCAGTATCTGTTTCGCATTGTGGGCTGCTTGCCTTCCCCGGACTGCCGCCAATGCGGCGCACCCGATACGGCGTTACACACGCTTGTTGAGTGCGCTGCATGGACGCCTCAGCGTTTCGAGCTCGAGACACACGTAGGAGCCGTCCGATCGCTTGGCGACTTGGTAACGGCCATGTTGCACAGCGACGACCGCTGGGAGTCTGCGGTCTCTTTCTGTGAGGCGGTTATGTCTCTAAAAGAGGCCGCAGAAAGGGATAGGGAGCGAAGTCCTGCAGCGCGTGCTAATGTCTCCACCCGAGGTCGCCGGCCTTCAGCTAGCACCCGGAGAGGCAGGTACGCGCATTACTTCCCTCCCTGAGTTAGGTTCCGGTACGAGGGGCCCCTTGCTACTAGGCAACGCAAGGGATTCAGCCCCCGTTTCGAAGTGGGGTGTGTTCTCCCAGGGCACACTCCAGGCACTTTATTGCGCTGGATCGACTGTTGCGTAACTATGTTCTATATCTCAGTCTTTCCTTCACAACAAAGCGCAGGGTCGACGGGAGGAGAGGTTTTTTAGTGGGTATTGAGGTTGCTCGCCCGTGCGGCATCGCTCTGAGTCTCCACACTCCTCAGTGTCAAGCCATCGCGGACGAAGCGCAAAAAAGCATACTATTGCTAGCGTTATCGCCCCCGATGGATGCGCGCCGTTTCCTAGTGACGGCCCTGAGAGTGCGTAAATCGGTCAGCATTTTTCCTCGCCTCAAACAAAAAAAAAAAAAAAAAAAAAGTACTTTCGGGCACTACCAGTAATATCTGAGCAGAATTTGTCGCTGCCTTGTGCGGGCTCCAATATGACATCATAAGTTCTAATGGCTGCTGCAGCCAGGCCTAATGCGCGGGGGTCTTAGTGACTGTAGCTAAATGCATCTTGATAATTGCGTTAAAAGATAATGCCTTATATACTACAAATAAAATATATAAATACTGCGGTGACCAAGGGGTGAACTTTTCGGCACCGTAAGCCGTTCTCAAGACTTTTAGAAAAAGGTAGAAGATTCTGGAAGGAAAAGACAAGGACGGATACATATTAGAAAGGGATAAACGATGAACGAAGAAAAGACAAAGGAGGAAAAAAAAGGGACAGATAGTAAATAAAAGAATAACGAAAAGAAGATCGAAATTATGGGTTCCAGAAGGTTCTTCCGGGTATATAAATAGCGTAAGACGAGCCTACCGGGCAGACCTTTTAATCAAAAATATTTCTCTAGGTGTGATCTGTCGTAATTTGTCGACGGCTCAGCTTAAGGAACCCAAGCTTTATTAACGCCCCTGTACCCAATAACCCTGGGAAAGAAAATCATTTGACATTTATTTTGGAACAGCCGGCTTATTTTTCCAATGACCGGTCCGCTCGTTTATCATAGCTCGTGAGACACCCTGTTTTTGCAGATCTCTTTTGTAGCACCAAAATGTCTTTTTGTTTTTCTATTAAATGGCGTTATGTTTGTTAACTGTATATCGAGTAATTTTAAATATACACTACATATTCTTCTTATTTTTAGAGCTCCGTTTGTTTATTTTTTTAATTGCATGAATAGAGCAGAAAGACTGATGCCCTGCCTGTTGCTGTGTCTGCTACTTCTGTCTCCACTCCAGGACTTGTCTGCTCCATCGGCCAGCGGCAGACGTGACCGGCCCACTGCCACTTCGACTTGTTAATTTTGCGTGCTATGTCAGTTACCTTGGGTCTCTTACGGATATCCTCATTTCTAACTCTATCCATAAGAGAAACATCCAACATACCTCGCTCCATAGCCTGTTGAGCGACTTAGCATTTGTGGACCAGTCCTACCGTCAGTGTGCACGTCTCGGTCCCGTAGGTCAGGTCGTTTAATATGTTAGGTATTTTAATAATGGAAGTTAAGAAATACCCGTAAAAATTGATTGTGTTAAATACGGAACACTTCTTTAATGCTCCATTATAGTTTAAGGTAGAGTATCTACTTGAATCCAATAAGGATAATTTCATTCATTACAGGCCGGTGCGGCGAAGGCAGTCCGTGTGAGCAGTTGTGTCGGGAATTACACGACGGCACGTACGAGTGCGGATGTGGGCCAGGGTTCGTGTTGCAAGTCGATGGATATGGGTGTCTAGGTTAGTATTAAATCTTCTTTAAATTTGTGCAGAGAGGAATTGAAAATATTTTTTTTATTGCATGAGTTCAGCAGACAGGCAGACGGCCCAACGGTGAAAAGTTGTTACTATTGCTTATGGACATTCTCAACACCAAAGGTGCAAATGCGTCGCTGCTCTTTAAAAGGAGACTGGAACCTGGTCACTAATGCCGGAACCAATTCAAGGTTGTTATGGCGGCTTACTCTAGAGTCTAGACCACGAGTGGTACCCAGCCAGTTGGGCAAATACCCTACCACCTGGCTGTAGGTTGTTTTGCCGCCTCTTACAACAGGCCGCCCGGCTGCAGAAAATTGCATCCTTGCTCCGTTCCTGCACGGATAGATAGAAATTTACAATGAAGTCCGTCGTCAGAGCCTGTCTTTCCTTTTCGTTTCTGTCACAATCCATCAGCAAATGTTGGATATTTTCTAATTCAACACAATTAGTGCAGTTTAGTGAATCGACTTTCATCATGACATCCACAAACTGACCTAATCTGTTAAATGATAACATATTTTAAAAGCGATTTGCCACCTCCAAGGGATATTTTACCATACCCAGAATAATACACACTTGACGTATATTTTAGACGTTTTACGAGCCTATGAAACTCTATACATTGGCTGTCCCAAAAATGTTTTCATCAAACACATAACCAAGCAATATCCGATTTTCGGTCGGCGAGGGCGTCGTATAACGCATCATAAAAACTGGACAAGACATACAACTTAAAGGGTTTATTAGACCGTAGAAATTGGGGTAGATTGAAAAACGTACCTCTGACATTGTCTGCGAATATAGTAAACGAATCAATATCTTCTTTATTGGTGTTTCGGCAAAAACCGGTCATTTCCGTCTATCAATTCAAGACAAATTATTTGCTTCTGAACTGAATTTGATCATCCTTTGCATTGAATTCAGTATAGCTTTAAACTGATCGCATATAAATTTCATTGCTATTAGATCTTATACTCCGAAAATATAGCAGGAAACTTCTATCCTTAACTTAGAGGAATCAACTATATTTTTTTTTTAATAAATTCTAATTATTATCTTTGCACTGAGTTTATTATAGTGTCAAAGTGTATATGTCAATTTGATTAGTATCGGACCTTGGATTCGAAAGATATCCCTTAAATTCAAACGGACGGTGAGGTATTGTTAGGTTTATGAGATTCCTAAAACAAATGAGCACACAATAATGATACATAAGTTTTTCGCTAATGCGAATTGAAACATCAAAATTTGTTACACCAAGCAATAAACCTCCTCCCTGTGGCTGTGATATTTATGTAGTGCACCTTTTCTAAAAAAATATTTAAAAAAAGATGAAAGAATGACTAAACAGATATACAATGCAAAAGTAACACACCTTCCATGATCAAATTGATCATGTACTAGCAGGTGGTGATGTCAGGAGCCTTAAGAACAGACGAGCGTGCATGACAAGAACTACGAATGTCAAAGAAGCAAGTGAGGTGTGTAAGAATAAGCCTAAATGGCGCTCTGTTGTTCGTGCCTACCCCGCAAGGGACCTGGCGTGAAGTTATGTATGTATGTATGTATGTATGTATTTAAAAAAGTAGGTATAACAAAAAAAAATACAGACGAAATATAAATCAAAATAAAATTTATACAGATTCCACAGGTATTTCCAACATTTTACTTTAAAGCTCTAAGGCTGTGTGGTATCTGCCGAATAAAAATCCGTTACAGAATTTTATATTTCGTCGTGAAATATAACCTACATAGATCCAATAGCACTCTAAGCCGGATCTAGTGAAATGCAGCTTTCCTAGACGTCTTCAACACAAGTAAGAATCTACAAGGCGTCACTTGGGAACGGGGTAAAGTCGATTTGTGTGATAAATGGAGTACGCGTTTATGTTATTGCCTCTCACATCCTTCGCGCATTCGTTTTTTATTTGCGTATATACATATTGGCTGTTTTCGAAACTTCGTTTGCACGGGTCTTGGATGGACGTGACAAGTTGCTCATAATACCAGCTAAATGTCAGTGGTCCTATTAATGTTATAGACGAGATAGTTTGTGAGCGAGTGATGGCTGTTTGTTGCTTTTTAGTTACTACCTCTTACCTTAACTTCTCTGTTGTGATATACTTCCACTGTCACACCTCATATCATTATGGCATCCTTTATACATTCCATCTGTCTCATATCTGGTCTACCTTTACAATTGTATTCATCTCTATTCCTTTCTTAATCTTCTTCCGCTCAATTTGTCAATCGTGTGTGCAACTTTAAAAGACCCTCTCATGTATACTCATTTCTCACCTTATCAATTCTTGTAACACCACACATCCATATCAACTGAGTGGAGATTTTTTGCTTTACCACTTTGGTCGCGCAAAAACTACTGAACGGTTTTGAATGAAAAATTTACTATTGACTTAAAAAAAGAACTACGATTTTAGAAGAAAATGTACACTTTACATGTAGTTTATTCGCATCTCCTGCAGCTCCTTTAATCTATGCGCCGTTTCCCTGCACTTTTGTAATGCATTTGTACAATAATTCATCTTCCTTTTAAACATTTACATCCCTTAACAGTTACATGAACACACAGGTGTGTTATCTTTTCGTCGTGAAAATTTAATGGCCAGTCGTCAACATTTCGCCTAATCAGAGAACATTACTTGACACTCAAGCATTATCTTTATTTATTCCAGTCAATTGCAATGCCATAAATCTTATAACTCAAATGACAATGTAAGCACCATAGCCTTAGTCTATCTCTTTTTTTATTCTTTCCCAATCATTTGAGGCACATTATGTCTTTTCCTTCCAGACTCCTCTATTCTGATATACACATCCTCTTTCACACCACAAATCATCATGTCTCATCATAATCTATCCATATCTTTTTTAGTCTAGCTTTACATTTGTAAAGGGTGCATGTTTACCATGGACGGAAAGCATGAAATTGACATCAAAAGAAGAGTAATTGCAGGTAATAAAGTGAATGGAGCGCTAAACTCTTTTATGAAAAGCCAAAAAGTATGTGTGAAGGCACGCTTGGCTGTCCATCAAAGGGTGTTGGTGCCAACACTAATGTATGGCAGTGAAAGTTCGGTGTGTCAGAAGAAGCATGAAAGTAAACTAAATGCATTTGTAATGAGAGCTTTGAGAAATATATGTGGGGTAAGCATAAATGATATGATATAGAATAGTGCAATAGGGGAACGTTGTGGATTGCAAGAGGCAATAACAAGAGTTGAAATACGAATGTTAAGGTGGTTTGGGCATGTAGAGAGGTTGAATGTAAATAGAATCGCAACAAAATTTAGACACGAAGTTTTCCGGGCCGGGTTTCAAATTGGACAAGTACATTAACAATCTGCCCGTAAAATTTCAAGTTAATTTTTTTTTTGCGGTTCGTTTTTTCATTTATACGTTGCCATTCGTTTTTCCACTTGTCCTTTGTAGTTTCACTTCTACAACGTGTCCCAGGACACATTTCGATTTTTCACAGGTTTACTGCAAATTATGATTTGGTTAGGTTAGATACATTTTAATGAATGCATTTTTTATTTAAACATATTTTATTTTATCAAACAAAAGAACTGAATTCGATCCGGAACCAATAAAACATCGATAGTGTACTCTAACATTATGCCTCCTCTCGGCACGTCTACTCTAAAATTATGCCGCCTTTCACCACGGCCGTTACGCTTTTTGGTACCAGAAAAAATCCTAATACGGCGGGTATACACGGTCTATATAGAAGGTTCACTTCAAAAATTAATAAGTATCTCTAATGGCTAGGAAACAGCCAGATATAAATGTATTTAGACTCTCTGAACAGTAGAATTGTCAAAAACACGTACCATAAATGTTATTCTACGTTCTTTTTGATATATCGCATGCTCATACGATGGAGTTTCGAATTGGCTCGACTCGTGTTTGCATAATGTGTACAGCAATGCCAAGTGAATTGTCACATCCATTTTATACTTCAGACATTCCTCTATTACGTGGCGAGACTCGAAGTAATGTTTATATTTATTCTGCTGCTAACAGCCTGTCAGGAAAGGTTGTGTTTATGTATAATTGTTAGCTGTATATATTTAAAGTAATGAACATATATTTCACAGGATTATTATAATGCTCCTGCTTTATCCAGATGAACTACAACATTATTCCAGAATAATTTTGTAGGTAATGATCGTTTCACGCCGTAGTAGCGATGTTTTTAATGCGTTATTTGTGATGCGATGTTTTTATTCGTTGTTAATGACGTTAAATTTGGATAGATAACGTATGTATACACATGTATTCATTCGTTATAGGTATTATTTTAATGCTGTAAATAATACGCATTTAACCACAATCAATGACTATAACAAAATGAAAAGAAGAAAATATAATCTGTTTTTTTAGTTTTACAGCAAAAAAGTACAAACAAGAAACATATCCGGCCTAAAACCAAAATTTAATAATTAAATTAATTTACTTAAAAAAATCTATATATTTGCAATTTCATATACCTACTATCCACATCCACATAACCTTATCGTGAGATTTGTCCATGTTACGCCTGATAATTTTTTTAATGGAAGAGTTGAGCAGACAGGCAGATGGCCCACCTAATGGAAAGCGGTTACCATCGCCTATGGACATTTGTCACACCAAAGGTACTCTAAACTTTAGTCTACAGGGAGACTGGAACCTTGCCACTAATGCTGGAACAAAACTCAAGGTTGTTATGGCAGCATACTCTATACCAGGGATGGTAGACATCCAAACGACCGAATCACTTATCACCCTGGCTTTGGTTTGTTTTGTCCCCTTTTATGTCAGGCCGCTCGGCCTCAGGAAATTTTATTCTTTCTCCATTCCTGCACGGATAAGATAAGGACAAGCTTGTCGTGAGAGTTGTCCATGTTACACCTGGTATAATGTTAATGTTAGTGACGGTGTCTAGGTTCTAAACGTTATTTGAGATGCGAGATTATTATTGCCGTTAACCATTGACAGATAACTCGTGAATTACCACTAATGTAGTTAATTGCTAAACATTTTTTAACGCGATAAGTTGCATTTATCGCACTCACTAATACTAACGCAAATAAAGCAGGAGTATTATAGATTACGTGTAAAAGAAAAAGTAGTACTTAATGCATTTTATTATAATAAATTCTCTTATTTCCCTACAGAACTGAACTCAACAAAAGAGAACGAGGACCTTTTAGATGCAGAAGAAGACGTTTTATATCAGAAAGACGTATCTTTCTCAGCGGAACTAGAAATAGCACCGTCCAATAGATTTAATAAGCCTACAATAAGCATTAAACATATCGACGACGATAAAAGACTTACTACACTGCCAGCCGCGGAAAGTGGCACTAAGCTACCTAATTATACGTTCACTGGGGAGAGATCGAAAGAAGTAAATGGACTTAAGAGTCTCATTGAAGATGGAGTTAGTAAAACAGATCTGAATATCATAGCAGATGACGATAAAGAAGATTTGGCTGAAGCGGTAAAAGTAACTACGCAAGGACCAAGCTTAGAACAAAAAGTACGTATGAAATTTAAAACTATTTTTAATTAATTATTCACAGATGATAATGTAGAACAAAGCATAGAAATTATAATAAACACCTTAAGTACCTATTCAGTCTTTAGATCACTGATATAAGATGAAGAAGAATCAAACATACCAATATAGAATCTTTCAAGCACGTATAGGGCCAATACACAGTGAAAAGTTGATAAACGGCCGCTTTCTTCATTTGGCTACGGAACCGTTAAAAAGTATTGTTACGTGCGAGCGATGGTACGCACTTAGGATTAAACACCAGTCTCACTTGCAATACCCTCGCCTATATTACATAGAACACCTCCTGTTACTGCAGTGCTCACTCTCGCTTCTTTACGTTATTCTTTTATTTATTGTCTAACCATTGCTAAATATATATCTATCTGTCTTCCTTCCTGAACATTGTATTCTAGAATTTCAATCTTCATTTCATTATTCTTTTGTTCATCATCTATCCCTTTCTAAAATGTATCTGTCCTTGTCTTTTTCTTCCTACTGGAAGCCGGTCTCAAGACTTTTAGGAAAAGGTAGAAGAAGATACTTCTTCTACCTTTTCCTAGAAGTGTTGAGACCGGCTTACACTGCCAGAAAGTCCTACCCTTGGCCACCACAGTATAGAATTCGGAAGACCATATACTTTAATAACTAGTTAACAGGTCGTGTACAGAACAATTCTCGGTGAAAATATAATATTTTTAGGCTATATCGGCTTGATTTCTTGAAAACTTTCCACTTACAATATAAAAGTTACAGGGGAGTGTAGAGTTTTTACGACTTCGATAGCTAATATCTCACCACCTCTTAAATAAGTCATTAAGAAATATTCTATTCACATTTAATAAATACAATACAACCCTCATTTACAAGTAGAACAATCACTCAATTCTTTATTTTTTTGCTTTGTATATCGGGATGTAGTTGTATGTATGTATTACAGCGAAACCTAGTTAAGTGAGACATCAAGGGACCTGCAATGTGGTTTCACTTATAGAGGTATTCCACTTACCCAGTGTCTCAGATATAAATACATATAAATGATGTTATCTCAGTTGCAGAGGTCTATGCATATAAAATTCACTCGCTATCTTAATTATAGAGATAATTATGATGATAAATCCAAAGAACGAATCCCAGATATAGAGGTTTGCTTCGTCCCACTAACAGGGGCAATTCAGTGCCAAAGTGTCGGGACCTCAGAATGAGTTCCAGTTATGGAGGTTTCTCGCTTATTTAGGTACACTTAACCAAGTTTCACTGTATATGCCTACTAAATTTCAATCATAGAGACAGAAATTTCCGAGAAAGATCATTTTGACATAATACTTATGGAACTCTACAAATAAATAGATAACACTTTATTGCTCGCTAAGTACACAGTTGCTAAAATGCGCGGATACAATATTGTTTGATAAAAACAATAAGAGGTGTTATCATTTCAAGGAATCTCTTCCAAGGAACCAAACTAAAACTAAAAATAACTAAAATAAACTAAAAATAATTACCATCTATTTTAAATTACGTGTTCAACTTTCCTTTGATCTACAGTCAAGGAACATTACAATCCATTAAGGCTTACAATTCAAGAATACTCAAAGGAATATTTCAGTAGAGCGATTCGTTTCAAGCCAGTGGTCATAATTTTAAACATGAGCCAGAGCGAATTGACCTATTTCTAATACTACCTAACGCTTTATTTATGCAACCTCATATATATTACTCGTATCTTTATCTATAATACTGTTACGTCCTACAGGACTCGAATTAAAATGCCGTTGGAATTAATATAGAATTTATTAAAAATATACCAACACGTATAACAAAGGAACACGTATAACTGGACACTACCAGTACAAACTGCACGATTCAATCACACGCGCAAAGTCCGTCACTATATCGCTCATCGAATATACGTCTTGCTCGTATCGTAATACTCGCTTGACTGCCCCACCCCTCCGTTCGGGCATTGTTTTATAGTAACCTGTACAATACAACAATCGACTGCGTGGACTGAGTTTTTCCAAGAAAACTTAATCCGCACACCTGCTTAATTATTCCTGCGAACGGCCATAAACGAAAATAATAACAATAGGCTATTGCAAATTGTAAACACAAAGTAAACAAAAGAAGTCCAAATGCGGGAAATTTAATATACCAGGTGTGCATTTCTTTGTCGGTATGTAACGATACTATTAAATTCTAAGCATTTACCGTGCTGTGTCTGTAGATTGGAGCTATTAAAAAAAGCAATTGGAATAGCGTATATATGTATATTGATATGTATATATGTAAATAATAGAGAAGAGCAATTTTTTTTAGATTTCTTGTCTGTTTCTCGTTTTGTATTCATGTATATATTATGTATGTATTTTGTTTGTTCAGAATTCACGTAAAAACTACTGAGCCGATATCGATGCGGTTTTCGCTGACCGATAGCAAATTCTGAGACTTGAAATCTGCGATATTTTTTGTCCCGGGAATCCCGCGAGAGTTTTTTTCTGGTTATGATTTGAAATTGGCCATATTGAAAAAAATTTCGGGTTCCAATGCCGTGTATTCACTCATCGATAGCAAATGTAATGTAATAATTTTTTTTATTTTTATCCCGAGAATCCCCCGGGAATTTCCCCGGGAGCGGTTAGAAGTGGTTCGGATCCATAAAAATTAGTTTGTTCCAATACAGTTTCCACTAAAACAATAGATTACATTTTTTTTATTCTGCGACATTTTGAGTGTCGGGAATGGGAAATTTCAAGTAAAGCGTGGACGAAATCGCGGGGATATCCTAGTATATATATAAAATTTCAGCTTCCGTATGTTAATGTCAGTGACGTTGCCTATAGATATTAGCAACACAAGAAGTGTTGCTGGGCTCCAAGGGGAAACTAGAACCTGGTCACTAATGCCGGAACACAACTCAAGGTTGTTATGGCGGCTTGCTCTAGACCAGGTGGTAGCCATCTAGTCGGGCAAACGCCCTACCACCTGGCTATTGGTTGCTTTCTCGCCTCTTACGACAGGCCGCCCGGCCGCAGGAAGCTGTATTCTTTCTCTATTCCTGCACGGATATAAACTACTGCCTAAACCGAACCGCCGACTACGTTTATATTTTTATTTAATAAATATCTCAAATATATATGACTCATTGACTCTTCAGGTGATCAGAAGGCTGGTGCTTACCTCGGCCCATGGATCAGTATGGCGATCCAGCGAGGAAACGTAGCCAGCCTTCTGGGCACCTTACCCATAGAAGACGGTGATCTGGGCTCAGTAATCTACTTATAGTCTTGAGGGACTATGGGTAGAATACAATACAAATAAGTTAAGTTTTCTTGCATTGTATTCGATTGTATATAATTTTACAATTGTTCTGATTAGTATTATATTGCACATATTTATTATGTTCAAAAAGTTGCATTTTATCAATATATATTTTATAAGTTTGTAGTGATATTGTATTAAAATTAGAATATTATTTCTTTTATTAGGTTTAAATATTAAATCTACTAGGTAAAACCAAGAACCATGAATAAGTATTGTTAAAATAAATTTGTCGTTATATCAGGTACCAGGGGCAACGATGTCACCTCCATGGACAGCAGCCGTGGACACGTGTAACTGCGATTCATGTAATGGAGATCATTGTTCGTGTCCTCATGTATCTCATAAATGCAGATCTGGTAAGTTTTGATAGCTATTATACTAACGTGAAATAAGATATTGTAGTTCCAACTTAAATCCTCGAATCAAATAAGATATTGCTTATCATCTTTAAAAAAACGACAGTCTCGCATCGAGACAATAATTTACTACATTAATCTCGTTGAAGCCTACTAATTTTTATTTTGTACGAGAATAGCAAGTTATGACGTAATAAAGTATAATAACATTGTTACGTCACGTATCTACATGGAATAATTTATTGCTACATAATTATCAAGGTTAATACCAGAGATGTACAAGATACTCTATACAAAGTATCTGAATACAAAATACAAGATACTATTAAAATAAGTATTTGAGATACCTGATACAAGATACTTTTGAAAATTGTATTTGAAATACTAGATACAAAATACTTATCTTCTAAATACTTTTTAAAGATACAAGATACTTTTTGAAATAAATCCCAATTTTACAGTTTTTAGATTACATTTATTAAGTAAATTACGAATAGATCGCGCAAATGTGACAAAATATTATATTTTTAAGGTTTTAATTGAGGCCTTTCTTCTTCTTCTGCGTTCTTCAAACATTTTATCACTCGTTTTTCTTCGAGGAGCTTTCAATATCATACTCTCAAAAGAGAAGGGTCGCTAAGTAGACTCAACAAACAAAAAATGTTATATTTATTGTAGGATAAACATTTAATTATAAAAGACAAGACAAAAGTATAAGCCGCGACTGAGTAGCAAACCCAGTCACAGTCGCAGCAAGTGGAGGAGGCAAAAAGATCACCAAAAAGTGTCCCACGCTCTACGCTTCCTCCAGTCAAGAGTAAACCATTGCGCCGCAGCCCATTGCGTGGTCGCTGAAAAACCCACACACCCTCGATGCAGGCCTTATGCCTGCATGTAGACCCTTCCCCTGAAGGGTCCGAGGATTGTGTCCAAAAACATTCCCCCTGCGTTATAAAAAAAAAATGTTTTAGTCAAGTAGGATTAAGAAGTTTTTCAGATTAAGAATGACTGTCATTCCTAATATTCTCGGTAAAATAAACACGGCTTTTTATCAAAATAAAGACTCACAATTAAGTTAAATACAAAACGTCAATTAAAATGAATATTTTGTCACTCTCGTCCAAATTTTTACGAGAGCCATTGAAGATACTCTCAAAGGAGAAAGCCTTTGAAAAGTACCAAGTGTAGAAACTTCGGTCCTCGGAGCAATTAAGTAACACGAGATAATAGGGAAACTCAATGCTCCAATTTTATCGTCGAATCACAGGCTTCCATTTTGAATTATTGTTCCTTGCGCACTTTCAAAATGGCGGACGGGTTACCAAGTTATTGTTTCGAAAAGATTGCACTAGGAGTTGGCGAGTAAACCGCGTTGTTTGTGCTAATTGGATAAATTGCCAACTTGCAAATATAATGCCTCGTTTACATACCTACCACTGCTACTGACGATGCAGAAAATAATTTTCAGCGAATCATAATTTATAATATTATAAAATATTAAACATGCCATGGTTGTAGGTACATTGATAGATAGATAGATAGATAAGACTTTATTGTACCTACACCATTACAGAAAACACAGATGAACTTATAGCCTAAAAATATTCTAAGTGTGCACAATGAGCGGTCTTATCGCTAAGAAGCGATCTCTTCCAGACAACTCGTGGCAGGAGTAAAAACATTTATATCGGTCAAAGGTGGTATACATAATAGACATATATAAATACACCTATTGATATTTCATACATAAATATATACATATACATATATATATATACACATACATAAATATACGTAGAAATATCACTATGTTGCAGGTTGTGCTTTTTGAAGCTATTAAAGAAATAACAACTGTACAAGACTATATAAAGATGGGAAGCACGATGCATTTTTTTTAGATTTCTTCTTTCACGTAAAAATAACTGGACCGATTTCGACGCGGCTTTTGCTGATCAACAGCAAATACTTAGCCTTTAAATTTATGCTACGTTTTTTCCCGAAAATCCCCTGGGAACTTTCCCGGGAGAGTTTGCAGTAGGTCGGGTGCATAAAATTTACTCATTCCGACACAGTTTTCACTAAACAGATGGCTAACATTTTTTTTTATACGCTACGGTACTTTGTGTCCCGGGAATCCCGCGGGAATTTCAAGTCAAGAGTGGAAGAAGTCGCGGGCATATCCTAGTAATATATAAAACATCTAAAAAAACCTAAATGTGTGCTGGGACACATAGTAGAAGTGAAACTTCAACGGACAAGTGGAACAACGAATCGCAACAAAATTTTAACTTGAAGTTTTACGGCCAGGTTGTCAAATTGGACAAGTACATTAACAATCTGCCCGTAAAAGTTCAAGGTAAAAATTTGTTGCGATTCGTTTTGCCACTTGTCCGTTGCTTTTCATTTTTCCATTTCTCCGTTACGACTCGTTTTTCCACTAGTCCTGTCGATGGGGAGCGTTCCCGAAATGCTGGCCGCATTTCCACACTGTATGGCAATCTTCGTTGATAGGTCTCGCGTCCCCACGGCCCCATAGTATCAACCCCGAAAGACACAAATATCTATCCATTACTAATGGATGAATATTTGCGGCGTTTCAGGGTTTCTTGATGTGTAGCAGCACTTCTATCATTAAATACCATCATCTATATACCAGTTCGGTCTCTTTCAACCAAATTGTTTCAATTACAGTAAACATGTTTCATAAAGTGGCCGGTCTATCTGTCTACCGGCTTTAGGTTATGGGAGCTGCATACGTCTAATCATCGCAGCGGAAAACGAGGTACTAACCACTCGTGACCAGCGCAACGCGGGAGCGCACATAGTAATAGTTGCTCTATCTCCCTCGCACATCATCCGTCTCGCTCACACAATGTACTATATATTGTACTAGCTGTACGACTTGTTAATATTTGTACTTAAGGTTACCGTTTCCAAAATAAATAAGTTCACATCAACAGTCGACAGTGAATACTCTATGAAGTACTATTTAACCTCTACCTCTCGCTGATACAAGGTAATAAATACAGGGCCAACGCAGGCCAACTGACCCTTTCGTTGGCTCAATGTGTACGCGGCGTATTGTTACAAGTTGGACCACCTGCATACCTATTATAGACAAAGCACTAACTGCCGCGGCGTTTGAGCTAATTACATTGAAACTGTTTTATGACTATCTTCTTTTCTTTACTTTGTGTTTATATTTTATTAATTAGAAGTAGCCCATTGTGTATTGTAATCCCTTAGGGCCTATTGTGTATTGTGATCACTGCCAGGTGTCTCGTATTTAGAATACAAGCTGGTTCTAAGTAATCTCCAAGCGGTCGAGCTTAAAACATATTTGACAGTATAAAGCAATGCCGCGACGGAGGGGTGCGGCAGTCAAACGAGGATTACGATACGAGTAAGACGTACATTCGATGTGCCATATAGTGACGGACTTTGTGCGTGTTATTGAATCGTCCAGTTTGTACTGGTTGTATCCGTTAGACGTGTTTCTACAGTTCTAATAAACTCTATAGTAATTCCAACAGCATTTCAATTCGAGTCCTGCGTAACTCATAACAGTATTATGAACTGCGATCCAACAGGCCGGTTGGTTCCGGTTACGCAACCCACCGCCCGCCATTACCACTTCCGGTAAACTTCCAACCTGCGCCAGACAGTTGGCGGTTGTTATAGTGTTGTTTCACCCAGGGATATGTCGGACTCGTTCAATTAATCATATTCGCCCGTTATGTAGAGTTTAGAGCAACCGCTGAAATCCGGCTAACTTAGTTTTGAATTTTAGATCATAAGTAAGTGGGCTTTTAGCGAGCGATAGATATTTGTTTAAAACGAGATTTTCATAGAAGCTATTTAGTGAACTAGAAGTGCTCAACGACGCAACAGTTCTCTAGAACATTTTATTCCGCGTACAACAATGATCTGGAGAGAACTGCGGTTTGCCCTTTGCGCTATGACATGGCGTTCTTTAAGAAGGGCGTTATAAAATTTCATAGAGTTCGGCAACGCGTTGGCGACACCCCTGGTGTTGCAAACGTCCATAGGCAACGGTAACCACTTTTAATCAGGTGGGCCGTCTGCCTGTTTACCTGCTTCAGCCTATAAAAAAAGCAGGCAAATGCATGTCGGTCCACGAACAAGATTAGATCAAATAACTGAATTGTTCACCAAAATAAATAATTACAAAAACAAAATGCATTATTACAAATCTTCTTGGCAAAACAACAGGCGGCCTTATCGCTAAAAGAGATCTGTTCCAGGCAACCTAACTTAAAAAAAATTCTTAACCAATCTAGCGATATAGATGGAACGGTAATAAAATAGGACTGCACAATTTAAATATACGTACTTTGAGCTGTTATAAGGAGGGGAGCACAGTTTTTACGACAAGAAACAATATCTCGCTATTCACTTGAATAAAAGTTATTTATGGAAATAATAATAATATTTGTTTTCACTTCCAGTTTCAAGTATGGTGGCCAACCTTAAACTTTATTATTTTAGCAGTTTCAGTACAGCATTTTGCAGCACCATAATTAAGCATATAGTAACTTCCTGCCAAGTTTTGTCAATATAAACTCAGTAATTTCTATCCGGGTCTTCTATCCGTGCAGGAACGGAGAAAGAATACAATTTCTTGCGGCCGGGCGGCCTGTCGTAAGAGGCGACAAAACAACCCACAGCCAGGTGGGTCGGTGGTGGTCGGGCATTTGCCCGACTGGATGGCTACAACCCCTGGTCTAAAGTGTGGTTGTGTCGCCGCAACAACCTTGAGTTGTGTTCCGACTTTAGTGACCATGTTCCAGTCTCCATTAAGAGAACAGCAGCACATTTGTAGCACTTTTGGTGTTGCAAATGTCCATAGGCGATGGTAACCGGTTTCCATCAAGTGGATGGATTTACACCAGGGGCATTAGGGGCCCAGGACGGCGAAATTTTCGAGGGCGGTAAAATTTGGAGTGTCAGCAAAAAAAACAACCTTCTGCTGTAAAAGTTAATGATTTTAAGAAACAGGGAAGTTATTGGTTTCATGCCAAATCTTAAAAATAGAGTTCTGATTGGATATTTACGCTTCGAAGTCTAGTTATAGTCCACAATAAAAAAAATCGGTCCTTTGAATAGTGCAGGATGTAGATAATAGGGCGGTATTTTTCACCACCGTGAAAAATACCGCGCCAGAGTGGCATTTAAGGTAAATTCGGCCCTGTATACACAATTTCATTAGGGAGCTGTTTTTGAAAAACTAACACTTAGTAGAATTTTTGATCGTACACAAGTAGCCGAACTACTGTTATAGATACTATTATTTCCTTTTACAACTGTTTCCTAAAAAACGTATATTATATACTACCTGTTTCGTGCTTTTACCGAGGGGGCCCTTCCAGGGCTGCGACCTTTGTACGAGTATCAAGCGCTAGATGAGCTGGGGAAAAGCGCTACATTACGCTAGATTATCTATATTTAAAAATTCAAGCAAATGCGTAGACCATATTGCATAAATATAATTGGATACAGGTGTTTTTCTTATAGATATTATAGTATATATATATATCACTCTGTTAATTTTACTAAAGTTTTTAAGCATGCAAGCAAGCAAGAGCTTACGATGTTCTAATTTTGTACACTCATATAAAATTTATAGGGCCTCGTCGTTTTGTAACAAGCAAAACGTTTAATGTGATTTGATTGTCATATACCTTATTTCGTAGAAGCGACTAACGTCATTTGGACAGCCGTCCACTTTAACCGAGAATTATTTGACTTCTTAACAAATACAAATGTAAATCAAACTTTAGACATTTGCTAAGCATATACAACCCGCAAGAGTTAACTTGAGGCTTCGCCCGGATGACGTAAGCGCGAGGTACTGACGCGTATATGGCGAGAGCGGTACGGAGGCGGGGGTCGGGAGGGGAGCGCGCATTCCGCTCAGGTCTCGAGTTAACTCTTGCGGATAATAAATATCTCTAGATTTGACGTTGGAGGTTGTTGAAGTATATTTTTTAACACAAATAAAACTGACTTCAATCTAAAAATCAATAAATAAATATTTTGTACAATATCACAAAGTTGGTGTATTTTGCAATTTTGTTGTTGTTTTTACTTGGCATGGACTTTAAAATGCGGTGACAAATATTATTTTTTTCTTTTTTAGTTAGAAGTCGATTTTGATTCTTTAAAAAATCTTTACTTTTTAATAGCGCAAATACTTGAATAGCTTTAGAAATATAATACTTAGCGCCTATGAAAATTGTACTACTGGTAGGCGTATACAAGTTTTGCCTTTTCAAGAGTGTAGGCGCTCGGTTTTCTTCAACATGAATTGTTCTCTATTTCCTTGGGATCCACTCATCAGATCCTAAGTGAGACCAATGGCACCACTAATAAAAAATTGAAAATTGGTTCACAATTAACAGAAAAATCGTGTAACAAATATACATTCACAATGAGAACCTTTTTTGGAAGTTAGTTACAAAGTGGTAGCTAGATCACCCTAAAAAGCGCTAGATCCAGCTCCAAAAGCGCTAAGGTGGCAGCCCTGGGCCGTACATCACAGTCCTCGATATCACTTAATATAATTCAAGCACCCTGCATTCTTCGTGACGTCGATTAGAAGGGGAACCGAGGGGATCGGTAATCGAAAAATCGGGGTCGAGTTCGGAAAGTCGGCAAATATGTTAAGGGAAGTGGAATTTCGCTACTACCGTTTACGTTCGATAGGAGAATTAATTATGGTTCTATTTTTTATCAGAAGACTTCTTGGCGGGGACTTGAAAAGTTTTTTGTGTGCTATTTTATTTAGAAATTAGCTCTTACCCGCGATTTATTGAAAAAATGCTATGCAATAACTTTACCGCGGCAGTCCCCGAGTGCCACAGAGTTTTTATATAAAAAAAATATGTACAATGTTGAATATTGAATGTTGAACTTTATGTTACATTATAAAAATTCTGAGCATAATTTTCACACCTTAAATAACATTGGGTTATTCAGAAAAATTAAATTGGAATCATAAAATTGCAATTAATAACAACGGCCAACGGCAGGGGTCCACCATTGTTGAGAATCCCCAAAAATACTTCGTTTTATCGTATTAAATTATAGATATTTTTCATGGAATATTTTCGCTGCTTATTGTGTTAGAATGAAAAGAGTTAATTTATAACTTTCTTTAACATTAAGGCCAATACATATGCTCTAGGGTCGTATTATATAAATAATAAAGCTATTACATAGCATTTTTTTATCAACTTATGCAATTATAATTATTTATTTATTGTTTATTTATGCAGTATTTTTAAGCTATCACTCATTTTCTTTAACTATTTTTTCATCACTTTCTTAATTAAGAAATGCACTTTGTTTATTCATATTTATATTTATAACTTCGTACAGTCGTACCATATACATACACGTTAAGCGAACGCTCTTCCGAGCTACATGGTAGGCGGAGTGGGTTAGGTTTTATTTTCGTTACGGAATTTTTTGATTCGGTCTCCGCGCACAGCCCACGATAAAAGCTATGCAATAGCTTAAAAATGTATTGTAGAAAAAATGTAATGCGTATGTACTACATGCATTACTTGAGAACTACTTTAACGGTTTTGATGAAATTTTTTGTGTGTTTGAGTGGGCTCCGGGCTTATTTTGATGCACAATTGGAATAGGAAGGTGGGGCTGAGATCGGGTTCTAATATCCTCCTAATCTCTTTGCTTTAAAAGCTTTTGTTTGCAAATATGCGGTAAGATTGCAAAATTAAAAAATACAGATTGTAGCAAGAAAATATATCGACATTTCGACATTTGTATTTAGAAGTTTTATTTAGAATAATAAATCGCTAATAATTAGAATAATAAATGCTGTGATTTGCCTTTAATTTTTGTTTTTATTCGGACTTTGTTCATTGCAGTGAGTTTTTAACCGACTTTGAAAAAAGGAGGAAGTTCTCAATTCGTCGGGATCTTTTTTTTTGTTGCTTTTTTTATGTATGTTCGCCGATAACTCCGTGATTTATGATCCGATTTACGTGATTCTTTTTTGTTCGACGCGGAATAGCTTCCAATTGGTCCCTTAAAAATTTTACATAGTTTGGCCCAGTAGTTTTCATGTTATGAACATTTTTCATGGAAATAATTTTCACTCCGTTCCATATGTACACCGATTACTCTGAGATTTATGATTCGATTTACGTGATTCATTTTTTGTTCGACGCGGAATAGCTGCCATGTGGTCCCCTTACATAACGGCCCATAACTGTCCCACTGCTGGACCTGGGCCTCCCACTGTAGAGGAACGGACAGTATATCCGCCACGCTTGTCCAAGGCGGCTTGGCAGGTTTGACACATCGGTTATCTCGATGCAGGTTGCATCACGATGTTTTCCTTCACCGTTGTTAGCACGTGGTAATTGTAACTATATGCACGTTAGGTCAGAAAACTGCCTAAGGGCTGCATGAGTTCCGGTCAGGATCGAACCTGCGCTCTTTGAGTCTAGGGCGCGTGTGCTAGCCATTACGCTACCACGACTTCCTCAGCATTATTTATAACTAAGTAGCTGACCCGGCGAACTCTGTACCGCCATATTTTCTGAATTCATAAAAAACTTTGTTTCATCACTTAAATACACAATCACCAAAATCGGTCCAGGTGATTAGGAGGATTCTAGAACCCGATCTCAGCCCCACCTGTCGGTTCCAATAGTGAACATAAACCATCAGGGGATCCATTTAAATACACATTCAAAAATTTCGTCGTTCTCAAGTTATGCGCTTTCTACTATTAATTTTTATATTGATTATTGTGTCACTCAGCTTTTTTGAGCAAGTTGTCTATAGCGACAGCTATAATTCTGAGAGGAATCCATTAAAATAGGCGACCATAAAGTTTGTAAAAACAATATAAACCCTAATTTGCAGCGGGCGTTAATTAATCAACTTAAGTATATACGATGGCATCTCGCTAGCTTAATGAGAATTTCCCTTGTTTTTCTTTATACAAAAATAGCCTACGAAATTTTTATTTTAGAGATCGCAGCTACTAGGGGATCATAAGGCGTGACAAAGTTTTCTTATAAGTGCTTTTATTGTTATTTGATGTCTCTTTCATATTTAAGAATAACTCATTTTTATGCTTCCCTTAGCCGTTTGGCTATTGTTACGACTTAGCGGGACTCGAATTAAAATGCCGTTAGAATTATTATAGACTTTATTAGAACTATACAAACACGTATAACACAGGTACAAATATAACCAAACACAACAAATCCAAACGTAATGCAGAAGGTCGTAATTCAATAAAACGCGCTCATTCGGTCACTATTAAATTCCCGAATGTACACACGTCACGCCTAGATCGTAGTTGTAGCTGCTCAACTGTACCTACTCTCAATCACGCCATCGTTTCCATCGTTTTATACTTCACAAATGCAAATGTGCCCGCCCGGCAACGTCGACATAATTTCCTAGAATTAGCGTCTACTTGTAATCCGCAACACATGGCTAATGATGCTCCTGAGCGAGTACAATAGGACAGTAGACTGTTCTAAACAATAACTAGAAACGTATGCCAATAGATAAGTGAACAAAAGAAGACGATCATAAAAGGATTATAATTAGTTCAAATGCCGACAGGTAATAAATGTGCTTTTAGAGATCTGTACGTGGAATTTGTCTTTGTCGGAGCCTAAGTTGTAACACTATAATGGTGGGGACTTCGTCTGCAGTAATGTTAAAGATATAGGGCATTCCACGCAAACGTGGCTATGGGCTTAATGCGTTATTTGATATTAACTTCGTCTTATTTTTCGTCTTACGCCAAAAGGAAGATTTGCACTGAAAATCAGCGTTGTGTTGGATATAATTCCGGCACAGCAATATGCTGAGTGCAAACCTTGTTTGCTGAAAATGCGGCGTACAAATTTTCAAAATATGCTCTGTGGATAACAATAAGAATGAAATTACGTCGCTATTTTTGCAAATAAAGGTTTTTCTTTCTTTTTTCTTTCTTTCTTTTCTAACTTACTCGAGCACAACAACAACTCACTCGACGAACTTAGATTGTAAGATAAGTCTTACAAGATATTCCAGTCGAAAGTCTTGCATCTTGATGCAATTTCAGAGGTTAGACGGATGTTAAGATCATATTTATATCCGTGCAGGAACGGAGAAAGAATACAATTTCCTAGGGCCGGGTGGCCGTCGTAAGAGGCGACAAAACAACCCGCAGCCAGGTGGTAGGGCATTTGCCCGACTAGATGGCTACCACCCCTGGTCTAAAGTATGTCGCCATTACAACCTTGAGTTGTGTTCCGGTATTAGTGACCAGGTTCCAGTCTCCCTTAAGAGAGCAGCAGCGCATTTGTAGCACATTCGGTGTTGATAATGTTCATAGGCGATGGTAATCGCTTTCCATCAAGTGGGCCGTCTGCCTGTCTGCTGAACTCCTGCAATAAAAAAATATAAAAACAATATTTGTACGTTTGCTGCCAAATTAGATTCCTTAACTATGATCATAGAGAATATGAATCACGTGTAGTTTTTTTATTGCCTGAAGTACGCAAACAGGCAGACAGACGGTCCACCTGATGTGTGAGTGGTTACCGTCGCGTATAGACGTTTGCGACACCAGGGGTATCGCCAACGCTTGCCAACCTTTAAGAAATTTTATAATACTCCATAGTATAACGTAAGGGGAAAATCGTGATGGGAAATTCCCTCCAGATTCGTCCAGAGTCCAGACATTGAGAGTTGTATGCGGAATGAAGAATGTTTTAGAGAAACGTTGTGTAGTTGAGCGTGGGAGTTCTAGGAAATGAGGGTGAATATCCCGTCGTTGGCGAGGTGTGGTGTTGTAGAAATGAGCTGTTGGCACTATATTAGACAATTCCTCTATGTTATTACACTGTTATAGGTTCTTCATATAAAAACATACGGGCCCAAACACGAAGGGTCTATCTTGTTTAGTACAGGAGTTCCTATGGCCACCTTCCGACTCCATCATCAGATCAGCTCCATGGTACCATATTATTGCATTGTCACGCGATATAAACATACGGGCCCAAACACGAAGGGTCTATCTTGTTTAGTACAGGAGTTCCTATGGCCACCTTCCGACTCCATCATCAGATCAGCTCCATGGTACCATATTATTGCATTGTCACGCGATATAAACATACGGGCCCAAACACGAAGGGTCTATCTTGTTTAGTACAGGAGTTCCTATGGCCACCTTCCGACTCCATCATCAGATCAGCTCCATGGTACCATATTATTGCATTGTCACGCGATATAAACATACGGGCCCAAACACGAAGGGTCTATCTTGTTTAGTACAGGAGTTCCTATGGCCACCTTCCGTCTCCATCATCAGATCAGCTCCATGGTACCATATTATTGCATTGTCACGCGATATAAACATACGGGCCCAAACACGAAGGGTCTATCTTGTTTAGTACAGGAGTTCCTATGGCCACCTTCCCACTCCATCATCAGATCAGCTCCATGATACTATATTATTGCATTGTCATCGACCTTTGACAGGTGTGCAAAGTATGAATTAAATCTGATCGTTCAAAGTAGGACAAAATCGAGCTCAAAGGGGTCGGTTACAGACATACTGACATACAAGTGAAGCTAATATAAAGCGTGTAAAAATGACTCATATTCCTACGATAGTTTATTATGGCTCCTGACTATCCAAAAATGTCGTGTTTACTTTTATTACAAGTAGCGTCTCGATCAGTACGGGTATTGAATATCTTTACCGATCCGACAAACCTAAATCTTCTAGGAATAACCACACCGTGTGATTTAGATATTAGATGATGCCCGCGACTTCGTCCGCGTCACGATCTAGAATACTATCAGCGCCATCTAGTTTATTTAATATGATGTTGCGAGACAATGTTTTTGTAAGGTTTTACTTTTCTAGTCTCGTCTTTTTAATGTATAAATTGTTTTTATTGTTTTATTGTATGATGATACAGGCAATACCAATACTTAATTAGGTGCATAAATTGTATGATAAGCTGTTTAAGTAATTAAAGTTTTTTTAACTATCCCACGAGAACTCTTTAATTTTTAGGGATTAAAAGTATCCTATATGTTGACCAGGGATATACAAAATTTCATTCAAATCGGTCCAGTCGTTTCGCAGATTTGCCCGTACAAACAGACAAACAAAAAATTGGAAAAAAAAACTTTATTAGTTTTATTTCACTTCTTACAGCCCCCTGAAGGTATTTAGGAATTTTTTTTCATTGTACAGAAATTCGACCTCTACAGTTTTATTATATGCATAGATAATATTTTTTCACAGATATGAAAATAATGACTCCACGATTTTCCGGGTCTTCTTGGGTGGCGCTCCGAGCACTCCGCGGGGCGTACAAGAGGGTTCGTGTTCGAGTTAGAGTCAGGCCTGAAAGGGCCCGTGGAGTTCTTCTACTCACTGGAGAACATGATGACCTGTCTGGTGATTATTTGGCGTTGCTGCTGAGGAACGGACATGTGGAGTTAAGGTTAGTTCATCATCAGTTTGTTTCAAATGCTTCGAAGAAGGAACAAACAAACAAAAAAAAAGTCCAGGCCATTATTATGGACCATCCTCATTTTCATACGAAAGTCGCGAGCGACAACGGGAAGAAATAACACGAGAACCCGACGTACGTAACAGACAGGATGAATTTAGAGTCTGCACCGTCAACTGCATTAATGCGCAAGTGTCTATTGCATGGGGCCCTTCGTATACGATAACCTTCTGAAGTCTCTTAGAGAACTGCCATGTACACACTATAATTTTTTTTTTATTGCTACTGACCACTAAATGCTATTACAATATAAACATGTTTATGGACGATAAAACATTATGAACTGACATAAATATATTTGACATGTTGTACTCGTAGACATTTTATTATTTAGATTAATTAAAGATTATTATTATATTGTATGTCTTTGATTATTATTATTAATTTTAATTGTATTGATTAATTGATTGTAAAAATATGTTTATAATTCAATATTGTAATGTTAATTGTGCATACCCAATCATGGGCCGAATGCATTGATACTGTAAAAACCGTAACATCTTTGTACATGCATTACGCAATAAATATATTCTATTATATTCTATTCCCGTGGCATTTACTCATAAGTTTTTTAAGTTCTCTCGCGAATAGGGCTTTCTATGGCCCATGGTCTGGTCTGCAACGACATCTATAGCTTACTTTTATCAACAGATTTGACTGTGGCAGTGGATCTGGGATATTAAGATCACCGGAACCTGTAAGACTGGGCCATTGGAATACGATATCGGTCTACAGACACCGGTGGGACGCCTGGCTTAGGCTGAACAACGGGAAACGCGTTAGAGGACGGTCTAAGGTACGTATAGTCACCATACAATAATATGCCTGGGTCTTCTGGGTTTCTTACCCGAAAGGAAGGGCATAGGCAGTAAAATTACAGCCAACGAGACTAAATAAATTGTTTTCACATATAAAAATATCGTCACTGGACAAGCGCCTAGTAAAAAAAGTTCTAAGGGTCTCCTAAATCACACATGACTAGAAAATTTGCTTATTGAAATATGACTAGAAAATCTACTAAATAAAACATGACTAAAAATCTCCTAAATCAAATATAACTAGAAAGATTTCTAAATCAAACATGACTATAGAAAATCTCCTGAATCAAATATAACTAGAAAGTCCTCTAAATCAAACATGACTAGAAAATTTCCTAAATCAAACATGTTACTAGAATATCTCCTAAATGCAACATGACTAGAAAATGCCCTAAATCAAACATTGTCCTCAGGCCAATCTCCTCTCGTAATTATTTTCACACCAAGCTTAGGATAGTTGTTAAGTTTTTTAAATAGATTTTTTTAAATACAAAATAGTTATCTACAGCGCCATGTTTAGAGTTACATTTTTTACAGATCCATTGTCATTTCTAGCATTCTTTATTATGAAAATGGATCACCGATACGATAATCAAAATCAATTCGGACTATTGGTTCCACCAGCTTTAATTTTTCCATGCTTTTGAAATAATCAGGGATGTAAATCATGTGACAAAAATAGCTTTTAACCAAAAGATAATAATAAGATAATAAGGATAAGAGAAAAAGTAGATCATTAAAGAAAGATGAATGGATTATGTGGAGGATGAAATGAAAGTTTGCGTTGTGTCAGATGAATATGTCAGATAATAATGTAGGACGAGCAGAAATTCTGTCGATTTATTAGGGTTCGGTAGCATTTTGATAGATGTGAAAACAAAGGAGTATAGAAGGAAAAGATATATTATGCTGAATTAAATGAAAGAAGTTGAAAGAAAAGAGAGTAGCATTTTGACAAAACCAACCCTTTATCATATCCATTTGTTCGTAAATCGTAAAAAAGGTACTAAAGATTTTTATTATATTACTAGCGATGCCGGCAGACGTTGTCCTGTTCTGAAAATATAGGACCCGATCCCAGCGCCACCTACCGGTTCCAACGGGATAAAAAGTATCCTATCTTTCAAGTTGGATCAAACTACACACGATGTGCAAATTTGATTAAAATTGGTTAAGTAGTTTAGGAGTCCATCGCGGACAAACAACGTGACACGTAATTTATATAAAGATACTAGCGGCCCCAGCAGACGTTGTCCTGCTTTGAAAAAATAAAAATCTAAAACCCGATCCCAGCGCCACCTACCGGTTCCAATTGTGGATTTAAACCATCCGGGTACCCACTCAAATACACAAAACAAAATCACCAAAATCGCTCCCGGTGATTAGGAGGATTCTAGAACCCGATCCCAGCGCCACTTACCGGTTCCAATTGCGGATTTAAACCATCCGAGGACACCCACTTAAATACACAAAAACAAAATCGCTCCCCGTTGTTAAGAGGATTCTAGAACCCGATCTCAGCGCCACCTACCGGTTCCAACGGTATAAAAACCTATCCTATCTTTTAAGTTGGATCAAACTGCACACGGTGTGCAAATTTGATTAAAATCGGTTGAGTAGTTTAGGAGTCCATCGCGGACAAACATCGTGACAGGAGATTTATATATATTAAGATATATTATGCTGAATTCATTGATGTTATTTGTATGTTATTTGGCATAACGTTAAGTAATAACCTAAGCTTTTTCTCAAGTTAAACAGTTTCAATATTAAATAGTTCAACTTAGATTAGTTTAAGTTATCCCTTCTGTCGGGCGTCCCGAGACGCACGTTTTTGATCAAAATTTGAATTCAATTGATGATTTTGTTTTAGTGGTTCGGGCATGTGGAAAGAATGTATGATGAAAGAATGACTAAACAGATATACAATGCAAAAGTAGATGGATGCAGAAGTCGCGGACCACGACACACCTTCCATGATCAAATTGATCGTGTACTAGCAGAAGGTGATGTCAGGAGCCTTAAGAACAGACCAGCGTGCATGACAAGAGCTATGAATGTCAAAGAAGCAAGTGAGGTGTGTAAGAATAAGTCTGAATGACGCTCTGTTGTTCGTGCCTACCCCGCAAGGGACCCGGCGTGAAGTTATGTATGTATGTATGTATATTTTTTTTCAGTGGTAAATTGGATATTTACGGACATTCGCTACCAATGTCCGTAAATATCCAATTTAACACCTTTTCATGTAATCTATCAAACGTACGTTTAATTAATTTCCTATTAATAAATATTGATTATTACAATTTCTATTACGTCCTTCCTGTTCCAATTTGCCCAATAATATCCATAAAGGAAGGGAAATAACCAGCAATTAATTATTTCCTTGTCACCAATGAAGTTTCTGAAGACCCAAAATTAATTTGCTTACCTTAAATTATCAAAGAAATATGCCAATTAAGGGACGATCATGAATTTTAATCAATTTGCTGCCTTTTAAAAGCATCGAAATGTTTTGAAAATAATTAGGAAAATTCAATATTATTAACTTTTTTTATTACTGAAACACCGCTGACAGGCTGACGGCCCAACTGTGATGGAAAGTGGTTATGGCGGCATCAGACCGGGGTTGGTAGCCATCCAGACAAACAAATGTCTTACCACCTGGCTGCGGGTTATTTGTCGCCTTTTCAGTGTCGTTTTTTTATTTCGCTTTTTCGTTTCATCGAGTTTCAAATCACAAAGATTCTAAAGAAGTTTGACTTCAAAAAATCTTAAAAAATTATCACGAAGTTCTACAATGGGACTTTAATATCAAAGTTAAGAAATGGAGACATATTAATTAGCTCACAAAGCTGTAAAATTCGTGCACCTTTCTAACTTGCAATGTGAAACGGAAAAGTGTAATGAAAATTTTCAAGGAAAGTTTCTCGAAAAAAGATCTATCGAGTAGTTTTTAACCGACTTCAAAAAAAGGAGGACGTTCTCAATTCGTCGGGATCTTTTTTTTTGTTTTTTTTTATATATATGTTTAAGATGTTTTAGATAATTTATATTAATAATAATACATAGCTTTAGAAATAAGTTATTTTATACTTTTTAGTTTTTGAAGTCGGTTTTTTTAAACGAAGTTTTTTTATTTTATTAGATATAACGTACTTTCGAATAAAATCTTCTTCTTGCCGCCTAAAAAAAAATTACATTTCAAATGCGTGAGAACAATATTTATTGCTCCACACTTTGTGTCAGGGGCTATTCAAGTAGTTATGAAATATTGAATACGTTCTTTCTCTTCGCTCTCCACCTTTTGGAACTTCACTACACTAGACTGAAAAAATTAAGACCAAAAGTTGTAACGACACTTTTTGCTATAGTTGTAAGCCGTGCGGCGTGCGCGTGTTTCTCTGACTGTCTCTCTCTCTCTCATAGAAAGCAAGCCAGTTATTTTCGTTTCGTCTTTCTATTTCGCATTGAACAGTGTGGTGTCGCGACGATTATTTCTGTTGAGTGTATACAGGTTTTTTGTACATAATAAATAATAAAACTTCGTTCCATCCGGGTGTCCCTTGACAGCTCTCAAGTTTTTTTTTGAGGCGGGGGAAATACAAGTCAAAGCAACTCCAGCATTTTTAATTTCAAAAATATCCTTATGTAATCGCTGGTTGTAGCGGTAACAAATGGTTTACCGCTACAACTGTTACAGTACAGTTACAGTAAGAAATACTACGAATCTTACCAAACACGAGACCGATTTTATAGTAATTACAATTTATTAAGAGGATTAAAAATGTCATGGCTAAAATGTTATTTGTGTACACTTAACAACGAATCGCAACAAATTATTCCCATTTCAGGAAAATTGCGCGACGAATCACGAAGGCAACAGAATTGTAATTATCCAAACACTTAGATTTATTGCTAAAATTTTCGTTGTCCCTAAAATTCCAAGCGAAGCTTTGCAACAATATCTTGTAATAAACGTTTTGCTGATGGGCTCAACCTTCCAAATTTTAGGAAAACAACACAGTATATTCGCCAGGCTTTTCGAAGGTTTGGCGACTTTTACATACCGGTTACTCGATGCGTGGAATACTCGGAAATGTTCACCTTTAAGCACGGAGCACCTATTATCCGGGCTATCTAGTCATTACAATTCGTAAAACCTACTACCTGGTTAGGATTTAAACGTGCTGGGATAGAGACGAGTGTGTTAGAATCGTATTTGTTATTATAAAGTAACCATATGACGGAAGTAGTCAATAACCGGATAGAGAATTCATTAATGTTGTAATCGGAAGTCGTATAACCGGGTGTCAGCATTTATTAATAAGCCAACGGATATCGAAAATGGAGTAACCGGAAGTTGGATACGGATGGCGGAAGTTGGTGTTATGACGGAAGGGAAGTGGCGCCAAAATATTACAGGATGCTGTCGCTGCAGACGCATTACGAGGATCTTATAAATACTCGGTGTTCGGGCAGAGGGGAGCTAGTCTAGCGTTGCCAGAAGTCCCGATTTTTAAAGAAGTATATATATATATATATATATATATATATATATATATATAGTTTCCGAAATTTACTATACCAGATAACTCGATCGTGCGTGCAGCGGGCTGAGGAAGCGTCCTATGAAGAGTTCTTCATCTTTATTAAACAGAAAAAGGATACCTTAAAAGAAGTTAAATCTTCACAGAAATATCATGTATAAATAATTCTTAAAAATAAAATTACAAGTTGCAATTTGTAACACTCAATCCACCGATTATTGTTTGAAACGCCATATTTGAAACTTTTTTGATTTTCGTTTCTTTCTTTCTGTATAAAAACAGAAGACGAATAAGACACAACTACTAAACGATAGGGTAAATCTGATTTGAAATATTGGCCACCTGCATATTTGTAAGCAAATCACATTTATTACCCGTCGGTGTTTGAGCTAATAACTTGAAGCCCTTTTATGACCGTCTTCTTTTGTTTGTTTGGAATTGGAAAAATAGCCCATTGTGAATTGTAATCTTTATGGTAGTCATTAGCCAGGTGTGATTATTAGAAATTTAGTCTACAGACATATTGTATTTGTACAGTATAAAGCAATGCCCCAACTAAGGGGTGTCGTAGTCAAGCGGTAACCGCAAGCGAGGCAAGACGTGTGTACATTCGATAATCTATATAGTGACGGACTTTGCGCGTGTTATTGAATCGTGCATTACTTTTGTACTGGTTGTGTTCAGTTACATTTGTACCTGTGTTATGCCTGTGTTTGTATAGTTCTAATAAATTCTATAGTAATTCCAACAGCATTTTAATTTGAGTCCCGTAACTCGTAACAATATTATATTTTTATGAAAATAAATATTCAATGCCTATTTTTGCTATCTGTTGTCACGTAAACGTAATTTGAACTAAAAAAAAATACATATTCAAAAACTTTTGATAATAGGTACCTATACGTTTTTTTACTATGTGCCGCCTTCGACGAAAGAAACCTGCTTTTTTGACTCGAAAAGTTTCAAAATCCCGACATAGCAAAAAATATATCTGGCAACGCTGGTTCACACATTCCCCGCGAAACAGTTGAGTGGAATTGATAAAAGTCCCAACAGTAGTTATCGACCGCTGGGCATCCAAACTTTCCCGCCAGGCACACGCTGCTCGAGTTTCAACCTTTTTCTTTGATGCTCACTGAACTGGAAATCACTTAGAAACTTGTCTAATTTATATCATGTAACACTGTACACCGTCGATTGTTCTTTTTCTTTGCACACCTTGTTTCTTATCTCTGGAACTAGACCTTATTGATAGATATTAACTGCTATCTTCGCTTTGAATATTTCGCGTTCGCAAGTTTTAATAGCGATTTAATACTCTATGTTTATATATATAATTCTTCTGTACGTGTTTGACAGTGCCTCCTAAACGGCTGAATTGATTGAATGATTTTTTTTGTGTCTGTTCAAGTGGATTCGAGGATGGTTTAGATTCACAATTGGAACCGGTAGGTGACATTTCAATCGGTTTCTAAATTTTTTTTCAAGGCAGGACGGCGTCTGCCGTGACCGCTAGTACATTATAAAATTCTAAAAATGCCGTATACGCTGTACATTGAAGCTATTAAAAAAATAACTAGAATGAACTATATAAACAATGGCCATTTTTATTGCCCGTGGTCTTCAAAGACATTATGGGGGAAAACCTTACACAGATTAAAAAAAAACAAAAAAAATATGTTCTAAATTCAAACATTTTGTATATTTGGTAGCCAGTTCCATGCCACACCAAATTAATAAAAACTTTTTGTTCGATATTCCAACAACTATATAAACAACTAGCGACGCCGTCCGCGTGGAATTTGTTTTCAAAGCCCCCCCCCCCCCCCCCCTGTTTTGAAACATTTTTCATTGCTGCTCCGCTCTTCGGGGATATTCACTAAAACTGCATGTTGTTCCCTTCGTCAATTTATCCACGAGTAACGGATAAACAACCTGACAACTCCGCACCCTTGGCAGATTAGGGGCAGCCATTTTTGTTCTAGGTGTCAACGTTCTGACGAGACCCACACCGCGCCGTGCGCTAATACTTTTTCTAAAACTAATCAATTTGTTGTGAGTACTGGCCGTGCCAAGAACATCTACTATCCTTAAACTTTGTACCACGGACGGAGTGGTTAGCTCTAAAGGTCGAGTTCAGTGGCGTGTGCTGTTCCTGCGTGCAACCTGAACCAAGCTAGGAGAGGGCGGATCTCAAAGTTGGTAGAGCTTCTACTTTTCTAGTGCAAGGATCTAGGTCATATCTCTTTCATACAGTCCATCACAAATTGAACCAACTTATTATTCGTTGGCTACTCACCCCACAGAGTTCGTTGGCCCTATGTGTACGCAGTTTAACATAATTGCCCCGTCGACGCGAGGTAATGTCTCAGAAGAATGGCCGGAATTCCACCCTTCGAATACCTTCCAAAGGTTCCTTCCGATCCCCTTATTGTCGACCGAACGTGAAATAGCCTTCAGGTATTCAAAGTTGAAATGACCTCGCCACCGTTCAGTTTCATTTTCAATTCTGTTTTGTTATGTTGAGGATGGTAGGGCTTTGTTTTACTATGTTTTTTAGACGTTGTTGTTTAAGCTTTTGCAGATTACCTCTTGTCCGGTGCTGTCCTGTACAGTATTTATTAAAATCAAACACCTTTTATTCAAAAAGCTATATACAAATACTAGTTTATTAGAATAACAATAGATCGATAACTATTTATTGTAAACCAGCGGTTTCGGCAGACATTGTCCTGCAGTGAAAAAATAAAAATCTAGAACCCGATTCCAGCGCCACCTACCGGGTCTAATTGTGAAAGAAAACCATCCCCTAATTTTATACACCTTTGGGTTACATTATTGAAGTTTTAGTAGAGATCCCTAATTTGTTTTTTCTAGTAATAAAGATATCCTATATTAATGTGGAATATTGTAGCATTCTAATGGTGAAAGAATTTTTGACCTCAGTCCAGAAATTTTTGAGTCTACTCGTTACAAACATACAAATCTTTCCTCTTTATAATATTAGTATAGATAGACAATTAGCAAAATAAATTTAGAGACTAAAGCTATAAACAATTTTGCACAAAGGACGGTGTTATAGCTAAAAAGCGATTTCTTCCAGACAACCTCAGGAATGTATTGCAGTGATAACGGGATAACGGTGATGGTACTATATGTAATATATAGTTCGACAATTTACATTTTAGTAATTCATTCATAAATTAATTATTAATTGATGAAATTTATTCGCATAAATCGATTATGGTAATCGATAACTTATTTTATTTGTGACTTATTTTTACGTGTAATGTGTTGTGTGGACAAGTATATTCCATTTTGTAATAGAAAAATATTACACTGTTTTTAAGCCATATCTCACTATATTTCTTAGACCCAAAAGTCCCCGAGGCCTTTGTAACTAACAAAAATTGCTGACACATGCTTCCATATTTCTAAGTAGCAACTGTCCGAAGAGTGAATTTTATTGCTACGCACTTCATATGGATCATATGGGTGGGACACTAGTAATAGTTGAGGTACTGCGGCCATGTACAGACGTTTTATGTACGAGTATACAATTTTAACATAGTAGACTGTATGTAATAATATATAACCAGTTATATATTATTACATATTATAATAATAGTATAAGAAAAAACTGTTATCAAAACGATACATAAAAATTTAGGAAATAAACAAAAGTCTCTTTGATAAAATTGTAAAGTTAAATAATAATGTAAATTATGTAAAAAGAACGGCAATGTAAATGTATACAACGAGAATAAATTAATAAAGAAACATGACACTCTACCAATACGACTCTCTATCCAACCAAAACATCCGCTCATACTTTTCCTATCAACTATTCTAAGCAACCATATCCTAAATTCCATACCCATCCAATCAGAATCTTACCCATCTTCCCACCCACCTTCTTATCCAATACCTAGAAAATAATTATTTACCACTAGTAAAAATAATCTAGCAGTAAACATTAGATTTTTTTGTAGTTCAGTAGAAATTAAAGGCTTAAAATGAATAAAGAAATAAAATCTCTGTCTTGAACCATGACAGAGAAGCCCTGGAGAAAAAAAAATAGTAGAACCGACAAATGAAAATAAATAGTTTTTAAGCTTTTAAGACTGTAATAACATAGGATGACCCCATTCCATAAAGATTCCATTTTTCTCAGAACAAGCTATGGAAGCCTAAAAAGAGTTCAGACACCCAATTGTCAAATCTAAATAATGTAAGACTGTTGTCAACAGGGTCTTTTCTCACGGATGACGTTCCGGGAGCCAGTTTGGATCGGTGGCGCTGGCAACACCACCGGTCTTACAACTAAGCTGGGTCTCTCCGATGGACTGCTGGGGTGCGTTGACTTCCTGAGAATCAACGGCGACACCTACCGTCTTGTGAAAGACGCTATAGCTACCCTGGATATTGGTAAGTATTGACTTTTTTTGGAGATGTAGTCAGTAATAAACACATACCAACTAGCTTATAGCCGTAAGGTATTTTCATTTTATGGCTTTGTATGTTATAGTAATTTTTCTCAGTAACTATTGAGTCCTAAATTCATGTTTGACACGAACGTGTATTCTGTATGGTGTTACAAAATATTACAATGAAACTACGAAAAAATTAAGTTTAAGAGATATAGAACTAAAAGTTGCAAAAAAAACACTGAAAAGATAATAAATAAAAACATGCATACAATCTAAAATAATGTAATCTTATCTTATACTAATATATAAAGAGTTTGTTTGTTTGTTTGAACGGGCTTATCTCAGGAACTACTGGTCTGATTTGAAAAATTCTTTCAGTGTTATAGCCCATTTATCGAGGAAGGCTATAGGCTATATCATCACGCTAAGACCAATAGGAGCGAAGCACCAATGAAGAATTTTTCAAAATCGGGGGGGGTTTTGAAAACAAATTCCAGGCGGACCTCATCGTGGGCACAGCTAGTAAAAATAAAAAAGAATTCTTCTCTAACATTTATTAATATAAATATAATTCCTATAGCTTACATCCGTTAACATATTATAATTAAAAAAATTCAATCTAAATTACACTTTAGGTCACTACCATAAAGTTCAAAATTCAATGCACTGTTACACAGAATATCCCTTGACCTACGTAAAAAAGAATATCTAACTTAACTATATACAGATAGAGCTTAAATTTATTTAAAATCTTTTAATTTTTAATTAAATTAAAACTTACTACTAACGGGTACAGAGAAATGTGTTTTATATCGAATTGATGAGGTTGAATTTTATGTTTTTATCTCTTTTTAGTGTCAGTTTTTCGTTTCATCGATTTTCGAATCGTAACGATTCTTGAGAAGTATCGTTTCAAAAATTGAAAGATTAAGATTGCAATTCTTACTGTTCCATACATTTTTACTGCACGGTTAAGGAGATATGAAACTCCAAGTCTCACACGAACTGCAATAACTAGTAATAAGAGAAATTTCGCCAAATTATCTATTTCGTACTAGCCCGGGAAAATTTAGTACCGCCTCAGAATCAATATATAAAAAAGCTGAATGATAATTGCAGAATGTTTCAACTTTAGTTAAAAATGTGGTCAAAACTTAACCGGAACGAACATCAAACGTTTGACATTCAAAAAGAGAAAATAAAAAATAAAAACTTCACTTTTAAATTTGTTTGATTTCTGAACGACTTTTAAATTTAATTGATTTCTAAACGACGGGACGAACATCAAATGTTTGACAGGTAGGAATAGTTCCTAAGGGAAAGCGAAATTGTTGTTTTTACTATATTCCAAGCATTCTTTTCATATTTACTCACCCTTTAAACCTTCCCTGGACGTCGACAAATAATTCAAAATCAAAATTAGCCAAATCATTCCAGCCGTTCTCGAGTTTTAGCGAGACTTACGAACAGCAATTGATTTTTTATATATAGATGACTAGCAAGATATATTTCTTTTATTGCAGGAGATCAGCAGACAGGCAGACGGCCCACTTGATGGAAAGCGGTTACCATCGCCTATGGACATTTGCGACACCAAAGGTGCTACAAATGCGCTACTGCTCTCTTAAGAGGGACTGGATCCTGGTCACTAATGCCGGAACACAACACAAGGTTGTTATGGCGGACTAATCTAATCTAGACCAGGGGTGGTCGCCATCCAGTCGAGCATATCTATAATACACTACCACCTGGCAAAATAAAGAAAAAGAAATATATTTAAATATTGAATTGACGTTACTTTTTGGGATATGAAAAAGTGCTCTTCTGTATAAAACTACTATAGCGGACGAGGTGGAATGATCTTAAAACAGTTTTCGATAGCAAACGTACATACTGAATTTTTCAATATTTTAACAAACAATGTCACTATGTCAATATAAAGAAGAAGCATAATTTTAAAGGAGTTTCTCTGTCTCCAACAACTACCTAATATGTATGTAATAATTCTAATTAATTGAAATCCAGAGTTTCCTTGAATAGCAGTAAAACCCATAGCCACCGGTACCCGGCATACCGAGTTTTTCCACGAATGCAGCGAAACACGAACGAAAACAACGCAGCGTCTACAGCCAGTACATGTTATCTATGTACTTATATTTATGTCAAACCACGAGTCTTCATAAGTCAGCTCGCGTATTTCCACAGAATAATAATGCGGTTAACTCTCTTTCGGCATGCGAGGTAGCATCCCCCAGAATCCAAACTTAAATCAACCGAAATCTAATAAACGCCAAGGAGACGATTTAATTTTGTCGCGTGATCATGTGATTATAGGAGTTTGCTAGGCGTTGTTAGTAGGTATACACGTTTATTGTATTTGTGTAGTTGTTAATATTGTTAAACGATATTCTTAGTAACATACATATAAGTATTATAGGTTGTAAAATTAGAGGTGGAAGAAACACGAATGGGATAAAATTGATGAGACAAGGAGAGGGGTAAGTGGGCCATCGGAACTCTTAGGCCCGATTTCCACCGAAGCAGAGAGGAGAGGAGACGAGAGGAGATGTGCTGCGAAGCTGGCAGGTTATTTCCACCGAAGCGGAGAGGAGAAGTGTAGCGGAGAGGAGATGTGAGCTTTGTGTAGCTTCACACACGCCTCCGGGCGCGCGAGCGTGGTCGCCGCCCGGCCGCCCGAATTACACGTCTCCGCTCTGCCGCGCCGCTTGCTCGCTCGCGGCACAAAATTCTATAAAAAAATAAGACATCTCCTCTCGTCTCCGCTTGATCTATTTCCACCGAAGCTAAGAAGAGAGGAGATGTGGATATCGAAACCTGATTGGTTATTTAAAACACATCTCCTCTCGTCTCCTCTCCTCTCTGCTTTGGTGGAAACCGGGCCTTACTTGCCGTAACAACTGACCCTAAGAACTGTATTCAAGAGAGTGATTCCAATATGGATCTAACACGTCCGTACTCTTTGAAAGCGATCGTCTTTCCACCTATAAATTCCCTTTCATTTTATATCTACATTAATAGGGATGATAGAGGGACATTACCGCATATTTTAAAACAGCGGTACCCGATCGGGTTATGAGTTGCTCTTTCATCCTATACGTGTGGAAAGCCGCCGAGTGTAAGAGATAGTAATACAGTAATAATATATGCACGAATAAAAAACGTAAGCGCCAATAAATTCATTGCGCTTTCGACCTTTTGGTCGCTACTTTCTTAAAAGTAGGCTATGAAGAAACTTAAGAAAACATCTTACAAAAGTCCGCAACGCAACTGCTAGCCATATGCCGGAACTCAACTCAAGGTTCTTATGGCGGCATTCTCTCGACCAGTTTTATCGCCTTATGCCGCCTCTACACGTTAGCCAACATTGTGGCGAACGGTTACGGACGACGAACGGTTGGCCAATTCAGTTTTCTTTGAGGTCCCTGAGCGAATTCACGCACTTGTTCAATTTAGTTTAATTTCAAATTTACTTTGTTCTGTTTAGATGTATTGACAGCATCCATCACCTTATTTTTTTTCATTTCTTTTTAGTCACCCTTTCATTATACACACTCACATAGTAGCGGTACGCTGTAAATAAATAAACCACAGCAGCCGTTATTGCCTCAATGTCCATATTTATTTTATTATACATCCGCACATTGGTCTAAACCGAAGCAAACTGAACGACCTTCCAACGTGTGGACGCTATCACAAACTGTTGGCTATATCTTTACCACGCTATTGGCCACAATGTTGGCTAACGTGTAGAGGCGGCATTATACGACAGACCACTTGGTCGCAGCAACTTATATTTTTTCTCCATTCTTGCACGGATATGCTAACAAACCAGCCTTGTACAGCATTTTAAATACACCCGTAACATACCTAAATAACAAACAATACTAATATGCATTGTTTTCATTTGTCAATAATAATACATTTAGCGTATTGAGGGAATTTCACATCTAAAATCGTTGTTACCTCTCTCTCACAATACGTTTGGGCGGGCAAACATGGCACCCGACGGATTCTATTTGTCGTGTCAAATGGAACGTTTTAAATCCAATCGCGGCACAAGCGCTTCGTAGATTTACCCGAAAATTGTTTAAACGAGCCAATACAACGTTTATGCTCAACGCAATATAGGAAATAGCGTACCGCCATACGTAATGCAATATTGATCTGCATCAAAAACGATTTCAACCTCATTCATTCGGATAGAGCCGAAATATAGCAATTTCTAGACAAATATCTGACAAAATAAATTGCTGTCCGACAAGAAAAATCTTTATTAACATTCCAGGATTTTTTTTTTTTTACAGGGGAAATCCGATTGAGGACTAGGCCGCGACAAGGGCAGAACCTTGGGGGGATAATTCGCGACCTAGTGTGGGATTCGCCAGATTGGGGGTGGCACTAGCATGCCCAGTCAGAACTGGTGCCATGCTATTGCCACTCCCCAGTTAGGGATACCCACTAAAACCCCTGGGTGTTCCGTCATTCGCCTTATGCCAGGGCTACGGGTATATGACCTAGCCTCTCCGCAGCCCTGGCAGGCGTGGGCCCCCATCACGAGGCCTCTTCCATTGCCGGGGAACTCATTCCCCGGCATCGTCATGCTCTCTTTGGCGTGGGGCGGTTTGTAACTCGCCCCACGGGAGGAGAGGTGAGCGCGCGCGGAACACTCGCGATTCCAGGAATATTGTTACAACCTAGGCGCCGCCAAAGATAGGTTCCACGTACAGATTTGTAGAAGCACATTTATTACGCGTCGGCATTTGAACTAATAACTAATAACATTGAAACTATTCTAACTTATGATCGCCTTCTTTTGTTAACTTATTTATTGGCATACGTTTCAAGAGAGCGGGTTATTGTTCTATTATAATCGTTTACTGCCGCTTGCAGCTGTAGTCATTAGCCAGGTGTTACGGATTTAAAAGTGCAAGCTGATTGTAGGAATTTCGGTCCACGTTGCCGGGCGGGCACATTGCATTTGTGCAGTATAAAATGATGGCCTGACTGAGGGAGACGGGTGGTCGAGCGAGAACCACGATCAAGGCGAAACGTGTGTACATTCGGTAATCTGTTAGTGACGGACTTTGCTCGTTTTATTGAATTACGAGCTTCTGCATTACGTTTGGATTTGTTGTGTTCGGTTATATTTGTACCTGTGTTATACGTGTTTGTATAGTTCTAATAAACTCTATAATAATTCTAACGGCATTTTAATTCGAGTCCCGCTAAACTCGTAACAATATGATTAGAAAATACCATCAGCAATATACCTATTGATAATCATTATATCGAGGGGTGAAAGGCTATTTGGTTTAAGCGACATTTTTGCAACTTTACAGGAGAGCCATCTAAAGTTTAAAATTTTGGAAAAAAAAAACATAACAAAAAAACTTCTTCAGCTATTTTAATGGAGTAAACTTTATTTAAATTCAATTAAAAGCATCGTGTTGGTGATGCTCATACCAAATAAAACGGATCATTAATTACAAAGATAAATGTCGCTTTATACAATTTGCCTTAAGCCCTTATTTTTCAGAGTATGGAAAAAAGATTTAAGTGACTTCATAACTACAATTGAATACAGGGAAAAAGAATTAAGCGACACTGCAGTATATTTTCAGAGTAAGCCAAAAAGTATGAAGTGACGTAGCCCAAAAATAATAGTAGCAAGCTATTTATCTCAATTACCGATTTAGATTAAAATGACTGGAAGCCTAATTTACTTATGTGACTTTATAGTACTGAAAATGTTACGTTTGATATTACATTTTTTTACGTCTTATACTATCAAAGGCTCTTAAAACAACCTGGATATATCGTTATAGGCTATACAACATGACACTATATAACCACGGAAACCGCGCCGGGCCGCCAGTATTGAATAAATAAAGGAATACATACATCAGTAAAAGTATTTATGTAGAATAATAATAAAGTAGAACAGTCTCGACGTGGGAAATCAAATAAAATTAGGTATTATTTATTCAGTATCACTTAAGATTAGCTGTCATAAAACTTACTAAAACTATAATTAATCACAACCAATAATTGTTAAACTTCAAACTAATAAAACAAAATAAAAATCACATACATACATACATACATACATAACTTCACGCCAGGTCCCTTGCGGGGTAGGCACGAAAAACAGAGCGCCATATAGGCTTATTCTTACACACCTCACTTGCTTCTTTGACATTCATAGCTCTTGTCATGCACGCTCGTCTGTTCTTAAGGCTCCTGACATCACCTTCTGCTAATACACGATCAATTTGGCCATGGAAGGTGTGTCGTGGCCTTCCGCGACTTCTGCATCCATCCACTTTTGCATTGTATATCTGTTTAGTCATTCTTTCATCATACATTCTTTCCACATGCCCGAACCACCGGAGCATTCCTTTCCTTACCTTCACTCCGACACTCTCTTTCAGACCAACTCTCTTTTTACTTCGGTATTACGAACGCGGTCCGCGAGCGTCACTCCACAGATTTTGCGCAGTGCTCGCATCTCGACTGCGTTTACTCTACTTTCATGCTCTCTGTTCCGTACCCAACTCTTGCTTCCATACGTGAGCGTAGGTACCAGCACCGCGTTGTGTATGGCAAGCTGGGCTTTCTGGCTGAGGTTCTTAGCGCCTAGAAGTTTACCTAACGCTCCATTCACACTATTCCCCAAATTTACTCTTCTTTCTATGTCAGCGGTGTACCTTCCATCCCTGCTAAAAGCACATCCAAGTTATACAAACTCATTCACTTGTTCCAGCATAACATCATCGACCATTATCCTTGCATTCGTTCTGGTTTCTTCTCTTTCAAACACCATAACCTTTGTTTTCTTCGCATTCAAATGTAAGCCTCTCGCCTGACAGTCATCTTTCATCATTGTGACTAGTGTTTGCAGTTCTGATGGCGATTCGGCTAAAAGCACGGCATCATCCGCATAAAGCAAAGTGCTAACAACTAGATCACCCATCCGCACCCCAACATCCATCAATCTTAATCTCTGGAGACAGTTGTCCAGATATAGGATGAACGGCAAAGCCGACAGCACGCAGCCCTGCCGGACGCCAATATTGACGTCAAACCAGGGCGACAGGCTGCCGTCCACCCGCACGCATGCCATACAGTCCTCGTAAGTGGACTGCACAGCACGCAGCAATTGGCCATTGATCCCATATCCAGGCAATATGTCCCAGAGGTCCTTCCGCACAACCCTGTCAAATGCTTTCTCTAGATCCACAAAACCGCAGAAAACCTTCCGGCCCATAGCCAGCTGCTTCTCCACGATATTGCGGAGCGAGAAAACTTGATCCATACATCCCCTTCCATTTCTGAAGCCCCCTTGTGCATCCCACAGTAATCCATCGGATACCACTCTCATTCTCCTTTCAATAATCTTCGCATACACTTTAGATGCTGTGCTGATCAAATTGATAGTCCTGTAGCTGGCGCACTCCATACGTGACCCCTTGCCTTTATACAAGGGCACGATGACAGCACGCCTCCAGTCCTTGGGAACCTTTCCCGTCCTCCAGCACAAGTTGCATAAGGACAGGAAAGCGTCCCGGACGCAGGTTCCACCATATTTGATCATCTCAGCAGACACACTATCGATTCCTGCTGCCTTTCCATTTTTCAGACTTCTTATCGACCATTCGATCTCTTCCAAAGTGATCTCGGATGCTGACTCCTCGAAGTCGGTCACAGACTCAGTCGTGGTGCCAGCATCCGAGATATTATCATCAATTTCTCTAAAATATTCACTCCATCGCGCTAAAACCTCTTGTGGGTTAGCAAGAATGTCCCCTGCTTAAAATAAAAATCAAGAAAGAAAATTTGTAGTAACTATAAAACACAGTCAATGCTTGATAATAATCATAACGCAGTTGGAAATAACGTATTTATTTATAATTTTCTTCGACTGTATCCTCTACATCAGTATCCAGTAGGACATCTTTAGAATTGCAGTGTTGCAGATTTAAATACATATGGTATCATGTGACATGAATAAGATGTATCATATTAAAATTTAATGATTGAACGACCGACTCGTATTTTTGTTAAAATTGAAAAAATGTTTCAAATTTCTTCACTTTATTTTATAGCCTGTATTAAGTGACATCCAATTTAAAAAAAAATAGCAACAAAATGTTTCAACAACTAAACAAAATATCTGGAAACAAAACGACTATTTGGTTTAAGTAGCACCCTGCGTGGTAAATAGATGCAGCTGAAAGAGCTTAAGCGACGCTCCGTGTCGTATTTGGCTGACGGACAAATGGTTTAAGTAACATCACACCGTGTAATTAGTGGAAGTCAAATTGATTCAAGTTACACCTTAATAAAAAATTAAAATAGGAAAAACGCTTTAACTCTTATTGAATTAATTATCTGAGGAAGGGTAATTGGTTCATGTCTCGGTTCTTTATATAATTGTATGGTTCAAGTATATTACAAAAAAAAATATGCAAAATCCACGTCGTATAATACACTGCTACTTTGGAAACAACAGAAAAATAGTATTGTTTCAAACGCCAAAAAAATGCTCTGATTTTAATGAATCCGGCATCATTCGACGGAGAAAAATTCGCTGATTCCGAATATGTATATAACCCAATATCGCCCTAGATGTCGCTTAAACCAAATAGCCTTTCACCCCTCGATATTAATACGTAAAGCAAAAACTTTGTACCCCTTTTTACGAAATTTGCGAAGACGGAGGAGTATGAAATTTCGTACACTTATTGTTTCTATACAGAAAAAGCGACAAATGCTAATTTTTTTTAATTATTTATAAAAAATACATTAAATCAATAAAAAACATTAAATCAATAAAAAAAACTTGAGAGGTGTCAAGGGACACCCGGATGGAACGAATTTCCTTTCGATTATTTACAAAAAACCTGTATACACTCAACAAAAATAATCGTCGCGACACTGTTCAATGCGAAGTGTAATAGTAAATGAGTAAGTTTGAATCCTATTTACTTCAATATAAGAAACAATTTAAAAATCGAATCACATCCTGCAATTCGACTCTTGAAACAAATTTAACTTTAAACCAGATTCGCGATATTGCTCCTTATTTTAATGACATTAAGACTCTATATGTCCGCAAATGCTATCTGTACGTCAGCAACCCATGACATTTGAAAATAATGTACTCCAAATTAAACTCTAACTGCGTGGGCATAAAGCTGCATTTTATCTTGGCAAGTTCAAAAAGTGTCGGTGACAACTTTTTCGTAAGAATTTTTTCCGTCTAGCCCCCATTCGTACCGCGCGATAAGGAACTACGTTCCAAAAACATTACACATACTACCATATATTCGACACACACGCGCATATAGTCGTATATCTTTTATTTATTTTTGCCTTGGCGAAATCTGTGATTACAGAAGTATTTTTACGAGTGTGCGGGACTGAATTGAAATGCTGTTAGAATTATTAAAGAGTTTATTAGAACTATACAAACACGTATAAAGGTACAAATATAACCGAACGCAACAAATCCAAACGTAATGCAGAAGGTCGTGATTCAATAAAACGCGCAGTCCGTCGCTATTAGATTCCCGAATGTACACACGTCACGCCTAGATCGTAGTTGTAGCTCAACTGTACCTACTCTCAATCACGCCATCGTTTCCATCGTTTTATACTTCACAAATGGAAATGTGCCCGCCCGGCAACGTCGATATAATTTCCTAGAATTAGCTTGTACTTATAATCCGCAACACATGGCTAATGATGCTTCTGAGGGGGGCCGTAAACGAGTTCAATAGGACAATAGGCTGTTCTCCACAATAACTAGAAACGTATGCCAGTAAATAAGTGAAAAAAGAAGACGATCATAAAAGAATTACAATTAGTTCAAATGCCGACAGGTAATAAAATGTGCTTTTACTTTTGATCTGTAGGTGGAATTTGTCCTTGTCGGAGCCAAAAAAAAATATTATGGTTGAATTTCAACCACGGGCGACCACTAGTTATGTTAAAAATACAACTTTCTATAAAAAATCATACTTATGTACCGAGTATTTTTTGCAAAATTGGTAAAGCAACAATGCAAGAATCTAGAGGGGTTGTAGATGTTGACCGCATACGTTTCGGCTAAAAGGGAAGTGTATGAACACATTGCCGAAACGTGTAATGTACCCTTAAATAACTTAAACTGAGAACAATAGGTAGACTTAACACTAGCCTCTATACAATTCCAAAAACCCTTTGAAAGCGCACTGTTACGAAATTATGAAACAGGAAGACAGTTAAATAATAAACCAAACAGAAAAGGGGTCACGAATATAAAGTTCACGAAATTCGTACAAAATTAATCAAGGCTCCAGTTTTATTACGTGCCATTGTAAGCGCTTTGTCCCCTTGAATTTTTCGACGTACAAAATTAAAGGTATAAAAACCTGAATTGAGGTTATAAAGCCCTTGAAGCTTCTCCAGATATCAGGTATTATAAAAATAAATAACTTTACTCTGATTTTTAAAGCCTAGACTAAAACGGCAGCAGCAATAGATCTTTTTGAAGAGAACTTCTTCTTTCTTTTCTTTCACCATATCCCAATTACTTGGGATCGGCACAATATGTCTTTTCCTTCCACACTCCTCTACTCTGACATACATCTTCTGTCACACTACATATCATCATATCATCCTTCACACAATCCATCCATTTTTTATTACCTCTACATTTGTATCCATCTATCTTGTAGTTTAACATTATTTTTGTCACGTGACTTTCATGCCTTCTCATTGCCCATACCAACTTAATCATCTTCCTCTCAATATTTCAGTCACGGACGCAACTTTCAAAGATCCCCTTATGTACTCATTTCTCACCTTATCCATTCTTGTAACACCACACATCCATCTCAACATTCTCATCTCAGCTGAGTGGAGACGTTTGTGGTTTATCACTTTAGTGGCCCAACATTGCGACCCATATAGCATGACTGGTCGTATGACAGATTTATAAATTGGACCTTTTAATTTCAGTGGCATTATTTTGTCGCACGTCACACCGGTTACCTGTCTCCAGTTTAGCCATGCTACATTTATTCTTCTCCTTACATCCCTCTCTATATCATAATTACTTTGCAAGTGATAACTTCTTATGGGAGGGTAAACAGCTTCGTTACGTAACGCGTTACGGCGCCAGTCTGTCTGGCTTTCCTTTCTCTCACGCATACGGCAGTGCTGAAGAGTTTCTTGTGCCGCTTCTTCTCCTCAAGCCACATCTTGCGAAGCGATAGTAAATTATATTAGATTAAGCTCCCATAGAGTAAATAATAACCATAAACAAAATTAAAACTAAATAATTCAAATAAACAAGTTGGCGGTGGGCTATATTAAACCTTAACAATACTCGTTGACACTTGACATCTTTGTCTATCGTGAATTCGTGATCACGGCTACTGAAAAGCGGCCGAAACCTCGGAATAATAAAACACTTAAACGTAGTTTTTTTTATTAAGTTTTTAAACCATTTAAACATTTATGTATGAGAATCGCCTCTTAGATTATGATCTATTTATTATCTATACTCTATGCATATAAATAAAATTGGTGTGTCTGTTTGTAATATTGAAATAACCGCTTTTTACGACATGCATATGAATATATACACGGTACATACACCAAAATAACATTTTTTACAATTTTTGTCTGTGTGCCTGTCTGTTGGTTCCGGCTAATCTCTGAAATGGCTCGACCGATTTTGACGGGACTTTTATTGGCAGGTAGCTGATGTAATAAGGAGTAACTTGGGCTACTTTTTTTTTGAAAAATTCTTTTATTTTGGAATTATGTCGATTTTCAATCACCACGCGGGAGAGACCGTGGGGCGCAGCTAGTCTTATATATAATATACCAGAATGACAGTGTTTCCGTGCTATTTTGTAAAATTAATTTGGTTATTGTGCATGTTTTGATTCACAATTGGCTCCGATAGGTGGCACTGAAATCGGATTTTAGATTTTTATTTTTTCAGAGCAAGACAACAGCTGCCATGTTTACTAACTAAGAATACATTTGTATTCATTCTCAAAGGTTATTTGTATTTTAATCACAAGAATGTAGACACTCCAACATCTAACTCTCGAACAACTAATGCTCCGTGGACTATAAGCAAAATAACAGAGGAAGTTGTTGAAACTTCTCGGAGTTGAGATAGTTCGAGCTGTGATCAAATAATCTCAGATGTGTCTTATATTCCGTAGTATTAATAAAGAAGTTGTGTGAGAACATGTGCCGTACTGGTTATTACTAAGGCCAAGTACGTTGCGAAGATGCAAATATTGTTCTTGTCAATTCATCAGGACAATTTTACCATGTTGAAAAACTAGAGAAAGTTTTGACAAGAAGTTACAGCAATTGATGTTGTTTTTTTTAAATTAAAAATGTATAATTACTAGACAAGCTTGAGCGGCTTCAGAATTTTTGTATCAGGTTCATATTTGGATTGCGAAAATATGAATTTCGTAAAAGACTCAAGTGGCTTCCTATTCATTTTCGCCGGAATACTCACTTTCTCACTCTCCTTTATAACATACTAGCGGCCCCGACAGACGCTGTCCTGCTCTGAAAAAATATAAATCTAGGTCCCAATCCCAGCGCCACCTACCGATTCCAATTGTGGATTTAAACCATCCGGGGACCCACTCAAACACAAAAACAAAATCACCAAAATCGCTCCAGGTGATTAGGAGGATTCTACAACCCGATCTCAGCACCACCTACCGGTTCCAACGGGATAAAAAGTATCCTCCGTTTCCCGGTTCTAAGCTACCTCCCCACCAATTTTCAGCCAAATCGGTATAGCCGTTCTTGAGTTATAAATAATGTAACTAACACGACTTTTATATATATAAATTATTTACTCCTAATAGTCCTCAGTACCTTAAGGAACGTTTTAAATTCCTTCGTCTATCCACTGCCCACAATTTGCGCAATGATACGTGCAGAAAACCTAAGACGCCTGCACACACTTCATCCTATTGTGATAATTCTTTTACATTACAGGCAGTCATATTTTGGAATATGCTGCCTCTTACTGTCAGAGAGGCCAAATTCAACCCATACTAAATTTCTAACCCCAAAGATGGTTCCCATGTGCTGCTGCTTACTAAAGGGAGACTGGAGCCATACCACTAATGCCGAAACACAACTCAAGGTAGTTATGGCGGGGTACTCTAGACTAGGGGTGGTAGCCATCCAGTCGGTCAAATACCCTGTCACCTGGCTGTGGGTTTTTTGTCGTCTCTTAAGACAGGTCGCCGGCGGCAAGAAATTGTATTCTTTCTCTGTTCCTGTACGTATAGAAGACCTCAAGGGACACCAAGTTTCCTAACCGACAACACAAGATCGTGTGACTTGCCAAAGAAAAGTTAGGAGACCCCGACCACAATTAATGGGATAAGGACTCGATAAGGAAATGGGATATTTACGCAAGTGAAGCCTTGTGGAAAGTTCTAGTGTATTTGACAACAGTAAACGAGTTGAGTTTAACATTGGTATATTGTGAGAGCTCGCGACGTACCTAATCGAGTGGCAAATTTCCTTATCCAGTCCAAATGTGATTGCGAGTACGTGAATTGTCAATTGAATCATCCGGCAAATTGGTTAAACGACGCGAGTTGATCGCAGGCGATGAGACGTCGCAAGTAAACTACGAATAAAAATACCTTATGCATACTAATGTTATAAACTAGCTGTGCGTGGCTTTCTCCGCGTGATATTTTTTTTTGCGGAACCCTAAAAAATTAATAAGCAGCCTTAGTTACTCCTAACATCAGCTATCTGTCAGTGTCCGTGACCGTTTCAGCCGGAACATCCAGATACGCATTCAGACAAAAATGTTAAAGGTAAAAGATTGCCTGGAAGAGATTACTTTAAGCAATAAGGCCGCCCATTGTACTACTACCTACTAATTTTCAGATATGTTAACGTGTTACTGTTTTAAGTTGGTGCACAATAAAGAGTATTGTTGTTGTTAAAGTTTGATTTTTTGATATAAGTATCGTATATACTTCCATATGCATTTAATAAAAAGCTGTTATTTAGACAAACAGAAACTTCAATTTTATTTATCTATATAATGTGTTTTTCTTTTCATTCGTAAATTAAAAAACTAACGGTTGCTCTGAAAAGAGAGTTTTTATGCTTAAATACAATACGATACACACTGTTTTTGTATGTGAATTTATAATTACGCAACTCATCTGAAAAGAGAAATAATTCACAATTTCAATTAATCTTATACGTTTAGGAATTTTAAAGCAACACTGTTAATTTGTTCTATTCTAACTTTCTAACTGACAAAAATCTCTGACAAGCGTGATGCACAAGTGACATTACATTGACACTTGACACTTGACATATACTATAGCGCGCCAAATTCAAATCGAATGAAGTTACTCTTCAGTTACATCTATATAGATGTATAGATTATAATCTATAGGTAATGATGTGTAATAAATCTGTATAATTCCTTGCACGGATCTTAATAAGCACAGCGGTTGGCGGAATAACAGAAATCGTTAATTACATATAAATTACGCATTGAGCGTGGCCAATGTGATGCTATTTATCGACATGTCGAAAATATTACTGTTTATCCCTTTTTGTCGAAAGTTATTATTAATACATCATATTGCGAAAAAGAACCACAATATCTTTGTGCGTAGGCCAAGGTGACTGGTCTGATCCGTGCCGGGAACTAATAAAGGAATTGAGTTTGTACAATTAATTTAAAAAAGAGAAAAAATCAAAGGGTTATCTCGGACCAGCAGATTCTGAATATATAATTTTCAGAAATCAAATTTCAAGTCTAAGCGATTTCGACCAGCGAAAACCGGTTTTACGTGAATCCCGAACAAACAGATACGAAATCTAAAAAAAATGCATCGTGTTCTCCGTCGTTTATGAAGTTATTCCAGTTGTTTTTTTTTAATAGCTTCAATGTACAGACATGGCATTTTCATATTATTATAGATTACTAGCTGCGCCTCGCGGGTTCACCCGCGTGGTGATGGGAAATCATGATATTTTGGATAATTCACACTATATCTTTTTAAATTATAATCTACATGTTATTCTTAGTAAGCTATATTAATGTAAAGTTTCATCAAAATCCATTCAGTAGTTTTTGCGTGTATGAAACATACATCCATACATTCTTACAAACTTTCGCGTTTATTTTAGTTGGGAAGTAGGACACATTCGATCAATAGCACGTCACTCTCATTATTTTGACACCCGAACCGCCTCAAGCCGAAGCGCTTGTTGTTTCGTGCAAACAACATTTTCATACAAGTAATGTTATTCATACAAACAAAGTCGCACCCCACACCTACGCGTTTGCCCCATTTTAATACTATCTCTAATACCAGAGTATCAGAATAATGAAATTCCATTTCAGCGCGCGTTGAATATGTAATGATTTGTCAATAGTGACGCAACAGTCTCGAGACTGCTCCAAATTGGAGACCCGAATGAGGTCGGACGCAGTATCTGACATACTGAAAAGCAATGAATGGAGACTCTTTTGAATTCACTGCATATTTATACATCGTATTTTAACCAATTTAATGCAGACGTTACTTTTTGAATTAAAAGATTACGAAAGAAATAAAGTATGCACGGAGGCTACATGAATAAAAGCTTCAAATGAAGTGTTTTTATTTTTAAACTGTGTGCGTAATCTTATTTTGTATACCTCTGTCAGTTGGAAACGTGCCCAAAAGACTGGGCATATTACCTCTCTGCATGGCAACGCTAATGCATTGCACCAGTCTTTTGGTCACGTGAAAAATCTAGCAGACTTTTATACGTACTAATAAGTACAAAAACAATATAGCTATATACATACATATGTACATGTGTAGGAATCGTATTTGTTATTATAAAATAACCATGTGACGAAAGTAGTCAATAACCGGATAGAGTATTCTTTCATGTAGTAATCGGAAGTTGTTTAACCGGATGTCAAAGTAGAAGCATTTATTATTAAGCTAACGGATATCGGAAATGGAGTAACCGGATGTTGGAAGTTAATACGTATGGCGGAAGTTGGTTTTATGAAGGCAGTGTAACGGAAGTGGCGCCACAGCGCTACCGGATATTGTCACTGTAGCACGCTACGAGGACCTCTTAAATACGCGGTCTTCGACCAACAGTCTACAAGCGACGTTCTACAATCGTCATTCTACGTTCGTCGGTTGAACAGAGCGGAAGCTCTGTTGGACAAGAGGCGCATAGTATATTATGGTCGATAATTACTGGTCGATAATCGCAGTATTCTTTAAGGGCAGATTGCTGCTCGACACCTGACAAGCGATATTTCTGTGCATTATTGTGCTGTATTTAATATTGTAATTGTAATAATTCTAGTGTAATAAACTTTAATAAGCGAACTTTGACAATACACGTTTGACAAATGTCATCTTTGTCTTCCGTGACCACGGCCACTGAAAAGCGGCCGAAACGTCGGATAAACCAAAATCAAATAAATTACCGCGCTTAAAACCGTTAAAACGTAGTTTTATTATGTGTACAAGTCGCGAAAACTTAAGAAAATATTATGTAATAAACTTTGATTATAACATTTCATATTATTATTGTATTATACTCAGATACTATTGTATTACGCTCCCGGCGTGAGTGAGCCGACATATACATACGTATACACACACGTATATATACATACGACAATATACACACAAATATAATTGTATAACAGATCCAGAATTACTATACATAATAAAAAAGTTATGCTTCTGGTGCTTGGCCAGACTGAACAGGCGGGCGCGGTGGCGGCGCGGGTGCGGGAACGCGCGCGGCGCACTTGTCCGTAGTGAAGCGCGCGGCTCGGCAGACTGGTGTCGTGTCCAGTGTTTGCCAAATACAATATTGATGAAGAGGACTTATTTTTATTAGAAAATGGTTCCTTAAAATGGCAAGTGCTACAAGAGAAAAGTGGGATAAATGAAATTATCTTGACTGTACTATGGCTTGAATTGCCCGCGCGCTCAACGCGCCATACCGCCCGTGCCGCTCGCCGCGCCCGCGCGCCCACTACGGACACTCAAATAAGGTTTCATATGTTTAAGTATGCCGCGCCGCGACCGCCCCGCGCCCGCGTGTGCAGTCTGGCCAAGCACTGAACATACTTATAGCAATAGGTAGCACATTCCAGCGACGCAGTCTGGACGGTATAAGAGTAAAACAAAAACAAGACTTGTGTACAGGTGTGTTTATTGTGATATCTAGTATAGAGGCGCAAATTTATGGGAGATAGACACGTACAGAAATTTGAAGCGTTCCTTAAGGTAACTAGGAGTAGTTGGTAGAAACAATATACTATGAAGAAGAGTGAGAATTTCAATATCGAAAATTGATGAATAACCTCTTAAGTTTTTTACGGAATTCAGGGACATTGTCACATTTACTTAACTCAAATTTATTTTTATAATATTATATTGTTGTTATATGCTATGTAATGGTGTAATTTTTGCCGTGACAATACCTTATGGGCTCGGTGGAAGACCAGACAGCCAGTCGACAGACTAGCATTATGCTGATACTGGTGACCCCTTTTAGGACAAGTTTTGTTTTTAAGTCTATTTTGTTATTGTTTAACCGGCTAAATAAAATTATTTTCTTACATTCTCTTTTCTATTATTAAATAATTATTATTTGAGACAAATCTTTAAAGGCTCGATAATTTGGCAACACTATTCACCACATACATACTTTTAGGGGATCTTAATGGGTATTCCATGCGAACCAACTATTTGTGGTACATGTGTCCCTTATTTATAACTTGCAATTATAACGAAATTGGTTTCGCAGTTATTTTATTGCATAAATGTGTTTACATTCAGAGGAATAGAAATTAAATAATTATTTGCTTTAGGGTTCCGTAGCCAAAAGTAACAAACAGAATGCGTATAATTTATATACGTGTGTATGTGTGTGTGTGTGTGTGTGTGCGTGCGTGCGTGCGTGCGTGCGTGCGTGAGTGCGTGCGTGCGTGCGTGCGTGCGTGCGTGCGTGCGTGCGTGCGTGCGTGCGTGCGTGCGTGCGCGTGTGTGTGTGTGTGTGTGATTCCGTCACAGGGGTCCACCTGCTTTTACGGATGCCGTAGAACTAAACCTCCGTTGGTGAAATGAGTCACTCTACTCCCGGGATGACTCAAAACATGCGTGTAAATACGTTCTAAAATTCATTTTCTTCCAACTCAAGCGCGGGCACATAGGAGGCACGTTCAGGTTTAGTGGTGTAATTAAGAACGGCTTTAACACAGTCCCACACCAGCTGTGCGGCGCTTAATCTCGCCGCATAACGTCTAGGCCCCACAAAGGGCCCGGTGTTGTACGAAATGTATTCCCCCTGCTCCAAAAACTGTGGAACTCGTGAGGATGTCCAACATATTTTAATGGTATTTTGATAGAAATTCTGGCAGAGCCAGCCTCAAAGAAGGCTACGTTGTTAGCCACCTCATTATTTAATAATTAATATATAAGTTATTGTACGTTTAGGAGATTATGGGGCTGATCTGCCTATGTGGCAAAAGTCCCAAATAAAGATAAAATAATAATAATTGCGTCTATGATAGTTACCTTATTGGAGCGTGATGCACCAATAGAAGAGAGCCTATGGCTCAATCGCTGCGGGAGTTAGGCTCGAACGCTCGTGAAGTACAAAATACGGCGATGTATGTTGTAGGTACTCTAGATGTATAATGTTAAATTAATTAATCATTACTTAATTACTTTTACATTAAACTTAATACTTCTTCTTCTTAGTTTTAAAACTTACTAATTATGTATCAATAAATTATTTCATGTACGGGACATAACACTTACTATGTATGCATAGCCCAGATAAATTCGCAGGCAATTCTAAAAAATCTCATATATCTTACCTGACATAACTTGTTACATCAATTTTAGGCGTCACTCACACCATGTTTGTCCCTAAGCTAAGCGAGTGACACTTATGTTATGGATAGTATATAACGATATCTGGGGCCGATCCCAGACACCCAGACCACAGCAAATAACGAAAAAACGTTTACGAAATTTACCAAGCCAAAAATCAAACCTAAAACCTCTACATTACAGTCCACAGAGGCTGTTAAAATATATTGTTGTAACTGACAAAGACCAATTCACATCTGCAGTTTATTACCTTTTCGGCATTTGGACTTCTTTTGTTTACTTTGTGTTTAAATTTGTAATTAGAAAAACAGCCCATTGTGTGTAATCTTTTATGGTAGTCATTAGCCAGGTGTGATTCTAAGAAATTCAGTGCACGCGGTCGAGTATAAATATTGTATTTGTACAGTATAAAGCAATGCACCAACGGAGGGGTGAGACAGTCAAGCGATAACCACAAGCGAGACAAGACGTGTGTACATTCGATAATCTATATAGTAGCGGACTTTGCGCGTGTTATTGAATCGTGCATTACGTTTGTACTGGTTGTGTTCAGTTATATTTGTAGCTGTGTTATACGTGTTTGTATAGTTCTAATAAATTCTTGTAATATTTTTCTAACAATATTAATAAATAATATCTTGTCTTTGACTGATTTGGTCTAAAAAATATGTTTTAATTAACAAAATGACAAAAAGGTGTTGAATGTGTGGCGCCATCTAGTCCGTAGGAGATATAAGCTTTTTGGAGTTAAGTTCTTAATGGAAAATTACCATTTAGTGTATTCTTCAGTATTGGATACCATATTGATGTGAATATAATTTTCCTTTCAGGTGAATGCGCTCCAACTCTCGCACCTTGGAAACCGAACAACGAAGTAACTACCAGAGAAGCTGCCCAAAATCATAACGAAGACACTCACGGTATATATGACATCAACGATATCGTCAATTTCGAAGACAACGATATAGTGATGCGAGATTCAAAAATTAATTATCAAAATCACAACAAATTAGATAACTTCGTTGATTTGTATGATCTTGTGAATAACATTGAGCATGTAAGAAAAATACAAACCAGTCCCGGTGATAAAATAGAAGATATCGAGGGTGATGCTAGAATTGGAGATAATAAAACGAAGGAGGATAAAGATTCACTCTGTGAATGCCAACATGGGGGAGGTTGCGTAAACCGAGTTTGTCTATGTCCACTTGGTTACGCAGGTGTCAAGTGTGAAATCACATTAGATTTGAAGGTGAGTTTTAAATTACTAACGATTAAACTTAACTGTATTTTCTGTTAGCATTAGCGAGGGAAAAAATGGCAGCATTGATAATCTCAGCAATTTAATGTCTTACCTTGTTCGTTAATTTCACTGTATTTGTTAGATGTCACAAGTGCAAGATTTTATAATACCTACAACGTAACACCATTAAATCTTGTTCGTTTAATTCTGAAATGGAAAAGAAAATTATTTAGTATCAATTTATGTTTTTTCTACAAATAGTCGTTGTATAAATCGCATGGGTTTGAATCCTGGCCGGAAAGCATGCACCATTTTGACAATTTTCTGTGACCTAACATACAAATTGTTACCGTTACCACGTGCTAACGGTGAAGAGAAACATCGTGATGATATTTGCACATCGAGATAACCGATGTGTCAAACCAGCGAAGCCGCCCTGGTCAAGTGTGGTGGGTATATTGTCCGGTACCCTATAATGGGAGGTCTGAACCCAGCAGTGGGACCTTTATAGGCTGTCATTACTGTTTTTATTCATTCTAAGAGTCCTAGACTACGTTTACCAAAGCCTGGTTCTTATTACAGGGCTTCTGTGCTACATTTGCAATCGGTCCTGCGATTAGTAAATAACTAAGTAATATGTTTAGTTAATATCAATATGTTTTTGGTATATTTAAATGTTATTATATTATATATATTTTTACATGTATCTATCAATGTATTTTATTTAGATTTATTTTAATTATTTATAAGTATGTATGTGTGTATGTATGTATGTATGTAAGTATATACTTATTTCACTTGTGTATATATATATTGCATTTTCATTTCATTCAGAAAAACCTGGTAGTCTTGCATTATAAGTAATTTTTGTTGTTGTTTGTATTATTGATATGCCTGTTGGTTTTTTTCAATAAATAAATAAAATAGGAATACCTAACCTATCCATTACCGCATCAGCTTACTGATTTTGCAAACCTTATCACTTATTTAGTTTCTCTTACCGATATTGTTATTTTTACCTCTATCCATAAGAGAAACAGGAAGTAGGTATATCTCGCTTAGTTTTCTGTCGAGCAATCCTATTATTAGACACTTAGTATCGTCTCGACGATAACTTTCTTCATTGAGAAATTGCAAAAAAATATTAGAGATTGCTGCCTTCTTTGTATGTCCTTGAAGACTACGGGCCATAAAAATGACCCGGACTTTTGAAGGACTTGCGTGAAGGCATGGAAAGGCCAACACGTAATGGCTCCTTGTCACATTGAATGTAAATGTGCCGCGAAACTGACCGGCGATTATCACTGTCTACACCATATAAAAATGCACCCAAGGACAAGACCCGGTCAGTGTAGGACTATTATAGGAAATGAGAACAAAAGGTACCGGGCTATTGGGATGAACTGCTAGTGCAACTAGGGATGGGATGGGGACTATGGCGTCTGCCGTTTGCAATGTTCGGCGAACATGGAAAAATGGGCAGACGGTGACTCGCCACTTCCTGCGTGGGCTAAAAATGCCGTACAAGGTTGGCGAGAGGCAACATGGGTATGAGTGGCTAAGGGGTGTCGACCTGCCTGTTTTATTATTAAGCAACCTGTTTTAGGTAAATTTTATGTATTTAATTTCAGGTGCCACGTTTTAACGGGTCATCGTATCTTCGTTTGCCAGGTCTGGGTAGCTCAGCGCAATCCTGGCTTGATGTGCAGGTGAGTTCCAGTTTTCTTTATTCTGTTTATTTAAACTAAGTTCCTATGGAGAACGTTTCGTGAAGGTCATACATGTAAGTTAAAAATTAAGTCTTATTATATTGTTACGTGTGCGGGACTCGAATCCCGTTGGAATTACTATAGAATTTATTAGAACCATACAAACACGTACAACACAGGTACAAATATAACTGGACACAACCGGTACAAACTGCATGATTCAAAAACACGCGCAAAGTCTGTCACTATATATAGCTTATCGAATGTACACGTCTTGCTCGTATCGTAATCGTCGCTTGACTGCCTCACCTCTCCGTTCAGGCAGTGTTTTATACTAAACTATACAATACAACACTCGACCGCGTGGACTGAATTTTCCAAGAAAACGTAACCCGCACACATGCGGCCATAAACGAGTACAATAACAATAGGTGTTTTCTAATTATAAATTTTAAACACAAAGTAAACAAAAGACGTCCAAATGCGGGAAGGTAATAAACTGCAGGCGTGCATTGTTCTTTGTTGGTCGTAACAATATGTACACCGCTTCGCAACGTGTTATCGCTGTTTAAGGTGATGAACCTGCAAAACCCTTCCCAACAACACGTCTAGCAAAAAAAAAATCTGTAAACTTCATGACTTCAAATTGAAATATCCAGAAAAAAATAAAATGACATTTTTAATTCCATTAACTTTTCATAAAAGTCTATTGGGCCGTTTTGAACATGGCTTGATAACCGGAAAAAGTCGAACCGGTTACATTCTAAGAGCATAAGACCTTTTCTTTTCAGTTTTGTTAGAACAAAACTTTTTTTTTTTAATTCAACATCAACCAAACGGTTTTTGGTAACAAAAGTTTGTTGAACAGGTTTTGTTGAAAAAACCGGTTTTGTACGGTTTTTACCGCATACTTTTAAAGCGCAGCTATGTGGGACACCAGGTTTTCAGCCGCACACAGAAACATTTTTATATTAGAAACAATTACCATATAGAGAAAGCAATTCTCGCGGAATAAACCGGTTAATGCAGGTTTACATAATACGGTTATAAAAGTAGTCCCCCGGCAGTGGAAGTGGCCTGGCGAGGTCCACGCCAGCCAGGGCTCCGGAGAAGCTAGGTCATATACCCGTAGACCTGGTATGAGGCGCAGGATGGAACACCCAGGGGCTTTATCGTGTATCCCTAACTGGGGAGTGGCAATAGCGTGGCACCAGTTCTAACTGGGCATGCTAGCCCCACTCCCGATCTGGTGAATCCCACACACGGGTCGTGAATTATCCCCCCCAAGCTTCTGTGCCTGTCACGGCTTAGTCCTCAAAGGGATTTCCCCTGGCTTAAAAAAGTTTCCGTAATGCTCTTTTTCACATTTACACTCGAAACGAAATATTTGACTAAAACCGGTTATAACCGATGTCGAATTCAGGAGACAATTCAAAAACATTTTAAATAACAGAAAGACGCTTCAGTTTTTGGAACGAAGTTCCTTATCGCGCGTTGCGAAAGGGGGCTAGACGGAAAAAATCAAGACCAAAAGTTGTAACGACACTTTTTGCTATAGTTGTAAGCCGTGCGGCGTGCGCGTGTTTCTCGGTCTGTCTCTCTCTCTCATTGAAAGCAAGCCAGTTATTTTCGTTTCGTGTTTCTATTTCGCATTGAACAGTGCGGTGTCGCGACGATTATTTTTGTTGAGTGTATACAGGTTTTTTGTACATAATAAATAATAAAAAGGAACTTCGTTCCATCCGGGTGTCCCTTAACACCTCTCAAGTTTTTTTTTTTATATAACACGAACACGATTCATAGTGTGCACATTTATAATTCACAGTCTGAAATGTTTACAAAGGACACTAAACAACACCTGTGCTAAACCACGTTCGCCTATCCCCTTTGATTAATTGAAACGAGCTCAGGTGACTTCAATAAATGGGAGTAAGTTTGCACTCGGGGTTCCATCTCTGCGGGAGGAATACTGCAAGTCATCAATCAATACGGCGTAGGTTTCGAACACCTCATTTCCGAGCTTATAATTATACGATGTGTTTCTGCCGTGTAACATTGCCCACATTAATTTAGCAGGGAGGAAACTATCTTCTATATTATATAAATAAAAATGCATATTGCTAAGCGCAATACTCGAGAGCGGCTCGACCAATTCGAGTATTATTTTTTTCGTATGTTCCTTAAGGCACACGGAAAGTTTTAATTTAAAATAAAACTAGCTGTCAACCAGGAGCTGTACCCGGCAAACGTTGTCCTGCCTTATAAAATAAAAATCTTGAAACCGATTGCAGCGCCATCTACCGGGACCAAACTAATCTAAACTTTTCTCGAATCCACTTGAACAAAAATAAAATTTCATAAACATCGGTCCCACCATTTAGGAGTTTAGCGGCGCCAACTACCGGGTTAGCTGCAATCGGATAGAAGGAATTAGATGAATTATTTCGGCGTGTGTACAAGTGGGTCTCGGGATGGTTTTGATTCAAATTTGAACCAGGTAGATAGCGATGCAATCGGGTTCCGAATTTAGGTGAATAATTTTTGTGTGTGTTCAAGTGGATCCCGAGATGGTTTAGGCACGATTCACGATTGGATCCGGTAGGTGACGCCGCTAAGCTCCTCCTAAACGGTAGGACAGATAGACTGGACTAGACTGACCCTCTAGTCAGCATTTTTTGTATCGTTTTCACTTTTTTAGTTAGGATAGTTCATAACTATACCTATCTGTAAATACTTATTGGTATAGCATCTTATTAATATAGGCGACACAAAACTCCACAAAGTAAAACAAACTAAAATTACTCGCTTAATTAAAGACGCTCAGTACTGAAAGCTTTTTAACAAAGTAACTAGTGAATAATTAACGACGTCGAAGACAAAACAAAGTTTCAGTTCTGTTTTAATGGGCGGTTATTAACTACCAGTTACGGTATTAGTTTTGTGTAGGTTTAGGCTTTAATGTGCTGTTTGAAGTTATTTTTAACCTTAATAAATTCATTGTAATTTCCGTCATTAAATAATATTTATACTATCAATCTGGATCCACGAATGCTCGCCTTGGTCTTCCCTTCCCTCTCCTTGCTTCTAGCTAGCAGCTAGCATTAGTGGATGAAATGAAAAAGTGGGTGTCGTGTATTACATAGAAGTAAAAAAACTGGCCCATAATAGAGAAGATTGGAAGAAGATTTGAAACGAATATTAATCTGGAGTTCCAAGTTTGTGAGATGAGTTTAAAAAAAATAGTTTTTAAAAAGGTTTTTAAATATATGCTTTTGAGATCCTGTATATCATGTAGCAGCAGAGTGCTAGCCAAGACAAGTAATACGAGCCCAAACACGACGGGTCTATCTTGTTTAGTACAGGAGTTCCTATGGCCACCTTCGGACTCCATCATCAGATCAGCTCCATGGCACCATATTATTATATTGTCACGCGATATACACATTCGTGCAAAATTTCAGCTCAATCGGAAACCGGGAAGTTGGTCAAATTTAACTTGCAAGATTCCACTCGAACTTACATACATACATAGTAAAAGCTTGTAATAAAGAAAATTATCACACGAATTTGGACCAGCCGATTTTGAAAATGCGTTTCTGCAATGAAACTTCTTTAGAATCGTTGTGATTTCAAACTCGATGAAACGAAAAAGCGACACTAAAAACACATAAATCTATAGGACTAAGCCTGCAAACGAATGAGGTACGAGTTTTACATTGTGTGTGTGTTTAGAGAGTCAATAAGATAGATGATAAAGCAGTGAAAAATGTAAAGTGATACTTAAAAAGTTTAATTAATTATAAAAATCGAAATGTGTGCTGGGACACATATTAGAAGTGAAACTTCAACGGACAAGTGGAAAAACGAATCGCAACGGACAAGTGGAAAAACGAATAGCAACGGATAAGTGGCAAAATGAATCCCAACGGACAAGTGGAAAAAAGAATGGCAACGGATAAGTGGAAAAACGAATCGCAACGGACAAGTGGAAAAACGAATCGCAACGGACAAGTGGAAAATCTTCAACTGACAAGTGATAAAATGAATCGCAACAAAATTTTAACTTGAAGTTTTACGGGCAGATTGTTAATGTACTTGTTCAATTTGAAAACCTGCCCGTAAAACTTCAAGTCAAAATTTTGTTGCGATTCATTTTATCACTTGTCAGTTGAAGATTTTCCACTTGTCCGTTGCGATTCGTTTACCACTTGTACGTTGCGATTCGTTTTTCCACTTGTCCGTTGCGATTCGTTTTTCCACTTATCCGTTGCCATTCTTTTTTCCACTTGTCCGTTGGGATTCATTTTGCCACTTATCCGTTGCTATTCGTTTTTCCACTTGTCCGTTGCGATTCGTTTTTCCACTTGTCCGTTGAAGTTTCACTTCTAATATGTGTCCCAGCACACATTTCGATTTTTCGCAGGTTTACTGCAAATTATGATTTGGTTAGGTTAAGTATATTTTAATGGTGTATGTAATACGCTACCCACGCACCGACCATTTTTTACGTCAACACTTTTGTCGTTCGTTGTCGTTCACTTTTGTTATGACTTTCGAAAAACTGAACAGTTGGCAAAGTTTTCTTGTTGTTATTTTTGTTTCCTCAACAAACTCTATTTATTTATTTATATTTTTTTTACACATACCACAAATAGAGGCAGTGATGCATTGTCACGTGGAGAGCAGAGCTATAGTTTGATGCAAACTTAAGTTTGCCTCCATTAATAGCGGCTCGGATCATCGCACTTTCCGATGCGCAGAACGCAATTTTAGGTATTAGAGGGATGAGGTAGTCTGAGGACGCGGTATATTGTCGCTCGCTCTCTCGCTAGCTTTCTCGTTTACGAGACTTTCCCGGCACTCGGCTCACCAGAGCTGCAATTTAGCGCTTTAGGAGCTAGATATAGCGCTTTTTAGGGCAATCCAGCTCCCATTTTATTAAACAACTTCCAGCGCAAAATTTTGCGCTTTTTATAATATGCAAATATGTAATTAATTTTATAATAAATATATATGAATATCTATACTAATATTATAAAGAGGAAAGATAACATTGGTTTTTGCTTGCATGAAGAGGCTCCGAAATTAGTGAACCGATTTGAAAAATTCTTTCACTGTTGGCAAGCTACGCTATCCCCGGGTGACATAGGATATATAATATTTACAAAAAAATTAGGGATCATTACTAAAACTCCAATAATGTAGTCCAAGGTATTAAAAAAAAATACCTAAAATCGCGTGCGCTGCGAAAACTATTAATGATAAAATAACAAATAAAATAAATTACTGAAGCGATTTGAAAAATTCTTTCACTCTTGGCAAGCTACGCTATCCTCGGGTGACATAGGGTATATTATATTTACAAAAAAAAATAGGGATCATTACAAAAACTCCAATAATTTAATCCAAGGTATAAAAAAAAAACCTAAAATCGCGTGCGCTGCGAAAACTATTGATGATAAAATAAAATAATGTACTACGACTTTGTAGAACACATCATTATTTACAAAAAGTATCGCGACAACATATATGTAACTGTTATAGTTATGCCACAATAAGCGTTTTTTTATTATAAAAAATTAATTAAAATGCCGCCGCTAGAAAAGGCTTTTTATTTGTATCTTGATATTAATCCTTATCAAAATAAATTACTTCATATTCAAGACTGCTTCAATACCTTTATATAACTTTTTGAATTATTCAATTCGGACATTCCATTCGAAAGATATCACGAGTTTAAAAATGTAAGAATTAGTGACGGTGATCACGTGACTGTGACATCTTTTCGTGAGTCAAAACTCCATAAGACCCCCTCTATATAGAAGTTTCACTTCAATAATATGTTGACGGATGTCATCTTGTCATGTAGGCTGAAGGAATAACAACAGTTAGAGAAGAATTGTCTGTTTTGTATTTAGTTTCACTTCTAATGCGTGTAAACTGCACATATGTACATACTGGCAAACCTGCCCGTAAAATTCAAGTTAAAATTTTGTTACGATTCCTTTTGCCACTTGTCCGTTGCCTTAAAAACAGTTCCACTATTGACCAGTAATACCATTCTTATCAACAATGATTGTTCGTTTTTCCAATAAGAACATAATTTATTTATTTGCTCAAAACATGGTACCATGTCACAATATTAAAGTTTCATTATGATATTGTTACACGACGACAAAGTGAATGCACACCTGTAGTTTATTACCTTTCCCCGCATTTCGACTTCTTTTGTTTGTTTTGTGTTTAAAATTTGTAATTAAGAACAAAACATCCTATTGTTATTGTACTCGTTTAATGACGCAGGTGGGCAGATTACGTTTTCTTGGAAACTTCAGTCCACGCGGTCAATTGTTGTATTGAATAGTTTAGTATAAAACAATGCCCGAACCTCCATTCCACCCCTCCAGGTGAGCCAGTCAAGCGAGGATTACGATACGAGCAAGACGTGGGTAGTACATTCGATAAGCGATATAGTGACGGATTTTGCGCGTGTTATTGAATCGTGCAGTTTGTACTGGTTGTGCACAGTTATATTTGTACCTGTGTTATACGTGTTTGTATAGTTCTAATAAATTCTATAGTAATTCCAACGGCATTTTAATTCGAGTCCCGCACTTGTTGTTAAACCTATATACAGCCTTTATCTCGCATTGCTGGCTAGATAAAGAAACAGTAAAAAATATATTTAAAAATATGACGTTTATGTTTGGAACGTTATGAAAAATGTACTAAAATATTAATTGGTGATGTAAAAATATGTATTCTCATAAGTTTACCTAAAATTCATTATAATATGTTTTAACTGAAAAATCCGGAGTTTCCTTATAAGACCACGGCACCCTCGGTATCTAATAGCCAATTTCTCCATGGTCCTTCGATATTAATAAAACCAGTGGTGGATAGGGGAACTAAACCCGTGCGATAAACCCCAAATACCAATACCAAAAGTCCAAACGGCGCCGAGGGTAAGCGTTGCTGAAGGAAAGCTCAATCGGAAGGTTTGTGGAAAGGAAAACTAAACAAAGGGAGGTAAACTAAATCTACAGAACTGTGAGTACATTACAAATTCATTTCAAAATTTTGGAAAATCCATTCAGGTGAAAGTGAAGTGAAGTGTGCGATAAAAAGTGCTTTAATTTTTTTAAACTTTTAACGGGATATTAATTTGTTGTATTTTTTATTGATTAATTTGACATTTGGCATACATATTTGGAAATGTGAAATTTTAGGGTTCAGTGTAAAATTTAATTGGTTCCGTGTTCTTTCTTTTACAAAATCGTAACAAATTTAACTTTTTAGGGTTCCGTTTCATTTATTCGTTGGTTCCGTGTTTTATTTAATTATTATTGCCTAAAAATTAAATTTTGATGATGGATTCCCAAATATATATGCAAATGGATACTTTCCAAAACATACAAAAACTACAGAGAAATTTTAAAAAATCCCCGAAGGAAAGGATAACCGAGAATTATGTTCAGGTTAGGTTAGAAGCTTTAGAAAAATTGTGGTCGGAATTTACGTCAACTCATAAGATATTATTAGAGCGTTTTGGAAGGGATCTTTATGAGCAGGAATATATGCAAAACGATACATTTGATACAGCTGGTGAAATTTATCTTGATTTTAAAACTGAATTAAAAAATATTCTAAGTCAATTTACAGTTAAGCGAGGAGATGGGGAAAACATATCTCAACAACAAGTTTTTGAGCAACCAAGAACTCAAATTGAGTTACCTAAAATTAAAATCCCAACGTTTTCGGGAAAATATACCGAATGGGTTACCTTCAGAGATATGTTTACCTCACTCATACATAACAATATGAATCTTGATAATGTACAGAAAATGCATTATTTGAAAAGCTATCTTATTGGGGAGGCTGAACAACTGTTAAGACAAATTCCAATTTCTGAAGCTAATTATGACCGGTGTTGGAATCAATTAAAAATTAGATATGACAACAAAAGGTTTTTGTCGCATCATATTATTAAGAGGCTATTGAGTCAAAAAAATATTGTAATGGAATCTGCGCATAGTTTGAAGGAATTACTCGATACGACAAGTGATTGTATAGATAGTCTGGCGAATTTAGGTATTGATGTTTCAAATTGGGATATATTAATAATACACATTCTGACATTGAAACTTGACCCAGAATCTCGTAGGCAGTGGGAATTTTCGGTCATAAATAATTCTTCTAACGATTTACCAACTTTCGAACAGTTTAAAGATCTTCTAACTAAAAGATACAGGGCTTTAGAATTTTTAGATTCAAATTTTTTTGGAAACCGTGTATCAAATTCAAATGTTAATAATAATAGTCAAACTGTTACGTATAATAATATGAAGTATAAATCAATGCATGTCTTTAAAAATATATGCTTATTTTGTTCCGAGGAACACAAAATAAATGTTTGTAAGAAGTTTGCAAACGAAAATGTTGAAAAACGGCGAGATTTCATTATGTCAAAGAAAGCTTGTTTCAATTGTTTAAGTACTAGTCATGTGGCTAAATCTTGTCAAAGCAATATGAAGTGTAAATTCTGTCCAAGGCGTCATCATACTTTGCTTCATACAAATCAATCGGACACACTTAATAAAACAAATATGCACAATAACTTAGGGATAGTTCAAAATGAGGTATCTGAAGAAGCAGGATCATCTCAAATGTACAATAATGAAAATAATACACAAAATTCAAATCCTGTTTTAACGTATTTCTCGACTGAAACGTCTAATCAAGTTTTATTAGCTACTGCGATTGTTAAAGCAGAGTCCAAATATGCAGACAATTATGTTTTAAGAGCTCTGATAGATCAAGGATCTCAGGCTAGTCTTGTTACAGAATCTACAGTACAATATTTAAAATTAAAAAAAATACCAGTTAATTGCAATATTTCAGGATTGACAGGAGATGTGACTTCGAAAACGATGGTGTATGTGAATTTAAAATCTAGGTTCAATTCGCAAATGTACACAGTAAAAGCATATGTTTTAAAATCGATCACTAACCTACTGCCGCCTAAAACAATTAAACTATTGGAGTGGCCTGAAATAAATAAATTAGAATTGGCGGACCCGGATTATTATAAACCGAATAAAATAGATATTTTATTAGGGGCCGAAGTGTATCCACAAATTATTAAACAAGGCATACTGAAAAATGGATCTGTAGTAGCGCAGGATACTACGTTAGGATGGATTTTATCAGGTGTAGGAGAGATGAATGCTCCCACACATAATCAAGTAGCAATATTACATTGCCAGGTGGACGAAGAGAATAACTTTTTGAAGAAATTTTGGGAGTTAGAATCTGATATTTCACTATCAAAAGAACAGAAATGGACAGACGAGGAAAAAGAGTGTGAAACATTTTTTACTAAAACAACAACTAGAGATGAGGCAGGAAGGTATGTTGTAAGATTACCTTTTAATGAAAAAATATCAAACTTCAATTATGAAGATTCCCGATGGATTGCGGAAAAGAGATTGAAAGGTCTCGAACATAGACTTAAGAAAAATGAAAATTTAAAAGAAAGATATACAGAAGTGGTAGATGAATATTTAGATTTAAATCATGCAGTAGAGGTGCATGCAGTAAAGGAAGAAAGAAGGAAAACGGCTTACTTACCTCACCACGCGGTTGTAAGAGAAGATAAAGAAACTACAAAGGTAAGAGTAGTATTTAATGCTTCTTCTAAAGGAACAAACGGGTTATCTCTTAATGACTGTTTAATGGTTGGGCCAACTATTCAACCAGAATTAAGACATTTAGTTATGAGATGGCGATTGAATAGTATTTGCTTAGGAGCTGACATAGTCAAAATGTACCGTCAGATTAAGGTGCATGAAGATGATGCTGATTGCCAAAGGTTCTTTTGGAGAAATAACCCAGAAGATAAAGTTAGAGATTTTAAATTGCTAACCGTCACCTTTGGAACAGCTTGCGCTCCGTTTCTTGCATGTAGAGCTTTAAAGCAAATAGCGCTTGATGATGGGGCTAAATATCCTGAAGCAGCAGAAAGGGTTATGAATGAATTTTATATGGATGATTTGATGACAGGTTGCGAATCTGTGAAACAGGGTATTGAAATATATAAACAAATGACTGAGTTATTAAATAAAGGTGGTTTTGTTCTACAAAAATGGGTAAGTAATAATGATGAATTATTAGAAAAACTAAAAGAAACTGATAAAGATAACGATAGTCATATAAACATAAAAATGGATAATATAGTAAAAATTCTAGGACTTACCTGGGGAAGAAGTGGGGATACTTTTCATTATTCGGTAAAACTACCGGAACTTGTGTCACCAGTTACGAAAAGGATTATTATATCAGATATCTCACGTCTTTTTGATCCGTTAGGTTGGATCACACCGTGTATAATTTTGGCAAAAACAATGATACAAAAACTATGGATAACAGGAATTCAATGGGATGACGTGGTTCCAGTAGAAATTTTAAAGGAATGGTCTAATTTTAGAGCGGAATTAACTGAACTTACTCAGATTGCAATACCTAGGTGGATGAAGACCAAGTCTAACGATGTGCTCAGAGAATTACACGGGTTCTGTGATGCTTCAAAAGTAGCTTATGCAGCGGTTGTGTATCTTAGAGTAGTAGATTCAGAAGGTAACATACATGTCTCATTAGTGACGGCCAAGTCCAGAGTAGCACCTATAAAACAAGTTTCAATTCCACGTTTGGAATTGTGTGGAGCTGTCTTATTATCTCGGTTGATGTTAGAAGTAGCTAGAATTCTGAATATTGATAAAGATAACCTCTATGCGTGGACAGATTCAACAATTGTGTTAGCTTGGCTTAATAATTTACCCAGTAAATGGAAGGTGTTTGTTGCGAATCGAGTAGCAGAGATATTAACATCGTTTAATCCTGGACAGTGGTCACATGTTTGTTCAAAATTAAATCCTGCCGATAGTGCATCTAGAGGGATGTTACCAAGTGAACTCAAAAGTAATATGTTATGGTTTCATGGTCCAGAATTTCTCAAGGAGGAATCTATAGTTCTAAATAAACCAAAGGATATAGGAACAGAAGTCGAAGCAGTCAAGATTCATAATATTGTTACAGAAGATAGTATATGGGAAAGATTTTCTACATTAAATAAAATGATTAGGGTGATAGCTTATTGTAGAAGAATGTTAAGTTGTAAAAATTCTAAATCTGATAGGATTACTAAAACTTATTTACAAAAAGAAGAATTGAACGAGGCTTTAGAAGTTTGCATAAGGGAAACACAGAAAATGTATTTTCAAAGAGAAATATCTGACTTATTGAATAAAAGGGAAGTTGGGCGGAAAAGTGCATTAAAATCATTAAATCCTTATTTAGACGATAAAGGAATTTTGAGAGTAGCGGGAAGATTGGAACAGTCTTCATTAAGTTTAGCCCGGAAACACCCCATTATTTTACCAAAAAAATCGAAACTCACAAGTCTAATAATTTTACATAGCCATAAACAAACCTTGCACGGAGGTACCCAGTTAACTTTAAATTATATTAATAATAAGTATTTTATTATCGGAGGGAAGCAAGTAGTTAAATCATTTATCCAAAAATGTGTTATTTGTGTTAAAAATAATGGATTGTCTTATAATCAATTGATGGGGCAATTACCAAACGTACGTTGTACTCCAGCGCGTCCATTCCGCTATAGTGCAGTGGATTTCGCGGGACCGATCCAAATACGGACCGCAAGAGGGCGTGGTCATAAATCCTATAAAGGATATATATGTCTTTTTGTTTGCATGTCGACACGGGCAGCACATATTGAAGTAGTATCTGACTTGAGTTCAGAAAGTTTTTTGCAATCATTTAAAAGATTTAGTGCCAGAAGAGGTCATTGTGAAGAAATTTGGAGCGATAATGGATCTAATTTTATTGGTGCCGCAAAGGAGATAGCTAAATTGTTTTTAGCTGAGAAAAACAGTCTTAAACCTGAGTTAGCAGAAGTATTAGCTAACAACGGAACGTCGTGGCACTTTATACCCCCTCACGCTCCCAATTTCGGTGGGCTTTGGGAATCTGGAATTAAATCTGTAAAATTTCATTTAAAAAGGATTATTGGAAATGCAACTTTAACCTATGAGGAGCTATCAACTGTTTTAGCGCAGATTGAAGCATGTCTAAATTCCAGGCCGCTTTGGAGATTAAGTAGTGATCTGAATGACGCAAATGTAATGACGCCTGGACACTTTCTTATCGGAGAACCTCTTGTGACTCCCCCCGATCAAAATTTTGAACGGTCTAATATAAGTTCGCTGAGTCGTTGGAAATATACACAGCGAATGCTTCAAGATTTCTGGCGTAGATGGTCGGGTGAATATTTAACTCAATTTTTCCATAGATATCGGTGGGCGTCACGAGCTCCAGAACCCAAAAAAGGGGATGTTGTCTTAATCAAAGAAGACAACTTACCCCCGTGTCGATGGTTATACGGTTTAGTAACCGAGACACATCCGGGCCATGATGGGATCACCAGGGTAGTGACCCTTAAAACTAAAAACTGTCTAATAAGAAGACCAACTTCCAAGTTATGTATTATCCCTATAACGGAGTAAATGTTTAGTGTTTTGTTTAATTTCAGTTTTTATTTGTATAGATGATTGTTTTTTTAGGTAAGTTGGTCCTTTGCAAACTAGTTTTATTTTTTAAATATTTTATGTAATTAAACTAAGGTCTAAGGCAACTTAGCCCTTAGTGGGGCGAGTATGTTAAACCTATATACAGCCTTTATCTCGCATTGCTGGCTAGATAAAGAAACAGTAAAAAATATATTTAAAAATATGACGTTTATGTTTGGAACGTTATGAAAAATGTACTAAAATATTAATTGGTGATGTAAAAATATGTATTCTCATAAGTTTACCTAAAATTCATTATAATATGTTTTAACTGAAAAATCCGGAGTTTCCTTATAAGACCACGGCACCCTCGGTATCTAATAGCCAATTTCTCCACTTGTAACAATATGTTCATTGTCTTTATGGCGTACAAATTCAATTTTACTTGACAAAAACCACCCAATATTGCTTTTTTTAACAGTACTAAAATAGAACTGCACGGAAAAACATTATTCTTCAAATTCGCGCAAAAAACCTTGAAATAGCATTTCGAAGAGTCTTAATGAAGGATTCGTGGCCATAAATATTCCTTAAGAGAAGCGCTTTGTAAGAAAACTTCAAATTGATATTAATGTTCTGAATCTAACACGGGAGTTTATATAAAAGCGTAGATAAATATGAAGTAGAAGAATACCTTCTCTTTAAACAGCGATTCGTGGTAATGTAATGGCTAGGACACGCGTTCCAATCTCAATGGACGCGGGTTTGAATCCCAGCCGGAACGCATCCCCACATCAGTTTTCTGACCAATATGAATGAATGAATGAAATTAGTCAAAACTCTTTAATGTTCACCATAACTTAAACCTAGACATCTATATATAAAAATCAAATGCTGTTCGTTACTGTCGCTAAAACTCGAGCACGGCTAAACTGATTTGGCTGATTTTGGTTTTCAATTATTTGTGGAAGACCTGGGCAGGTTTCAAAGGTGAGTAAAAATGAAGAAAATGCTTGGAATATAGTAAAAGCAGCAATTTCGTTTTCCCTTAGAAACTATTCCTACCTGTGAAACATTTGATGTTCGTCCCGTCGTTTAGAAATCAATAAAATTTAAAAGTCGTTCAGAAATCAAATTAAATTTAAAAGTAAAGTTTACTATTATAATATTTTTTATTGGTTTAGGTTGTGAAACGTTTGATGTTCGTTCCAATTAAGTTTTGACCACATTTTTACTAAAGTTGAAATATTCTGCAATTAAATATCATTCACCTTTTTTATTTATTGATTCTGAGGCGGTACGAAGCTTGCCGGGTCAGCTAGTTTAATACAAATACATTTCCATTAGAACAATGGGCGGCCTTTTCGCTTATAGCGAACTCTGCCAGGCAACCCGGTGTCCAAGGAGACATTACAAGAAAAATTCAATAATATTTGTTGGTTTAACTAAATTAAAACTAATTCAATGCTCATATACATTACATTATAACAAACACTTCTCTCACACAATCGATAGTAATATTGTTACAACTTAAGCCCCGACAAACACAAATTCCACGTACATATATGTAAAAGCACATTTTATTACCTGTCGGTATTTGAACTAATTATAATCCTTTTATGATCATCTTTTTGTGTTCACTAATTTTTTGGCATACGTTTCTATTTATTGTGGAGAATAGATAGCTTATTGTACTATTTTACTCGCTCAGTAGCATCATTTGCGAGGTGTTGCGGATTACAAGTAGAAGCTAATTCTAGAAGATTGTGTCGACGTTGCCGGGCGGGCACATTTGCATTTGTGAAGTATAAAACGACGGCCTGATTGAGAGGAGTCAATTGCGCTACAACTACGATACGGGCGTGACGTGTGTACATTCGGGAATCCAATAGTGACGGACTTTGTGGGTTTTAATGAATTACGACCTTCTGCATTACGTTTGGGATTTGCTGTGTTCGGTTATATGTGTACCTGTATTATACGTGCTTGTATAGTTTAAATAAACTCTATAATAATTCTAACGGCATTTTAATTCGAGTCCCGCTAAGTCGTAACAATATCTATTCGATGTATCACTCACTTTTTTGAATGAATGAATCTTTATTTATAGAAATACAGGTAAATAGTACAAAAGATGGTTAACAAAGTCGATTGGTCTCACTGTATTTGACCTAAATATGGTCATACAAATATTTGGGTACATGTCAATTAAAAAAATTATAACATTTCTATTTTCTAATTTATAAACATAGTTTGATCATTTATATATTAAATACAGAGATTAAAGAAAAATATTTTGTTATATTATTTGTATAAAACGAACTATGAACAACTTTCTTTATAATGTAACATTATGCCGTTGAAATATTACACTAGTAGAATTCGTTTTATTAATTATTATTATTTAACAAAATTTTGGTCTTACGACAAAAATAAGATTTGCACTGAAAATCAGCGTTGTGTCGGATATAATTCCAGCACAACAATTGCTGAAAATGCGGCGTACAAATTCTCAAAATATCCTGTGTGCATAATAATGTATTAGGAACGTAATTACGTCGCTATTGAATGAAATAAAGTCTTTCTTTCTAATTAAAATTTCCTTCATTGTACTGCTTTATAATTTGCATATGTATTTCCATTAAATTCCAGATGACAGTGAAGCCTACAAACAGCGATGGTTTGTTGCTGTACAACTCCGAGCACGCGAGTGGCGATGGAGATTTCTTCTCGCTCCATATAAGGGACTACTTCGTTGAATTTGCCTTTGATTTGGGTTCAGGAATTGCACTTGTCAGGTACATCGCTTTCATTATGTATATTATATAGATGGTATCTACCGGCGACTTTGCGCAGGTCGTCAGTCCATCGGGATGGAGGGCGTCCGACACTACATTTACCACGAAGCGATCTCTACGTATATCTCCAAAAATAAGTACGATCTGAAAGATAGCTTATTTGGCAAATTCTTATTTATGTTTCACGCAAATAATGTTAATTATATTATAATTATACGATGGCTCAACAGCTAATCCATAAAAATTTAGAGGACTACATATCGACGCCTCAAGTGTTGAGGCGTGGACGTTAAATTAGGTTGCCTGGGCGCTTTAAGCGATATATATATGATTGATAGATAATAGTCCGAGTGCCTAAATAGGTCTTTCACCTGGTTAGGTTTGCACTCTGCTTTTCATTTCGAATATGAGGAAAGTAACAAACTGATTAGTTAAACAAACAACTACTTATATAATGAAATCAGGGTTTAAATTCATATCTAAATCTAACGAACTCACATAATACGTCACATATGAAACGTCAAGTAATTTTATTTCTGTGGTATTCTATCAGCCAGTATTTTTATGTCACTGACGCTAATAAATATTTAGCTCAAATTTATCTAAATAAAATAATAATTTAGTGATAACTAATCTATAAGTGTCAAATGATGTTATTTTTTTTATTACAATTTATGCCTTGATTTAACAGTAGCAGTAAAAAAGTTGGGACATGAGTTCCATATATCCAGGGCGTTCTATAAGTAGCTCACAACGCCCAAAATGCTCCGTTAGCCGTTCCACATGGCGACCGCGGTTGTGGTCGTGGCGACAATGTCACTAATGACGTCATCATTTTCGATCACACAACGCTCACAACGACCCATGTCAGGAGGTGGATCGAATAACCGTTCCACTTGGGTTCACGATTGTAACGCCCGCAAGCAAGTGGAACGGGAAAAATCGCGGTCGTGAACGTTGTCGTTGTGAGTCCCTAATGGAACGTGCCCATATCTATTATCGGTTTGCATAGCTTTTTAATTTTTTTGACATCAGGGAAAGTCGTTTCCCAGGGGCGAAAAGTACTGTTTTCATCCCTGCGATCAGACAACTCCAAGCGTACTTTCAGAATATGAAAAATGAAAATTTGGATTACTGCATTAAATTTCAGGTCAGCATACCCCCTTGAGCCGAACCAATGGCACCGGATATCAGTCAGTCGTTCGGGCCGGAGGGCTTCGCTCAGCGTCCGATCACCACACGACTCTACTACGACAAGACGATGGGTCACTTCTAGAGGGGCTTCGAGGAAACTGACATTGAGAACACCTTTGCTACTTGGTGGAGCACCTCATCCTCTGCCACCTAGATTGGCGCTGAGTACCAGTTTCAGCGGGTGTGTTGGACAGGTAAGGAATTCTTTAGCTCCTGTTTCTATTAAGAAGTTTCTGTTACATCTTTATTGTTTTAAATGGGGGTATATCCCTTTGCAGTGGCCTAGTGAGGGGGGGGGGGGCATCACGCCCCGGGCGCTACTCACAAGGGGGCGCCAAATTGCTACATATAATATTATACGGTTTTCGAAAAAAGGCGATAAAAAGATATTGTGCCCCGGGCGCAAGTTAGTTCGCTACGCCACTGTCTGTTTATGCTAATTAATGTAACCACACACACACGTTCACTTGTACACACATACATACACACATCCATTGACACATCTATACATTTCCACATACATTGCATAAACTTTAAAATAATTATTTTATTAATTGTATAATAAACGAGATATCTAGAAATGGGCGCTAACAACTGCGACAAACCATTATACTACAACAGTTGTTTGTGATACCAAATTGTTTCTGTACACTATGTTAGTGGTTTCCAATAAAATCTTTAAATTGTCATTTTGTTTAATCTAATTAAATTCGCCATATTTATACAATGTAAACAGAAAGAATCAAAGTACAGAGATGAAAGTATAAGACGTGGTAGCGTAATGGCTGGCGCACGCGTCCCAGACTCAAAGGGCGCGGGTTTAATGTGCATCTTGTTACAACTGCCACGCACTAACAACGGTGAAGGAAAACGTCGTGACGAAACCTGCACATCGAGATCACCGATGTGTCAAATCTGCCAAGCCGTCTTGGACAAGCGTGGCGGGTTGTCCGTTCCTCTATAATGAGCGGCTCGAGCCCAGCAGTGGGACGTTCATTAGCTGTTATTATACACGGAAAGAGTAACTGAGCTAGCATTCTAGCTTCTTCAAAAATTGGAGGAGACTGGGCATGCTGCTGATAGCCTCTGGCGATCTTCAATATCGATCTCTGTCATTATAGAGGCATCCGTTCGATGAGCTGTCTAAAGCAGTGTTTTTCAACGTGTGGGTCGCGACCCCCTAGGGGGTCGAACAGTCTCTTTACGGGGGGTCGCAAAGCTTCTGTAGCGGAGTTGCAAAATGTTGGAAAAGCTACTGCAGTAAAGTCTGCAATATCCGTAGATTCATCAAATTGCAAGGACACAAAAGTACTCTCTTTTTTTTAACCGACTTCGAAAAAAGGAGGAGGTTCTCAATTCGTCGGGATCTTTTTTTTTGTTGCTTTTTTTTATGTATGTTCGCTGATAACTCCGTGATTTATGATCCGATTTACGTGATTCTTTTTTTGTTCGACGCGGAATAGCTTCCAATTGGTCCCCTAAAAATTTTACGTAGTTTGGCCCAGTAGTTTTCATTTTATGAACATTTTTCATGGAAATAATTTTCACTCCGTTCCATATGTACACCGATTACTCTGAGATTTATGATTCGATTTACGTGATTCTTTTTTTTTCGAAGCGGAATAGCTGCCATGTGGTCCCCTAAAAATTTTACATAGTTTAGCTCAGTAGTTTTCATTTTACGAACATTATTTTGTTCCCGTTTCTTGGGACCTATATTTTTTAAGAAGTGCGGCACCATTCGTAGGTCCACCCATACATAGCTAGACACTAAAAAGTAACAAATAAAATTTAAAAACTTCGTTTAAAAAAACCGACTTCAAAAACGAAAAAACTAAAATGTATAAAATAACTTATTTCTAAAGCTTATTATTATTAATATATATTATCTAAAACATCTTGAAGTCGGTGCAAAGTGAAACATAAAAATTACTATATTTTGAAAATTACTAAGCACCGACTTTAAGATGTTTTAGATAATATATATTAATAATAATAGCTTTAGAAATAAGTTATTTTATACATTTTAGTTTTTGAAGTCGGTTTTTTTAAACGAAGTTTTTAAATTTTTTCTATGACTTGATCACTAACATCAGTCCCTATATCGTTTATGGTATATATATGGTATATATACCTGCGTTGAATGGTACTGTCAGACAGAGGTATACTTTTGGGTTTTTCGGTCTCTTGTTTGCTAAACATAATCTTCGCCATATCTAAAACCTCTGGTAAAATCAAACTTTCGGCAATAGTATGAGGTTTTCCTGCTTTAGCCACACAAAGAGCTACTCGATAGCAACGCTTTCATACGTAGCGGGGGCGGGGCGGCTGGCATCGGCCGTGGCTACACGCATGTGTGTAAATGCTTTATTTGTCTATTGGCGACGCATTCGATGTAAAAAAAAATGTGTTTTACTTAATTATGTATTTACCCTAATTATGAAAATAATAAATATGTTGGGTTGAATATTTGTTACAAAATAAAATACATTAAAATAAGCAACGGGTAGGGGGGTCGCGAAATATTTCTTTATACTAAAGGGGTCGTGTCATGAAAAAGGTTGAAAAACACTGGTCTAAAGAATTTCTAGCGTAGCGGTGTAATGAATAAAAGAATGTCTTTAAATTTTTAAATTCAATATAAAGTTAGATACATTACATTATTACTACTCATTACACAATTAGTACCCTAAGGGCCAAGTTTTCAATCAACAGATAAAAATTATCAGTAGAATAAGTCAGTAGTAATTATCTGAGTAAATTCAAAAGTGAAACGATTCTATTGTTTTATTCATTCAGCTGACATTTTTATTTTTACATGCTATACTTTATTCTATGGACAACTTTATCTGGTGATTGAAAAGTCAACAATAATAGCAAAGCACTACACATTACAACATAGAATATATGAATAAAGATCGAAGAGACTATAAGTAACTTGAAAAGACAATAACAACGCAGATCTTTACAACGAGGAGAGAAAAATAAAATTCACGAATGAAAACGAATTTTTTATACAATTTTTCAGTTGGTGATAAACGATGAAGATATATCAGTAGTGTCTTCAGCTTTAGGTGGTTTGAACGTGGACAATTGTGAAGAACCTACCAACAATTCATGCACGTAAGTTCAGTTATGACTTTAAGTATTTATTTATAACAATTTTGATAGAAAGGGACCCTTATTTACGGCGGAAAGGGGTCTCGTCAAAATCGTCGGAGACCATTGTTTCCGTCGTAGGTTTGAAATAGCAGAAATTGGCCTCAAGCGTTCGACCCACCTGATGGAAAGTATTTACCGTCGCCAATAGATATTTGTAACACCAGGAGCGAAGCCAGCTTTTACAGTGAGATAGAGAGACGGGGATAAAGGTGATTTGATAGTGATGGGACAATACCCGCCAAAACACTTTTTTTGTTTGTTTAATCGTTCTATAATATTATCTGCAATCCAATGACATGTAATTTTATATAATTAGTATTATATATATTTTATAAAATTAGTTTTATATATTTATTATGTTTAAATAGTTGCCTTTTATCACTATATCTATACTTAATGTTATAAAGCTAAAGATTTTGTTTGCTTGTTTGTTTAAACGCGCTAATCTCAAGAACCGCTGGATTTGAAAAATTCTTTCAGCGTTGGATAGTAAATTTATTGAGGAAATCTATAGGCTATATTATATTTTCAAAAAAAATAGGGATCTTTACTCTACTAATCTTTACTCTAATCTTTACTAAGTGTTACGCGATGTCCATCACAGCAGTTATAAGAACCATAGATTATATTAATATCACATAGATAATCTTCATAGATAATAATATTATTATGTAGGGTAGTTTTCGTAGTATTTTCGTATAAAAGGCGGTGTGGCGTGTAGACGGTGTTCATTGCTTATTGTGTGTTAAAGGGGTAAACTCTGCCCAAATAGTTAATATTAGGTATATTTGGTACTTTCTTGCCCAAATCTCTGCAAGGCTTTTTACATAAGAGTCCAATAATGTAACCCAAGGTGTAAAAAAATGACCCGAAAAAATCCTTACACGGCGTACGCTGCGAAAACTATTGATTATAGAACAAAACAATGTACTACCACTTTGTAGAACATATAATTGTCTACTAAAAATATCGGGTAACCATATGTCTAACTATTGTAGTTATCTCACATAACAATAATTGTTTTCTTTTATATTTTTAAATAACTAAAATGACGTCGCTTCAAAAACTCTTTTATTTTGTACCTTGATATTAATTCTTATCAAAATAAATTACTCCATATTCAAAACGAATTCAATAGCTTTCTAGAACTTTTTGAATTATTCAATTCGGACGTTTCATTCAAAAGATATCGCGATATTTAAAATGTAAGTATTAGTGTTGTAGCCAAATAAGTATTAAGTATTGCGCGCATGTATGATGTGGTCCCGGGCCGATTTTGGTGATTTTGTTTTTGTGTGTTTGAGTGGTATCTCAGCATGGTTTAAATCCTTAATTGTAACCGGTAGGTGGCGCTGGGATCGGGTCTTAGATTTTTATTTTTTCATAGCAGGACAAAGTCTGCCCGGGCCGCTAGTCTTGTATATATGTATATAATTTATGTGTATATTTGTATATATATAATAGCTGTAATATATTTATTGTTACAATGTAAGTAATTGTACAATAATTATATATACTACCATCGCCACTCTTAATCAGCAATATTCTTGCCATCGGTTATTTGGATGAGATCGCTTTTTAGCGATAAGATCGCCCTTTGTACACAATCAGAATAATACTACTTCGTAAGTTTTCTGTAATGGTGTATATAATCTCCCTGATAGGGCAGAGTTTATACATCTACCTGCAGGTGTAAAGCCTTACAAATTATATCATAATTAAGTGTAATGAAAATCTTTATCAGTTTCAGTAACAACACATGCAAAGAAATCCTTCAGCCGATTCCGGAATACCCGCAAAATCTTTCCACATACGACATTCACCATACAATAGTCGCGAAGAAAGGCTTCAAGCAAAAATACCACAAGAAGACCAAGAAACACGTCCAACATTACCACGTGGAGAAGATCAAGAAGAGATACTTCGTTAAGAAGAATCACTTTTATAGTACAAATGACGTTATTGACAAGAGTGACGTTGACAGAAAAGAACTGATTGGCAGCAGTGACGTAAGCAGTAATGTTTTGACAGAAGGGCCAGTTTATGATGGTCAAACGTATATGCAAGTGAAATATTTGAATCCAAATGAAATAAATTGGGGCGATACAAATAGTTATCCCAGTTTTAGTGGAACTGACAGCTTTATACATATAGACGACGAAGAAACTATGAAGAGGTGAGTAATACCATGGAAGAAATTGGGATGTACATTGTTGGGTGTTATTATATATAAGGGAATATGTTATTGAAGTGAAACTTCTATATAAACGGGGGTCTTAGGATTTTTCTGTCTTGTTTTTTGGTTACGGATCGAATGCAGTTTTTTTGTTTGATAAAATAAAATATGTTTAAATAAAAATATGCATTAATTAAAATGTACCTAACCTAACCAAATCATAATTTGCAGTAAACCTGCGAAAAATCGAAATGTGTGCTGGGACACATATTAGAAGTGAAACTTCAACGGACAACTGTAAAAACGAATTGCAACAATATCTTAACGTGAAGTTTTACGCGCAGATTGTTAATGTACTTGTCCAATTTGAAAACCTGCCCGTAAAATTTCAAGTTAAAATTTCACGTCTAGTCTAAATGTATGCCGCTCTACCACGCGGCCCTAACGCTTTTTTGTGACAGAAACATCCTAAGACCCCGTCTATATAGAAGATTCACTTCAAAAATTATAAAGGATTACATATGTATCAAAATAACAAATTGCATCCATACATTTGCAGGTTATTAAGCTATACATTGGACATCAATATCAGATTCCGTTCTGTGTCTGCCAACGGCTTGTTGGTGTGGAGCGGCCGGTCCACGCATTCGCCGCCCGGCGACTTCCTATCCCTGGCTGTTGAGAACTCCGTACTTGTTTTCAGGTAAATATAAAAAAAAATATACGCATAACTTTTATTCAGACACGTGGTCGATCGTGTCGGGTACAGATAGCAAAAAAATCTAAAAATATCATCATCATTCATTTATGAGTCATTTATTTTAATTTGTTCATTTAAAAAAAAAATCCACGCTAATTGACAAGTAGATAACTGGTTTTCCTAATTTTTAATCTAAAGAAATAAATAGATTTGTAAAGGATAGGACATGGATATAAATAAGATCTTATGCTATGGTGAGAACATGTTTTGCCACTTTTTGGCATACAAATTTTTCTTAAAGACTCATATGGTTAAGTATAATTAATTTTTATTTTAATAGTAGTTCATTATAATATTATATTATGGAAGTTTACCTTTATGTCAAAGACTAGTACAGTTATATACTTTATGAATTTCAACTTTATTAATAATAATGAATTGTAGAAAAAAAAATTAAATCTTGAGCGCATGCAGTTTATAAAAAAAATGTCATTTAATCTAACTAAGTAATTCAGACGCCCGATAGAAACAGCTGCGAACGGTACTAGGAGGTTCACGGTGTATTCCACACGTTCGTCTAGTTACCCTGGTCGAGTAGCACTACGACTTCCTACCTGCTGCTACTAAGATTATGCTTGCTCAATCCTTGCTTCTCCCCCTGCTTGATTGTGCTGATGTTTGCTATCTAGACATCACCCAAGAACAATTAGATAAGCTTGAAAGCCTTCAAAATGTTTGTATCCGGTTCATATTTGGGTTGCGTAAATATGACCACATCTCCGAATTTCGTAATAAGCTTAAATGGTTGCCAATTCGCCTTCGCCGGAATGTTCACTTACTCTCACTTCTGCACAATATCCTTTTCAATCCCTGTACTCCCCCATATTTAAAGGAACTTTTCAGTTTCCTCTATCAATCTCATTCCCGTAATTTGCGCTCAAATGAAAATCTTCTGCTAACAATACCTAAACACACTTCGTCCTTTGTAGGGAACTCTTTTGCCGTACAGGCTGTTCGCCTGTGGAACTCCCTCCCCTTGAAAATCAGACATACATCCATTTGTACATTCAAACACTTGATCACTGAGCATTATTTGTCCATGCAATAAAATTTGTTTCAGTATATGGTATTCTATTATTGTTTCGCATGTAAGTATATGTAATTTATATTATTATAATTTATTTAAATATGTATATTTATATTAGTTTAATTGAATTAAACCACCAAATATTATATAAAAAGAAAAATTGTAATGTCTCCTTAGACACCGGGTTGCCTGGAAGAGATCACTATAAGCGATAAGGCCGCCCATTGTTCTAATGGAAATGTATTTAAGTATATTAAATGTCTAGGTTTAAGTTATGATGAAAAATAAAGAGTTTTCATTCAGTCCATCGTATGGACAAACTAATACCATACAGAAAATTTAACTTACGTAACCGCAGCTAGTTTTTGATTATTTATTAATTCTAACTGTGAATATAACTACTAGAGGAAGAAAGAGAAAAATATTTTTAAATATGTTTCAGGTACGATTTAGGAAGTGGTGAAGTATTTATTGTAGCAAACCACACTAAAGTCGACGACGGGTTGTGGCATAGGGCGAGAGCAACCAGGTATTATGGGAATCCCATATTTCTTCACATGCTCGAAATCGAGATTCTTGACATTTTGATTTTTCTCTTTTTTCTAATAAATACAAATGAGTACTTTTTTCAGAAACAGGCAAGCTGGTGTTTTAGAAGTCGACGGTCTAGGTTCCGTAGGAAAAATATCACCTGGAAAACATAAACAGTTGAACACAGAAAATGGCCTTTATATAGGTATGTATTAAAACGACCGGGTTTTAATTAATTAACAAAACTTTTAGTCTTCAATTATTATATTTTAATTATTTTACTATATTTTTTTTATTAATTTTCTTTTCACTATATTGGTAGCCATTAGTGTGATCCGCAGGCCACTGACAGATGTCTTTCATTCTCAATATTGATTTCTTTTTTCTCTACACACAAAAACGACCATAGAGATTGACCGTTACAATATATATCTAAAATGATTTCATAATGTGTAATGTTTGATTTATTTAATACTTATTTATGACACTAGTGCATTAAGTTGGACATAAATATCAGTGGGAATGTTGCAACAATCCTTGACGTTTCTAATATGAAAATGACGCCCATTTGCAAATAGCGAATTACATCTTTCGTCCCATTTTCTCTATACTATTAGAATGAGACAAATGTATTTATAAAAGCTCTTCTGACTAGGTCCTAATATTCAACTTATTTGTTCTGATAATGTGAAACTCCTTGGTGGAATTCTTATATATAGATTTTACCTATATATATATTATCATTAGCGCGCTTCTTGCCTGTTTTTTGCGAGTTTGCGAGGGGTTGAGATGGCAATTGTCTAGTGATATAAAGTCACACAGAAGGTAGTTGATATTGTTATTTTTGTAATGAAAAAAATACAGTAACTTTATTACCACCTTGTGATTGAAAGTATAACAATATTTTCCTCCAATGTCACAATTTTCTATTACTTTTCTGGTTATTTTTTTATTCTAACATGTCAATCTGGCGCAGAGGTCATCGATATACAGAGCGTCCCCCCGCGAACTATACTTACGTATGTTCATGTTGAATAATACGGGCTCACAAAAGGTCCAAAAATCAGTATATTCTAGCATTTCATTATGATCAGAATACTTTTTCCTTCCAGGTGGTCTCCCATCTATAGAGATGAACACGATGGGTAAATATAAGAACGGTCTGGTGGGATGCGTCTCCCAGATATCCCTAAGTGGTGATTTCGACATTCCCCTATCACTCTCGAAACTGCCACACACTATAACGAACAACGTAGGCCGCTGCACCCCATAAGGCTAAGCAATTCATTTAAATGAACCCCCAAATGTTCATTTAAATGAACTTAAACTCACTCGAGTTAGGTGAATGGTTTGTTACTGACGCGGTCGATAGGTTCATTTAGCGTGACTGACATTTTAATATTTTATTGATTTTCGACGACTATTCTACATGACCTTAAATTTTACCAATAATATGTTAGTAATAATATTGTTACGAGTTATGCTGGACTCGAATTTAAATGCCGTTGGAATTACTATAGAATTTATAAGAACTATACGAAACACATATAACAGAGGTACAAATATAACTAGACACTACTAGTACGAACTTCACGATTCAATAACACGCGCAAAGTCTGTCACAATATAACTTGTCGAATGTACACACGTCTTGCTAGTATCGTAATCGTCACTTGACTGCCTTACCTCTCCGTTCGGGTATTGTTTAATACTAACTATACAATACCACAAAGGACCCGCAATCTGCACACCTGATTAATTATTCCTGCGAATGGCCAACAAAGTCAAAAACAATAACAATAGGCTATTATCTAATTGCAAATTTTAAACACGAATTAAACAAAAGAACTCCGATTGCGGTAAGGGTTATAAACCAGGTGCGCATTTCTTTGTCGTTATGTAACAATATTAAACAAACATGCTAAGTAAGAAAGAAAAGAAAAAAAAATCCAATTGCGACAAATAAAAAACAAGAGAACACACACAAAAATAAAAACATGTATAAAAAGATTGCATGTCACAAAATTCGAGAAATGAGATTGGTACTCCGTAATCCAAAATAGCAGCCAACCAAAGTGATTTTAGTGACTGTATTTTTAAACTATTACATAGCTTTTATCGCGGGCTTTGAGCGCGGCGACCGAATCAAGAAATTCCGTAACGAAAATAAAACCTAACACCTCCCACTCCGCCTACCATGTAGCTCGACAGAGCGTTCGCTTAACGTGTATGTATATGGTAGGACTACGAAGCTCGCACGGATCGAGACGAGCTGCTCCGGAATCGGACGAATACGTAAGCAGCTGTTTGTGAGAAAGTATATAGGTGATAGGTATCTATCATATCTTTATAATGCCACACTCACCACATGTGCGCCCCGTATACATGTAGGTATGTATGTATACATAGGTGATTTGTTTTCTTATCGGTCACCAGGCTCAAAAAGTGTAACTTGATTTAATATAAAAAAATACTGCATAAATAAAAAATAAATAAATAATTATAATTGCATAAGTTGATAAAAAATGCTATGCAATAGCTTTACCGCGGCAGTCCCCGAGTGCTACAATAGTTTTTTTTAAGTATCCGCTATTTACTTGCACTTGAATAATAAAGCAGTCGTATCATAAATGAACCTATTGCAACGCGTATTGCTTAATATTAAGTGTCCGATATATTTATTTAACTGCCGAAGGAGTTATTATTATTTTAATCCTAGTTTCATATAACTCCGTATTCTACATATCAATGTAAAAATAACAATCGGAGGCAATAAAACAACATGTTCATTTTTTCATATCATTTTTTTTATCAAAAATACATTTTTGTATTGAACAACAGTTTTGGCATTTTTACTTATAATTTTTTTAGACAATTTTTTTAAACACTAGTCAATTTAGTATAAGATGAACTGATGAAGACGTATATTTATGTCTATTTATATCTATGAATAAACATCAATTGTTTTCAAAATCAATTTTTATACGATTTTTATTTGTCTGTCCTTAGTGTGTTCATACGATGTTCTTTTTGTAACCAGTAATAAGCATCGGTTGATAATTAAAATGTAGAGTATTAACCGTAACCTACGACTGTCCTATTTTTAACCTCAAAATAAATTTATGACTGAGCAAAATATCTCTAACGTCTGTAACAAATATTTAAGATTAATATATTATTTGATGTGTAAATAATGTTTTATGATTAATAAATAGTGTTCATACGAAGAATACGTTCTTACAAGCCAGCAATAGTAATCAAATATGTATAAATGGGTGTATGTAAAAATGTTTACATTTCAAAAATATTTAGCATATGACAACAGATGATATTTGTTATATGTGAATATATAAATAAATACAGGTTTGTGTAAATAATTATCATAGCTGAATATGATTTGCAAATCACAACCAGATTACTATCTGCATGGGAGCAACTCCTCAATTTATTATAAAACTTCTATCAAATATACATGAAATGTGATACTTTTAGCAATTTTTGGTATGTAATAAATACTGAACAAATAAGTAAATTAACTAATTACTTTGCAAACATGGGTTAGATATAGAAGGCTGCGCTGGTAATAAATATATCATGCTACGCAGTTGTTTGTTCCTGATTGACCAGTCATAAGATTGGATGTGGATTGTGTACGGTCGCCCAAATTCATCCTTGATCAGTTCTCTAACATTTTACTTTGAACGGTTCATAGAGTTTCAACATCCACGCACATACTCTCAGATTTCATATACACCAATCCAGCCGTTTCTGTTATGTATACTGCTCTCGCTTTGTTTACGGACTTCAATTGTCTTACCCCCTTGTAAAATCCGAAACAGGTAAAAGTCCACATCTTAAAACTGATGTTTTACTTGTGTGTGTGTGCTTGTGTTCTTAACGAAAATTTTTGCCAGGCGGTTTCAGTCTTATGACTGGTTCACCGGAGCTTTTGCCCATTGTACAAAGAAAATCAAAATTATAAATTAATTTTGCGTTTATTTATACGACTTAAAAATAGTCTATTTTAGACCTAACATTATAATGGACCGTAACTCATCAAGTACATGTAAGTAAGCTTCCAGATGTTTTTGCATTTGAAGTAGTATTTGTATATTTACACGACTTTCTAAACTTGAAATTTACTATTAAAAATTATGGTTAATATTAATATTTATTTATTTTAATATCGTTTTTATATTTAGTTTCATATCAAGAACCTGTCGATAAAAATATATATAAAAAGTATAATTTTATTTATTTACTCGTATGTGCTGACAGTACACCACTACAAACGCAAAAACATCTCGAAGCTAATTTACCTGTAAGTCAAGTACTTAATTGTTCCTTACTAAACGAGAATTTATAAAAATTTTACTACGATAGAAATAAAGAAATGTATCAAATAATTCTGTCATGTCTTTGTAACATAACTTCAAAAGTTGTTTCAAATCTTAACGGTTAAAACTAATTTACAACATACAAAAAGAACGTAGTGTGCACACGCTCTTATAAGTTTCCATATTTACAATGGAATAAAGTTTCTAAGTGCTTTACTATCTAGTAGATACGAAATGAAAACTATTTGTAATGTTGAAATAAATTAAATTCTAGTCGTACGAGTGGTTTGCACGATTTTTTTTTCATTTTCATACTTAAATTTTATTTGAAAATAGATAAACACAATTTGTTACTAAAATATTCGTTGTAAGCAAAGAGTATTTAGATCATTGATATTTTGAAAACATCTAAGATCATTAGTATGAAGATCATCATTTATGGGGGCTTCTGTTGTTGAATGGGCTAAGCCTTTGCCCGACTAGCTCATTGTAACACAGAGAACTTTCTGTTATTTACTATGATTTGGGATCATCCCCAGAGTAATCCGTTGTATGTTACCCATAAAACAAATTGGGTACAATTTAAATGCTCACCAAAAATATTTTTTGTCCCTTAGACTAAGTACCAATTAAAATATATTACTTCATATAAATTTAATCCACTCTATACCGAGGTGCCTAAAAAACAACGTTTTACTTTCCAAAATAAATATACACTCTTCAGAATAATTGTACGTTTTGTATTTAAATTCTTTTTGCTTACCAATGGATAAATGCCCACCAAATATTGTTTTACTAAAACACTAACATTCAAACCGAAAATTACAATTCTAAATACAGGGTGGCGCAATAGAACGTGCATATTTAAAATATTGATTAAAAAATAAATACAAAAGGTATAGTTAAAATAAAACTGAGGTATTATTAAGAAATAACTGAAGTTTATTTTTAAAAAATAACATCGTCTAAATGATGAACCTCTCTACGACGACACTCCTCTAATCGCAAACGGAAGTTATTGAAAACTTTCTTCAGTAATGCTGGTGTAATTGCTGCCATTTCACCACGGATATTCTCCTTGAGCTGATCGATGTTTTTCGGATTATTGCTGTAGACTTTGTTCTTGAGGTATCCCCACAAAAAAAAAAGTCAGGAGGCCTCACGTCTGGATTACGTGGGGGCCATGGGATATCACCTCTTTTCGAAATCAGTCTGCCAGGGAACATATGTTTCACAACCGCCATGGAGTCATTTGATGTGTGACAGGTAGCTCCGTCTTGTTGAAACCAAGTCCTAGAATTCACTATTCTTGAATTTTCAAGCTCTGGAGCCAAAAAACCTTCCAACATCGCAACATAGCGTTCGGTATTAACTATGACGTTTTGCCCCCGCGCATTTTCAAAGAAAAACGGTCCAATTATTCCTCTACCAGAGATTGCTGCCCATACTGTCACTTTAGGACTATGCAGTGGTTTCTGGTGCTTGAGTTTTGGATTCTCACTGTTCCCGTAACGACAATTTTGACGGTTTACGAACCCATTGATATGGAAGTGGGCCTCATCTGAGAAAAGGATATTGTCAAAATTGGAAAATCGATTAAGCATTTCATTAGCAAATGCGAGCCTTGCTCCGAAGTCAGACTCTTTCAATTCTTGTGTTAACTACAGCTTGTAAGGATGCAGTTTAAGATCCAAGTTTAAAATTCGTTGCAAACTTCGTGGCGATAAGTGTAAGACAGACGATCTCTTGCGAGTAGACATTTGTGGATCTCCTCGTACAGACTGCATAACTCTATCAATATTGTCGTCGGTCCTAGATGTTCTTGGACGACCTTTTGCTTGTGGTTTAAACGTTGAACCAGTCTCTTCAAAACGCTGTACCCATATTTTAATTAAAGTAGCACTCGGAGCTTCACTAATTTGCCGTAGTCCATATTCAGAACAATATAAACGCCTAGTAACGATGTATGAACGAGAGTTCTCGTAAAATGCGCGACGCTTCCCGTCGAAGTGACTCATAGTGACTAAAACTCCATGAGCCCGCCTACTCAACGATGCAGGCTCCCCCCGCCCGCGCACTTTCTACCCCGCGAAAAAAGATGATGCAATATGCACGTTCTATTGCGCCACCCTGTAGTTTAAGTGTAATCAAATTATCCAACCTGAATCCAAGAGTGGAAAAAATATATATTCAATTAATTATCGAAGTTTGAAATTCACGACAATGATCTGGTAATTTTGTCGCCGAAACGTTTTTTTTACGTTTTTTGACGGGATTTATTTAAATAGGAGACTGTATGTATCCGAAAATTTAAATATGTGGAGTTTTAAACAGGTTTTGTGTAGACCAAAGCCAGAACCGACTGGTAATCATTCACTATTTATCTTATATATAAGTAAAATATTAGTGAAAAACAACGCAATATTATATTTGGTATTAAAAATAATTGGACGTTCGACCATTTGCTTTTTTGCCTCAGCAAAAATTACTAAATTGTAAGTGGAGAAACAAAATATTGGTAATATCTATTTAGCGATAATGTAAAATATTTGGTCTAAAATTAGCTTTAAAGGCGTTTATATATTTTTATGGCATAGCATTAAAAGGAAAATAGCTTCATTTCTACAATACTTCTGGAAACACAATTTGGTGAGCATTTATCCATTCTGGCAGGTATTTCGAATTTATTGGTAGTAAAATAGGTGCATTTCTGGTAGGTGTTTATACACAAGCCAAACAAATTATGTGACTCGCTTAGCTTGCGGATATACAATGTGTCTGAAGATTTTTCAAGACAAAATAAACAATGTCTGTAAGGGTGAAGAAAATGGCTGAGTGGACTGTAATTCTGTAAGTACAAACACTATACTCTATTCCAATTACGAAGTCCCATTTGACAGATGTCAATAATCAAGTACTAGTAAAGTACCGCTATAGTCGATACTCGACGATATTCGTCTTCGATTACTATAACGAACAAATTAAAATCGTATTGACAGAAAAAGGATTAGCATCAAATTAGAATTTATAAAACTTTGTTTGTTAAACAAGCAAACCAAATCAAATAACAGTCAAAACTTATTAACAACGAAAAAATTAACAAACAGTTATAACTACAATAACAAGAATGAAATAAAAACACAACACAAAATCAACTAAAGTGAATACGCGTACCGTATACAAGGCTTCTGCACTCGTAATGAAGAGACAAACAAAATGTCGGGTCGTGATCACGAGGTGGACGCAGTAGACGCAGTGTTGACAGATTTTCACTCGCGAAAATAATCTGTCTAAAATCAATTTTATACGATTCTTTTAGTCACATCACTATGTAAAAAAGTAAAAATAAAACTATAGAACGTAAACGCAAAACCGTCGTAAAATATTATTATCTTTTTAAAGTTTTAATTATTTTGAGCACGATATCTAAAAACAACATGTTGATTGTGTGTGTGAATTAATTGTATAATGATTTAGATTGATTGTGTATTTTTTACATGATGATTTACGACCATGAACAAAAAATGATTATTATTTCAAATTATGCGAAACGTGAAGAGTTACGTTCTAAGGAAGTGCCAAAAGGGACTTCGTAATTGGAATAGAGTATAGGAAGCAATTTCTTCAGATTGCATCTTTAATGGTCTTAGTGAAGTAATAAGTTGTAAGGAGGCTGACGCAAAATTTTTACGAGTTCTATTTTATTTTATTATTCCAGTTTGCTCCGTTTTCTTATTATTGAAATAACTAGATACAGTATATTGTTACACGAGAGGTGCTAATAGCTCGAGTGCCTAAATAGGCCTTTCACCCAAGGTTAACACTCTGCTTTTCATTTCGAATATGAGGAAAGCAAAAAAAAAAATAGTTAAACAAACTACTTCATATCTATGCTATATAGATATGCATTATCTAAATTTGATGAACTCACATAATACGCACATATGAAACGTCAAGCCTTTTTTGTCGGTGGCATTCTACCAGGCAATATATTTTGTCACTGATTTTAGTGCAAAGTAATTGATAAGTATAAAATAGTGTACAAAGTTGTTGATATTTTTTTACTACAATTTATGGTGCGATTGGACAGTGGCTCTAAAAAGAGTTAGGACATTAGTCGCCTATATTATCCATGATTGGCATAGCTTTTTAAACTTTTTGACAGCAGGTAAAATCGTTTCCCAGGAACGAAATTCACGGATTTCATCCCTGTGTAACTACGAGCGTACTATAAGAGTAAGCGTTATATGAGACATGAAAAAAATCTTTTTCATTCATTTATTAATTACATATTAATTGGGTTCATCAGATTTGGATATGGATTTTACGCCCGATTGCATTAGTACTCGTTTGTTTAATAAATCCGTTTTTATTTATTCTACTTATATTCGAAATGAAAATCAGAGCGTTAACCTCGGGTAAAATGCCTATTTAGGCATTCGAAATATTAGCACGTTCATTACGCTCGTGCGCCAAATCATCTCATGCCTAAATAGGTGGCTTTCACCTCATGGTAACAATCTACTAATTAGTCACGAATAAAATATTTGTTCGTCTGTTTTTATCCCCGCCTTGTTTGTATCCTTTGGCTCATACAACCATTTTTTTATATAGGATCAACGAACGAAATACTTTTTGCTTTCAACGTGTAATTTAGGTGAGTGTATTTTATAAATTAGAAAAGTAAGTATATACAATACATAGCGTTTGTATTAACGAAGATGTTTTCATATGGACGTGGTTTTAGAAGATTGTATTGTAGCGATAATATCGAGTTTGATTATAAGTTTAACATATTGATTGAGCTTTTAATATCTGTACCCAAAAAAGTATGGTTTTACACTTCACGCTAATTCCGCAATGAGTTTGTAGGAATAATTATACAGAAGTTTATTATTATGACATTGTAAACAATGTTGACTAAACACCAATCACCTCTGTAAATAGCTTTTGTTGTTGCTCTGGGCCAATCATCGAGATTATTATCCCCGCAAATTGCTATTGCGCCTGACCGCCAGTTTCGTGACGTAACCGTAGCCGAACACTCAGTACTGTTAGCATCACGGGCCGGCGAGTACGCGTACATATCGAATTGAGGATGACGTCACGTGAATGCTAATTTGACAAGGTTCCAGCGCATTAGCAATTTGCGGGGATAATACAGTCAAAATAAAAGTGTGAATAAACTCAGAGGGGATAATTCAGACCAATAGATTCCGAAAATGGAAATTTTAGATTTTTTGTGTTTATCTGGATGTTCTGACTAATCTTTGAAACGGCTTGACCGATTTTGACGGGATTTTCCCTAGTAGATAACTGATGTTATAAGAAGTAACTTAGGCCCCTTTTCTTTACGCTTCACACAGATAGTTCGTAAATATAATTTTATTAGAATCTATAATTATATGAGGAAATCTTGTCTAAACCCGTGGATGTCACTTATCATTTTGCTGATTCACTTGCCTTGCTTTAGAATGTGTCACATCCATTTTGATTAACAAAACCACAGACTCAAATTCTCATTACTAAACCACAAACCTTTGTTTTCAGGTTTATAATTTATTATTATTAATGCATTTAAACTTCATAAATATGTGTTTTGTTTAAAATAATATATTTCAAACCAGCCATAATATGTGAATATCATGTTTGATTTATTATTTAATTTCTACCTAAGAATTCTTATTAGCGCTCCACATGCTTGCTAGGGAATATCGTGAATGTGGAGCACCTATTAGAATATATTGCATCAGAACAATCGTTACACGACACTAATACTTTTTTGTTAGTCATAATGTATTGACACTCACTATGAGCCCAAAGATTGGTTTGTATGTATTATAGCACTGCTCTAGTCAATATTATAGTCATAGAAAATATTATATTTAACAAGTAGTGTAATTGAATACGCTTTGTATGTACAAAGAACGATGCTGTTCATTATGTTGAACCAAATTCAACAAAACTAGCTTACTACCCACTACTAATTATGACTACAGTCTACTTTGTTACCTTACCATTGTTAGAGAATTGTCATTACTTGTTCGTGGTGTATGTCAAATATTAACCAGTAGTAAGCAGAGTAAATTGAAAGTAAGGTCTAAAAATTAGCTGCTAATCTGTACAATTGTGAATTATTTTATGAGTACTGACGGAAGTGAGGTTACATTAAACACTTAGAGTGAGATATATGTATATTATTCACAGAGTTCTTAGTTTCAGTTAACAATAACAGCCCATAAATGTTCCACTGCTGGGCTCAGGCCTCCCACTATTGGGGAAAAGACGATTTGGCCGTTTGACACATTCGTTTTTTTGATGTGCAGGTTTCATCACGATGATTTTCCTTCAGCGTTGTTACCACGTAGCAATTGTGATAATATGCACAATAGTCAGAACACTGCCTTGCCTATTACGCTTTTTGGCTTTTTAATTCCACGTTTAAATGTATTGTAATTTTTAACCTATATATTTCGTTCGTTACCAATAATAACACCGGCCCATAATTAGTGGACTGTACCTTTGACTAGACTGATCTATTCTTATGTATTTCGATATACTGAATCTAAATCTGGAGTCAGTTTATCCATACTATGAATTCAGATATGCAGTTTAAAATGTATTATTTTAATTCTTAGTGAAAATTGCGGGTAGTCAGCTAGTTTACGTACAGCATCAACTATATCTACAAGATTATGAGTCCAATTACTAGGATTTCATTTACACCAATAATTTCTGTCAATTAAACATTTCACAGGGTGTGCCATTATTTATGATGCATAAAAACATATCTTACACTTTTGTCGTTGTTTATTTTTGACTTAATTAAAACACAAATGCGAAGTACATTTAATATTGTATTGATAATTAATTTATGTATAACTTGCCCTCTTAATTAAAGACATCCGATAAAATGGAAATGTACATAAATTCACAAAAGTTCACACTCATCACAAAATTATGTAGTGTAATTTTTAACCTATTAGGTTAATTGTTCACCCTTGAAACTCTTATAACGTCTGTGTTAATAGTACAATGTTTATATGTAAGCCGAATCTTAAGTTGATAATCCTTTGAAATTAAGTTTCTAGTTTGTAAGTTCGTTTTTGTATTGGTGAAAAATAAAATGTTATCTATCTAGTGCAGTTCACACGCAGTAGAAGTGAGACTTCAGAGAATACTCACAGATAATTCTTCTTTAACTCTTATTAATATAAATACAATTTCTTTAGCCTACATCCGTCAACATATTATAATTCAAAATAAACTTCTTAAGTATCACTTTAAATTTATCACTGTTTTAGTCAAAAAAATATTATTATTAGTTTTATTTTAGTCCAAATTGGACCTATGTTTAATCACCGATCTTATTGACTCTCTAATCTGTGCTGCACAAAATAAAATCGTATCTCATTCTCTCGCAGGCTTAGTACTATAGATTTGTGTGTTCATCTTTTTTAGTGTCGCTTTTTCGTTTCATCGAGTTTCAAATAACAACGATTCTAAAGAAGTTTCACGTCGAAAGTTATTTTGAATCGAATAGTGTCGTAGGGGTACGCTTACGCTGATCTAAAGTATGTCGCCATAACAACCTTGAGCTGTGTTCCGGCATTAGTGACCAGGTTCCAGTCACCCTTAAGAGAGCAGCAGCGCATTTGTAGCACCTTAGGTGTTGCAAATATCCATAGGCGATGGTAACCGCTTTCCATTAAGTGGGCCGTCTGCCTGTCTGTTGAACTCCTACAATTAAAAAAAAAATTAAAAAAGTATCTAGCTCCCATAATATGCGCCCCTCCACTAAACACAGAATAAATACCTACTCACGTCCTGTTTTTATAATAACTCTCACCGTTTAGGCTGTGTGTCTCTGGAATGAGCTACCTATTGCTATAAACAAGGCAAAAATACGTGCTTTGAAAATCAGGTTTAGAAGCATTACTTTTCTATTGTGTATAATAATTCCTAGCACTATTAAATAAGTACATGTATGTGTGTATAATGCATACGTATGTATGTACCTATATATATTTATATATCTTTTGAGATCAAGCATTCACGCCGGCTATATTGCATTACTATCCGCAAGAGTTAACTTGAGACCTGAGCGGAATGCGCGCTGCTCTCCCGACCCCGCCTTACCGCTCTTGCCATTGACGCAGTACCTCGCTCAGTACCTCGCGCTTACGTCATCCGAGCGAAGTCTCAAGTTAACTCTTGCGGGTTGTAAATTTCTTAAAATTTCGACTCTTAGGTCGATCTAGCATCTTAAGAATCGGTTTATGTATAAGTAGAATACGCTTCTAAATATGCAAACTATACAATTTACTGATTTGAACCAAACATCAAGAAATAAATATCATATGTCGATAATACGCAATAACTGTAAAATGTATTTTTAAGTCAAAGTCAACTCTCAGCATATAACTTAAATATAACATATTTTTTTACCAATAACATGAGTCATTAAAAAAAATATTATAAGAAATAATTAGATTTCTTATAAATGATTTATTATGTGCGGATCCTTACTATTCATTCACTTGTCCTACTATCGGTAAAATTTTGACATTTGTTGGCAAATGACGGTCGGTTAGATATAGTAACCGGGCCTCAAATGTGTTTCAACTTTACCTACTTGTATTGTCAGTAGTTTATATATTTCTTAAATAATAATCTCGTATATAAACTAATAAAGGGCATTAATATGAACAAAAAGTATGATAACAATAAACGATTTTAAGCCACGTTTCCGAGCTTATCGATCATAAATACTAATGTTGGTATGGACATGTAAACAGGATGGGTTAAAAAAGATTAACAAAATATAATGTACGATAGCAGGGCTCCGAGTCTGTAACTCAAATTATCCATGTTAAAAACTATCATTTGAAATTAGTTCACTTATCAAAAGAGTTGAAAGGTCATAGAAAAATATATTAAAATGAATTTAATTAAAACTAGTCATGACAACTTTTCGATTGGCAAAATATCATAGGCGTGTTAAATAGGTGGATGGATGGAAGGTCGATCTTCACCGTCTCCTCTACTATAAGCTTTGCCATTGACTGACCATTAATGTGAATTTTTAACCGACTTCGAAAAAAGGAGAAGGTTCTCAATTCGTCGGGATCTTTTTTTTTTGCTTTTTTTATGTATGTTCGCCGATTACTCCGTGATTTATGATCCGATTTACGTGACTCTTTTTTTGTTCGACGCGGAATAGCTGCCACTAAAAAGTAACAAATAAAATTTAAAAACTTCGTTTAAAAAAACCGACTTCAAAAACTAAAAAACTAAAATGTATAAAATAACTTATTTCTAAAGCTATTATTATTAATATATATTATCTAAAACATCTTGAAGTCGGTGCAAAGTAAAACATAAATATTACTATATTTTGAAAATTACTAAGCACTGACTTCAAGATGTTTTAGATAATATATATTAATAATAATAGCTTTAGAAATAAGTTATTTTATACATTTTACTTTTTGAAGTCGGTTTTTTTAAACGAAGTTTTTAAATTTTTAGAGACTACAGATATTTGATAAACTGTCAGTCGAATGGATCTTCACTCGCACTGGCATGATTTTTGTTGGGAAAGTTGCAGACTTGAAAGACAGGTTCAACAATACAACTTTGATGTATTGCTGTCAGCTATTTATTGAAACCGATTTCGATGCGTTAACAGGAGTTTTTGGCGGAAACTGAAAGATGTTGTGCTGTGCAGTTTTATGTTCTAAAAATGTGTAAAATTACTCTAAAATGAACAATAGTTGTAGGATATTGATAGTTTTTGAGTAGTAATTATGTGTTTCGTGAGAAAGAAACTATATTGTAAACTAAGATCTGGCTAAAAGGCCTAGCTGCCAAGCCATAAACCTTAATACAAAAATTAAAAAAAGATGTGTTGACAGTATTTAAAATAACAACTCATAGGGCCGCTTGCATAACGATCGCCATAAATAAATACAATTAATCAATCGTATTTAACTGCCTAAAAACGTTTTACACAAAACGTATTGACAGTTCTTTAAACGTAATTAGCAGCATATTTTGCGTTGTGCAAGACGCTAATTGTATTTAAGGGTGTTAAATACGTTTTGTGTTTCTTAAATAAATTTAATCAACCTTATGCAAGCGGCCCATAGTAATTAGACCAAAATGATTAACTTAAATAAACATCGTGTAAAGAAATTTAAATATTTTTTATGTAATTTCACAAAAAGGGAGTCTGTCACATCGATGTGATGCGGCCATCTTTTAAGTTATATGCCGATTGTTGTACAAAATTTCAATTCAGTTTATATTAATTTGTTTTGTAGATAAAATAAATTGTAAGTACTCGTGACTCATTGATAGCTTGACTAGCATTAGTTTTGTATGTGAGACCTGTCCGATGTATTATATGCCGTTATTTGTACAAAAATTATATCAATAAAACACAATAAAAAAATGATCACGTTTTGTTATTGATAGTCTAAACCTTTTTATTTTTTTAACCTAATGTTTTGAAGGGTAGAGGGAAGGAGAATCATCTCATATAGGAAAATAGTTGAAGAAGTGTCTAAATAACAGTTCAAAAAACCGTCCACAACTCGGTAGTTGACAGTATGAAAAATATAGGCTGACTTTAATATATATCGTAGATTACGATCTAAATATGACAGGAATAAATTGTTTTAACTAAAATATTAAATATTGACGTGACAATGAACGCCGATCAGAGCGCGCGACGTCATAGCGTGCAAAACACAAGAAGTTATCAATGACTTCTCAGATAACACTTCAATGAAACAGATGTTTGTTTTGGACACTGTGACGTCATGCGAGACGCCATGACAGCTTGACGCGTTTTTGTGACGAAATGTCAAAATATTTACAAAATTGCTAAATTAAATATGTTAATGTTGTTTTTTTTCTGAAATATAAATATTTTGGTTAAAATAGACCATAAGGCTCAAAATAAACCTGTTTCGCAAAAAATGACAACTACCGAATTGCGCTGATGTATACAAAGGATATGGTATGAATGTAGCTGTTGTAGACGAATCGAAGTATGCCGAGTTAAAAAAATATATCTTTGGCGACTAGAGTAGTTGGTGATAGTACACTGTTATAAATTGTCAACTATTTAGGTAGTACAAAGTAATTTACTAAATATAACCTCAAAGCATTGGTATGTTAAAACGTGAATAGTGGTTTTATTTCGTGAATTTTGAATAATACGCTTAGTGATTTTGTAATATTTAATTTTATAAAACTAAAACACTATAATACTACTCTAATAACTTTTGGCGCTTTCTTTAAAATTCACCCTGATGCCAAAGTGGCGCCACCCTAATTTAATGCATTTCGATGGACACTTCTTCATATACAGAGATGGTTCTCCTTACCTCTACCCTCCATACTGGACATACATAAACTAGATTAACTATAATTTACTTTTAGTGCGTTCCACTCGTCGATCAAAATGCTCAAAATGCTCCTTCAACCGTTCCACATAACGATCACGGTTTTATGATCGCAGTGAAAATGGGTCTAATGATTTCATAATTTTGCTAATCTAGCGCTCACTACTATCTATCTGAAGACTTGGGTTGAAGTGGACGTCGACAAGAAAACGTTAATATTTATTTATTTGGTTCGTTTACAACTGCTATACCATAACATTGTAGGAGATAAATTAAAGGTACAGTACTAAGATTAGTATCTAACCAATTACAAAGAAACACAGCTTAGCTTGAAAAAAAACAAGGATAAACAAATTTAGACATTATTATTACACAATATTCTTTATCTTTACGTTGACGTTTTTCAAGTCAACCAACCAACTCTAGGACATTTTTTTATTTCATAAATGCCATCAACGCTCTACAATCTGTTCTACTTATGTTTACAACGCTCGCAAGCAAGTGAAACGGGAAAAATCGCGGTCGTGAGCGTGGTTGTTCAGAGTACTAAGTGGAATGCGCTTTTTATTCCATTGCATTTCTAGTTGGTTCTTATATCTTACTGTTCATTCACTCGTCCTACCATCGGTTGAATTTTGACATCAGATGTGATAAAGCTTATGTCAAATTTTAACAGATAGTAAGATCAATTAACGTTCAGTAAGATATAAGAACCCGACATAAGTGCAACGACACCCCTGCGGAACATACCGGGCGGAAATTTCAGCTAAATACGCTTGCAATGTTTTTATAAATTACCTATAACACATCAGCAGAAATTCTGATCTTTCAGTCGCCGAACTTTCCACGCGTTAGATTCCGCAGGTGTGTATAGTTAAACAAGTTCAAGTGCAGAAAACAATAGGCAGACTTATCACTAATGCCTCTACTTGACCAGAGATAATGTTAGTGTTACTGATTGGACTAACTACTACGTAACTACGTTCTAAGTCTCAGCCTTCCCTTCACAAAAAAGCGCGGGGCACATGGGAGGAGGGTGGTTTTAGTGGGTATTGGTTGCTGCCCGTGCAGCTTCTTGGAGTCTCCACACAAGCTGATCCATTGCGAGCGGGTAACGACGAGAATTCGAGTTACCCCATCGCATGAGATAACGGTCTAATCCCTTGCAAAGGACTCAGTATTGTGCGTAAATAGCATTTCCACCGCCAAAAATTTTTTTTTTTTAAATTGTGACTGATTGTTCCCGTAATACCACTGTAGGGGCCCTACAGCATCTAGGGAGCGGAGGAGTCATCCCCCTGTTGACGAAGTGAGTTTGCTCTGCTTCCCGGGGGCACTCTCGAGCACTGATACGTTCTAAGTCTCACGCTCTTCCTGCCATAAGCGGCAGGAGGGTGGTTTTAGTGGAATATTGAGTATTCGTATTCAGTACTCTGGTGGCTATTCGTGGCTTCACCTCTCATCGCTTTGGTCCAATGTGTAATGTTTTTGTTAATGATTAAATGTATATTTGCATAATTTAAAAAAATATTAGCATCCTGCACCCTATATAAACTATAAGTGTGCGAAATTTCATACTCCTTGACCGCGCAATTTTCGTAACAAGGGGTACATAGTTTTTGCTGTGTTTTAACTTCACGTATTAATATAATGATGTACTTAGTTATAAAAGAGGCTTGATAATATGAAATATAATGTTACGTGCGAGCGGGGGTACGCACTTATGGATTGGAAGAAAACACCAGTTTTTAACTAAGAGCTTTTATTGACTTACAAAGCCGCGCGCAATACCTCCCTGTAGGGTCCTGTAGGTGCTGTCCTTAAACACACGACCGCACAGTCCCGACGATAAGTTGTCACACCCTCAATACCGTCGCCGATATTGCGCGGACCACCTCCAATATTATTGCGTGTAGCTCGCCTCTGGTTCCTCTCTCGAACTACGCTACACACTTCCTTCACGTATCTGTCCACCAAACTTGTCACTAAATTCACCACATGATTCGTCGCTGTCCTCTATTAATCTTTTCCACAACTCTTTAGTATCGCACTTGTTGCTTCACCGTCTTGGACTGAACTCAACTTTAAACTGCGCGGTAGGCGCGCCTTACGCTGTTTATATACCCGGAAGAATTTTCTAGAACCCATCTATCTATCTCCGTCTCTTCCTTCCCGAACCTTCTGTTCGGGAACTTTCGTTTATACATCTATCCCTTTCTAACATCTATCTATCTCTGTCTTTTCTTTCCCGAACCTTCTATTCGGGAACTTTCGTTTATAAATCTATCCCTTTCTAACATCTATCTATCTCTTTCTTTCTTTCGTCGTCTATCTCTTTCTAAATATATCCGTCCTTGTCTTTCCGTTCTAGATCGTTCTGGATATTTCCATAAGTTCTAAAACTAACTAGATGGTTCCACCATCATTCGCCACAATAATGAATAATAATAACTTTATGAATCTGAGGAAACATAACTAAATAACATATAACTAACCTGCAGGATACACTAAAAAACTACTCAAATGACATTTGCCTTTGCGCATGTATGTGTGTATGGGTGTAGAACGTGATTGTTGACACATCATCAATAAATTCTGAAAGTGATAATATATAACTTGTTTTTTTTTAAATGTTTTTAAATACAAGCTTTTGAGATCCTGGATATCATGCAGCAGAGTGCTAGCCAAGACAAGTAAAACGAGCCCAAACACGACGGGTCTATCTTGTTTAGTACAGGAGTTCCTATGGCCACCTGCCGACTCCATCATCAGATCAGCTCCATGGTACTAATTATTGCATTGTCACGCAATATACATATGCGTGCAAAATTTCAGCTCAATCGGAAACTGGGAAGTTGGTCAAATTTAACTTGCAAGATTCCACGGGAACTTACATGCATACATACATAGGTACATCCATTGCAAGCTAAATGAAGCTTGTCAAAAGAATGGGCGTTCAAATATCGTTTTCCTCATCATAATTAAAATATAATGACAAAAATAATATAACTATTGTTTAAACTAATACTATAATAAATCTATACGTTATGTATATATATCTGTCTGTTAGAGCATCACGTGAAAACTATTGAACGGATGTAAATGAAATTTACAACGGAGTTAACTTATATACCGGTGTAAGTTAGGATAGTTTTTATCCCGATAAGTGACGTCGTTCTATCTTTCTGTCGTTCAGGAACAGAGGAAGAATACAATCTCCTGCGTTTGGGCGGCCTGTCGTAAGAGGCGACTAAAACAAACCCTAGCCAGGTGGTAGGGCATTTGCCCGACTGGATGGCTTCCACCCCTGGTCTAAAGTATGTCGCCATAACAAGCTCGAGTTGTGTTCCGGCGTTAATGACCAGGTTCCAGTCTCCCTTAAGAGAGCAGCGGCGCATTTGTAGCACCTTTTGTTTTGCAAATGTCCATAGGCGATAGTAACCGCTTCCCATGAAGTGGGCCGCCTGCCTGTCTGCTGAACTCCTGCAATAAAATGAAAAATAAAGTCCGTGTGTCCGTGAGATAGAAGACAATAGCGAAAATAGATCGTGCTGCGCTCGCATCTTTTTTGGAAACTACTCAACGTATATGGATGAAACTTGAAATAAAGCTTATATATAGAATCAACACTTGGGTACGTTTTATCCCGATTAAAGTCGTCGTTTACTTGGAATGGACGGATGAGCTAAATAGATAGAGTTATTTGTATAATTCAATAACTTCAAATCAGGTTGGCTTCGACTTATCTTTTTGTTTTGCTGAGCAATGGTCTACACTAGATATACTTATAACTTACAGCTTCTTTGTAATTGAAGACATGAGTGGATGAAGGTGATAAGTCGCGTAATTCCAATTCTGAGTAAATCGAGATAAAAGTTTTACTTTTATTTGAAACTGAACTGAACTTAACACCTTTAGCAACTTTTTATTTTTTAAATATGCCTTATATCTATGGTCTAAGGTCTGTAGTCATTTGGTATCGACTTATAACATTTATCTACGCAAAAAAAGCAAAAAAACCGAATATGCGACATATCACCTTCATCCACTCTTTTTTTTTAAATAATATTTATGGCGTGGCAACTAGGCCTTTAAGCCAGTTCATCCACTCACGTCTTCAATTGTAGGGACTTGAAAAATATGCTAAAGTATTGAATATTTATATGTAAATAAAACATTACTCTTATACTCTTTTGTTTATTTTTTAAGGTAAATTAACAGTGCAGCCTTGGCGAAATCTGTGTTTATAGAAGTGTTTGACAACAGAACCTTAATAACGTTCTAACTTGTAATTTAAATTAATTATTACACTCGAATTTGGACCAGGGGCGACCACTAGTATATTATTGGTATGTGTTATTTTTTAATTATTTTAGGTATATGTATTGTGTAATATATACATATCCCATTTATATGTGGATGTGTTTAATGTGCACACCACCGTCATACACGCGCCTACGGACTACCTCATAGGTGGCGGGGAAAACTGGGACCTTTTCTACCTGCTTAACATTCGATAAGTTAAATTTGGTAAGTTCTATGGTAAAGAAAAGAGTTAGGAATGAATAAAAAAATTCTCACTTTTGTGCTTATAACTTCTTTAATTTTTAATTTAGGGCAAAAAGTTATATAAACATTAATATTTGTAGGCAAAACAATTTGCTACAAATTATGACTTTAGAATTTTTTTGTAAGACGCATAGTTTCCAAGGTATCGCGAAAAAAGTGTTTTTACCCCTTTTTCCAAGATGGCGGCCGGGGGACAAGGGTGGAGACCCCACAAACTTGAGGTTAAACTTCTATTGACCCCACACATGTCCCAAAAATAAAATTGCGTCCTCTAAGAAATGCAAAGCTCATGTAAAATTTCAATGGACTATATGGGGGTAGGCCTACGAAAGGTGCCGCGCGCCTTAAAAAATATAGGTCCCAAGAAACGGGAACGGAAATTTTTCATAAAAATATGTTCATAAAATGAAAACTACTGGGCCAAACTATGTTAAATTTTTAGGGAACCAAATGGCAACTATTCCGCATCAATAATAATCACGTAAATCGGATGATAAATCTTAGAGTAATCGGTGTACATAAATTTAAAAAAAATACCAAATAAGTTGAGAACCTTCTCCTTTTTGAAGTTGGTTAATTAATATGTATGTTGTAAATAATAAAGCGTTCTCTCTATTCTAATAATCCACCATAAACCCATTGAACACCTGCAGAGATTGCGCACGTCTGATTTCCATTCGACAGGCGTGCTGCATAGACTGTGAATGATGTATTCTAGGATCATCAGTGGCTTACAGGTGTTTCTAGAAGATAATGAGTATGACTAAGATGTAGATATCTTGGTATAAGGATTGGTTTTTGCATTCAAACGTTTTTATTCAAAATAAATTCCACTGGAGGACACTTTTTGAAGGTCATACATATAAGTTAAAATGTATTTCTATGTCTAGATCTAGTTACTACTTAGACAAGACTCGGTCCCAATCGGTAGCGGGAGGGACGACCATCGGCAAACCTTCTGCGCACGACTTATATGTCAAAATTTAACCGACAGTAGGTAAAGCAAATGAACAATTAAAATAGTAGGATTTATGATATCACGCTCAACTTAGGAAAACTTGCTGGTATTAAACCCTGCTTGTAAGAGGCTGACAATTTCAATATTAATTAATGTTATTAATAACTATTCATGAAATGTGACTAAACTTGATACATGAGTAAAAACCCCGCAACAAACAATCTCATGACTGTACTATGGCGGTTGTAATGGCATACCTGTTTTAAGGATCACTCACATTTATCTAATAATAATGTTGCGAGTTACGCAGGACTCGAATTAAAATGTCATTGGAATTACTATAGAGTTTATTATAACTGTACAAACACGTATAAAATAGGTACAAATATAACTGGATACAACCAGTACAAACTGCACGATCCACGCGCAAAGTCTGTCACTATATCGCTTATCGAATGTACTATACACGTCTTGCTAGTATCGTAATCGTCCCTTGACTGCCTCACCCCTCCCATTCGGACATCTTTTTATACTAAATATTTAACTATACGTTGAATAAGGTTTCTGAGAAAACGTAATTTGCACACCTGGTTAATTATTCCTGCGGACGGCCAACAAAGTCGAAAACAATAACAATAGGCTATTGTCTAATTGCACATTTTAAACACAAAGTAAACAAAATAATTCCAAATGCGGGAAGAGTAATAAACGAAATGCACATTTCTTTGTCGGTATGTAACAATAATATGTTACACGAAGGATGTAGTTACTATTTTTGTTGTGGGAATAAAAATATATAATAACGTTCCTGCGTTTATTAGTATTTTTTTAATGCATGACTTCAGCAGACTGACAGACGGCACACTGATGGAAAGCGGTTACCTTCGCTCATGGACATTCGCAACACTGAGACTGAAAACTGGCCACTAGTGGGCATTTTATGAAGACAAATAAAAATTATTAAAAAAAATTACCATTGGAAGATCGATGGATGTAAAAGCGTAAAGGTGGGTCAAAAGGGGATAACAATAAGACTAAACTCACACACACACACACACACACACATTGTATATACATGGGATATCCCCAAGTTAAGCAATTGACGCTTGTGTTATGGGTAATATACAACAGTTGGTAATTAATTATCGCATTTTTTAATTTATTTTATACCTTCCATATCATTAAACGTTCCCGGCCCGTCCTATTCTCGCCGCATCAAAGTGATTTGAAAAGTAACATTAAAAACGCACGACAAGAGATGCAAGCCCCGTTCCGTCTCAGTACGTCGCTCGCACCACACACGCATAAATTACACCGCTCCGTCGTTATAAAAAAAATCGCTATTACAATTAAGACTGTGCGCACGTCTCGCGAAGTGACAATATATAAATAAGTTAAAAACTCTTCGGACCTGTTGCTGACCTGGAGCAGAAGAAGAGAACCAGGAGCAGCTGCATCCGGTGAGTTCCTTCCACTCCCATTGAACCAAATCTACAGTCCACGAACACATCAAAATCAAATGGTGATTTTATTTTCCCACCAACAGTATAAAGTAAATAATGTAAATTTTAAAGTTACAAAACTTACCAGGCCAAAAACCAAATCCGGAGACTCAATAGCAATAAATTTGACTGTTAAAGACTCAAAACTGACGTATGAACTAATATTCAACCAAACTATAAAATATTAGAGACATTTCATTAATCCATTTGATGGCCTCTGTGGAAGCGGGCTAAGTCCTAGCGAGCCAAACTCGCTGAAACCTAGAGGCTCCGGGTTCGGTTCCAGGCATGGCAAACTACGGAAACGAACTTTATGTTATGGTCTAGGTGTCTACGATCGGCCCCAGAGTGTTCCATTATGTATGACCTATAACACAGCAAAATTGCTTAGCTTGAGGATATACAATGTGTGTGTCTGTTGATTCTATTATATTTCGACATTTTAATTTCTCTGATTAACATCTAATATAGCAGACTGTAATCATGCGGCAATCATCACTAGAAATTATAATCATATATAAAACTTGACTTTGAATGACCTGTAATCATTTTGAAATGCATTATTCTTTTTTATTTCCTTACGCAGGTAAACAGGCAGACGGCCCATTTGATGAAAGGTAACAACACCAGACAACCTCGGCTGAAAGTGCCATCCAAATCATTGTCGTACGCAGAATAAACATTCTAGAAAACCGTTGCGTGGTTGAGCGTGGGACCTCAAGAAAGTAGAGATGAACATCCCATCGACGGCGAGCGGTGCCGTTGTAAAAATAAAACGTTGACACCAACTCAAATACTTTCTCGGAACCCTCCTCATTGCAAAGGCGGTAGAAATTCGCAGAGATTCAGTCTTCCATATCTGTGCCGATAAATATACAAGCGCCTTTATAAGTTTGCTCATTCTTCATTCATTCATTCCCCCTTCTTTTCTCGCGCCACTTTCAAACCGTGACTGACTCACTACGAACGAACGCACGCGTCAGTACGAATCATTCTCAACGAAAGTCGAGTTATTTACCGCGGAACGAAACGAAACTTAAGAAAACACAGAAATAAATATTTCTTCGTAATATAATCATAATAATTAAAACAGTAAATTGCAAAACAGTTGTTGAATATATTAATTGAATAACAATTGCAATTTGTGTGTAGTGTTGTGAGAATTGCAAAAAGTTTTTTGTACTTTGAATTATTTAGTTCACGTACTTTTGTGTTTGTTCACTGGTGTGTTGGAGTGTTCAGTTTTGTTTTTAACCTCGCGTGACTTCATATCGGTATGTATTAAAAGTAAAAGTATTTTTTTTTTTTAAAGAAATAATACAGATATATATAATGTGTCGTAACTCAAAAACTTTGAAGGTAATGTGATCAGATTCGAAAGTTTTGGATCGAATATCTATGTCGTGAGAACTTGAATAGTTCTTATAAGAGTTCCGTTGCCGTTTGGGAGGAAATTGAACCCTTATGAACTTGTCATGTCATTGTCTGTCAGTTGAATTCTTTTGACGACAAGTAATGACAGAAATCGCACCCTTAGAACTATAGAGACGTAATTTAAAATATCAAGTTCTTCAATGTTATACTAAGATATTAAAGTCCAATTACTCAAAATTTTGATTTAGGTCTGTATAATGTTAAAGGTGCGAAATATGTAACAAATTCAGAACAGGGTGGGTAGTTGACAATCAAAGTGAACTTCAATTTATTTGATTGTCAACTATCAACACTGTCTTCAATTATTCAAGACAGTGTTGATCATCTCGCAAAACAGCGGAGACTCGTTGAAGATTTTGTACGAGAATGTCAAGCTATGACGTGAAGTTAAATGAAATAGTGTAATCAATAATAATTACTGGTTAAACATTTATGAAAATTACTTTTATCGTGATATTTTAAAATTATGCCATTTTGCACCACCTCTTTTATATGAAAAGATTTTTTCGTAATTTACTGTGACATCTGTCATCTAACCTATTTTGCCATAATCTTTAGATAACAGATGCCGCGTCAAGCGGCCGCTTTTGGCGAATCCCTTATGGCCTGTTCCTATATCTTACCGATCGTTCACTATCGGTCAAAATTTGACATGAGCTCCCATACAAGGAATGTCCAAACTTAATCGATGGTAAGGCAATTGAATGTATAGTAAAACTAACTAACTAACACGTGGTATAGTGACTTTGGGCTAACGCTGACTTTAACCCGCGACTTTGTTTACGTAGAAGGTGAAAATATTTTTAAATATTAATGACTGCCCGCCGGCCATGCACATCATCAATGCGCGCGCAGTACTTGATCATTACTTTGCTGCGATGTTATTTGAAAACTGCGATATCTCTTGATATAATTATTGAAATCGAATAATGTAAATGGCAATTTTGTTTTAAATTAAATACTTGTGATGAATAACGTATTTATTTGGATAAGGATTAATCCTTATACGAATTAATATCATGTTTATAAAAACACCTTCGCAAATAATGCATTATTTTAGAACAAATTTGGTTATAGTGAGCCAACCTTAAAAGATAATACGCCGTCGCGGACTTTTTTGTAGAACTATTAAAGGGGAACAATTCTGTCACACATGATTTTTGCGAAACTTTATCCGTTTACGCAGCGCACGCAGCGGAAGCTCTCAAAAGGAAAAAAAGACCCCGATTTTGAAACATTCTTCATTGGTGCTCCGCTCCTGTTGATGTTACCGTGATGACATATAACCTATAGCCTTCCCGATAAATGGGCTATCTAACACTGAAAGAATTTTTCAAATCAAACCAAATAGTTCCTGAGATTAGCGCGTTCAAGCAAACAAACAAACAAACTCTTCAGCTTTATATATTAGGATAGATATAGGAGCCGGCTATTAGTGATATTGACGCATGTTTAGATATACCGGCAGTTGTAAGACACCACGAAGTTCAATAGAAGTCATGTTCGTCATACGTTTCTGCGAAATTGGCCGCTTTAGGTCCTCTAGTTGTTAAAACGTATTCTAGTTTCAAGCATAAATTCGGGGACTGCTTATAATCATGTTAAAGACTGTATTAAGCTGTCATGAAGCGTTCATGGCTGTCGGGTGTCCGCATAGGGTGCACAAAGTATCCGCTAGGATGAGCGTGGGCGTAACTACGTTCTAAGTCTCACGCTCTTCTCGCCATAAGCGTGGGCCACGTAGGAGGTAGGTGGTTTTAGTGTAGTATAGAGTTTTCCCACACAAGCCGGCGATTTGACTCTGGTTCGATGGTTGACACCTCTCGTCTCTTTGGTCTAGAGTCTACTCCCTAGTAAAGGACCCCCGGTAGTGTGCGAAATGCATTTCCATGCTTCAAAAAAAAGAATGCAAAAAGTGTTGGATTGTTATTGTTATTTTAATTGAAAGCTTCCAGATTGATGTGCCGATGCACTGATAGTGGTCGTTAGTCATGTTGTTTTCGCAATATAGTTTTTATATCTATCTATAACTAGTGGTCGTAATTAATTTCAATTATAAGTTTGAACGATTTTAAGGTTCTGTCGTCAAAGACTATACTTCTATAATCACAGATTTCAAGGCTACACTGTTGATTTGACTTTAACAATTAATATACTCTATATATATGCCTGTATGTTTCAAATACATGGTAGTTTGTGTAATGTTTTTTGTATTGATTTAATGTATTCTTTATGCATATTTTTTTTTAAATATTAGCATTCTTCACTCCTTCTCTATATAAACTATAAGTGTGCGAAATTCCATACTCCTCCGTCCGCGCAATTTTCGTAAGAAGGTGTACAAAGTTTTTGTTTCGCGTATTAATATTTAGATATTATAACATTCTTAATGTGCCGTAACTGCACATTGAAGCTATTTAAAAAAAAACAACTGGAATACACTATATAGACGATGGGGAACACGATGCAATTATTTTTAGATTTATTGTCTGTTTTTTTCGTAAAAACTATTGGACCGATTCCAATGCGGTTCTCGCTGACCGACAGCAAGTTCTTAGACAAAATCAGCGCTACTTTTAATCCTGGGAATCTGGCGGGAATCAAAGTCGAGCGTGGACGAAGTCCCGAGTATATCCTAGTATTATTATATTATTGTTATCATTTTTATAAATTGCTATAAATACCTTTAGCAACCTCTCCTTTATAGTCGTTGTAGCGTAATGGCCTGCGCACGCGTCCCAAACTCAAAGGGCGCGGGATCGATCCTGGCCGGAACGCATGGCGCCACTTGGGCAGTTTTCTGACCTGACGTGCATATTCTTACAATTACCACATGCTAACAACGGTGAAGGAAAACATCGTGATGCAACCTGCACATCGTGATAACCGATGTGTCAAACATGCCAAGCCGCCTTGGACAAGCATGGCGGGATTGGCGGGTATACTGTCCGTCTCCCATATAATGGGAGGCCCGAGCCCAGCAGCGAGACATTTATGGGCTGTTATTATTATTATTAATATATCTCCTGTATAAGTGAAACATCGCGAAAGTGTACTCTAATACCATTATACGTTAAGTCGACCAAGTTACGGTTCTCTAGGCAAGTTTAATTAAAGAAACTATTTGTAGGCTGTAAGTAGCTATACGAGACCAATTAACGGGTAAGCAATACGCAAGAAGTGACCTTGCTACGACTTCCGTGACTGTGTGAAACTTGCCGTTTTGTTGCAACCTGATACAATTTTAAGTGAAAATGTTATCGTTCATTTCGACTAACAATCAATATATTGTGACAATAGAATATAACAATAACAAACAAACTACTACTAAAAATAGCCTATGAAAGATAAATAATAATATTTCATCATCATCTTTTAAAATAGCATTATATTTTTTTCCATAACATAGCCCGACTTCATTTTATTATTATTTTTAGAGAATATTTACAATTATCATTTACAATCATTACATAAAAAAATATTTAAATTAAATCTTTTTAAAAAGGTTTTAAATACAAGGTTTTGAGATCCTGGATACCACATAGCAGCAGAGAACTAGCCAAGACAAGTACAACTAGCCCAAACACGACTGGTTTATCTTGTTTCGTACCTACAGGAGTTCCTATGGCCACCTCCCGACTCCTTTATCAGATCAGCTCCATTGTACCATATTATTGCATTGTCACGCGATATACATATGCGTGCAAAATTTCAGCTCAATCGGAAACCGGGGAATTGGTCAAATTTAACTTGCGAGATTCCACCCGAACTTACATACATACATACATACATCCATTGCAAGTTAAATAAAAGCTTGTAAAAATAATATTATTCAGAACCTATTTAAAATAAAACCGAAATTAGACGGTTCATTTTTGTCTTTCAATTTAAATGAATCAACCAAAGTAATCCATATAAACATAAAATTGAATCATTCAATGTCAATTAATGTCGTCCACTTTCTTTCAGTTTTGTCCCTTTCAACCAAATTGATTCAATTTGGTAGACGCGTCAATTGTCTTGCTGTTTACCAGCTGTCAGGGACGAGTGCAAAAATGCAGTTTGTCCTGTTTTGTTTGATAATGTAACGTTTTCCTCAACACAATAAACAAGAAAAGAACGCGCGCAGATACGAATAAAAAGCGCATTATGTTTTGACAAGTCTCAGTCCGCCGTGAAGGCCGGCTTTGTCACGCTAGTCGGTGATTCAAAGTGTCAATGGCACAGATTTACAGTACTGTCACAAAACATATATATTGTTACGAGCTACAGGACTCGAATAAAATGCCGTTGGAATAACTATAGAATTTATTAGAACTATACAAACACGTATAAAACAGGTACAAATATAACTGGATACAACCAGTACAAACTGCACGATTCAATAACACGCGCAAAGTCCGTCACTATATCGCTTATCGAATGTACACGTCCGTTCGGCCATTCCTTTTATTCTGTACAAATACAATATGCCTCGACGCAATACAATAATTTCCAAGAATTAGTTCAACACACCTGCCTAATGACTGCCATAAAACAAGTACAATAACAATAGAATGTTTTTCTTAATTACAAATTTTAAACACAAAGTAAACAAAATAAGTCCAAATAAGGGAAAGGGAAAGGTAATAAACCAGGTTTATGACGGGCAGATGTGCATTCACTTTTTGTCGGCATGTAACATTATTTATTTTACTCTTATGTTGTTGAAGACCACGGGCCTAAAAAATGGTCCGGACTTTTCGAGGGCCATAACAGCTCATAAACGACCCACTGCTGGGCTTGGGCCTCCCACTATTGGGAAACGGACAGTATACCTGCCACGCTTGTCCAAGGCGGCCCGGCAGGTTAGGCAAATCGGTTGTCTCGATATGCAGGTTTCATCACAATGTTTATCTTCACCGTTGTAAGCACGTGGTAATTGTAACAATGTGCACATTAGGTCAGAACATGCCTAATGTGCACATTGTTACAACCTACGTGCCTACGTGGTGCATGCATTCGGGCCAGGATTCGAACCCGCGCCCTTTGAGTGTAGACGCGTGCGTCAGCTATTCCGCTACCACAACAAATCTACATACATAAAAATAAATCATAGATGTAATGTATGACTTTACCGATTTTGATAATTTTTTTGTATGTTTGAGTGGATGGTTTAGATTCACCATTGGCACCGACAGGTGGCGCTGAGATCGGGTCGTAATTTTTTATCTTTGACAGGGCAGGACCACGTCTGCCGGGACCTTAATTTTTTAACATAAATGTGACGTGACACTGTTCAGCGATTATCCCTGTCTACACCATATACAAATGACACCTAAGGAGAAGCCCCGGTCAGTGTAGGATGTATTTGTAGGAAATGAGAACAAAGGGATGTGGGGCTATGGGTACTATGGCGTCTGCTCGTTGAAATGTTCGGGGAACATGGATAAAATGGGTAGACGGTGATTTACCACTCCTTACATGGATCCAAGATCAGCGAAGAGCAATAAAAATGGAGTGGTTGAGAGGTGTGAAGAGGTGGGTTGCATGGTTACTGTTGCAGACTCATTAATTTAAAACCTATTTTTCTTATAGAATAGCATTTTCAATGTGATTTTTATTTTTTATGCCATACTATTTTTTGTCGAGTGAAAATTATTGACACACTCGTATAAATATCCATTGTCGTATTTGTTTAGTTTATATATTATATTTAAATAACATAAAAGCAGGATATTTCTTTAAAAAATTTATTATATCTTTCTCTCAACGACCACAACAGTTACCGAAGCTACTTTCGACGATATGCCATTTATCACTTCCCCTTGGAGCTTGAGTCTTAGCTCTAGCGATCTCCACTCCGTGCCGGGCCTTGCCCTGGCCCTCCGATGTCGGATACGAGATGTCGCTACTCACCTACGGCTTCGCCACAAAGCCGCCCTACGGGTTATTATTTAATTGAAAATGTATTAAAATTTCGACCAAGTGCGTTCAGGGCGAAAATACAGATGGATTACCAGACCTAACGAAGACGCATGAGTTCTGTTTTCTTACAATGGAACCCTAAAAATTTTAAAACTACCATAAATTCTTGTAGGCTAGGCACTTCTTAATTGGAATTGAGACGCGAATCTTGTCAATTAAATAGTTTCAATCACAGTGAGCTCACTTCTCTAATTGGCAGACCCGTCTTATAGCCGGTTGCTATATCTTGCCTTGCTATAGATGAAAATTTGACAAAAGCTCCATGCATTTAATGTCGAAATTCAACCGATTGTAAGGCAAGTCAATGAACATGGCCGGTTCCTATATATGACATATAGGAACCGGCCATGAAGCATATGTGTCCTTGTGTTCCCCTTATCGACAACGACAATAAAAATATCAATTATTTTTCATTTATTATTTGAAGTTAAACTTCTTTAGAACTGTTGTGATTTGATACTCGATGAAACGAAAAAGCGACACTTTCACACAGCTCTTTGTAGAGGCTTTTATATTATTTACATAATTAAATATAAAACTTGTTGAAAACCACGAACGCGTGAACAACCGGCCGGTGTCATCGACTTCCGTGTGATGCCAAGGTATTGTTTCACACGAGATCATTCGCGGCACGATATGCCGGCACAATCGGGTAGAGATCTACAACAAAAGTGTTTTATGTTTGTAATACATTTATCGTCATACGCTACTATAGTCGCCGTAATCGCTTCATTGCAGTCTTTCCCAAGATCACGTGGGAAATCGTTTAGTGCTTTTTAGAAGCTTTTATTTAATTAGTGAAAATGTTATTATTGTTCTATGATTTCAAACCTATTCAAGCTAAAATGGAGCCTTAATAAACTGTATCATAGTAGTAGTAGAATTCGCCACAAAGGCAGGCAAAGGAATCTTAGTCCATACAGCCAAGTCTGATGTATAAATCTTCGTATAGTAGCGCAGTTGTATTGTAGACTACAACTGACGCCATTCAACGGAGTTCTTGTGAAAACTCGAAAGGCCACATTTGACTATACAGTTCATAATTATTACTCAAAAACTATCAATATCCTACAACTACTGTTCTTTTTAGAGTATTTTTACACATTTTTAGAAAATAAAACTGCACAGCAGATAACAACATAACAACCTTGAGTTGTGTTTCGGCATTAGTGTACAGGTTCCAGTCTCGCTTTAGCGGGCAGCAGCGCATTTGTAGCACTTTTGGTGTTGCAAATGTCCATAGGCGATGGTAACCGCTTTCCATCAAGTGGCCGTCTGCCTGTCTGATGAACTCCTGCAGTAAAAAAAACTTGGAAATCCCACGGCCGGGATTGGTCACGTCCAATTACGGTGACGAGTTCACGAAGCTACTCTGCCCAAGTGGGGCAAACCTCAACGGTATGCAGCGCCGTGTCCTCGTCACCTTAGCCACTGAACCACCATAACTTAACATGTGTTAATTTAACCTTGATTCGATAATCAGTTGTGCAAATGGTTTTTCGTAAACCGCTTTGTAGTGGCGTAACCTGAATGAGCATGTTTTAGAATTAATTATGCGTTCTTAGTTAAAATTCCAAATGGGTTTTATAAGTAGGCAACACATGTCTAGATGGTTCCGTATCAATATACTACTGGTTTTGATATTCAATGATTGCAACTTACAAACGTGTTCTAATAGAGGTATAACATGTATAGAGAGAGTATTGCTAACAAACAACACCGCGATAAACGGCATCGAAAACGCGAAGCGTTGCTATATTATATTCACTCTTCAAAAACAATCAAAGCTAAAAGCTAAAAAATCCTGCAAGTGCACCATATTTAGTGTACTTTTTTATGGCTGTTTTTGTGCAATTCGTGCGTTATCTAGACGTTTATATGACCTAAGCGTGCTCTCCAGTGGAACTTATTTTGAATAAAAACTTTTGAATTTGAATTTGATAAGCGGGCGGAGCCGCGGTAAGGCGCTGGCTGTGATATATACAAAACCGGGCCCCGCAAGTTTTTTATGCCGACACGTTTCAAGGTTTACCGGTTCGTAGTCGACAGCCAACGTGATTCGCTTGATTATATTATAAGGTGTGCACATTTCGCCGAATGTACCGTTAGGCAAAACACTTTGTTTACTTATACATTGCTTTTACGGTTTTTGATTGTCTAAATTCTTGCGGTTCCCACTAGGGAATAATACATGTGTAATCATTTTTATATTTTTAGAAAGAAAGAAGTAATAAAATAATGTATATTTAGATTTTTTTTTAATGGAAATAATAAATTATAATATTGAACGTAGACAATTTAATTCTATATCTAACAACTATTAACAAAAACTAAAATATCCTATAAATAAACCTAACTTAAAAATATATATACAATAATAAAAAACTAAAATAAAAACCTATATTAAAACCCGTCCAGCCCCACCAGACCACTGACGCTGGGCATTGTACCCAGAAGGCTGGCAGCATTACCTCGCTGGATACAAAGGCTAATCCTGAATGAAAAATAATGAAATTATACATGAACAGTTTAATAAAAGCAAAAGCACTAGAGTCGAATACTTGAATTTTAATAGTGTTTCAACTAATAAACAAACAACAATACTGCTCCTCTATTTTACCAACCGTTCATTTGCCTTACTTACACTTTGACATAAGCTCCATGCTCCATACAAGTAATGTCAAAATTCAACCGATGGTAAGGCAAGGGACGGCCGGTAATGCCGATGGTAAAATATAGGAACCGGCCAGTAGGTAGCTTCTTAAATATTTTCGAGACATTTTCACCGAACTAAATAGGAAACTACACGCACTATATTACGCAATAAAATCTCGACAAAACGTAAGTAATATACACGTTATACTGTTAAGTCACGCGAAATTAAAGAAAGTGGTAACATGAGGTTGCATGTTACGACGAAGAATCGATATTTCAATTGAACTGTAGGAGTTTAACTTCGTTGGTGAAAGTTGACGACAAATTATTAGCACTACGGTACGGGCGCTGTGATAGGTAATCATTATCGAGGTCCACTGAAACGTCACTTGTTGCGCTGACGATCATTCTCCAGAAGAGATCATACTACTATGTCAAAACGGATGATTGGAAAAACGAATCGCGAAGGACAAGTTGAAAAACAAATGGCAACGGATGAGTGGAAAAATGAATCGTAAGGGACAAGTTGAAAATCTTCAACTAACAAGTGACAAAATGAATCACAACAAAAATTTAACTTGAAGTGTTACGGGCAGATTGTTAATGTACTTGACCAATTTGAAAACCTGCCCGGCAGTGCGCACCAGAAAAGATGAAGCGAAACGCTTGGTTCTGACTGGTGCAGTTTCCACCATGTAACGGTGTCGCAAACCGGTGCGTCTGGTTGTCCGATGGTAAAGTGGGGATGGAGGAATCAGCTCGTGCAATTCTATTCCCCAAAATGTATCCAATAGAAGACAGTTTGCCCCGCGACTTTGCGTCAATTGCCACAAACAGGTCTAATTTGCATTCTGTAGTCCGTTTGCGCCTTAACAATGAGCTTGCCTAAATTATATTAATAGCATTTCTTACATAATGACTAAAAAACATCCCTTAGATACGCCGTAAGATACGTATTACACAGATGCAGCCCTAATAATGTATGTCTATTCCTCCAACCAGTGTAGAACCTGAGCGAGCGTTTTCAGATGCTGCTTGTATATTGGCAATAAACTACGAAACAGGCTGTAAATATCAAACCGTCCAATGTTTGCATTGGACGGTTTGATATTTCAGCGATTGTATTTTGAAAATTGTAAATAGATTTTTGGTTTGTCTTTTTTCTTTTATTACTATATTGTGATTTGTATTCAGTGTTCTTCGTGCAACAATATTAAAACATTTTTTCAGAAATTACTCACTTTTTAATTTGAGCCCTAAGTGATTTGTAACAGATTCTAATCCCGAGATAGCCTCGGGATCTCGGGATTACGCATCAAAAGTCCCGTAACCCCGGGATTGAAATACATACTCGGGATAGTATTCTCTAGCAACAGAACATTGGTAGCACTTGTGGTCTTACAAATGTCCATAAGCGAAGGTAACCACTTTCCATTAGGTTGGCCGTCTGCCTGTCTGCTGAACTCGAGCAATAAAAAAATGACCTCAACATTAATATTACGAATGTTTCGCAAAAAATAATATTGATTCAAACAAAGTTTGTGCATAAAAAATCATAAGAATTGTTTATCCGTCAATCTTAATAATAAAAAATATAGCATGAGTTCAGCAGCCAGGCAGACGGCACATTGACGTTTTGAGTTGACGTTGACATTTGATGTTTAAAGTTATAGTCGCGTTCGCGACAAAGGATATTAGTAAAAATTTCAAAATTCAATTCACTTGCAAATAACGATTGACCAATACATTCAAGGTTGAAAAACTATCCAATCCACTGTACATAAGAAAGTTTATACCTAATTGTTATTTTAGTAAACAGTCACTTGGAAATGAAGGTCGATTTAAGATTATTCTTAGAAATATGTTTCAAGTCTACACTGTCAGTTTGTTCCTTCCGCGTCGGTCATATTTAAGGCGCGTTCCTCTAGTAGCTCACAACGCCCAAAATACTCCGTCAGCCATTCCACATAGCGACTACGGTCGTTGTGGTCATGGCGAAAACGTCACTAATGATGTCATTATTTTCGGTCACACAGCTCTCACAACGACCTAAGTCAAGAGTTGAGTCGAAGTGGGCGTTGACCACAGAGCATTAATTCTCTCTATCGATTGACATTGAAAAAGACGCGATTTTCAAATCAGCCAATGACATTTGTGTATTTCGTCGTTAATGATATCAACGCTCCATAATCCGTTCCACTAGAGATTGTACCGCGCGCAAGCAAATGGAACGGGAAAACTGCCGGGTTTCTATGTTCCTATGCATGGGTTTGCTTTACTACAGGTTAAATTTGTGATAAATTCTGAACGTGTATTGTCATCTTTCTACCAATGGTAAGGTAAAAGAATATAAGCAGAGGATTATGGTTTTAACGACGAAGAATGGACCACTATAATTGCGTCGCTATACCCGGAAGTCGCTATATACAATGGTAGAAAGGAAACAATATTGATTGCTGGACAATACCTAATGTCTACTTACTTACTATAGAATTTTGACATTAGCTCCATACATCTTGTTTAAGATGTTTTCAATGTTTTTTATTATTTGTGGTGAAATAGAAATGTTGTGCGAGTACAGTCCACATGAGATTAAAAAAGAGAGTAAAAATATACATTTTCTGAGTGAGACGTGTGTGGTTTCAATTAAATAAAAATCCCACAAAAAATATTTTGAACTTGTTGATAAATGTTATAAAACAGCGTCTATCGTGTAAACACATCTAATGTCAAAATTCAAACGATTTCTCCGCCAGTTGTTTACCGATTTACAATTGTTTTTATTAATTTGAAAGAGTACAACTCCTGAGGTGGTCACACAGTCACCAAGTCAGGATGCCAAGAAGATGGAAGAAGAAGAAGAGCGCCTACACTCTTCGAAAACCAAACTGAATACGCATGCCAGTGGTACAATTTCTACAGGCGCTTAAAATATTATTTCTAAAGCTATTCAAGCACCTAAAAAGTAGAAAATAAAAATAAAGAACAGGACCGTGGGCTCCTGAAGCCATGAACCTCTACCAAAATTTATCAAATCGATTCATCGACTCTTCAAGTGATTAGAAGACTGGTGCTTACCTTGGGCAACAGATCAGTATGGCGATCCAGCGGGGATACGTAGCCAGCGTTCTGGGCACCTTACCCATAGAAGACGATGATCTAGGCTCAGTACTCTACTTATAGTCTTGAGGGACTATAGGTAGAATACTATACCAATAAGTTAAGTTTGCTTATTAAATAAGATAATTTATAAATTTCTTTATTGTACTAAGTAATAAATATAGATTAAAGAATATTTTTTTCATTATAAATATATTTTACTAGCTGCGCCCGTGGTTTCACCCGCGTAGTGGTGCAAAGTCGTTATATTTTGGACAATTTACACTATATCTTTATAAATTATAGCGTATGTGTTATTCTGATGTGTAAGCTATATTACTGTAAAGTTTCATCAAAATTCATTTAGTAGTTTTTGCGTGAAAGAGTAACAAACATACATCCATACGTACATTCTACCAAATTTATAGGATTTTTATAACAGAACCTTATAAATAATCGAATACAATTTAAGAAAACTTATTTGTATTCTATTCTACCCGTAGTCCTTCAAGACTATACGTAGAATACTGAGCCTGGAATTGAAATTATAATACCAAAACAAAACCGAATTCGAACTAAAAAGCAGAAAATAAGTATTTTCTAAAATATCTCGAAGTCGTTGCCAAGTAAAACATGAAAAACAACAACAACAACAATTCCAAAACGCAGCGACTGCGATGTTGCAGAAAAAATTGTTTTTGCTTTTAACTTTGAAGGCGGTGTTGTTTTTGTTACAATGCTAAAATTCAGAAGCCATTATAAGGCATTACCGCTGAGTGACCTCTAAACGCTTGGTGTAAGTGACTCATAATAACTCGTGGGAGAATTTTGTATTATTTACTGCTCATGGAGTACTTTGGTTACAATAATATCAAAATTAATATACAAAAATTATAAGACGACATTGAAACTTGTTTATTAACTAAATTAATCGAAAATACTAAGCTGGTTTGTACAAGGTTTCATTTTATTTGTAGATTATCTGTTCCCAATTCTTTCGCGCGATATTTGGCCTTCTAACTTACGATAACGAAATGTGCTCCATTTCCGTTGGTAGAGCTATGCTGGAATGATTTTCATGTTACAGTCCTTGAGGATCGATTGGTGTGATACCACGCCCAGAATATCGGTGAGAACTAGTGGAACACTTACGAGCCGATAGATGGCGCTGTGCAATAATTGAAGTGGCAAACCATTCCCGACACGTATAAAGAATATATACAAATTTCCAAAAGTAACAATCGGGCTCGCATAACTGACGCTAACAGAACAAACGACGGAGAGTCCCCGGCCCTGTCCCTCTCACACGACGTTAAGACCCACCAATCGCACCCACTCCATTACAGACACTAGTAACCATACATGACTAGCTTAGGCCTGTTACTGGAGAGTTTCTTCCGCCGCTTCTTCTCTGCCAATTATAACACGTTGCGAAGCGGTAGTAAAAAATAAAAATAGACTTGGATCGGCTTCGCCGGCGGAGTCGGTAAAGAGTCCCTATTATATAAACATTCAGCCTGTTGGCTTAGCCTATTCAGCCTCTCACTGCTTAATACGATAGAGTCAATCCCCCCGCAGCGGTCAAGCCAAGGTCAAACCTCGAGCCTCCTCCTCCTCGAGCGCACTGCTTTCGGGCTGAAGGAGTCGGGAAGCCCCAAGCCCGATATCGCTGAAACAGCCATCTGCGGCTATTCAGCTGGATCCTGTACAAAAAAATACAAATAGCAATCGGGCTCCCGCCTACGAATTGCGAGCCATAACAATAGCCTCGGCGGAATATCTTCGTTTGAGATGGAGGAGCAAATCCATCTCTCTCCTTCTGCCCATTAGGGTCATTCCTAAAACGGGTTAGCATTTAGCTATCGTGTTTCCTCCAGTTAATGAGTTATGATGTCCCACTTCTCCCTCCCTCTATTCCATCAAGTGTGGGTAGCACATGATTTTAAATGTGTTTGTAAGAGTAACATGACATTTTGTACTGAACCAATGCTATGTACCACTTCAAAGGCGGCGAAAAAAGGCGAGGAGATTTGTACGGTTTATACCGTGGCAGTACATTTAAAGCGGTGAGGCCGGTGAGGCGGTGAGCGTCATTCCGTAATTTGTCCCGTTCTAAGTTTCTAGTTCGGCAATGTTCGTCAAGATTCGGATGTAATTAGCCTCGGTCACTTCATTTTACTGAGAGTCGTAGTATGATGATGATGTGAATATCCGCAGAGGCATTATTGTACTGTTGTAGCATAAGCCACGTTTTCTTTGCTCTTAAGTTTACGGTGTGAGTAGTAGCGATGCAAAAAAATTTGAAGTCTTACATTTTCAAATTTAAAGTTGTATCAGTACAAATGTATTTTAATACGGGACAAATGTACCGACTCACATGTGTACTACTCATCACTAATCCCGTCCCTCGATTCCATTCCCCTATATCATCCCCTGTTTTATCCCTCTATGCCATGCCTCCTGTCCCTTCCTAAAAGCTGGCAACGTGTTTGTTTCGCCTCTGGTGTTGCAAACGTTTCGCCCCTGGTGTTGCAAACGTTTCGCCCCTGGTGTTGCAAACGCCTAGACGCGACGGTCACCACTTCTTATTGTGGTGGAGGTCTTCCTGCTTTCTAGCTTCGCAATAAAATACCAAAATTACTGAAATAACGAAAATGGCAAATCAGAAAAAAACTAGGAATTTAGTGTCACCTTCTCATTTCGCGTTTTCGTTTCATCGAGTTTCAAATTCTGAAGAAGTTTCACTTCAAAAATATAATATGACACTCTTCAGAATTACTTTATTACTAGGCTAATATCAGTCTTAGTAGCCTTCTCTAATGATATAACACCACTCTCTACCAACACGACATATTTGTATAGAAAGCAATTGTAAACATTTTCAAGAAATATTTGCAAAGATCGCAGCGTCTTGGAAATCCCGGGCTTGTGAATGTCTATATTAAGATTTCTTGTAATCGTGTTTGTGTTTCGTTACACAAAACGAAGTATTCATTTATACCAATTAATATAAAACTATTAAGTGCGTGGCTATCCACGAACTATTTGGGTTCCGTAGAGGAAATAAAGGCTTACTGTTTTCCTCATAAGCCAAGGAAGTATAAGAGAACTGTCTAAAGTCGTGGAATAATATTTTTATATGCTAAAACGATTGTATTTAATAATAATAACAAGCTAAGACTCAAGCTCCCGGGATGGAAGTGATAAATGGCATCACATCAGAAGTAGCTTCGGTGAACCTGCAGCCCACCTCTCTACACTCCTTAGCCACTCACACCCATGTTGCCCCTGCCTTTTATGGCATTTTTAGGGGCCCATGCAGGGAGTGGCGAGTCACCGTCTGCCTATTTTTCCATGTTCCCCGAACAATGCCATGGGCAGACGCCATGGTCCCCGTATTCCCAGGGCTCTAGTACTTAACACTAGCAGTTCACCCCAATAGCCCGGTACGTTTTGTTCTCATTTCCCACAATAGTCCTACACTGGCCGGGGCTTGTCCTTGGGTCCCTTATTATATGGTGTAGACAGCGATAATCGGCGGTCAGTGTCACACCACATTTACATTAAATTTGTTAAGGCCTCGACGTGTTGGCTTTCCCATGGCCCCACGCAAGTTCTCCAAAAGACCGGGCATAAACATACATGTTTAATAATAATAATTTATTTCAAACACAAAGATCCATAATTAAAACAAATTTTATACAATGTTTTTATTACATTAAACCTTATTTTTTTTAAATAAATATGAATCAATCAGTCAGTCGGTCAGTCCTTTATTGAAGCATTTCATAAATATTTTTTTTTATGATTAAATTAATTATTCTATACAGCAATATTACAAATATTCATTCAAATTGATATCTATACATCTATTAGATGATTATATTACGGTGGATGTGTGGCATCACGCGGAAGGACCGCGTTATGCTGGGGCCACACTAACTAACTAAATATTTTTCTTTCTTTCTTTACTATCACAAACAGGGATGCCGAAGACCGCGCGAAGTGGATAAGAGAAAGTAGGAAAACGGACCTCGGGCGAGGGAGGGTCGAGGCAAATGCCCTAAACGCAACTGGGATTTAACGCTACAATTATGATGATGAATTACCTATCGTCATCTATTTTTAACCGACTTCGAAAAAAGGAGGAGGTTCTCAATTCGTCGGGATCTTTTTTGTTGCTTTTTTTCATGTATGTTCGCCGATAACTCCGTGATTTATGATCCTATTTACGTGATTCTTTTTTTGTTCGACGCGGAATAGCTTCCAATTGGTCCCCTAAAAATTTTACATAGTTTGGCCCAGTAGTTTTTATTTTACGAACATTTTTTTGTTCCCGGTTCTTGGGACCTATATTTTTTAAGAAGCACGGCACTATTCGTAGGTCCCCCCATATATAGCTAGACGCTAAAAGTAACAAATAAAATTTAAAAACTTCGTTTAAAAAAACCGACTTTAATAACGAAAAAACTAAAATGTATAAAATAACTTATTTCTAAAGCTATTATTATTAATATATATTATCTAAAACATCTTGAAGTCGGTGCAAAGTAAAACATAAAAATTACTATATTTTGAAAATTACTAAGCACCGACTTTAAGATGTTTTAGATAATATATATTAATAATAATAGCTTTAGAAATAAGTTATTTTATACATTTTAGTTTTATACAGATAAATAAAAATGATAATAGTTTTTTACAAGCTTTTTTTAACTTGTAATGGATGTATGTATTATGTAAGTTCGGGTGGAATCTTGCAAATTAAATTTGACTATCTTCCCCGTTTCTAATTGAGCTGAAATTTTGCACGCATATGTATATCGCGTGACAATGCAATAATATGGTACCATGGAGCTGACCTGATGATGGAGTTGGAAGGTGGTCCTAGGAACTCTTGCACTAAACAAGATAGACCCGTCGTGTTTGGGCTCGTTGTGCTTGTCATGGTTAGTACTTTGCTGCTACATGATATCCAGGATCTCAACAGCTCGTATTTAAAAACCTTTTTGAAAAACAAGTTATTACTAATGCATATGAAATTATGTATAGTACTTTTACACTGTAAACAATGTTCACTGAACTCCAATCACCTCTATAAATAACTTTAGTTGTTGTTCTGGGCCAATCATCGAGATTACAAATAAAATGAGCATTTGGGATAATTTTTACTTGCGCGCTGTTGGTATAGATAAGAGGTTAGTGTTTTAGTTGTAATTAGGAGTTGTCATGAATCTATACATAGAGATAAATAAAATTAAACTGTCTGTTTGTAATGTCAAAAGAAAAATGTGAAAAAACTCAGGGGGGAAAATTCGGAGGAATAGATTCCGAAAATGATGAAATAGGCTATGCTAGACACTGTTTTTGTAAGGTTTTACTTTTTTTATTGCAGGAGTTCAGCAGACAGGCAGACGGCCCACTTGATAAAAAGCGGTTACCATCGCCTATGGAAATTTGCAACAGCAAAGGTGCTACAAATGCGCTGCTGCTCTCTTAAGGGAAATTGGAACCTGGTCACTAATGCCGGAATACAACACAAGGTTGTTATGACGGCATACTCTAGTTTTTCGTGGAGTCCCGTCTTTTTAATGTATAAGTTGTTTTATTGTATGATGATACCGGTAATATCAATACTTAATTAGGTGCATACGTTGTAAAATAAGCTGTTTGAGTAATTAAAGCTTTTTAACTATCCCATGGGAACTCTTTAATTTTTCGGAATCAAAAGTATCCTATATGTTGACCAGGGATATAAGCTACCACCATACAAAATTTCATTTAAATCGGTCCAGCCGTTTCGGAGATTAGTCCGTACAAATGGAGAACCAAAAATTTGAAAAAAAATCTAAATTAGTTCTATTTCACTTCTTACATCCCCCGGACTCGGTTTGTAGCTTTTTTTTTGATTGTACAGAAATTCGACTTCTACAGTTTTATTATATTTATTGATAATTTAATACAATGAAAGAAAACTTATTTGTATTGTATTCTACCCATAGTCCCTCCCTCTAGACTATAAGTAGAATACTGAGCCCAGATCACCGTCTTCCATGGGTATGGTGCCCAGAAGACTGGCTACGTTCCCTCGCTGGATCGCAATACTGATCTGTTGCCCGAGGTAAGCACCAGTCCTAGGTTCACCTGAAGAGTTCATGAATCATATTGATAAATTTCGGTAGAGGCTCATGGCCTCAGGACCCCACGGTCCAAGCATCTCGACAGCTAAACAGTCTAAAAAATATTATGATCAGTTTTATTTAGGTCCAAATTGGATCTATATTTAATCATCGTTCTTACAGACTCCCTAATCCGTGCTGCAGCACAGTATACAACTCGTATCTCATTCTCTCGCAGGTTTAGTCCTATATATTCATGTGTTTATATTTTCTTAGTGTCGCATTTTCGTTTCATCCAGTTTCAAACCACAACGATTCTAAAGAAGTTTCACTTTAAAAATCGTTGAACACCGTGGTCTTTAGGCGTTGTCCTTACTTTGACCTAATCGAATACTTACATCGCAATCTAGGTCACGAATAATTTCGTGAAGGAATAATAGTTTTCTTGAAACGATTAAACAACCCTTGCATTTGGGTCACACCATTAAATGGACGAAATACCTTCTATAATTTATTAGTAAGCTTTAGTTTCTTTGGCGGTGTAACAGTTTTCTTAGATCAATACTCCGTACTTAGCGGAATGTTCGTACTTAAACAATTTTCAATGACTTTTTGAATATCGTCCCCGTCATGACAATTTAACATAAAATCTCGAGAAAAAACGCTATTCTGTATTTTTGAAGTGATAACTTCTTTATGGGAGCGTAAACCGCTTCGTTACGTAACGCGTTACGGCGCCATATTCTAGATTTGTAATTAAGAATAAAATATATTTTATAATCAATAAAAGATACTATTAATAAATAACCTTTACTTACATTATCATATTGTTATATACCGACAAGACATGTTACACCTGACATGTTGTAAAAAGGATTTTTTTTATTAACTTCGTAAGTAAACAAAAGAATTCCTAAATTAAAGAAGGCAATAAACGGCGTTTTACGACATGCAGGTGTGCGTTCTTTATCGGTATGTAACAATAATAATATTTATCACGGATTTAGGTACCATTTAAGGTCGACTAGAATTTATAATAACCTTGCTCTAGCGTCCGTGCAATGTCACATCTGTTTCAGAATCTGGGGCACGCGGCCAAACTCGGTACATTATTATCATTTTATGCAATTTTATTACTAGCATTACAAATAGTAATAGTCAATTAAACATTATACGTTCTGGTTACGAATGCGACGTCATCTTTTAGCAAGAAGCGACACAAAAACTTGCCCAAATTCTTTATCCGAAAAGCATTTTGCTCTCTACCTCGTTCATAATAACTTGACATGTAGGGTTATCAAAAATATCAAGACTCGTATCGCCAAAAGGCCAAAAATGGAGTGCAAATGAAACAATTTCGTTGGTAATTATTGATCAATAATTTGCGAGAAAAAACAATAATAAATCTTCACGATATGACACGTAACGTGGTTCTTTCTGAATGTTTCTATAGTTATACTAGCTGTACCCGGAAGACGTTGTCCTGCCTTTAAAAATAGAAATCTAGAACCCGATTCCAGCGTCATCTACCGGGATCAAATGTTAATCTAAACTATTCTCAAATCCACTTGAACAAACAAAAAATTTCATCAAAATCAGGCCCAGCGTTTAGGAGGAGTATCGCGGCGCCACCTACTGGGTCCAATCGCTTATTTAAACCATTCCAGGACAAACTTCAACACATACAACAACAAAAAGAACACCTAAATTTTGGTACCCGATTGCAGCGCCATCTACCTAATTCAAATTAAAATCTAAATCATCCCAGTAGAAAATTGTAAAAATACTAATATCGCTATTAAAAAATAGGGGTTGATCGTAGAGGGTTGAAAATTTAGGTTTGTATGTATTTTTTAATTCTGTATCATAATAAAATAAAAATGATCAAAAAATTAAAAAAAAATATTTAGGGTTGGACTACCCTTAACATTTAGGGGGATGAAAATTAGATGTTGGCCGATTATCAGACCTACCCAATATGCAAATATGCATACAAAATTTCATGAGAATCGGTCAAGCCGTTTCGGAGGAGTTTGGTAACTAACGCTGTGACACGAGAATTTTATATATAAGATTAAGTTAATAAAAGAATTCACTATATTATCTCCAAATCATTGGAATGAAACCATTTTACTCCTTCATTTCATATCTAAATAGGATAAAAATATCTACATTTTTATGATAAAACAACGTTTTAACGGATGTAAGCGCCGTTTTACCGTTAACGTATTTTTATTATGTATTATACTAGTCGTGAGAATTTAAGAAAATGTTATCTACGATTTTATAAAACAGAGAAGTAATTTGTTTTTTTAATACCTTTTTATTTTATTCCTAATTTAAAAAAAAACGTGCATTTGAAAAACGACTGTGTCTATGGAATAAACTAAAAAATGCGTTGACGTTGCTACAAGCCTTAAACCCTAAAACTATTTTTTAAAGCACCTAGGATCGCAACAATTAAATACTACAGAAAAAGCCCCCAAAAAGACTATAATTTAAGTTTTGTCATATTTTTTACTTATGACCTTATTTATGAGCTTTTGCCGATATTATTATTAATATGTATTATCTAAAACATCTTAAAGTCGGTGCTTACTAATTTTCAAAATATAGTAATTTTTATGTTATATTTGCACCGACTTCAAGATGTTTTAGATAATATATATTAATAATAATAGGTTTAGAAATAAGTTATTTTATACTTTTGAGTTTTTGAAGTCAGTAATTTAAACGAAGTTGTTTTTATTTTATTTGTTACTTTTTAGTGTCTAGCTATGTATGGGTAGACCTACGAAAGGTGCCGCGCTCCTTAAAAAATATAGGTTCCAAGAAACGGGAACAAAAAATGTTCGTAAAATGAAAACTACAGGGCCAAATTATGTCAAATTTTTAGGGGACCAAATGGTAGCTATTCCGCGTCGAACAAAAAAAAAGAATCACGTAAATCGGATCTTAAATCTCGGAGTAATCGGTGAACATACATAAAAAAAGATCCCGACGAATTGAGAACTCCTCCTTTCTTGAAGTCGGTTAAAAAGTAGCATATGTGCTAATCCATCCAGTTCCGTTCAGCCGTTCTGGTGTGATTGTCAAACAAACATCCATCCATAATATTAGAATATATAATTATGTATATATTGGTATGAATAAAGTCAATACCTTCAATCCCAAAATATAGGATATTTAATAAGGCTTCGAAGACAAGTTTTAAAGAGCTTACTTGCATTGTTAATACATGGTGTTCAATCACCAATAAGCCCTTCACTATATGACCTCACTTTAACCATATTTCTGTCTTCTTCGGGCACATGCAAATTCACAATATCCGTCTTCTTTTCCCGTAGCGCAGTACAAAAAATTCTGTCCTTTTCCGGCACACCTTAATAAGCGATATCCGTCTTCTTTTCGCTTATTGTAACTATACAACGTTTTTTGAGACCTTGATGGCTAATAGATTCGCCTTAGCTGCTAGACGGAAGTGATTTAATTTTCCAAAAAAAACCTTTGTTACTTCCTTTTGGTCATGGACGGCAATGTCTAGCTAATTTATATTTAGCTAAGCTGCAATAATTGTTTCGGAACAGTGACAAGTATTTTTATTAATACAAAGTTTAATTACTAAAAAACAGAAATTTAAATAACTTTTACAATAATATTTTCGTGACTTGTATACATAATAAAACTACGTTTTAACGGTTTTAAGCGCAGTAATTTATTAGATTTTTGTTATTCCGACGTTTCGGCCACTTCTCAGTGGCCGTGATCAGAAAGTGAAGACAAAAGTGAAAGTGAAGATATCAAGTGTCAACGAGTATTGTTCAAGTTTTATTCAGCCTACCGCCAACTTGATCATTTTAATAATTAAGTTTTAATTTTGTTTATAGTTATGATCTACCTCTTATCTATTTAATGTCGGAATAAGAAAATCAAATAAATTACCGCACTTTAAACCGTTAAAATGTTTAGAAGTTAATAATAGTTTTATTATTAACTTCTAAAATTTCACACGTGGCTGAGCTTGTTTTTTATACTACGGATCTGTCTCCTTTGATAAATATTCCTCCTTATTGTATTAAAGTACGCACGCACGCGCACACACACACACACACACACACACACACACACACACACAGAGACACAGACACACACACACACATACACACACACACACACACACACACACACACACACACACACAGAGATACACACACAGACACGCATGTACGCATGTCTGCTATCTGCGCAACATATATCTAACGACGTATAAATTCAAGTAATACTAGAAATACAACTTAAATATAATAATTCTTCTAATAATGTAAAATATATGAAACTTTTTTTTTAATTAAATTCAAATAAATAAAAACAAATGAAATCAAGTTATAGATTACTAGCTGTGCCCGCGGTTTCACCCGCGTGGTGTTGGAAAATCGTTATATTTTGGATAATACACACTATATCTTTATAAATTATAGCCTTTGTGTTATTCTGATGTGTAAGCTATATCATTGTAAAGTTTCATCAAAATCCATGCAGTAGTTTTTGTGTTAAAGAGTAATAAACATACATCCTTCTTACAAAATTTCGCATTTATAATTTTTATACGATGTAGTATAGATCACTGAGTGGGGGAGGCGTACCCAGGTGATTAACTATATGGCCACGTTGTACTGGTTGGCAATGTTAATTGGCTCGCTAAATGAGAAATTTTTTGTTCACAGATCACAGAAAAATGTTGCCAAGAAAAAGAAACATAAGTATCCTGCTGACACTAGTTCTATTCATAAAACCATCCGATCAGTACGGTTCGGGTGCACCGCCTAAAGTGAGTACTATTTTATATCTCCTTCGTATAAAATTCAGTTTCAGTATGAAATCCATCCAGAAACAGCTAAGTCTATATAGCACGTCATCGCAACAAGAATGACTTGTTTAATGTCCTACTTTCATAGTTAACTTCACTCTTACTACATGACATACATACATACATACATTACTTCACGCCAGGTCCCTTGCGGGGTAGGCACGAACAACAGAGCGCCATTTAGGCTTATTCTTACACACCTCACTTGCTTCTTTGACATTCATAGTTCTTGTCATGCACGCTCGTCTGTTCTTAAGGCTCCTGACATCACCTTCTGCTAGTACATGATCAATTTGATCATGGAAGGTGTGTCGTGGCCTTCCGCGACTTCTGCATCCATCCACTTTTGCATTGTATATCTGTTTAGTCATTCTTTCATCATACATTCTTTCCACATGCCCGAACCACCGGAGCATTCCTTTCCTTACCTTCACCCCGACACTCTCTTTCAGACCAACTCTCTTTCTTACTTCGGTATTACGAACGCGGTCCGCGAGCGTCACTCCGCAGATTTTGCGCAGTGCTCGCATCTCGACCGCGTTTACTCTACTTTCGTGCTCTCTATTCCATACCCAACTCTCGCTTCCATACGTGAGCGTAGGTACCAGCACCGCGTTGTGTATGGCAAGCTGGGCCTTCTGGCTGAGGTTCTTAGCGCCTAGAAGTTTACCTAACGCTCCATTCACACTATTCCCCAAATTCACTCTTCTTTCTATATCAGCGGTGTACCTTCCATCCCTGCTAAAAGCACATCCGAGATATACAAACTCATTCACTTGTTCCAGCATAACATCATCGACCATTATCCTTGCATTCGTTCTGGTTGTTTCTCTTTCAAACACCATCACCTTTGTTTTCTTCGCATTCAAACGTAAGCCTCTCGCCTGACAATCATCTTTCATCATTGTGACTAGTGTTTGCAGTTCTGATGGCGATTCGGCTAAAAGCACGGCATCATCCGCATAAAGCAAGGTGCTAACAACTAGATCACCCATCCGCACCCCAACATCCATCAATCTTAATCTCTGGAGACAATTGTCCAGATATAGGATGAACAGCAAAGCCGACAGCACGCAGCCCTGCCGGACGCCAATATTGACGTCAAACCAGGGCGACAAGCTGCCGTTCACCCGCACGCATGCCATACAGTCCTCGTAAGTGGACTGTACAGCACGCAGCAAGTGGCCATCAATCCCATATCCGGGCAATATGTCCCAGAGGTCCTTCCGTACAACCCTGTCAAATTCTTTCTCTAGATCCACAAAACCGCAGAAAACCTTCCGGCCCATAGCCAGCTGCTTCTCCACGATATTGCGGAGCGAGAAAACTTGATCCATACATCCCCTTCCATTTCTGAAGCCCCCTTGTGCATCCCACAGTAATCCATCGGATACCACTCTCATTCTCCTTTCAACAATTTTCGCATACACTTTAGATGCTGTGCTGATCAAACTGATGGCCCTGTAGCTGGCGCACTCCATACGTGACCCCTTGCCTTTATACAAGGGCACGATGACAGCGCGCCTCCAGTCGTTGGGAACCTTTCCCGTCCTCCAGCACAAGTTGCATAAGGACAGGAAAGCGTCCCGGACGCAGGTGCCACCATATTTGATCATCTCAGCAGACACATGACTATACTACATGACATTACATGTATTTGCAACTAAACATTAAGACTGACATTTTTAAACATGATAACACCACATGAAGATGGTAGGCGTCATAACAGAATGAGTCTAACTCCCTGGCGACGTCGCAAACCTTTGGGATGCGACCCAAGTGGACACGTTGGCCGCATCCCATTTACCCGTTGAATCACTCAAGCAGCGTAAATATGCAATCCTCGGTGAGAGTTGTGCTGTTGAAACGCTTGGACCGTGGGGTCCTGAGGCCATGAGACTCTACAAAGATCTTTCAAAACGACTTATTGACTCTTCGGGAGATCAGAGGGCTGGTTCCTAACTTGGACAACGAATCAGTATGGAGATCCAGCGGGGTAACGTAGTCTTCTAGGAACCGTACCCATTGACTTCGATTACCCAGGCTCAGTATTCTACTTATTGTTTTAAGGGATTATAGATAGTAATAATATAAACTCATCCGTGTAGAAACGGTGAAAAAATACAATATTCTGCGGCCGGGCGGCCTGCCGTAACAGGCGACAAAACAACTCACAGCCAGGGTATTTGCCCGACTGGATGGCTACCAACCCTGGTCTAGAGTATGCCGCCATAACAACATTGAGTTGTGTTCCGGCATTAGTGACCAGGTTCCAGTCTTTGTTAAGAGAGCAGCAGCGCATTTGTAGCACCTTTGGTATTGCAAATGTCCATAGACGAAGGTAACCGCTTTCCATTAAGTGGGCCATCTGCATGTCTGCTGAACTCATGCAATACAAAAAGCTGAGCTTCCTTCATTATACTTGTTTGTAAATTAATTAGCATTGTGACTGGGATAATAAAACTACGTTTTAACGGTTTTAATTTATTTATTAGATTTTGGTTTATCCGACGTTTCGGCCGCTTTTCAGTGGCCGTGGTCACGGAAGACAAAGATGACATTTGTCTAACGTGTATTGTCAAAGTTTTTATTCAATTGAAATCAAAAAACACCCAAATTTCAATAGAGAAGATGGTTGGCTGGTACCACCTGTTTGGGATCCGATCATCAAAACTATTAAGACCCAAACCCAGCAAAAACCAACTGCCAGACCTCAAGACACTGTGAGCTCTTTCTGCGTGCAACGAAACACAAACCAACTTGACTGATTGATGTAATTTCTTTTATTTTTCCTTCCACCCATTTTAATATTATATCAAAAATTTTAGAACTAGGCATGTTTGCTGGAGAGTTTCTTGTGCCGCTTCTTCTCTTCAAGCCACAACATGTTGTGAAGCGGTGGTAAATTAGATTAGGCTCCCATAGAGTAAATAATATCCATAAACAAAATTAAAACTAAATAATTAAAATGAACAAGTTGGCGGTAGGCTGAATAAAAACTTTGACAATACACGTTAGACAAATGTCATCTTTGTCTTCCTGACCACGGCCACTGAAAAGCGGCCGAAACGTCGGATAAACCAAAATCAAATAAATTACCGCGCTTAAAACCGTTAAAACGTAGTTTTATTATGTGTACAAGTCGCGAAAACTTAAGAAAATATTATTGTAACTGGGACTTCTAACTGCCTGTCCTCTACTGTATGTAGACAATCTACATTAACGCAAGCGAAGCCTCGATCAAAAGCTAGTAATTAGATATAAAAACCCGGTAGTAGAGAGTATGTACCTGTAAATCACTTGCGATTTTACAATAAATCTTTTACAGTTCATGCAGTGTGCCTGTGGAATGCGCTACCTGTAAAAATCAGGCATGCCCAGTCTCTTCAGGCGTTCAACGGACTCGTGAAGGATCATTACCTCGGGCTTTAATTATATAGTCTATAATAACATCTTCATTCCCCCCATATTTACTTACATAGCTCTATACATTATTTCTATGTTTATTATTTATTTATGTCTATTAATTTATGTATATTTTTGTCTTATTTCCATGTCTATTTATACTTACCATCTCAAAATCTTATATGTTTATACTTTTTCATTCTATTTATATTGCAAAACCCACATGTTACACAATTTTCTCTAATCCATCCAAAGGTTGTCTGGAAGAAATTGCTTTTATTGATAAGACCGCCTATTGTCTTCTGTAGTTAAACTTCTTAAATTGTATCTGAATGTTATGCAATAACGTATATTCTATTCTATTCTAGTATGTGTCTTCTGTCCTGATGGTACAATGTTGTTATATTCCAGGCATGCGTCGACCAGCTTCCGAGACACGAGTCAATACAACCTCAAACATCAGTGCCCCCATACATAATCATGACTGCTGCATCACAAGTGCGGCAAGGCGATAAGTTGAACGTAACTATTGGAAGTCCAGTTGGAGCATCCGTGCCGATTGGGGGCTTTATACTGCAAGCTAGGCAAATACAGGTATAATACTAGCAGTCTCGACAGACATTGTCCTGTTCTGACAAAATTAAAATTTGGAACCCGATTACAACACCAAGTATTTTGTTTACATTGAGGAGTTACATTATTGAAGTTTTAGTAGTGATCTCTAATTTTTATATAGCCTATATTATAGAGTCTTTATATAGTTTTTATATAGTCTTCGGCATATTGAGATACATATGGCTTATAGTCCCTCACGACATGCAGCCAGCATTTCTAGTTTTCTTAAACTTCACTTATATACATTAATTTATATTATATATATTTATTTATTTATATACATTATACTTATATACATTATTAAAAACTTAAAAAGCAAATACAGCTACGGTGTAGATGAATTACCCCCTACCCTAATTAAACAATGTGCAATTGAACTAACCCTGCCCTACTACTTGTTGATTAATCAATCGTTTAACGAAGGACAATTTCCCGACCTTTTAAAAACGGCCCTTGTCAAGCCTATACATAAAAAATCGTCCAAATCTGAACCTAACAATTATAGGCCTATAGCACTTCTACCCACCTCTTCAAAAATATTTGAAAAAGCAATGCAGAGTCGCCTCGAATCTTTTTGCGAAAAATTTGACATTTTTGACGATTCCCAAAACGGATTTCGAAAAACTCGATCTACAATCTTGGCTGTATATAAAATAATTCACGAAATTTTGGAAAAACTAAACAATAAAAAATATGCTATAGGAATTTTATTAGATATGACGAAGGCCTATGATAAAGTTCAATACGACATACTTTTAGATAAATTATATAATATTGGAATACGTGGTATAGCATATAAATGGTTCTGCTCATACTTAAGAAATCGCAAACAATATGTCGAAATTGAGAACTTTGACACTAAAACTGGTATGATAAATGTAGTTAGATCTAACCCCACGCAAATAAATCATTCAATTCCTCAAGGAAGCGTCATCGGATGCATCCTTTTTCTAATCTACATAAATGACCTCCCTAAAATAATTAACGAATCCTGTGTTCTGTTCGCCGACGATATTTCTATTTTGACATCTTGTAAGAATGACATAAATGTAAATGAAAATTTGACTGACATTTTTAATAATATAATTGAATGGATGACGGACCACAACCTTGACTTAAATTTATCAAAGACTGCAATAATACAATTTCGACCCCACCAAAAAGCCCCTTTGGACATAAATTTTTCATATAATGGTAGCAAATTGGATAATATTGACGTGACAACCTTATTAGGCATAGATATCGATACGCATGTAAATTGGAAAAGCCACGTAAAAAAAGTAAAAACTAAATTATCTAGTTTCACATATGCACTTAGAGAACTACGACGAGCAACCAATCTAGACACGGCCTTAACAGCATATTACGCATACGCGTTCTCGTGGCTCAGCTACGGCATCATACTTTGGGGAAACAGCGTAGATGTTGGAGATCTGTTTATCGCTCAAAAAAAATGTATCCGCATACTTGAAAATATAAAACTTCCTGACATAACGATACCACATTTTCATAGGCCATACTTTATCAAACATAAAATACTAACAATAACGTCTATATACATACTAGAACAGTGTAAATTCATTAGAAAATATCACCAATATTTTATCAAATTAAATGACATGCGCGACTATGCAATTAGACCTACCTATAAAAATAATTTAATTCTACCAAACTCCAAACTTAATATGCACAGCTGCGGCCCGAACGCAATGGCCATTAAAATATATAATAAATTGCCTGCTAAATTAAAAAACACTAAAGACGACATCTTTTTAAAAGAACTTAAAAATATATTAATAATAAAATGCTACTACAATATAAACGATTTTTTTAAAGATGATATAAAATAGATATAATGACATTTTTCAGTACGTGAAATAGATCGATCCGCTCCGCATAGTATCTATTGCTATACCCTGCTAGGGTTATTGTGAACATGTAAAACTGTTTATAATTGTGCAATAAATGATTGAGTATTGAGTATACATTTACTACAACTCTCTCTTGCAGTTTGTATGCAATGTGCCGAACAAGCAAGGTAATTAGGGATAATATAACATATGAATGGATCAGCATGGGCGTAACTAAGTTCTAAGTAAGTCTCACGCTCATCCTGCCATAAGCGAGGGCCACATGGGAGGAGGGTGGTTATAGTGGAGCATTGAGTAGTCGAGTCGCTACACAAGCCGGTGATTTGACTCTGGTGCCCATTCGTGGTATCACTTCTCGTCGCTTTGGTCTAATCCCTAGTAAAGGACCCGGTAATGCGAAATGCATTTCCCCCGCCTCAAAAAAAAAAGCATACGAAGGGTGAAAGAATTTTTGAAATCGGTCTAATACTTTTTGAGTTAGGGTTACTTAGTTAGGCAGTCCTAAGAGGTGAATAGGGCGATGAAAGTTTATGTAAATCCGTCATTTTTAAAGTAGGAAATCTGCTTCTGATTAAAAATAAATACACGTAATTCGTGTCGTTATTTTTGGAAACTCAACCCCTGGGGTAGTTAAAAAAGTGTCTAAAGTTTGCTCAATATTATTTTTTAATTTAAACGAGCGAAGCCGCAGGAAACAACTAGTTTATGATATAATAGACGACATATGACAGAATATAAAAGTATGAAAGGAAAAACATATTATGCCGAGTCTATATTGTGGTGAGAAGGTGGAAGAAAAAAGAAGAGAGACACTTAATCTTTATGATTTTCAGAGTCCAGACACGATAGTTGGTAAATTCGTATCAGTCCCCGATCCGATGAAAGAGCGCATAATCACGTGCAATGCCGATAACGACACCGTTACACACTCGTCGCCTGCGGACAAACCTGCTATGACATTCCAGTGGGAAGCTCCCACAGACTTCTTGGGTGGAGTGGAATTCAGGTCAGTCTTTTTTTTTATGGCATGAGTTCAGCAGACAGGCAGACGGCCCACTTGGTGGAAAGCGGTTACCATATACGGTTGCAACACCAAAGGTGCTACAAATGTGCTGCTGCTCTCTTAAGGGAGACTGGAACCTGGTCACTAATACTAGAACACAACTCAAGGTTGTTAAGGCGGCATACTCTACACCAGGGATGGTAGCTATCCAGTCGGGCAAATACCCTAACACCTGGCTGTGGGTTGTTTAGTCGCCTCTTACGACTGTCCGCCCGGCCTCAAGAAATTGTATTCTTTCTCCGTTCCTGCACGGATGATATATAATATTGTTACGAGTTACGGGAATCGAATTAAAATGCCGTTGGAATTACTATAGAATTTATTAGAACTATACAAACACATATAACACAGGTAGAAATATAACTGGACGCAACCAGTACAAACGTGATGCATGATTCAATAACACGCGCAAAGTCCGTCACTATATAATTTATCGAATGTACAAACGTCTTGTTTCGCTTGTGCCTTTCGCTAGACTGCCGCATCTTTCAGTTGGGGCATTGTTTTATACTGCACCAATACAATATGACTCGACAAGGTTAAAATACTCGACCGCATAACAATTATTTCCAAGAATCACACCTGGCTAATGCCTACCATAAAGGATTACAATACACAATAGGTTGTTTTTTAATTACAAATTTTAAGCACAAAGTAAACAAAAGTAGTCCAAATGCCGAAAAGGCAATAATCTGTAGGTGTGCATTCACTTTTGTGGGCGTGTAACAATATAATAAATCTATATGTAAATTATGCAGGGGCATTGTACAAACAAGAGCTATTTTTACAATGAATTTATAAGTGATTTCATAAAACTGCTTGAATGAAGAAGATTTATTCGTCTAGGAACGGAGAAAGAATACAATTTCCTGCGGCCGGGCGGCCTGTCTTAAGACGCGACTAACCAACTCACAGCCAGGTGGTAGAGTATTTACCCGTATGGATGGCTACTACCTAACCTCGAGTTGTGTTTTTTTTATTGCAGAAGTTCAGCAGACAGGCAGACGGCCCACCTGATGGAAAGCGGTTACCATCGCCTATGGACATTTTCAGCAGCAGTGCTACAAATACACCGCTGCTCTCTTAAGGGAGACTGGTACCTGGTCACTAATGCCGGAACACAACTCAATGTTGTTATGGCGGCATACTCTAGACCAGAGGTGGTAGCCATCCAGACAGACAAACATCCTACTACCACTTAACTCTAGGTGTTTTGTCGCCTCTTACGACAGGCCTCCTGGTCGCAGGAAAGTGTACTCTTTCTCCGTTCCTGTACGGGTAGTTCACCTCCAGTCAGAGCTATAGATGGTATTGCCACGCCACGATTAGGGATACCCACCAAAGGGCCTGGGTATCCCATCTTTCGCCTTTAATGCCAGGACCACGGGTAAATGACCTACCCTCTCCACTGATTCTGGAAATACTCGACGCAACGACGGCATCCTTCATTACGTGGAAAAAATATGTGTTTTTCAAACTGTTTACTGATACACCCACTAACTGATATATGTTAATTTAATGACAATATATTTTCTTTCAGAGCAACAGTAGCACAAAGCTATGCAACCTTCTGGAAGAACGTTGAATCGGCTTTAGTGGAGGTGGTCACGCCTGATACTGTGTTCACCACCACAGCCCCAATCACCACAACGCAGCGCTCCACTCAAGCACCACCAATTATTATGGAAAATAAGGTAAATAAAACCATGGTATTTTCTTAATAAAACTACGTTTTAACGGTTTTAAGCGCGGTAATTTATGTGATTTTTATTATTTTCATCACGGAAGACAACGATGTCCAGTGTCAATGAGTATTGTTAAAGTTTTATTTACCCTACCGCCAACTTGTTAATTTTAATTATTTAGTTTTAATATTGTTTATTGATATTATTTACTGTATGGTTGCCTTATCTTATTTACCACCGCATCGCAACATGTTGTGGCTCGAAGAGAAGAAGCGGCGCAAGAAACTCTTCAGCAAACATGCCTAGTTCTAATAATTTCATATAATATTAAAATGGGTGGAAAGAAAATTAAAAGAAATTATTAATCAAGTTAGCTTGTGTTCCGGTTACCGCGCTTAAAACCGTTAAAACGTAGTTTTGTTATGTATAAAAGTCGCGAAAACTTAAGAAAATATTAAGGTATTTTTATTCATAAAATATTTTGCATCTTATTTAAATTACGCTTTGAAAAATTCTTGTATTTTGGGAGTGTCTATGTGTCACTACATGTCACTGACAGTAAAATGCAATTGAGACAAAATTTATCACCTATAAAACGGCACCACCTCCTAGATTTTGAACCAGCATATAACAACTCAAAGAATATGTTAATTATTGTTGCCTATGTTATTTTGATGTATATATTACTTATTTATCCATGATATTACTATAAAATTTCATCAAAATCAGTTTAATACTGTTTGAATCATAGAAAAACACACGTCCATCCGTTCGCACAATTTTTCTCGTTTATGTCTTATCTGACTGACCTGTCAACACAAAGCCCAAACTACTGGGGTTAAGATCATATAAATTTATATGTCTTAAGGAGGTCAAAGGGAAAGACAGTTTGTATAAAAACCATCATTTATAAAGTAAGAAAGACAAAATTGTATATACCTGTTTCTGATTAGAAATAAATGTACACGTGTATCGGTGGTTTTCGAAATTCAATGCAGGGGGTGAAATTGGGGCTACCTTGTTACTTTTTTGACTACTCAGACTGAGACTGTTTTAAATCTACGCGAGCAAAGCCGCTGGCAATACCTAGTGATACACGTTAATGGGATACAATTCACAAAACCAGTGTTATTATTCCAGCCGAAGCAGGAAGCGACTCCCAAAGATGTGATATACAACGGTTGTGCCGACACGAAACTATGTTTCGGTGTTCCACAGAATTGTATCGAAAAGGGTGATTGTATTGCAATAGTGGCAGTTTTTGTCGCCGGCGACATATACACATTCGAAGTACAAGGCACTGGTAATCCCAGATATGTCGCGGCTGCCCTCAGTTCCGATACAAAAATGGGTGACGATAGTGCCATGGAATGCGTCAGAAATGACAATGGACGTATAAATTTGTATACTTCATGGACTTATCCAAAAGCTGAACCATATGTGAGGAGATCTGACTCTCCCCAAGAGATTGTGCAGTTGATCGAGTCGTCGAATATAGATGGCAAACTCTATTGCAAATTCACAAGAGACGCGGTGTCAACTGTACAAGGAGTCACATACGATTTGCCGAATAACATGTTTAACTTGATGGTTGTTTCTGGAGACAGCATGAAAGGTATGTTCCGTTCTATTTTATTTAGCTTTAAAATTTACAGATATCTTTTTAGTTTTTAGAGAGTTCTGATCGCCCACTTCTCTCTTCCCCTATTTCATCCCCTTTATCTCAGCTCTCCTGTTTGATCCATCTATCCAGAGGTGACTCTCGCCCATGTACCGCTCGTGTGCAATCACTATAGTTATATTTTCACAAGTGAAAGGAAATTCTGGTATAAATAGTTCAATTTTAAATGATGTCACAGGTTAAGAACAAGAACCCTCACAGAAACTGTGCTAAAATAGTAACAGACAGTACACTGTTTTATTAACACTTATGACACAATTTTGTGTGTAAAATAGAGACAGATATATAATATTTCACTTTTTGAAGTGAAACTTCTATATAGACGGGGTCGTACTATTTTTCGCTCACGTTAAAGCGTCACTGCCCCGTGTTCTCATTCTTACATTTTTAAATTCGTGATATCTTTCGAATGGAATGTCTGAATTGAATAATTAAAAAACTTATATAAAGGCATTGAAGCAGTCTTGAATATGAAGTAATTTATTTTGATAACGAATAATACCAAGATACAAATAAAGAGCATTTTGTAGCGGCGGCATATTATTAAAATTTTAAAATAACAGAACACTTATTGTGGCCTAACTATAATAGTTAGTCATATGCTATCGCGACACTTTTTGTAAATAACGATGTGTTCTGCAAAGTCGTAGTACATTATTTTATTCTATCATGAATAGTTTTCGCCACGCACGCGATTTTAGACATTTTTTGTAATTGTTCCGGCATTAGTGACCAGGTTCCAGTCTCCCTTAAGAGAGCAGCAGTGGGCTCACCGAGTGGGCCATCTGCCTGTCTGCTGAACTCCTACTATAAAAAAAATATAAAAAAATATAAACCATATTGTGTTTTTAGATGCAGATCGTGTTGGTTTCCACTCGTTGGCGTATGAGGCCACAGCGACGCCCCTATCGCTGGCGACAGTGGGCGCCGCGGCTGGCGCCTCCAAAGTACTGATCAAGTTGCATGGGTGTTTCATGTTGACTGCTTGGATTGGGGCTGCTTCCTTGGGAATATTGCTAGCAAGGTGAGAATTTCTATTTATCTATTGCTATAAGTAATAAAGTATTATTCAATAATATTGTTACAAGTAAGGAGGATATAGCTAATGCAGTGATAACTTTCATTCAGTACATCTTATACTAATATATTGTAACAACTAAGGTTTCGAGAAAGACAAATTCCACGTACAGATCTGTAAAAGCACATTTTATCACCTGTCGGGATTTGAACTAATCGTAATAATTTTATGATTTGACAGATAGAGGTCATTGACATTTCTATTCTTATTTGGATCGCATAGTATAATCTAATTCTAGTAATGTCGACGTTGCCGGGCGGGCACATTTTCATCTGTGAAGTACAAAACGATGGCCCGATTGACAGAGGAGTTCAGTTGAGCTACAACTACAATCTAGGCGTGACGTGTGTACATTCGGGAATCTAATAGTGACGGACTTTGCGCGTTTTATTGAATACGACGTTCTGCACTACGTTTGGACTTGTTGCGTTCGTTTATTTGTATCTGTGTTATACGTGTTTGTATAGTTCTAATAAACTCTATAATAATTCTAACAGCATTTCAATTCAGTCCCGCACACTCGGAACAATATAAATCTTTACTTTGGATAGACGGGCAAGGTTTGTGATACATTTGAGTGATGGCCACGGGTCGAGTTGGACCGTTGAGAATTTTAAAGAAAGTGTTGAAGTTAGAAGTATGATCGGTGCCCTGAATCCGCTGCTCGGTCTAAAGCTAAACTGTGTCGAAAAATTGTTTAAAACTAAATCAAAAGTGTATAAACCGTGGCCATTCTTTTTTGCTCGCATTTTACCCTGATGGCGCCCACTAAACCTGCAACCAATAAAGAAGACGTCACGAGAACGATGCCTTCTCCGAGATATATACAGTGGTGGTCATCTAATTAGAAACACTACCAACGGTCCTTGACATTATGTAAGATACTTCATCGCAATCGTTTTTATTTTCAAATTAAACAATAAATACGACAACAATATGTTCAACGGTTTATCATTTATTAGAAAAACATTATAAATCCCATTACACATGTGCAGTTTTGATATTACATTACGGAAAAACATTTAAATCAGTTTTAAGGTATGAACAATAATGTCAACTAATTAGAAACAACAACAAAAAAGTATAAAAAGCAATATTGTTTTAAGTATTAGTAATTAGTATTGTTATTTACGAAATAGCTACTATCCACAGCCTACCAATAGTTGTAATTAATATTTAGTGGCGTATCCCTTATTTTGAATAACAGCACTGCAACGACGTGGCATTGATTCAATCAATTTCATACATTTTTCTAGGGGTATTGAATTCCATGCATCAACAAATGCTTCATATAGTTCGTTATGACTGGTGTTACGTTTGTTTGTGACTTTCTTTTTAACAATACACCAGAGATTTTCTATCGGGTTTAAATCCAGACTATTTGCTGGACAGTCTAAAACGGATATACGCTGTTCGCTAAGGAAATATTTGACGCTATTGGCCGTGTGTTTAGGATCATTGTCATGCTGAAAGATCCAGGTTACAGGCAAATGACCGTCCGAGTAGGGAATCATTGTGTGCTCTAAGATATTTTTGTATTGCCATTGATCCATTGTACCTTCAATCTTCCGAACGGGTCCAACTCCACATCCGGAAAAACACCCCCAAACTTTAATGTTACCGCCACCGTGGTGGACTATACTCCTTGTGTATTTATAATTAAAAGCACTGTTTACAGGATGTCTAACATAGCGCTTTCCATCGGAATTTACCATATTTATTTTTGTTTTATCTGAAAATAACACTTTTTCCATTCTTGTACCGTCCAATTAACATATTTTTTAGCGAATAATAATCGCTTCTGTCGGTGTTGCTTGGTAAGAAGCGGTACCTTTCGAGAGATTCTTCCAAACAATTTAGCTTCCACTAATCTTCGGCGTATCAGTCTTGACGAGATGTTTCTCGGGTCATCAGACGAAAAAACTTCATTTTTAATCTGGTTGGAGCCTTTACTTGGGTTTTATTTAGCAACACGAACGATTAGCGTATCTTCTCTGGGAGAACTTTTTCTTGACAGAGCTTTTCTAAGAACATTTTCAACAGTTCCATGTGTTTTATAATGATCAATTGCATTAAAAACTTTCTTAACAGAACAATTTAAATGCTCAGCTATTCTTCTGTACGCCCACTTATGATCCATATGTAAATTAACAATGATTTGCCTAGTTGACGCGTCACAACTTTTATTTTTGCCCATTTTGAACAAAATAAAATTCAGATTAATTTTTTATTGCCGCCAAAATAATAGAAAAGCCAAGAAAGAAATGTTATTCTCCAATTTAAAAAAAAAACGAGCTATGGATGCTTTTTTTAAATGTTTCTAATTAGGCGTCCAAGCGGCCAGTAACAGAAAATAAACTCTTACATGTGTAAAACTCATTTTGTAATTAAAAGTAAGATATGTTTTATATTTTATGCATTTAATGAGTTTTTTATTTGAGTGGCTATATTATTGCATGATTATTAATGATTGAATGTGTATATTTTTACGAACATTTGTACGTTGAAGTTAACTTCCTTTATTAATAAGAAGTGTTAATGTCTAATTAGATGACCACCACTGTATATGATCACGCTTTGCGTGCGCATAACCAATAAGCGCGGAGCACCAAAAAAGAATGTTTCCAAATCGGCGGTTTTTGAAAACAGATTCCACGCGTTTGACGTCGCGGAGACAGCTAGTATATAAAGATAAAATAATAATAGCCCATAAATGTCCCACTGCTGGGCTTAGGCTTCCCACTATAGGTGAACGGACAGTATAGGCGGCTTGGCCGCTTCTTCTCTTCAAGCCGTAACATGTTGCGAAGCAGTGATAAATTAGATTAGGCTCCCATAGAGTAAATAATAACCATAAACAAATTAAAACTAAATCATTAAAATGAACAAGTTGGCGGTAGGCTAAATAAGTCTTTAACAATAGGTACTCGTTGACATCTTTGTCTTCCGTGATCACGGCCACTGAAAAGCGGCCGAAATTACCGCGCTTAAAACCGTTAAAACGTAGTTTTATTACGATAAAATAAAATTTAGTTTAGTTACTTTAAGTATATAATTTTAAATATTGTTTAACAATATTATTGACTACTAACGTTTTCTTACAGATACTTCAAGCAGACGTGGGTTGGAAAACAATTAGGAGGGAAAGATACTTGGTTCGCAGTAAGTTTTCTCTTGTATTGTTAACTAGTTTTAACTGTAATTTACATGTTAGACAATTAAATAAATAACTAGTATTATGTAATGAAACACGTAGAACTTTTAAGAACTGCTTTATTTAGATGCATAACGAAGACTACCGATTATATATCTAGTATTATCTATGTATAGTATTATCTATGACTACCGAGCTTAATTACAAATGTTTATAAGTTCGTACAATAATTAGCTACCCTAAAGCGCTACTGTAATATATGCACCCGACCAAAGTCGCAATGAGAATGATATTTTGTCGCTACACTCGCCCGCTTTTATATCCGATTAATAATCACAACTACCTGCAATTATTACAATAGTAGGCGGTATAACTTATAAAAATGATATTAACACTAGCTTTTACTCGCGACTACGTTCCTTTTTTAGGTGTCCATGTCCATTTCAGCAAATAATAGAATCCTTAGTTATCTGACTTTTTTTAACGAATCTACGGACTTGAGTTCCCTACCCTTTTTACAACTTAATTACTATGAAAGTTTTTAGAGTTCATACACGCTTATTGTTTATTTTTGTTACTGTGTGTGACATTAATTTTGTGATTTTTATGTTGTGATGTACCTTAAGAATAACTTATATTTTTTTTCTAATTTTAATGCTGGTGTTGTGAGGAAGTGCATGTGCAGTGTGGGCCTTATGTCTATACCTATCTCTGACATAATATTACAATTACCACATCCTGAAGGTACTTAAAGGATATAAATGAAACCTGCACATCCGAGATAAGATATCCGATGTGTCGAACGCACCAATCCGCCTTGGACAAGCGTAGCGGGTATACTATCAGATCAGTTAAAAATTGGGAAGTCTGAGCCCAGCAGTACGACATATTTCTGTTCTCTTGTTATTGTAGGATAATAACCAAATTATTACAGCTTCTTTTCTTTTGCTGATTCCAGTATCACAGGATATTTATGTGTGCAACGTGGTTACTCACGATAGTCGGTTTCATCCTCATCCTGGTGGAAGTAGGGGGATGGCAGTCGACGAGCCCCAACCCTCACGCGATTACTGGGATAATCACAGTCGTTCTTTGCTTCATACAGCCAATTGGTACACTCCTATTTTTATTACAAATTTTTTGTTTAACTTGCAATGTTTGTAAATTATTATTTTTTTATTTTTAAGTGGATTTTTTTATTATTTGATTTGTAATGTTCAATTGTGTAATATAATAAAATCAATGTTATATTATAGAATTGAATATGACCTGTGGCTGTTTTCGAATCATTCACCTTCTGTCAGAAGTGTCACACTTATTTAAAATACGGCTTGGGAGGTAGTTAGTCGACCGCGGCTTTTACACAATATGTTTAATATAATAAGTTTATGATATTAAAATCTTTACATACATACCAATAAAATTGAAGTGAGTGTTTGTAATGTCAAAATAACAGCTTTTTTATTAATTTTTTATTAAATGCATAATATGAAAGTATATACGGTACTTATGTCAAATAATCATTTTTTTAAATTGTTGTCTGTCTGTTTGTTTTGTCTAATCACTGAAACGAATTTGACGGGAATTTCACTGGCAGATAACTGATGTTATAAGGAATAATTTAGGCTATTTTTTAAATTAGGGTTCCGCGAAAAAAATCCACGCGTACGAAGTCGCGGGCACAACTAGTGATACATAAAACATGTAAAAATGTTATTAATAAAATGATCTCTGATTTTATTCTTTCATAGTAGTTTATAATTTGTACACCAACATATCATAGAAAAAAATTACACAAAAACTTACTTACTAAAAGGTAGTAAGTACGATGGCCTTATTGCTAAAAGCAATCTTTCCAGGCAACCTTTGGATGGACAAGATCTAATTGCAAAGACAGCGTTGGCGTACAGTTGAAAAAGATATTAATAAATATAGTAGATTAAATATATTAGGCTACTACAATTAATAATTAATGATGATATGGATCAATTTGGATTTGTGAGATAATTAGAAAACGTCTTATAAATATAATAATAAAATAATAATATTTTTGTTCCATAGGTGCATACTTCAGACCGCACCCGGGCACCAAGAACAGGACAATATTCAACTGGCTGCATTGGCTTGTTGGAAACTCCGCTCATATCCTTGGAAGTAAGTTTTTATTTCATAGGTTTTTGAAGCCATTTTGACAGAAACAGAATACTGGCGTTTTTGTAATGTCCATAGGTAGATTTATAGTTTTTGTATTGTCGTTTTTTTTTAGTAGTAGGGGAGCCCAAGAGGCTAAATGTGGTGTTTTTCTTTTTTGCAATTTTGTGACTCTCTTATTTCCTTATGTCACGTGCAAATTGTGTGATTATTGAAATGTAGAGTTTTCTGCATTTGATTAACTGACCTTGTCTTAATCTGACGCACTTGTTTTTTTAAACGATCGATTTTTGAAGTGAAACTTCTATATAAATGGGGGTTTTAAGATTTAACGTTACGGCCGAGTGGAATAGCGGCATAAGTTTAGATTTATATATTATATTAGATTAGATTAATATATTAGATTAGATCATAATTTGCAGTAAACCTGCGAAAAATCGAAGTGAAACTTCAACGGACAAGTGGAAAAACAAATGGCAACAAATTTTTACTTGAAGTTTTAAGGACAGGTTTAGAAATTGGACAACTACATTAACAATGTGCCTGTAAAATTTCAAGTTTAATTTTTGTTGCGATTCGTTTTGTCACTTATCCGTTGCCATTCGTTTTGCCACTTGTCCGTTGAAGTTTTACTTCTACTACATGTCCCAGCACACATTTCGATATTTTTTTACTATTCGGATCAGTTGCAAATAAACGCCTAAACGCACAACCCTATATGAAGATTTCATGTATGGTGAGCGCACATAATAGAGTGCCGGGTCACACCAACCCCCCCCCCCCTTTTTTTGTTATTCTGCCGTTTGAGTAAATCCCAAAATCCCAGGTTGGGCTCCCCTACTACATATAGAAAGTGCTGGGACAGTACGGATGAAATTTGACAGGAAAGGAACTACCTATATCTAGCCCTTAATAGTGACACGAGATTTATATATAAGCCGTGCGCACGTTTGCCAATGACTACTTACTATTATTGTATATACTTACTTAAAGTATATACAGTATTAAATTAAAACAATTTTATTGAACAACTATTTATGTAACCTTTTTTTTGTCAACCCTACTGATCATCGACGCGTGGCATCATGAGGCTATCGGCAAACCTTCTGCGCACGAGTAGTATATAATATATACTTAGATTATTCATTTTGTACCTATTTATAAGTAACAATGGGACTTTTTAATAATTCTGACTAAAGATAATAAATGCACTGACATTAAAATATTTAGCAATTAATAAACACATGCATATTTGTTTTGTAATCTATGATAAGTATATTTTATTTCTATTATTTTCAACCATTGTAAAGGTGGTCTGGAAGATATCGCCGGCCGCGATAAGACCTCCTATTGTATATGTAACTTATATATATGCAATAAAGAACATTCGTTCATTTATTTTATTTCCAGTCGTAACAATATTCTTCGCCGTAGAACTGAAGAAAGCTGAATTACCTTCATTTAGTACTTACATTTTGGCAGCATTCGTCGTGTTCCATGTGGTCATGCATTTAGTACTGTCTGTGAGTGTATTTTTTTGTAATTAATTTAACTTGAACTATTTTATTAAAAACTGAAGATTGTCTTCTACATTTTTGCGTATATATACGAGTAGATTATTAAAAATTCCGAGATTGAGGTTAAATAAACCTACACAAATAACTTTACTTAACTATGTTTATGAGAATAAATGAGAACTTAGTACAGTGCATTAAAAAGATACATGCCAGTAAATTTAAAACTAAGAAATATGTACACAAGAAGAGTAAGTTACGCATTACGTGTCTGTTTTTAATTATAGTGAAATATAAAAAAATAATCAGTTTTAATAGTTTACAGTGAATTAATGTGATTTTTCAATTTGGTTTACTGTTAATTGTTTTAAACATGTTAATTACATTAACTAAGATCTGGCTTAAAGGCCTAGTTGCCAAGCCATAAACCTAAATAAATAATTCGCAGCTGGCCGCGTGCGTGTCCGACGGCAGGATAAGCAACGGGCGCGTGAACACGTTCCCCATGAAGGACATGCTCGGCCACACGCGGCAGGCCACGCACATCGACAGGAGCTCAGACGCACCGGTAATACTTTCATTATATTATTAATATTAATTTTTATCCGTGCAGGAACGGAGAAAGAATAAAATTTCCTGCGGCCGGGCGGCCTTTCGTAAGAGGCGACAAAACAACCCACTGCCAGGTGGTAGGGCATTTGCCCGACTGGATGGCTACCAGGGTCTAGAGTATGTCGCCATAACAACCTTGATTTGTGTTCCGGCATTAGTGACCAGGTTCCAGTCTTCCTTAAGAGAGCAGCAGCGCATTTGGAGCACCTTTGGTGTTTGCAAATTTGCAAATGTCCCTAGGCGATGGTAACCGCTTTCCATCAAGTGGTCCGTCTGCCTGTCTGCTGACCTCCTTTAAATAAATACAAAATAAAATATTATCAGCCCATAAATGTCCCACTGCTGGGCTCGGGCCTCCCATTATAGGGGGGGGATGGACAGTATACCCACCACGCTTGTCCAAGGCGGCTTGGCAGATTTGACACATAGGTTATCTCGATGTGCAGGTTACACCACGATGTTTTCCTTCACCGTTGTTAGCACGTGGTAATTGTAACAATATGCACATTAGATATGAAAACTGACTAAGAGAGTCGGTTTTCTGATGTGTGCATGCGTTCCGGTCAGGATCGAACCCGTGCCCTTCGATTTAGGGACGCGTGCGCTATCAATTACGCTACCACGGCTTAATATTTACATTATATTATTAATAATAATTATTTATTTATTTCAGACACAAAATCCATAATTACAACACATTTTTATAGATTGTTATTATTAAATTAAATTAAAACCTTACAAATAAAAATTAACAAATGTCCATTAATCAGTCAGCTTTATTTGACAGACATAAAACTTTTTGAAGTGAAACTTCTTTATCGGCGTTGGAAAAAAAATTACCGTCACATTTTTCGGTTACGCGTCACATTTTTCCACAATCCATCTATCAACAACTCGTTGCTATGCAATGCAGATGGATTGTGAGACAAGCATTGTAATATTTCTTTACTTTATTGTGTTTTAATTAATATACGAGTTTGATGATTTATAAATCATTTATTTAGTATCTTACATTAAAGTGATTAGCGAAATCATAATTTAACTTTATTTAACCAATTTCTGTGCAGTTGCATATAGTAGATAATTTTTCGAAAAATAAGGTCATAAAGAAGTCTTACGTTTGTACACTAGTACACGCACACATGATTTTTTATATATATTTTTTTATTTATTAAGTTTGCCAACAACTGATACATTGATATGCTTATTTAAATATACGTTGTGCTAAATGTAGTCTCTTACATGCAAACATAGCTTGCTTAATATAAAGATAAAACACAAGAAAAAATCAGGGTAAAACGCTAGACTTAAGTTTTATTTAGTAATTCTAGTATTTCTTCGATTTGAATAAGGAGTGATACATGTCTATACCGTTCATTTTATTGTATAACCGATAAACGAGGAATAGGTGAGTTAAAACCAACAGCCGTTTTGCGTAATGGCGGTACAAAAGGCTTGATATGATAACGCAGAATCCTAGTGGGGCAACAAAATTTCTTGCTTTGCAAATTCTTGCAAAATTTCTTTCGTTATCTGTCAATATTTAAAACGTCATTGCTCATTAACAATTAATAACAATATGAAATTACAAATAGCGCATTTAAACTCATGGCAACATCTGTGTGAAACGGCGAATAACTGTATAGTTGTTGATATGACACTCAGCTGACATGACTTTTTTATTTTTCAGTTCTCGGGATTCAGAAGAATTCTACTGGGAGTATATTCGCCTATTATCGCATTGTTCGTTATTGTAATGATCTGCTTGGTATCTATTCCGGGAATCGCCGAAGCGTATGACTCTATTTTGGGATCTTAAAATAGATTAAATTTTATTTATTGGTCAAATATTTTTAACAAACGAAGCCACGGGAAGCATGCGGACACATGTCACAATTCCAAGATTATTTACTTATAAAAGAAGAATTTAAAACAGTAATTTTAATTAATGTTTAAACAAAAAGTAATGTGGTGTTTGACTCTGTTTATTTCATCAACTAATGACTTCATAAGTTGGTACGCTCGTATACTATTCCCAACTTGTCTATGAAATAATGAGCGTCGTTGCATTGCCAATACATGAACAATCATGTAAGACATTTAAATATACCACATAAATATAAGACAATCATTCATACAAATGGGCGTATACGCAAAAATGCCATTTGTTTGTTTACTAAAATCTATACATATTACAATTTAGAAAGTCTCATCAGTATGCAAGTGTACCTAAATAGAAGGGTATTCCAAATTTCAGCCTCATACAATCAACTAGTTTTGTTTTATTCGCAATTTTGTCCCTTGCGTAAAACTGCACTTTTGTTTGTACGCCCATTTGTTATGAGGGCATATATTTTAATACTCGAGTTCCTTTGGAATAATGTTATAGTTATTAATTGAGACCAACTGCGTCTTAATTATAGCGTGAAAAATAACGACATTAGCGAATATAAAACTTTTTTAAACTGGCAACCCCAATTCCATGAAATTTCAACATGGCAGCTGTAGGTTCCGTTTTTGCCATTCCACATATAAGTTGGGAGCACTATACAAAATCTATATGGCCGCGACATTTTTAGCCGACTTCAAAAAGGAGGAGGTTCTCAATGTGATCGATATGTTTTTTTATGTCTGTACACCGATTACTCCGAGATTTATGATCCGATTTACGTGATTCTTTTTTTGTTCGACGCAGAATAGCTGCCATTTGGTCCCCTAAAAATATAATATACTTTGGCCCAGTAGTTTTCATTTTATGTAAAAAATTCAACTGTCCGCTGCCCTATTATTTTCCACCTTTGTCCTCCACCCATGCTGGCTAGAAGGCCTAGTTGCCAAGCCATAAATATTATAAAAATATCCTCCACGCATGAGTCGCCAAGTACACTTAAACTGGTGACCTCCAAGCCCCCAGCGTCTTTAAAATACGTAATTTACACGTTAAGCTAGGCTACGATGAACCAGTGTTATATAATATTTTATCTTCTTGATTACTCTTCATCACACTTAGGCATTTTACCGTATTATGAAGAGTGAATGCTGTGATTTTGCTGATTCTAACCTTTAAATATGGTCTCGCACAGTGCTTTGACTTAGCCAGTGGCGCAAGTTTAAAGGGTTTAAAAAAGGTTGCTATCATTAGATATACTTTCAAAATATCACGTAGGTGCTTAAACAATAGTCGCATTAATCGCTATTTGATTTGATACGTTGAGATATGAAGTTATAACTTGCTATACTCGTATAACGCCACTATATTCGGTAGATAGATTTCACTTGTGTTGGATCCATTATTATAAAACAGTTTTTCAACCTGTAGGTCGCGACCCCTAGGGGGGTCGCAGAGCCTTGCTCGGATTCTCGCCGACATAAGAGAAAAGGCAATTTGAGTTTACACCTCATACTTAGGTACTTTCTAAGCTCAGCAGCTTTTCGCAGTTTATAGGCCGTAATAATGAATATAGGCAACAAAATAGCGAAAGACATAAAAATAGCTTTTTTTACAGAGCCATTGTTATTATAATATTCTTCCATGCTTTGACAAAGCGCCTTCATTACTACAGGAAAGAGAACAACATTGGCCATACAGTTGCTTTTTCTAGATTTAGAGCATTGTTTTTCGAGTCGCGACCAATGAAAAAACCAAGTTTCGTAACTTCACTACAAAATTATATTAATATTTTAATTAATACTTTATTTATACATTTGCTTAACAAACTTCACCCCCTTTGATAAAAAACGTGACTCCCATAACGGTTGTGACCCCAGGTTGAGAAACGATCTTCTTAAGTCTTTTAGTATTGCTCGGTCTGTCTTTGGTCTAAAATGAACTCAAACATTAGTACCCTATTTTAACATCTTCAGTATGAAATTGTGGTTTTATGTTTTGACTATTCTTTCACGACGTTTATATGATCTAAGTCTTTAACACATGTATCTTTCTGTAAATATTACTAACTCCGTCCTTTAAATAGGTATAAAGCACAAAAAATAGGTTAAGAAAATAACGTTGTAACTATAAATGGTTTATAAGTAGTTTGTTTAAGATCATAATCGATGTAAATAGATTGATTTTAAGAAAAAATAAACAAATAACTCTAACATATTCATCGTTTTATTTTATTAATAAATTAATGGCGCATAATATAGTATATTTGAGAACCATTTCAAATACTCTAAAACAGTCATACTCAATCATTTTTGATGTAACTTTTTTGGAATCGTAATTTGAAACGAAAGACACTAAAGGGAGATAAACATTATAAATATTAGCGGCCCCGGCAGACGTTGTCCTACTCTGAAAAAATAAAATCTAGGACCCGATCCTAACGCCACCTACCGGTTCCAATTATGGATTTTAATCATCCGGGGACCCACTCAAACAGAAAAACAAAATCACCAAAATCGCTCCCGGTGTTTAGGAGGATTCTGGAACCCGATCTCAGCGCCACCTACCGGTTCCAACGGTATAAGAAGTATCCTATCTTTCAAGTTGGATCAAACTGCACACGGTGTGCAAATTTGATTAAAATCGGTTCAGTAGTTTTGGGAGTTTATTGGCAAACATACATCGTGACACAAGATTTATACATATATATATATATATATTATTAATAGGGATATATATATATATATATATATATCTATATATCCCTATTAATATTATAAATGCGAAAGTAACTCTGTCTGTCTTGTCTGTTCCGTTTTCACGTAAAAACTACTGGACCGATTTGGCTGAAATTCGGTACGTATGTAAATTAAATACTGAGGATGGACAAGGGATAATTTTCATTTTGGCCTTTTTGGTCATTTTAGCCATGTCGTTCACTGTGGTCTTTTGGTCATTTAGACCATTTTGCCTTTTTGGTCAAGTTTTGTAATTTATTTTGTTGACAGATAAACGGGGGATGGTATATATAATTAGCGATATAAAATGAAGTAAATCTTCTGTGCGCAAATACATAAAAATGTAATATAATATAACCTGTAGCACTTGCTCTATAAACAAGAGACACGCACTAGAGGTTAATCCGCGGCGCTGCCGCGGGGTAAACTCTAGTATATATATATATAAGATATAGGACTAAACCTGCAAGAGAGAATGAGATAAGAGTTTTACATTATACAGCTCAGATTAGACAGTCAATAAGATCGATGATTAAACATAGGTCCAATTTGGACCGAAACAAAACTGATAATATATTATATGTGAATATATTCTCTGTAGTTTCACTTTTACTACATGTAAATTGAACACACAGACACTTTTTTTATAAAGCCTACACAGTGGTGTCGCTGTAGTACATATGGCACCTGGTGTGAACATCAAGGACAACATGGTGTTACCCCAAAAATCAAATCTGTTTTATTGAATAAAAATCTAATAATAAAATTTATTTTATTTACAAATGTGTTTTAGTTACATAATATTACAATATACATTTTACAAGTGGCATTTATACAATGTATCACTGTTACCTTTTATAGGTGGCAGTACTTATGTATGTTTAAGGTGTTTTAAAAGTGAAACGTCTTTGGAATCATTGTGATTTGAAAATTGACGAAACGAAAAATGACACTAAAATACAAATAAAATAAACACATAAAATTCCTCTAAATTAACCCTATTATTTTTAATTTAAATAAAATCACAGAAATATTTCAAATGAATTTTAGCTCTATCTATAAATATTTAATGCAGATATTCTTTTGCATAACAGTGCATTGAGTTTTTATCTTTATGCTAGTGATTTAAAGTGTAATTTAGATTGAATGTTTTGAATTATAATATGTTGATGGATGTATGCTAAGGGAATTATATTAATATGAATAAAAGTTAGAGAAGAATTATCTGTGAGTATATTCTCTGAAGTTTCACTTCTACTGTGTGAACTGCACACACACACACAAAAAAAATGTTTCTTTTTGTGATTTTTGAAACTCATGGTCATTTCGACACCAGCAATTTATACTACGCTAACTCATAAAAGTGTACTTTACAGTAGAGGCTTATAAAGGGAACAATGTGATAACTTTTAGATTACTTATTTATATTTTATTACTATATATTATATATTATTTATATATATTCTATAAATTATATATATTATTTATATATTATATATTATTTTAGATACTTATTTGAAATTTAAGATTTATAATTTCGTTATTTTTGTATATTTCTCTGCAATTTTTTTGTTACATATAAAAGACCATATTTTAAGCAACTTGGCATAAAAATCGAATTTACCTAAAACATAGCTTAGTATACATTGTTGGTGTCGATTTGTTTTTTTTTTTTTTTTTTTTTTTTTTTTTTTTTTTTTTTTTTTTTTTTTTTGACTTTATGTTGTTGGTCCGAAGACCTCACAACTTTACCGGGGTCTTTGGGGCGAGCGCCTTCGCTAGGCGAAGGCGCTCGAGCCCGGGGGCAACTTGCTTGAGGGAGCTCCCTAGGGAGTTTTACCTCGGCTGGACTGTTGCCATGAGCTGGACTGTTGCCATGAACTGGACTGTTGCCATGAACTGGACTGTTGCCATGAGCTGGACTGTTGCCATGAAATGTCGATTTGTGGCACTGCAAGCAAGCCACCTCCAGGCCATGCCACTGGCCACTTTAGATAAATTAATTAATTTAGCATTTATTGTTACAGCCAATCTGATGGAAAGTGGTTACCATCCTCTATAGACTCTTGCAACAATAGAGGTTCTAACAATGCCAATCCACCATATCAACAGCTATGTAGCATGGCAGGAGAATAAGAGTTGAGTATAAGCGCTGTAAAGATTCTTACCCCATTTCTTAGGGAAACTACTTGGTATAGTTAATGAGTTTAACACATTAACAATTTCAATGTGAGCAGTCAGCAGATTGTAATTGAAGATGTGAGTGGATGAAGGTGATATGTCGCATATTCGTTTTTTTGCATTAGTATAAGTTAAGTATTAAAATTAGATAAAAAAATAATTATATAAGTTATTCTTAAGGTACACAACACAACACAAAAATCATAAAATTAATGTCACACATAATAACACATAAACAATAAGCATGGAAAAATTCAAAACATCTAACAATAATTAATATGTAAAAAGGTTACGGAACTTAGAGTCCGTAGATTAGTTTAAAAAAAAGAAAAGTCGATACCAAATGACTACAGACCTTAGACCATAGATATAAGGCATATTTAAAAAATAAAGAGTTGAAAAAGGTGTTAAGTTCAGTTCAGTTTAAAATAAAAGTAAAACTTTTATCTTGATTTACTCAGAATTGGAATTATGCGACTTATCACCTTCATCCACTCATGTCTTCAATTGTAACAATATATATACATGTTTTAGTAAAAGGGTCTAAGTATGCTTCCCACCCAGGATTAGAACACACATCGTTGTGAGAAAACACAATTTCGACTGGCACTTTAATAGCCAGCGAAGATAATGATGAACTAACTATCTTTAGGTATTTGTGAATCTTCAACAGTCTTAGAGAATGGTATGTAAACTTTAAAAGAAAACTCAGTCCGAGGAAATGAGCCTGGATTGACCAATTGACAATCTTGGTATCTCCTAGTGTATGGTTGGAAATGATCAGCTACAACAACTAAATCTGGAATTGGGTACAAATTCAAAGCGTCGGCATGATTCCAGAACACTGGTTGAATACCCAATGATAACGGTGATAAAGTACACTGACTTAGTAAAGTTTTCGTCAAATGATCGGGTATATCTCCTGATTCCGGGAAATGAATAGAGTTCCTACACATTTTTGTTACTAAATCTTGTCTGAACACAACAATCTCTTGTGTACAATATTGTATACGACATGGATTTGATGTGAATATTACCGAGTCACCTAGACTGGCTTTAATATCCTTTGTAACATAATCTGGAAGCGGTTGACGTGGTAAGATATTAGCTGCAGCAGGGTCGTTTCGTCCAGGAACAAAAATGAACTTGCAATGATCTTTTAAATTAGTAAATTGGGAGATAAGGTTCGCCAAACTATTAAGAACTAATTTAAGTTGCATACTGTGTTCATAGCCATATGGGCATGATAAAAACTCTCCCAAGAACACCATGGCAATAGGTGGAAAATCATTATAGCCAGCAAACAGTGTTTTCAAGTTATCCATCACTTTTAAACTGTCCAACCACACGTCAGACAAAAATACAAACATTCCGTCCTTGTTCTCAGTTTCAATTTTAAGTAGCGCTTTGGATTTTTTTAATAAATTCTTAGATTTACCCCCAAATGTATTCATGTTCCCGAAATATGGCAATGATGCTTCCCTAGACTCACAAGGTGGCAACACTAAGCCCATAACATGCAGCACTTTGTCTTCATAATAGCCTTCAGCTAAAACATAACTGTTCTCTGTGAAAAGACCAGAGTGGTATCTAGTGTGTGTCAAATCCAACATCACACTTCCAGTGGGATCTTCCAGAAAGAACTTGCCTTCCGTTAACTGAGTCAACAAGCCTAAAACAATCACATCATCAAGTTTACTTGAAGAACTTAGTAAAACCTCCACCTTATGTAAATTGAAATGCTTCTCTTCTTCTCCTGTAGGTAGAACTTCTTGTGCAAATAATTTATTGCGTACAGTACGTTGCCAAATTGTTGTATATCTATCAATTAGAAATTGTGCTTTGAATTTTGGATCTGGATATAAACTATTCCGATTTACAACATCTTTAACAAACCTTTTTCTCTCGTTATCGTAAGTCAATTTTGGCACGTGAAAAGCATCGATAACATTCAAGACGGTCTCAGTTTCCTCCAATCCTGTGGAAGAACACTCTCTATAAGCAACTTCTATATGTTCTTTTTCCAAAACCGGTTGTGAAAGACACTGCCGTAGTAAATGAGATGTTAATTTATCAATCATAGCTTGCCGATTTTCATGTGATAAAGAAAAAAGCTGTTCCGCTATAAAAGTACTAGCCTCTCTACGTATTGTAAAACCACTAAGTTTGAAAGCATTATTAATTTCCACGCGAATCCTTTGTAAGTCTCCCATGATATGACAACTTGTAGTTTAATTTTTCTCTGCACTTAACTTTATTTCTATTCTATTTTATACAAAACATCTGTTTAAATTAAGTGTTGAAAGAGCCTAGCCTGCCAGAAGCGTATAATAAAAATCTGCCGGCGCCAAAATATTTTTGAAAGTTTGTTGTGACAATTTTGACACTTGATATTTTCTAAATTATTTGTTGTAGTTTACGGCTTGGCAACTAGGTCTTTAAGCCAGTTTTCTATATTATTGAGAGAACACACTTTACTTTTTATACGAATTTAAAAATTACAAATATCTGACATGTATTCATCGATTATTCGATTCTGAAATGGGTTCTACATTATGCAGTATTTACATGGTCGATAATAAACTCATTGTACCTGCCATAGACTGCAGCTCGTTGCTTAGCATTTTGTTATTAATGACATTATAAAAAAAAACTCAAATGAAAACCATTTTTATTTAATCAAATATAATAACATTTAATATTTCTAAATAAACATGCATATTCAAATCAAGTGCCAACTTTCGTCATATTTGCAACTTATTTAATAGCCAAGAAATTAAAGAAAATAAATAAAGACAAGTAAAATTTATCTAAATTACTTGAATTTATAAGAAATCAAGTGGAATCCGAAGAACGTATTCAGCTATCTCGTTCCAGTTTCTTGGAGAAAGAATTAATAACGTCAGCACCGACGGCAAGTTTTTTAGTAGAGACTGTTAAAAAATCGGTGAAACCAAAAGCCGAAGGGAAAACTTACATAAAGAAAAGTAAAGAGAGAATTTGCATTTGGTGTGATAAAACACATGAAAGCTCCGAATGTTATGCTGCGCAAAAAATGACATTAGCGAGCGCAAAGATTTTTTGAAGAAGAAAAGAGCGTGTTTTAGATGTCTATGTCTTGGTCATAAAATTTTTTCATGTCGGAAATATTTAAAATGTTTAATTTGTTCTCGAAGTCATCATCCTATTATCTATATGTAGTTTTGGACTCCTGCGAATCTATTAAGGAAACCCTTTCTTTGTTTTGGGGATGGACGGTTTAAATATATGGTTGATTGGAGCCAATTATACTCTATACTTAAATTTGGCCGAACCTTTAGCGTACTTTCTTTTTCCTTGTTTGTATATATTGAATATTCTTTCACTTTTATAACACAAGATTGGTTTAAGAACAGTAAACCAGCTTCAGTTAATTTTAAAGTAGAAATTTGGTCTGTGCAAATAAGTTTTATCTGGCATTCATCACAGCAAAAATGTAAAAATGTATTATAGTGGCTGGTTCTGATCCAGCTTGATTGGCAAGGTTGTTTAAAAACCATACACTTTGTTTTGTTTGGCTCTGTTTGGCATAAGTCTTCATCGTTCTTTAAATGATATTGGACACTCTTTGTATTACACAACAATGTCTCTGTATCTTTAGGGCACGAATTAAATTCTTTTTCTGTTAATTTTGATGTAATGTAAAAATAAATTTTAAATGAATCCTTTTGTACACTAATAGCGATTAATTCTATTATGGGTCTGATAAATATATTATATTTTATTGATTTATTTAGTCTGTGTTATTTACAAATACGGTATCTCCTAACACCTTGCGTAGAATTTTTGTGGTGTGTAACGCTGCCTGCTTCTGTAAAATAGTTATATCAATTGAAGTGTCTAGTTCTTCTATGTATTTATTTAAGCTTTTAGCTACTATCCCTGTTGCACCTATAACTATGGGGATGACAGTCGTCTGTGTATTCCACAAGCGACTGACTTCAGTTTTTAATAAATGATATTTGCTTTTTTTTCTATTTCCTTACCTCCTATGTTATAGTCAGACGGTACTGTTACGTCTATTAAAAATGTTTTGTTATTCGTTTTGTCTACGTAGGTTAAGTCTGGTCTGTTGTGTCTTACTGTGATATCTGTTTGGACCGGCATTTCCCATAGTATCTTGGCTTGATTATTTTCTTTAATTTGTGGTTGTACCATGTTTTCCTGCCACCAGGGGGGTGAGACGTCTATATTATGTTTTCTGGCCAGGCACCAGTAGACATACTGGACGAGATTATTATGTCTATTGACATAATAAGTGCCCGCCAGTTTTTCGCACCCAGAGATGATATGTTGGGCGCTTTCATCTTTGGTGACACAAAGACGACATTTGCCGTCTATTGGTGCCTTAAGTATGTCGCGTTGGTGTTTTTTTGTGTTAACTACAGGTAGTTAACACAAAGACCAGGGTCTTGAATTGCATATATGGATGATGTACTAGGAGATACATGTTGCTTTTGAGTCCATTTGAATGAAAGTTCCGAGTCTATATTGGTCTGATCTAGTACTTTTCTAGGGAATTGCCCGTGTAGTGGTTTGGCTCGCCAGGATAGGTTTCGTTTTTTGGTTATTACATGTTTAATTTCGGAGTCTGTGTGCTGATTGTTGTCTGGTAAACGTAGTTCTTTTTTATATCCTGAGCTTCCTTAAGTATTGAGTATTTTTCTTTTTGAGTGTCATGTTTTGGTAATATTTTAATCAAGTCATCAAATTCTGTATTCAAATATTGTTTGTATTTAATTATTTGTGTTTTGTACATATATTCTATGTTTAATAAGCCCCTACCTCTCTGTGCAAATGGTAAGTACACTGACGGACTCATAAACTGCATCAAAGTAATAGACGACTTTGAAATAAATATTTTAACCAAGTATGCATACTTTCTATACAGATTTAAATTGAAACCTCTAGATTGGTTCGTGAACTTTAAAACAGCGTAGGGTCATATCCTTAAGTTTAAGTTTGTGTACTGGAAAGGACCTTAAGACTGTTTTTAAAGAAAAAACAGAAATTTAAGGAAAATTGGTTTAATTAAAAAATTGGTTTTAACAATAGACACAAACTTTATGCAAGGGTTTATTTATGTTTTAATAAGGTGTATTACCTCCACGTGCCCTTATTACGGATTCTAATCGGTTCCGCATAGATTTTATTAGGGTTATTAAAAGATCTTGCGGAATATTGTCCCATTCTTCTGAAGGTGCTGTTCTTAGTGCTGCCACTGTCGTGGGCAAAGGGTTTCTCGCATATACAGCTCTTTTTAAGCGAGCTTGTCTGTGAGCTACAGACAACTTTGGACCATTTGCTGGTCTAAAAGGGGTGATATCCGCTTTCTTTAACCTTCTTCTTATTGTTCGTGCATTCACGTTTACTCCGCGCACTTCATTAAGCTCTGTTTTGATGTTAACAGACGTGAGGAAACGATTTCGCAGGGAAGTTGTAACAATAAATCGGTCATCACGACCGGTGGTTGCTCGAGTCCTGCCTGTACCACGTCTCCTTCTGTAAGAACCTGTCTCCACAAACCTTCTGTATATTCTAGAAACCGTAGACTGGTTTAAATTTAAATTTCTACCAATCGTTCGTTGATCCAAGCCCTCCCGCACCTAATTTGAGCCGCTTGTTCGGACGAAGTATCCATATTATGGTTCAAAAACTCTCGATGAGTTAAAACACTAACCCAAAAATCTGCTGGTAATAATAATTCAATTGACAAAAGAATTAAAAATCAAAGAGAATCAATTTAAAACTTTGCTATAAATAACACGCAAATCTGATAATACGAGTAAATTTCCTTTTCCCGGCTATATTCATTTGTTTTACGGCAGTTCTATTTTTAAATTTTCCCTTTTTTTGAGATTAAGGGCCAGTCTCTCCATATTTATATAATTTAATGTAAAAAGTTTGCATACTTATTTTTAAAAAAACATTTTTTCATAGTAATCCTGAACTTTGATGCAGTTTATGAGTCCGTCAGTTTATAATCTTTCGATTTCTGCTTTTTTTTGGTGGACTTTATTAATTGCTAATAATTTTCTGGTTTTGGTATCTATTTTCTTCAAGTTACAATTTTTGTAATTAATAATTCCAAATGAGTACAGTAATATCGGGATAGCATACGTGTCAATTCCTTTTATGATATTGCGTGAATTGAGATGTGTTTGAAGTAGTTTTTTTAATTCTTTTGAAATATTGCTTACTTAGTTGTTCTCTAATCATACTGTGTTCTATTTTTCCGGACTCATGTATTCCTAAATATTTGTAGCTGTCTCCTATTTCTAATTTTTTAAATGTTTCCCCGCTGAGTAAAATATGCCCTTCTCCCACTGTATTGTTTCTATGACCTGCTGTAATATGGTTAAATGGTCTAAGAATATGAATTACGTTGCATTTGTCCAGTCCAAATGTCATACCTATGTCGCTGGTGAAAATCTCAACACTATCTAATAATACTTTAAGGTTACTCTTATTATTTGCATATACTTTAAGATCGTCCATATATAACAAGTGATTTATCCAAAAACTATCTTTAAGTTTGTAGCCTTTTAATTCGTATTTATTTAATATATGAGAAATGGAGTTAATTACTAAGCAGAATAATAATGGTGAGAGGGAGTCACCTTGGAAGATGCCTCGTTTTATATGTATTGGTTCAGTAGTAATTACTTCTCGGGAGCCACGAGCAGTCATGATCACCCTCCACGATGGCGTAGACCACTGCAGAAATCAAGTATAATTATAATTTATATAATTATACGTACCGCAGAATTTTGGAATGCACTACCAGAGTCCGTGTTTCCCGAAACGTACAATCCGGGTATCTTCAAGTCTCGTATGAATAGATACTATCTAGGTAAGCGTGCTCCATCTTCGACCGCATCATCGTCCGGCATTGGACGTGATCGTAGTCAAACGCAATCCTATTCAATATAAAAAATATTGAATTGGTTGAGTTGCCATACAATTATTTTTTTTGAATTGCCGGGTTTTTTTATGTTTCAGTAACCGTAATATATTTGAATTTTTTAACCTTTTGTTCTGATTGCCGTATGCCGTACAATTCGTCTTTTAGGACCTGATTGCCGTACAAAACGGCAATTACCGTACATTCGGCAACGCTGCTCTTGCGTTTTTGCGTAATATATTAATATTAAGTCCAAATTCCGTACTTTGAACGTATTTCACAATAGCTAACTTCGCATTCCTTATTTCACCCAATGTAATATAACTCGACAAATGTGTACGTTTTGAAATAGGTGTTAATGTTCTAAAAATCCATCCTAATATACGTGTTATTTTAATAAATGAATCATGTTTCTCTAATAAGAAATCTACAATGTTGTTGTCGTTATGTTTCTGTATAGTTGTAACTTGTTTAATGTTCTTTGCTCCTTCTTCCGTTAAATATATTTTTGGCCTTGTTTCTTTTTCTGGCGAGTAGTCTGGTAACCATAATGGCCCTTGCCACCACAAGGAATAATCCACCAACTGAGTAGTCGTAATGCCTCGACTGGCGCAATCGGCAGGTTTGTCACCTGACTTTATATAATGCCAACAACTTGCCGGCATAATGCTTATTATACTGGCGACCCTATTGGCCACTAATGGCCTCCAACGATTCGAGTCACTCTGCAATAACCCCAATACCACCATAGAATCGCACCATCCATATGTTTCAAAATTACTGTTCATACTTTGTTTGATCTATACATATAATAAAATTGTAGAGGTCGAATTTCTGTACAATGAAAAAAATGCTAAAAACAGAGTCAGGGGGATGTAAGAAGTGAAATACAACTAATTTAGATTTTTTTCGAATTTTTTGTTTCTCTGTTTGTCGGTTTGTCTGTTTGTCTGTCTGTTTGTACCGGCTAATCTCAGAAACGACTGGACCGATTTACATGAAATTTTGTATGGTGATAGCTTATATCCCTGGTCAACATATAGGATACTTTTGATCCCGAAAAATTAAACAGTTCCCGTGGGATAGTTAAAAAGCTTTAATTACTTAAACAGCTTATAACAGACTAAAAGTAATTTCTCTGCAACGTAACATAATAGAAGCGGATAATTACGACAGGGTCAGTGAGAGAGTTTTATCTTATATGTATAATATATAAAGCAGATAAGTTTGTTTCTTTGTTTGTTTGCTTGAACGCGCTAATCTCAGGAACCATTGATCTGATTTGAATTTTTTTTCAGTTTTAGATAGCCCATTTATTTAGGAAGGTTACAGGCTATAAACTATCACGCTAAGAGCAATAGGAGCGAAGCACCAATAAAGAATGTTACAAAATCGCGGGTGTTTTTTTTTTAACTTCCTTTCCACGCGAACGAAGTCGCGGGCAGAAGCTAATGTTATATATAAAAACGAATTGCAAAATGTGTTGGTAAGCGCATAACTTGAGAACGACTTTACCGATTTTGATGAAATTTTGTGTGTGTGTTTGAGTAGATCCTGGGATGGTTTAAATCCACAATTGGAACCGGTAGATGGCGCTGAGATCGGGTTCTAGAATCCTCCTAATCACCGGGAGCGATATTGGTGATTTTGTTTTTATGTCATGAAACAAAGTCTTTTAGGAATTCAGAAAATATGGCCGTACGAAGTTCACCGGGTCAGCTAGTTTTATTTATAAGTTTAGATAGTAAATACGCCCCGCAAAGTTCCAGTCGCGGTAATGTTACTACCTTTTTGTGTGGTGTAAGTTTCGATTGACCCGCGATAAGTGTAATGTTATTGTTATTTTTACAACGTGCATATGTCGCAGGCAATTTGTATGATTCCGCGTTTTACAAACGGCGTCGTCCGTTTACAAACGCTCGCTGTTTTGAAATATGCCGAAGGCAAATTGGCGATTCGTTCAATTGTTAAAATTTCGACATTGATTGTTATAGTAGGGTGACCATCATAAAAGGTTGGACACATATTGTAAACATAACTTTACAATTTTTTTCAAAATAGTGTATTTATTTCTTATGTCTAAAAACGAGAAGTGCAGTGGTGGTGGAATAAAGCGCACAAGCCTAGCGAGTAACGCAAGTGTGTCATGACAGCGGTCAGCAAATGTCACAACCGATGTGTAGCCACAATTTAAATAGTTATCAATGAATAAATGGTGACAAGTTGGTTCTGGCGCTTTGGTCTAAACACTAACTAACTGGCCGTTTAAGTCCATTTTTGTTTTTCCCATTATTCATTCAAAACTTGTTGGTGGACCCTAAATACATGTTTCCTAACCCAAATAACAGGTCTTGTGTCTATATATAAGGCGTATGTATATCCTTAAACTAAATTTTCGTTAATGCCACTCTCTACAAAAGTTGAGCCACATTCTTTTTAAAACATATGCATCTCTTATTTTGACATTGCTTGCATGAACATTTGCTAAAGCCTTGTCCGCCAAATAGAGATTCCTTTGAAACCGCTTCTCTCAATGATATGATGTTGTGCGGAATTTCTTGGAGGTATTTGTTTGACGATATTTGTAATGCTCGTAAGAATAAGGACTAAATACTTCAATTTGCCGCGGCAGTGTCCTCCGAGCACCAAATTCTATAGACACCTTAGCGTATTTTACGTACCGGATAACCTCAAAAACTTTGTTATTTGTCCACGGTTTTTTTACTGCTCCTATTTGTGAATCGTAAAATTTTCTCAATTCACTGTAATAATTGTCTTTAAAACAATACTGAACACGTAGAATTTGCACTGTTTTCAATATTTTTCTATGTCACTACTCGACGCCATTTTTCTTGTTTTGATTAGTAGCGCCACGCGCGGTAAGATTAAGAACTATATACTTCAATTTGCCGCGGCATTTTGTAAACGGTGATTGAATTATCTATCAAATGTTGTGGCATATTATAATGTGACAAGGCATTTAATTTGTATGAAAAAAAACAATTCTGTAATGTTAACGAGGTCGGGTTCGAACCTCCGTCTTGTAAGGCACCTAGCGAATCGACGCAATGTTGTTACCGACACTGCCGACCCGCGACTGTATTGCGTGACAAAAATATGGAATATTACTTGCTGTGTATAATTTAATAGCGTATGTAATAGTAAGTTATACAATATATTTATATAGTTGTAATGACGGCAACTCAATTCATATAGATTCTTTCACTTAGAACAACCGCTTTTTGCACCACTAAATTTAAAATTTAGCTTTGTTGCGATGTTGATTTAAACTTAATTATTAATTATATTTTCTCTTGAATACGTCTAGTATAATTTTGATGAAAAATATTTGTTATTAATTATGTTGTTTTAGAAATTTTGCAGGATATTTAATTTATCACTTTTAGGTCACTTCTCGTACACTAACTTTCTCACAAACGATACACACTTCGATTCAGATGTATATTACACAAACTACTATTGGTATATTAACATATATATTCACTTTAACTGTTAAAAAGTAACTTGTTTATATTTTTTCGAAATTATTTGTACGGAGCTAATAATTACGTAGACAGCAGCGCCATCTAATCTATATACATTCAATAATATTTGTACAATAATTGAACTTAGTAGTATTACATTTTTTTAAATAAAGATTAATATAGCTGGACTTAGAACTTATCAGTTATCCGAAAAGTTAGTATTACTCTATTAGTAAAAATTTTAGTTTACATCTGGTCACACTATCATTTCACCGACAAAAAGGGAGTTTTTGGCGGGAACTGAAAGGAGACGTTGTGCTGTGCTGTTTTATTTTCTAAAAATGTGTATAATTACTCTAAAATGAACAATAGTTGCAGGATATTGATAGATTTTGAGTAGAAATTATGTGTTTTTGTGAGAAATGTGAACTGTATAGTCAGATGTGATCTTTCGAGTTTTCACAAGAACTCCATTGAATGGCGTCGGTTGTAGCCTGCAATACAACTGCGCTACTATACGAAGACCTATTAATTAACATGTTTCCGACTGAAAGACTTTGATTCTATGGTCATGAATAAATTAAAAAAAACCGACAAAAAAATTATTTATTTAGGTTTATGGCTTGGCAGCTAGGCCTTTGAGCCAGATCTTAGTTTATTATAATATACTTTTAGTTTCTTCATTTTCTTAAGCCTATGTGTAGCACAGCTGAACTGTAGGTAATCAGCTAGTGCCATTCAACGGAGTTTTTGTGACAACTCAAAAGGCCAAATTTGACTATACAGTTCACATTTCTCACAAAACACATAATCACTACTCAAAAACTATCAATATCCTACAACTATTGTTCATTTTAGAGTAATTCTACACATTTTTAGAAAATAAAACTACATAGCAGATCTGCTTTCAGTTCCCGCCAAAAACTCCATTTCACCGACAAATTTAGCAGTGTTGCCAGATGGGGGATTTACTGCAAATTCGGGGATTTTTCGACGTTGGGGGTAGATTCGGGGGTAAAGTTTTGTTGAGATAAATTTTGGAGATTTTTTAAGTACCAATAATTCATCTACAAACACAATTCTCATCACTACAATTATTATATCTAAGTTATAATACAGTATTATTACTTTATCTTAGGATTATATTCTACTAGTGCATCATACTTTAATTCAATAGTTCATTTTAATAATTCAATTCATTCGTTCGTTCATTTACATTATTTATTTATGGCTTGTGTTTAAACGCCTACCAGAAATGCACCTATTTTACTACCAATAAATTCGAAATACCTGCCAGAATGGATAAATGCTCACCAAATTGTGTTTCATGAAGTATTGTAGAAATGAAGCTTTTTTCCTTTTTATGCTATGCCATAAAAATATATAAATGCGTTTAAAGCTAATTTCAGACCAAATATTTTACATTATCGCTAAATAGATATTACCAATATTTTGTTTCTCCACTCCCAATTTAGTATTTTTTGCTGAGGCAAAAAAGCAAACGTTCGAACGTACAATTATTTTTAATACCAAATATAATATTGCGTATTCCAAACATGATAATATATATTGCTTGTTTATTGTTTTATGAATTTGATTAAAACATGATAATATAGCCAAATAAATACTTCACTCTCAATATTACTGCAACACAAATGATTTACGTAGGTAAAAAATAAAATATGAAGTAGTAAAATAAAAAAAAACAAAAGTAAAACGAAGTTATGTTTCATTATATTTATAGGTACTTATAAGATTAAATTGTGCTTAAGATTTATCAATGGCACTTTAAGGAACACAATAGTTTAATGCAGTCAATCACATAAACTTTTTAAAAAACTAACAAAAGAAAATAATTATTGAATCAACAGAGGTTTTTTAGATTTAGCTGGGCGCACTCTCTTTCTCTTCTTACCAATAGGGATATTCCTAGCTTCAAGAGGTGATTCCACGTACTTAAGCGTGATAATGTGTGACGCTTGCATGACGGGATTGCGTCCTGCGGTCTGTGCGTCACATGCCGGTGGCGGCTGTGCTGGTTGCAGGGTAAATATGTAAAGGGAAACGACTGTAATCTTAGTTTAACAATAATATATTTTGGATTCAGGTTGGATAATTTGATTATACTTAAACTATTTAGAACTGTAATTTTCGGTTTGAATGTTAGTGTTTTAGTAAAACAATATTTGGTGAGCATTTATCCATTTTGATAAGCAAAAAGAATTTAAATACAAAACGTACAATTATTCTGATGAGTGTATATTTATTTTGGAACGTAAAACGTTGTTTTTTAGCACCTCGGTATAGAGTGGATTAAATTTATATGAAGTAATATATTTTATTTGGTGCTAAGTCTAAGGGACAAAAAATATTTTTGGTGAGCATTTAAATTGTACCCTTTATTTATTATGCCGTCTCTACTCGTATACGTCGTAACCTATAGGCTACTTTCCGTTAGAGACTCTCAACGATCACGTTCACAACCGCGGTTTTCCCGTTCCACTTATTTGCTAGCGTCACAATCGTAAACTCTAGTGGCATGATTATTTAACCCACCTATTGGCACGTCGTTGTAAGCGCTCCGTGAGCGAAAACGATGACTTCATTTGTGACATTTTCGCTACGACGGTGGTTTTGCTTTTTTATTTCTCCTATAAAATAAGTAAATCTATTTTGGGGTATGTTTTTCAAAAAGCTTATTTTTGGGGTTTTTGAAAAAAATTGGGGATTTATTGACATGGTCATCTGGCAGCACTGAAATTTAGGTCAATTAAAGGAAGATATAACGTTTTGGAGATAGTAATAAGATTTTAAATTTAAACAAAGTTTTTGTTTATGTTTATTAGCTACATAGTTTCTTGCACATATTTCAGCATCAGGCACATTGTGGTAAGTGCTATAGTTCTTTGTAACTTTTCCTAACTAACATGGAGTATGAGAAATCGTTAATTATTATCTAACACAGATAACTGTAGTTGTTTCAATTCCTTTTAATAAGTAATTGCAGTGGAAATGGTGTCATAATAACGTAGTTAACAATCAAATCTGTTGTGTAGACTCTTGTATTTTGTGTAGACTTTTAAAAACTAGTCTTTTTTTTTCATTTTTCTATTTGTCCATATAACATTATATAGTGCAATGGCTTTAAACTTAAAACAATTGTGTGATTTTTTAAAAAAAAGTCGCTATTAGCTTATAGATTTATGAATGTTGTCAATTTCCTGTTACTGTTTAGATCTTTCGGTCCTTTTAATTTACTCAGGTTATTCGTAGAATGATTAAAACTTTACATGACAGATAGCACTGCTAGCATCCTTAAGTTTTTGCTTCACATATATTTGTTTTCTAAGTTATTAATATATAAGTAAATATTTATAAAAACATAAATATTTTTAATAAATAAATATTTTTTAATACATATTTAATATGTTTTTGAATACATTTAATTAAGACTCTTTATAACTAACCAAAGTAAATGGAGTTATTGAAAAAATAAGTGCCAAATAATGTCAGTGTCAATACTTATTAATGAAGTTAGGGATGGCTTATTATGATCTTATTAAATTGAGTTAATTGATACCTTGATGATTAATGTATCGACAAACCCTATGTAAATAAAATTGTTAAATGGAGTAAAGCATTCTTTACATTGATATGTGCGTAAACTTATGTAGTATACACATTGGTTGCATCTGCATGGGTAACAAATGTTCCCAATGCAAACTATTTCAACGTTATTACATATTTATGTGCTATATTTTACGGACTAAGATGTATTAATAAAATAATCTATTTGTTATATTACAGACATAAATTGAATTTTTTTAACAACAACAACAAATCATAATGCACAAATTTCTTACCAATTTAAACATTGAAAGCTGTGCAACTTTTTTTAAATTGTACTGTAGTTTTAATTATTACTTAAAAAATCTAAGAACTTAATCAAATATAAAAACATAATTTAAAACAATAAGTTATTGGCAAGTTTACTGTTTGGGTCCAACAAACAGAAGAGATAGTAGGTGGAGGGTCCGAACCAACTCCGACATAGAAAACTTCGTGGCCGAGCCTAAAATAATTGAAGAGAGAAAGGCTCAGTATCTCCGCTAGCTTGTAATCTAGCTAGCTGGATCGGTCACGTAGAACGGATGGAAGAGGATTGGAATGTGAAGAAAGCATACTTGGGGTGACCAGTCAGTATCACTAGAAAGATAAGAGTGGATCACCTAAACGAACTTCACAACTGAGAAGACTAGACACAGTTCAGGACAGATGACAGAGGAAAGTGGCAAGCTTAACATACTTAAGCATATATTTGTATATGATGACATTCTTTTTATTGATAAAAAACGTTAATAAATATTACATGTTTCATTCTTTCAAAATAGATCAAAAATATTTTGTTTACGCCAGTGATATTTTGATCTAGAATTTTGTCGTACCTACGTCTCACAACACAACTCGCTTTAGCTCTATAGGCTCTTGAATGGACTATAGTGAGAGTTGTTGGCTCAATTTCTATTACGTGTCGCTGCTGAGCTAAAGGAGTAGTACAGTTCTATAGAGCGAATGCTATATCCCTCTTTACTTTTTAATAAGCCGTTTTGCAGAAATTAGCCGGTTTGTAGAAAGGAGCGGACGTGGGATGTGGGTCCGCTACTTCAGAAACTTCTGCATCTCATCCTTGCGATGGTAAATCTTCATATAGATTCATATTCCAAAATCGTCTTCCTTTAGATTTTAGTATGGGAGATTCCGTCTACCTGTTGTTAGTCATAAGATACCTATGCCTAGAATTATCCTTAAAATTTACAAATATCTGACAGGATTTATTTTATCGATTATTCGATACTGAAATGGGTTCTACATTATGCAGTATTTACATGGTCGATAATAAACTCATTGTACCTGCCATAGACTGCAGCTCCTTGCTTAGCATTATTTTGTTATTAATGAAATTATCAAAAAAACTCAAATGAAAACCATTTTTTAACCGACTTCGAAAAAAGGAGGAGGTTCTCAATTCGTCGGGATCTTTTTTTTTTTTGCTTTTTTTTATGTATGTTCGCCGATTACTCCGTGATTTATGATCCGATTTACGTGATTCTTTTTTTGTTCGACGCGGAATAGCTTCCAATTGGTCCTCTAAAAATTTTACATAGTTTGGCCCAGTAGTTTTCATTTTATGAACATTTTTTATCAAAAAAATTTCCTTTTCGTTCCATATGTACACTGATTACTCTGAGATTTATGATTCGATTTACGTGATTCTTTTTTGTTCGACGCAGAATAGCTGCCATGTAGTCCCCTAAAAATTTGACATATTTTGGCCCAGTAGTTTTTATCTTACGATCATTTTTTTGTTCCCGTTTCTTGGGACCTATATTTTTTAAGAAGGGCGGACCTTTCGTAGGTCCACCCATACATAGCTAGAGTAACAGTAAATGTAACAAATAAAAAATTAAAACTTCGTTTAAAAAAACCGACTTCAAAAACTAAAAAACTAAAATGTATAAAATAACTTATTTCTAAAGCTATTATATTGAATCCATTTTTATTCGCTAGATGTGCTAGTAGTATGATTCTCCCGACTGAAGACTCTATCTCCATATATTCAATGTACTCTTTGGTACCTATAATGTAACAAAGTGATGGGTTTGATGTACTTTTAAGTTTATTTTTCCTTTTAGATGAATTACCTAAAAGTTTGCTTTTTAATTTATTTATTTGAAATCAAACATGGAAATCCTAGAAATGTTCTGAAGCCAAACAACAAATTATTTCAAATGCACCACTATGTATCAGAAATTTTTCACTTAGTGGCTGCCTTGAAACAAATACAGTAATGGCCAGTTCCTATATCTTTCCTAAGGTTCATGTGCCTTACTATCTGTCTAAATTCAACTGTAGATAAGTCAAGGGAATAGATAGTAAGATATAGGGGCTGGTCATTAATCGTCAGGTCCTATTGTGAATCTAAACCATCCCAATTTTTATCAAAATTGGTTCAATTGTTTAGGAAGAGCCCAGTAACATAAACAAACAGAATAATTTTATATATCCTTCCCTTAAGAGAGCAGCAACGCATTTGTAGTACCTTTGGTGTTGCAAATGTCCATAGGCCATGGTAACCACTTTCCATCCAGTGCGCAGTCTGCCTGTTTGCTGAACTCCTGCAATGAAAAAACATATATATAAAGATTTTTGAGCCAGATACCCTCACAGGTCGCAGGTGTCTTCAAAACACCCTGCTAAAGTTTCGTCACAATTTGAACAATGCTTTGGGAAGATAGAGGACAAACATACAAAAATTGATTTTTGTTTTTATAGACATACAGATTTTTTCAGTCAGAAATGCTTTCGAACATTCTCAGAACATCTTATAAACTTTTCGTCACAATCTGATCAATGGTTTAAGAGCGCATTGAAGACAAACATACAAACATTGATTTTTATTTATAAGACTAGCTGTCCCGGCAGATTTCATCCTGTCCGGAAAAGCTTCAATCGATGTGCCGACAGCAGCGCCACCTACAGGGTTCAATTTTGAACCAACTTAGAAACCTTCTTTGCCTCATGCACAACAACTTTGCTAAAGAGCATCACATGATCAAATGTATCGTTTATGATTCTATAAAGGACATACAGACAAACATTCATTTTTATATATGTTACAGTTATAGTGATTAAACAGCTATTATGCACAATGACTGGTCATTATATATACTTAGTCAGGTCATAAGTTCTGTCAAAAACTTTTTATAAAATTAATGATACACTTTTTGATAATTATATAGAAATTATATATGAAATGAAAGGTAATTTAATTTACAATACAATTTTATTTACATTATTTAAAATGCCCTCCCCTATTTTTAACTGACTTAGAAAAAAGGAGGAGGTTCTCAATTCGTCGGGATCTTTGTTTTTTTTTTGTTGCTTTTTTTATGTATGTTCGCCGATTACTCCGTGATTTATGATCCGATTTACGTGATTCTTTTTTTGTTCGACGCGGAATAGCTTCTAATTGGTCCCCTAAAAATTTTACATAGTTTGGCCCCGTAGTTTTCATTTTATGAAAATTTTTCATGAAAATAATTTTCACTCCGTTCCATATGTACACCGATTACTCTGAGATTTATGATTCGATTTACGTGATTCTTTTTTTGTTCGACGCGGAATAGCTGCCATGTGGTCCCCTAAAAATTTGACATAGTTTGGCCCAGTAGTTTTCATTTTACGAACATTTTTTTGTTCCCGTTTCTTGGGACCTATATTTTATAAGAAGCGCGGCACCTTTCGTAGGTCCACCCATACATAGCTAGACACTAAAAAGTAACAAATAAAAAATAAAAACTTCGTTTAAAAAAACCGACTTCAAAAACTAAAATGTATAAAATAACTTATTTCTAAAGCTATTATTATTAATATATACCTATTATCTAAAACATCTTGAAGTCGGTGCAAAGTAAAACATAAAAATTACTATATTTTGAAAATTACTAAGCACCGACTTTAAGATGTTTTAGATAATATATATTAATAATAATAGCTTTAGAAATAAGTTATTTTATACATTTTAGTTTTTTAGTTTTTGAAGTCGGTTTTTTAAACGAAATTTTTATTTTTATGCTATAATACTTAGTCGGGTCATAAGTTCTGTCAAAACCTTATTATTAAACATTTTCGAATATTGGCTAGGTGAACTTCACCAATTTTAAAAATAGAACGTTTGCGCTTGCCGAAAATAAAAAAAAGACATCCATTTTCATTCATTTTCAAATAGGGAGTGGTCGAAGAAAGAAGATAGAGTAGCGGTTATCGCGTTGCACCGCTGCGGTTACGCGCCAAAAGAGATTTTCAATATTCTACAAAAATTGAAAATAACCCTACTATTTGTTTGTCGCACTATCAAACGATTCACTGAAGATTCAAGCTTCGAAGATCGTAAGAGAACCGGCCGACCTCATAGAGTTAGGACACCCGCGATCATCAAAGCAGTGAAGGCGCGAATCCAACGAAATCCTGTTCGCAAACAAAAAATTTTAGCTCTTCACATGGGCCTACGAAAGGTGCCGCGCTTCTTAAAAAATATAGGTCCCAAGAACCGGGAACAAAAAAAGGTTCGTAAAATGAAAACTACTGGGCCAAACTATGTAAAATTTTTAGGGGACCACATGGCAGCTATTCCGCGTCGAACAAAAAAGAATCACGTAAATCGAATCATAAATCTCAGAGTAATCGGTGTACATATGGAACGGAGTGAAAATTATTTCCATGAAAAATGTTCATAAAATGAAAACTACTGGGCCAAACTATGTAAAAATTTTAGGGGACCAATTGGAAGCTATTCCGCGTCGAACAAAGAATCACGTAAATCGGATCATAAATCACGGAGAAATCGGCGAACATACATAAATAAAAAAGCAACAAAAAAAAGATCCCGACGAATTGAGAACCTCCTCCTTTTTTCCAAGTCGGTTAAAAATTGTCTAGACATTGTGATAAATTAATCACTTTATCCGCATATTATTCATAATAGTGGGTCAAAGTTAGCTAAAGTATTAAATCAAATATTTTATTATTGTAGTCTTTAAAGAGTGATACCAAATACTTGTATTGATCTCTGTTTTTTTTAATGTTGTTTTATGGCTAGTGAGCTTTAAATTTACTTTATAAATTAAAGTTAAATAACTTTATAACAATGGTAATTAACATAGAATTATTATCTATGACAATGTTATTTATATTAGTTTATTATTGTGTTTTTTACTTTTATTTTTTATTACGATTGAATTAGTTTAATTGAGTTAAACCACCAAATATTTTCTACAAATTGTAACGTCTCCTTAGACACCGGGTTGCCTGGAAGAGATCGCTATAAGCGATAAGGCCGCCCATTGTTCTAATGGAAATGTATTTCTAGGTTTAAGTTATAATGAAGAATAAAGAGTTTTCATTCATACATTCATTCAATGTTGATTAATTCTGTGTCAATTACCACTTTATCTAAATAGAGTAGACATTATAAAAAATGGCTAGATAATATATATAATACTAGAGTTTACCCCGCGGGTCAAACTCTAGTGCGTACCTCTTGTTTAAACAGCCGGCGTTAAAACAGGTTAAATTCTTTTATATTTTTATATTGGTGCTAATTGCCCTCATAAGATTTACTATTTTTTTATTTATTTACATCGCAAACTATCCCGTCTCCCGGGATGAAAAGTATCTATGTCCATTTTCGGTATTCAGACAGAGACAGATCGAGTTACTATCGCACTTTTTTCTATAGATTATGAATTTTTATATCTATAAACTTGAGAAACGATTAGTCTCTCACTCAAACTTTCATCTATTTTAGTTTTATTTTTGCGATAAAAAGTATGACCAAAATGGTCAAAATGACCGAATTGGCCAAAATGACCGACATGGCCAAAATGACCAAAAATGCTAAAATGGCCAAAATTACTGAAATAGCAAAAATGACCAAAAAGGCCAAAATGATCAAAATGGTCAAAATGACCAAAAAGGCCGGAATGACCGACATAGCCAAAATGACCAAAAAGTCCACAGTGACCGACATGGCCAAAATGACGGAATAGACAAAAACGACTAAAAAGGCCAAAATACTAATAAAGGCCAAAATGACCGACATGACCAAAATGACCAAAAAGTCCACAGTGACCAAAAAGGCCACAGTGACCGACATGGTCAAAATGACGGAATAGGCAAAAACGACCAAAAAGGACAAAATGACCAAAAAGGCCAAAATAATCAAAATGGTCAAAATGACCAAAAAGGCCACAGTGACCGACATGGCCAAAATGACGGAATAGGCAAAAACGACCAAAAAGGTCAAAATAACCAAAAAGGCCAAAATTATCAAAATGGTGAAAATTACCAAAAAGGCCAAAATGACCGACATGGTCAAAATGACCAAAAAGGCCAAAATGATCAAAATGGTCAAAATGACCAAAATGGCCAAAATGACCAAAAAGGCGTAAATTACCGAAATAGCAAAAATGACCTAAAAGGCCAAAATGATCAAAATGGTCATAATGACCAAAAAGGCCAAAATAATCAAAATGGTCAAAATGACCAAAAAGGCCAAAATGACCATAAAGGCCACAGTGACCGACATGGCCAAAATGACGGAATAGGTAAAAACGACCAAAAAGGTTAAAATGACCAAAAAGGCCAATATGATCAAAATGGTGAAAATGACCAAAAAGGCCAAAATGACCGACATGGCCAAAATGACCAAAAAGGCCAAAATGAAAAGTATCCCTTGTCCACCCTCGGTATTTAATTTACATACGTACCGAATTTCAGCCAAATCGGCCGATTAGTTCGTCCGTAAACGCATAACAAACAAAAAGACAAATATATTTTTATTCCGGAAACTATCCCATTTTTCGGGATAAAAAGTATCCTATGTTCATTCTCGGCATCGAAAATATATATAGAAAGAAAGAAAATAATGTTTATTTAGAGTTATTCAAAGTGATTACAAAATACATAAACAGTTTAATAAAACCAAAAACTTAACTAACTCTAAACAGGCCCTAACTCAGCAGATGCTGGTTGATAACAACCAACGCTGGTCTTCCGTTAGTGCCTAGCAGCAACGTCACCTTCACAGAAGAAAAATATAACAAAATATGAACAATTAATATTTTAATATTATTTATAATTAGACCACCATGAAAACAAAGAATAGACATATTTTGAATAAATTAAAATAAGTACATAATATGTTATGAAATAATTATTGAAATTGAAAATAATGATTTGGAAAAAATAATAATAGATAAATTGCAAACAAAAAGAAAAAAATATATATAGTGAGTATAAATAATTAAATATATATACTGAGTTTCAGCCAAATCGGTCCAGTAGTTTTTACGTGAAAACGGAACAGACAGACAGACAGAGTTACTTTCGCATTTATAATATTAATAGGGATCTGGATTTATTACTTTGGCTGTAACATAAGAAGAAAGAAGATTGAAATGTGACATCGCCAAATTTAAGACCCCTCCCACACCTTATCACACTTTGCCGACACCTCCTCCCCGTCCCTCTAGCATGTGACGTAATTTATGAACGCCAAACCTGTTTCTTGAGATATTTATAGAACCTTGTTTATCACCAAGTTTTCCTTATATTACTAGTTAGTCACGCTTTATATCTTATATAGAGAGTAACCTTCATTATCATGTTCTTAAAATTTATTATAACAATTGTTTTGTGTGTTTCACTTTCAAATAATGCAAAGGTAAATGTTTTTCAATATATTTGTTATATATAGTAATACTTTTGCCCTTTAGTCATCATCAGGCAGTTATTGGGGGTGGCTTTGGGGCCTAAATTGCTTCATGTCTTACCGAAATTGAAAGATTAGTTTCTCTATACCTAAATGTTTAAGGTAAATCATTTATTATGGATTTTAAATCATTTATTATGGAAAAAGGATGTACTCAAGACAATAGTGTTAAAGTTACAATTTCATTGGCAAAAAAAATAATATTATGAACTGTATTGATGTAGAGGTTGATAGGGATGACAGGGATTGAATACCCTACAGCCGGCAATAAATCCGCCACTGCTTCCAGCATCGCCGTAGGTCTAATCCTGGTAGGTACCAGTAGGTACCAGTACCTAGTTTTCATACATACATACTAAAGATACCACATTATTGTGGTTTGGCTGAATATCAAATATTCAACCACACTGTCAACCGAATATTCGGAGTAAGGTGTGCATATTTGATTCTGATATTTGAAAAATTGGTGGAACATAAGACGGAAATTAAAATTAATCAAAACGGCATTTAACACTTGTTAAAACGTAGTTTAACTATCAATAATATTGTGGCGACCGAGGGTGGAACTCCCCAGCAGCGTAAATCAGTTTTAGAACTTTTAGAAAGAACTAGAAATTTCTGGAAGAAAAAGACAAGGACGGATATATTTAGAAAGAGATAGACGATAAACGAAAGAAAGAGATAGATATATGTTAGAAAGGGATAGACGATGACCGAAAGAAAGAGATAGATAGATGTTAGAAAGGGATAGATGTATAAACGAAAGTTCCCGAACAGAAGGTTCGGGAAGGAAGAGACAGAGATAGATAGAGGGGTTCTAGAAAGTTCTTCCGGGTATATAAACAGCGTAAGGCGCGCCTACCGGGCAGTTTAAGAGTTGAAAGTTGCAGTTTAAAGTTGAGTTCAGTACAAGACGGTGAAACGACAAGTGCGATACTAAAGAGTTATTAGAGAAGTTCAATAGAGGACAGAGACGAACTAAGTGGTGAATTTAGTGACAAGTTAGGTGGACAGATACGTGAAGGAGGTGTGTAGCGTAGTTCGAGAGAGGAACCAGAAGCGAGCTACACGCGATAATATTGGAGGTGGTCCGCGCAATATCGGCGACGGTATTGAGGGTGTGACAACTTATCGTCGGGACTGTGCATCGTTGGTCGTGCGTATAGGGGCAACCCTGCAGAGAGGTACTACGTGCGGCTGTGTAAGTCAATAAAAGCTTCTAAATTTAAAACTGGTGTTTTCTTCCAATCCATAAGTGCGTACCCCGCTCGCACGTAACAATATAATATGTGATTGAAATATAATCATGCATTTTTGAGTAATATGTGAGGTTTCTTTTAACAGTTTGCAAATTACCAAGTATTCAGCCGAATATCCAATAGCAGCCGAATATTCGTTATCTCTAATACATAAATATTGTTACGAGTGTGACTCAAATTAAAATGCCGTTAGAATTACTAGAGTTTATTAGAACTGTGGGCAAGGATATTCCCACTAAAAAGAATTTATGCATTAAAATTAAATAAAACTCCAATAATTGTTTGTTGAAAAGTACTGACAAAGTCAAGGCTAACTTTTTATTAATGTTTAAAAAATATTCACTGTGGCCAGTTGTGGCACTGGCTCTCTGGCACTCCCCTCCAGAGACCGTGCTACGGGCGAAGGTGTAGTGGAAGTCTGACTCTTCTTCCACATCTTGTCCTCTTCTCCTCAACTGGCGGCGAGTTAAGTGCGCCTGTTACACCGGGAGTCTCGTCAGACTGTTTAGGACTCTGGACAATATTGGGAGGCAATTCAGTTAATAAATGTGCTGGCTTCAGCCTGTCTATTGACACTATCTTTTCTTTATGGTTGACCAAAATTTTAAAGGTTTTATCATTCCTGCTCAAAACTTTATGTGGGCCTGTATAAACTGGTTGCAAGGCATCACGCAAGGAATCGTCTCTCAAGTAAACATGCGATGAAGTTGACAGATCTTTGAAAATGAATATAGGCTTCTGGCTATGCCTCGAAGCACAACGGGGTTGGACTGTTTCTGCGAACTTTCTCAATCTAGCTGCAAAGTGAAAAGTTGTCTAAGATGCTGCTCGTGCGTAACAGAGTCTTTTGAAAATATTAAAAAGTCGTCTATATATCCGTAACAAAAGTCTAGTCCTCGAATAACCTCGTCTACAAATATTTGGAATGTTTGTGCTGCATTTCTTAAACCAAAAGTCATAAAAGGAAATTCATAAAGTCCGAAAGGTACTTATTGCTGTTTTGCATATGTCCTTTTCCGCAACTCTAATTTGGTTATATGCCTTAACAAGATCTATTGTTGAGAATTCTGAGCATCCTGAGATTTCGTGTGCAAAGTCATGAATGTGATGGATGGGGTATCTATCTGGCACAGTGCGGGCATTAAGTCTTCGATAGTCACCGCATGGCCGCCATCCGTTGTTTTTCTTAGGTACTAAGTGTAACGGTGACGACCAGGGACTGTCTGAAGGTCTTGTAGTTCCAGACTTCAACATGAGCTCAAATTCTTGCTTTGCTATTTTCACCTTATCAGGAGCAAGCCTTCAAGGGTTACAGAAGACTGGTGGTCCTGGTGTTGTTTTAATATGATGTACTGTATTATGGGATGGTAAGCGATGAGTATCAGGATATGGACGAATAATTTCATGAAAATCGCGAAGAATATGCTGAAATTCTATATCATCTGCCATTGTCTTCACCGAAGATATCGAAGCAGATGATGATGCTGACACGGCTGCTGACGTTAATGTTGTGGTGTTGTCTATAAGGCGTTTGTTTCTTACGTCGACAATTAAGCCATAATATGACAAGAAATCGACGCCGATGATAGCCTTCGTGACATCTGCCACGATTTGTCGTGCCAGGTAAATTCACGACGTAGTCCTAAATTTATCCAGCAATGAAAGAGTATTGCAACTTTAATAGGCAATAGATATTGTCACATTGATACCTAAGTTCCCATTATCTGCAAATAATTGTGCAAGTGAAGTGTCAAAGACCAGACAATCAGAATTCATGATCGCAGAAGACACCCCTTCGTGAATAGACCTTGGCATCGCTTCCCAAATTAATCGACGACGATGACCATTCAACTCCAATCTATAAGCAAAGTTTTCTGCTTCTGTTACGAATTATATTTAAATGATAAATAGCGAAATCTAATTTAAATAAAATAATAATTCGCTTCTAAAATATTTCATTGGACTTCATCTTAACAGAAAATTTTCACAAGTGACAAACATAAAGACAAAAAATAATATCGCATATAAATTTAAATTATGAAAAATAAACATTCTAAAAAGTTCCAACACACTCCGGGCCCGGCGATGCGTATGCACAGCATCATTTGCACTGTTCAACCCGAGCGTGTCCACTGACTTTGAAGCATCATTCATATGGATCCTCTCGAACTCCAGGCTTTGGATTACCTACTCTAATGTATTCATCATTCTATTTCCTTCATGTGAACTCCGTGCAATCCATCTGACCCTATTTTATTTTCTTAAAATAAACGATCCATAAAATTTCACTTAGAGCAAAAATAAAAACATCCAAATTGTATTCTTTGTGTGAGTTGTTTTCCAAAATCCTCCCCACCAAGGAAAAAGTTGCAGTGTTATTACTTTTATTTTAATTTAATCCAACAAGATTCATGCTCTTGAACAATTTCAAAATCTTAATTTCCTTTTTGGAACTCGTTATTCATCTCATACTATGTACTATGGTCCCTAAGCTTTCTGACTTTACTAATTCTGATCGAAGTCTTCTGTACACAACATCTGGTTAAAATGTAATTGTTGTGTACTTATTCCCTCGATTGTTCAGAAAAGCTCATTTCAATATGTGAAAACGGCGACCATTATAATAAATAAAATATCTACTAGCGATATATCGACAAGCTGGTCCCGCTCACACAAGTCGTGAGATCCATAGGTGATCCACGTTGCAGATATTAGAACATCATTATTTATTTACCTTAAGGGTTCTTTTTCTATCGGAGGTCTGCACTTCTGAAATTCTTATGGATTGTACATCTGCGTAATTTTGCACAATCCATCCTTTTCGTCACGGTCGCCAGATGTTGCGGATTATATTTAATGTATTATAAATTTAATAGCGAAAACGTTAATCAATAAAATTCGCTTTTAAAACATTTTATTTGATTTGCTTGTACAGAAAATTTTCACAAGTGACAAACATAAAAACAAAAAAATAATATCGCATATAAATTTAAATTATGAAAAAAACATAAACATTCTAACAAGTTCCAACATATTCCTTACGTGATCCTATAAGTTGTACAATTGCAAAGAACTGTTGGTGACCATGAAACTTCTCTTGCTTCTCTAAAACTACCATAAAGTGGTGGTTGAAACATGACTGCATCATCACCCACTCTACAGCTCCTGGCAAATTTATATCAGTGGCCAAGAACACTATATCCTCTCCTTGGAGAGTTGTGATACTTTTGTGTGACATCATCAGGTGTGGCATGACCTGGTCCAGCCCACCCTGCCACTTGCAAGATGCACCAGGACATGGGCATGAATATGGCCTGAATTCACAAGACTCCTCATGCTCTGATTTCTCAGTGTGAACTAGTGTGACTGTACAACCTGTGTTGGAGTGTTTAGTTTTTCCATTGCAAGGTTCCGGATGTTGCCGAGAGGCCCGCGGCAGGTCGGGCAGCAGGACAACTTGGGGCGGCAGCAGGAGCACACCACACACACACACACACACACCGCTCTGGAACTGTAGAATCGGCGGCAGAACATAGTCGAAGCACACAGGGCACTCGAACAATGAAGCTAAATCGGCAGACATGGCGGTGGGCGCGCTTACGAGTGCTGGTACTCCAGGCACAGAACAACTGGAACCACTAGCTCCACGCCGCTGTCTGTTTGTGCTCATGTCACCGTCACGCGCGCATAAATCACGTCGGGGTCACCAGATGTGGGCAAGGATATTTCCACTAAAAATAATTTATTCATGAAAATTGTTTGTTGAAAAGCAATAACAAAGTCAAGGCCAGTGTCATAACAGTCAGTATAATTATTTTTTCTTAGAGATTTTTTGCGTTCTATTAGTAGGTCCTTATTGCAGTAGATGTGTAGACTGTTCTCAAATTAAACACCAAATAAAAGAAAATAATATGTTTCGTTATACGCAGTTGTTTTAATACTTGTTTAAGAAATATTTGATCTGTTTTTATGTTTTTGCCAGCCATGTCAGCTAATAAATATATTTTAAAGTATGTAATTTCTATTCCTCACCTTTTTCAAATTATAAAGCTCTTTATATATTTAATAACTGGATTTTTGATGAATTGTCGATTTACTAAAAACTTATTTCAAAGATTTCAATTATGTCAAAACCAAAACGACATTCCGATCGATACGAGTCACACTCGTGAACTTATGTACTTTGTTTGTGTTTTGATTATTTTTCGACAACTTTGATTTCTGGACTCCGATGACTTCGTTTATCTCGTTTACTAGTTGAATATTTTAATAAAAGGAAACAATAAATCACGCTACCGCTAAATTGTTGTTTTATCTACTAACAAATAAACATTTTGTGAAATGGCTTTTGGGAATTGCAGGAGTTAAATTATGAGCTCCCGCAATTTCCAAGTCTAATATAAAAAAAAACCTGTATACACTCAACAAAAATAATCGTCGCGACACTGTTCAATGCGAAGTGTAATAGTAAATGAGTAAGTTTGAATCCTATTTACTTCAATATAAGAAACAATTTAAAAATCGAATCACATCCTGCAATTCGACTCTTGAAACAAATTTAACTTTAAACCAGATTCGCGATATTGCTCCTTATTTTAATGACATTAAGACTCTATATGTCCGCAAATGCTATCTGTACGTCAGCAACCCATGACATTTAAAAATAATGTACTCCAAATTAAACTCTAACTGCGTGGGCATAAAGCTGCATTTTATCTTGGCAAGTTCAAAAAGTGTCGGTGACAACTTTTTCGTAAGAATTTTTTCCGTCTAGCCCCCATTCGTGCCGCGCGATAAGGAACTACGTTCCAAAATCAAAATAATACTTGACGCCCTGGACGGTTTTTGCCGTTGTATTGTGTCGTATACCGATAGAGTGCGTTAGTATATATATTATGACTGTTGACTCTATACCCGTATATATAAAGTACTCTGTGGTCAAAGCTAACTTTTTATTAATATTTTAAAATATTCATTGTGGCCAGCGCCACACACGGAATTAAAATATTCGTCACATCAAAGTCGACTTGTGCTTGTACGAGTAAAAGAAACAGTACTGCCAACAGTTTAATAATTGTTACGTTTATAAAATACTATATATATGTATGTGCCAGCGATTTTATCCGCGAGAAATTTTTTCTTGGGATCCTAAAAAATAAGTAAGCCTAGCTTACTACTTTTAGCATCAGCAAAATAGGTTCAGCCGTTTTTGAGTTTGGCCGGAACATCCAGACGGACAAAAATGTTTAAAATTGATATTTGATATGATAGATACCACATTAAAAAAAAAATATTGCAAGAGTTCAGCAGACAGGCAGACGGCCCAATTGACGGAAAGTGGTTACCATCGCCTACGGACACTTGCAAAAGTGCTATAAATACGCTGCTGCTCTCTTGAGGAAGATTGGAACCTGGTTTACTAATGCCAAAACAGAACTCAACGTTGTTGTGGCGACATATTTAAGACCGGGAAAATGCGCTACCACCTGGCTCTGGGCTGTTTTGTCGCCTCTTACAGGCAGCCCGGCCGCAGGAAATTGCCATCCATAGGCGATGGTAACTGCGTTCCATTAAGTGGGCCGTCTGCTTGTCTGCTGAACTTCTGCAATAAATAAAAATATAATTCCCAAGCCGTAATAAGCAACCCAACCACCAAACAGTCACTGCCGTACCGTTATTGGGGATAATAAATACATTGTAAAGAAATATTTGTCACCGTTTTGCGGTTTTCCTGAATGGGCCATCGGCCTATTTGCCTGATTTTGTCTGCTTCAGGCAATAAAAAAATGTTTATTTATAATTTACTATAACTGGTATTGTGGACTAGAATGCGCGTATTCAAATTAAATTGAAGTTTACTTCACTCCTATGTTTATAACTTTCTAAGAAAACATTTGTTGTGTGAGATGGATAACATTGAGTTATCTGTGTTTTATATGGTATGGACCGCAGTATACTAACATTGTTTTCTAAACTATGGACTCTTGACCCATACCATTAATTATTAAGATTGAAAATGTTTTCTATTTTTACTTATTTCTTATGCACTAGTTGAGTTTATAAATTTTAAAGTTTTATGTGTGTGTGTGTATGTTGTGTATGCGAGTGCGTACGTGCATAAATTAATTTAGGTGCCGATATATTGATTATGATTAATGCCAGGTTGAAAGGTGAATAGGGTTTTGAATTGTTATTATATTTTAATGGCCTTACTTATAATCGTTTGTTAAATTTTAAGAAACTGCTCAGCAACTGATTAACGAAAATCTTACCCATAAACTCCTCGTAACATCGAGAGATAGTTTAAGTGACTGCTAAGAGGCAAGATGGCAAGTTTTATTTGAAACAGCCATTGATTAGGGGCTAGTGTCTATTATTTAAGAGATGGCTAATCCTTTCTTAACGAGATTATTACAAGTAGGCCCTAAAAGTTAAAAGGTTGTGTGATCAATCATGTAAAAATATTGGAAATGCCAAAAAAATATTGAACTCTGAAAAAGTCTTTCTCTTTTCTCCTATTCTGTTGAGTTTGATATAGTAAACATATAATTATTTAAAATATTGTTGCGAGCTACAGGACTCGAATTAAAATGCCGTTGGACTTACTATAGAATTTATTGAAACTATACCAATAGGTATAACATAGGTACAAATATAACTAGACGGAAGAAGTCCCAATGTAATGCACAATTCTGTTCAACACGCGCAAAGTCCGTCACTATGTTGCTAATCGAAAGTACTACACACGTCTTACTAGTATCGTAATCGTCGCATAACTATCTCACCCCTCCGTTCGGGCATTGTTTTATACTGAACTGTATAATACCGACAAAGGGGCCGCGTTCACTGAATTAATCCGCACATCTGGCAAGCTTAAACGCAATGCAATAAAAAGAAGGACTAGTTCGACACTAATGACGGCCATAAAATAAGTACGATAACAATAGGATGTTTTTAAATATTAAACACGAAGTAAACGAAAGAACTCCGAATGCAGGAAAGGCAATAAACTGCGTTTTACGACAGCCAGGTGTGCGTTCTTTGTTGGTATGTAACAATATTATGTTTGATACGAAATCATTCAAAATATTAAAAACGATAAAATTTTGTATTTCAGTCCAAACCACAGGGCATGGATGTACTGAGGCAGTTTCAAAGTCTAGCTTGGTATGTATATATAAATTGCATGTTTCTATTTCATTATCATGAAGCTACATAGTTACATATATACACAGTTTCATAGTTATATAGGTATGAATTCAATTTTTAACCGACTTCGAAAAAGGAGGAGTTTCTCAATTCGTCGGAATCTTTTTTTTTAATGTATGTTCACCGATTACTCCGTGATTTATGATCCGATTTACGTGATTCTTTTTTTGTTCGACGCAAAATAGCTTCCAATTGGTCCCCTAAAAATTTGATATAGTTTGACCCAGTAGTTTTCATTTTACGAAAAAAAATTTGTTCCCGTTTCTTGGGACCTATATTTTTTAAGAAGCGCGGCACCATTCGTAGGTCCATCCATACATAGATAGACACTAAAAAGTAACAAATAAAAAATAAAAACTGCGTTTAAAAAAACCGACTTCAAAAATTAAAATGAACTTATTTCTATGTATAAAATAACTTATTTCCAAAGCTATTATTATTAATATATATTATCTAAAACATCTTGAAGTCTGTGCAAAGTAAAATATAAAAATTACTATATTTTGAAAATTACTAAGCACCGACTTTAAGATGTTTTAGATAATATATATTAATAATAATAGCTTTAGAAATAAGTTATTTTATACATTTTAGTTTTTGAAGTCGGTTTTTTTAAACGAAGTTTTTTTTTTTTTGTTTTTTTTCTATTTCTTGAAAACTCGTGTAGCGTAGTAGATAATACATGTCTGTTATCTATGCATCGACGGCCTCTGTGGTTGACCGGCTTAGCCTTTGCCGGCTTACCTCACTGCAACGCAGCAGTCCGGGTTCGATTCCTGGTATAGTAAATTTCGGAAATGTATTTTCTCCGTTATTTACTATGGTCTGGGCGTCTGGCCCTAGAGTAGTCCGTTGTATATTACGCATAACACAAGCGTAACTTGCTTAATTTAGGGATATACAATATGTGTGTTTGTCTGCCGATTATTATTATTTATTATTGTGCAACTGGTACATCTTTTGTCCATCGAGGTGGCCACAACTCCCGGTTTAACTTAAGCCGCCATGATGATCTTGAGTGGTTTTCCGGTATTAGTAGTCAAATAAAGACATCAACGTATAACTTTGGTTATCATTCTCGCCGTTACTGCTATTCCAGATTACAATAGAAATGGAGGGTGTGATTTACATATATGTCCCCGGAATTATAAGTAATGAGGGGAAGGGGGAGGGGGGGGGAGGAAAACTTACCCCTTGTGCAACTCCTATGTGGCGGAAATGTATAGTTCCTGAGTTATTAGTGTTTTTGTCAATCTAACCTCACTTATGTTTTTCACTAATATTTCACTTATATCATAGGTGCAAAGTTGCAAAATCCAATGAAAATCGAATATTTAACATAAAAGGATTCACAATAGTCCGAAAACACAACATAAAATTGTGAAAAATGAAATAAAACAACAAAAGCAGTTGTGGTAGTTGAAGTAGTTGTGGTAGTTTTGGTTGTTTATGTAGTTTACACCTAACCTTACCGACTGTTTGTGTGTATATAAGATAAATAGTGAATGGTTACAGTCGGTTCTGGCACTCGTCGGCCGCTCCCGCGGCACGCTCGCTTCGCTCGCTCGCCTCGTGCGCTTTGGTCTACACAAAACCAAACCTAACCGATTGTTCGTGTGTATTTAAGATAAATAGTGAATGGTTACAGTCGGTTCTGGCACTCGCCGGCCGCTACCGCGGCATTATTATTATTATTATTGTCAAAATTACCAGATCATTGTCGTGAATTTTAAACTTCGATAATTAAGTGAATATGTATTTTTTCCACTCAAAACCAATTTCAGTTGTTATAAATAAGTCTTAAATATATTCCTAAACACATTAACCATTAAAATAATCCAGGAAATCATCCGGGGATATATATGTAAACCCAACCCGAAATAGATTTACACAGAAACTAAACAGCGATGACCACGCGATATCGCGTGAAATCCACAACACTCGATATCGCGCGAGCGGCCACGGCACGCGATATCGCGGGAACAGTAACAATCGTGTTAACTTGAAACCTTATGTATATTTGCATTATATTATATAAATTTCCAGGTGCAAGCCGGACTGGTGTTTTCCGAGTATGAGTAAAGAAACTAATGAACTGTTGTATCAGTGTTCTCAAATGCCCAAACCAGAGTTGACCGATGATATAGATGAGGTCATCCGCAAAAGCAAAGCTTTCCCAATACCGCATCCGGTACCTAATGTTAGGTGAGACTTATTTATTCATAATACATACAAATATTACACCATGATCAAATCTTATACTGATATATAAAGCTGAAGAGTTTGATTGTTCGTTGTGCACACACTAATCTCGGGAACTACTGGTCTGTTTTCAAAAATTATTTCAGTATTAGATAGCCCATTTATCGAGGAAGGCTATAGGCTATATATCATCATGCTAAGACCAATGGGAGCGGAGCGCCAATGAAGGATGTTTCATAATCGGTGTTTCAAAATATATTTTTTTACTATCCCATGCGGACAAAGTCGCGAGCAGAAGCTAGTTGAAGATATTTTATAATGAAAGTTGATGAAGTGAAAAATAGCTGGAGATCCATCATCTGCCCACACAGCCAGGTGGTAGGCTATTTGCCCGACTGGATTGCTACCACCCCTGATCTAAACAAAGTTTGTCGCCATAACAATCTTGAGTTGTGTTCCGGCATTAGTAACCAGGATCCAGTCTCTAATAAGAGAGCAGCAACGCATTTGTAGCATCTTTGATATTGCAAATGTCTATAAGCGATGGCAACCACTTTCCATCAAGTGGGCCGCCTGCTGAACTCTTTCAATTAAAAAAAAATATTATGTTTTATTTTGACGGATTCCATAATGAGTGACTTCCTGTGATCGATAGAGGTTTGGTTTGTATTTGACAGTAAACTATTAAAAGCATTTTGATAAATGCCAAATGGGGCTTTATAGAACGGCCTAACTATAAGTGTTAATATTTATGCAAGTTGGTTAACCTGCGTGTCTAGTTATCGTGGACGCAGTATAGTTAAAACTATATTTCCATATTCCAGGTTAGAAAATTTAAAAGAACGAAGACCCATTGATAGGTTAAGGAGGAATATCGCATCGACTTATCCAATATTGCACGAAAGGGTGCTTCTGCTGATCACACACTTTCTTATATACAAGAGGTAGGTTTTTTTACCGACTTGAATAAAAGGAGGCGATTCTCAATTTGTTGTATATCTATACTAATACCAGTGGTCGAAATTCGACCATAATTAATTTAAATTATAAGTTTGAATTATTATAAGGCTCTGTTGTCAAAGACTATATTTCTATAATCACAGAATTCGCCAAGGCTACACTGTTAATTTGATTTTAACAATAATTTATTTATTTAATTATTAAGTTAGAAATAAATAAAAGAGTATATGCGTGTGTGTGTCAAATACATGGTAGTGTGTGTAATGTTTTTTTTTATTAATTTAATTTGTTTTTTAAGCATAATCTATACATATAATAAAATTGTAAAAAAATTCTGTATAATGAAAAAAATTTGCTAAAAACCGAGTCAGGGGGATGTAAGAAGTGCAATAGAACTTATTCGGATTTTTTTTGTTTGTCTGTTTGTACCGGCTAATCTCCGAAACGACTGGACCGATTTACATGAAATTTTGTATGGGGATAGCCCTGATATAGGTATATCCCTGGTCAACATATAGGATACTTTTGATCCCGAAAAATTAAAGAGTTCCCGTGGGATAGTTAAAAACCGTTAAATACTTAAACAGCTTATAACAGACTAAAAGTAATTTCTCTGCAACGTAACAATAGAACCGGAGATTTTGACAGGGTGTGGTGTCGGTGAGAGAGTTTTATCTTATATAGTGTGGCGACCGAGGGTGGAACTGCCCTGCAGCGTAAATCAGTTTTAGAACTTTTAGAAAGAACTAGAAATTTCTGGAAGGGAAAGACAAGGACGGATATATTCAGAAAAAGATAGACGATACATGAAAGAAAGAGATAGATAGATGTTAGACAGAGATAGACGACGAAAGAAGGAAAGAGATAGATAGATGTTAGAAAAGGATAGATGTTATTAACTTTATTTTAAAGTAACTAACTACGGCCTAGATATTGAAAAGAATAAAACGATATGAGAGCTATCGACTGCATTTATTGTAAAAAAGTGAGAAGTGAATATATTACAATTGACAGATAATGTCACTCGCGTTTGACATTTGGGCTTGCGTTCACAAACAACATTGTCATATTTTCATCATCCTCCCTTGAACGCAAGCCCATGCTCATTTGGAGCTTAAGATGTCTTGGCCGGGGCAGGGCCTTCGTCAGGCAGTCAGCGACCATCAATTCTGAAGAGATGTATTGGACCTGGACATCCCCTTTTGATGTTACATCCCTTATATAGTGATGCCGGACATCTATGTGTTTGCTTCTAGGGTGATATGCTGTACTACCTGAAAGTTTAATTGCACTTTGATTATCACAAAACATTACTATAGCGGTGGCCATGGAGGATGGCCACAACTCATTATGCAGCTGCTTAAGCCACATTGCTTCTTGGATAGCAGCTGAAAGAGACATGTATTCTGCTTCTGTAGTGGATAAGGCTATTGTTTGATGCCGTTTAGAGTTCCAGGATATGGCAGCATTCTGAAATATAAAAATATATCCAGTACAAGATCTTCTATCTTCTGTACATGATGCCCAATCAGCATCACAATATCCAGTGATTTCTTCATTTACAGTATTTTTGAACATCAACTGTAAACTTTTGGTTCCCTGCAGATACCGGAACACTCTTTTGATGGCAATCCAATGCTCTCTTGTAGGAGCTTTACTGTAACGACTCAATGTCTGTACTGTGAATGCTATGTCAGGTCTTGTTCCCTGTGATATATATAACAAACATCCAATGGCTTCCAGATAGGGTTCATGGGACTGCTTTTGTTCTGAATTCTCTGTAAACTTCTTGTTGCATTCTAATGGTGTACCTATTTGTTTACATTCAATCATGTTGAACCTCTGTAGAACACTATCTATATATTTACATTGATCAATTGCAATTCCATTACAATAGTATGATATTCTTATATCTATATAGCATTCAGCTTTTCCCATTTCCTTAATTTTAAAATTTGTCTTCAATTTACACTTAACGTTTTGTGCAAGTACATCACAATTATAAAATATTAAAATATCATCTACATATATAGTTAAGTACATTATTTTATTTTTGTCTTTTCTTATATAATAAACACAAGGGTCCATCTGTGACTTTATAAATCCTACTTTATGCAAGAATGAATCCATCTTTAAATTCCAAGTTCTACTTGCTTGTTTCAGTCCATATATTGACTTGTTGAGTTTACAGACTTGGCTTGTTTGATCATCATAGTGAGGTGGTTGTGTCATATATAATTCTACATCTAAATCCCCTTGTAAAAATGCTGTTATTGCATCTAATTGCTCTATTTGCAGGTTATATCTGGATGCAATCGCTAGTAGATATCTGAGGGATGTCAGGCGCACTACAGGCGCATATACCATAGTATAGTCAATACCAGATATCTGTTTATAACCTTTGATGACTAATCTTGCTTTATACTTCTTAATGTTTCCATCAGCATCTTCTTTGGTTTTGAAAACCCATTTACATGGAATTGCATTCTTTCCCGATGGCAACTCACAAAGATTCCATGTATTATTTTCCAGTAATGACTCATATTCACAGTCCATGGCTTCAATCCACTCCTGCGCATGGTCACTTGACAGAGCTTGTTCGACAGTTACAGGATCTGGTTCTCGCATTGATAGGCTCATATTTGACTCATTTTGGCAAAAGAAAGAAGGTGCTTTTAAGTTTCTTCTTGTTCTTGGAGGTCTAGGTGGGGGAGTGCTCAAGTTAGTTGAATTATCTGAACTATACGGACTATTTGGCACATACTCATTACTAATATCATTTTCTTCACAGCTAGAAAAGCTCTCTTCATACATAACTGTGTTCTTAGTTTTATCAGACAGTTCACAAGAAACATCTGTATTTTTATTTTCTTTATTGTCAGTTAATGACATTAATGTAAAGTCCTGACTTACATTTTCTTCTATAAATACAACATCTCTGCTTCTTATTATTTTATTTTGCTTTTCATCATATAATCTATAACCTTTTGATTCTAGACAATATCCAACAAAGATTAATTCTTCAGATTTCTTGTCCCATTTTAACCGTTTCTGCTTAGGCACATGTGTCATAGCTCTGCAACCAAAAACTTTCATATTACTGAGGTTTGGCAAAACACCAGTCCATATTTCTTCAGGAGTTTTATAGTTGATAGACTTTGTCGGAGAGCGGTTGATCACATAAGCAGCTGTAGCAACGGCCTCTGCCCAGAACTTCTTTGGAAGTTTAGCATTAATAAGCATACACTTTGCTCGCTCAACCAGTGTGCGATTCATTCGCTCACTCATACCATTCTGTTCAGGATTGAATGGTATAGTAAATTCCCGTTTGATACCGTATTCTACACAGAATTTATCAAACATTTCATTTACATATTCCTTTCCGTTATCGGAGCGTAAGATTTTTATCTTAGCATTTAACTGATTTTCTACAAGTGTCTTAAACTGTTGAAATTTTTCAAATACTTCTGACTTAGCCTTCATAAAATAAACTGACACTTTTCTGGAGAAATCATCTATGAATGTCACATAATACCTGGCACCTCCGAGGGACTTTTCTTCCATGGGCCCGCATACATCCGAGTGTATTAGCTCCAGAAGACCGGAAGCCCTTGTGCCCACATGCTTAAACGGCTGCCGAGTTTGTTTTCCCTGCAGGCATGTGTTACAGATGACATTCTCATCCTTCTTTATTTCCATATCTACTCCATCGACACATTCATTCAATTTCTGCAAATCTTTATAATTAATATGACCTAACCTTTGGTGCCATAAATAAACGGAGGTTAACAGAGCAAATTTTTCATTATGTACTACATACAAATCATTTTGGATATGTCCAGTCATAATTAACTTTGAATCTTTATATACTTTGCACAGATTTTTATCAAATTCAACCTGGCAGTTATTTTCAGTCATTTGTCGAACTGAGAGCAAGTTTACTGATAGGTCAGGGACATATAAGACATTTTTCACTTGTATGGTTCCAATTTGTTGTCTGTTTAGACCATTATAAGCAGTTATGTTAATCTTACCGCAGCCTTTTACACTTAAAGTTTTGTTATCCGCAACCTTTATAGTTGTTACTGTTGAAGGTTGAAAATCATACATCCATTCTCTTTTGTATGTCATATGCAACGCCGCTCCGGAGTCAATATACCAACATTCCTTCTCGAGGTCTGGAGAAGCAGGGAATGCCGCTACATAGCTGGAAACATTATTAGATTTATTAGCATGTTTCACATCTTCTTTTTGACTTGAGCGCTGACAGTATTTTGAAATATGACCATAATTATTACATTTATAACATCTGGGACCTTTGACATTAAATTTATTATTATTAAAATTATTATGGTACTTATTTCTTGAAATATGTCTAGATTTATTAGAGTAAAAGGCTGAAAAACTATCTGTGTCTTTAACTTCTTGCAGTATCTTTGTCTTAACTAAATCGGTACTTATTGCCACACCCGAGCTTTCCATTGCCATAATCATAGGTTTGTATGAGTCTGGCAGTCCGGAGAGGAGTAGCGTTCCAAGCCACTCATCATCGACTAAAAATCCAATATTCCTGAGCTTGTGTGCACAAGTAATTATTTTATTTACATAGCTCTCAACGTTTTCACATCCGTCTAGGTTAGTTGTTATTAATTCACGAAGTAAACCTACCTTTCTTGTCAAGCCTGAGTCATCAAATGCCTTGCGCAAATTGCACCATACCTGTTTTGCAGTTTTAGCGTCCTGCACATGGACGTATATAATGGGATCCACAAGTAAAATTATTTTCGATCTTGCCTTTGTATCGTCGCTTTTTGTTATTGGCGTGTTATTTTCGTTATCCACACATTTCCACAAGTCCTCGTGTTCGAGGTACGTTTGTACGGCAAAACTCCATGTTGGGTAATTTTCACGGCCTTTAAGGCGCTCGATTTGCGCTATATTATTGCTAGACATCTTCGTGAATACTAAAATAAAAGGCTGAAAAATAAAATATGGCGTGTGCCGATACCGCCGGTACGTGGTACTTTTATCTTTCGCAATCTGCGTGAACTTTACGTATTCCCGTTTACTTTTATAATCTAATCTAACCGGGCGTCTGGGCCCATAACCTATTAACTTTATTTTAAAGTAACTAACTACGGCCTAGATATTGAAAAGAATAAAACGATATGAGAGCTATCGACTGCATTTATTGTAAAAAAGTGAGAAGTGAATATATTACAATTGACAGATAATGTCACTCGCGTTTGACATTTGGGCTTGCGTTCACAAACAACATTGTCATATTTTCATCAGATGTATAAACGAAAGTTCCCGAACAGAATGTTCGGGAAAGAAAAGACAGAGATAGATAGATGGGTTCTAGAAAATTCTTCCAGGTATATAAACAGCGTAAGGCGCGCCTACCGGGCAGTTTTAGAGTTGAAAGTTGCAGTTTAAAGTTGAGTTCAGTCCAAGACGGTGAAACGACAAGTGCGATATTAGAGAACGTTAATAGAGGACAGAGACGAACTAAGTGGTGAAATTAGTGAGAAGTTTGATGGACAGATACGCAAAGGAGGTGTGTAGCGTAGTTCGAGAGGGAAACCAGAAGCGAGCTACGCGCGATAATATTGGAGGTGGTCCGCGCAATATCGGCGACGGTATTGAGGGTGTGACAACTTATCGTCGGGACTGTGCATCGTTGGTCGTGCGTATAGGGGCAACCCTGCAGAGAGGTACTACGTGCGGCTGTGTAAGTCAATAAAAGCTTCTAAATTTAAAACTGGTGTTTTCTTCCAATCCATAAGTGCGTACCCCGCTCGTACGTAACAATATATAATATATAAAGCTGATAAGTTTGTTTCTCTCGCGTTCTTGCTTGAACGCGCTAATCTCAGGAACTTCTGGTCTGATATGAATTTTTTTTTAGTGTTAGATAGGCCATTTATCGAGGAAGGTTATAACCTTCCTCGATCCTATAGGATATATTTCATCACGCTAAGAGCAATAGGAGCGGGGCACCAATGAAGAATGTATCAAAATCGAGGGGTTTTTTTTACTTACTTTTTTTGAACTATTCCACTCGAACGAAGTCGCGGGCAGAAGCTAGTTTAAAATAAAATATTAGCATTCGTCGCTTCTTCTCTATATTTCTATAAATATTATGAACGCGAAAGTTTGTAAGAATGGATGTACGTTTGTAACCCACTCGCGCAAAAACTAATGAATGGATTTTGATGAAACTTACAGTAATATAGCTTACACATCAGCTTAACATATAGGCTATAATTCATAAAGGTATAGCGTGAATCACAAAATATAAGGATTTTCCATCACCAAGCGGGTGAAACCGCGGGCGAAGGTAGTAAACTATAAGGGCCTTACTTATAATAATCTCGTTAAGAAAGTATTAGCCATCTCTTAAGTAAGAGACTCTTAAGCCCCTAATAAATGGCTGTTTCAAATAAAACCTGCCGTCTTGCCTCTTAGCAGTCACTTAAACTACCTCTCGATGTTGGTTATTTTTGACAGTTATTTACGAATTACTTTACCACCACCTCTTATCCTTAAGAGGAGTTTATGGGTAAGATTTTCGTTAATCAGTTGCTGAGCAGTCTCTTAAAATTTATCAAACGACTATATGTAAGGCCATAATTTTCTCCATGTATTAATATATATAGATGTAATTAATAATTGCAATTTTTCAGGGAATACGGATCTAGTATGGAGAAAGCATTCTACAAAGACATGACTGTGCCAGAGTTTATCGACAGGTTGCTGAAGAAAAGGGCTGTTGTGTTCATGGACGCGTGGGACGCATATAAACTCATTACCGGGGAGGCAGGGTGAGTTCAAATTTATTTACTTGCATGCATTATTTGCATAAAACCATGGATTGTATGAAGATGTTACATTTTAGTTTAATATCGTACGCATTATGTTCTTGACAAATTGACGTCCAAATGTCAAAATCTATTAGGGGGGCACAAAATTTCATTATTTTTTGCCCCTCCCCCGTCCTTGTCATAGTTGGTCACCACAGAAATAATATCTAGATAGAATGGTTACGACGTCTTATTCGCTTGCATTTCGCGCGCGTCATTTTTTTTGCAAGCCCCGCCCACAGCGTGACGTCAATTATTATTATGTATATAAAAATAGTGAAGCTAACTGATTTTTGAAGTGAAACTTCTTTATCGGCGTGGGGAAAGAATTTACCGTCACATTTTTCCACAATCTCCACATGGATTGTGAGACGAGCGTTGTAATATTTCTTTACTTTATTGTGTTTTAATTAATATACGAGTTTGGTGATTTATAATCATATATATATATATATTAAAGTGATCAGCAAAATCATAATTTAACTTATTTAACCAATTTCTGTTAAGTTTCATATAGTAGATCATTTTTCGAAAAATAAGGTCATAAAGAAGTTTCACTTACGTGTGTACAGTAGTACACGCACACATGTTTTTTTTTTATAACGCTATCTTTAAAGTTTACACTTTGAATGAAATAGTTGACTAAAACCGGCTATAGCCGATTAAAACCGGTTATAGCCGATTAAAACCGGTTATAGCCGACTAAAACCGGTTAATTTTAAAGCGGTTTCAAGCCTTGGTGATGATAGGTGACTCTATTCTTTCAGCAAAGACGGTTGGGAGTCTGTTGGCAGTATGCACCAACGTCCCCCTCTCTTGTTAGAGAACTGTCTAAGTTACGACGAGATTAAGTTGTCGGCCATGTTGTATGTCAGTGGGCCAACGGAATGCATCAATGATGGCAGAAGGGTTAATAATGGGGAGTTGCAGGAAAAGGATATTGAAGAGGAAGCTATCATTATAGGTATGTCTTGTTACATATGTCTATGGTTATTGGAGTTTGTCTATGGCCTTCATGACCAACAGATCAATTTTGATGTCAATTCCCAAACCCACCCAATTCCATTTTTACTTTCTTTATTCACATATTCAAGATATAAAAAAAATCTTATTACATATTATTGTATGGTTTCCTGTCAAATTTCATCCGTGTAGACTAAGTCGTTTGTAAAGAAAGATGACTATGGAATAAAAGACAAGTGAGTGAATGGACGAGCATAAGCTCAAAATTGTATATCGAGAGCTTCATAACAAATGGACGTACAGACATAAGTGCGGTTTTACACAAGGGACAAAATTGTAAAATGAAAACAAAATTAATAGATTGTATAAGGCTAACCCTATATATAACCCTTTTTTTAGGTACAACTTGCATACTGTTAAGACTTTCTAAATTGTAACATTCATAGTTTTTAATCAACAGAAAAAAAAATTTTTTTGCGTATACGCCTATATGTTATGAAGCTTTCGATATGTTTCCATCAAAAGTCGATATTTAAAATACATTTTAAAATTTTTAGTTTATTCTTTAAATTTAGTTTTCAAAATGTTACAATTAAATTTTATAAATCATATAAAATCGCGCTTGAAACCGTTAAAACATAGTTTTTGTTACGTGTACCTATCATTCGCGAGAATGTAAGAAAATATTTTACAAATTATTCTTTGTATTTTACGCCAAACCACGATTTTTTGGCATCTCTAGTATAAAGCACTGTGTCCATCCTTCCATCCGTCCATATGCTACTTGTTTTCTTGCTTTGTATTTGAAGAGTAAACTGCAGTCGCGCGTCGTAGCCGACACATAACTCTTTTTTTAATACAAATTATAGGTACAATAGGTGCGCGTTTCGAACGTCGCAACCGTATGGAGTACGAAGACATACTGATAACGGAGCAACAGAACTGTCCCGAGAACGGTTACGGGGAGGAGGTTACCCCCACCACTTGCCTCAATGTCCTCAAAACGACGTATGTCAGGAACAACCAGTCGGCGAGGCATATGTGGCGGCAGATGTGGGCGGAATTCTATCAGGTATCAATTTTTATGGTTTCACATCCATTTTGGTGGAAACGGAGCCCTTATCACAATCTCATGACAATATAAAATGGCCTACTTAAATGTTAATTCATTTTATCATCAAGATACATTCATTATTATCAAGATATATACATATAAATAACAGTGCAACATCCGTTCGTCCTAGGGTGCAGTTGAAAACCAGCGTCAGGCATCCGCAGTTGCCTGGCACATGCTGAACTGCACCTATTTGGTACCACCGCGAGACTTTCTAATTCTTATTACCATACCGTGTAATTCATTCCATCTCTGTCTCGTTGTGTGTTTACTAAATAAACGTCTTTTCTTTCTTTCTTGCTATTCATTCATTCATTGGTTCTTCGAATCAGAAGGTTATGATCAAAACAGGAGGACTTATTTCACAAGTACTACAAGAAGGTAGTCACTTTAGTGGAGACTACCTTGTTAGAGGCCATGTATAGTGCCAGTGGTCAATATAAAATGGCCTACTTAAATGTTCATTCATTTTATCATCAAGATACATTCATTATTATCAAGATATATACATATAAATAACAGTGCAACATCCGTTCGTCCTAGGGTGCAGTTGTAAACCAGCGTCAGGCATCCGCAGTTGCCTGGCACATGCTGAACTGCACCTATTTGGTACCACCGCGAGACTTTCTAATTCTTATTACCGTACCGTGTAATTCATTCCATCTCTGTCTCGTTGTGTGTTTACTAAATAAACGTCTTTTCTTTCTTTCTTTCTATTCATTCATTCATTGGTTCTTCGAATCAGAAGGTTATGATCAAAACAGGAGGACTTATTTCACAAGTACTACAAGAAGGTAGTCACTTTAGTGGAGACTACCTTGTTAGAGGCCATGTATAGTGCCAGTGGTCAATATAAAATGGTCTACTTAAATGTTAATTTATTTTGTCATGAAGAATCAATTATTCATTCATTCATTGGTTCTTCGAATCAGAAGGTTATGATCAAAACAGGAGGACTTATTTCACAAGTACTACAAGAAGGTAGTCACTTTAGTGGAGACTACCTTGTTAGAGGCCATGTATAGTGCCAGTGGTCAATATAAAATGGTCTACTTAAATGTTAATTTATTTTGTCATGAAGAATCAATTATTCATTCATTCATTGGTTCTTCGAATCAGAAGGTTATGATCAAAACAGGAGGACTTATTTCACAAGTACTACAAGAAGGTAGTCACTTTAGTGGAGACTACCTTGTTAGAGGCCATGTATAGTGCCAGTGGTCAATATAAAATGGTCTACTTAAATGTTAATTTATTTTGTCATGAAGAATCAATTATTCATTCATTCATTGGTTTTTCGAATCAGAAGGTTATGATCAAAACAGGAGGACTTATTTCACAAGTACTACAAGAAGGTAGTCACTTTAGTGGAGACTACCTTGTTAGAGGCCATGTATAGTGCCAGTGGTCAATATAAAATGGTCTACTTAAATGTTAATTTATTTTGTCATGAAGAATCAATTATTCATTCATTCATTGGTTCTTCGAATCAGAAGGTTATGATCAAAACAGGAGGACTTATTTCACAAGTACTACAAGAAGGTAGTCACTTTAGTGGAGACTACCTTGTTAGAGGCCATGTATAGTGCCAGTGGTCAATATAAAATGGTCTACTTAAATGTTAATTTATTTTGTCATGAAGAATCAATTATTCATTCATTCATTGGTTCTTCGAATCAGAAGGTTATGATCAAAACAGGAGGACTTATTTCACAAGTACTACAAGAAGGTAGTCACTTTAGTGGAGACTACCTTGTTAGAGGCCATGTATAGTGCCAGTGGTCAATATAAAATGGTCTACTTAAATGTTAATTTATTTTGTCATGAAGAATCAATTATTCATTCATTCATTGGTTCTTCGAATCAGAAGGTTATGATCAAAACAGGAGGACTTATTTCACAAGTACTACAAGAAGGTAGTCACTTTAGTGGAGACTACCTTGTTAGAGGCCATGTATAGTGCCAGTGGTCAATATAAAATGGTCTACTTAAATGTTAATTTATTTTGTCATGAAGAATCAATTATTCATTCATTCATTGGTTCTTCGAATCAGAAGGTTATGATCAAAACAGGAGGACTTATTTCACAAGTACTACAAGAAGGTAGTCACTTTAGTGGAGACTACCTTGTTAGAGGCCATGTATAGTGCCAGTGGTCAATATAAAATGGTCTACTTAAATGTTAATTTATTTTGTCATGAAGAATCAATTATTCATTCATTCATTGGTTCTTCGAATCAGAAGGTTATGATCAAAACAGGAGGACTTATTTCACAAGTACTACAAGAAGGTAGCCATTTTAGCGGAGTCTACCTTGCTCAAGGCCATGTGTAGTGCCAGTGGTCGATATAAAATGGCCTAATTATATGTTAATTCATTTTCTCATCAAGAATCATTCATTCATTCATTGGTTCTTCGAATCAGAAGGTTATGATCAAAACAGGAGAACTTATTTCTCAAGCACTACACGAAGGTAGCCATTTTAGTGGAGACTACCTTGCTAGAGGCCGAGTATAGCTCCAGTGGTCAATTTATAAAACCGCTTAACACAATGTTAATGTTATTTCATCAAGACTCATTCATCACTTAGTCTGGTGTGCACCAACGTTTAACCGCCGGTTAAAATAAAAAAATTGCTGTTTATGCATACATTTTGATTATTTTATTTTAACCACCGGTTAAATGTCGGTGCACACCAGACTTAGTCGTTAGTTGAACGAAACCTTTCGTTCAGGTCCACAGCTACACGTTTGAGGAGTTAACGTCGTACATAAACATCCAAGACAAGGGTGAGGAGTCCCAATACACGGAGCGATACGTCCGACTTCCGCAGCAAGACACAGTGTTTGACAACGAGGTCTACTATAAGAGGGTGGCCATTTTAGCGGAGACCACCTTGCTAGAGGCCGAGTATAGGGCCAGGGGCCAACATAGAATGGCCTTTCTCAATGTTATTGGATGCGGTAAGCTTTTTTTAATGCCTGTTTACTTTTTTTTTATTGCAGGAGTTCAGCAGACAGGCAGATGGCCCACTTGATGGAAAGCGGTTACCATCGCCTATAGACATTTGCAACACCAAAGGCGCTGCAAATGCGCTGCTGCTCTCTTAAGGGAGATTGGAACCTGGTCACTAATGCCGGAACACAACTCAAAGTTGTTATGGCGACATACTCTAGACCAGGGGTGGTCGCCATCCAGTCGGGCAAACGCCCTACCACCTGTGGGTTATTTTGTCGCCTCTTACGACAGGCCGCCCGGACGCAGGAAATTGCATTCTTTCTCCGTTCCTGCACGGATAAAACTTTCTTTTCACTATAACATCTGTAATATTATAAAAGTGTAAAATGCTGTGCGTGTACATTGAACCCATTTAAAAAAATGTGTGCTGAGACACATTCAAATTGGACAAGAGTACATTAACAGTCTGCCCGTAAAACTTGAAGTTAAAGTTTTGTTGCGATTCGTTTTCCACTTGTATGTTGAAGCTTCATTTCTACTATGTGTAGAGGCGGCATAATTTTAGAGTAGACTATGGATGCGTTTTTTGGTTCCGGATCGAATTCAGTTTTTTTGTTTGATAAAATGAAATATTTATAAATAAAAAATGCATTCATTAAAATGTACCTAACCTAACCAAATCATAATTTGCAGTAAACCTGCGAAAAATCGAAATGTGTGCTGGGACACATATTAGAAGTGAAACTTCAACGGACAAGTGGAAAAACGAATCGCAACGGACAAGTGGAAAACGAATTGCAACGGATAAGTGGGAAAACGAATCGCAACGGACAAGTGGAAAAACTAATCACAAAATAATTTTACTTGAACTTTAGGCAGGTTTTCAAATTGGACAAGTACATTAACAATCTGCCTGTAAAAGTTGAAGTTAAAATTTTGTTTTTTGCTACTTATCGGTTGCCATTATTTTTTCCACTTGTTTAAATTCATATTGTATTTCGCTCCGAATATAGGTCTGGGTGTATGGAAAATATCGTCGCACCAATCGGACGTGTATGTTCTGACGTTTCTGGAGCGAATCCGGGCGATGCTGCGGAGGGATTTGCTCAACCATGTATCCGATGTTAACTTCGCATACATTAGAACCAGCAGCAGTATTACGGGTGAGTTTCTTTCACGCACGACAAACTAAGAGTCCGAGTTTTTTTATTATAACTGCTCTTAGTTTGAAAAAAAGGAAAAAATATAGTTAAAAAAACTAAAAAATTGAACTATAAAATTAAAATATGAAAAGCTTCGAGTGGGTTTTACTATATCTTTATTTGTGGCAAACGCCCCAGGCTTTAAGCTTGCGAATAATTCGAGCTTACAAAATATTCGTTCCGAATCGAATACTAATAATCGATTCCAAACTCGAATTATTCGCTAGATCCCGAATAATTCGAAAAAATTCGAATTCGCAAATTTTCAAATAATTTAAAACATTGCATGTGTTCCTTTTTCTTATAGATTTTTTCAAACAGAAATTAATATTAATTAATAATATTCGAATTATTCGATTTGAACGATGTTCGAACACCCCTAATATTTTTGGTTTTGTGAACAAACTCTTCATACATAAAAATTATTTTCTATCTTGGTTCGAGTATTTTCAAAGATTATTTTTTTGTTTTGTTTAAGCTATAATTTTATTCTGGTTCCGTTTCTTCTTTATAAACAAATTTAATTTTATTGTTTCTAGCACTATTCACGAATTCATCGAACGCAGAAAACGAGAGTCCGGTCGAGAGGAGGATATTCTTCGAAAGCAAGAGGCATCCAAACGGTGAGTTTTTTTTACCTTTTAATTGATAACTGATATTCCGCGGGTTTCCCGGGATAAAAAGTAGCGCAGAATTAAAGTCTAGGAATTTGCTTTCGATAAGCGAAAACTGCATCGAAATCGACCCAGTAGTTTTCATGTGAATCCTGAACAAACAGGAAATCTAAAAAAAATGTGTCATGTTCTCCATCGTTTATAGAGTATTTCAGTTGTCATTTTGAAGCGAAACTTCTTTAAAATCATGAAAAAAATTCACATTAAACACATCAAATTCAACCTTATCTTCTTTTAACTTGTTAGTAGGTACTAATTTTTTTTTTAATAAAACTTAAAAGATTTCAAACGAATTCTAGCTCTTTTCAGCAAACGGCAACAGATGTTTAAGCTTTTCAAGCTGGTTTATACATATATATACTAGACTAGCTTCTGCCCGCGATTTCGTCCGCGTTGTGCGGTTTTTTAACTATCCCACGGGAACTCTTTAATTTTTCGGGATACTAATATAATAGGATACTAATCCTCTTATATGTTGACCAGGGATATAAGCTACCACCATACAAAATTTCATTTAAATCGGTCCACTCGTTTCGGAGATTAGCCGGTACAAATAGACAGACAAACAGACAAACCGACAAACAGAGCGACAAAAAGAAATGAAAAAAAATATATTAAATTGTTCTATTTCACTTCTTACATCCCCCTGATTCGGTTTTTAGCAAAAAAAAATTCATTGTACAGAAATTCAACCTCTACAGTTTTATTATATGTATAGATAGTATTATAATTCGGTAGTTGACAATTTTTGAGAAACAGGTTTGTTTTGAGCCTTATTGTCTATTTTAGCCCAAATAGTAATATTTCAGCAAAAAAACTACATTAACATATTTAATTTAGCCATTTTGTAAATATTTTGGCATTTCGTCACAAAAACGCGTCAAGCTGTCATGGCGTCTCGCATGACGTCACAGTGTGCAAAACAAACATCTGTTTCATTGAAGTGTTATCTGAGAAGTCATTGATAACTTCTTGTGTTTTGCACACTATGACGTCACGCGCTCTGATCGGCGTTCATTGTCACGTGGCTAATGGCTGCAATATAACAATTTTATTTCTCAAAAATATCAATTAATTTATACTAATATTATAAATCTGAATAGTTTGTTTGTTTGTTTGTTACTGATACTGTCATGTACCGTATTCTGTAACTTCAGCTATTATTGTAAAGGTCGGTTTTGCAATTATCACATTAAATTTTCAAGTGTTAAAGTACTCATATTATAATTGTAGTATTTCATATACCAGGTGGTATAAATGTTCAACTTGAGGATCGCGAACCCTCGTCCCGGTTGAGCGGCGAGCACGAGGGGAAGCTGCTCGTGATGACCTACCCCTGGGACGGGAACGCGCATCCCGGGAACGAGTTCTGGTATGCCGTGTTAAAATTGTTGTTTATTAATTATTAATAATAATAATATCTTGAAGGGGGCTTTGTGTTTGCCTTAGCCAGCCACAAAGTACCGCAGCATTCAAAAAAGCCGGACAACTACGAACCGCTCCCGGCAATAGTCCCGCGGGATTCCCTGGATAATGCATCGAATTCTCCATCTACATAGTGTATTCCACTTGTTGAAGTTATATACTTCTTTAGGCGCGTTAGGGAAAAATGATGAGAGTAAATTTTTACGATGCGCGCGCACACCGTCACACGAAAAAGCTACACCATGAAGTTAGCTATAGTCAACCGACACCCTGAAGTTAGCTGTAGTCAACAGACACCCTGAAGTTAGCTATAGTCAACCGACACCCTGAAGTTAGCTGTAGTCAACAGACACCCTGAAGTTAGCTATAGTCAACCGACACCCTGAAGTTAGCTGTAGTCAACAGACACCCTGAAGTTAGCTATAGTCAACCGACACCCTGAAGTTAGCTGTAGTCAACAGACACCCTGAAGTTAGCTATAGTCAACCGACACCCTGAAGTTAGCTGTAGTCAACAGACACCCTGAAGTTAGCTATAGTCAACCGACACCCTGAAGTTAGCTATAGTCAACAGACACCCTGAAGTTAGCTATAGTCAACCGACACCCTGAAGTTAGCTGTAGTCAACAGACACCCTGAAGTTAGCTATAGTCAACCGACACCCTGAAGTTAGCTGTAGTCAACAGACACCCTGAAGTTAGCTATAGTCAACCGACACCCTGAAGTTAGCTGTAGTCAACAGACACCCTGAAGTTAGCTATAGTCAACCGACACCCTGAAGTTAGCTATAGTCAACAGACACCCTGAAGTTAGCTATAGTCAACCGACACCCTGAAGTTAGCTGTAGTCAACAGACACCCTGAAGTTAGCTATAGTCAACCGACACCCTGAAGTTAGCTGTAGTCAACAGACACCCTGAAGTTAGCTATAGTCAACCGACACCCTGAAGTTAGCTATAGTCAACAGACACCCTGAAGTTAGCTATAGTCAACCGACACCCTGAAGTTAGCTATAGTCAACAGACACCCTGAAGTTAGCTATAGTCAACAGACACCCTGAAGTTAGCTATAGTCAACCGACACCCTGAAGTTAGCTGTAGTCAACAGACACCCTGAAGTTAGCTATAGTCAACCGACACCCTGAAGTTAGCTATAGTCAACAGACACCCTGAAGTTAGCTATAGTCAACCGACACCCTGAAGTTAGCTGTAGTCAACAGACACCCTGAAGTTAGCTATAGTCAACCGACACCCTGAAGTTAGCTGTAGTCAACAGACACCCTGAAGTTAGCTATAGTCAACCGACACCCTGAAGTTAGCTGTAGTCAACAGACACCCTGAAGTTAGCTATAGTCAACCGACACCCTGAAGTTAGCTGTAGTCAACAGACACCCTGAAGTTAGCTATAGTCAACCGACACCCTGAAGTTAGCTGTAGTCAACAGACACCCTGAAGTTAGCTATAGTCAACCGACACCCTGAAGTTAGCTGTAGTCAACAGACACCCTGAAGTTAGCTATAGTCAACCGACACCCTGAAGTTAGCTATAGTCAACAGACACCCTGAAGTTAGCTATAGTCAACCGACACCCTGAAGTTAGCTGTAGTCAACAGACACCCTGAAGTTAGCTATAGTCAACCGACACCCTGAAGTTAGCTGTAGTCAACAGACACCCTGAAGTTAGCTATAGTCAACCGACACCCTGAAGTTAGCTGTAGTCAACAGACACCCTGAAGTTAGCTATAGTCAACCGACACCCTGAAGTTAGCTATAGTCAACCGACACCCTGAAGTTAGCTGTAGTCAACAGACACCCTGAAGTTAGCTATAGTCAACCGACACCCTGAAGTTAGCTGTAGTCAACAGACACCCTGAAGTTAGCTATAGTCAACCGACACCCTGAAGTTAGCTGTAGTCAACAGACACCCTGAAGTTAGCTATAGTCAACCGACACCCTGAAGTTAGCTATAGTCAACAGACACCCTGAAGTTAGCTATAGTCAACCGACACCCTGAAGTTAGCTGTAGTCAACAGACACCCTGAAGTTAGCTATAGTCAACCGACACCCTGAAGTTAGCTGTAGTCAACAGACACCCTGAAGTTAGCTATAGTCAACCGACACCCTGAAGTTAGCTATAGTCAACAGACACCCTGAAGTTAGCTATAGTCAACCGACACCCTGAAGTTAGCTGTAGTCAACAGACACCCTGAAGTTAGCTATAGTCAACCGACACCCTGAAGTTAGCTGTAGTCAACAGACACCCTGAAGTTAGCTATAGTCAACCGACACCCTGAAGTTAGCTGTAGTCAACAGACACCCTGAAGTTAGCTATAGTCAACCGACACCCTGAAGTTAGCTGTAGTCAACAGACACCCTGAAGTTAGCTATAGTCAACCGACACCCTGAAGTTAGCTGTAGTCAACAGACACCCTGAAGTTAGCTATAGTCAACCGACACCCTGAAGTTAGCTATAGTCAACAGACACCCTGAAGTTAGCTATAGTCAACCGACACCCTGAAGTTAGCTGTAGTCAACAGACACCCTGAAGTTAGCTATAGTCAACCGACACCCTGAAGTTAGCTGTAGTCAACAGACACCCTGAAGTTAGCTATAGTCAACCGACACCCTGAAGTTAGCTGTAGTCAACAGACACCCTGAAGTTAGCTATAGTCAACCGACACCCTGAAGTTAGCTGTAGTCAACAGACACCCTGAAGTTAGCTATAGTCAACCGACACCCTGAAGTTAGCTATAGTCAACAGACACCCTGAAGTTAGCTATAGTCAACCGACACCCTGAAGTTAGCTGTAGTCAACAGACACCCTGAAGTTAGCTATAGTCAACCGACACCCTGAAGTTAGCTGTAGTCAACAGACACCCTGAAGTTAGCTATAGTCAACCGACACCCTGAAGTTAGCTGTAGTCAACAGACACCCTGAAGTTAGCTGTAGTCAACAGACACCCTGAAGTTAGCTGTAGTCAACAGACACCCTGAAGTTAGCTGTAGTCAACAGACACCCTGAAGTTAGCTGTAGTCAACAGACACCCTGAAGTTAGCTATAGTCAACCGACACCCTGAAGTTAGCTGTAGTCAACAGACACCCTGAAGTTAGCTGTAGTCAACAGACACCCTGAAGTTAGCTGTAGTCAACAGACACCCTGAAGTTAGCTATAGTCAACCGACACCCTGAAGTTAGCTGTAGTCAACAGACACCCTGAAGTTAGCTATAGTCAACAGACACCCTGAAGTTAGCTATAGTCAACCGACACCCTGAAGTTAGCTGTAGTCAACAGACACCCTGAAGTTAGCTATAGTCAACAGACACCCTGAAGTTAGCTGTAGTCAACAGACACCCTGAAGTTAGCTGTAGTCAACAGACACCCTGAAGTTAGCTATAGTCAACCGACACCCTGAAGTTAGCTGTAGTCAACAGACACCCTGAAGTTAGCTGTAGTCAACAGACACCCTGAAGTTAGCTATAGTCAACCGACACCCTGAAGTTAGCTGTAGTCAACAGACACCCTGAAGTTAGCTGTAGTCAACAGACACCCTGAAGTTAGCTATAGTCAACCGACACCCTGAAGTTAGCTGTAGTCAACAGACACCCTGAAGTTAGCTATAGTCAACCGACACCCTGAAGTTAGCTGTAGTCAACAGACACCCTGAAGTTAGCTGTAGTCAACAGACACCCTGAAGTTAGCTATAGTCAACCGACACCCTGAAGTTAGCTGTAGTCAACAGACACCCTGAAGTTAGCTGTAGTCAACAGACACCCTGAAGTTAGCTATAGTCAACCGACACCCTGAAGTTAGCTGTAGTCAACAGACACCCTGAAGTTAGCTATAGTCAACCGACACCCTGAAGTTAGCTATAGTCAACATTTTAGTTTTTCAGGATGGCCGAGTGTATTATGGTGGTTGCGTAGCAACGAGTTGTTGATAGATCGATTGTGAATTTGTGAGACGAGCATTGTAATATTTCTTTACTTTATTGTGTTTTAATTAATATACGAGTTTGATGATTTATAAATCATTTATTGAGTATCCTACATAATTATAAATATACTAGCTTCTGCCTGCGATTTCGTCCGCGTGGTGTGGTTTTTTAACTATCCCACGGGAACTCTTTAATTTTCCGGGATCAAAAGTATCCTATATGTTGACCAGGGACATAAGCTACCATCATACAAAATTTCGTTTAAATCGGTCCAGTCGTTTCGGAGATTAGCCGGTACAAACGGACAGACAAACAGAGAAACAAAAAATTTGAAAAAATCTAAATTAGTTCTATTTCACTTCTTACATCCCTCTGACTGGGTTTCTAGCATTTTTTTTCATTGTACAGAAATTCGACCTCTACAGTTTTATTATATGTAATAGATTGAAGTGATCAGCAAAATCAAAGGATTTATTTTAATTCTAATTCCAGTGAATTTCTAAAAAAAGTAAGTATTTATATCGCTTTTTCTAATACTTGGGTGTGATTGTGGAATTCATTTTTCTAAGTTATTTAGAGTTAACCCCAGTTTTTGAATGTATATTTAAATATGGTCGGTTGAATAAATAAAGCCCTTATTATTTAACCAATTATTTATTTAACCAATTTAAAGAAGTATAACATCTAACGCGTGTACATATATACACACACACTTTTTTTTTAAATAGCTTCAATGCACAGACACGGCATGTTGAGAATTTTATATTATAGATATGTGTTTGTTTGTTTTGTATTCTTATATATAGAAAAAAATCTATAACAATGCAGGTTAGGCAGTTTGAGCGGTTCTGGGGACCCGGCGGCCGCTTGCTCCACACAAATAGCGGAATTGCACAACGCGCACGTGAACGCGAACGTGAGGGCGTGCAACGCGCACGTGGCCACCGCTTCGGGGGTTGCACACATACGCGACTACACGCGTTCGTCGACCGATACTTAGTTTTATATAACGTCAGTCTGTTAATATCCCACTTGTGGGCTCGGGCTTCCCTGTACCGTATAGAGCGAAGGTACACTTGTCAGTGTCCGAGAAAGATTGGCGGGTTTCACACATAGGCAATTCCACTAAGCGAGATTTAACTCTTGGTACTGTCACAATTGGCAAAGGTGGATTAGCGTTTAGCGGGTTTCACACATCGGTAATGTCGACGTCTAATAATAACTATTTGCATAAAACAGTTAACTTCGTTTTGATAATTTCTTAACAATAACACCCACACCGGAATCGCGTACCAACATACGCGAATGGTAAACTAACTAAAATGTCGTATAATTGCACTTGCCCCTCCGTATTTCTTGGACATTGATGGGTATACCTGCTTGAAGCAGATTAGCGGGTTGTGCACATAGATAATCTCAATGTGCAGCTTAATCGAGCCTCCATCAGCATGTAGTAATTGTAACAGTATACACATTAGGCCAGCGAAATTATCTAGGCTGTGCATGTTCCCTGCCGGGATTCGAACCCGCTTCATTGGAATGAAATATGGACGCCTTTGCTACTGAAAAACCACGACTGAAAAATACTTGACTTGAATTATTCAATATAGTTCTTAGAGTTAACCATTGAAGAAGGCATTTTAGGAATGTTAGTTAAAAAAACTTGCATGTGTAAACTCCGACGCACGAATGGAGTTTACTCCTGAAACATTAAAAAAAACATGTGCGCGGTGACAGCGGCCGAATGCGGCCGAAAAAAGGCCGCACTTATGAATGAGTCAAACTACAATACTGCTCCATAAAACAACACAAGAAAAGGTCGTTCTTATAATTAATAAGCTTTTTTTAATAAGGTTTTTAAATACAAGCTTTTGAGATCCCGGATATCATGTAGCAGCAGAGTGCTAGCCAAGACAAGTAAAACGAACCCAAACACGACGGGGTCTATCTTGTTTAGCACAGGAGTTCCTATGGCCACCTTCCGACTCCATCATCAGATCAGCTCCATGGTACCATATTATTGCATTGTCACGCGATAAACATATGCGTGCAAAATTTCAGCTCAATCGGAAACCGGGAAGTAGGTCAAATTTTACTTGAAAGATTCCAACCGAACTTACATACATACATAGGGACCTACTTATGCAAAATGGAACCAACTTACATACTGACAGTTTTGAGAAAAAGCCGTTTTTATTAAATTTTGCATACAAATAATGTGTCTATATTTTGGGAAAAAAATATTTTGAATATTGTACATTAGAATATACAATATTCTAAATATTTTTTTTGTAAAAAAAAGATCCCGACGAATTGAGACCTCCTCCTTTTTTCGAAGTCGGTTAAATTTTTTAATAAAAACGGCTTCTTCTCAAAACTGTCAGTATGTGGGAGGTACCATTTTGCATAAGTAGGTCCATTAGGTACATCCATTGCAAGTCAAATAAAAGATTGTAAAATACGGAGTATAATTGGTTTCTACAACTTTTTTTTATTTTCTTATTATTCTTCTTCAATGGCTAAACAAAGCTCAGTCGTGGAAATGTAAAATGTTATAGAGAAATATTAAGTTATTGTTAAAAATGCTTTTGTAGATATATGAAATAGCTGGATGGTATCCGATGATATTTGCTTCAGGGTCCTCATTAAATAATACTTGTTTAGGGGCTATAGAGGGCGGTGGAGCCCTAGCTGAAGATTCCGAAATATTTTTTTTAATAATAAACATAATCAAAATGAAATCATTTAAATGAACAAATTGACGGTAGGCTAGAAAAATCTTTGACAATACTCATTGACAATCGACGTCTTTCGTAATCATGGCTACTGAATAGTGGCTGAAATGTCGGAATAATAGAAAAAACGGTGTGTGCAGTTCACACGCAGTAAAAGTGAAACTTCAGAGAATATGCTCATAGATATTTTTCTTTAACTTTTATTAATATAAATATAATTACTTATTTAAAGCTACATCCGACATGTTGTAATTCAAAAAATTCAATCTAAATTACACTTTAAGTCATTATGATAAAGTTCAAAATTCAATGCACTGTTACACACAATTTCCTTTGATCTCGTATAAAAGAATATCTGAGCTAAAATTCATTTGAAACCTTTTAAGTTTTATTTATATTGAAAATTAATACTAACGGCTAAAGAGAAATGTGTTTTATTTCGAATTAAATAAGGTTTAATTTTGTGTTTATCTCTTTTTAGTGTCACTTTTTCGTTTCATCGACTTTCAAATTACAACTATTCTAGAGAGGTTTCACTTTAAATATCAAATAAATTGCCGCGATTAACACCGTTGCAACGCAGTTTACAAGTCGCGAAAATTTAAACTATTTTTTTTTCTTAATTAATCGCTTACATATATAAAACATACTCGACTGCGGCACAGAAACAACATGGGTTTATTCGTATCGCAGAGAGTCTTGTAAAATACATGAAGTTATAATACATATAATAATCAAAATGTCATAAAAAGCCCGATTAGACCACAATCATGTCGTCAGTTATGCAATTGAAGCAGATGTAAATCGGATACCCATATTAAACATGTATAAAGACAATATATGACTGGAATATTTGTGCCTACTGTCTATATCTATCTATCTATCCTTGGTATTGATTTGGATTTTTCTGTGTAATAGACGAATATCCATAAGTAATAATAACGGACCATAAATGCCCCACTGTTGGGCTTGGGCCTCCCGATTTATTAGATAGCGGACAGTATATCCACTGTGCAAGTTTCATCAGATGTTTTCCTAATTGTGACAATATACACATTAGGGAACATACCCATACTAGAAAGAAAGAAATAAATAAAAACGGCTACTTAATTATATGTTTACACTAGCTATACCCGGCAGACGTCCTGCCTTTAAAAAATAAAAATCTAGAACCCGATTACAGCGTCATCTACCGGGACCAAATGTTAATCAAGACTCGAATCAACTTGAATAAACAGTAGAAAATTATTAAAGTACTTATATCGCTATTAAAAAATATAGGGGTTGGAATTAGAAGGATAAAAATTTAGAGTTGTATGTATTTTTCAATGCTAAATCAAAATAAAATATAAATAAAAAATGAATAAAATATTTAGAGGTGAAGGATGACCCACCCCCTTACCATTTAGGGGTATGAAAAATAAATGTTGGCCGATTCTCAGACCTACCCGATATGCACACAAAATTTCATACAAATCGATTCAGCCGGTTTCGGTGGAGTTTGGTAACAAACACCACGAGACGGGAATTTTATATATTTGATATTATTATTTCATTTTCAGCAAACAAGATTTTGCAATCAGCATGTTGCATACTACGTGACCCCCCTTTTTTTTACAATACTACCCCTCACCTCCCCCCGCGTGACCAAGCGTAATATTTTGATGACCCCCCATGAACATGCCATCTAGTATGGCTGCGATCCCTTATTGCAATAAACTGCCTAAGTGGTGAATGCTTTCCTGTTAGGATTCAATCCCGCGTCATTTTAGCTTAGGACTCGAATGCGTTAACTATTAAGCTACCACGGTTTATATGAATAGACCGTAGATAATAATTAAAAAAAAATCCTGACTATGATTTTTGTATCTAGTCAGTATCAAATACCTGTTAACCACGCTCTGCTACCATGTCAAAGTTTGTAAGAATAATGGGTATTTAGGCCGGTGTGCACCGACTTTTAACCGATGGTTAAAATAAAATAATCGCCAAAAATGTATGGAAAAACAGTGATTATTTTTGGTTAACCGTCGGTTAAAGTTCGGTGCACACCAGCCTTAGTATTGAGGTAAATAATTAAAGCAAATTATATACGAGTGACAATCTGTAAACGACCATTTATAGACTGACAATTTTCCTAAAGAACAATAAATATTAATTTAGAAAGAAGCCTACTAACTTATTGATCGTGTACTAGCAGAAGGTGATGTCAGGAGCCTTAAGAACAGACGAGCGTGTATGACGAGAGCTATGAATGTCAAAGAAGCAAGTGAGGTGTGTAAGAATAAGCCTGAATGGCGCTCTGTTGTACGTGCCTACCCCGCAAGGGACCTGGCGTGAAGTTATGTATGTACCATAGGCGTTTAAGCTGTGTCCGGGTGGGGACCTATGTCATACCAACCGTTCATTTGCCTTACTTATCAATTAAAAATTGACATAAGCTCCTATATCTTGTTAATGTATGACTAGTAAGATGTAGGAACTGCCAATAAGCTATTGTCCGTTCACGATAACTTGACGCGAGAGTTGCCAACAAACAAAAATATTAACACCTAAAACCAGAGACAAAACACCTAAAATCGTGATAGTTGCTAGAAAATGAAGAATAATTTTCGTTTTGTGTATAATCTCTATTTTTCACCTATTTTATACCATAATATTAAGTGATATTAATGTTTAGAATTTTGTAACCCTGCGCGTCAATTTTTCGTAAAAGAGGAAAACCCACGTATATAAATGCCATGTAGCACAATATTGTTTATACACTTGTTTATTACACAGAAAAATTGCAATATAAATAATATATGTAATAACAATAATAGTGAAAATTTAAATAAATGAAATTTGTTCCAATGTTGGCTTTTATTTATTTCCTAGCATACCTTGTGATTTAGTTAGTGTGATTAGTAAGAATTTATTTTATGATTTACGTAAACATTTACATAAACGGATCCCTCGTGGAATCTTGATGGCTATACTATGGAGGGTTGAGGTAAGGAGAACCATCTCTGTATATGAAGAAGTGTCCATAAAAATTCTTTGAATCAGGCCACTTTGGCATCAGGGTGTATTTTAAAGAAATCGCCATAAGTTATTAAGAGTAGTATTAAAGTGTATTAGTTTCATAAAATTAAATATTACAACATCACTAAGCTTAGCAGAATACTTTGGGTGTTGTGAGCTACATGTGGAACACGCTGAACGTTGACCTTGTGTCTCTTGTGTAAGTTGGAACGTACCAGTACTGTACGTAGAGTATATTGAATATATGGAGATAGTCTTCAGTCGGAAGAATCATACTACTAGCACATCTAGCGAGTATCAATGGCGCTAACTTGTATATAAATGTACCATATATATGCATGTGTGTGTGTGTGTGTATTAATGTGTATATGTATGTATAGCGAGTTTGTGTATACACTTTGTCTTATTCATAGAGAGAGTAAGTTTGAACGCTTATGGTTCCTAAAGAAGCGTTCTAACTTACTCTGTCTATGAATAAGACCGATATTCTATATATTCTATATATTAGGTATGGAGATTTCTTCCACCATGAATTCCAACTGTATTTTTAAAATAAAATTTCATATTATTTATAAATTGTATATAATTTTCATTAATACATATCACTGCACATCAAGTTTTGTGTTGATATAAAAATCCAATAGTGTGTTTGGTCGGTCGAATTCAACAGATTCACAGGTCACATAATATAAATCAGTAACTTCGATATCCAAAAGCAGTTTTCCTTAATAGATTCGCCAGGGATCCAAAACTACTTATAGATCGTTAATAATAATTCACTTAGTAAAACAAACAGTAAACTATCCCAGAAGTTAAATAAGTTGCAAATATGACGAAAGTCGGAACTTGATTTGAATATGTATGTTTATTTAGAAATATTGAATAATATTATATTCGATTAAATAATAATGGTTTTCATTTGAGTTTTTTTGATAATGTCATTTAACAAAATAATGCCAAGCAACGAGCTGCAGTCTATGGCAGGTACAATGAGTTTATTATCGACCATGTAAATACTGCATAATGTAGAACCCATTTCAGTATCGAATAATCGATAATTAATCCTGTCAGATATTTGTAAATTTTAAGGATGATTCTAGGCATAGGTGTCTTATGACTAACAACAGGTAGATGGAATCTCCCATAATAAAATCTAAAGGAAGGCGATTTTGGAATATGAAACCATAAATTAAGATTTACCATCGCAAGGATGAGATGCAGAAGTCTCCAAATTAGCGGACCCACGTCCCACGTCTGCTACTTTCTACAAAACGGCTAATTTCTGCAAAACGGCTGATTAAAAAGTAAAGAGGGATATAGGTCATTCGCTCTAAGGAACTGTACTACTCCTTTAGCTCAGCAGTGACACGTAATAGAAAATGAGCCGACAACTCTCACTATAGCTCATTCAAGAGCCTATAGAGCTAAAGCGAGTCGTGTTGTGAGACGTAGGTACGACAAAATTCTAGATCATAATATCACTGGCGTAAACATAATATTTTTGACCTAGTTATGCATCCTGCCCCGGGCCGCGTTATCATTGCGAGAACCTAGATGCTGACACTGCCCATTCCCGGTCAAACGGATGTTATTGTCTAGAGCCCACACAGGTGGCCGGGGATGGTACGATGTAACTGCGGGAGGATGCATGGCCTGAGAGTCTGCAGCGTGCATTTGACCTGTCTAGACGTATTAATATTAAGCTTAGAATAGCCAATAGTTATTAATCGTGTATCTAGAAATTAAAAATTAATAATAAATTTCGTAATTAAATTAATCTTTTAATCAATATCGCTCCCCCGATCTTGACTGGCGCAGCCGGTAGGATCGCTGTGTGGAAGCGCTAATTTCGCGATTCGCGGGCATCGAAATTTGCTGCTTTTCGTGGAAATACGGCGTGTGATCGGCGATCCGACGAACCAAATAAATAAGTCAAGTGGATGGAGAAAAGATTATGGCGGGCTGGTGAGTAAACCTTTTCACCTTCCTTGCCTGTTTAAAAAGATTACTAGCGTGAGTTTTGTTAATTAGGGATCAGAATTCTCTCTTTTTAATTCGATTTGTGCTCTATAATTTTGTGTAAGTGAAAAATATATGTGTTGTGTTATTATACTGTTAATGAAATTGTGTTAGTAAAATAATACGGAGTTTTAATTAAGTAACCATAGTGGTTCCTGGTATTTTAACCCTTAATAGGGCAACGTATATAATTAATTATTATTAAAAAAATACATTAATAAAATGAAAATATATTAATAAACTGAAAATATATTAATATAATAAAAATATATTAACAAAATAAAAATATAGTTATAAAATAAAATTATATTAATTAAATAAAACATTTATGTAATGAAAATATAATAATAAACTAAAATATATTAATAAAATAAAAATACATTAATAAAATAAAAATATATTAATAAAACAAAATATATTAATTAAATAAAATTATATTAATTAAATAAAATTATAAAATTATATTAATAAAATAAAATATTTTATTTTTGATTTATCTTTTATATTAATATAATGGCTAAAGCAAACGCGGAACAAATAGTTCTTATTCCAAATGAAATGCTTAAATTAATTCCCCTTTTCGGAGGTGATAAGCGGCAACTTAGTTTATTTATTAGACAGTGCGAATATGTTATTAATAAATATGCCGGTAGTGAGGGTCAAAATTTATACATTATGCGTGCAATTATGAGTAGGCTTATAGATAATGCGGCCGCACTTATCAGTGAACGCGAGGATATTGTGACTTGGGTTCAGTTTAAAGAATTATTAACCCAGCATTTTGGGGATCCGCGGAGCGAGGAGTGCATTGCTATAGAATTAGAAAATATGAAAATCAAGCACGGTGAATCGTACTTAGATTTTTGTTGTAGAATACAGACTGTACGTTCAGTTCTTATATCGAAAGTGAACTTACTCACTGACTCTACTTTAAAAAGAAGTAAGATAACAATTTATAATAATACATCGCTGAATGTTTTCTTGTACAATTTGCCAGAACACATGGTTAGGATTGTCAGGCTAAAATCTCCGAATAGTCTTGAGGAAGCTTTAAGTATTGTTATGGAAGAAGTAAATTTCCAGGAGCAATACACGGCTCGTAATAAAATTACTAATAAATCTAATACAGTAGTACAGCCACCTCCTGTATTAGAAAATTTTAAATTTGGTGTTAATGCGCAACCCAGTACATTTACTAATTTTAAACCCCTCGGGAAAAACTTTGCTACACCAATAAAATTTGGGATTCCACAAAATCAAGATCAGATGTTGCCATTTAACCCATCACAGCCAACATCTTACCGCCCTCAACAACCGATAGGTTATAGACCTCAATTAGGATACAGAACTTCATTCAACTCTCAGCAGTTAGGTATGCACCCCCAGCAATTTGGAATGCAACCTTATAATTTTAGATTCGGAATGGCTGGACAGCCAAACCAGGTTGATCCTGAATTCGGATATAAGCCTTTTTCACAAACAAATAATCAGTCGAACTTTGAAACCGATGTGTCCATGCGTACTGCACCACCCCCAAAAGTGCAACAAGATTTTAGGCTCAACAAGATACAATTTAACAGAAATAATTCTGGCGTTACTCATTATGAACATTATCCACATGTTGAATTTTCCCCAAACTATGAAAATTCAGAATTATGTGTACAAGAAGAGACTCTAGCCTCTCATCCTGAATATCAGGACGTTATTAATTATGAAAATGAGCCTAGTGTAGAATCCAAAGAGATTCAAATTTTTTATATAGACCTAAGACAAAATAACTTAGAAACCAATACGACTTCTATTCCCATAATAGATGATGAAATAAATTACGAAATTAAATTAGTACCGCGATGTGAACAAGGCGTTAAACTTCCCATAGATTCATATACCGGAGACGGCATTTTGGTGAGATGTAAAAATGAATATGAAAGTACAGTAAAACAAAACACTAATGCTGACGTATTCTCTCATATTAAAATTAACGCTTTGAGCTCTGAAGACGAGTGGCAATCTGTCGCAGTAAATTTTGATCCAAAAGAATTAAAAGATAACCTGATAGAAGACAAAGCTAAGACAACGACTGATAGAGAATATCGTGATTCTTCTGAGACTATGTCTATTCCTGATTCAGAAGCGACCATTACTGTATCTGATTTAGAAGCGACCATGTCTGTAGATTCCGTAAAAACAGAAGATTACCCGGTCAAGTCTGACAGCAGTAGTACAGTCACAGTTCACTCGGCAGCTGATTTAGAGTCATACGGAATCCCTATACTCCAAGAGGCTGTTGACACTAAACCAAACCAAATTTTGGTATTTGAATGGTTCAGACAAGAGATACAAGTCAGAAATTTGTCAAATAAGAAACAAAAATTTTTGGAAGTTTTCTTGCCAGTGGGAAACGAGGAATTAATAAAACAATTCCTTACTGAATATATTAAACCTCAGGTTAAATATTTCATATATTTGGAAAACGAGATTCATAAGAAAGATTTCTCAAACGTAATAATTAAATATTTTAAACAAGGCATAGTTAACTTTTATGAATGCACTAAACGAGTGGTATATATCGAAAACGAAAAGGAACAAAAAGCCGTAATATTAAAATATCATGATGGAAAGACATGTCATAGAGGAATTAAAGAAACTATGTTAAGAATAAAAAGAAATTTTTATTGGGAAAATATGCAGGAGACTGTTGCAGCCGTTTTGAATGGATGTGAAGCATGCTGTAAAATGAAGTACGAAAGAAAGCCTATCAAACCTACTATACAATTAACTCAAACCCAAACTGCACCGTTTCAAGAAGTATTCATAGACATATTTAGTATAGAAAGCGTACATTAATTGACAATTGTAGATGCGTTTAGCAAATTAGGTCAAGCGTTTGAAATCAGTAATAGATCGACAGGAGAGGTCGTTAGGGCCCTAATGAAGTATTTTTCAATATATGGCATCCCTACAAAAATAAGCTGCGATCCTGGTATGGAATTCAACAATGAAATGATAAGGGAATTAGCAGCTATGTATAAAATCCAGTTGCATATAACTACTCCTAACAACCCAAATTCTACTGGAATTGTGGAGAGGTTTCATTCCACAATTATAGAAATCTACCGGTTGGCTAAATATGAACATAAATGCACTGACGCGGCATCTGTAATGACATACTCTATAATAGCATACAATAACACTATCCATTCAGCCACGGGTCTTACACCATTTGAGGTTGTTTTTGGTCACACAGACGCAAATCAAGTATTTAACATAGAATTTGGTAAGGCATATACGCAACAGGTACAGAAAGATAATGCTAAAAGAATTAAATATTTGTATAAATATTCAACAGATAAAATGTTACAGCAAAAAGAAAAACTTAGAGAAATAAAGAAAGGAGAAAATAGTCTTAATTTTAAAAAGGGACAAATAATTTACACTAAAGACATAAGTAAGAGAAAAAGTAAAGACAAGCAGGGATATAAAAAAGCGATTATTAGGGAATATGTAGAACGTAATATAGTCCCTGTTAAAAACATAAAACACCCTCTACCTGTGCGGTATTCTCACACTGACCCTGGTGACTCAAAGCCAGGGCCTTCAATTTCAATAGATTGAATAGGACCTATATTACGAAGATGATAACCACTATGATTACTTGATTAAACAATTGAAAGATAACCAAATGTCATTAAATAAGAAAATAAGCCTTATTTCTAAGATAGTAGATACCCTTATAAATAGCTCGGAAACCTTACAGGCGAATACTAAGATTTTAGACGAAAAACTTAGAACCATAGAGGAATTAGTAAATAAAGTAATTATAAAACAAGGAAATTTCACATTATCTTCACACATTTTTGTACTATTTGATATATTCAGTAGCAGTTTTCATTCAACATATACAATATTAAGCGAAATAGAAACAGCTTTAGCTCTTAGTAAAGTTTCCGTGCTACATCAATCTATTGTTAACACTACAGAACTTATGAATATATTAGAAAATATCGATAAAACAGAAAGTTTAATGTACAATGTTAAAACTGATAATTTAGTAAAAATAGAGAGAACAATGACAGTAAAAGCATTTGTTAAAGGTAATAAGATAACATTTATTCTAGAAATACCATTAATTGATGGTAATACATATAATTATTTTAAAATTTATTCATTTCCTATTTTTGATAACATTATTAACAAAACTCTCGCCATCGTTCCCAAATTTCCTTACCTTATGGTGAAAGGGTTGAAATACCTCACAGTCACAACCGCCTGCGATGAAATAGAGGAAGGTCAATATCTCTGTTCCGAAGAGAAAATCACGCCATACCCCGTTGAAACTTGTGTAGAGCAATTAATGAAATTCAAAGTTAACTTAACCAACTGCAATCCTGTTGCAGTAAACGTGGAGAAAGTTAAGATTCAACATGTCAAAGATAATTACTGGATAACTTATATGGAGGACACTGTCATTATGAATGAAACATGTGGAAATACTGTATCTTACAAGCCCCTGTGTGGTTCCTATATATTACACATTAATAATAACTGCGTCTTCTTCCTAGGAAACATTCGACTCCACCATCGCCGACTGTATGGCATGAATATTACCCAAAGATTGACACCAATTATTGACCTACCAAAAGTAACGGTTTCACAGATACCGACTGATAAAATAGTAGACATGAGAGATGTTCACCTCGATGACCTCAAACAGTTATCATACATGCTGAAATATAGTAATTTCCAAAGCGATGAAAGTGTTAGTGCGGAAAGTGAAAATTTCAGTGCTATAAAAGTCAATAGTGTGAGTGTAGCAACGGTTCTTCTATATGTTATTTTACTATTTTGTATTTTAGGATATATTATATATAAGTTTAGATTACAATTATACAGTCTCTTGCGACGTGATCCGAACATCATAAATGCTGATTCGGATAACTTCGCACTTGAGGAGGGAGGAGTTATGCATCCTGCCCCGGGCCGCGTTATCATTGCGAGAACCTAGATGCTGACACTGCCCATTCCCGGTCAAACGGATGTTATTGTCTAGAGCCCACACAGGTGGCCGGGGATGGTACGATGTAACTGCGGGAGGATGCATGGCCTGAGAGTCTGCAGCGTGCATTTGACCTGTCTAGACGTATTAATATTAAGCTTAGAATAGCCAATAGTTATTAATCGTGTATCTAGAAATTAAAAATTAATAATAAATTTCGTAATTAAATTAATCTTTTAATCAATATCGCTCCCCCGATCTTGACTACCTATTTTGAAAGAATGAAGGATGTAATATTTATTAACGTTTTTTATCAATAAAAAGAATGTCTTCATATACAAATATATTGCTTACGTCTAGTCCAGTCTTCTCAGTTGTGAAGTTCGTTTAGGTGATCCACTCTTATCTTTCTAGTGATACTGACTGGTCGCCCCAAGTATGCTTTCTTCATATTCCAATCCTCCTCCATCCGTTCTACGTGACCGAGCCAGCGTAGATACTGAGCCTTTCTCTTTCTTCAATTATTCTAGGCTCGGCCATGAGGTTTTCTATGTCGGAGTTGGTTTGGACCCTTCAACTACTATCTCCTCTGTTTGTTGGACCCAAACATTAAACTTGCCAATAACTTATTGTTTTAAATTATGTTTTGATATTTAATTAACTTCTTAGATTTTCTGAGTAATAATTAAAACTACAGTACAGTTTAAAAAAGTTGCACAGCTCTTAATGTTTAAATTGGTAAGAATATTTGTGCATTGTGATTTGTTGTTGTTGTTAAAAAAATTCCAATTTATGTCTTAATATAACAAATAGATTATTTTATCAATACATCTTAGTCCGTAAAATATAGCACATAAATATGTAATAACGTTGAAATAGTTTATATTGGGAACATTTGTTACCCATGCAGACGCAACCAATGTGTATACTACATAACTTAGCGCACATATCATTGTAAAGAATGCTTTACTCCATTTAACAATTTTATTTACGTAGGTTTTGTCGATACATTAATCATCAAGTTATCGATTAACTCAATTTAATAAGATCTTATTAAGCATCCCTAACTACATAAGTATTGACACTGTCGTAATTTGGCACTTATTTTTTCAATGACTCAATTGAATTTACTTTGGTTAGTTATAAAGAGTCTTAAGTTTATACCGAATACCGCATGCTGTACGTACTCTGTGGTAACTGCCTTAAAGACTTAGTTGCCAAGCCATAAATATATTAAAAAAACTCTGTGATAACTGTTTGTTTACAACTTGTAAATTGCAACAAAAAGTAAATTTATTATTTTCTGACAATATACGCGCAATTGTTACTAAATTTTATAATATCAATTCAATAAGGTACTATTTCAGTATTTTGCTAAAGCCTATTCAAATGTATTCGTCGGTTCAAAGAATGTATTAGTAAACCTGTATCCCTCAAGAATTGTTACTGGGAAAATCGAAGAATCGAGCACCTTGAAACAAGTTCCAGGGATTCGAAATTGTGACTCGTCGAGTTTACAAGAAAAGTATAATCAAAGGTAACTTCAGGCACATAGATGATGATACATTATATATAGAGATTCTGGCATAATTGTTGATATTCATAAATCTAGAAGAAGTTCACCTAAGTTTAAAATTGCTCATTGTTGTGCAATGTGAAATCAATCTATAGCTTTGGCAAAATTAAATTAAATACACATAACCATACCAAATAACAGAAAATTCATTTATGTAATTAGTTATGCCAGGAATTTAATTTGGAACCTCACCTTCTAGTGCTAGTTGAGGTAAACATCCCTGCATCCAGACCTTACACTATTTCACCACAAATGTCATAATTTTTTTATATTAATAAATAAATGTTTAATTTTAATAATAAATATATGAGATAGCTAAAGTAAAATAAAACGACTTGTTTTAGTAGAAGCCAGGATTTGAGTGAAAATTTATTTTGTTAATATTTAAATGTGACAAGTACTTTTCTATATATTATACTAGCTGTCCCGGCAGACGTTGTCCTGCCTTAAAAAGCAAATTTAGAACCCAAGTACAGAGCCACCTACTGGATCCAATTATGAGTAAAAACTATCCTATCTTTCAAGTTGGATCAAACTGCACATGGTGTGCAAATTTGATTAAAATCAGTTAAGTAGTTTAGGGAGTCCATCGCAGACAAACAACAAACGTGACACATAATTTATATATATTAAGATGTTTACATAGCCAGGACTATTTTGACACCAAACTACAACTATAGCACCTATTTTGCCTGGGAGCATGGGTTAGGGTTCAATCCATTCAGCCTCGCTCCTCCAGGAAGTCCATCAGCTTCTTGATGTTGCTGAAGACTTAAGAGGCTACTTGGGCCGCCCAGACATTTCACCCTGTATTGGGCCATCTCTCCACATACAAGCAGGACTTGGGCAGCTGTTTCTTCTTCGTTCAGGCAAGCTCCCCACAGGGGGCTGTCAGTTACATCTACATTGAAAAGATGCCTGTTAAAATTCCCATGTCCAGTGGCTCCACTAATAACCAGTCTCAGCTGGAATTACTGAGGTTTAGAATTATCCTGGAGAAATGCAAGTTTGCCTGGTTCTTTGGTGCGTAGTCTTCTAGAGTACGCTTCACAGGTATGGAATCCAATGTATGATGTATATGTTAATAGAATCGAATCCATACAACATAGGTTTTTAAGATTTTTAGAGTTTAAATGCAAGGTTAACGATAATCACTACGAAGCTAGATGTCTCAGACATCATATTTTGCCATTGTACAAAAGGAGACAAATAGCAGATATAGTGATGCTAAGTAAAATTGCACAGTCTAAAATAGACTCGCCATATTTATTATCTAAAATATGTTTAAAGGTGCCAACAAGACTATTCCGAAACCCAATACAATTGTTTGTTCCTCGAATATCTAGTAATTATAGGGCAAATTCTTATTTTAATAGTGTATCAATTAACTATAATCTTTTGGCTGTTACACATGATATAGATTTATTTATAAGTAATCCGCAGAATCTTAAGACGGTTCTGGTAAAGCACTGGTCTGAATATTAAGAAGTCAATAGATCAGTTTTAAAATAATTTATTTTCTCTTTTTTTAATTTCCTCCTTTTAATTTAATTTTACAGAATTTAACATATTTACTAGCAAGCATTATAGCTATCTATATGTGGAAACAATTAAATGGTTATAGATATTTAGTAGTATATACTTAGTTGTAAACTGTTTGTTTTCCGAATAAAATAAAATTAAATATATTGCCAGCTTGGCCTGCCTGCATTCCTCCAGGTTGTCCCAGAGTTGTTGATGTAGTGCACTTGTCTTTTGGTTTATGTAATTTCTAAACCAACTGTGTGGTAGAGGGAGGAAACGTGATGATGCTTATACGTACATGCATATTTTTGCTTTTTTATTTTAATTATCTATGATATGACACTGTATTAGTCAATTACCTGTTAACTCTTGTTCATACAATTTTTTTATATATTTTGTGTAAATTTCTATATATTTTATTTATATAGTAGTTAATTTAATATGATTGTATGTCTTTGACGACCATGGGCCATAAAATTGGCCCGGACATTTGGAGGGCTTGTGTGGGGCCATGGGAAGGACAACACGTAGAGGCCCTTTGACAAATTTAATGTAAATATGGGGTGATACTGACCGGCAATTATCCCTGTCTACACTATATACTAATGCACCCAAGGACAAGCCCCGGCCAGTGTAGGACTATTGTGGGAAATGAGGACAAAAAGTACCGGGCTATTGGGGTGAAATGCTAGTGGTACTAGATGTTTGGGAATATGGGGACTATGGTGTCTGCCCAACGCAATGTTCTGAGAACATGGAAAAATGGGCAGGCGGTGACTCGCCACTCCCTGCACGGGCCCCAAAAAATGCCATAAAAGACAGGGGCAACATGGGTGTGAGTGGCTAAGGGGTGTAGAGAGGTGGGCTGCAGGTTCACCAAAGCTACTTCTGGCGTGATGCCATTTATCACTTCCACCCCTGGAGCTTGTGTTTTAGCTCTAGTGATCTCCACTCTGTGCCGGCTGGTTAAGGCAAGCACGGAGGTGGGGTCCTTGCCTTGGCCCCTGTAGTCAGTCAGGTATGAGGTGTCGCTACTCACCTAAGGCTTCGCCACAAAGCCCCCCTGCGGGATTAATATTACATAATATTAGTAATTAATATGAAATTATTATTTTATGTTGTCCTTAGGTTATCAGTAAACATTATTCACCACTCAAAGTCAGTATCATAATTTAATATCTGATTGCCCTATACCTGTCATTTTTACATAGTCACTCTAACATTGGCAAAATGAACACATGCATGAAGCATTGGACCTACCGCTGACTAGCTGACTAAGAATATAAAAGAAATGTATTTTATATCTAATCATATCTTATCATATTATTAACTGGAATGGTATATAATCCTCATATTTGGTATCATCACTATCATAGTTGAACAACTCAACTATTGTGTATTTCCTACTTTAGGTAAGGATATGTTTTAATTTATATATATCTATTTATCTAATATATTAAATTATGAAGATATAAATGTGAATATTAATTAGGTATTTTTTGTTAAACACTTCATTTATAAGAAAAATCGAATGTAGCTGTTTGTTACCTTTCCACAACTAAAGGAAGATGAAGAAGAAGAAAAAGGAGATATATTCTATCTTGAAGAAGGATGTTTCATAACTATATGTAATAAATGATCGAGTATTGAAATATGAATCATATTCATTTACATAAAATATAATTATACATTAACCCTCTTGGTATATAGCATAACTTGTAATTTATCAATTATTGTAATGAATGTTAATTATGTCTAATTAAAATTAATTTTATGCATATAAAGTAGTTCAGTTCAGTTTCTTCTATTAGAAATATTTTTAATTTATATTTAAATACATGTTAATAAATGTAGGAAGTTTATAATATACTAGCTGTCCCGGCAGACATCGTCCTGCCCGAAAAATTGGGGTTGATCGTAGAGGGTTGGAAATTTAGGGTTGACCCTAAATTTTCAACCCTCTACGATCAACACGTATTTTTTAATAGCGATATTAGTATTTTTATAATTTTCTACTGGGATGATTTAGATTTTAAATTAAACCAGGTAGATGGCGCTGCAATCGGGTACAAGAATTTAGGTGTTCTTTTTGTTGTTGTATGTGTTAAAGTTTGTCCCGGAATGGTTTAAATTAATGATTGGACCCAGTAGGTACTCCTCCTAAACGGTAGGCCTGATTTTGATGATTTTTTTTGTTTGTTCAAGTGGATTTGAGAATAGTTTAGATTAACATTTGGTCCCGGTAGATGACGCTGGAATCGGGTTCTAGATTTTTATTTTTTAAAGGCAGGACAACGTGTGTCAGCTAGCAAGTATATAAAACAATATCTTATCACCAAAAGCACTCTCTTCCAACCTTAATATGGATTAGAAAAATTGTGAAACAGTTACATTACAAAACCAACTTTTTCTGTATAACTAAGATATAGAAGTAATACAGAATATACATATTACATATTTTTAAATGGGAAGTCACCTAAATATAAAAATAATTATACATATATAGATATATTGATTTAGCTAAAATAAATAATGTGTAGTGGTATAGAACATACAATTATATCCCTACTAATATTAAAAATGTGAATGTAAGTTTGTTTGTTACGCTTTCACGCGAAAACTATTCAACCGATCATCATGAAACTTTGTACACATATTCTTGGAGGTATTGGAAGTAACATAGGATACTTTTTATCCCGAAATATTAAAGAGTTCCCGTGGGATGGTTAAAAGAACTTTCCACACGGACAAAGTCGCGGGCAGAAGCTAGTATATATATATATATATATATATATATATATATATATATATATATATGTCGCAGAACAGCCTCGTTCTCACGACACTTTAGTTATTTCAGGTTTAGTGGGCGTCATCAGGATAAAATGCGAGCATAAAACACAATAGCCACGGTTTATACACTTTTAATTTAGATTTGATCAACATTATGACATAGTTTAGACCGAGCAGCGGGTTCAGGGCACCCGCTCATACTTCCAGCTTCAATACTTTCTTTAAAATACTCCATGGTCCAACTCGACCTGTTGCCACCAACCAAATGTGTCACAAAAACTCCTCAGTCTACCCAAGTAGATATTACTCAAAGTATAGAGGGCGCTGACCCCGCTCCGCCATATGCTCTGCTCTGATTGGTCGTTTATTAAATTACAATATTCATAACTTTTATTAGGCTAGAACGATCTTTAAGTTATAGAAACACTCATCAAATTAAATTACATTAAGAATTTTAGAAGTAATTAAAATGTAAACAAATGATATTGTGCGTTATACATCCAAATAATAATCCATCCAACTATAACTTCCCTCCGACATATATATATATATATATATATATATATATATATATATATATATATATATATTGGAGAGATAAATATGAATTAGTTAGCTTTGAAGTGTGAGGTAGTAATCCCTCACAAGCAAGGTTACATAAATAGTTGTTGCAATAAATTTATTACATTAATTTACTAATGTATATACTTTACATAAGTATATACAATAATAGTAATACAATACAATACAATAACAGTAAGTAGTCATCAGCAAACCTGCATGTGGTTTATAATTTCAATTATATACCCAATTATTATTGTTTTGCAAGTTTTATTCATTATTAATACTCCTGCCACTAAGAAATATAATCTGTTTGAATTTGGATACATTTTGATTTGCTTGTTTTTTCAGCTAACCTGTCGGCCATGGACATCCCTAGACAACTACAGAATCTTGAATGGTAAATAATAATTACTATTCTTTCTTATTATTATGTCTGTTGGGTATTAATGCACTTTTTGATACAACTCCATTAATTCTTCGAAAAGTAATTGTATAATATACTAAATAAATAGAATATATGAAGACAAGGCTTTTTAGCTAGATATGTTGCTGGATGCTCCTTACACATATATGGACGTATGGTATCCAACTGTGGGGTTCAGCGTGCGACTCCAGCATAAGTATAATTCGGAGGGCTCAAAATTACACCCCGAAGCAAATTGCCAATTGTCCCTGGTTTATAAAAACCTCAGAGGTCCACGAACACCTGAACGTCAGAACAGTTAAAGAAGAAATAAAGACCTGGTGTTCTAAATACAGGACAAGACTTTTTAACCATCCCAACCAGCTAACGCTGCAGCTCACAATCCCGGAGTCCTTAAAAGACTCAAGAGGCGGCCAATCTAAGTCGTCGCCGGTGAATCGTGGAAAGGTCCTGATGGGGATCTTGCACCAAATGCAAAACAGCACACAACAAATCTGCTCATAGTCTGGCCGACTGATTGCAAGATGCCCTTAAAAAAAAAGATATGTTGCTGGAGAGTTTCTTCTCGTTTCTTTTTCTTAAACAGCGATAACCGGTCGTTAAGTGCTGTACATAGAATAGGAAGTAAATTTAAATTTTAACTCGTATGTATGACCTTCAAAAAAATGTTCTCCATTGGTGCTTATCCATCTATCTTCTATCTATATAAATAAAAATGTATTTAGGCTCATAATTTAGAAACAACTTTCCTGATTTTGATGAATTTTTTGTGTTTGTTTGAGTAAGTCCCCGGACTGGAACTGGTAGGTGGCGCTGGGATCGGGTCCTAGACTTATTTATTTAGGGCAGGACAACGTATGCCGGGAACTAGATTTGAATAAAAAAAATATGAATTTATTATAATAGATTTCTTTCCGATTTGAAGTTACCAATTGAAACCATAGGACGTTATTGTTTGTCTAAAATTAAAACATTCAGTGTATAGTGAATTGTGTTCTAAATATTAAAATATTGAATGAAAATTGTAGTCTATTTTACTATATCATAAGTGAGAAGAAAATACCTTGTGGCACTCTCTAGTAAACAGTAAAAAAGTAGGTAAAATGGGCGACTGTCAATCACCATAGTGATTTATTTTGATATTTTTCAGGTGCAAAACTGATTGGCCTAAACCAAATATTAGCGAGAAAGCAAAAGAATTGTTGAAAGAAACACAAACACCTGAAACAGAGTTGATCAGTGATATAGAAGAAATAATAAGGAAAAGCAATTTGTTCCCTGTTGAACACCCGGTTGAGAATGTCAAGTAATTTTATGACTCCCGATTATTAATATAATATTGATTTAAGCATTCAGGTCACTCATTTTTATGCCATCCTTGATTTTTTTTTAAAATTGTGAAACTGGTTTACCCCGTGGCTGCGCCGCGGGTCAACCTCTAGTACATGCCTCTTGTTTAAAGAGGTTATTAATTAATAACCTCTTAATAAATAATTATTTTTTTTATGTTGTGTGAAGGTCGCACTTTCAAAGAAAGTGAACAAGTGCAATAAGTGCCTTGGCTAACTTGTCCACCGCTTGTTCTCCCTGATACCTACTTGCTGTTACAACCCTATTCGGTAAGCACTTATTGCTGAGTCGAACATTTCATTGACATCGGTTTCCAAAATGTCGATCAGCAGTAATTGCCTATAAATACCAAATCTTTTTCCAAATTCGGAGAGTTCTCTTGGTTTTAGCGACAGCTCTACAGCTATGGACCTGGTTTATGCCTGCCGGATGGATTGCCTAAAATAAAACCATTTCGGTCCGGTAGACCTTTGAGGTCCCGTATATTGAGACTCCAAGTCATCTATTACTCGTAATAGTGAAATAAAAAGGGTGTTTTGTGTGTTTTTAACGAAGTTCCTTATCGCGCGTTGCGAAAGGGGGCTAGACGGAAAAAATTAAGACCAAAAGTTGTAACGACACTTTTTGCTATAGTTGTAAGCCGTGCGGCGTGCGCGTGTTTCTCGGTCTGTCTCTCTCTCTCTCTCTCTCTCATTATTACTAAAATTGAGCCTATTGATTACGTTTATATTACATTATATTTGTTAATAATAAAAAATATATTAAAATAAATAAATAAAAATAAAAATAGCCTTTATTGCTAAAAACAACAAGAAAACCTAATCCGCTAATTGGTATCTAGTTTTGTCTCCCTCTCAGCTTGTCCTTCGACAAAGGCCTCCCTCAAGCTGCTTGCTGCCCATTTATCCTTGTCTTTGCAGGTTCTGGACCACACTGTTCCTGCTGTTCGTTTAAGATCATCCTCCCACCTCTTGTATTATCTTCCTCTTCGCCTTTTACCGTCCCTGGGGTACCACTCAGTTATTTTTCGTGTCCATTTGTTTTTATTATCTCTCATTATGTGTCCGGCCCAGTCCCATTTCAGTTGTTTTATTAATCTTAATGCGTTTTTGAACTTGGTAAGTTTATTGATTGTCGCTAAGTTAATTTTGTCTTTCAACTTGACTCCTATAACACTTCTTTCGATGCTGTTCTGACAAACTTTAACTTTACCAAGTTCTTTTTCTGTGAGTGACCAAGTCTGACATCCATATGTTAAAATTGGAAGTAGACAGAGATTAAAAACTTTTCTTTTATGTGTTATATTTAGGTCTGAATTTTTCATAATTTCTCGCATAGCCCAGTATCTTTTCCAAGTAGTAAAAAAATATATTATTATAACTTAAAAAAAAAATATACAATTCCTTCACTAATTAATCGAAAGGTTAGGTTAAAGTCTTCCGTGACCACGGCCACTGAAAAGCGGCCGAAATGTCGGATAAACCTAAATCAAATAAATTACCGCGCTTAAAACCGTTAAAACGTAGTTTTATTATAATCGAAAGGAACTTCGTTCCATCCAGGTGTCCCTTGACACCTCTCAAGTTTTTAACATATAAGTGCTCGGGAGTAACAGTGCGCTTTCACCCAAGAGATTCAGCGTCTTGCCCTGCGTAACACACTGCAGGATATTCTGCCGAGTCTCAGCCGGTAACGGGTTGACTGAGCCCCAATTACACAGCGCTTGCAACGCCGATCTGCTGTTCTGTATATTCCAAAGCTTCTTTCCGGGCTCCCCAAGATCTCCACCATAGCCTTACATATAGCGAACAGCTCGGCCTGATAGACCGTGCAGTAGGATGCCAGTTTGACCTTCCGGCATTTTGTCTCGGCGCCATTATCCCAAAATAATAATGCGGCTCCAACTTGCCCGTACGACAGACCGCGTATAAAATGCGGGTCTAATTTGTCTTATGCTAATTAATTAGTATTTTTGGTTGAAATTACTGTAGAATTTTAGGGACACATTGTGTAAATAGTTTAAATGCTTTTAGGATGGAAAATCTGAAAGCCAGGGTATCAAAAGAACATCTAAAGAAGAACATAGCATCGACCCACCCGCTCTTACACTGGAGAGTGCTGCATTTGATGGCAGAGTTCCTTGTTTTTAAAAGGTAAGATGGGTAAGTTTGTTAAGGTAATAAACTGTTTTGCTAATAGGGCTTAGGAAAGTTATCAATTCGTTTTAAAATATAGTTAACGAGCTTCTACCCGCGACTTCGTCCGCGTGGAAAGTTTTTTTTAACTACCCACGGGAACTCTTTAATTTTTCGGGATCAAAGTGTCCTATATCGACGGGTGCAAAGTAAATAAAGTTATCTATAAAATGATGATTTTTAGTTTATTGTACAATCGTTTTAATAAAACAATTCTTTACAATATGACATTATTTGTTTTGCATATATCACATTATTTCAATAAATTTTCGTACGTAAAAAAAGCCAGCTACGTATGTTCTTTCAAATACTACGAAGTTAATTCGACCATCTTTTCGCTCTCCTGTAGAGTAGCTATTTTGCAGATATCTCTTTTTACTTTGCTCCCGTCGATATGTTGACCAGGGATATAAGCTGCCACCATACATAAATTCATTTAAATCGGTCCAGTCGTTTCGGAGATTAGCCCGTACAAACAGAGAAACTAAAAATTTGAAAAATTCTAAATTAGTTCTAATTCCCTTCTTACATACCCCGACTCGGTTTTTAGCATTTTTTTTCATTGTTCAGGAATTCGACCTGAACCTACAATCTTAATATATGTATAGATTACCCATATTTTAGAAAGAGATACTGTTACACACACACTGTTACAATTTTGTACCGTTACTCGAGTAACACTTGTAATTTTAACGTTAAATATAACGTTAACAATCGTATGTTTAACGTTAAACTTACCGCTATGTTTTACGTTACCGGAATAATTCATCGGAATAAGCAACAAACAACGATAAATAAATTGCAATATTATTTTTAAAATATCGCGTGTTTAATAAGCATTTACACGTCCTTTTATTACAATGCTGTTTGACGATATTGGCAAGTGAACAAGAGCGACGGTAGTAATAAAACATAGTTATAACGGTATAATAATTGATAAAATTAGTGTTAACGTTACATTTAAATAACCGTTAAATGGTCTAGGCATAAAATTAAGTTTATAACGATTTTTACTTGTCACCGTTATCTGCAATTACCAATTTTATTTATAATAAAACTACGTTTTAACGGTTTTAAGCGCGGTAATTTATTTCATTTAGGTTTATCCGACGATTCGGCCGCTTTTCGTCGTCGTAACGTCGAATAAACCTAAATCAAATAAATTACCGCGCTTAAAACCGTTAAAACGTAGTTTTATTATGTGTACAAGTCGCGAAAACTTAAGAAAACAATTTTATTTATTTTACCAATAGGGTCGGATATAGTTATATGGCACTTTTATTTATTATTTGAAATAATATCAAATGAGTTTTGGGTGCTTTTAAAAAATAACCACTAAGGCTTCTAACCCAAATTAAACAGTAATTTATTCATAATAAATTAGAGTTATATATAACTATACCCAACCCATAATGGTGTACCAGTATTTCAAGACCTGGTTGCTAACACGTCTAGTGCATGTCAAAGTTAAATAGTATTTATATTGTCCTAAAACTAAAAGAAATCTTATATTATACATATATGACTTGAATTTATTAATTTATAATTTGACCCATCGTCATAGTGACATTATTTTTTATTTTGACCTAAATAAATTTACTAATAGTAAATTTAGGCTAAACAAAGATACTATGTATCTGCCTTTTAAGTTACGAAGACGTATAGCTACTTTGTTAGCATTTAATATACAAAATCATGACAAAGTTATGTATGATATAACTGATATATATGACATAAATTTTAATAATAACATTAATGTTTTTAATATTAACTCTACTGCAAGTCCTAGCACTTTAAACTGCTAGATATGACCAACGCTAAACCTACTTCTAATTTAAATATAGTTCACCAAAATATACAGGGTTTAGCAGGTAAAGATTTAGAAATTGAACTCTTTTTAAAAGAACATAAGGTTCATGTCCTATGTATTACAGAACATTGGCTTAAAACTTTTCAAGTCATAAACTTCATAGAGAATTATACAGTGATAAGTGCATTTGTAAGGAAGTCCGCTATACATGGCGGATCACTTATCTTTGTAGCAAATGATGTAAAATGTAAAGAGCGTAGAGACATTATGTCCCTTTCTGTTGAACGGACTGTGGAGGTTTCTTGTATTGAGCTTGAGCGCTATGTAATTGTCTGCGTCTACCGACCCCCCACAGGAGATTATAATGTATTTGAAAGCACAATGGAGGACTTATTAAGAAAATTAAATAAAACTAATAAATTGCCTATAGTTTGTGGGGATTTTAATGTTAATTTGTTGGAAACGTCATCAACTCGTTCCAAGATCATTAATCTTTTCAAATCGTTCAATCTTATACATGTCTTTAATGAACCTACGCGTATAACTGCTAATTCAGCAACCTGTTTGGACAATATATTTTGTAGTTGCGAAATAATCGACAAATCAGTCTTAGATGTACTACGGTCGGATCACTGTGGCCAGTTTATATCAATACCTTTTGATAGTATTAAAATCAATTCCAAATTAACCTGTAGGCCAGTAAATAATTATCGCTTAAGAACCTTTAAAGATAATTTATCCAAAACAATTCCTACTTTGGATCTCAGCAGCGAAGATCCAAACAACTTGTATAGTAATTTCTTCGACATTATACAAGCTGAATTTGAAAACACATTTAAAACCAAAATAATCAACAAAAGTAATAAACTTAAGTTTAGTGATTGGGCTACGAAAGGTATATATAAAAGTCGAATGAAACTGTATGAATTATACAGTGAAAAACAATTTAATCAAAATCCAGACTTCCTTCAATATATTAAAAAGTACTCTAAGACCTTTAAAAGAGTGTGCATCGCTGCCAAATCTCTATATTATAGTAACAGAATTAAAAAATCATCAAATATCATTAAGACAACTTGGAGTGTTATAAATGATGCTTCCGGCAAGAGTTCACGTCGAGATGATGCAATTAAACTTGTAATCATCAATAACACCATTAGTAATAACTTTGAAATTGCACAAACATTTAATGAATACTTTAGGGATATACCAACTATAATAACTAGCTCTTTGTCAGCATCACCACTGGAAGCTGAGCTGCTGATGACACAGTGCGTTGATCGATGTAATATCACATTCAAATTTAATCATATAGATACAGATGATATTGTAAAAACGTTTAAATCGTTAAATATTAAAAACACAGCTGACTTTTGGGGTATATCCTTAAAAGTATTAAGTGACTTAATATGCACTATTGCGCTACCACTAGTACAAATATTTAATCGATGTGTAGATAAAGGAGTATTTCCTGACTTAATGAAAGTTAGCAAAGTTATTCCTATATTTAAAAGTGGAAACAAAAACGACCCCTCCAACTTTAGGCCAATTTCTATTTTACCAACCTTAAGCAAGGTTTTCGAAAAAATAATTTTAAATCAACTGCTCTCACATTTTAATATTAATAAATTAACTCATACTAAACAGTTCGGGTTCACCAAAGGTCGTTCCACTACCGATGCAGGTGTTGAGCTTCTAAAACACATTTATGGTGCTTGGGAAGGGTCACAGAATGCCATTGGTGTATTCTGTGACCTGTCCAAGGCATTCGATTGCGTTGAACACGTGACCCTCCTGAAAAAGCTCAATTATTACGGTATTTATGGCGATTCTCTCAATCTTCTGTCGTCTTACTTAAACAATAGATCCCAAAGCGTTGAAATTAACAATATCAAATCTCGTGAGACTGGCATATCTATGGGTGTGCCCCAGGGCTCTATTCTAGGTCCCTTCTTGTTTTTGATATATATTAATGATTTGCCATATTTTATTAATGATATGTGTGAGGTAGTGTTGTTTGCTGATGACACGTCACTTATATTTAAAGTAGACAGAAATAAACAGAACTTTGACGACGTAAACAACGCCTTAACCCAAATATCTAAGTGGTTTACCGTAAATAACTTATCACTCAATCCGAATAAAACTAAATGTGTTAAGTTTGTTATGCCCAATGTAAAAGAATACGATGTTAATATTTCCCTTAACGACACTAGACTTAACCTAGTAGATTCAACTGTATTCTTAGGCATTAACCTAGATCAGAAACTCCAGTGGGGCGCTCATATATCTAGTCTCTCAGGAAAGCTTAGTTCTGCTGCATATGCGGTCAGAAGAGTTAGGCAGTTCACTGACGAAGAGACTGCTAGACTAGTTTATTTTAGTTATTTTCATAGTGTCATGTCCTATGGTATTTTACTTTGGGGCAACGCTACTGACTTGGAGACTATATTTATTTTACAAAAAAGAGCCGTAAGGTCAATTTACAACCTCGGCCCTCGGGTGTCTCTTAGGGAACGCTTTAAGGAAATCGGTATTATGACGGTCGCCTGCCAATATATTTTCAATAATATAATTTATATTCGTAATAATTTGAGTGCCTACAAGCGGCATAAGGATGTTCACGATTTCAACACCAGGCATTGTAATAAACTGATATTGCCATCTTTTAGATTACAAAAAGTATTGTCTTCTTTCTTGGGGGTTGGTATACGCTTCTTCAATAAGATTCCGAGTGAAATGTTAGATCTGCCCTTCACTAAATTCAAATTTAAAATAAAAAGTATCTTGCTTAAAAAGGGATACTACACTATTGAAGAATATTTAAATGACAAAACTTCATTTACATAACAGCTCGCTCCAACCTCTTTACTGTGTTTTGTACGAGTATAACGTTTTTATCTTGCCGTACTTGTAAGGAATATATGGAGATATGTTGCAAAAAAAAAAAATACGTTACGTCTTTATATTTATAACTATAATTATTTTCTATCCTTTTATTGCGCTTTTGTCTTATTGAATATGCACTGTTTGCTACAACTCCATTAATTCTTCAAAAGTTATTCTGTAACATAATTCTGTATAAAATCTTTTTAAAAAAAGTACTTAAATATAAAAAATAGAACAACAAATATAAAGAAAAAAATTTTTTAGCTAGACGTGTTGCTGGGGAGTTTCTTGCCGCTTCTTCTCCTTAACAGCAATAACACGTTGCGAAGCGGTGTACATAGACTAGGAAGTAAAATTAAATTTTAACCTATATGTATGACCTTCAAAAAGTGTTCTCCAGTGGAACTTATTTTGAATAAAAACTTTTGAATTTGAATTTGAATTTGAATTCTAATATACATTATTTTATTTTCAGAGAATTTGGTAGTCGTATAGAGAAAGAATTCTACAAAGAAATGACTATACCGGAATTTATAGATAGGCTTTTACAAAAAAGGGCAGTATCATTTCTAGGAGCTAATGATCGGTATAAATTAATCACTGGAGAAACTGGGTGAGCAACTGTACACTTCTAATGTAATATTTTTGACGTGACAACGTCTTATAATTCGATGGAGCCGGCTGCACGCACGAAAAAACTTGACTCATGCGGCGTTACCTCGCTCTGAGGCGTTCCATTGAAGGCTTGAAGTGCAAGCGAGAGCGCGGAACGAGCGACAAAGAGGCACAATCGGCCTCCGCGTTCGGCAGCGTAATTGACATAATTGTATTTATGCGTATAAATAAATGTAACTTGATCACTTCAATTGTGATTTCCATTTACCTCCTTGTCTATATCCATACAAAATATCTATCAAACAAATAAAATTAAAAATTTTCTTTTGAAAAATGAAACCATTCCATCAGTATTTTCTTATGACGTTGTCACGTTCAACTATCGTCAGTAAACCGACTTTACAGACAAACGATTTTTTTGCCTGAATTTGTTTGTTTCACAAGTAATTACAACTGTTAATATGATTAGGGACCACAGGCCTTTTAACTCTTTTTATTGCCTTTCCATAACATCTAAAAATATATTATTTATTTTGGTTTCTGGCAAAATTGGCAAACTGGTAGGGTATTTACCCGTCTGAATCTAGAGTATGCCGCCATAACAACCTTGAGTTGTGTTCAAGAATTAGGGGCCAGGTTCCAGTGTCGCTTTAAGGAGCGACAGCACAATGGTAGCTTTGGTATATAGGCGACGGAACCCGCTTTCCATCAGGCTGAACTCATGCAATATTTTTTTATCTTATCTGTAGTCAATGTCAGTGAATTTTAAACATAGTCAATTTTTACATATTTTTTTCGTTTAGTCAAGTCTAAAATGCACTAAAAATAACTAAATACGGATAAAACAATACTAAGTTTCACACGAGCAGTGATTTTTAAAGTTTACCAAGAATATGGTGAATATAGTGGAATTTAAAGCAATAATGTTTCTTTTTTTAAAATAATCGGCAGACAAACACAAATTGTATATCTCCAAATTAAGCAAGTGACGCTTGCGTGGTGTGTAATATACAACGGACTACTCTGAGGCCAATCCCCGACACCCAGACCGTAGTATATAACAGAAAATTCATTTCCGATATTTGCCATGCTAGGAATTGAACCCGGAATTTTCTTCATAATTTGACGATATTTTCCGAAGAACCAACGATATGACAGCTTTGTAATAGTTCGTTTAGTTTCTTTTAATCAAATAATTGTTCTGTCAATTATCACAAAGGTCTTGCTTACAAAATTATAGTTATTCTTTTAATACTAAGATATTTTCCTAGCAGGTTAGGTATTAAGGTATTTTCTGAGCAGATTAGGTCTCATGTTATTTGCCTGGTATGTTAGGTATTAATGTATTTTCGTAGCATATTATGTATTAAGGTACTTTCCGAGCAGGTGTTGTATAAAGTATTTGAATTAAATGGCTGATTGGTTGATTGATACAATTGCAAGAGTATATTTATTTAAGACGTACACAAATTTAATTTCAGTAAAGAGGGCTGGGAGTCTGTTGGTACATTAAAACAGTCGCCTCCACTTGTATTGGAGAACTGTTTGAGTTACGATGAGATCAAAATATCAGCTTTGCTGTATGTGACTGGTCACACGGAGTGTATTAACGACGGCCTGAGACGTAATGCGGGCAAAATTGACGATTCTGATATAGAGAGGAGTGCAGTCATTATAGGTATGTCCGTCTTCTCATTTTATTACATTTACTCCAAATATATATTACACAAGTCTCAAAAGTAAGATTAGGAATGTTCACATTGTTAGGTTTTAATCTAAATAATTATTTCTTATGAAAAGCTAAAACATGAAATTGTCACTCTAAGAATTAAATGGCTGAAACCAATATTTGTGATCTCGTATTATTTGCTACACACATAAATTTCAATATGCATTTAATAGCTGAACACAGATCTTATAAACGTTATTTATTCTAAATTTAATTTAATTCAAAAAATTTCATTTTCGGAATCTCCGAATAATATTTTGACACTTTATTGTACACCAATACAAACATGAACTTAAAGACTAAAATTGTATCTAATTATGTACAAAGGGCGGTCTTATCGCTAAAAAGCGATCTCTTCCAGACAACCCCAGGAATGAATTCAGATGATAATGGCGATGGTGGTATACGTAACATGTAGTACGAAATACTTACATTTTAGTAATAAATACATAAATGATATATTACATAGATATATGGCAAAAACACTACACAATATATCATACCCAAATTAATAAATCAATTGCCCACTTCCCTAAGGGAATCTTTAAATGAGAAAAATATAAAAAGTAAATTAAAGAACTATTATTTAGAAAGACAAAATGGCAGTGAAGCGTATATATGAATTATTTGTTTTCTTATTGCTTTTATTATTGTATAAGTTAAAATAAGTTTTTTTTTTCTTCTCTTTTTTTGTAATCTAATATATTTAATTTTTTTTTCTACTTGAATTGCGAGGGTGTGTTGCACCACACACAAACCACATAGGTTTAAGTGGTGCTTTATATGTATTTACCACGTAAATATTTAGTATAGATAAATAAAATAAAAAAACATACCTACAAAATATATAAATGTTTATTTATCTATATAGATATATAAAAAGAGGCTCAGGCACTGTTAAATGTTTCCAGGTGTGATCGGACCGCGATTTAAGAGATTGAATCGTATGGATTATGAGGATATGGTGATATCCAAGAAGCAAAACGTAGCCGCTAATGGTTACGGGCAACTGGAGGAACCCATCAAGAAGGCTTACAGGCGATTATGGGAGAACTTCTACCAGGTGAGCAGTCTCTACTTTTCTTTTTAAGAGAGAAAGAGAGAAGAAAAAACATTTTTTTAAACCAAGTCTTGTAACCAGTTTAAAATATACCAGTTTGAATCGGTTATAACCTGTATCAACCAACTATTTCGTTCGAAGTGTAAAGTTTAAAACCGATATCTATCTTAATATATATAATCTCCTGTCACGATGTTTGTCCGCGATGGACTCCTAAACTACTCAACCGATTTTAATCAAATTTGCACACCGTGTGCAGTTTGATCCGACTTAAAAGTTTTTATACCGTTGGAACCGGTAGGTGGCGCTGAGATCGGGTTCTAGAATCCTCTTAACAACGGGGAGCGATTTTGTTTTTGTGTATTTGAGTGGGTGTCCCCGGATGGTTTAAATCCGCAATTGGAACCGGTAGGTGGCGCTGGGATCGGGTTTTAGATTTTTATTTTTTCAAAGCAGGACAACGTCTGCTGGGGCCGCTAGTAATATTATAAAATTCCAAACATGCCGGCCGGAGTTATTAAAAAAAAAACTACACAGAAACTGGAGAAAACGATGCATTTTTTTGAGATTTCTTGTCTGTTTGTTCGGGATTCACGTAAAAACTACACGAATGATTTCTTAAAATTCAAATTCTTAGATTTAAAATCTGCGGTACTTTGCATCCTGAGTATCCCGCGGGAATTTTTTGGGAATAATTTAAAATGACCAGATTAAAAATATACCTCAAACCACAAACGTTCTATGTTGGCTTAGCGCCATCTAGTTTTCATACAATTTTCGACATCGATTTCATATGAAATAATGATTCCTTTCTTATGAAATAACGGCCTACATCCAGCAGTGGACAGAGATCGGCTGAAGAAGAAGAAGAATGCTCTCTTGCCTTCTGCTGCTAGTCTAGTTTTTTCTTATTAATTTGATTATTTGGATGTACCTATGTAAGTTCGGTTGAAATTTTGCACATATATGTATATCGCGTGACAATGCAATAATATGGTACCATAAAGCTGATCTGATGATGGAGTTGGAAGGTGGTCATAGGAACTCCTGTACTAAACAAGATAGACCCGTCGTGTTTGGGCTCGTTTTACTTGTCTTGGCTAGCACTCTCCTGCTACATGACATCCAGGATTTCAATAGCTTGTATTGTAAAAACCTTAAAAAAAAAGTTTATATCAATTTAATTTCCAGACAGACAGTTTGATATACAACGAGGTGACACCCCACGTGGATATGCAGAACAAAAGGAAAGAGACAATGTATGGAGATAGATTCGTGTGGCTACAAAAAGATGGCGTTATATTCGATAACCTCACTTTTCATAGAAGGATGTCGATCATCACCGAAACATCGCTCTTGGAAGCGAATAGACGAGCGATCGAAGAGAGCAAGTATGCTTATCTCAATGTTATAGGATGCGGTGAGTGATTTAGAGTTATTTAAATATTGTAACATAAAGAGGTTAATAAAAAAAAGTGAACCTACTGTAACCAGACTCTAAGTCAGCAAATGCTAATAAATAATCCATTCCTTCTATTTGATCCCTTTATCTCAACTTTATTCCATCCTTTTTATCTCATTCGAAACTCTGGCGACGATATGGAAACATGGGGGATACCAAGGGGCAGTGCTTCAAAACGTTATAAATTACCTTTAAAATATAGGTAATTACTGATATTTTCGAAAAAGATACTGCCATACCGGTATAATTTTTTACCATTACTTAGGTAACATTTATGATTTTGACGTTATAATATATCATCAAAAATCGTTTGGGGTGCGGTAAAGATATATGGCACATCTATTTGCTATTTGAAATATGAAATTTGCTTTGGGTGGTTATAAAAAAATAACCACGAACCACATCTTAGCCTTCTAACCTGTGTTAAAAAAAGTTCGGATCTGTTCATAATATATTTATAAATGTACCGTATAAGTATACCCATTGTTTGTTTAACGTTATACTTCTCGGTATTTTTTACGTTATTTGAAGCAACGTTACCGGTTTTCGTTTTGGCAGGCCTCGTAAAACATAATAAACTAAAATATTTTTATAAGAAACTGGTAAATAAATAAGTTTTTGGCTCACCCTAATATCTATACAAGAAAAGAGTGACCATTAATTACTTTTGCATTTATTTATAAGTTCTGATAGTATTTTGTAAAATTTAAAATTGATGTGGAATTACGACTGCATGTTATCGAAACAATCAACAAATACAACTTTGAAATATCATTACGCGCTATCCTAGCAACAGTGCTTTCTGACCATTTCACGATCTTTGCGAGTGAATGCGAGCGACGATTGTAACGAAACGGTAAAATTAACGATGAATTTACTATTACCGTTCATAACTTTTCACCGGTAAAATAGTCTATAGACAACGGTATGATTTATAAAGATATTTATAATTTTTATCGGTGTGTGAAATTAGCATAAATAACGGTATTTATATATTTTTACCGGTTTTTTTTTGAGGCGAGGGAAAATGCTTAACCGATTTACGCACTCTCTGGGCCGTCACTAGGAAACGGTACGCACCATCGGGGTGATAACACTAGCCATTGTATGCTTTGTTTGTGCTTTGTCCGCGATGGATTACACAGAGGAGTGTGGAAGACTCAGAGCGATGCCGCACGGGCGAGCAACCTCAATACCCACTAAAAACCCCCTCCTCCCTGTCGACCCTGCGCTTTTGTTTGTGTTGGAAAGTCTGAGATGTAGAACATAGTTACTCAACAGTCGATCCAGCGCAATAAAGTGCCTGGAGTGTGCCCTGGGAGAACACACCCCACTTCGAGACGGGGGCAGATGAATCCCTTGCGTTGCCTAGTAGCAAGGGCCCCCCGTACCGGAACCTAACTCAGGGAGGGAAGTCATGCGCGTACCTGCCTCTCCGGGTGCCAGCTGAAGGCCGGCGACCTCGAGTAGCGACGTTAGCACGCGCTGCAGGACTTCGCTCCCTGTCCCTTTCTGCGGCCTCTTTGAGAGACATTACTGTCTCACAGAAAGTAACCGCAGCTTCCGCGGCCGTTACCAAGTCGCCAAGCGATCCGACGGCTCCTACGTGCGCCTCGAGATCGAAACGCTGCGGCGTCCATGCAGCGCACTCGACAAGCGTGTGAAACGCCGTATCGGGTGCGCCGCACTGGCGGCAGTCCGGAGAAGGCAAGCAGCCCACAATGCGAAACAGATACTGGTCGAAACAACCGTGTCCGGTCAGTATCTGTGTCCTCCTGAAGGTCAGGGTTCCGCTGGTGCGGGTGACCCATCTCTTCAGCTGTGGCCTGATTGCATCCATCGTAAAGCCGCCGGCAGCAATTTATTTTTACCGGTACTTCAAGCCCTGCCAACGGGTTCAAACAAAGTTGCGAAAGTAGCGCCCCTAAGTTCTGCCAGACTGTAACATTGAACAAGAGTTTTTGGCGGGAACTGAAAGGAGATGTTGTGCTGTGCAGTTTTATTTTCTAAAAATGTGTAAAATTACTCTAAAATGAACAATATTTGTAGGATATTGATAGTTTTTGAGTATTAATTATGTTTTTGTGAAAAATGTGAACTGTACAGTCAAATGTGGCCTTTTGAGTTGTCACAAGAACTCCGTTGAATGGCACTAGCTGATTACCTACAGTTCAGCTGTGCTACACATAGGCTTAAGAAAATGAAGAAACTATATTGTAAACTAAGATCTGGCTTAAAGGCCTACCTGCCAAGCCATAAACCTAAATAAAAATAAAATGAACATTGTACAATTATGTCTCTAGGCCTCGGTGTATGGAGGATATCGCATCATCAGAACGACGTGTTCGTCCTGTCATTTCTCCAACGAACAATTGATCTGATGAAGAAAGGACTTCTTGACAATGTATCGGATATTAATTTTGCGTACATCAAGACTTTCAATAAAATCACAGGTACTTTTATGTATATATCGAGGCCTTCGTAACGAATGGGCGTACGGACAAAAGTGCAGTTTTACACAAGGGACAAAATTTTGAATAAAACAAAACTATAGTAGAATTATTTTCTCCGTGCAGTTTGGGTCATAACTCATAAATCGGAGCGGTGAAGCGAGTATTTCGCTCTCTCTTCCACTCACGGGCCTTATGGCCGGGCATAGTGATGCGCATTATTGTTGTCGATAAGCGTTATCGATAGTGTATTTAGTTTGTCATTTTGTGGGTTAGTGATATAAATGAAAGAAAAAAATAGATAAAACAACGTATTTATTAAAATAAGAATAATAATGATTTAAAATAAATTATTGATTTGGTATCTATGTATTAAAAAACTATAAGTACAAAAGTTTAGAATGTAACAAGTTATATTAAAAAGAAATATAAGTACTTATATCTAAGTTTAAAATTAACAGCAAAAAAGATAATAATGTTTTTTATAACAATGAGTTTTTGTCGTTAATGGCGTTGCGCCCGCGCGACATGCTCACCGCCCTAGCCGGGCTGAGGCTGAGCTTTGATTTATGACCCAAACTGCACGGAGAAAATAATTCTACTATAGTTAATTGGATAAGGCTGAAATTTGGAATACCCTTCTTTTTAGGTACAATTTGCATTCTGGTAAGACATTCTAATCTGTAACATGCATTGGTTTTAGCAAACAACAAATAACTTGCATTTTTGCGTATACGCCTATATGTTAAGAAGTGGGACTTCAAAAACGAAAAATCTAAAATGTATAAAATAACTTATTTCTAAAGCTATTATTATTAATATATATTATCTAAAACATCTTGAAGTCGGTGCAAAGTAAAACATAAAAATTACTATATTTTGAAAATTACTAAGCACCGACTTTAAGATGTTTTAGATAATATATATTAATAATAATAGCTTTAGAAATAAGTTATTTTATACATTTTAGTTTTTGAAGTCGGTTTTTTTAAACGACGTTTTTATTTTTTATCATGTTTGAATAGTTAAGAAGACAACAAATCAGTCAGTAAAGTTAAGACGCTATTGAATTCTGCCTTCGAATCGTAGTTGACGTAAAATTCCGTTAAAACAGTTGACAAAAGAGCGTTGTATGAACTTATCCCATTGACGGTTTATTAGCTTCATATGTATGTTAGTATGTATGTATGTTAGTATGTAACGGAATCTTTGAATTTAAATTTGATCGACTTCCCAGTTTCCGATTGACCTGAAATTTTGCACGTATGTGTATCACGTGACAATGCAATAATATGGTGCCATGGAGCTGATCTGATGATGGAGTCGGAAGGTGGCCATAGGAACTCCTGTGCTAAACAAGATAGATCCGTCGTGTTTGGGCTCGTTTTACTTGTCTTGGCTAGCATTCTGCTGCTACATGATATGCAGGATCTCAAAAGCTTGTATTTAAAAACCTTTTTAAAAAAGCTTATTTTTTTAATGAATATTTTACTGTAGTTGTTTCATTGAGAGAGAGAGAGAGAGAGAGAGAGAGAGAGAGAGCATTTTATTGCACACCAAAACATACAATAACAAAAACAGACCATATCACAATATTTTCTAGGCAATACAATAGGCGGCCTTATCGCTCAAAGCGATCTCTTCCAGGCAACCTAAATCAAAAACAAATTTGAATCAGGCGATGTAGGTGGTGCAGGAAAAAGGCAATAGGTATATAAATACTCAAAATAATTTGACAAATAAATATACAAATACATACATATATACATAGTTATAAATATAGATGTATAATATATTCAAAATACATAAGTTATTATCAGAAATGTATTAGCATGATTATATTATGTTAATCAGACATAGCTATTCTATTTATGGACAAATAGTATTTTCTGAGTAAATTTCTAAATGTTGGTAAGGATTTGGTCTCTCTGACATTGAAATTATACATTATTGTATATTTTTTTTATACAAAAGGTCCTTAAATAATATAAAACAAATATATAATAATAGCCCATAAGCGTCCCACTGTTGGACAGCATTACCGTCATGTTTTTCCAAGGCGAATTGGCGGGGTCTTTTTACTGACCGGCAATCGCGGGAATCCCGCGGGAATTTTCCCGGGAACGGTTTGCGGTTGTTCGGGGTGCGTAAAAAAATAGATTATTCTGAGACAATTTTCACTAAAACGATAGCTGCTTACATTCTTTCCCAAGGCGGTATTTTGTGTCCCGCGAATCCTGCGAGAATTTCAAGACGAGCGTAGATGAAATCGCGGCCATATTCTAATATTTTTATAGAGTTTGGCATTTTCTATTACAGCAATGTTCACTAGTTCATCGAATTCTGAGAACGACGATACGACTAAAAGAAAAATGTTCCTGAAGCACAAAGACCATCCTAAAGGTTAGTTGTTAGCATTATTAGTAATATTTGTTATATTATAGTATCTTAGGAAAAGAAATAAGAAAAAAAAGAAAATAAATTTTCTTATTTACTTATTTCCTTTTTTTTTCTTATATTATCTCCGCAAATTGCTAATGCGCTGGAACCTTGTTAAATTAACATTCACGTGACGTCATCAGCAACTCGATGTGTACGCGTACTCGCCGGCCAGTGATGCTAGTTACGTCACCAAAATGGCGGCCACGCGAAATAGCAATATGCTAATACTTATATTTTTATACCGTTTTAGCCGACTTAAATAAAAGAGGTTTTCAATTCGTCAAAATATGTATGTTCAACCATATTTTTGTTCTTGTTTCTTAACCTATTTGGATGATTCTTTTGCGTTGGTTTCGGTACAGCTTCAGGTTAGTTTCATACAAATATTGTTATTAGATATCATATACGTAACGTCAATAATAATAAAAATTATAGCAAAAAGAAACCGACTTCAAGAGTAACTGAAAAGCATAGAATAAATACTTTCTACAACATCTTGAAGTTGGCGATGTAAAGCATGACAAACAACAATAAATATGCAGAATATAGTAAGTTTTATATTCTACTAGCGGACCCGGCGAACTTCGTATCGCCATACTTTCTGAATTCCTAAACGACTTTGTTTCATGACACAAAAATAAACTCACCAAAATCGCTCCCGGTGGTTAGGAGGATTCTAGAACCCGATCTCAGCGCCACCCACCGCTTCCAACGGGATAAAAAGTATCCTATCTTTCAAGTTGGATCAAACTGCACACGGTGTGCAAATTTGATTAAAATCGGTTAAGTAGTTTAGGGAGTCCATCGCGGACAAACTACGTGACACGTAATTTATAGATATTAAGATTTTGCACCGGCTTTAAGATGGTGTAGAAAATATTTTTTTTCTTTTTAGTTACTCTTGAAATCATTTTCTTTTTGATATTTTTTTTATTAATTTTTTTAATTTTCTTTTTTTCTTTTTCATCATTAAATTTATTGACTTAAATAAAAAGTCATTTAGAAATAGGTGACACTGTGACACCGTGTATAATAATGAATATTGTATTTTTCCGTGAAAGAATGGATAAGAATACTAATTCCTGCGGCCGGGTGGCCTGTCGTAAGAGGCGACAGAACAACCCATACCCTGGTGGTAGGGTATTTGCCCGCCTGGATGGCTACCACCCCTGGTCTAGAGTATGCCGCCGTAACAACCTTGAGTTGTGTTCTGCCATTAGTGACCAGGTTCCAGTCTCTCTTAAGAGAGCAGCAGTGCATTTATAGCACCTTTGGTGTTGCAAATGTCCATAGGCGACGCTAACCACTTTCCATCACACTTGGACCGTCAGCCTGCTAAGCTTCAGCAATTAAAAAAACTTGTCTCTGAACGCTCGTCAGAAGTGATAACTTAAACTAATCTAAGTTGAACTATTTAATATTGAATTGCACTTGTCAGCAATACAATGCACTATTCACAAGTAATGATCCTTTCATAGGTAACCTACATCAATTTAAAACCCAAATTAAAAACATTTGTAATTTAGAATGATCCAATGACTTAGAATAATGACATAAACTTTTTTTTTTACATACTTTCCTTTTTTTGACATTTTCTTTTATTTTTTTTTCAATTTTGACATAATGTAAATTAAATAGACATTTAATGTAATTTTCGTATAATTGTATTTCTTTTTTTGTTTCTTTATTGTAATTTACTGTTTGAGCCAATTTTTTTTTTTTTTATTTTCATTATATAAATTATTTTATAGTGGAAACTTGATTGATATATGTATTAATTTTGTGTTTTTATGTTTAAGAATATTAATTATTGTATGTTTCCCAAACAAATTAAATAAATAAATTGAAATTATTTAACTTGAGAAAAGCTTAGGTTATTACTTAAATTTTATGTAGGTATATTATTATGATAATGTAAGGAAAGGCTATTCATCAATAAAATCTTTTATTGATTATAAAATACATTAGAATTATGTGTATGTACGTACATTACTAGTATCATTATTTAATCTAATTACCGAAATACGGCTAGCGCTGTGGGTTAGAGTGAGAAAGGAGGAGCTTGTCTATCGATGCTGTATGCGTGAGAGAAAGGGAAGCCAGACAGACTGGCGCCGTAACGCGTTACGTAACGAAGCGGTTTACCCTCCCATAAGAAGTTATCACTTTAAAAAAAACCAATTTTGTACTTGCAGGGGGTATAAATGTTCAACTTGAGGATCGCGAACCCTCGTCCCGGTTGAGCGGCGAGCACGAGGGGAAGCTGCTCGTGATGACCTACCCCTGGGACGGGAACGCGCATCCCGGGAACGAGTTCTGGTAACGACGTGATTTAACAATTTTATCGATATCGATATCGATAGAGTTAGTTAGTGAGTGAGTGAGTGATAGAGTGAGTTAGTGAGTGAGTGAGTGATAGAGTTAGTTAGTGAGTGAGTGATAGAGTGAGTCAGTGAGTGAGTGAGTGATAGAGTTAGTTAGTGAGTGAGTGATAGAGTGAGTGAGTGATAGAGTGAGTTAGTGAGTGAGTGAGTGATAGAGTTAGTTAGTGAGTGAGTGATAGAGTGAGTGAGTGAGTGAATGATAGAGTGAGACTACACGCATGCGTATGTGTATGTTTTCTATGAATGGTTTACGCTTTTTGCAAAAAAAATTAACTTGTCAATTTTCCACTTAAGTACGTTTGAAGGCCGTTTAAATAAAAAAATGCCCTATTAAGGGTAACTTGTATTGTATTATTATAAAATGTGAGACATTTGCTAAGTTTGTAAAGACACTCTGAATCCATGAAGTTGCGTTTTAAATTTTTAATTAAGATTGAAAATTCGAGTCAAAAATTTTCACTTTCAAGTACAATTTTTGTAACTTATGTTGATGTTAGGGTGCTGATTATTGTATATGTAAAAGTAAAATTTATAAAGACTTAGTTAAAAAAAAAACTCCCGAATAATCACACCAAAAAGTAAAATATATAAAAAAGCCATTGCGGTGGAAATTTTTCGAAAATCACAAAAAAAATATTACTCGAAAGCTAAAAATTTTGCTAAAACATATATGGATATAATTGGGGTACCCGTTCAAGTAAACTAACTGAATTTTTGAAGTGAAACTTCTTTATCGGCTTTGGAAAAAAAATTACCGTCACATTTTTCTGTTACGCGTCACATTTTTCCACAATCCATATATCAACAACTCGTTGCTATAGCAACGAGTTGTCGATAGATGGATTGTGAGACTAGCATTGTAATATTTCTTTACTTTATTGTGTTTTAATTAATATACAAGTTTGATGATTTATAAATCATTTATTTAGTATCCTACACATGTCGCAGAACGGCCTCGTTCTCACGACATCTTTAGTTATTGCAGGTTTAGTGGGCGTCGTCAGGATAAAATGCGAGCATAAAACACAATACCCACGGTTTATACACTTTTAATTTAGATTTGATCAACATTATGACATAGTTTAGACCGAGCAGCGGGTTCAGGGCACCGCTCATACTTCTAACTACAATACTTTCTTTAAAATACTCCATGGTCCAACTCGACCTATTGCTTTCAACCAAATGTGCCACAAAAACTCCTCAGTCTACCGAAGTAGGTACTACTCAAAGTATAGAGGGCGTCTCTGACCCCGCTCCGCCATATGCTCTGCTCCGATTGGTCGTTTATTAAATTACAATATTCATAACTTTTATTAGGTTAGAACGATCTTGAAGTTATAGAAACATTAACAAATCTAATTAAATTACATTAAGAATTTTAGAAGTGATTATTATGTAAACAAATGATATTGTGCGTTATACATCCAGTCAACAATACATCGTCATATCGTCATAGTCATAGCTTCCCTCCGACATATATATATATATATATATATATATATATATATTAAATTGATCAGCAAAATCATAATTTAACTTTATTTAACCAATTTCTGTTAAGTTGCATATAGTAGATAATTTTTCGAAAAATAAGGTCATAAAGAAGTTTCACTTCTTACGTGTGTACACTAGTACACGCACACATGTTTTTTCTTTTGAAGGTCACCGTTCTACTTATTACTCTATCTGTCTCATCAATTTACATTATTTATTTATTTTACATCTTTATATTAAAGGATTGGAAAGCTTTGGAGTTCTGGGGACCCGGCGGCCGCTTGCTCCACGCAAATAGCGGAATTGCACAACGCGCACGTGAACGCGAACGTGAGGGCGTGCAACGCGCACGTGGCCACCGCTTCGGGGGTTGCACACATACGCGACTACACGCGATCGTCGACCGATACTTAGTTCTGTGTAACTTCGACCCGTAATATTCCATCGTCAGACTCGGACTCAATTCCGATGGAATCAAGCGAACAGTCAAACCAAAGATTACAGAGTTCCGATGGCCCCACTTCCTCTTCTCTATGCCATCTTTTTGAAGTTATACTTCTTTAGGCGCGATGACAGTAATTTTTTACGATGTGACACCGTCACATGAACAAGCTACACCATGAAGTTAGCTATAGTCAACCGACACCTTAAAGTTAGCTATAGTCAACCGACACCTTGAAGTTAGCTATAGTCAACCGACACCCTGAAGTTAGCTATAGTCAACCGACACCTTGAAGTTAGCTATAGTCAACCGACACCCTGAAGTTAGCTATAGTCAACCGACACCTTGAAGTTAGCTATAGTCAACCGACACCCTGAAGTTAGCTATAGTCAACCGACACCTTGAAGTTAGCTATAGTCAACCGACACCTTGAAGTTAGCTATAGTCAACCGACACCTTGAAGTTAGCTATAGTCAACCGACACCTTGAAATTAGCTATAGTCAACCGACACCTTGAAGTTAGCTATAGTCAACCGACACCTTAAAGTTAGCTATAGTCAACCGACACCTTGAAGTTAGCTATAGTCAACCGACACCCTGAAGTTAGCTATAGTCAACCGACACCTTGAAGTTAGCTATAGTCAACCGACACCCTGAAGTTAGCTATAGTCAACCGACACCTTGAAGTTAGCTATAGTCAACCGACACCCTGAAGTTAGCTATAGTCAACCGACACCTTGAAGTTAGCTATAGTCAACCGACACCTTGAAGTTAGCTATAGTCAACCGACACCTTGAAGTTAGCTATAGTCAACCGACACCTTGAAGTTAGCTATAGTCAACCGACACCTTGAAATTAGCTATAGTCAACCGACACCCTGAAGTTAGCTATAGTCAACCGACACCTTGAAGTTAGCTATAGTCAACCGACACCTTGAAGTTAGCTATAGTCAACCGACACCTTGAAGTTAGCTATAGTCAACCGACACCTTGAAATTAGCTATAGTCAACCGACACCCTGAAGTTAGCTATAGTCAACCGACACCTTGAAGTTAGCTATAGTCAACCGACACCTTGAAGTTAGCTATAGTCAACCGACACCTTGAAGTTAGCTATAGTCAACCGACACCTTAAAGTTAGCTATAGTCAACCGACACCTTAAAGTTAGCTATAGTCAACCGACACCCTGAAGTTAGCTATAGTCAACCGACACCTTGAAGTTAGCTATAGTCAACCGACACCTTGAAGTTAGCTATAGTCAACCGACACCTTGAAATTAGCTATAGTCAACCGACACCCTGAAGTTAGCTATAGTCAACCGACACCTTGAAGTTAGCTATAGTCAACCGACACCTTGAAGTTAGCTATAGTCAACCGACACCTTGAAGTTAGCTATAGTCAACCGACACCTTAAAGTTAGCTATAGTCAACCGACACCTTAAAGTTAGCTATAGTCAACCGACACCCTGAAGTTAGCTATAGTCAACCGACACCTTGAAGTTAGCTATAGTCAACCGACACCATGAAGTTAGCTATAGTCAACCGACACCTTAAAGTTAGCTATAGTCAACCGACACCCTGAAATTAGCTATAGTCAACCGACACCCTGAAGTTAGCTATAGTCAACCGACACCTTGAAATTAGCTATAGTCAACCGACACCCTGAAGTTAGCTATAGTCAACCGACACCTTGAAATTAGCTATAGTCAACCGACACCCTGAAGTTAGCTATAGTCAACCGACACCTTGAAATTAGCTATAGTCAACCGACACCCTGAAGTTAGCTATAGTCAACCGACACCTTGAAGTTAGCTATAGTCAACCGACACCTTGAAGTTAGCTATAGTCAACCGACACCATGAAGTTAGCTATAGTCAACCGACACCTTGAAGTTAGCTATAGTCAACCGACACCATGAAGTTAGCTATAGTCAACCGACACCTTGAAGTTAGCTATAGTCAACCGACACCATGAAGTTAGCTATAGTCAACCGACACCTTGAAGTTAGCTATAGTCAACCGACACCATGAAGTTAGCTATAGTCAACCGACACCTTGAAATTAGCTATAGTCAACCGACACCCTGAAGTTAGCTATAGTCAACCGACACCTTGAAGTTAGCTATAGTCAACCGACACCATGAAGTTAGCTATAGTCAACCGACACCTTGAAGTTAGCTATAGTCAACCGACACCATGAAGTTAGCTATAGTCAACCGACACCTTGAAGTTAGCTATAGTCAACCGACACCATGAAGTTAGCTATAGTCAACCGACACCTTGAAATTAGCTATAGTCAACCGACACCCTGAAGTTAGCTATAGTCAACCGACACCTTGAAGTTAGCTATAGTCAACCGACACCTTGAAGTTAGCTATAGTCAACCGACACCATGAAGTTAGCTATAGTCAACCGATACCTTGAAGTTAGCTATAGTCAACCGACACCATGAAGTTAGCTATAGTCAACCGACACCTTGAAGTTAGCTATAGTCAACCGACACCATGAAGTTAGCTATAGTCAACCGACACCATGAGATTTCTCAGGGAAACGTGAGCGAAGGTAGTCACGCAAAACTACGCTCCGTGTGTAAAAATCTTAAAAACTGTTTTTCTATCTATAATATAGCAGTGCGATATATCAGTGCATGCGGGCTGCGGAGGAGCACCCTGTGGTGAAAGAATCACTGCGATCGGAATTATAGTGACGGAGAAATCGACGAGAAACCAACTTCGAAAATCTCTAAACGCAAATATGACCCACTTCGCATCGAGAAGGTGATAAAATTACTACTGCAGTTAGATGCAGATTAACAAGATCCACATTTGACCGAATTTCCAGATTTTAATCTGAAGAACTCGCCGGGGTACACTTAGCAAACTTAGACTACTTACAAAAATTAGTTGTAAACTTATTTCGAAAACGACAACAGGAGTATATTTCTACTCCATAGAACCACCCCTCTACAGTGGGAAAGGAGCTAGAAAGGAAACTCAAGGATCAAAGGAGCTAGAACCAAAACCGTGAACAGTTTTTTGTTGTGAACATCAAAATCCGCCGAGATCTGCATAGAGTGGTGGTGGTGGACTGACAAGAGGACAACGCAGACGAGTAAAGTGAGAGATAAATGTATGGACAATAAGAGAAAAAAAAAAAAAAAAAAAAAAAAAAAAAAATCGTCTGTGATAACAGTTAAAATAAGTGATAACAGTAAAAGGAGGCTGTAATCTTATATTGACTCAAAATTAGGTTTTGCTAAATTTACTATTTGGAAACATAAGGTTTTTTTTTTTTTTTTTTTTTTTTTACACCCAAAGAATCGTTAGCTTTGGCTGCTCGCTGATTTTGTTAGCAACAAGGCAGAAGCTATAAGCAAGTCAGACCTTAGGTTAAACTTAGTCGTAATTACTAATATAGATAAGGACTAAAAGTAGGAACCTCTGTAAAATACCTACAGTTTATAAAAAAAAAAAAACTTTGACTAGTATAGATAAATAAAACTGTCCAAATAACGAAAATACTTATATAAATACACAAATAAATCTAGTCTTTATATATATTTACTAATAAAGTAGTTACATACTAAAATACAACTGCGATATAGATTAAGTCACATATAAATACATATAGATTTAGATAAGGATCTTACTAAGACTGACAATTGACTATTTTGAATTGTCTATATTGAATACATAGATACAACATACATATAATACACAGGACATATTACAATAAATTTTTTTATTTTTTGGAATCTGAATTGCATTTCAATATTAATAAGTATATTATTTTAATTAGTTAGACATTCAAGTGACTTACTACAGGTGCTTTTGCGCCTGCAACGCTAGGTTATAAGCTAGTTAATAAGTGACTGCAGGTGCTATTGCGCCTGCACCATTAGAAGATAAGTTTTAAGGACACGGTGGTATTATTGTGCCACCACAGATAGTTTTAAGCCTCAGCTGTGATATTTGTGTGGTTTCGTCCTACATATATCAATACACCGAAGATGTCGGGTACCGGCAAGAACGTTAAGCAGGTCAACCTAACCTATAAGGCGGAGGCGCCGGCCCGCGAACCCTCCACCCAGCCACAACCATCTGCGGCTTCAACGACAGCGGTGATGGCCGCCCCTGCCGCAGGGGGCAATGCTTCCGCATTCACCCCTTCGGTTATGACGAAGCGCGATGGACCGGCAGCTCAGGCTAACGCACTACTCCAGAAGGCGAAGTCTCAGCTGGAGCAATCGGGTAATCTAAAAATATCTATTAAGGAGTCAGTCGTGAACAGCTTGAGCGGCTTGTACGAGATCGTGCTTGACCTCCACGACCAGGTACACACCCTCAAGCTAAAGATGGAAAAGATGAGCACACGAAGGGAAAAGGAGCTGAAAGAGAAGGAGGAGTTACACAGCAAACAGCTGAACACTCTGGCAGAGACTGTAAGCAAGGCGGACACAAAGGGTCCGATACAGAAAATCCTTGATAATTTGGAAGGGATCCGAGGGATGATCTCTTTCGACGTTGTAGGTAGGCTGGAAACGATGGAGACGCTACCAGTGGGGTCGGGAGACGGTGTCAGTGATAGAAAAATCGATAAGTTGATGGATGAAATGAAGGAGTTGCGCCGGGCTACCGAAGACACCGGTAAGGTGGTTTCGGCGATAAAGGAGACCGTTACGGTATCTGCTTTGGCCCCCGCCCCGACTGCCACTTACGCGGAAACCCTGAAACGTCCGGGAACAGCTGCCTCTCTACAAAATAGACCGACGACAAAACACGCAATTATCGTGTCATCAACGGAGGGGAAGGACACGAGCGAGATCGTGTTGGGCAAGGTAAGAGAGACTTTGGACGCGAGATCCAACGGATTACAGATCGAGAGGGTCCGCAAGGTAAGGAATCAGAAGGTAGTTATCAGCTGCGGTAACCGCGAGCAATTCGCGGACATGGAAAGGAGGTTGAAAGGAAATGACGGTTTAAAAGTAGAGCAGGCCAGGAACCGGGACCCCATGGTGGTTATCAGAAACCTGTTTGCCTATAACACAGAGGCCGATATACTGGAGTCCCTTAAGACACAGAACGCGTCCCTTTGGGGGGAAATTACGACTGAGCAATACCGTGTAAAGGAGCGATATAGAAAACGTGCACGTAACCCGCACCAATGCCACGTTGTGCTACAGGTGTCCCCACAAGTACACAAGGTGATGACGGAAGTGGAAAGAATACACATAGACATTCAAGGACTACAGGCGGAAGATCAATCCCCGCTAATCCAATGCACCCGATGTCTGGCGTTCGGCCACGGACGCAGACACTGTAAGGAAAAGGAAGACTCCTGCAATTATTGTGGAGGAAACCACCTGCGAAATAAATGTCCGGTGTATAATGCAGGTGATAAACCCAGGTGCAAAAACTGCAATTTGGCTAAAGTCCCGGATGTCGGTCACACCGCTTATAGTGATGAATGCCTAGTCCGGAAAAAGTGGGACACAATAGTGCGTGATAGCGTTGCGTATTGTTGATACGGGTGCCATGGGGAACAATTCCGACATGATAGGTATTAAAGTTTACCAGGCGAATCTCCAGCGGAAGAAATTGGCTACTCAGGAGCTAGTCATGGCAGCTGACAGAGGGGGGATCGGATTTGCTCTAGTCCAGGAGCCCTACGTCGGGGCAGAGGGAGAGCTCAAGCGGTTCGCAGGCACACGGATTATACAGAGCGGCTCCGGAAGAATCAAGCCGGTCAAGGCGGCCATCGTAATATTTGATGATAATATAGAGGTCTTTGCAGACAATACTATTATATCAGAAAATATTACGGCGGCGGTTCTTAAGACTGAAATGTGGAAAATTGGGGTTATCTCTGTGTACTTCGAGGGCAGTGAGCCGATTGAGCCCTATCTACGCAGACTTAGAGAATTCATGGACCGGATCGGAACTGATGACATAATTGTGGGTGGCGATGTTAACGCCTGGAGTACCTGGTGGGGCAGTGTAAGTGAAGATGATCGCGGGGAGACCCTGAGGGGCTTCCTGGACGAGGAAGAGCTGCATATTCTGAACCAAGGGACCGCACCCACATTTGACACGATCCGTGGGGGCAGAAGACTCATGAGCCATATCGACATTACTGTCTGTACCCCCGGATTATATGGACGAGTCAGTGACTGGAGAGTGCTAGAATCGGTCACTGGTTCCGATCACGCAACTATTGCATTTAGCCTTCGCCTGGAAAAGCCTACTGGAGGTCGGCGTAGAGCCACTACCAGGAAGTATTACACGAAGAAAGTGAGCTGGAGCAGCTTCTCCGAGGAGGTGCGGAGGGCTCTTACCGGTGGTAACATAACCACAGAATGTATTAAAACCCTAGACGGCAAAGAGCAGCTTGAGTCGATGGTAGAGGGCTACATAGCGGCGGTAGAAGCCGCATGTAGAGAAGTCATACCAGCGGCCAAGAAACCAAAAACGAACAGACGCTTCCCTTGGTGGAGCCAGGAGCTTGAGAAGCTGAAGCGAGAGGTTAACACGCATAGAAGGCGTATAAAATGTGCAGCTCCTCATCGCAGGCAGCACGTGGTAGACGAATACCTATCAAAGAAGAAAGAATATGAGAATCAAGCCACCAGAGCGCAGACCGAGAGCTGGAAGGACTTCTGCACGAAACAAGAAAGAGAGAGTGTCTGGGATGGGATCTATCGGGTGATTGCAAGGGCCTCAGTCAGGCACGAAGACCAGCTCTTAGTAAAGGATGGAGCTGCCCTTAGTCCGGAGCAATCTGTAGAGCTTCTGGCTAGCACCTTCTTCCCCGATGACGATATCAGTACCGATAATGATATTCATACTGAAATCAGAGGAGAGGCGGAAGACTCTATTCAGCGGCAAGTGGACGATGTAGACGATCCGCCGTTCACCGAGGCGGAATTGCGACGGACTATGAGGAGCTTTAATCCTAAGAAAGCACCCGGCCCAGATGGATTTACTGCTGACATATGTATCCATGCCATTGCGGCAGAAATTAGTACTTTTCTGGCAATAGCCAACAAGTGTCTTGAACTGAGGTGCTTCCCCTCACCCTGGAAGGAAGCAGCTGTTGTGGTGCTGAGGAAACCTGGTAAAGACGATTATGGCTTAGCGAAGTCGTATCGCCCCATTGGTCTATTATCCATCTTGGGTAAAATATTGGAGAAAATGATGGTAAGGCGGTTAAAATGGCATCTTTTACCCAAGATCAATGAAAGGCAGTACGGCTTCGTTCCTCAACGTAGTACAGAGGACGCTCTTTACGACCTCATGCAGCACATCAGGGGCATCCTTGGTAGAAAGCAGACAGCTCTTCTTGTTTCGTTGGACATCGAAGGAGCCTTCGATAACGCCTGGTGGCCAGCGATTAAGTCCCGCCTCATGGAGCTGGAATGCCCTTTCAACCTCAGGACCCTCGTAGAAGACTATCTTGCTGACAGGAAAGTGACGGTAAATTACGCCGGGAGATCTTACACCAAGAGCACCTCAAAAGGGTGCGTCCAAGGGTCTATTGGAGGACCGTTATTTTGGAATCTACTGTTGGACCCGCTTCTCCGTGTATTAGAGAGGCACAAGGTATATGTGCAGGCCTTCGCTGACGACGTGGTTCTGGTCTTCTCAGGGCATACAGCCCTCGATATATCCAGGGATGCCGGTTCTGCCCTCTCACTTGTGCGCGAGTGGGGGTTCAAGAATAAGCTCACCTTTGCCGCGCATAAAACGCAGGCGATGGTTGTAACCAGAAAGCTGAAACTTGACACCCCAGTCGTTCGCATGGGAGAGGAGTGCATCCAGCTCGTCGATAGCATGAAACTGCTAGGCCTTACGATAGACAAAAAGCTTACATTTAACAACCATGTGAGCGTTGTTTGTCGTAAGGCTCTTAACATCTATAAGCGGGTAGCTATGACGGCCAAAATAGAATGGGGATTGAACCCGGAGATAATCAGAGCCATCTACATAGCGGTTATCGAGCCAATACTCATGTATGCCTCCAGTGTCTGGGCTTCCGCTGCGAAAAAGATCTGTGTGCAAAAGCAACTCTATACCATCCAGAGAGGTTTTGCGCAGAAGATTGCCAAAACATATCGTACTGTCTCGCTTAATGCCGCACTCGTCTTAGCTGGGCTGCTGCCATTGGACCTTAGGATCTGGGAAGCGGCACGGCTATACGAGTGTAAGCGAGGGAGACCAACACCAGAACAGGATACCAAACAGTTGGAGGAGCGTGTGAGCTTTTGGCACGCTCCCCACCCCGCCTTAGAGCCGGACCTTAGGTACGACTCCATGAGTGATATGCGACCTGAAACAGTCGATCCGTTGCAGCTGCCCGAGGATATTTTGTATACTGACGGCAGTAAGATTGACGGGATGGTCGGTGCCGCATTCACTCATTGGCGGGGAGGAGTGGAGATCCAGACCAAGCGAATGAAGCTGGAGCCGTTTTGCACTGTCTTCCAGGCCGAGCTGCTTGCAATATGCCAGGCAACTGAGTACGTATTGTGTAGCAGCCTGTCCTCGGTGGCCGTGCTGAGCGATTCCAAGTCCTCGCTCGACTTGGTCTGTAATCCAGACACGCTCCACCCCCTCGGCTTCGCTATTCGTCAGAATTTAGCGAAGCTGATAGGGAAAGGGTGCAACGCCCGGCTGTTATGGGTTCGGGCTCATGTCGGCATCCCCGGCAATGAGCGGGCAGACGAACTCGCTAGGCAAGCGGCGACGCAGCTCGATGCGGCCCCTCTGTACAGCAAATGTCCCGTTTCCTACCAGAAACGGTCCATTAGGATGGAGTCGGTCCAGCAGTGGGATCGAAAATACGTGGGCGGTCAGATGGCGAGCGTCACGAAGTTGTTCTTCCCCTCTGTTTACGCAGCACGCCGCATACTCAAGGACGTTAAATTAACGCCATATTGGTGCCAAGCATTCACCGGACATGGAGGGTTCGCGGCCTACTTACACCGATTTAAATTAAAAAATAGCCCGGCATGCGTATGTGACAGTGGGGGCGATGAGACTATCCAACACCTCATGCTCGAGTGCCCCATGTATGATCAACTCAGATGTGGCCTCGAGACGGCCACACGTATTAAGATCACCGAGGAGACTATTTTTGATTTGATCTCGGGCAAGGACTCGAGGCCATACCTGGAGAGGTTCTGCATGCGGCTGGTAGAGGAGGCCATAGAACGCAATAAGACGAGGTGATGGGTAGTTTTATCGTCCTTGTTGGAGAACACCGCACAATATATATAATAATATGTATGTATATATATATATATATATATCTTATACAAGATATTAGTTTTAAGTTAAAATTTATAATAAGCTAAGGTCTGACTACATAATAATAAACATAAACAAAAAAGTTAAACAAAGACCCTGACTACGTTAGGGGGACGCGTGGCCACACGGGCCTTTATAAAAAAAAAAAAAAAAAAAAACCGACACCATGAAGTTAGCTATAGTCAACCGACACCTTGAAGTTAGCTATAGTCAACCGACACCATGAAGTTAGCTATAGTCAACCGACACCTTGAAGTTAGCTATAGTCAACCGACACCTTGAAGTTAGCTATAGTCAACCGACACCCTGAAGTTAGCTATAGTCAACCGACACCTTGAAGTTAGCTATAGTCAACCGACACCATGAAGTTAGCTATAGTCAACCGACACCCTGAAGTTAGCTATAGTCAACCGACACCTTGAAGTTAGCTATAGTCAACCGACACCATGAAGTTAGCTATAGTCAACCGACACCTTGAAGTTAGCTATAGTCAACCGACACCATGAAGTTAGCTATAGTCAACCGACACCTTGAAGTTAGCTATAGTCAACCGACACCATGAAGTTAGCTATAGTCAACCGACACCATGAAGTTAGCTATAGTCAACCGACACCTTAAAGTTAGCTATAGTCAACCGACACCTTGAAATTAGCTATAGTCAACCGACACCCTGAAGTTAGCTATAGTCAACCGACACCTTGAAGTTAGCTATAGTCAACCGACACCTTGAAGTTAGCTATAGTCAACCGACACCTTGAAGTTAGCTATAGTCAACCGACACCCTGAAGTTAGCTATAGTCAACCGACACCTTGAAGTTAGCTATAGTCAACCGACACCATGAAGTTAGCTATAGTCAACCGACACCTTGAAGTTAGCTATAGTCAACCGACACCCTGAAGTTAGCTATAGTCAACCGACACCTTGAAGTTAGCTATAGTCAACCGACACCATGAAGTTAGCTATAGTCAACCGACACCTTGAAATTAGCTATAGTCAACCGACACCCTGAAGTTAGCTATAGTCAACCGACACCTTGAAGTTAGCTATAGTCAACCGACACCATGAAGTTAGCTATAGTCAACCGACACCATGAAGTTAGCTATAGTCAACCGACACCTTGAAGTTAGCTATAGTCAACCGACACCATGAAGTTAGCTATAGTCAACCGACACCTTGAAGTTAGCTATAGTCAACCGACACCTTGAAGTTAGCTATAGTCAACCGACACCCTGAAGTTAGCTATAGTCAACCGACACCTTGAAGTTAGCTATAGTCAACCGACACCATGAAGTTAGCTATAGTCAACCGACACCCTGAAGTTAGCTATAGTCAACCGACACCTTGAAGTTAGCTATAGTCAACCGACACCTTGAAGTTAGCTATAGTCAACCGACACCATGAAGTTAGCTATAGTCAACCGACACCTTGAAATTAGCTATAGTCAACCGACACCCTGAAGTTAGCTATAGTCAACCGACACCTTGAAGTTAGCTATAGTCAACCGACACCTTGAAGTTAGCTATAGTCAACCGACACCTTGAAGTTAGCTATAGTCAACCGACACCCTGAAGTTAGCTATAGTCAACCGACACCTTGAAGTTAGCTATAGTCAACCGACACCATGAAGTTAGCTATAGTCAACCGACACCTTGAAGTTAGCTATAGTCAACCGACACCCTGAAGTTAGCTATAGTCAACCGACACCTTGAAGTTAGCTATAGTCAACCGACACCATGAAGTTAGCTATAGTCAACCGACACCTTGAAATTAGCTATAGTCAACCGACACCCTGAAGTTAGCTATAGTCAACCGACACCTTGAAGTTAGCTATAGTCAACCGACACCATGAAGTTAGCTATAGTCAACCGACACCTTGAAATTAGCTATAGTCAACCGACACCCTGAAGTTAGCTATAGTCAACCGACACCTTGAAGTTAGCTATAGTCAACCGACACCTTGAAGTTAGCTATAGTCAACCGACACCATGAAGTTAGCTATAGTCAACCGACACCCTGAAGTTAGCTATAGTCAACCGACACCATGAAGTTAGCTATAGTCAACCGACACCTTGAAATTAGCTATAGTCAACCGACACCCTGAAGTTAGCTATAGTCAACCGACACCTTGAAGTTAGCTATAGTCAACCGACACCTTGAAGTTAGCTATAGTCAACCGACACCATGAAGTTAGCTATAGTCAACCGACACCTTGAAGTTAGCTATAGTCAACCGACACCTTGAAGTTAGCTATAGTCAACCGACACCATGAAGTTAGCTATAGTCAACCGACACCTTGAAGTTAGCTATAGTCAACCGACACCCTGAAGTTAGCTATAGTCAACCGACACCTTGAAGTTAGCTATAGTCAACCGACACCTTAAAGTTAGCTATAGTCAACCGACACCTTGAAGTTAGCTATAGTCAACCGACACCTTGAAGTTAGCTATAGTCAACCGACACCATGAAGTTAGCTATAGTCAACCGACACCCTGAAGTTAGCTATAGTCAACCGACACCTTGAAGTTAGCTATAGTCAACCGACACCTTGAAGTTAGCTATAGTCAACCGACACCTTGAAGTTAGCTATAGTCAACCGACACCTTAAAGTTAGCTATAGTCAACCGACACCTTGAAATTAGCTATAGTCAACCGACACCCTGAAGTTAGCTATAGTCAACCGACACCTTGAAATTAGCTATAGTCAACCGACACCCTGAAGTTAGCTATAGTCGACCGACACCATGAAGTTAGCTATAGTCAACCGACACCTTGAAGTTAGCTATAGTCGACCGACACCATGAAGTTAGCTATAGTCAACCGACACCTTAAAGTTAGCTATAGTCAACCGACACCTTGAAATTAGCTATAGTCAACCGACACCTTGAAATTAGCTATAGTCAACCGACACCCTGAAGTTAGCTATAGTCAACCGACACCTTGAAGTTAGCTATAGTCAACCGACACCTTGAAGTTAGTTATAGTCAACCGACACCCTGAAGTTAGCTATAGTCAACCGACACCTTGAAATTAGCTATAGTCAACCGACACCTTGAAGTTAGCTATAGTCAACCGACACCCTGAAGTTAGCTATAGTCAACCGACACCATGAAGTTAGCTATAGTCAACCGACACCTTGAAATTAGCTATAGTCAACCGACACCCTGAAGTTAGCTATAGTCAACCGACACCCTGAAGTTAGCTATAGTCAACCGACACCTTGAAGTTAGCTATAGTCAACCGACACCTTGAAGTTAGCTATAGTCAACCGACACCTTAAAGTTAGCTATAGTCAACCGACACCTTGAAATTAGCTATAGTCAACCGACACCTTGAAATTAGCTATAGTCAACCGACACCCTGAAGTTAGCTATAGTCAACCGACACCTTGAAGTTAGCTATAGTCAACCGACACCTTGAAGTTAGTTATAGTCAACCGACACCCTGAAGTTAGCTATAGTCAACCGACACCATGAAGTTAGCTATAGTCAACCGACACCATGAAGTTAGCTATAGTCAACCGACACCTTGAAGTTAGCTATAGTCAACCGACACCATGAAGTTAGCTATAGTCAACCGACACCTTGAAGTTAGCTATAGTCAACCGACACCTTGAAGTTAGCTATAGTCAACCGACACCCTGAAGTTAGCTATAGTCAACCGACACCTTGAAGTTAGCTATAGTCAACCGACACCATGAAGTTAGCTATAGTCAACCGACACCCTGAAGTTAGCTATAGTCAACCGACACCTTGAAGTTAGCTATAGTCAACCGACACCTTGAAGTTAGCTATAGTCAACCGACACCATGAAGTTAGCTATAGTCAACCGACACCTTGAAATTAGCTATAGTCAACCGACACCCTGAAGTTAGCTATAGTCAACCGACACCTTGAAGTTAGCTATAGTCAACCGACACCTTGAAGTTAGCTATAGTCAACCGACACCTTGAAGTTAGCTATAGTCAACCGACACCCTGAAGTTAGCTATAGTCAACCGACACCTTGAAGTTAGCTATAGTCAACCGACACCTTGAAGTTAGTTATAGTCAACCGACACCCTGAAGTTAGCTATAGTCAACCGACACCTTGAAATTAGCTATAGTCAACCGACACCTTGAAGTTAGCTATAGTCAACCGACACCCTGAAGTTAGCTATAGTCAACCGACACCATGAAGTTAGCTATAGTCAACCGACACCTTGAAATTAGCTATAGTCAACCGACACCCTGAAGTTAGCTATAGTCAACCGACACCCTGAAGTTAGCTATAGTCAACCGACACCTTGAAGTTAGCTATAGTCAACCGACACCTTGAAGTTAGCTATAGTCAACCGACACCTTGAAGTTAGCTATAGTCAACCGACACCATGAAGTTAGCTATAGTCAACCGACACCTTGAAGTTAGCTATAGTCAACCGAAACCATGAAGTTAGCTATAGTCAACCGACACCTTGAAGTTAGCTATAGTCAACCGACACCCTGAAGTTAGCTATAGTCAACCGACACCTTGAAGTTAGCTATAGTCAACCGACACCATGAAGTTAGCTATAGTCAACCGACACCTTGAAGTTAGCTATAGTCAACCGACACCATGAAGTTAGCTATAGTCAACCGACACCTTGAAGTTAGCTATAGTCAACCGACACCATGAAGTTAGCTATAGTCAACCGACACCTTGAAATTAGCTATAGTCAACCGACACCCTGAAGTTAGCTATAGTCAACCGACACCTTGAAGTTAGCTATAGTCAACCGACACCTTGAAGTTAGCTATAGTCAACCGACACCATGAAGTTAGCTATAGTCAACCGACACCTTGAAGTTAGCTATAGTCAACCGACACCATGAAGTTAGCTATAGTCAACCGACACCTTGAAGTTTGCTATAGTCAACCGACACCATGAAGTTAGCTATAGTCAACCGACACCATGAAGTTAGCTATAGTCAACCGACACCTTGAAGTTAGCTATAGTCAACCGACACCATGAAGTTAGCTATAGTCAACCGACACCTTGAAGTTAGCTATAGTCAACCGACACCATGAAGTTAGCTATAGTCAACCGACACCTTGAAATTAGCTATAGTCAACCGACACCCTGAAGTTAGCTATAGTCAACCGACACCTTGAAGTTAGCTATAGTCAACCGACACCTTGAAGTTAGCTATAGTCAACCGACACCATGAAGTTAGCTATAGTCAACCGACACCTTAAAGTTAGCTATAGTCAATCGACACCTTGAAGTTAGCTATAGTCAACCGACACCTTGAAATTAGCTATAGTCAACCGACACCCTGAAGTTAGCTATAGTCAACCGACACCTTGAAGTTAGCTATAGTCAACCGACACCTTGAAGTTAGCTATAGTCAACCGACACCTTGAAGTTAGCTATAGTCAACCGACACCCTGAAGTTAGCTATAGTCAACCGACACCATGAAGTTAGCTATAGTCAACCGACACCTTGAAGTTAGCTATAGTCAACCGACACCATGAAGTTAGCTATAGTCAACCGACACCTTGAAGTTAGCTATAGTCAACCGACACCATGAAGTTAGCTATAGTCAACCGACACCTTAAAGTTAGCTATAGTCAACCGACACCTTGAAATTAGCTATAGTCAACCGACACCTTGAAATTAGCTATAGTCAACCGACACCCTGAAGTTAGCTATAGTCAACCGACACCTTGAAGTTAGCTATAGTCAACCGACACCTTGAAGTTAGCTATAGTCAACCGACACCTTGAAGTTAGCTATAGTCAACCGACACCTTAAAGTTAGCTATAGTCAACCGACACCTTGAAATTAGCTATAGTCAACCGACACCCTGAAGTTAGCTATAGTCAACATTTTAGTTATTCTATTGTTATTGTCGTTTTTTCTACAAACGTAGAATAAGGCGAAAGATAAAATTTTTGAAAAGACGCCAAAGAAGTATAACTTCTAACACACACACACACACATTTATTTTTTATTATTTTGTATTTCTCAAGCACAGCAGACAAGCTGACGGCCCTGTGATGGAAAGTAGTCGCCATCGCCTAAGGACATTAGCAATAGCAGATCCTGCCAATGTGCTGCCGTTGAAGGACAAACTGGAACCTGGCCACAAATGCGGGAACACAACTCAAAGTTGTGATGGACACTAAGAAAGTAGTTTATTAAAAACAACTTTCTATATTTTTAAACTTTTAGCCATAAGATTATTGTTATAACTGACCTTTTTGTAAAACTATAATATGTATTTATTATAGAATAAAGCTTTATTTATCGTTCGTGCCTTAAATTTTAAATTATTATTAAATTTTTCCTGCTGAAAGCTTTGTATATTTTAAGAATTGAATTTATAGTGCTCCACGCCGACAAAGTGAATGCACACCTGTAGTTTATTACCTTTCCCGCATTTTGGCATCTTTTGTTTACTTTGTGTTTAAATTTTGTAATAAAGAAAAACATCCTGTTGTTATTGTACTCGTTTATGGCCACTGGTGGGCAGATTACGTTTTCTTGGAAAACTCAGTCCACGCAGTCGAGTGTTGTATTATACAGTTTAATATAAAATAATGCCCGAATGGAGGGGTGCGGCAGTCAAGCGAGGATTACGATACGAGCAAGACGCGTACATTCGATAAGCTATATAGTGACGGACTTTGCGCGTGTTATTGAATCGTGCAGTTGGTACTGGTTGTGTCTAGTTATATTTGTACCTGTATTATACATGTTTGTATAGTTCTAATAAATTCTATAGTAATTTCAACGGCATTTTAATTCGAGTCCCGCACTCGTAACAATATATTTAATTAAAGAATAATAGTGCAAAGCAAATAAGAATAGCAGCGAAGTCTGTAGTTTGTTTCGCATCTACTTTACGATTCTTGTGTAGGGTGTGCAAAAACAGTTAATGTCCTGTTCTGTCCTAATATTATAATTTATTTATTAGTTTTATATACGGGTGGCGCAATAGAACGTGCATATTGCATCATCTTTTTTCACGGGGTAGAAAGTGCGCGGGCGGGGGAGCCTGCATCGTTGCGTAGGCGGGCTCATGGAGTTTTAGTCACTATGAGTCACTTCGACGGGAAGCGTCGCGCATTTTGCGTGCGCGCATTTTACGAGAACTCTCGTTCATACATACGACAAAGTTTGCAACGAATTTTAAACTTGGATCTTAAACTGCATCCTTACAAGCTGCAGTTAACACAAGAATTGAAAGAGTCTGACTTCGGAGCAAGGCTCGCATTTGCTAATGAAATGCTTAATCGATTTTCCAATTTTGACAATATCCTTTTCTCAGATGAGGCCCACTTCCGGATCAATGGGTTCGTAAACCGTCAAAATTGTCGTTACTGGAACAGTGAGAATCCCAAACTCAAGCACCAGAAACCACTGCATAGTCCTAAAGTGACAGTATGGGCAGCAATCTCTGGTAGAGGAATAATTGGACCGTTTTTCTTTGAAAATGCGCGGGGGCAAAACGTCACTGTTAATACCGAACGCTATGTTGCGATGTTGGAAGGTTTTTTGGCTCCAGAGCTTGAAAATTCAAGAATAGTGAATTCTAGGACTTGGTTTTAACAAGACGGAGCTACCTGTCACACATCAAATGACTCCATGGCGGTTGTGAAACAGATGTTCCCTGGCAGACTGATTTCGAAAAGAGGTGATATCCCATGGCCCCCACGTAGTCCAGACGTGACGCCTCCTGACTTTTTTTTGTGGGGATACCTCAAGAACAAAGTCTACAGCAATAATCCGAAAAACATCGATCAGCTCAAGGAGAATATCCGTGGTGAAATGGCAGCAATTACACCAGCATTACTGAAGAAAGTTTTCAATAACTTCCGTTTGCGATTAGAGGAGTGTCGTCGTAGAGAGGGTCATCACTTAGACGATGTTATTTTTAAAAAATAAACTTCAGTTATTTCTTAATAATACCTCAGTTTTATTTTAACTATACCTTTTGTATTTATTTTTTAATCAATATTTTAAATATGCACGTTCTATTGCGCCACCCTGTACATACATTCTTATTTATTTTATTTGATAATTGATTGGTGCTATAATACTGTAATATACTTCATAGTCTTGTGGTGGGAGTTGCCACTGCAGCAGACTGTTTTGTTATTTTGTAAACATTTCTTTACATCAATAAAATATTTATTATTATTCTACAGCTAATACGCCAATATGTAATTACTATCATAATTATAGGTTTCTGCAAATAACTCATATTGATTAATGGCCGGTTCGTCCTAACAATTCATTGCGGTTAAATTTTGGCATTACTTCAGCTTGTGTCAAATTCTAAGTGATAGTAAGATAAATGAACAGTTGGTGCAATATAGGAAGTTTGGGTAGCAAGCAAGTTGAGTAACAAGCAGACATAGAATACAACATAAAACAAGTCCTTGAAGAATTTAAGGCTAGACACTGCTTGCTTATTTTAGATTACCGAAAATAACGTTAAAGATTTTTCTGCTGACGGTATAAATGTGAAATATAACCGATTTACAAACTGAAGTTGGTTGCAAAAGCGACTCTATTCTAAGTTGATTTACATGGTACCCTGTAGTTTATTGTACAATATAATTTTGTGATTGTCTTTATTGTATTTAATAAATTCAAAAAAACATATATTAAAATTATTTACACTGTTTATATTGTTTCATTTATTATACCACTATGATAATGTGGCTCTACTTGTTTGAATTTCGATGTTATGACGTCCAAACTAATTATGTACGAATTTGTACAAGGGTCTATGGGAGCTGCATATAAATTGAGCCATCGCAGCGGACAACGAACTACTGACTAGCGCAGCGCGGGACAGCGTTGCCAGATGACCATGTCAATTAACCCCTAATTTTTTTTCAAAAACCCCAAAAATAAGCTTTTTGAGAAAAAAACCCCCAAAATAGTTTTTACTTATTTTAAAGGAGAAAGAAAAAAGCAAAACCACCGTCGTAGCGAAAACGTCACTAATGACGTCATCATTTTCCCTCACGGGGCGCTCACAACGACCCGTGTCAATAGGTGCGTTAAATAACCATTTCACTTGAGTTAAAGATTGTGACGCCAGTAAATAAGTGAAACGGGAATAACCGCAGCTGTGAACGTGATCATTGTCAGCCTCTAACGGAAAGTAGCCTATGGGGTACGACGCATACGCACTCGTATGCGTCGTATAGTAGAGACGGCATAATTAATAAACAACGTAAATGAACGAACGAATGAATTGGATTATTAAAATGAACTATTGAATTGAAGTATGATTCACTAGTAGAGTATATTTCTAAGATAAAGTAATAATACCGTATTGTGACTTAGATATAATAATTGTAGTGATGAGAATTGTGTTTGTAGATGAATTATTGATACTTAAAATATCTCTCCGAAATTTCTCACAACTAAATATTTCCCCCCCGAAAGTCCCCCCAAAGAATATTCACCCCAGAATATCCCCCAGACGTCAAAAAAAATCCCCGAATTTGCAGGGTATCCCCCCCATCTGGCAACAGTGGCGGGAGGGCAGATCAGTGTTGCCAACCCCAAAAAACTAAAAAACAACAGCTTGCCAATAAAAAAAACAGCAGAAAACAGTAGGTATAGTAAAAAAGGCAGATTTCATACTTTCGTCATATAATTAAAGCGATATCCAATATTAATAACAATAACCGCCTTCTTAGTTACTAGGACTCATATACATTGTTATATTAATCATCACAAGTCACAACATAATAATATGTAATAAAAAAAAACAAATCAAAGTAAAATTATTTTCCACTTTCATTCTCAATTGCCTCATCTTCAGTATTTTCATACTCATTTTCTTTTTTAAAATCATACATATTTTTATTAAATTTCTTCATGTGCTTTTCTGTGGCTTCAAATGAGTAGCAATCGGTTATTTCGGATTTAGTAGGTAATATTCGTAATACGTTTTATTACATAGTATTTATCAAGAAATATTTGCATAGTGTAATAGGTGGCACTGGACGCTAACAGTAAAACTTAAGAATGAAACAGAAAACAGGTACATCAATGTGAAAACAGTAAATCTACTGTTAAAACAGTAGGGTTGGTAACACTGGCGCAGATATTAATAGAGTTTTTGGCGGGAACTGAAAGGAGACGTTGTGATGTGCAGTTTTATTTCTAAAAATGTGTATAATTACTCTAAAATGAACAATAGTTGCAGGATATTGATAGTTTTTGAGTAGAAACTATGTGTTTTTGTGAGAAATGTGAACTGTATAGTCAGATGTGATCTTTCGAGTTTTCACAAGAACTCCATTGAATGGCGTCGGTTGTAGCCTGCAATACAACTGCGCTACTATACGAAAACCTATTAATTAACATGTTTCCGACTGAAAGACTTTGATTCTATGGTCATGAATAAATTAACAAAAAAAATAATATATTAATAGTTGCTCTATCTCGCTTGCACGTCATCCGTCCCGCTCACACACTGTGCTATACATTGTACTAGCAGTACGACTTGTTAATATTTGTGCTTAAGGTTTTTCCAAAATAAATCAGATCACATCAGCACTCTACAGTGAATACTCTCTGCTATCTGAAGTATTATTTAACCCCTACCTCTCGCTGCTACAAGTCTGTACAATTAAAAGGGAGAAAAAGTCAGGTGCTACTCCTAATTCGGACTAGCAGAATCCAATAACAGAACGTTTAGTATTGTTGACTCCCTGTTAGAGCATTACGTGAAAATTACTGCACGAATTTTAATGAAACTTGACAAAGCAATCCTATATCCATACTAGCTGTCCCGGCAGACGTCGTCTTGCCCGGTAAAAAATAGGGGTTGATCGTAGAGGGTTGAAAATTTAGGGTTGTATGTACTTTTTAATGCTGTATCATAAAAAAATAATGGATGGACTACCTTTAACATTTAGGAGGATGAAAAATAGAGGACCGATTCTCAGACCTACCCAATATGCACACAAAATTTCATGAGAATCGGTCAAGCCGTTTCGGAGGAGTTTAACTACAAACACCGCGACACGAGAATCTTATATATAAGTTATAATCTTATTGCCAGATGGTAGAGTGTTTACCCGACTGGTTGGCAACCACCGCTGGTCTAGAGTAGGCCGTCATAACAACCTTAAGTTGTGTTCTGGCATTAGTGGCCGGGTTCCAGTCTTCTTTAAGAGAGCTGCAGCGCATTTGTAGCACCTTTGGTGTTGCAAATATCCATAGGCGATTTTAACCGCTTTCAATCAAGTGGGCCTGCCTGTCTGCTTGTCTGCTGAACTCGTGCAATAAAAATATTCCGAGTCAACATTTAGGACACTTTTTATCCCGTTGATATTTTTTCCATGGAATATCCCTCTCATACGATCTCCAGTTATGTTTTCGTCTCTATTCGTAAGGGGCCTAATTTTTTTTATATCGCTTACTCCGTCATGTGCCAAGAGAGACTTTTCTTTTTATTGTCTTGTTTTAATAGTCTTATTCCCCAGTGTATACTATACCTATATTTCCTAATAAATATTTCTTATTTACTAATAAACAATTATTAAACAGTTATTTATCTATCTAATTAATTATATTTACTTGTATTACAACTATTTTTACGTTTCTATTTATGCAGGTCAGGATATTTACATTTTAATACTTAACTTCACACTATGTGGGTATACATAATTATATACCAACAGTGTTATTTGTTGACCCATTACGTTTAACAACCACTTTTACAGTTTTTATTGCGTACTTCAGAAATTCCTCGCGCTGCTTCTTACCAAGTAGTTCATGGATGTTCTCCTTACTTATGTCCGTCTTCAGGATACATCCAACATTATACCGGTCCATGGCAAAGAGGGGGCAGTCGAAGATTGCGTGTAAGGGGGTCTCTGATACTCCAGTTCACAGACGCACGGTCCTCCTTGAACTTGAACCGGTTCAAGTATTCAGAGAACCCTCCGTGGGCTGTGTAAGGGGCCTAATTCCAAAAAGGATCGAAATTTTACTATTCATAAGAAGACGTATCTGCTCAAGTATCGTGCCGGGTCTAGGCTATAACAGGAAAGCTGAAATTATTTATCCAAGACTTTAAATACTTTAACAGAAATGGTACTCAGTTGTATTATAATACGATTCTTGAGTGGCGAAGCATTGTGTAGGGCACAATCGAATCGAATCACTTAGCATGCGACGAGTGGCGCGCTTTTAACAACTCAAGCGGCGATATACATCGATAAGCGGATAATGTCGAGTATCGAGTGGTTAATGGCGCGTGCCATTACAGCGTCTGCGTCCTTACGAACTCATTTCCAAATACACGACACTGTGTAGTTCACCATACATTCGTGTATGGGTTTGGAACACTGTGACTGTGTGATGTGTTCTGGAGTAGCATCGGGCGTCGATGTCGCGCACTCGTGGCTTAATGCGAAACCTTTAAATGGGGCCGCAATCGCGAATAAAGGCACAAATCTCTTAAGCAACCATTTTAAACAATGACGCGAAGGAGCCAACGCGAGGCGTGCATTAGCGGGCCATTAGCGCTATAAACGTATTACATAAGCAACAGCCGTACAATTTATCTTCCATTATATTGTTACGAGTTGCAGGACTCGAATTAAAAATGCCGTTAGAATTTATTAGAACTATGCAAACACGTATAACACAGGTACAAATATATTAACACGCACAAAGTCCGTCACTAAATAGATTAGCAAATGTGGTACACACGTCTTGCTCCACTAGTGGTTATCGTGACTGCCTCACCCCTCCGTTGGGGCATTGCTTTATACTGTACAAATACAACATGTCTGTTGAATTTTCCAAGAATCACACCTGGCTAAGGACTACCATAAAGATTACAATACACAATGGGCTGTTTTTCCAATCACACATTTTAAACATAAAGTAAACAAAAGAAGTCCATATGCCGAAAAAGGTAATAAAATGTCTATAGGTGTGTGTGAATTTGCCTTATGTCGGTGTTCCGGTCGTAACAATGTATGCGACTTAGTCCACGCTACTTGGATTTCCCGGGACACAAAATACTGTAGCATTTGCAAAAGAAACTGTAAGCTATGGTTTTAGTACAATCTGTGTCGGAACAAGCTAGTTTTTGCGCACCCGAACAACTACAAACTGCCTCAGATCAGCAAAAAAACACATTGGATTTCGTTTTTTTTAATCTGTCCACTTAAAATAACTCCCAGGAAAATTCCCGGGATAATAAGTAACGGAGAATTTAAGTCTAAGAATTTGTGGTCGATCAGAGTAAACCGCATAGACTTAATATCGGCGCTACGGACCTATTCATATCGTCAATTATATGTTGCCTTCCAACTGATTAAAGAAGATCTAGTCTAATAAAATATATTATCAGTGAATCGTAGCCCACTGTTGGACCACCACCACCACCGTCTTTTGCGGAATCCGTGGACGTCGCCAACGACGGGTTGGCGATCGTCGTAGATCGAATAGCTAGGCTGGGCTTTAAGGTCCCCCCGCGAAAATGGAGGCCATCATGTTCCATAGGAAATTCCGGAATCCCCCCCGGACCTGTCCGTTACAGTTCAGGGCGTGGCAGTCAGAGTAGGGCCCAAGATGAAATATATTGGGCTAGTTCTAGACGGGAAATGGCTGTTCAAAGCGCACTTTGAGCAGCTAGTTCCCAAACTCGTTAATTCCGCGGGCGCACTCTTCAGGCTTCTTCCTAACGTGGGGGGGCCGGGGGGTGCGACGCGGAAACTTTACTCCGGCATCCTGAGAAGTATGGCGCTGTACGGTGCGCCCGTCTGGTCCGATTCGCTTCACCGCCACAACCGAACCCTGCTGCACCGCGCGCAGCGGGTTCTGGCCGTGAGGACCATACGGGGGTATCGCACAGTGTCGTGGACGGCGGCGACTCTCTTGGCAGGCGAGCTGCCCTGGCATCTCCAGGCAGACGTCCTGTCCAGGGTTCGACGTACCCGGCAGGATGCCCTAGCTAGAGGACTGACCTTCGGTCAAGTCGAATTAGAGACGGTCAGGAAGCGGGAAACCGCTTGCTGCCTCGTCGACTGGTCTCGTGACCTCGAACACCCTGCGGCCGGCGGCTTTACGGTGGATGCAATCAGGCCACAGCTGGAGAGATGGGTCACCCGCACCAGCGGAACCCTGACCTTCAGGACGACACAGATACTGACCGGACACGGTTGTTTCGACCAGTATCTGTTTCGCATTGTGGGCTGCTTGCCTTCTCCGGACTGCCGCCAGTGCGGCGCACCCGATACGGCGTTTCACACGCTTGTCGAGTGCGCTGCATGGAAGCCGCAGCGTTTCGAGCTCGAGACGCACGTAGGAGCCGTCCGATCGCTTGGCGACTTGGTAACGGCCATGTTGCACAGCGACGACCGCTGGGAGTCTGCGGTTACTTTCTGTGAGGCAGTAATGTCTCTCAAAGAGGCCGCAGAAAGGGACAGGGAGCGAAGTTCTGCAGCGCGTGCTAACGTCTCTACTCGAGGTCGCCGGCCTTCAGCTGGCACCCGGAGAGGCAGGTACGCGCATTACTTCCCTCCCTGAGTTAGGTTCCGGTACGGGGGGCCCTTAGCTACTAGGTAACGCAAGGGATTCATCTGCCCCCGTCTCGAAGTGGGGTGTGTTCTCCCAGGGCACACTCCAGACACTTTATTGCGCTGGATCGACTGTTGAGTAACTATGTTCTACATCTCAGACTTTCCAACACAAACAAAAGCGCAGGGTCGACGGGAGGAGGGGGTTTTTAGTGGGTATTGAGGTTGCTCGCCCGTGCGGCATCGCTCTGAGTCTTCCACACTCCTCTGTGTCACGTCATCGCGGACGAAGCACAAACAAAGCATACAATTGCTAGCGTTATCGCCCCCGATGGATGCATGCCGTTTCCTAGTGATGGCCCAGAGAGTGCGTAAGTCGGTTAAGCATTTTCCCTCGCCTCAAAAAAAAAACTGTCTGCTCAATCAGTCCCACAACAGACATGACCGGCCCCTTGCTAGTTAAATTAAATGTACCAACATGATAATGGCTTTAAACTCTTCTGCTCGTTCTTCTCTGTCTCTTCGTTTTCGTTCTTTTACAATCAAACATAACTTGCTTTATATAAACTGGCTTAATATAACTTGGCGGCCTCTGTGGTTGAGTGTGCTACCTTTGTCTTTTGTCTTTGCCGGCCTACCTCATTATAGCGCAGAGGCTACGGGTTCGATTCCTAGTATGGCAAATTTCGATTTTTCTCCGTTATTTACTATGGTTTGGGTGTCTGGGATCGGCCGCTGAGTAGGCCGTTGTGTTGTTGTTGTGACCCAAACACAAGCGTAACTTGCTTAATTTGGAGATATACAATATGTGTGTTGATCTATCGATTATTTTTATTAGTGGTGGCCGCCCGTGGTCGAAATTCGACCATAATAATTTGTTTGTTGACTTGAAAAATAAGCAAAAGAGTGTATATGCGTGTGTGTGTCAAATACATGGTAGTGTATGTAATGTTTTTTTAAGTGTGAAATTTCATTCTCCACCGTCCACGCAATTTTAAATTAAGGGAAGATTATTTAACTCTGAGTAGGTACAAGAGTTAAGCAGACATAAATAATGTCTTGCATCTTGTCGTCTAGTTCCGTTGATAGCGATTACTTTCGCCCGAGCGGCTGCGACATCTGTCGGCCCTTTGTAGCGAATTAAGGCAATTTTCCCAACGCCGGAAAATAAAATAATAGGCTACCCATTAGCGAGATGCCTTCACCCCCCTCCTGCCGCACCCTCTTGGCACGGGAAGGAGGGAGCTCAAAGACAGCCTCGCTAATCGGCGGATATGAGCGCCGCTGTCGGGCTGACAGCGTGCCACTTTGTCAGGCCGACATTCCGAGCCATTTGACGCAAGCACTGCGAAAGTCGTGGTTGCTTAGTGGCCTTAGGTAGCGTCTCATACTCGATGCCGTTAATAGGTTTCTATGCGCCCTATGCAAGCTTCTATAACTGCGTCCTTGTTTTTTTAGAGATTATAGGTATTCATTCAGGGTGATAAAATAACGCACAAGGACCTTGGTGTTGGTGGAACAATTATCTAATATTTTGGAAGTAAAATGTTTTTTTTTAAAGAACTAGAACACAAATACTGCCAAAAAACTTAGCGCGATGTTTTGTCTAATTTAATAGACTTTTTGATGATACTGGCATGTAGATACGTATGTGTTGGAATGAAGCACTAGGGGCGCAACGGGAACTTATCAAGAGTAAAACGAGAAAATAATAATCCTGCCTGGTCTGGCCATTCTTGCGCCCTCCAGAGTCTACGCTCTGTGCCTGGGCACCGGTGGCACCACCCTATTTACGGCACTACTCATACTCACGTATCAGATCTTTAGGGTGTTTTCCTACATAGGAAGTTAATGATGCGATATTTTAAGATGGTAATTGTTTATTGCTTAAATTATGCTAATGGAATGATGGTGGTAATGATTGTCCTAAGATCAATGCCTGTTTTGCCGACTGACCAACTTAATATTTACTATGTAGTATATTTCGCTAGCAGTATTGTGTTAATTGTCTTTAGGGATGCGAATAGGTGGATGTGCGCGATTAGATCACCGCTAGTGGGGATACGGAAGGAACCCCCCCTCGCCTCGTGCCTCGGTAATTGTTTGCGCCCATTACAGACCGCTTTGAACTTTGTTCGCGACACGAGAACCATTATCCATGGCCACGGAGACATGGAAAATAGGATAATTATGCAATACGACAGGCTAAATAGCCCCGAATAATTTTTATTCTGTCTTGGTTCTATGTTTTGTTCTGATCTATGAAGCTGATACGTAGACTGACAGGATTGATCCATAAACTTCAAGTCGCTCAGGTTTAGAACTACACAGGTACTTACTTACAATATAAAATCTATAATATTATAAACCTGCCTGCCTGTGGAACTCACTCCCCTTGAAAATCAGACAAGTTACATCCATTGATACAATCAAACACTTGATCACTGACCATTATTTGTCCATCAAATAAAATTTGTTGCAGTAAATGGAATTCTATTATTATTCGCATGTAAGTATATGTAATTTGTATTTAATCTATTTAATTATGAATGTCTTTATTCGTTTATTATTGTAATAATCTTGTTTTTTTTTCTTCAATTACGATTGAATTTAGTTAAACCATCAAATATTATTTAATTTTCTTGTAATATCTCCTTGGACACCGGGTTGTCTGGAAGAGATCGCTATAAGCGATAAGGCCGCCCATTGTTCTAATTGTAATATGTTTATATTAAACATCTAGGTTTAAGTTATGGTGAACAAAAAAGAGTTTTCATTCATTTGTTCAACTCTAAACATGACGTGTCATTAAAGATATTTAAGAAAAAACCACTGAAATAGGACAATATAAAGAAAAATGACAACGGAGAACACGATGCATTTTTTTTAGAATTCTTGTCTGTTTGTTCGAGATTGGCATAAAAACTATTAGGCCGATTGCGATGCAGTTTTCGTTTATCGACAGGTATTCTTAGACTTAAACTCGCTACTTTTTATTCTATCAATCCCGCGGATTTATTTCTGGGAATGATTTAAACTGGTCAAATTAAAAAAATCGAAATCCAATGTTTTTTTTTACTGGTCGATAGCAAATCATAAAATAAGTGATATTTTTATCGCGGGGTCCCGCGACAATTTTCCCGGGAGCGGTTTGAAGTTGTTCGGATGCATAAAAATTTGCTTATTTGAATACTGCGGTAAATTGTATCCTGGGAATCTCACGGGAATTCCAATTCAAGTATGATTATAAAATACAACATAGAAATCAAGTTTTAAACTGCTATAAAAATACAAGTAAAAAAGTGAATACGACCACCACTATAAAAATACATATAATTTGTTCGTATGTAGGTATATCAGGGGGGTGGGGCGGAAATTCGGCTAGCGGTAACTAGTAAACCGGTTAAAAACATTATAAAGATATGATAGATACCTATACACCTATATACTTTCTCACAAATAGCTGCTTACATATTCGTCCGATTTCGGAGCAGATCGTCGTCCATAATTTGCAATACCTGACATACCTCGAACCGCTACGAGAGCTCGCGGGTCACTGTGGCCACCGCACGTCTCCGCTCGCCGCGCCCGCCTCAGGCTCCCGTCACCGCGCATTCAGTGTGAACGCACACATACACGTTAAGCGAACACTCGGCCGAGCTACATGGTAGGCGGAGTGGGAGGTGTTAGGTTTTTTTCGTTACGGAATTTCTTGATTCGGTCGCCGCGCTCAAAGCCCGCGATAAAAGCTATGCCATAGCTCAAAAGTAAATACGACCACCACTATGAAAATTCATATAATTTGTACGTATGTAGGTATATCAGGGGCGCGGGGCGGAAATTCGGCTAGCGTAAACCGGTAAAAAAAAACATACCGCGTAAAGCATGCGCCATCTACACCGCTGTTGTAGAAATTAACGCTTTACTATCAACATACAAAAATGTAAAGGATTTGATGATAGTGACTCTGTTATATGACAAAAGGGGCTTTAATAAAGCCCGTAAAATTTACACCATGTGCATTAGGGTGGCGCAAAAAACCGACTTTATTTTGAGTCTCAAGTGAAGAAATGTTAGTTTTTGACGTTTTAAGAACTGCCTCCAAAGGACAGCTGAAAAAAAATTAAGTCGCTAGATAAGTAGGGTGGCGCGGAGAAGTCGTAAAAAAAACAATGTTATAAGACAAGTTTATTGCTCGACAGTTGTTACAAGATTAAATTATTAAAATTATATTAACATTATTATAAATTAATACTAATTATTCGCTGACACGATGATTGGTGGTTGCGAAGTCAGCAGGTTGATGGGCAATGGTGTGTCCACTGATTGCCTAACTAGAGTCGCTCCAAATATTTTAAGATTTTAAAATTCACCAAAAACTGAATTTTTTATTCAATTTTTTTATCTCGTTACGGTATAATTTTATAGACGTGTAATAGAGAATAATATAGAATAATACGTTTCTGAAAGTTTCAGTTCATAATTTGAATTTTAAAAGATAGTTCATAATAGTTTTTAATGTGATAGTATATTATTAAATTAGATGTTTTCGAGCGAGTAATAACAAAGAAGGTTGTTAAAATATGTTGTATGTGTGTATAATCTGTTTGAACAGAACGCGTAAACGCTAATGAATATATGGCGCTTTAGACCTTTTGGTCGCTAACTCGCTAGTCGCTAGTTTCTTAAAGGTAGGCTAAAGAAGGGAATCGAGTTGTATGAAGTTCATGCCACTGACGTAAATAAATAAATAATTCAAATGTTTTTATTCAAAATAAGTTCCATTAGAGAACACTTTTTGAAGGTCATACATATACTTAGGTTAAAATTTTATTTTACTTCCTAGTCTATGTACACCGCTTCGCAACGTGTTGTTGCTGTTAAGGAGAAGAAGCGGCAAGAAACTCCCCAGCAACAGGTCTAGCAAAAATTGTTTTCAATTTCTCAAGTACTTTTTTTATAAGTTTAATACAGAAGTATGTTACAGAATGACTTTTGAAAAATAATGGAGTTGTAGCAAACAGTTGCATATTCAATAAGACAGAGACACAATAAAAGGATAGAAAAATATTATGATAGTTATAAATATAAAGACATGACGCAGTTTTTTTTTTTTGCTGCAACATATTTCCATATATTCCTTTCAAGTATGGCAATAATAGATAGATGTCAACTGATCTACTCTATTTCCTGGCCAGTGGTTGAAATAAGATTTATTTAAACATTAAAATCGGTTCTTGAATTATATTCCCTTTTAATCTTCTTTCATAGTGTTGTCATTAAGAGTTGCGATTGCATAAGCTTCTTTAACACGGTTTTAAGGTTGTACTTAACTTTAAAATACGGTCTACCTGCCAAATATTGGAAAAAGTGTTTACGGGTGTTAGTTAAATTAGTTTCTTTATGTTAAGAGTTTGGACAATTGAGCGTTACATAATCTTTTTTGGGATTCCGTATACAATTTTGATAGTAACAGAATCCTTACAAAATCCTTTTTATTATTGCAAAACTGGTAAACAGGCAGACTGTCCAGCTCATGGAAATTGGTTACCGTCACCTATGGATTCTTTTTTAAATTTATTGTCCAATATACTTACATTCATATCTATATATTAATACGTAAAGCAAAAACTTTGTACCACTTTTTACGAAAATTGCGCGGACGGAGGAGTATGAAATCGTACACTTTAGTTAATATAGAGAAGAATCGACGAATGCTATTTTTTTTCTAAATTTCGCACAAAAAATACATTTTACAATTATTATTAAAAAACATTTCACACTACCATGTATTTGGCACACACACGCATATATACTCTTTTGTTTATTGTAAAAGTCAAATTAACAGTGTAGCCTTGCCGAAATCTGTGATTATGGAAGCGTATAGTCATTATAGTCTGACAACAGAACCTTACTAATGTTCAAACTTATCGTCATCAGCCATTTGCAGTCCACTGCTGGACGTAGGCCTCCACAAAACGGCGCCACTCTTCCCTGTCCTCAAATTTCCTCATCCAGCCCTACTGGCGACCTTGCGTAAATCGTCGGTCCATCGGGCTGGCGGCCTCCTACGTTTACCGCGACGCGGTCTCCACTCCAGGACTCGTTTCTCGTTCTCGTTCAAATTTATAATTTAAATTATAGTCAAATTTCGACCAATGGGCGACCACTAGTAATAATAACCTATGAAGTGAAGATATGTTGCTGGAGAGTTTGTCATATAACACAATTGCTTTTTTATGTTGTGGCTTAATACAAAATAGTGTGTTCGTCGGTCACTACTACAGAACACATAATTGTGCGTGAACCATCACGCACTTAGCTTGTTCATTTGTCATTGTTCTTTAACAATGTTATACTTTGTTTCGAGTGTGAATAGATACGGATGGGATTAAAAGGTAGCTTATTACCTTTTTTTAACGACGGGATACTCAATTGAGTGCCAGGAGCTACGCGTCGAGGTGGCACGAGCACCTCTAGGCAGAACTAAAAACGCTATTGCCACACAAGAGATAGGGATACCCACTAAAACCGCTCGGTATTCCCGTGTTTATGGAATACCATTTCCGCTGGAGCTCATCCATTGTCGGGGAACTGCTTTTAACCCCCGGCATCTTCATGTGCTCATTGTGTGGGGCGGTCTGTAACACGCCACACGGGAGTTGAAGTGAGCGCGTGTGGAATACGTCGCGCCTCCATCTCGACGGCATAACTCCGAGGGGGGAATCCTTTCCCCAGGAAACCACCTGCACCACTCGCTTACTTTGGATCCAAAAGTTGGATCAAGATCCAGACTGGCCCTCAACTATTTGCCAGTGAAAATCCTGTTAAAATCGGTTTAGTAGTTTTGAAAATTAACGGGAACATCCAGACAGACAAATATTCTAAAAATTTTAAGGACACCTGCCCCAAATCAAATAAGGGAGGATACTGCCTGATTTTTTTCACATTCTTATTTTGACATTACAAACAGACATTCAATTTTATTTATCAGTATAGATAAAAGCTAGGGTCAATTTTTCAATCACTCGATAAATGTTGCTCATAGAATAAAACACAACATGGGAAAATTAAAATGACAGTTGCATGAATAAATTAGTTGAATTGTTTATAATAATAATCATTTTTTTATTAAAGTTTCTGCCTTAACTTTAGATACAATGATGGTGAGAATCTTCTTGTAAGTATGAAATACCTGTATCAGAAGATTCCACTCTTCACGTTATGACAAACAATTGCTACCCAAAAAAAATTATATATCTATTACAACAAAAAAGAGAAAAATATATATATTTGTGCGTTATGTGTGTGTGTGTGAGAGAGAGTGTGACTGTGTATTTGATTTAAATTTGTTTCACTTTTGAATTTAGGCAGGTTGTAATTTACCCGACTGACTACTTTTATCTGATGATAGAAAAATCGGTCCTTGTATGAGAGAAAGAGATAACACTCTATTGCACAGCAAAATATATAATTACAAAACATACCAAGTTTAGAATATTTTCTAGTCAATACAATAGGCGGCCTTATCGCTCAAAGCGATCTCTTCCAGGCAACCTAAATCAAAAACAAATTTGAATCAGGCGATGTAGGTGGTGCAGGAAAAAGGCAATAGATACATAAAACTCAAACTAATTTAAGAATTAAATATACAAATACATAAATATATACATAGTCGTATATATACACATATAGAATAATATATTTGCAAATACTTAAGTATTTAAATAAATGTATTAGCATGATTATATTGTGTTAATCAGATTTAGCTTTTGTGGACAAATAGTTTTTTCTGAGTAAATTTCTAAATCTTGGTAAGGATTTTCCGTCTCTGACAGTATTGAGGTTTATTAGCTGGTTAAAAGGAAGTTAAAAATTAATAGTGACTTATCACGATATCTCAGGAACTATAATACCTATAAACTTAAAATTTGGCATGAACCTTCGCCAAGTAGAGGTCAGCTTAGAACGGATTTTAGTAATCTTCTATAATATAATATTTATTTGGCTTATTTTGCCAATTTAAAATCTTATATATATCCTTTTTTATTCTATTTATATTGCCCACATGTTACACAATTTTTCTCTAATTCATCCTAAGGTTGTCTGGAAGAAATTTGCTTTTAGTGATAAGAACAAGACAATAGGCTTCTGTACTTAAATTTCTTGAACTGTATTTTAATGTTATGCAATAAAGTATATTCTATTCTATTCTAAAATTATCATGATAAACGATTATGTAATAAAAATATATGATATTAATAAATCATATTAGTTTTTAAGCAAATTTGTATGCCAGTAATTGGCAAAACATATTCTTACCATATCATTAGACCTTGTTATTCATGTTTCATACAAATAAAGATTTCCATAGGCGACTGTAACCGCTTTCCATGGGTGTCAGCCTCTCTGCAATACCTACTTCAATCATAAACAATTTATGGCAGTGTCGATATTTTAGGAAAAGTGCATCGTTAAAAGAAAAAGTGGCAAGAGCAAATAAAGTGATGTGGTGTTACATTGAGGTTGTGAATCCAACTGAGGGTTACACCACTTATTGAAGCCGTACCCCTATCCAACTCAGCCAATGGGACCACAGGGGCGGAGTGTGCGAAAAGGAACGCATATAGAAGGATAGTTTGTGATAAAAAGGGATGGACAACAAGGGCAGGTACAGGAAGGGCTGTCGCGAACACAACACAAGTTATTCAACGCCAGTCAAAGTTTGCTAGCCAAGCGAAAAACTCGTTTGCGAATTATTAATTACATCATCATTACGAAACTATATTAATCAAGTAATAATTACAATTAATTAATCAATTACATTATAATTGAATTATAAATAAATAATTTAAATTCAATTAAGAGTTTGGAAATTTTCTTCTTATTTGTAATAAATAAAACTTTAGTAGTATTGAATCGTTTCGCATAAGTGCAGTGAGAGTTTTTATTTGTGGTTTATGCGTGATTTCTCGGACATTGGTAACCGGTGTCGGATTGTGTTGGAGTGTATCGGACGAAGTTGTCGCGATGTCGGAGAGCGGTCGTCTTGGTGCGGCGTACACTATTGACAGCATCCTTGGACATACAGACAGACATACCGGTAAGTTTCAGTTATGTACTACTTACGCTGTTTTTTTTTGTTTTTGCTAAGCTGGCAAACAGGCAGACGTCTCACTTAATCATGTAAAGAAAGCAATTAACGTCACCTATAGACCTTTGCAACACCAGGACGAGGCTGACGCGTTACCAGCATTCAGGATGGAATAGAGGGGATATGACAGCAGGGTTGGGATACGGGATTCCCAAACTATTTTGGTCAAGAGACCCCGTTTTCCAAAATGATCTGATACCTTCGATACCTGATACCTGAAGACCTGATTTTTCTTAAATAAATGAGGCGGGGTCGGCACTGAACTTCAGCGCTGTGCTGGAGGAAACTCCAACACAGCATGAAGCTGAGTTGCCAACCTCATTTGTAGGAAATGCGATGTAAAATATATATAATGTTATCATAAAAAAATGTAACTTTAAATATTTCCGTATCATTGTATCGCTTTCGTAGCAAATAAAATAAATTTCTTCTTTCTTTCTTTCTGATAGCCAAAACACTTTAAAAATCCTATTTAAAAACTTTGTGGTTGGTAAATAAGTAAACATGACATCATTTTCTCATTAAAATTTAACAAAATAAATATACATAAGATTTAGTAAATATCAAGTGTAATTATTAATACAAAGTAAAAATACTTTAGTAGATTTGTTGATTGATGATTTTTTTAAATTATAACAATGATACTTCCTACAAAAATACTTATTAGTCATTCTTATAACAAATTGGTACACGTAAAACAACTTATATTTAATTAACTTTTTTTAATTATTAACATAAATTATCTTGAAAGTTTCAAATAAGAACTTGTGTTAAATAATAGGTGTCGATTGTTAGACCTCATTGACCCGCAAATTTATTCCCCTGAGACACCGATTTCGACCACTTTGGGAATCCCTGGGATATAGACAGGAGAAATGGGATAGTACCAATAGGATAGATGTATCGATAAGGAATCAAGAAGATGAGATTGGAGGACAAGGAAGTGGACTATCGGAACTCTCACTTATCAAACGAGACATGCTTAGCTCAAGGCTAACAGTTTCAGGCCGGTATTCTGTGACAGCGTGGTATCACATCGATCAAGCCATCGTCATAACAATTCCAACCCTTTCTTTTAAATACGGTGATGTAATAAAATAATCAAGGTAACGACGATGACTACGATATAGAGCGTGGGGGGAGAGCGCTTGTTATGAGGAGTAACGATAGCAAGAAGGATTTAACAGTGCATTGAAGAGTTCAAGGTCGACCGTAACTGAAACTGCCGGATATCTTCTTCTTATATATAAAAATGAATGTTTGCAAAGCAAAGTTGTTGTGCATGAGCCAGAGAAGGTTTCTGAGCTGGTTCACAATTGGACCCGGTAGGTAGCGCTGCTGTCGGCACATCGATTGAAGCTTTTCCGGGCAGGATGACGTCTGCCGGGACAGCTAGTCCGAAATAAAAATCTATCCGATACTGTAACCGTATCCGATATAAAAGTTTCGGATAATTTCGGATAGGGGTGTCGGACTCTGTTTATTATTATCAGAGAAATTTAAACGTTAAATGGGACACGCTATGATAACTTTTCTCTCGCCAAGTTGACACAATGGTGGTAAAATCGTTACCTTGTAATAATTTCTATTTAGAAAGGTAAGAAATTCTGAAAGGTATATATATACCTTTCAGAATTTCTTAGAAAAAACACATATTCGTAACTGCAACTATCAAATAATTAGAAATAATTTCATATCCGTAACGGCAACAACAGTGGTATAATATCATTCATATCCGATATGTCATATCTATAACATCCCTTCTCTGTTCAGATCATACTGTCTGTTAATGTAGATATACTTCTCAGGTTTGGACAAGTTACAGTAAAAATCGATCCAGTGTATTCTTGTTCTGTATCCAATTGTGATATGGAGGAGTCCACCAGGTTTGTCGTCTTTGTACGGGCTTTGTACCCACCGGTAAACGGGTTTATTTATCGCTCGGGAATAGTACTTGTTTATTGGTCAAAATGTACTCTACGTCCCTTTCTGTACCCCAGGTTATATGTTGCTGGCAGCTTCACACACGTAGATTAAAAATATTCATAATTTGTGCAAAAATTCTACGTTTTTTCAAACCTCTTAAGGTAGAATTTTCAAATAACCTTTCTTAGTGCGCACTTACAGTATAGAAAGAAGCCGAATGCATATTTTCATAGTTCTAGCCCCAGTAGTATGTAGATATGGCAGTGTGTTAATATGTTAGTCACTAGTTAGTCAGTCATTGAGATTAAGTAATTATAATTATACATAAAGTACAAATAAAGTTTTATGTTAAGGCGTGAAAGCTTCTATCCGTGCAGGAACGGAGAAAGAATACAATTTCCTTCGACCAGGCGGCCAGTCGTAAGAGGCGATAAAACAACTCACAGCCAGGTGTTAGGTGTTTACCCGTCTGGATGGCTACTACCCCTGGTCTAGAGAATACCGCCATAACAACCTTGAGTTGTGTTCCGGCATTAGTGGTCAGGTTGCACTCTCCCTTGAGAGAGCAGCAGCCCATTCGCAGCACTTTTGGTGTTACAAATATCCATAAGCGACGGTAACCGCTTTCTATCAGGTGGGCCGTCTGCCTGTCTGCTGAAAATGTGCAATAAAAAAATCATAACGAGCAAACAATCTAACAAACATTTGCATTGATAATATTAGTCAAGATACCAAATCCAAAGAAGCACGAATGAATTGATGGGAGTTAGTCTGTAATAATGAGCAGTATTTTCGTAGCGGTCTACGCTGCTACAGCGTCGTAGCACGGCCTTACGTGAAGCAAAAACTTTGTACCTATTTTTACGAAAATTGCGCGGATGGAGTTGTATGAAATTTCCCATACTTATAGTTTATATAGAGAAGAAGCGACAAATGTTAATATTTTTTAAATTATGCATAAAAATACATTAAATCAATAAAAAAAAGAGTTGATACCTTATTCCAGTAGAGCGAAAAACCTAGGCGTCATTTTTGATTGTAAGTTGTCGTGGGCCAATCATGTAAATGAAATTAGCAAAAGAATTCACCTTTCTTTCCAATCTCTAAAACGCCTGCAAAATTTTCTTCCCTTTGTCACCAAAATTATTCTTGCTCAATCCTTAATGCTACCTCTTTTAGATTACGCCGATGTATGTTTTCTGGACGCTTCTGAAGAACTTCTAAATAAACTCGAACGTCTTCAAAATTTGTGTATTCGCTTCATTTTTGGTCTGCGAAAGTTCGATCATGTTTCTGCATTTAGATCGCAACTTAAGTGGCTGCCAATTCGTCGTCGTCGCGACCTTCACGTACTTACATTTTTGTATAAAATCTTACATAACCCCCTTTCTCCTCCCTATCTTCGTCAACGTTTTGAATTTCTTGTTCCTTCTGACAAGCATTGTAGAACTTCTAAATCCCTTCTTCTCAAAGCTCCCACACACTCTTCGGCATGTTATAGTGGTTCTTTCTCCGTCCACGCAGTTAGATTATGGAACGCCCTGCCACATACGATCCGAGATAGCTCATCGGAGAGCAGTTTCAAAAAAAAAGTCAAAGAACACTATCTATGTTAAATTATCCTTATATATCTATATTTTACATTATATATGTATGTATGTATGTATATATCTTATGAGTATCTTGTATATAATTTAGTTTTGTTAATTTATTTATATTATATGTTATAATGTAAAATATCTTTCGCGTACACAACCCTGCCTTTTGCTTCTCCCCTTCTCGCTAGACTCATAGGTTTGCTGGAAGAAAACTCTTTTAGGGTTAAGCTCGCCTTTGTACATCACCACTTTTTATAATTGTGTATGTAACTTTTTGTGTACAATAAAGAATAAAAAACATAACACATACTACGATGTATTTGATACACACACGCATATATACTCTTTTTTTATTGTTCAAGTCAAATTAACAGTGTAGCCTTGGCGAAATCTGTGATTATGGAAGTTATAGTCTTTGACATTAGTTATTATGGTCGAATTTCGACCACGGGCGACCACTAGTATCTCTAAATCAACATGAATGAATATGTTTTATTGTGTTTTAAAAGAGACAGTTAACATAAATAAAATTTTACAATACAATAGGCGGTCTTATCGCTATTATAGTCCAGGATCCACTGTCCATTTTTGCTATTCATTACTATCAAGCTAATTTTCCGTGAGTAGCTTCATTTAATGAGACGCCCAATTTTTCCTCTTACAAACATTTTCAATTTTTTTTTATTGTAGTAGTTCAGCAGACAAGCAGACGGCCCATTTGATGGAAAGCGGTTACCATCGCCTATGGATATTTGCAACACCAAAGGTGCTACAAATGCGCTGCTGCTCTCTTAAGGGAGACTGGAACCTGGTCACTAATGCCGGAACACAACTCAAGGTTGTTATGGCGACATACTTTAGACCAGGGATGGTAGCCATCCACTCGGGCAAATGCCCTACCACCTGGAACGATTTTCATCAAATCGACATATTTTATCCTTGCTACTCTTGTTAGCTAGCACAATAGAAAATTTTTGAAGGAGAAGGTGATGGGCATCTCATCAAATTGAAGCTACTCCCGGAAAATTAGTTTAATAGTATTTAATAGCAAAAATGGACGGTGGATTCTGGAGTATTAGCGATTTCTTTCAGAAAACTTTTTCATTTCATTTTTATTTCATACTCCTCCATTCGCGCAATTTTCGTAAAAATGGGTACAAAGTTTTTGCTTTACGTATTTATATATAGATGACACATGTCGTTCATGGGTCCTTTTATGTCATAATTTTTACGGAACCTTAAAAATGAAAGAAGCCCCTGCGGTATTTATGAGTGTTTATTAGTAGTAATATTACAGCGCCCCGCGGCGTTGCTCATAAGTGATATGCGCGGCCATTGTCTGCGCTGACAGTGTACACTGCGCGCCCTTTGTGGCAATCCATCATTATTCCACTCCGATGATCAACTAAAGCTTATAGTTATTATATTATGAGTGGCATAAGTACTCGTACAACAGAAAGCAACATGTTTTGATGGAAGCAACAAAATGGAAATTTATCGGTTTTTGTTGATGATAAAAAGTTGCTTTAATTTAAAAATAATTTTATTGTAGCAACGTATTGTTGCTGTCTATAAACAAGTGCACTTATCTGTCTTTGTACGTCTTCAAGTATTTTGAGTGCCACAGTATAAAGGATAATACAGTAGGTACGTAGAGTGCGTCTCAAGAAAGAAATCCCGCGGCAAAAAAATAGAACTAATTATAACAGATCAACAAAGCTATATTGTTCTGTTGTTTTTGACAAGTGTTTTAATGTAAATGTTTTTTATTAATAATTAGCTGTGCCCGCAGATTTTTTTTGCGGAATCCCAATTTTAAAAGTAGCCTGTTACTTGTTATAACATTAGCTATCTGCCAGTGAAAGTCCCGTCCAAATCGGTCCAGCCATTTCAGAGATCAGCCGGAGCATCCAGAAAGTCAAATATTCTAAAAATTGCGTATTCGGAATCTTCTGGTCCAAATTATCCCCTCTGATTTTTTTCATATTTTTATTTTGACACTAAGAAAGAAAGAAAATCTTTATTTGAAGAAATAGCGACGTAATTACATTCTTTATACATTATTATACACAGGGCATAATTTGAGAATTTGTATGCCGCATTTTCAGCAAACAAGGTGTGCACCCAGTTTATTGCTGTGCCGGAATTATATTCGACACAACGCTGATTTTCAGTGCAAACCTCCCTTTTGGCGTAAGACCAAAACACTACCAAACAGACACTTCAGTTTTATTTATCTGAATGAAAGAAGGACCCAGTCCTAGCCTCAGTACCTTACCTTGTATTTAAGGTTTTAAAATGTATTTGTGTATAAAGAATTAATAGAAATACAAATAAAAACATTTAGAACATTATACAAAAAATACAAAAAAAAGATCCCGACGAATTGAGAACCTCCTCCTTTTTTTGAAGTCGGTTAAAAACGTATCGTAAAAGAATTCCTACGTTTGGCGCCAGTCTGGACCAGACCATTGGATCTCCAATTTGCTTGAAGTTTCTTTTACATACATTTCTCTCCGGCCTTCGCCTTGTGCCTATTTGCTCGTAGATCATTTTAAAACTTGAATATACTCATGAATACTTAACATTGGTTATATTCACAAATCAGGCAAAGGTTATATTATTGTCTATTTAAAAGCAACATTTATTTTTGATGTCTCAATAAAAATATACATTGCTCGTCGCAAATAGCGTACCGTTTATCACTAATAACAATACCTTTGACTGACTCCATATTATACGAATATAGACCTTATCACGTGGTAATAAGGTTGAATTGAACTAGATACATCGTGGTCCTGTGAAGTGGCAATTTGACAGGATTAAGCGCAAACAGACGCGTGTAGTTCGTGGAAAGGCAGAAATCCTTTTTATCTATCAAACGTATCGTTAAAAACATCAAAAAGGTAACACAATTTCACTGAAGAGGATTGATTTGTTTTGGCAATTTATTCCGTTTATGTTTTAATACCTTGTTGATTTTTAGGGTTCCTTAATGTACGCTGGTAGCGTTGCCAGATATTTTTTGCCATGTCTGGATTTTGGAACTTTTTGAGTGAAAAAAGCGGGGTTCTTTCGTCGAAAGCGAGACATAGTAATTAATTTAAATTATAAGTTTGCACATTATTAAGGTTCTGTTGTCAAATACTATACTTCTATAATCACAGATTTCGCCAAGGCTACGTGGTTAATTTGACTTTAACAATAAACAAAATAGTATATACGAGTGTGTATGTCAAATACATGGTAGTGTGTGTAATGTTTTTTTTTATTAATTTAATGTATTTTTATGCATAATTTAAAAAACAATTGCATTATGCACTCCTTCTCTATATGAACTATGTGTGTGAAATTCCGTACTCTGTCCACGCAATTTTCGTAAAAAGGGGAACAAAGTTTTTGCTTCACTTATTAATATAATGATAGTGCTCTCCGAGATTTCTTTAAAACGATTTAAACATAACTAGACGTATTACGTATAGAGAATGTTCTTATACACATCTTACGATACCCTTTTGAGGCGGATTTAAGTGTTACGTGAAAAAGTAATTATCTTCGTTAATCTTTTGGCAGTAGCTTATTTTGGGTAATGTTCAGTTGATAGTTATTTCTAATTAAAACCTTATCTAAATCCTCAACAAGGTACCTGTGATGCCTCATTATTAACCACTTTCATAGGAGCAAGCAGGAACGGGGCGAGAGAAGTGGGCAGCGCGAGTCTGTAAAAGCATTTTGTTTTTCTATTGGATTGGCAACGAATGGTTACGTATTTTGCGACATTTGGATTTTAAACTATTTTATCCGTGCAGGAACGGAGAAAGAATACAATTTCCTGAGGCCGAACGGCCTGTCGTAAGAGGCGACAAAACAATCCAAAGCCATGTAGAGTATTTGCCCGACTGGATGGCTACCACCCCTGGTCTAGAGTATGCCGCCGTAACAACCTTGAGTTGTGTTCTGCCATTAGTGACCAGGTTCCAGTCTCTCTTAAGAGAGCAGCAGTGCATTTGTAGCACCTTTGGTGTTGCAAATGTCCATAGGCGATGGTAACCGCTTTCCATTAAGTGGAGGTCTGTCTGCTGAATTTCTCCAATAAAAAAAAAATGTGTGCGTGTACTAGTGCACACACGTAAGAAGTGAAACTTCTTTATGACCTTATTTTTCGAAAAATTATCTACTAAATGCATCTTTACAGAAATCGGTTAAATAAATAAAGCCTCTACCACGGTCGAATCGATCGTGGTAGGGGCAAAAAAACAAGATGGCTCGTAACCGAAAAAAGTGACGGTAATTTTTTCCAACGCCGAAGAAGAAGAAGTTTCACTTCAAAAACACTTGTGTTCGAAGTATCTAACCTTTATTTTATTCTTATTGTTTACCATTCATTTAATAAAAAAATATATATATCGATTAGTACTTTGGTATTATCCCACTTTAAAAATGGTAAATTAAAACGTTTTCTTAAATTTTATTGTATTACTAACTGTGCCCGCGACTTCGTCCGAGTACTTTTTTGCGGAACCTTAAAAAAAATTAGCAAAGTTACAAGGAGTAACCACCACATTCGCGTCTTCTTTCAAGCAATTTTTGAATACCACCCACCACCATGTAACGGCCAGCGGTTTCTGAGCTGACCGGGATCTTCAATAAGAGACTGGTTCAGGATATAAACTTATATTAGCATTGAAGACACTTTTACATAGATCTTCTGCTCGCGGACCGATACAAATATGCCTTCTCTTGTTTTGGGAGGCGTTCTGCGATTTTATTTAAATAAATTATGTTTCTTAATATATCATAACGACTAAGGAAGTTAGTCGTTATAGAACAATGCCTCGCCACTCCGCGATGGCTAGGCCTGTGTTGCCAGGATAACCACGGTATTGGCATTACCTTGCTGCAAACGTCACTCTCTGCAAACGTTTCTATCTAACGTGAAGTTAGATTGGTGATTTAAACACATAATTTGGTAATAAATTATCGCATTTTTTATTCCTTCCGTTTCACTAGACCTTCCCGCCCGTACTTATTCTCGCTGTATCAAAGTGAATATTCCACCATTTTTGAAAAGTCATAATAAAAATGCAAGACAAGAGCCGCAAGCCTCGTTCCGAATCAGTACGTCGTTTGCACCACACGCTTAAATTTCATCGCTCCACCGGTATAAAAGAAGCGCTTCTATAATCAAGACTGTGCGCACGTCTCGCGAAGTGACAATATAATACAAAAATAAACTAAAAACTCGTCGGACCTGAGAGTCCATCCACACTTCCTCGACCCTGGAATTTTCTCCACTGTATGTGGCGCTCGATCTTTTACGCCACACATGAGCAAGCTGTGGAATGAGCGCGCTACAATATAGGGCTCTTCAAAAAGGGCGTTAACAGATATTTACACACACAGTCTCAACGAAGTAGGCAACGCATCGGCTCCCTTAGTGTTGCAGATGTCCATGGGCGACGGTAACCACTTGCCATCAAGTGGACCCGTCTGCCAGTTTGCCTATAAGCAAACATAAGAAAAGACCTGTTGCTGGGGCTGGAGAAGTGAGAAAGAGCAGCAGCATACGGTGAGTTCCTTATACTCACAATATTGAACCAACCTATAATACAGACTATAACAACCCCTAAATCAAATGGTGAATTTATTTTTCAACCACAATTATTAAATTGATAGATGGAAGCAGAACTAGTTCAAAGCGATATGAATTAAGTATCAGTACTGGCACTGGTAAATTTGATAAACTGTCGAGGTGCGAACTTTGGCCCCTGGCATACACAATACCAACTTTTAATTACATTCCTTCGAACAATGCGCGTTTGGGAGCTCACTGTAACGGACTGACGCGAATTCGTAACTCCATTATACATTGTTATACAGAAGTTAATATTATGAACTTTGGTATGGCTGTGTATTGTACTGTTGCTAACACGTATAGAGATAAAATTCTATATGTTGGGTGTTTCGATCAATTAGTGTTCAAAATGATAATGTAATTGTATAACATACTTACATACCATATCTGGGTCATACAAAAAAGTTTCACATGTCTACAGGAGAATACTACAAATGTTGGAACAGTATGTTTATATGTTTGATTCGCGAACATGGATTGCTATATGAAAAGTTGATTACATGTTTCTATAAACAAAATGTTTTTTATAGGATTATTTTTCAACGTCTACCCAACTGAGGTCTTCAGTATCCGAACAGTCTACAGTAGAAAACATTTTGGTTTAAACGAGAGGAATAAAATTTTTTTTTGTTTAAATACAAAAGACTGTTAAATCTAACATACCCAGAACATAATAAAAAAATACATGAACAAAAAATGTACATATGGAATTTATGTACCTTGAACACTTTATCTTCCGTTTTTGTGTTTGATCCATTTATACCTACTAATATCATAAAGGAGAGAATGAATTTTTTTGTTTGTAGGAAATAATTTCTTGAACCACTGAACCGATTTTGAAAATTCGTTTACCAGTATAAAGCAGTATTATTTTTGAGTGACATAGGCTATATTGGATTGTGTTTAATAATATTTTTAAATGTTTTAATGAAGCTCACCGAAGTGAGCATGGGAACGTCTGTTAAATTTGTAACAGCAATAACGTTCCACGCAAAAATTGCGCACATCCTCTTACGAGGCATAGCAAGTGAGTGACATAGGCTATATTAGATTGTACCTAATTAATAATATTTTTTTAATGACGCCCAGCGAAGTGGGCATGGAAACATCTGTCAAATATGTAACAGCAATAAAGTTCCACGCAAGAATTGCGCACATCCTATTCCGAGGCACACCAAGTGAGTGACATAGGCTATATTTGATTGTGATTAATAATATTTTTAAATGTTTTAATGAAGCTCACCGAAGTGAGCATGGGGACGTCTGTTAAATTTGTAACAGCAATAACGTTCCACGCAAGAATTGCGCACATCCTCTTACGAGGCATAGCAAGTGAGTGACATAGGCTATATTTGATTGTGATTAATAATATTAGATAATTTGTTAATAGTGCCCAGCGAAGTGGGCACGTGTCATTTTGTATTATATTACACATTTCTGTATTTATAACACAAAGATCCTGGGATAGATAAATAAAAAGAAAAATAATTATTACCTAGATTTAAGGAGTTTGTTGCAGCCTCTTTCCCTCAACATGAGGAAAGGAAAGGAATATCAGTACAGGAACAACTAAAGAATAAAATTTTCTGTGGCCGAGCGGCCTGCCGTAAAAGGCGGTAAAACAACCCACAGCCAGGTGGTAGGGTATATTTGTCCGTCTGGATCGCTACCACCCCTGTTCTAGAGTATGCCCTCATAATAAACGTGAGATCTGTTCCGGCATTAGTGGCCAGGTTCCAGTATTCTTTTAAAGAGCGGCACCACATTTGTAGCACCTTTGGTGTTACAAATGTGTACCTATAAGCGATGATAACCGCTTTCGTTCAGGTGAGCCGTCTGCAGGACTCATGCAATAACATAAAGAAACGATTTAAGGAGAGAAGGGGAAAGATGTTTGGAAATTTGCTACTACACGACACCTTCTTACACCTTAAGCGATGGTACAGTAGAAGCATGAAGAGGGAAATGAAGGCCAAGTTGAGCATTCTTGGATTATTAAGGAAAAAGCGGGTGTCCTGTCTTCCAAAGACGTAAAACAATTGGCCCATAATAGACAATAACACATTTTCTAAATGATAGATAGATAGATATGATCCCCAAAAAATGTTTGAACTTATTTTGAATAAGAACTTGAATTTAACAGACGGACAATCTTGACAACTTTACGAGAGTACTATATTTACCATTCAGCTTTGGGACCCTAAAAATACATTTGAAATCTTCATTAAAACTATTGTTGTTATAATCCTCGAACAAATTACAAAACGATTTGTTGATACAAAACGTATCAATTCATTTGGTAAGCCCCTTAAAGTAGATATTAGAGGGGAAAATTGAAATAACTAAGCTTTATGGGTCTACTATTATGTGAGTTACGGGCATTTAAATGCATGGTAATATTATCCAGTTCTGGTCGCCACTTCGCTTGCCAGATTTGCTATAAAAACACACACATACACACACACGCACACACAGACATACACACACTTATAAGTAGGTATTCAGTGTAATAGTAAACAATAATTTCAGAAGCAGTACTGTATCAATTAGAAAGAAGGTTCCCAAGACACAGGTAGATCTAGTTTAGGGATCAATCATTATATTAATACGTGAAACACAAACTTTGTACCCCTTTTTACGAAAATTGCGCAGACGGAGGAGTATGAAATTTCGCACACATAGTTTATATAGAGAAAAGCGACGAAGGTTAATATTTAAATAAAATATGCATAGAAAGTACATTAAATAAAAAAACTAATCTAAGTTGAACTATTTAATATTATAATTGTTTAACTTGAGAAAAGTATAAGTTATTACTTACATTTTATGTATATAGCGCGTGGGTTAGAGTGAGAGAGGAGAAGCCTGCCTACCGCTGCCGTATGCGTGAGAGAAAGAGAAGCCAGACAGACTGGTGCCGCAACGTGTTACGTAATGAAGAAGTTATCACATAAAAAAAAACATTACATACTTACCATGTATTTGACACACACACGCATATGTACTCTTTTGTTTATTGTTAAAGTCAAATGAACAGTGTAGCCTTGGCGAAATCTGTGATTATAGAAGTATAGTCTTTGACAACAGAACCTTAATAATGTTCAAACTTATATTTAAATTAATTATGGTCGAATTTCGACCACTGGGCGACCACCACTTTAATAATGGGAATTATATTTTAACCAATAAAACATTTTATTATTTAATTTCATTTGGACAACAGTGGGATATCCCACCTTTAAATTATGTAAGTCCATATCAACTTATTAATAAAATAACCTTTGCACTATACCCTCCGTTATAGGATGTTCCCATTGTGATAATCTCCATTCAATAGTTGGGATTTATTTGAATGTATAGTATTATAGTCCTAACAAACAGTGCGCGTAACTTCAAATGACGTTAAGTGCGCAACAATAAGTTATTTTTTTTAATTCGCTGCTTTTATATTACGGGGAAATGTATCGTCCAACATTGACTCGAGCACAAACAAATTTCAACTTTAAATTTGATAAATAGTGCTTTATTTTAGGGCGCAAGTATTTATATGAACCAGTAACTGGTCGAACGCATAATATTAATTTCAGCTTTGATAATTATGCTGTAAAGTGTTTTTTGGTATGGCAATGGTTTTTGAAAGTAGGTGAGACTGAGATTTGTGATGCAGGAGGTGATGATATCCATAGTATAATAGGTAATAGTTGTAAAACGGAGTCTAGATAAACCCGCGCTGGAGGATTAGGAGCAAGATGCGGGCGATTTGAATGAATGAATGAATAAAAACTCTTTATTGTTCACCATAACTTAAACCTAGACATTTAGGATAAATACATTTCCATTACAACAATGGGAGGCCTTATCGCTGATAGCAATGTCTTCCAGGCAACCCGGTATGTATCCAAGGAGACATTACAAGAAAAATTAAATAATATTTGGTGATTTAACTAAATTCAATCGTAATAAAAAAAAAACAATAATAAATTAATATAGATATACATAATTAAATAGATTATAATAATATAAATTACATATACTTAAATGCAAACAGTAATATAATTCTATTTACTGCAACAAATTTTATTTCATGGGCAAATAATGGTCAGTGATCAAGTGCTTGAATGTACAAATGGATGTAGCTCGTCTGATTGTAGCAGAACTACTACTTATGTCAAAATTTATGGTGGTTCAGCAGTTATTTAAGAAGCTTGGTGATTATTGATGTTATTCGTTTACATATAAAAGAACAGGTGTTATAATAAAACCTAGCTTTTAAAATATTCTGAGAGAAATAGTTTATATTACTGTTTAATCGATTAATGGCTGGTTTCTGTATCTTAACGAATTAACTTACTTTCAGTAAAAATTTGACATAAACTCTACACAAATAATGTTGGAATTCAACTGATGATAAGGCAAATAAATGAGAATAGTAAGACTTAAGTGAGATGAGTGCCCGCATAGGGTGGAAGAGTGAGATGGAACGCTCCTCCGTCTCAAAAGAAGATCTTCCAGCGAGGCTAGTGTTGTCCCTTGCGACCTCAATTATTGCACAGCGCCATCTATTCGCTTGTAAGTGTACCACTACATAAGAAATGGCCATAAAATAATCAATGCGTTATTAGACACATTTTACTTATACCAATATTTGACCAAGTTGTACGTTCTTACATAATCCGCGATGTTTTGCATGATGATAAAAAGTTTATCAGTAGACTTAACTGTTTTCTTTCATGATTCACAATTAGACTAGAAACCTTTTCTAATGGTCACCTTAATTAATCACAGAAATGATTTATCAGTTCGCTTATAATAACATGCAAATATGATATAATTCGACTCGACTCGACGGCCTCTGTGGTTGAGCGGGCTAAGCCTTTGCGGGCCTACCTCACTGCAGCGCAGAGGCTCCGGGTTCGATTCCTGGTATGGTAAAATTTCGGAAACGTATTTTCTCCATTATTTACCATAGTCTGGGTGTCTGGGATCGGCCCCAGAGTGGTCCGTTGTATATTACCCATAACACAAGTGTAACTTGCTTAATTTGAGGATATACAATGTGTGTGTTTGTCTGCCGATTTTAATTTTTCTGCCGATTTAATTTAAATATCCCAAACATGAAATTTGTAATTGATATCTTTATTATTCTTTAATTGATTTAAATATAATGTGTGTACTTATGTTTATTATCATAAGACATTAAAACGGGGAAGATGTTATTATCTCTTTAATATTATTATAATACAACATTTCTCTTGCACAAATTCTTATCCTTTTTAAGATTTTCAGAAAGCAGTCACTAATAGCCTTATAACTAATTACCCCCTAATTCACATTAGTTATACACTGTTTATAGTCTCGCTAAAAAATTAAGTAAAAGATTTTTTGACAAATCTCATATAAACCTATAGATCCGAAATAAATACTCATGATCAATAATAAGGTTATTGTATTGTTAACTATAATTGTTAAATTAACATTAACCACACAAAGCAAAATTGCTCAATGGTATGCTTTCTGTATAACGCTTTATACTGTGACGAGATTACCCTTACAATTGGTGGGAACGAATCACCAGTGATTGGCGTGTAATTTGATTTTAATCTCTGCATTATTTGCACGGACTACATGTTAATTGTTGTAAATAGTGGGATTAGTCTGTGATGAGTTGAAAGTTTCAGATATTAAATGCTAGGGGTTGCCAAATGAATACTTAATGTTTGATTTACCAAAAGTTGCCTGAACATAGTGGGTAGCAGGATTTAGAATTCGTCCATATTTTATTTATTTAGGCTTATGGCTTGGCAGCTAGGCCTTTACAACTCAAAAGGCCACATTTGACTATACAGTTCACATTTCTCACAAAACAATTACTACTCAAAAACTATCAATATCTTACAACTATTATTCATTTTATAGTAATTTTACACATTAAAAAAAAAAACTGCACAGCACAACATCTTTCAGTTCCCGCCAAAAACTCTACCTGTCGTTAGAGGTCGTCCATTATTCATGTTCCGCGCGTTCCAGTAGTAGCTCCCAACGCCCAAAATGCACTGTTAGTCGTTCCACAAGGCGACCGCGGTCGTTCTGGTCGTGTTGAAAAAGCCACTAATGACGTCATCATTGTCGATCACACAACGATCCATGTCAAGAGGTGGGTCGAATAACAGTGTGATCGAAAATGATGACGTCATTGGTGACTTTTTCGCCAGGACCACAACGACCGCGGTCGCCTTGTGGAACGGCTAACGGAGCAATTTGGGCGTTGTGAGCTATAAATGGAACGCCCTGAATGACATCTACAGTGTTTTGATGATATATTTAATTTAAAGTCCTTTGAAATTTTAGATATATATTTATGTTTTTACAGGCTTTATATGTAGTTTTAGATTTTATATATAAATTATCGTTATGATGTTTAGAGGTATGTAGGGCGAGTGACATGAGTTATTTTTACACGCTTTATATTAGCTTCACTTGTATGTCAGTATGTCTGTAACCGACCTCGATTTTGTCCTACTTTGAACGATCAGATTTAATTCATACTTTGCACACCTGTCAAAGGTCGATGACAATGCAATAATATAGTATCATGGAGCTGATCTGATGATGGAGTGGAAAGGTGGCCATAGGAACTCCTGTACTAAACAAGATAGACCCTTCGTGTTTGGGCCCGTATGTTTATATCGCGTGACAATGCAATAATATGGTACCATGGAGCTGATCTGATGATGGAGTCGGAAGGTGGCCATAGGAACTCCTGTACTAAACAAGATAGACCCTTCGTGTTTGGGCCCGTATGTTTATATCGCGTGACAATGCAATAATATGGTACCATGGAGCTGATCTGATGATGGAGTCGGAAGGTGGCCATAGGAACTCCTGTACTAAACGAGATAGACCCTTCGTGTTTGGGCCCGTATGTTTATATCGCGTGACAATGCAATAATATGGTACCATGGAGCTGATCTGATGATGGAGTGGGAAGGTGGCAATAGGAACTCCTGTACTAAACAAGATAGACCCTTCGTGTTTGGGCTCGTATGTTTATATCGCGTGACAATGCAATAATATGGTACCATGGAGCTGATCTGATGATGGAGTCGGAAGGTGGCCATAGGAACTCCTGTACTAAACAAGATAGACCCGTCGTGTTTGGGCTCGTTTTACTTGTCTTGGCTAGCACTCTGCTGCTACATGATATGCAGGATCTCAAAAGCTTGTATTTAAAAACATTTAAACAAAAATCAACTAAAAAATGAAAAATAAATAATAGTTTAAAAAAACTAAAAAAAACACGCTTTTATAAAAAATCCAACTAAAAAAACAAAAAATAAAATTTAATATAATATAAAAAAGCGTGGGGTGTATTCAATTAATAATATAATATCTTAAAAAGCGCTTTGAATACACCCCACGCTTTTTTATATTATATTAAATTTTATTTTTTGTTTTTTTAGTTGGATTTTTTATAAAAGCGCGTTTTTTTTAGTTTTTTTAAACTATTTTTTTTTTTAATAATATAGGTAATGTGTTGATGTAATGAGGTTTTATGGAATGAAGTAGTTGCGTTAATCGCAAACATACAGCATAGACTAATAAATATATATAGACAAAAGAGATTGTTACGTCTTGAACAGTCGGTTATAGTTATCCGGCTTAGGGCCGATTTTTCAATCATCAGATAAAAGTTATTTATCGAATCAATTATAACCTGGCTGGATGTAAAAGGTAAACAACTCAACCGTTTACAGGATACAAGATGACTAAATTACCGTTGGGTGAATAACGGTAATTTAGTCATCTTGTATCCATTATTCCATGAAGAACTTTTATCTGACAATTGAGAAATAGCCGACTCAGGCTCGGTTCCTCTGTCTTGCCGACCGTTCATTTGCCGCACTATCGGTTAAAACTTGACATTAGCTACACCTAATGTCAAAATTCAATCGATGATAGTGAAATTGACTGAATAGTATTGTTACGAGTGCGGGACTCGAATTAAAATATGGTTTAATGGTTTATGACATTTATTTCTCAAAAGAATTTACAATTCACTTACAGTAAGAAATAACTAGTTACATTTAATTCACATTTACCCCTATTAGTGCATCTGTCCATTTATTATTGTAAATGCTGTTGCAATTACTATAGAATTTATTTGAACTATACAAACACGTATAACACAGGTACAAATATAACTGGACATAACCAGTACACACTACACGATTCAATAACACGCGCAAAGTCCGTCACTATATAGCTTATTGAATGTACACGTCTTGCTCGTATCGTAATCCTCACTTGACTGCCTCACCCCTCCGTTCGGGCATTGTTTCGTCGACCGCCTGGACTGAAGTTTCCAACAAAACGTAATCAGCACACCTGCGGCCATAAACGAGTACTATAACAATAGGATGTTTTTCTTAATTACAAATTTTAAACGCAAAGTAAACAAATGAAGTCCAAATGCGGGAAAGGTAATAAACTGCAGCTGTGCATTCACTTTGTCGGCGTGTAACAGTATAAGGTAGGAAGCAGAAGGGTGTTACTAGGTTACAATCCGACTCTTAATCCATAAGGATAACAAATCCCCTAATAACAAAATTAGTAACCTCCAGTAATCTATGATGCTCTTTTTCAGAACGATCAGGCCTGAAAAGCGAGAGCTGCCCTCACTCAGATTCCGAGCACGAGCACGAGCACGAACACGAGCAAGAGCACGAACAAGGCGAACTCGAGCATAATCACAACGAGCATAACGAGCACGGTGAACACATCGACTCGCTCGACTCGGGCAGACCGCGCAAGGTAACTTGTACACATGTTTTCATCATCATTCTAGTGTTAAATCCCGGTAGCGTTCGCAGCTTTCCTTTCAGAGCTTCTTCTTGGAGTTGATTTCTTAAAAATCAATTTTCATGTAAGGCCCAGGTATGGAAATTTTATGAGGAGTGACGTAAAACAAGCGTTAAGCGTTTTTTTATTATACAATTACGAACTTTATGAAATAAGATCTAAAATAATAGTTTTTTTAATGTTTAAGGAGTAAACTTCAGTCGTGTATCAGAGCTGACACGCACTTTGTTTCTACACTTCACGTACTAGTTTACATGGCCATATCCAATCTTAACTTTATATTAACTTAACATCTATAAACTAGGATAGTCCATACGAGTCATAACCTGAATCCAAAAGCTAAATTCCCTGTGTTAAAGTTTAATCAACCATTAATCGACTCTGTGTACGGCGATATGACCGCAGCGTATGTTGTGTTGTTAAGCAGGTACGTCGTTCGCGGACGACGTTCACGACGTACCAGTTGCACGAGCTGGAGCGTGCCTTCGACAAGACGCAGTACCCTGACGTGTTCACGAGGGAGGAGCTCGCCATGCGGCTGGACCTCAGCGAGGCCAGAGTGCAGGTTAGTAACTTTCATCTAACTCGCATGGGATACCTATACCTTGTACTTATTTTAACACCTTCGAAAAAAGGAGGAGGTTCTCAATTCGACGGGATCTTTTTTTTTTTTTTGCTTTTTTTTATGTATGTCCGCCGATAACTCCGTGATTTATGATTCCATTTACGTGATTCTTTTTTTGTTCGACGCGGAATAGCTTCCAATTGGTCCCCTAAAAATTTGACATAGTTTGGCCCAGTAGTTTTCATTTTACGAACATTTTTTTGTTCCCGGTTCTTGGGACCTATATTTTTTAAGAAGCGCGGCACCATTCGTAGGTCCACCCATACATAGCTAGACACTAAAAAGTAACAAATAAAATTCAAAAACTTCGTTTAAAAAAACCGACTTCAAAAACGAAAAAACCAAAATGTATAAAATAACTTATTTCTTAAGCTATTATTATTAATATATATTATCTAAAACATCTTGAAGTCGGTGCAAAGTAAAACATAAAAATTACTATATTTTGAAAATTACTAAGCACGGACTTTAAGATGTTTTAGATAATATATATTAATAATAATAACTTAAGAAATAAGTTATTTTATACATTTTAGTTTTTTATTTCATGAGTTCAATAGCCAGGCAGGCAGACGACCCAAAGCGGTTACCAGTCGGAAAAATGCGCTACCACCTGGCTGCTGGCTGTACTGTCGCTTCTTACAGTGGCCGCCCAGGCGCAGGAAATTGTATTCTTTTTCAAAATAATTAATTATAATAAATATATATATAAATATAATAAATATATCTATAAATAAACCTGAAGTCTCTGTTTGTAATGTCAAAATAACAGCTTTTTGCTAAATGAATAAGAAAGTATATACGGTACGTACTTGTATCAAAAAATCATGTTTTTTCTGTCTGGATGTTTTTTTAATCATTCCCCTCCATTCTAAAAAATATGATATATCAGGGTTATTTTTTTCTTTTTCTTTATTTCTTTATTTATAATTCTTAAATCTATTGCAACTTGTTAATATCTATTACAAGGTTATTGTTGTTACTATAACATTCACTGATATACTTTTATATGTTTTATCTTATTTTCTAATACAATATTTATTTTACTATTTTTCTACTTTACATTTTCCTTCGTTCTTTAACTTATTTTATTTATTTATTACAGTTTTTTTTTCTATCTTATTTAAGACTATGTTTTCTTCTACAATACTTACAATTTTGGTGCAAAATGCTAGGAAGTCTTCGGGTCAGAAAAATTGCCTAGGAGGTGCATGCTTTCCGACCCGGATTCGAGCCCGAGTCCTTTGAGTTTTGATCACGTGCGCTAACCATTATGCTGTGGCGAAGTTGTAGTCGACGAACGCTGACTTTCACCGAATTAAAGTTCATTCTGGACCAGAAAGTAAAAGAATGCAGCAAGAATTAAGATTTGAAGGCGATAGTGGCTCATTTGCCCGATGGCCGGAACTCGGGGGGATGAAAATGCCGCATTTTATAATATCTGCGGCAATTTTATAAGATGCCGATGCACCCAGGGTTGCCAAATGTCAGAATTTAGCCAATATGTGGAGATTATTAAACACCTGTCCGATATTTCTGTTACATAACACGCGGAAACTGTCGCATCTTCTTTGCAAAATATATAGCAAAGTTATTCATTGAAATTATATTATATATATACTATATACGGCAGACGTTGTCCTACTCTGAAAAATTAAAAATCTAGAACCCGATCTCAGCGCCACCTACCGGTTCTAATTGTGAATCAAAACCATCCTCGAATCCACTTGAACACACATACAGAAGAATTATATGTATAAAGATATACACACACACACACACACACACACATATATATATATATATCTATGTCTATTATACTTGTCATTTCAACATTTTATGACTATACTTTTTTACTCTAGTTATATTGCAAAAACCACGAGACACAATTTTTTCAAATCCATCCCAAGGTTGTCTGGAAGAAATTAAACTTCTTGAATAATAATTGTATCTTAATGATATTTTATATTATCAGGGAAAACTATAGTAAATATGTAAATAAATGAAAAAATTTCTTTTAATTTTTATTTCTTCCCTGAAGCAGGCTAACAGGTGGCCCACTTACTTGATGGAAGGTGGTTACCGTCGTCTATGGACGTTTGCAACACAAGGGGCGTTGCCGGCCTTTAAGAAATTTTATAACGCCCTTCTTAAACGACCCCATGTCGTAGCGCAGAGGGAAAACCTCGGCGGGAAGTTCTCTCCATAACATTGTTGTAAGCTGTATAAACGTTCTAGAGAACCGTTGCGTAGTTGAGCGTGGGAGCTCAAGGAAATGAGGGTGAACATTCCGTCGATGGCGAGCGGTGCGGTTGTAAAAGTGAGGCGTTAGCACCAGTTCAAACAGTTCTTCGGAACACTCTCCGTTGTACAGGCGGTAGAATACGCAGAGGGACGCAAAGTCTCTCCGAAGGTTAAGTTTTTTACCGTAATTTTGTAGTTTAATGTCTGGTAACCCTGTGTACCTATGGTGGACGCGGCAAACGTTAGCGCACTCCACTGGAGAGCGTAATGACGCGCGCGAATTAGCGCGTATTGTGCAAACTGGCGCCAATTGCCAGTCGCCAGTTGCCACGCCATTAATGCCGCCTAATAAGCAATCAGCCACTGTTGCACTTTTGTAATGCGGCAATAATGACGCCATCTAACCTATACAATCTTTGCACGGTGGTATATGAGAGTAATTTGTACATATTAATCTATCTATTGTATTATTACGAGTTATCGGGACTCGAATTAAAATGCCGTTAGAATTATTATAGAGTTTATTAGAACTATACAAACACGTATAACAACACACATACACACACACACAACAAATCCAAACGTAATGCAGAAGGTCTTAGTTCAATAAAACGCGCAAATTCCGTCAATATTAGATTCCCGAATGTACACACGTCACGTCTTGATCGTGGTTCTCGCTCAACTCACCCCTCTCTCAATCAGGCCGTCGTTTTATACTTCACCAATGCGACTGTGCCCGCCCAGCAACGTCGACACAATTTCCTAGAACTTGTAATTCGCCACACCTCGTAATTGACGCAGCCTGCAAGCGGCCGTAAACGAGTAGAATAGAACAATAAGCTGATCTCCACAATAATTAGAAACGTATGCCAATAAATAAGTGAGAAAAAAAAGACGATCATAAAAGATCACAATTAGTTCAAATACCGACAGGTAATAAAATGTGCTTTTACAGACTGTACGTGGAATTTGTCTTTGTCGAAGGTTGATAAATAACTCGTACACCGATACAAAAATGTACTTGCCCATTAACGCTCTTATTCATATTGCGGTAGACTTTAGAGTAAGTTTGTAGGCTTACTTAAACCCTTAAGCAAAGTCAAAGTTTGAGAACAGGACGAGAATACCGTTAAATATGAAAATAGGCAAGATCTGATGGCCAAAAGACACTGTGAAGGGTTCCCATATTGTTACAATTACCACGTGGTAACGCTAACGGCGAAGAAAAACATTGTGATGAAACACCTATACATCGAGATAACCGATGTGTCAAACCTGCCAAGCCGCCTTGGATAAGCGTAGCGGGTATATTGTCCATAGCTAAATATAATATCTTATACTAATATATAAAGCTGAAAAGTTTATTTGTTTGTTTGCTTGAACGCGCTAATCTCAGGAACTAGTGGTCTGATTTGATAAATTCTTTTAGTGTTAAAAAGTCCATTTATAGAGGAAGGCTATAGACTATATATCACGCTATAAGACCAATAGGAGCGGAGCACCAATGAAGAATGTTTCAAAATCGGGTTTTTTTTAACTTACTTTTTTTAATTATTCCACGCGGACGAAATTGCGGGCAGAAGCTAGTATACTATAAGCAAAAAACGAAATATCTGTAAGTGATTGAAGCATTGCTCGTTTAAATACTGTCTGATTACAATTTGCAGTGAATTCATGGGAAAGCTAATGCTCCTTCAGTGGGGTTAAAGAGTTCGCCCAAAAATTCATTTGCAGCGGTACAGTTGTGTGTGGGCTGCAAGTCTCTGGAGTGGTACATAATCTGTGCAATTGTGCCGTAGTGTAGGAAGATTAGTATGGAAGCTTTTGAGTAACGTTTCGGTTCTTTAGTCGTTTTGGCACAAACGGGGTTATACTCATGTATAGCCCCGTTTGGTTAATATAAGATTAATTAAGGTTTAGACCGATGTTTCTTATATTACAGGATTATATTATTAATTAGTAATTGCTAGCAAAATTATGCTCGCGTTGTAATGATGACGACGTATATGTTAGTGAATTGCAACGGCAGCACCAAAATGCGCCTCTTTTTCGCTACATTCGTCTATCCTACGGAAATTACGTTATTTATCGAGATGAAAGTATCCTAAGTGTTTATCCGGGATATAAGTTCATTTAAACCCTTTGAGTAGTTTCCCCACGATACTCGACAGACAGACAAAAATTTCACAAATTTTATTTTCGCAATGTGCTGGTCTAATATAGCCCCCCTCCCCGATTTTATTCTTATTTTGAAATGCACTGTTTATCCGTGCAGGAACGGAGAAAGAATACAATTTCCTGTGGCCGGGCGGCCTGTCGTAAGAGGCAACCCAGAGCCAGGTAGGGGGGCATTGGCCCGACTGGAAGGCTACCACCCCTGGTCTAAAGTATGTCGTCATAACAACCTTGAGTTGTGTTCCGACATTAGTTACCAGGTTCCAGTCTCCCTTAAGAGAACAGCAGCGCATTTGTAGCACCTTTGGTGTTCCAAATGTCCATAGGCGATAGTAACCGCTTTCCATTAAGTGGGCCGTCTGCCTGTCTGCTGAACTATGCAATAAAAAATTAAAAAAAAACAAACTCGACCCTTCTACATATTTATTAAAATATAGATAGAGCGATATATTATTTAAGTTATCATTTCTGTCGCGCGTCCCGAGACGCACACGTTTTTTTATTTTATTGTATGAGTTCAGCAGAAAGGCAGACAGACGGCCTATTTTAGAGCTTCATTGTTTTACTTTTATAATATTTAATATCTACGCAGATTTTAATTTAGTTAAATCTTAAATGGTCTAATAAAAGATCATCATCAGCTCAGTGATCTGGAATTCATTTTAAATTTGTAAATATGTGGATCATCATCATCATCATCCGAGCGTTAAATATCGGTTGCGTTCGGAGCGTTCACTCCGACGTCCATCGGTCCGCTTTCCTATTTTTTCTACTCCACTTCGCGCGGTCTTCAGCATCCCCCGTTTTGAGACCATTGGCACGCATGTCATCCTTCACGACGTCAGGCCAACATTTCTTGGGCCTTCCCCTTCGACCGGGACCTGGCGGAGGCGGCATGGCTAGACATTTGTTCCCCACATAATTTGTAAATATGTCGATGTATAGCACTTTTTTTTTAATCTACATTTTTTAATTTCTTTTAGATTAATGTAAATACTTGTAACAGATTAAAATTATATTTTAAGTTTTAATATTTTATACACCAAAAGAGACAGATACGCTTTTATACATTCTTGGGCCCAGAATGTAAAAAGATGAGAGTGATTTTAAGATTTCTTTTTATTATGTTTATATTTTTTCTAATTGATTGTACTTGGAGTTACTTATTTTAAATAAATTAATCGTGTGGTGCAAGTGTTTTCATATTATTCGTTGTTGAACTTATTTTATTTGTGTCCTTATTTTTTAGATTTTGGTATTTAGATTTTTTTTATTTTTTTTATTGCAGGAGTTCAGCAGACAGGCAGACGGCCCACTTGATGGAAAGTGGTTACCATCGCCTATGGACATTTGCAACACCAAAGGTGCTACAAATGTGCTGCTGCTCTCTTAAGGGAGCTTGGAACCTGGTCACTAATGCCGGAACACAACTTAAGGTTGTTATGACAACATACTTTAGCCAGGGGTGGTATTTACAATATATTTCAATTCATTACATTTCTTTGGCTCCCCGTCTCCTCCTTTCTTTTTAACAACTTTGAGGAAAGGTCCATGGGCACATAGATGGCATGAGTGGGCAGGGGTGGCACGCACCAAGTGCACTCGACTCACTGTAAATTGCTTTTAATCCACTCGATAGATGGCGTAAGCCGACAAAGGAGCTAGCCACCCTATATCCAACTGAGGTTTTCAATTTAGGACCTTATAGAATCAGAAATAAAGTTCAAAATTGTCTATAAAGAGGTTTTTAACTTTTGATATTTAGAATGCAATTGAAATTGGAATAAAACGCTCATTGCGGTAACCGACACGAGCGGCCACTCGATGTGCACTCTTCAAATTATCAGAGCACTCCATACTGAACTTCATTAACTGCAGCTTAGGATGTCTAACTCCCAGAACCTTCTCAGAAGGCCGGGTCTAAAGTATTTTTTTATTAACCGACTTCAAAAAAAGGAGGAGGTTCTCAATTCGTCGGGATCTTTTTTTGTTGCTTTTTTTTATGTATGTTCGCCGATAACTCCGTGATTTATGATCCGATTTACGTGATTCTTTTTTGTTCGACGCGGAATAGCTTCCAATTGGTCCCCTAAAATTTTTACATAGTTTGGCCCAGTAGTTTTCATTTTATGAACATTTTTCATGGAAATAATTTTCACTCCGTTCCATATGTACACCGATTACTCTGAGATTTATGATTCGATTTACGTGATTCTTTTTTTGTTCGACGAGGAATAGCTGCCATGTAGTCCCCTAAAAATTTGACATAGTTTGGCCTAGTAGTTTTCATTTTACGAACATTTTTTTGTTCCCGGTTCTTGGGACCTATATTTTTTAAGAAGCGCGGCACCATTCGTAGGTCCACCCATACATAGCTAGACACTAAAAAGTAACAAATAAAATTTAAAAACTTCGTTTAAAAAAACCGACTTCAAAAACGAAAAAACTAAAATGTATAAAATAACTTATTTCTTAAGCTATTATTATTAATATATATTATCTAAAACATCTTGAAGTCGGTGCAAAGTAAAACATAAAAATTACTAAGCACCGACTTTAAGATGTTTTAGATAATATATATTAATAATAATAGCTTAAGAAATAAGTTATTTTATACATTTTAGTTTTTTCGTTTTTGAAGTCGGTTTTTTTAAACGAAGTTTTTAAAATTTATTTTAATTATAGAAAGATATAGCGTAGGAAGTCTTCAATGAAGCAGATTTTTTCGAGAAATGAGTGTATTTCAATATTTAACGATATTACAATAAAACTTGTTGCGAGTATAATAGTTCGGTTTACTCCGTAGTGAATTTTTTGAAACTTGACGCTAAAAGGCGTTTGTCATAGGCAATTTTGATATTGCGTGTACACACCGGCGCGAGCGTACTGATTTTATGCCCGGCTGGACCGGTGTGTACCTTCCTTTGGTAAATCGTGCGGCGACAAACGAGTACTTTTATTTATTTAGTTTAGCAGGATATTTGTACCTGTGTTACACGTATTTGTATAGTTCTCATTAACTCTATAATAATTCCAACGGCATTTTAATTCGAGTCCTGTAACTCGTAACAATATTTAAAAAAAGTATATTTATAATCAATATTCAATTTTACAGACTAATAAAAAATATGTAAAATTATTAAAATGTAGGCAAGTGATTTTTATTAGTCGAATTTACATTATTTTTATTTATATATTTAAGTATCATAAGAAATTAAAGCAGAAAATCCAGTTCGATCTTTACATTTTCAAAAGCGAATTATGACTTAATTGACAACAATCTGGTAAATGGCTTAAATAATAAGCTTTTGTTGCCTAAATTAGATTAATTGAGCGCAAATCGCGAGCAATGAGCAAATTGGCAGACACTCAGACGCCGCCGCCAAGTGGGCCGTGAGGCGCTCATTGTGCTGAACCACTGACTCGTTAAATTCCCGCGAATTATGAAATTACACCAATTTCTAGGGTTCCGTAGCTATTTTGACAAAACTGAAACCTCATGTTGTCGTCTCTCTTTCTATGTCAGGGTCATTTTCCTCCGAAAGTTTCTGACTGAGTACAACTACACTGGCCCACAAAAACATATTGGTCTTTACCTTTGACCATTTTTTTACCAGGTGAAATCCGTTTGAGGACCTAAGCCGCGACAAGGGCAGAACTTTAGGGGGATAATTCGCTACTCGTGTGTGGGATTCGCCTGATTGGGGATGCCATGCTATTTCCACTCCCCAGTTAGGGATATCCACTAAAACCTCTGGGTGATCCGTCCTGCGCCTTATGCCATGGCTACAGGAAAGCGGTTCCAACTCCGCGTGCCTTAGCAGGCGGGGGCCTTACGCACCGGTCTTATCTACTGCCGGGGGACTTTCTTTTATACCCCGGCATCATCATAGGTCTAGTCCGGGAGGAGAGGCGAGCGCTCTCATCTCGACGGCCTGTACCTTTGACCACACCCATCTTTTTTATATATTTCAATGCGCTCAACCCGAAATCTGGGGTCAATTTGGTCCATACACTATCAAAGTGTTAAGAGCGTATGGACCAAACTGAACACGTTTGGTCTTTTGGTCCATACATCCTCAAAATTTTAAGGGGGCATTAACTATACTGACTCCAGATTTCGGATTCAGCGCATCGAATCCATAAGAATAGTCTGGTGAGAAGTGCTGACCACAATTTTTTTTGTTTAATAGGAAAATGTAATTTTTATTTATTTTCACAAACATCTCCATTCTTACAGGTTATGAATACAGTAACATATATAACATAATATATCAAGTCAGTTGGTGGATAAAAAATCATAAAAATATTTTACCCTCGTCTAACTTTTGAACTATCAAGTGGCAAATTATGAAAAAAAATTGAGAGAGGTTTTAGTTTAAAAATGTTGTAAATACTGGTTTGTAATATTTGTTCTTTTATATTTAAATATTTTTTCATAGTATCATAGCAACCTTTGTTACCTGTCTTTACAAAATAACTCTTCAATAAAACGTACACGAAGAAGACAATTTCGAATTCAACAAAAAACGCTTTCAATAAAAATTGGTTAGAACAATATATCTGTTAAGTTTTTTAGATATTTCCGATTTTTGGATTCGTGGCCAAATGATAAAAGAAAGCAGTGGATATTGATCATGTGTACAGTACTCTTTATAATTCGTGTCCTGTTACGCACTTGGCCAATTTTTAAACTTTTACAATGTCTTCTATTAGCGCAATGCACCTCGGCTCGCCTCTAGCTCAATTTGTTTCTATTCTCGTGTCATTACGATTGAAAAGCAACCCTATGCTGCGGTGTTAGAGTCATAATTAGCATGAGGGAGGATGCAAATTGAAACCACGTATGCGTAATTGCTTTTCATTACGGAACCATTGTAGTCGAGAGGTGTAGGCGATGGAGGGGTGGCGGCAAAGGGAGGGGAGGGGAGGGCATGGTTGAAGGGAGAAGCCAAATTGCCAACAATTACACAATAAAAAAGAATTATGAAGCGACAAGCTGCAGCAGTCGACTAGAAGCGTTTAACTTCCTATTCACCAGCGTTTCGAAATTACGACTACCAGTTTTCAATGAGTATACTTGCTTTTGACAGAATTATTATTACTACCTACTTACTACCACCGGTAGTTGTGCAGCATGCGGTAGGCTTCGTAAAGTCTTTTGGTCAACCATCCCGCAATGCCTCAAGACGAAAGTCTTCGAGCAGTGCGTCCTCTCGGTCCTGACCTACGGAGACGAGACGTTGATACTGACAGCAAGACTGGTCCTCAAATTCCAAATCGCTGAACGATGGAGCGAGCTATGTCCGTAGGAGAACCAAGGTAACCGACATAGCTCGCAAAATTAGCAACTTGAAGTGGCAGATGGCCGGTCACATCTGTCGCAGGGCCTATGGCCAATGGAGCAGACGAGTCCTGGAGTGAAGATCACGTCTCGGTAGTGTCGGACGACCTCCAGCCCGATGGACTGACGACCTGTACAAGGTCGCCGGTAGGCGCTGGATAAGGAAATAAGGCGCTGTCTTGGGGAGACCTACGTCCAGTAGTGGACTGCCAATGGCTGACGACACAATCCTGCCAAACCACCTTGGACAAGTGCGGCGGGTATACTGTCCGTTCCCGTATAATGGGAGGCCCGAACCCAGCGGTGGGACATTTATGGGCTGTCATTATATATATTTTTTTATATAGAATGGCTTTATATTTTATAAGTAGATATATTCTGTTAATTTAGTACATGTTTTAGTTTTATGTGCATACATTTGCGGTAATAAATAATTTTCTTTCTTTCTAAACCTAAAATTACTATGGACTAAACTAATTTAAAAAATACAATTATCTATTAAAAACTTAGTTATAAATACATTCATATAAAGTACATAACAAATCGCTGCCACATGGAAGCGTTCCCAGAAGGCTGCTGCATTGTCACGATATATGGCAAAGTTGATGGACCTCACGGACTTGAAATTTAAGTCAACATGAAAAAGTATTTTAATTTTTACTTCGCGTCCACTTCAAATTTGTAATTTTTTTATTTTTTTGCTTTTTAGTTACTCTTGAAAAGTGTTATTGTAATAAGTTATTTTTAGTAAACCGGTGAAAAATTTGCACGCCTTCAAGACACAAGAGCCTTGTATCCTAACGTCGTATTAAGTACATACTATGTTTTGGTTATTATGTATATACAGGTTTCCATTTGACCATTGTCTCACCTGATGTTGAGTGGTGACGCGGTCATGACCTAGAAATTACTTATTCACTGGGCGATTATTATATTTATTCTATTAACTAACAATGCAACCTGACGTTTGGATAATGATGATGACAGAAAAGACGTGCAATATTACATATGTTTTGTATTATACAGGTATGGTTCCAGAATCGCAGAGCGAAGTGGCGCAAACGGGAGAAGGCACTGGGAAGAGATCACGCTCCCTTCATGCACCACGAACATGGTAACAATTTTAAGTTTTTTTTATGCATTAGTTCAGCAGACAGGTAGACGACCCTCTGGTGGAAAGTGGTTACCATAGCCTATGGACACTCGCAACACCAAAGGCGCTACAAATGCGCTGCTTCTCCCTATGCCCCATAGAGAGCAGATTGGAATTGGAAGATTTAACATTAAAGCGTTGAGAGAAGCATGAATCGGCTTTACATCTTCTTTCATTACACTGATTCAGGTTCCTAGTACAGGGGTCTCACACCTGCCATTACAATCGTGTCAGAATTGTCAATCAGAATAGTTACTTATTTCATTTTCAGATGTTAGTCACAACCTCTATATGTTTTTATGTATGTTTGTTAAGCGATTTCTTAATCAACTGTCGACCGGTTTTCTTTCAAAAGAGTATACTTCTGGGATGGTCCGATTATCACCAACTCAGGGTCTGATGAGAGGGAAATCGAGAGTAACCCTCAAATATTATAGGCATGTTCAACGTGTTTCATATAATATATTTTTTTGAATTAAACTTCTTTAGAATCGTTGTGATTTGAAACTCGATGAAGCGAATAAGCGACACTAAAAAGAGATAAGCACATAAATCTATAGGACTAAGCTTGCGAGAGAATGATAGAGTTGGAAATGTTTATCGTTAATACTTCAAATTTCGTGTTATAAAGCTTAAACATATAGTTATAATAACGATATAATATATGAAATGTGATGTCACGAAATTTAAAATCCCTCCCACTCCTTGTCATACATTGTTTCACTTCGAATGCATGTGAACTGCTATCATACACACACACACATTTTTTTCTAAAGTTATTCAAGTATTTGCGTAACTAAAAAGTAGAAAATAAAAAAATAATTTGAATAAAAAAGAATATAGTATAAAATGTTTGTGCAGTTCACACTTCTTTGCCGTTTCTTCTCTCCCAGCCATAACACGTTGCGATACGGCAGTAAGATAGCGTAGGCCGCCGCGAACCGCCGATCCCGGTCCGCCGGGATCCTACCCCTCGGGCTTTATATTAACCGTCGCCCGTTCTCAATTAGTTCATTGTGTCGCCCATTGGCGGGCATCATCAGATTCATCCCCCTCTCATGGCAACAGTCCAGTCGACGTAAAACTCCCTAGGGAGCTCCCTCGAGCAAGTCGCCCCGAAAACCCCGGTAAAGTTGTGAGGTTTTCGGACCAACAACATAAAGTCAAGTCAAAAACCAAGAGCAGTTCACACATAGTAGAAGTGAAACTTCATAGAATATAAATATAATTCCTTTAGCTTACATCCGTCAACATATTATAATTCAAAATAAACTTCTGAAATATCATTTTCAATGTCTCATGTTTTAGTGTCAAAAATATTAATATTATATTAATAATACATTAATAAATAACTTTAAATATAATTATTTTCATATTACAAAGTTAGAGAAGTTATCTGTGAGCATATCTATGAAGTTTTACTGCGTGTGAACTGGCACACTTTTCAAGTATTGTTTCTTGAAAAATAAGAGAAATTTTCAGTGGCTGTGTTTACGGAAAACAATTAAAACGTAATTTTAATTATTATGAAGTAATCGCAAAACTTAAGAAAATACTACCATTAAATGTGCCAGTTTTGGAGACCCTTTTATCTGTGCAGGAACGGAGAAAGAATACAATTTCCTGAGGCCGGGCGGCCTGTCGTAAGAGGCGACAAAACAACCCGCAGCCAGGTGGTAGGGCATTTGCCCGACTGGATGGCTACCACCCCTGGTCTAGAATATACCGTCATAGCAACCTCGAGTTGTGTTCCGGCATTAGTGACCAGGTTCCAGTCTCCCTTAAGAGAGCAGCAGCGCATTTGTAGCACCTTTGGTCTGCCTGTCTGCTGAACTCCTGCAATAAAAAAATACCCAAATGAGCTGAACGCACAGATATTATGGTCTCAGGAAAGCATAAATCCAATGACACATCAAAAAACAATGAGTACGGTTTTAAAATAGTTTAATAATTGAATGCGTTATGGCGAGGAGGAGTGGGGTGTACATCCAATAGCTGTTATTTGACACCCAATTTGGGGGTAATTCGTGTGAGGGGTGAATTGCTTGTACCGCGCGTGTGTTTACCGGTCATTACCAGTCGTTTCATCGATGCTATCGCCCACTAACTACCTTAACTATACCGACTTATTAAAGCTGTTTGTATACGTTGAAAATTGTCAACTGATAAAAATATACTTACTTTATAAAACTATCAAATCGTAGGTTTATAAAATATATCAGTTAATGAGTTCTTGCCTTAAATCGCCAACTGTAGGAACTCAAAACTTAACTGACAATATACATAATAATATTGAATAGTGGTCGCCCAGTGGTCGAAATTCGACCATAATTAATTTAAATTATAAGTTTGATCATTTTTTTATTTTTTTATCAACAAATCTACGGACTCGAGTTCCGTACTCTTTTTACAACTTAATTACTATTAAAGTTTTTTGAGTTCATACACGCTTATTGTTTATTTTTGTTACTGTGTGTGACATTAATTTTGTGATTTTGATAGTGTTGTGTACCTTAAGAATAACTTATATTTTTTTTTCTAATTTTAATACTAAACTTATACTAATGTAGAGTGTATCTGTTACATGCTGGTGTTGTGAGAGAGTGCATGTGCAGTGTGTGCCTTTTGTCTATATCTATATATATTATCTTAACTAGTGCCATGTATGTTGGTTTTTCTTTCTGTGCCTAGGTTATTAATTTTTAAGCTCAGTTTGTACATTATTAAGGTTCTGTTGTCAAATACTATACTTCTGTATTCACATATTTCGCCAAGGCTACGCTGTTCATTTGACTTTAACAATAAACAAAAGAATATATAGGCGTGTGTGTGTCAAATACATATTAGTGTGTGTAATGTTTTTTTTAATTGCTTTAATGTGTTAATTATGCATGTTTAAAAAAAAAAGCATTCTTCACTCCTTCTCTATATAAACTATAAGTGTGTAAAATTTCATAATCCTCCGTCCGCGCAATTTTCGTAAAAAAGGGGTTCAAGGAGCTGTGGTTTTGTGTTGTAATTTGACAACAGAACCTTAATAATGTTCAAACTTATAATTTAAATAAATTATTATGGTTGAATTTCGACCACGGGCGACCACTAGTGTTAAATAATGGCGATTGGAAAGTGTTTAAGTATAAAATATCATTACGGAGTTATTGATGTGTATATAATGGGCTATTAATGGGCCGATGTGTTACAGATGACAGATAGCGTCATGATTGCTTCGAAATTCGTTTACGCAGTGATTTATTGATTGTGTCGTAGATAGGGCTCTTTCGACATTCACACCTGACAAATGTTTATTGATAAGTCATTAGGAATGGTTTAGACATGTCGTTATTCGTATTAAGTTTAAATAAAACACGACGTTGTGCTGTGTTTCGGCATTAGTTATCATGTTCCAGTCTTTAATCTTTGGTGTTGCAAATGTCCACAGGCGATGATAACCGCTTTCCACCAAGTGGCCCGTCTGCCTGTCTACTGAACTCATGTAATAAAAAACAAATAAAAAGTATGAATTTCCAATAAAAAAATTTAGTATAAAAGAAATCGACTATAAGAGTTACTAAAAAGCAAAAAAATAAATATTGCCTAGAACATTTTGAAGTCGGTGTATTTTATAATTTTGTTAGTGTTTTATGTTTTACTTGATGCCATCAAGATGTTGTATTATATTTTCTAGATATTTTTATTTTCTAGTTACGCAAATACTTAAATTATATAAGCGCATAGCGTTAGAAAAAAAGACGTGCCTCTAATATTCGAATGTTGCTTTAGATTTCCTGGGATCCACTAATTAGAACCTGAATTGGTGACAATGGGACCACCTTAGGAGGATACTCTTTCGAATAAAAAAATAAAATCGGTCCACAATTGATAGAGAAATTGCGTAACAGACATGCAGAAAAAAACATATACTTAGTCATAATGAGAACTTCCTCCCTTTTCAAGTCGCTTAAAAAGGAGGAAGTTACTTTGTCGTTTATATATATAAGAGATGTTATAGAGCTTCTAAGCCGTAACTAAAGTAAAGGCTTGGAACCGGTTAAAAACCAACCACGTTTAATAGGTTATAACCGGTTTCAGTCGTATACTTCGTTCGGAGTTTAAACTCAAAAGAGTTTTATGTAAATCTACATTAACCGGTTTATTTCGTGACGATAATTTTAACAACTGTTTTCAATATAAACATTATGTCTGTGTGTGACTGAAAACTTTCTGTGCCATATAGCTGCGCTTTGAATGTGTGCGGCAAAAACCGGTTAAAACCAGTTTATTCAACAAATCCTATATAATAAACTTTTATTACCAAAAACCGTTTGATAGAGGTTATATTTAAAATGAAACCAAAAAGAAATGATTCCATTGCTGGCTCGATGCGATGGCCGGGAGACAGCATAGGGAAGTCCACCGCCACACTGCACACGTCCCCCAGGGTTCAAACATTTCACTAGGATTTGATTTAGACAAAATTTAATTAAATGAAAGGTGGTTTTTTATTTAAGTCGCGTTTATATCTTGCGGTGACAACACTGACGCGATGCGAGCGTTTTTCTTGTTTTGCGCATTCTCCATTTGAAAGTTTATTCTTTTCTTGATGGAGAGGACAGTGAGGAAGAATTTATAAGGAGGTTAAACCAGTCTATATATTTAGGTTATAACCGGTTCGACTTTATAACCGGTTTCCAAACCCGGATCGAAAGTATCGGATATCCAAAATAAAAATGTATCTAACGATTAACGTTTGGAAAGGTGAAACATTTTAGTAGGTACAATATGGTGTGTGTGTAGTATACATATAATATGTTTGTATGTGACTATCTTTCTTTAGTTTCGTAGCTAGACAACAAAAACGGAATATTTTTTCGAAACCCTTCAACTTTCGATGCCCCACATATACTCTTTTAACATATAAGTATTTGTACCCTGCCGTTAGATAATAATACCTGATAATCTGCATTATTACGTACCAGTGCAAACATATCGAAATATTATAAGTAAACAATTATGCCAAATCTATATTTAATTTAGGAAAGGTGGTAGGTGTAAATGGCCTTACGTGGGTAGTGGCAGGTGGTGTATCTAACAAGGGGCGATTGTATGGATGACTGATATTGATATCGCGTTAGAAAGGAATTTGCTACTACACATCTGCTTATTCAACTAATCTTATAATATATAAAACTGAAGAGTTCGTTTGTTTATTTGCTTGAATGCGTTAATCTCAGGAATTTTTTTTATGGGCAGGCAAACACACATATTGTATATCCCCAAATTAAGTAAGTGTTATGGGTAATATACAACGGACTACTCTGGGGCCGATCCCAGACACCCAGACCATAGTAAATAACGGAGAAAATACATTTCCGAATTTTATCTTTTTTCTATACCAGGAATCGAACCCGGAGCCTCTGCGTTGCAGTGAGGTAGGCCGGCAAAGTCTTAGACCGCTCAATCACAGAGGCCGCGGAAATACTGGTCTGATTAGAATAATTCTTTCAGTGTTAGATAGCCCATTTATCGAGGAGGCTATATATCATCACGCTAAGACCAATAGGAGCGGAGCACCAATGAAAAAGGTTTCAAATGCGGGAGGTTTTATAACTATTCCACGCGGACGAAGTCACGGGCAGAAGCTAGTAGACAAAGTTAAAAAGAATAAATGTAGCATGGCTAAAGTGGAGACCTTTTTTCAACTTTTTTAATTCTATATATTTTACGCAAATTAAAAGACAAGAGTGAACTCGTGTAATTTTGGTTATAATTTCACTGAATTAATTTCTTTTTGTTATAGTGGTAGGCGAATGGAGCGGTGCGCCTGCTGGAGGCGAGTGGTGGGCTTTGGGCCTGGGTGGCCTCGGTGCTCTTGGGGTCCCGACCCCTTTGTGGCACGACGCTGAACCAGCGGCAGCATTCAGAGCTTTATTGCACAGGTACAATTTTTTTTATATTATTTGCCTAATCAAACTTTTTAATCTAAAAAAAAACCGACTTCAAAAACTAAAAAACTAAAATGTATAAAATAATTTATTTCTAAAGCTATTATTATTAATATATATTATCTAAAACATCTTAAAGTCGGTGCTTAGTAATTTTCAAAATATAGTAATTTTTATGTTTTGCTTTGCACCGACTTCAAGATGTTTTAGATAATATATATTAATAATAATAGCTTTAGAAATAAATTATTTTATACATTTTAGTTTTTGAAGTCGGTTTTTTTAAACGAAGTTTTTATTTTTTATTTGTTACTTTTTAGTGTCTAGCTATGTGTGGGTGGACCTACGAATGGTGCCACGCTTCTTAAAAAATATAGGTCCCAAGAACCGGGAACAAAAAAATGTTCGAAAAATGAAAACTACTGGGCCAAACTATGTCAAATTTTTAGGGGACCACATGGCAGCTATTCCGCGTCGAACAAAAAAAAATCACGTAAATCGGATCATAAATCACGGAGTAATCGGCGAACATACATAAAAAAAGCAACAAAAAAAAAGATCCCGACGAATTGAGAACCTCCTCCTTTTTTCCAAGTCGGTTAAAAATAGGCTGTACAATGTCCATAGGCGATGGTAACCGCTTTCCATCAAGTGGGCCGTCTGCCTGACTGCTGAACTCCTACATTTTTTATCAACTTATGCAATTATAATTATTTATTTATTCTTTATTTATGCAGTATTTTTTTTCTTTGATATTAATTCAAATTACACTTTTTGGGCGTGGAGACCGATAAGAAAACAAATCACCTATGTATACATATATACCTACATGTATACTTACGGGGCGCACATGCGGTGAGTGTGGCATTATAAAGATATGATAGATACATATATACTTTTTCACAAACAGCTGCTTACGTATTCGTCCGATTTCGGAGCAGGTCGTCGTCCATAATTTGCAATACCTGACATACCTCGAACAGCTACGAGAGCTCGCGGGTCACTGTGGCCACCGCACGTCTCCGCTCGCCCCGCCCGCCTTAGGCCCCCGTCACCGCGCATAGTAGGCAGATTGGGAGGTGTTAGGTTTATTTTCGTTAAGGAATTTCTTCATTTCAAAAGCCATACAATAGCTTAATAATGCATGCATTCCGGCCAGGATCGAACCCGCGCCCTTTGAGTTTGGCGTTGCGCGCGCTAGCCATTACGTTACTAAGACTTGACAATTAATTAATTAATAGGATGATTTCTTTACAGGTATGTGTTGGCGTTACCTCCACCAGCGCTTCGCCCCCCAGAACCTGAGCCCCCCGCACCTTCATCCCCATCGCCGCCTTCCCCAGCGCCCTCTCTCGCCCGCTTAACCAGCGCTGAAGCGTTACGGCTGCGAGCCCACGACCAGCTCCTTCAGGACAGGGTCGTCTTACACCAGAACAACAAAGTGCACACGTAACAACATAATTGGAGTCAGTGGGATATGCAGTACCAACCGTGGAGTACGTTCCAGTACTGGTGGTCCGGTAGAGGATTCGATGCTACATGAAGTGATCTGACGCCTGCTCCAGTGTGGGTGTTACGGAAACTTTCAATATGTTAACACTTTTTTCGAAGTTACTAACAACCCGACTGTTACGTAGTCTCGATTTGTTTGAGTAAGGAAATAATGATTGTATAGGTTTTTTCTGGTCTGATTGTTATTGGAAACTGTTCTAAACTTATCCTTTGTAATTTAACAAGAAAGTTCACCGGTATATATGCAGGATTTAGGGGATTGTTTTTTAACAGGCAACACTTATTTAAAGCGTTTTAATAATTCTTCTTCCACACAAATTGTTAGAAAAATAATCGGGCAGGCTATTATTATTTTGGCAGATTTTAAATTTATTCAATTGTTCACAGCACACAATTTAATATGTCGAGATTCTATATCTGACTATATATTACTTTACAATAAATCGATATTACACAGTTCATTTCTGTCTTTCAATTTATTTGAATCAAAAAAGTGATCCGTGTACTATTCACTTATAAACCTGAATTATTCAATTTCATTAAATACCGTTGTGTCCTATTAGTTCCATGCCTTTCAACCCAATTGATTCAATTCGGTTGCTTCGTCTAATATCAGCCTTAATTTCTAAAAAGTTAACATCTGTTGCTTGGAGTTCATGGCTTTAATTAGTAAGGCAATTTAATGGAAATCCGCTATTGAAACTTAAAATCAAAATTTAAAAGTAGGAAATCCATAATTTAGGATTCAAGGAATATAAAAAATATTTTATTTTATAAAGTTACATTTTATTTAAAATTCCATAATCTTTTTTAATTAAAAAAAGACGTAAAACGTATTTCATATCCGAGAATTAATTTAAGAGAACGATGGAGCGAATTATATGAATATTGCAAAAATACGTGTGCCTTAAAGTTCGATGTTGTAATTTAAGGACCTGAACGAATATAATAATGCTTGAACACATTCCATAAGATCTCATCTTAATAATTTAGCGATAGTTACCAAGATAATTTTATGATTACTTGTAATTTGTAAATATGCATTTGTAGCGGCGCTATTTTCACAGCGCTAGTTGCGCGTCACTTTATCTCCCATCGACGACCCGGGGTGTCTGTAACCTCCAAACCTGTATGTAATGTGTGTAATTTAATTCGCTGTTAAATTTAAAATACATTCCTGCATTGTAAAGATTTTCTTTTGCGTAAGTCAGAAAATTAAGGATTTGTTTGCAAAACAAATTCTGTCATTTCGACGTATTAAAATAATTTCACTAAACTATGATTGCTTTATTTGTTAATCGATTCTCAAGTACTCAAATTCATAATCAATAGTTCATATTCAAAATAAGTTCCACTGGAGAACACTTTTTGAAGGTCATACATATAGGTTAAAATTTAATTTAATTTCCTACCCTCTCTCATAAGGCTAGAAAATATTATAAACCTTTTGAATATATGTAATAATATTGATGATCTAGTAATGAGTCACATTGAACAGTTAATATCTTACACATATGTATTTTCGTGTGTATTACATTGAATTTTCATTTTTCAAGTCTTTATTATTAGACATTTACTAGAAATATGTCATTTTATGATCACAACTACTGATAATATGGTCATAATGTCACTTTTAAAAGGATGTCATTAATATATAGTTTGTTTTAATCAAGTGAAAAATTCTCTGAATACAAATAAATATTTATATAATGATCTCAACCAAATATGTTTAGATTTATATGATTTATAATATGAAAACTGAATCGACAACAATTACATATTTTATTGTAAATAATGTACAATACTATAGATTATAAGAAGTATGGTAGTTTAGTATTATTCTTGTAGTTTATTATGTACTTATCGCATTTGTAAGTAAATTATATTAATATTAAGCTTAGCATTTTATTTATATTAAGCTTTTTAGAATTTCGCTGAAATTTTCCTAAAGTAATATAACCGAACTTGAGTAATGAATGCCCACATTTTTCGCCAGGTATTAAAGAAAAATGTATTATTATATCTTTGATATTTTGATGATGGCATAATTATTGTGGTCACATTCAGAATATTGCATTGCCAATCAAAATAAATTCAGTAATACCCTATTACTGAATTTATTTTGATATTTTCTCACTTTTTAATATATCTCTAAATAGAGGTGTCTATTTATTTCTGTTCAAAATGTATTATAATGCAGCTAATATATAACCTTTGTAAAAATACGTTACATTAACTTTTTATTAATTGCAAATCAAAGTTTAATTGATTATAAACTGCAAAATAAATAATAAACCCTAAATATTTTGTTCCTTAATTTCTTATTTGCATTGATAATAAAGTTTCCGCGTGTTTTTAATGTCAAACATACGATTATTAACAAATATTAATTTTGGGTTCAAGAACGTAATACAGATATTTATGTTTTAAGAAAATTTCATCGAAATACTGTAAATTAGTTGGTAGTGAGTTTGCAATAATGTCAGTGTAGTCGTATACAATAAAAAAAATCGAATACATTATATGTGTTTTAATTTAATTCGTTTATTGTGGTCACCCTAGCCTTATACGTAAAGTTATAGTTTGAAAACTTTATATGAACATTTTTCTCTCCTATATCAAATCTATGAAAATATGACCATCAGTTGCTTCAACGAGATAAAGTTGTGCTCAGCGAATTCGCGTGTTTTACTCGTGCAGTACGGCGGACAGGTTACGGCCCTATTGTGTTTGCCGCTTCTTAAAACAGGTACTCAGAAATAAGTATTGTTTCTCCGTTCCTGCACTCTTTCACTCCTGGTTTTGGAGTGAAATCAATATTTTAGCGAGAGAACTAACACGTGCTGACGTCACACTTTGCACTTATTCCTTGCCTCGGGTTAGAGGAACATTAGGATGTTCATTCACTCAATGACTCACTCTCTAGCTAACTCATTCTGTGTCCCTCACTAATTTACTATTTGTCCTCGGATAGTGCGGTATACTGTGGCAGGTTAGTGACTAACGCAGTCGCGTTTCAAATGACGTTCTAATTCTGGCTGAAAAGAGCCAACATTTTATTTATTTATTTTATTTTAGGAAGGCTTACAGTCTAATATATAGAAAATATAGAAACAACAATATTTAAAAAAAAGTGCTGATAATAAGCCTCCGCCTATTGGTAAAGAAAAAAAAACATATAAAAGACATAAAAACGTAAAAAAAAACATGACGTAGGTAGTTTCCTGAAATAATATGCATATTATTACGAGCTACAGGACTCGAATTAAAATGCCGTTGAAATTACTATAGAGTTTATTAGAACGATATAAACACGTATAACACAGGTACAAATATAACTGGACGCAACCAGTTAAAAATGCACAATTCAATAACACGCGCAAAGTCCGTCACTATATAGCTTATCAATGTACACGTCTTGCTTGTATCGTAATCGTCGCTTGACTGCCCCCTCCGTTCGGGCATTCCTCTTTATTTTGTACAAATACAATATGCCTCGACGCAAAATAATAACAACGTGTGCTTTAAGTCACAAAAATATACCAGTAATAACTATAAAAATATATAATCGCATACCTGCAACAATAAGAGAATTACCACTCAAACACTTTAAAAGAAATTTTTTCTCATGTCTTGTCGAGAAATGTTTTTATCAGGTATCTGAACTATTTAGTTAGATTAAACGACATTTATTTATTTTACACATGTATCTGATGACCACGGGCCATAAAAATAGCTCAGACTTTTAGAGGGCTTGTGTGGGGCTATGGGCAGGCCAACACGTAGAGGCGCCTTGACAAATTTACATACATACATACATATATAACTTCACGCCAGGTCCCTTGCGGGGTGGGCACGAACAACAGAGCGCCATTCAGGCTTATTCTTACACACCTCACTTGCTTCTTTGACATTCATAGCTCTTGTCATGCACGCTCGTCTGTTCTTAAGGCTCCTAACATCACCTTCTGCTAGTACACGATCAATTTGATCAAGAAAGGTGTGTCGTGGCCTTCCGCGACTTCTGCATCCATCCACTTTTGCATTGTATATCTGTTTAGTCATTCTTTCATCATACATTCTTTCCACATGCCCGAACCACCGGAGCATTCCTTTCCTTACCTTCACCCCGACACTCTCTTTCAGACCAACTCTCTTTCTTACTTCGGTATTACGAACGCGGTCCGCGAGCGTCACTCCGCAGATTTTGCGCAGTGCTCGCATCTCGACCGCGTTTACTCTACTTTCATGCTCTCTCTTCCATACCCAACTCTCGCTTTGACAAATTTAATCTTAAATAAAGTAATAAATACATGTTGAAGGCTTATCAGTGGCTTACCGTATGAAGGCATATAAAAGAGAGAATAAGAAATATATTTAAGCACCTGATGTTGTCAAATGTGGCATTTCGAGCTGTCACAAGAATTACGTAAAGTGGCGTCAGTCAAACACCTACACTTTGGCTAAAATATACAAAAAAACTAATATATTAGATAAGTCCATATGGACTCAGTTCCTTTGCTTGCTATTGTGGTGAAGAAGAGAACATACGTACATAATCTATGGTTACATAATCTATGATAACATATTTTATGGTTAAGCAAGTCGTTGTCTCAAACCAGCTTGTTTATAATCCGTCCTCCCGATGTGCTTAGCACTGTCCCCTAATCTCCTTATTTCTCCTTAAACGGTTACCTATTGTTCCGACAGGGGGAGCGGGTGACTGGGGGTCTGTGTAAGGGTGGAAGGGGCGATTCGGGCGAAGTGTCGTAATTGGTGGAATGGATGACACGGTTTTGTTGGAACTTGCCAACGTTTTCATTAAATCGAAGTCTGTCATTTGGAAAAGGTTGACACTGTGCTAAGTTTAATACGTTCCCAGTGGCACTGGTTTCTCTGTACTTTCCATTGTGCGATACGGGGTGTTTTAGACCTTGTAATAAAACTACCATTGTTGCTGCACGAGGCCTATTGAGCCCCGTAACGTTTTGAAAACTAAAATTCTTTTTGGCTTGCATATAAAATAGTTAATGGATTTTTGTTTAGTGTTGTACGGTAATAGGTCAAGGGATACCACAGAACTCTGGTTTAATAGTACATCTAAGACACATCGAGCCTTTACCGCCATTATATCGTAAGCGACATTGGGACCTAAAGATATTTTGTTTGCAAAAAGTATTTTGTGATATTATTTTGTCTTAAAATATCAAATTTTAGTTAGCTAAGGCCCCACTGAATCAATATTTGAAAGTCTTAAAATAAAATAATAGTTTAAAAACCTGCACAACCAAAAATATACTGAGGTCCAAATGTTAGTTACGATAAAATGGCAGTAAATTAAATCAATATACAAATACAATCGGCGGTTTTATCGCCCATGGCGATTTCTTCCAAACAATCTTTGGATGGAGAAGGAATTACCTACATACGAACTTTTCTTTTCAGTTCTATTAACTTAATTTTAACCGGTTACAACCTATAGGCTATAACCGGTTTGACATTTTTACCGGTTTGCAATCCCTATAGCTGTAGCCAAGTCGTGCAAGCTTGTTTATGATTCGATGCCACGCTATTCGTGATTCAAGAGCATTACACATTAAGCTGTCGCAGAATTCCATTCATTCTAAGCTAGCATGTAGGCGTAACACAAAGTTGTGTACGTAAGTACACGCCCATTGAATTAATTGGATTAGTGGCAGTTTGGGTTCGACCTCCTCCCACAGCACACGCCCCGCGCCCGGGGTCAGAGTTAATTCAATTAACAAGTGAGGGAATGTGGGCGTTCGGTCAATATTATTATCCCTTATGTATCTCATATGCCTCTGGTGCACTAGGGCCCACAAGTCTCTAACTCAAATGGGCAATAAAAACAAATTGGAATGGTTGTTTTAATGGTTTTGGTAGTCTATTAATCATCTCGGCTCAGTATTGAGTCAAACTTAATTTAGCCGAGACTGGACTACGAGTCTGTAACTCAAATTGGAATCGTTATTTTTGACGGTTTTGGTAGTCTGTAAAGTAGCCTTTGACTCAACTTTTTTATTATATGAGCCACATAGAGGAATTAGATCAAAATCCAGGGGTCACAATTACATTTTATTTAGGTGTTTTTTATACTGAAATTCATACCAGACGGACTGACGGTCCATCTGATGGAAAGCGGTTATATCTTCTATGGATATTTGCAGCACTAGAGGTGTTACCAATGCAAATATTCATTATTTTATTAAGCCCGGTTGGCCTCAAGTTGAGTATCGTAGTTGTAAGCCATCCAAGTTCAATATTGAATCAATCTTGATTTGTTTGAGACGGGGCCACGAGTCTATAACTGAAATTGCCAATCGAATCGAATTGGCATAGTTAGTATTGACGGTTTTGGTAAACTGTAAACCATCTCGACTCAATATTGAATTAAATAATCTTGATTTGACCGAGTCTGATTTATTAATCTCAATTTCAGAGACTACGGTCATTTGACCATCTGTCAGCTGAATGGATTTCATATTTTATACTTTTTAGTTTTTGAAGTTGATTTTTTAAACAATTTTTTTTAAGAAAAGTTTTATTACGCCGAAAGAAGGTTACTTGATACAAGCCATGATATGCCATAAATCTTCCAAGATGTTAAGGTTTGGCCAGAATAATCTGATATCCGTTAAAGAGGATACAGAAATAATGCTGTTTAAACAATGTGCCAGTTGGCGTAATGAGTTTTTCCTCGACGATCGGGAGCGATGAAGTCGCCACACAATGCGCCCCAGTTGAGTGTCGCTACCACGCCGAAGCGTAACCACGGGGTGTACTGTGTAGTAAACGCATAATGCAGTAGCACAACTTAACCACAGCACCGTACCGCAATATAATATTCTGGTGTCTTGTATACTTCTGGGAAAGGAACGACTTAGCTACAGAGTTAAAAATTAATATTACGTTTAGAAACATGATAGACCTGATGCAAAAAACTAACGTAGATAAATTTATAGCATCTGTATTAAGCTAGTAAAGAAAACGGTGAATAGAAACAAAACAAGGTAGATAATAATACATAAATATATATTTAAGTATATATACAAAATGTATACATAAATAGCAGCAAAAATAAATAAACATAGTATGTAATAGATATAATAATACGATAAATATCACCATCATAAGTTATAGTATAAATAGATAGTAAGGAAAAACTAGTAGTAATAGAGAAGGGAGATCGGAGGAGTAACATATATAATAGTTATAAGTAAAAACTGTAATAGAAATAAGATTTCATGTAAGATTTTTTCAATAAGAAAAGAAAAAAGATAAAAAGCACAAAAAAGACAAAAAAAAACATAAATAAGAAAAGAAAAATAAAATATAAAATAAATAAAAAAATAAATTAAAATAAATAAATAAAAGAATAAATAAAATAATAAATAATATGAAATATTAATAAAAGAAGTTAAACAAGATCGGACTAATCCTGTACGTCCGGTGGAAGGAGCAAAAAAAAAACCACAGCACCGTAATCCTATTAATAATATACATTATTTTTAACGTGATAGAGCCATGCTGGCTCCACCATCTTGATTACAGATTTTAGGGCTGGCTCGATCTGTGTGATATCACACTCTCTCAGAATATCGGCGTGAAACGGTTAGCCTTGTGCTGATCGTGTTTCATATCCAATCTGTTCTATCCCATTCCTAGCTTGAACCTCCTTTCTCATCCCCCTATCTTCTCCTTTTTAACCGACTTAGAAAAAAGGACGAGGTTCTCAATTCGTCGGGATCTTTTTTTTTGTTGCTTTTTTTGTGTATGTGATTTTTTTTGTTCGACGCGGAATAGCTTTCAATTGGTCCCCTAAAAATTTTACATAGTTTGGCCCAGTAGTTTTCATTTTATGAACATTAAAAAAAAAAAACCTTTTCATTCCATATGTACACCGATTACTCTGAGATTTATGATTCGATTTACGTGATTCTTTTTTTGTTCGACGCGGAATAGCTGCCATGTGGTCCCCTAAAAATTTGACATAGTTTGGCCCAGTAGTTTTCATTTTACGAACATTTTTTTGTTCCCGTTTCTTGGGACCTATATTTTTTAAGAAGCGCGGCACCATTCGTGGGTCCACCCATACATAGCTAGAAACTAAAAAGTTAAAAATAAAAAATAAAACTTCGTTTAAAAAAACCGACTTCAAAAACTAAAACGTATAAAATAACTTATTTCTAAAGCTATTATTATTAATATATTTTATCTAAAACATCTTGAAGTCGGTGCAAAGTAAAACATAAAAATTACTATATAAGATGTTTTAGATAATATATATTATATACCATCCTAAAGGCTGTCACTATTAGGCGACGGTAATCAATTTTCAAGAGCTAGGCCGTCTGCACGTTTGTCAACTTCGCAATAAAAAAATGCTAGGATATTTATCAACATATTGACATTTTAACTTTCTCTATGAGTGAATTTAGAAGAATAGACTATTGAATGAAATTGATAGATTTGTATTTTTGTATGTTTGTAATGAATAAACTCAAAACTACTGGACCGATTTCACAAATTCTTTCACTATTAGAATGCTACATTATCTTCGATTAATATTGCCTATATTTCTTACTAGAAAAATTAGGGATCCCTACTAAAACTATTTTTTTGTTTGTTTTTCACCTTGAGTTACAACTCAAGGTGAAAAACAAAGTGTTTGAGTGGATCCGGGGATGGTTTAAAATCACAATTAAACCCGTAGGTAGGTAGCGCTGGAATCGGGTTCTAGATTTGTATTTTTTCAGGGCAGAGCAACGTCTACCGAATCTGCTAGTAATATATATTTCTCAATTGAAACATGGCAATAATACCGTATCTCAGCACATCTGGCGATCGTAACGGGAAGAACATTATTCTTCCAGACAGGAGGAATGGTATGGAGAATGGAATAGTGACCTGGGAACAGCGAGTGTAGTTATCGTTGACTGTTGTTTTCCGTTTTTTTAGGGAAAATGCAGAAGTATTCACGGGTTACGGCTGGTGTAAGATGTATCGTATGTATGTATGTAGAATAGAAAATACTTTATTGTTCACCAAAATAAATATTAGCCTCAATGACATCATCCGCCGGGCTCTTGTCAGCGTCGGCGTACCGGCCGTATTAGAACCGAATGGCTTGGTACGCGACGATGGCAAGAGGCCGGATGGTATGTCACTTATTCCTTGGAAGATGGGTCGGCCGCTTGTTTGGGACGCGACATGTGTAGACACTCTAGCGCCCTCACATCTTCCAATGACTGAGTTAGAGGCTGGCAATGCTGCTTTAAAAGCTGAAGGGCTCAAACGGCGCAAATATGAAACCTTAGGAAGGGGTTACATATTTGTGCCGTTTGGAGTTGAAACATTGGGTCCGTGGGGTCCATCGCCAAATAGTTTCTTCAAAGAGATTTGTAAGAAACTCTCTGATGCCACCCGTGATCAGAAGGCTGGCTCATATTTCGCCCAACAAATAAGCATCGCCATACAGTGCGGCAATGCAGCCAGCCTTCTGGGCACGCTTCCATCTGGCAGCGATTTGTTATACAGTCTATAATCGCTTGTATTTTATAACTTAGTTTATTTTAGTTTTTACAATAACTTAATATAAATAATGATAATATTAATAAAATTACAGAATAAATAATTACATTAATTAAAGGCAAAACAAAAGGTGGCCTTATCGCTTAAAGGTATCTCTTCCAGGCAACCAGACTGAGAGGACACTTTTAACAACTATGTATGTATGTAAGCATTTATCGATTTCACCTACTGTTCTTCATTGAGCTGTAAAATATTTTATGAAATAGTGAATGGGCTAAACACAATTGTAAGGCTGCTTTGTGTTTTACAATTGCAATCCCTGTCAATTACAATATCTGGTGGATGATGTTTCATCACAGAATCGTCTGATTGTTCATGCAAATTATATAAAAAAAATAGTTTAAACATTAATTATCTGTAATTATGAACTAAGCTGCTGCGGCTTAGCGACCCAAAAAAAGAAAAAAAAGAAATCCGACTTCAAAAGTAAATAAACATTTTTTCAATATTTTGAAGTTACAAATACAAACAGCGGAATAGTTGCCATTTGCCCCTCTAAAAAAATAACATAGCCCTGTAGTTTTCATTTTATGAGAAAAAAAATGATAAACATTTTCCGTTCTCGTTTCTTGGGACCTATATTTTTTAAAGCGCGGCACCTTTCGTACGCCTACCCATAGCTAGACACTAAAAAGTAACAAATAAGAAAACTTAATTGATGAAAATCGAATTCAAAAACTAAGTATAAAATAACTTAATAAATATTTTTGGCTAAGAATTTATTGATTTTATTAAGAGATAAAATAATATAAAACTTTCTACATCTTAAAGTCGGTGACGAGCAAACCATAAAAATAAAAATTACCACATACACTGTTATAACAATAAAATGTTACAAAGTATTATAATTTTAATATGCTTTTATTAGCTTCATACGTATGTTAGTATGTAACGGAATCTTTCAAGTTAAATTTGATCGACTTCCCGGTTTCCGATTGAGCTGAAATTTTGCACGTATGTGTATATCGCGTGACAATGCAATAATATGGTACCATGGAGCTGGTCTGCTGATGGAGTCGGAAGGTGGCCATAGGAACTCCTGTAGTAATAATAAGTTAGACCCGTCGTGTCTGGGCTCGTTTTACTTGTCTAGCACTCTACTGCTACGCTCTGCTGATATCCAGGATCTCAAAAGCATGTATTTTAAAACCTTTTAAAAAAAATCTTATAGTTTTTGAAGTCGGTTTTTTTGTTATTTTGAAATCGTAAATAGATAGTTCAATTTTATTGGTAGATTTGAATTGAATGGGCAAGTCGTGTTGGCGATTGAATTATCCTCGTAACAGCGGCTTATGACCGGAATGAATACGCGATCATCGCAATAAAAGCTGTGGATGTTTGCACTGTGTGCCACCCCCCTTCATCCCCCCTCTGTCGGGCAATTTAGCCGATATTAAGTTTATACAGCGATTTGTACCCTTCTTTACACCGGCCCGCAGATAGTAAAGCTACACTCTCAATGCATGTCATAAAACACAATCTTATAGGTTTCTGATAATTTTTTAACCGACTTGAAGCAAAGAGAAAAAAAAGGGACATTGAAACAAAAGTCAGACGAAATATATTCGTTCGGGGAAAAAGAAAAGAAAAAAAATACCAAATTCAATAAAAAAAAAATTTACTTTTTTGTATCTGAACAGATTTTTTTATGGTTCTTTTTGCGTTCGATTCATTAAAGCTTCAGTATAGGTTCATAATATAAATTTAAATGTATTTATAAACTTAACTTAAATGTAAAATATAAAAAAATAGGGAAAAAGAAATAAATAACCAAAAATGAAAATATTTTCTACAAAATCTCGAAGTAGGTGCCAAGCAAAAAAAAGAGCAAAAACAAATATGCAAAACAACCGGATAACCGGTTTTAATTAACTATTTCGTTCGGAGTGTAAATCTTAAAGAGGGTGTTATATAAACCTGAATAAACCGGTTTGCGACTGAAAACATGGCTGCGTTTTGAACGTGTGCGAGAAAAATCGATACAATTTGTTCAAAACCGGTTAATTCAACAAAATCTGTGTTATGAACTTTTATAACCAAAAACTGATTGTTTGAGCTTAAAGTGAGAACAAAACCGAAAATAAAGTTCCTATTTACTTAGACCGTAACCGGTTCGACGTTTTTACCAGTTTCCAAGGCTTGATCTTAAATTCTGGCTTACATTTTGAAGTGAAACTTCTTTAGAAAACACGATGAAACGAAAAAGAGACACAAAAAAAATAAACACATATATCTGTAAAACTAAGCCTGCGAGAGAATGAGATAGAATACATTATATTTAAGAATTTAAACATTACTGATAGAGGTAGAGTTGGAAATGTTTTGATGTTGTTCGTTAACACTTCAAACTTCGTGTTTTAAAGCTTAAATATTTTATAACGATATAATATATGAAATGTGTCGTCACGAAATTTAGAACCCCCCCACCCCTTATCATAATTTGTTTCACGTCTACACACACAGGTTTTTTTTTAAATAACACGTGCGATATTGGTTTTTTTATTCCTTTCGGCACGGGCGAATGGGATTGTCCTTGAAATATAGCAAATGACTCGCTTTATTTATTTAAAAAAACTATTTGGTCTACAATTTTGACCTATTGGAACGAAGTTCCTTATCGCGCGGTACGAATGGCGAAAGGGGGCTAGACGGAAAATTAAAGACCAAAAAAGTTGTAACGACACTTTTGTTTGCTTGTGCTTCTTAATTTTTGTATTCTTCTTGCTATTATTGTTCTAGGATTGGTAGTTTTATCTGAACAAGGTAAGGTGGGTAGGCATTAGGATTTATTGGTTAGGTTAGGATTTTGATTGGAATGGTAGAGTACCTATTAAGATTTTTAGGGTTTAAGACTTGGTTTAAGACGTTTGTTTCCCACGTAGCTGGTTTCCGTAAAACGTGGCCGTACCAGCGTAAGCTACTCTCCTGTATATTGTTACGATCTAGACGCCAACAAAAGACATATTCACACCTGCATACCTGTAGAAACACATTTTATTACCTTTCGGCATTTGGACTTCTTTTGTTTACTGTGTGTTTAAAATTTGTGATAAAAAAACAGTCCATTGTATATTGTAATCTTTTACGGCCTATTGTTGTATTTTGATCACTGCCAGGAGTTTCGGATTTAAAATACAAATTGATTCTAGGAAATTCGGTCCACGTGGCCGGGCAGAAATATTGAATTTGTGCAGTAAAAAGCAATGCCCCAATTAAGAGATCAGGCAGTCGAACGATAGCCACGAGCGAAGCAAGACTTGTGTAAATTCGGTAATCTATTTAGTGACGGACTTTGCGCGTGTTATTGAATTACGATCTGCATTACGTTTGGATTTGTTGCGTTCGGTTATATTTGTGTTATACATGTTTATATAGTTCTAATAAACTCGATAATAATTCTATCGGCATTTTAATTCGAGTCCTGAAACTCGTAACAATATGTTTATAAGTATTAGTTCGATTTGCGATATTGTTTACACTCATGTAATAAGGAAGCGTTTTTGGTCCCCAGTGTGCGCTCTTCGTTAATTCTTTCAGTTGGCGCACGTTATTATTGGGTCAACCAGATCCAGCCCTCCCTCCATCCCTCCCTTCCCATCCCCACGCTTGGGGCGTCCCGTTATTAGTTTACTTCGCCTCATAACATTATCCGGTGTGCACTCCTTTAATAATAACTCCACTTAAGACTGGATTTGAATGGACTACCAATTTTATGAGGTTAAGACGTATTGGACAAAATTTTATTTCGCAGTTATTAATTTTGGGTACTCACATATGAGTCGTATAATTCCAATACCCGCCAACTCCCTTAAAACACAAAATTAAGTTATGTATGTTTCTGGATAGTCTATGAAATTTCTCGTATGTTCTTTTGTTCGTTTTATACCAAAAACCGCCAACTTCCAAATAATTTGACATCAAACTTTCGAATTTGTTCCAAAATCCGAGATATTCGAACAGTTTTTCCCTTTTACTGATAATATGTTGCGTGTGGAGTTAGCGGATATTGGAATTATATGACTCATATGTCTCACTGCTGAATGAGTGTTAAAATTTTTTTAGAAGAAAAAGACAGATATGTTTTTTAACGAAATCAAAAAAATATTGTTTATAGCATCGTGAAGTCCGTGCATTTTGCAATTTTGTTGTTTATTTTATTATAATAGCTGACCCGGCAAGCTTCGTACCGCCTAAATCTATATTATATATAATAAAATTGTAGAGGTCAAATTTCTGTACAATTCAAAAAAATGCTAAAAACAGAGTCAGGGGGATGTAAGAAGTGAAATAGAACTAATTTGGATTTTTTTTGAATTTTTTGTTTCTCTGTTTGTCTGTCTGTTTGTAACGGCTAATCTTCGAAACGACTAGACCGATTGAAATGAAATTTTGTATGTTGGCAGCTTATATCCCTGGTCAACATATAGGATACTTTTGATCACGAAAAATTAAAGAGTTCCCGTGGGATAGTTAGAAAGCTTTAATTACTTAAACAGCTTATAACAGACTAAAAGTAATTTCTCTGCAACGTAACATAATGGGTGTGGTATCAGTGAGAGAGTTTTGTCTTATATATATAATATATAAAGCAGATAAGTTTGTTTCTTTGTTTGTTTGCTTGAACGCGCTAATCTCAGGAAACACTGGTCTGATTTGAATTTTTTTGTCAGTGTTAGATAGCCCATTTATTGATGAAGGTTACAGGCTATAAACCATCACGCTAAGAGCAATAGGAGCGGAGCACCAATGAAGAATGTTTCAAAATCGCGGGTGTTTTTTAACTTCCTTTCCACGTGTACGAAGTCACGGGCAGAAGCTAATCTTATATATAAAAACGAATCGCAAAATGTGTTGGTAAGCGCATAACTTGAGAACGACTTTATCGATTTTGATGAAATATTGTGTGTGTGTTTGAGTGGGTCCCGGGATGGTTTAAAACCACAATTGGAACAGGTAGATGGCGCTGAGATCGGGTTCTAGAATCCTCCTAATCACCTGGACCGATTATGGTGATTTTGTTTTTGTGTCATGAAACAAAGTCTTTTAGGAATTCAGAAAATATGGCGGTACGAAGTTCGCCGGGTCAGCTAGTCAATAGTCAATAAATAAAAAACGTTCATTTCTGAACGACGAGACGAACATCAAACGTTTGACATTCAAAACCAAAAAATGAAAAATACTTTCACTGTTAAATCTAATTTGATTTTTGAACGACTTTTAAATTTAATTGATTTCTAAACGACGGGACGAACATCAAATGTTTGACAGTTTTATTATGACAGGTCATAGTTTTCAGGAGAAAGCAAAATTGTTGTTTTTATTATACTGCAAGCATCAGTCTAGCTGTTCTCGAGTTTTAGCGAAACTAACAAACAGCAATTGCTTTTTATATATAGTAGATTCAAGATATTGTAGAAAATATTGCTTTTTACTTGAAAGTCGGTTTTGTTTTAGTTAAGTAAAATATATATTTCCTACTTTTTAGTTGTTTAAATACCTTTATAAATAATATTTTAAGCGCCTGTAGGAGTTGTACTATTGGCACGCGTATACAAGTTTGGCTATCGATAGAGTGTTGGCGCTCCGCGCTCTTCTACAGGAGTTGCACTCAATTTCACTGGGATCCAGTCATCAGATCTTGAATTCGTTAATTCGGGACACTCTCAAGAGTATACTGTTTCGATTAAAGGAAATAATTGAAAATCGGTCTAGAATTGACAGAGTAATCGCGAAACAAAAATACAATACCGTTTCGACCTAGGTGCCGACAAAGATAAATTCACACCGGCAGCCCTGTAGAAACACATTTTATTACCTTTTTGGCATTTGGACTTCTTTTGTTTATTTTGTGATTGGAAAGGAAAAACAGCCCATTGTGTATTGTAATCTTTCATGTCAGTCGTTAGTCAGATGTGATTCTAAGATATTCGGTCCACGCGGTCGAGCAGACCGGTTTTGCTTTATACTGCACGGATGCAGTATAAAGCAATACCTCATTTTATTTACAAGCAAAGCAAGACGTGTGTACATTCGGTAATCTGTTTAGTAACGAACTTTGCGCGTGTTATGGAGTTGTGCATTACGTTTATAATAATAATTCCAACGGCATTTTAATTCCAGTCCTACAACTGGTAACAAAACAATACAATCGTTTGGAAAGCGGTTAAAAATATAGCCGTGTTGTATCGAAAGTCAGATTTTGCCTGTAACTGTAGTGATCTTAAAATATCTGTAACTAGTTTATTTAACAACAACTCCTTAATTAACACTTTCACACGTTGTTCAATGTCCATACAAGTGTAAATAATGTGCGCAAATATTCACTCAAACCAAACGCAGTCGCGGGAGCATTGTGCCCGTTTATCGCGATTAAACCCATTTGCGATCAAACCAACTGCTTAATTTGTTAATGGACGAGTAATTGTTATTGGTAATAGGAGTTTGCATCGCGTGGGAATCGAACCATGCACTTGGTTATTTGCTTCCTTATTTTAGCTGTGATTTATTTAGATATTTAATTATTTTCATCTGTGTAATTGGACTTAATATTCAAATTAAGTTACCACGTTAATAATGGATTGTTGACATTAATGATCAGAGAAACTTTGTTATCCGTGCAGGAACGAAGAAAGAATACAATTACCTGCGGCCGGGCGGCCTGTCGTAAGGGGCGACAAAACAACCCACAGCCAGGTGGTAGGTTATTTCCCGTCTAGATGGCTACCACCCCTGGTCTAGAATATGCCGCTATAATAACCTTGAGTTGTGTTCCGTCATTAGTGGCCAGGTTCCAGCTTCCTTAAGAGAGCAACATTAAAGGTGCTACTGTAGATTTAAATGAAATTTTGCATGGTGGTAGGCTTATATCCCCTGGTAAATATATAGGATACTTTTGATTATAAATAAACTAATTATTATAAGTATAACCTCTATCAAAACCCACTTAGCTGTGCAGATTTAAAAACTGGCGTTGTTTCCCTTATCTAAACGAAAGAGCAGGTGTAACAAACAAAATGGTATAATATGAAAAATATGAATAAATTAAATAAACCTCGATTGGCGTTATCTGGTCACGTGTCGGTTCTCATGATGGAGGGCCACCATCGTGCCATTATTGACAATGCGATAACGGATATCAATAGATTAGTGTAATAGGTCTTTGATAGTATATTAAATGAAATTCTGTTTTCAATTGACAATTGAAACCATTAACGTAGTGTACAACAATTTGGTATCGAAAACAACTGCTGTAGTATAATACTGTGTTGCAGATATTAGCGCCCTCTTCCAGACAACTCGTTTGTTATACAATTAAAAAGACTCCTTGTGGCACTCGGGGACTGTCACGGTAAAGCTATTGCAAAGCATTTTTTATCAACTTATGCAATTATAATTATATATTTATTTTTTATTTATGCAGTATTTTTTTTCTTTCATAGGTATTAATTCAAGTTACACTTTTTGAGCGTGGTGACCAATAAGAAATAACACCTCCCATCTCAGAATCGGAATGTCTAGTAAAACTACCAAATCCTCGTCCATAATTTGCAATACCTAACATACCTTGAACCACTACGAGAGCTCGCGGCTCACTGTGGCCACCGCACGTCTCCGCTCGCCGCGCCCGCCTTAGGCCCCCGTCACCGCGCATTCAGTGTGGACGCAGACATACACGTTAAGCGAATGCTCGGCCGAGCTACATGGTAGGCGGAGTGGCAGGTGTTGGGTTTATTTTCGTTACGGAATTTCTTGATTCGGTCGCCGCGCTCAAGGTCCGCGATAAAAGCTATGCAATAGCTTAAAAAAGAATATTATTTCAAAGTTTATAAAACACTATAATACTACACTAATAACTTTTGGGGCTTTCTTTAAAATTCACCCTGATGCCAAAGTGGCGCAACCCTAATTTAATGAATTTCGAAGGACACTTCTTCATATACAGAGGTGGTTCTCCTTGCCTCTACCCTCCATAGCCGCACCGTAAGTAAGACACGTTCGGGGCTACTTAGACCCCGTTTCGCAGTGAACGTGCCAAACGTAATGTACAAACTCGAAACATTCACAGATTTATTATATGTACCATAAATAAAACTGTACCGTAGAACTTCACCTTTAAGTTTCAGTCAAAAACTCCTTACAAACATGTTTCGGTTGGTACACATCAAAGATCATAAATGCTTGCGCACGAATTCCGCTCACTATCGATATCGATGGATTTCCCTCGCGATAAAACAGGCAATTACGATACAATAATAACGGATGTGTCGATAATGTGTCGACATAATGAAATAAAATGGATTTATTACACGAATATTGATAATAGAATACGTACTCTCGTAATATTGACGATATATTGGACGGAAATCGGGTTTAGATAGCCATACACTGAACATAATTACTTTCTTAATTACTTTTTTTATCATACTGGCGCGTGCTAGCGAAATTTTATATAGAGTCGAGTTTAAACCCGTGCAAGAACGGAGAAAGAATACAATTTCCTGAGGCCGGCCAGACTGTCGTAAGAGGTGACAAATTACCCATAGCCAGGAGGTAGGATATTTGCCCGTCTGGATGGCTACCACCCCTGCTCTAGAGTATGTAGTATACACACACACACAAGCACACACATATATATAGAATAGAAAACATTTTATTGTTCATCAAAATAGACGAACACAAAACGAATAATTACAGTTATTTTATGGCAAAACAAAAGGCGGGCTTATCGCTTAAAACTATCTCTTCCAGGCGACCTAACTTAGAGGGTGCTTTTAACAACTTATGTCTAGGTTTAATAAAATTAAAAAGAAGTAAAATAAAAAGGAAGTAAAGTACAATGTAGACAGTAAACACACAACAAAGTTAAGAAGAATAGAATGTTTTTATTATAAACTAAGGTAATGGTTTTTAACAGAATTTTAAATATGACAAGTGATGTAGCTTTTCTGACATCTATGTGTAAATAATTCCAAAGGCAAACAGCCTGCACAGCAAATGATATAGCGAGTGAAAACTGCTTAAAACTCCGTTGCGTATTTAGAAGCAGTTAGCAGATATACAGACAAACGCGGAAAGCGACTTTGTTTTATATTATGAAAAGATGAAGGAAACTTCACATATACCCAGTGGCGGATTTGCCCTAAGTGGGCCTTAGAGGCCCGGGCCTTGGGCGGCCAGATATTAGGGGCGGCGAATCGTGGCAAAAAATTCACTGATGATAACAAGAAATAACTCAAAGTATGTAATGTATTCCAAAGGCTCGCGCACATTATCGTGGGCCGCATTGCACCGCGTCGTATGATAATAATCTTCCTAAATCACTTTTGTACTTTTTATAAATAAAATATAGATAATGTAATGTGAAGTAATTATTTTGTTCAAGTAAATTCATTATGTATATGATGGATGCTGAGAAAGGGGTGGCTGGTACTTACTATATGGCCTGGGGCCTAGGGCGACCAAGACTGCAAATCCGCCACTGCTTATACCCTTAGAGAATGGTCTAAGCTTATACCGTATTCTACCGATAATCCCTTAAGATTATTACTTAAATATTAAGCCTAGTCAAGCCTAGTCATCGATATCAAAGGGTAAGAAGGTAACTCTAAAAGGCTAGCTACGTTACCTCGCTGGATCGACTTACATCAGTATGTCCTTTTGTACTAATTTATAATTCATTGTAATGTATTGTATAATAATCTAGCAATATTGGTAGAAACAGTATAATTGCGGCTATTGCTAGCAGGCTACATCAATCAAAAATGTATTGGGACTGGTTGCAGATTGCTGCATAGACGAAATATTTAATTTTTATGTAAAATATTTACGTGACGGACATGTGAGGGACTGACCGACTGACAACTGGACATATTTTTTTTAATTTGTTAATTTTTATCTATATTTTTAAAGTTTTTAATTTAGTTTAATTTATAATAATGTAATTTAAAATTGTGAAATATGTTGTAATTATGGATCTTTGTGTCTGAATTAAATAAAATTATTATACATGTGTATATCTTTGACGACCACGGACCATAAAAATGGCCCGGACTTTTGGAGGGCTTGCGCGGGGCCATGGAAAGGCCAACACGTAGAGGCCCTTTGACAAATTTAATGAAAATGTGGCGTGACACTGACCGGCGATTATCCCTGTCTACGCCATATAATAATGCACCCAAGGACAGGCCCCGGCCAGTGCAGGACTATTGTGGAAAATGAGGACAAAAAGTACCGGGCTATTGGGGTGAACTGCTAGTGGTACTGGGGTTCTGGGAATATGGGGACTATGGCGTCTGCCCGTCGCAATGTTCGGGGAACATGGAAAAATGGGCAGACGGTGACTCGCCACTCCCTGCATGGGCCCCAAAAAATGCCATAAAAGGCAGGGGCAACATGGGTATAAGTGGCTAAGGGGTGTAGAGAGGTGGGCTGCAGGTTCACCGAAGCTACTTCTGACGTTAGGCCATTTATCACTTCCACCCCTGGAGCTTGAGTCTTAGCTCTAGCGATCTCCACTCCGTGCCGGCTGGTTAAGGCAAGCACGGAGGCGGGGGCCTTGTCTTGGCCCCCGGAGTCAGGTACGAGGTGTCGCTACTCACCTAAGGCTTCGCCACAAAGCCACAAAGCCCCCCTGCGAGAAAAAAATATTATTATTATTAATAATATTATAACACTGTATAAAATAAAACTACACATCACAACATTGACCATCAGTCCCAGTCAAAACCTCGTGAGAGATATTATAGTTATAAGATATAATATAAGATATATATATAAGATATGCAGTATATATATAGTTTTCAGTGTAGAAGTATAGTCGTATCTTGAAAAATCAAAACTACATTTTTTGATAACTTCCAGCTTAATGAAAACTCTGAAAAGAATATTGAAACAATTTATGTGGGGTCGGTTGGACGTGGACGAGAAAGGCCGGTCAATCCGTATCCATATTAATATTTTCTTAAGTTTTCGCGACTTGTATACATAATAAAAAAACTACGTTTTAACGGTTTTCTCTTCAAGCCACAACATGTTGTGAAGCGGTGGTAAATTAGATTAGGCTCCCATTGAGTAAATAAGAACCATAATCAAAATTAAAACTAAACAATTAAAATGAACAAGTTGGCGGTGGGCTAAATAAAAGTTTAACAATACTTGTTGGACAAAAATGTCACCTTTGTCGTCCGTGATCACGGCCACTGAAAAGCGCCCGAAACGTCGGACAAAACAAAACTTAATAAATTACCGCGCTTAAAACCGTTAAAACGTAGTTTTATTACGTATCCATATTGTTTGTTAACGAGACGGATACAATCGTTAATTGGACCAACGTGTGAACAACACTAATACAGGTTGATTCTAAATCAATAAACTGCCTCCTCTGTTGGAGCTGAGCGATATTGCACGTAATGTAGTAAGCGTCCTGACAGAATGACTCTAATTGTTTGGCAGCCTGGCAAGCCTTTGGTCTGGGATGCGATCTGCGTGTGCGCAGTCGGCTTAGCGACGGAAACAGCTGAATCACTCAAGCAGCGCAAATATGCAACCCTCAGTGAGAGTTATATGTTTGAGCCGTTTGCTGTTGAAACGTTTGGGCTGTGTCGTCCTGAGGCCATGTGTTTACCATACTTAAGAAATTTATTTTGCATTATAATGTGTTGACGGTTATAGGATAAAGGAATTATATTTCTATAAAGAAGAGTTATCTGTGAGTATTTCTCTGAAGTATCACTTCTACCGTGTGTGACACACACAACTGCACAGATATTATTTCCTTGCTTTGGTGTGCAAACAATTGTCTATCTATGGTGGATACACTTACCACGTTCATAGCTGTAGATCTTGTATTCTTTCCTTTGCTTTATTTGTACCACAAGACCACGCGTTCGGCTTTCCAACTCAATTTTCCGCTTATACATTTTTACTAGAAACTTTTGCAATATAACTAGTTAATTTATGTAAATCTCTCATGACCAAAAGCAAGTTTGACGTTTGAGAACAAGTTCTACTTTAAGAAAAACATTTTAGAATTCAATTTATAATTTTTGTACTACTGATAGATACTACGAGAGGAGTTTACATTTTAGCCAATTTTAAGATCGAAGTTATATTTATTTAAATACCCTACTTTTTACGTCTTAACATGGCACTTTTTATATCTAAGAAAGAAATATCTTGTTTTTTAAAAAGGTTTTTAAATACAAGCTTTTGAGATCCTGGATATCATGTAGCAGCAGAGTGCTAGCCAAGATAAGTAAAACGAGCCCAAACACGACGGGTCTATCTTGTTTAGTACAGGAGTTCCTATGGCCACCTTCCGACTCCATCATCATATCAGCTTCATGGTTGGTACCAATAATATGGTTATTATTGCATTGTCACGCGATATACATATGTATGCAAATTTTCAGCTCAATCGGAAACCGGGAAGTAGGTGAAATTTAGTTTGCAAGATTCCACCCGAACTTACATACACACATACATAGGTACATTCATTGTAAGTTAAATAAAAGCTTGTAAAAAGAAAAATACTTTTGAGAATTTGTTTTTATCAAATGAGGTTGATATCCAACTTATTACTTTACCGAAATTATATCAAAAACAACGCTTATTCTATCGAATAATGTTCAGGTTGGAAACAACATCCTATAACACACTTTGCATATATGAATCCGTTTAATTGGTGCTGTTAGTGCACTAATTGCGTAGATAAGAGGCAAATTGGACATTGGTTACCCGAACCAGGAGGGTGGGTACCCATTCGCATTCAAATACCGGCTTACGCCAGTGCACCATGTTTGGTCGGATTACAGCGTTCCTGTTCATTGCTGCAGCGGGGAGTACACACGGTGATGGTAAAAGAAATTAATGGCTGTATTTGGTATCTTGGTTACGATCGGGTCCGTTTTCTAATTTTCTGTTCTATATCTCGCTCTCTTCAGCGCTCCTCATTGCAAGACTATGGGTACTCATACCATTGTCACGCGGTTACGCCAGCATTTCTTAGATATGCCACTTCTACTCCAGCCTGGTTACAGCGATATAAAGAAAGAAAGAAAATATTTTATTTAGGACAGAAACTAAGTTAATATAGATATATAGAAAGATAATATAAACAAAATAAGTCCTAAATTGGACTCAGTCTCAGTATAATGCTAGACAACAAGGACTAGCACAGTTTTTCAGTCTGAGACCATAAGGTGAAGTCACTGTAGGCAATACAATTATACAACACACATACTAACAACAATATATACAGTATAATGTATGTAATTGGATTATCCATAATTATGATTAACCGTCTTCTGTAAGACGCGACAGCATCACTCTTTCTGTTAAGTTATAGAAATGAAGGTTGCAGCATTGGCGGAATTTTCGAACTCCGTCACATCACGTTCCACACTGCCATCTCAGCATATTCATCTCCATGTCACACAACGCTCATCTGTATCGCTCGAGTAGAGGCCACGTTTTACTGCCATACAAAGTGATAAACTTAATGTTGGATTTATAGACTTGTCTTTAAAAACCGGCATGTTGGATTGGAAATGATATCAACCACCTTATGTTTCCTGATGCAATCTGCTTAGAGCCGGGAGATGACGTTGTAGTCAACTACAACTACCGAGACTAATGCAATACTGATCTGATCGTTTCAAAAGTCACATAAAATAAACTAATAAATAATTCTTGTTTGTTTTGATTTGTAGATCCTCGAGTGCGTATGCGAGGTGCCCCATTGCCTGGGGCTCTAAGTTCCGTTGGCGGTGGACCAGAGGAATCACCGCCTATATACCGACCAGGATCACAGGCGTCAGTAAAATCATATTTTTACCACTATCAATTTAACTACCATTATCATATAAATATTAACTACAATTCCAAATAACCAAACCTGTAAATACTTCTAGTTTCTTTGAACGAATTATTTATGCTGATGTGCACCGACATTTAACCAATGGTTAAAATAAAATAATCACTGTTTATGCATACATTTTTGACGATTATTTATTTTTAATCATCGGTTAAAAGTCGGTGCACACCAGTCTTAGTGTATAAACTGTATAGATTTGGAATAAGCAACCTAACTTAAGATAATCCAAATTTCTAAAAAAATCATTCAGAAGCACGTCAAACAATTTTATTTGGCAATGTAGAGTTACTTTTTTCTTTTGATGATATATATTTTGATCTATCTTAAAAGTTATCTATTTGTCTATAATCATCAAAATATGTCTTTTTGTATTAGTGTTATTAATATTACTAATATTATTTTCAGTGTCATGTTGTTTTATATAGCCAATAATAAATATGTAATTTACATTAGCTTAGTTTTATTGCAGAGGAAAAACACTGTACCATTCGATTAAAAACTAATTATACAATATATCTAATATTTCCGAAGTCACCGTTAATTTAAAGCTTAGCATCGGTTTCTTCTACGATGTCTAATTTTCTATCAAGTTTACCTCAATTATAATTATTAGTCGGTTTTCAAAACTGGCATGAAGGTAGGATACCTGCTCACTAGGATCAAAAGCCCAATGTCCCAAAATTGGTACAATAGATAATTCTAAAATATCTTCATAATTCCAGTTATGTAGTCTCCCAGTTCGTGAAACCGAAGCCTCCTCATCAGTACTGGGAGGAGGAAACTTCCTTGACCCTCGTTCCTGAGAATAAGAACTGTTTGTTGTGTGAGGCACAAGACTCAGGTGCTTGTAGAGCCATGCCATCGTGCGTGTATTGCGAACCCACTGTGACGGCATTGTGTGAGAGGAGTACGCCTTGTTTAAGATGTACTGGTGAGTATATTTATTTGAAATCGATGAGGTTATCTACACATCTATATATACACATATACATATAAATAAAATTAGAGTGTCTGTTTGTAATATTGAAATAACCGCTTTTACTACATGAATATATATAATACATACGGTACATACACCAAAATATTTTTTTTTTTAATTTTTCTCTATCTGTCTGTCTGTTCCGGTTAATCTCTGAAATGGCTGGACCGATTTTGACGGGACTTTTATTGGCAGGTAGCTGATGTAATAAGGAGTAACTTACTACTTTTATTTTAGAAATAATCTTTTATTTTGGAATTATGACGATTTTCAATCACCAAGATATTGAAATGGACAACCAGGCATGCTTTGTTTGACACAAGCAGAAACTTTTTCCGTTTGACTTTTGTTAAATAAATCAGTCGACATTCAAATTTCAAATTCATTTATTTATTTATGTAAATTTATTTCTAGGCCTTATATAATTATATCCAAAACTTGTGGTAATAACAAATTTCTAATTATAATAGTTAAAATTGAGGCTTTAATTTGTCTGCTGTTGCTGCACTAGACTCTAGGTCTGTATTACGGCATCCAAAACAATTTTATTATAAGAACTTCAATATAGTGGAGTTATTCATTAATTAACCTGTAACTATGTGAAATGAGTGCGTGCGTGTATGTGTGTGTATTTGGTGGTGTGTGCCCCTTTTTTTCGAGGTAGGGGAAATACATTTCTTACACTACTAGGTCCTTTACTGGGATGAGACTAAAGCAATGAGCGTTATCCACTGACGATGGCGCAGATAACAGACTCAATTACCGGCTTGTGTGGAGACTCATCAAGGTACCCCTTAATTAAAGAGATAACCCATGGGCTAATACTCTACTAAAACCCCTTCCTCCCATGTGCCCCGCGGTCATGGTAGGAAAAGCGTGAGATTTAGAAGGTAGTTACACCCACGCTGATCCTGCGCATCAGTGCTTGAGAATGCTCCGGGAGAGGTAAACTCACTTCGTCAACGGGGGTTAGTGTTATAGTCGGTTTGGTAATTTTTATTTTATTTTAATAAGGATGACCAACAGTTTTGTACATTTAATCAGTTACTAGACTTATGACTAAGGTTTACAATGCAATGTAAAAACTAATTATAGGTGAACACAACTTGCAGTATGATTTCTTCACTGTTATTTACTTAGACTAATAATAAATATAACAAAAATTCAAAGTGAATGGCAGTAACATCACTGCTGCTGTTGAGAATTCTACACATTCTAGAGATAGGGGAGTTAGTGTAATGTGGTAATATGCGTTCTGTGTCACTGTAATTCAATGTTTTTAGCCATTTAATTAATTAATTACACAGAATGTTACTTTCTTCCTTACTATTTTTTACTGAGATAAATCTTCACGTAATTCGTTCATCAACTTGACCGGCTCTTACTGCTCCATCCTAGAAAGTTCTAGATTCTTATGCTATATGATTATCTATCCTCAAATAGAAACTAGATCAAATATATTTTAGAATCTAGAATTCTGTAGCTCTATTTTGATCACCACATTTAAAATATTCATGAAATAGATCATCACCATCTTTCAATTTACAGTGATAAAAAACCCATTCTTCAAATGCGTACCTGGAGAGAAGTACATGGATGAGTGTGATTCGTGCCGTTGTACGGATGGCCACTCCGGCTGGTGCACCAACCAGTTCTGCGAATTCAGGTCCCTTCACCTTTACGCCATGAAGCTAAGTGACAGCGAGTTCTATTAAATTAATAACAGCTTAATTATATTTAGTTTAATTTAAGTAATAATTTTGAAGGTAAATTTAATCTGAATATAAATTTTCAAGCCTATGAGAAACAGTATATCTACACTGTTTCCAACGACCCTTTTCGTTTTTTCTTGTTGGATGGGCTTTTCGTATGGTATTATTACATTCGTCCACGTAATTTACTAAAACACAAATGTGCCGGGTTCAATTCTTTCCAGAGTATTGTTACGAGTGCGGGACTCGAATTGAAATGCCGTTGGAATTACTATAGAATTTATTAGAACTATACAAACACGTATAACACAGGCACAAATATAACTGGTCACAACCAGTACAAACTGAACGATTCAATAACACACGCAAAGTCCGTCACTTATTGAACATTACACAGCTTATCGAATGTACACGTCTAGCTCGTATCGTAATCCTCGCTTGATTCGCTCGCCTCTCCAGTCAGGCATACTTTTATATTAAACTGTACAACACAACAATTAACCGCGTGGACTCAAGTTTCCAAGAAAACGTAATCTGCACACCTGCGGCCATAAACGAGTAAAATAACATTAGGATGTTTTTCTTAATTACAAATTTTAAACACAAAGTAAACAAAAGAAGTTTAAATGCGGGAAGGGTAATAAACTACAGGTGTGCATTCACTTTGTCGGCGTGTAACAGTATAATTAGAAAATTAACTTTCTATTAAGCGCATTTTGATTGGTGTATAACACTTTATTATACCTACACCAATCAAAATGCACTTAAAGACTAAAATTATATCTAATTACGTACAAAGAGCGGTCTTATGCTCTCGCGATTCCTCACGCAGCGGAACTCTTAACGAGTCTGGGAAGATGTTTGGCCAGTCAGATTTGTCTGGCTCATTGGAAAATATTTTAAAATATTATACTTGATAATATATATAAAATTCAGCCTTCCTAAAATGAAGTAAATTCCTAAATTTTTTTAAAAGTGTCTGTTAAAAGTTATGGCTCACAGAAAATGTCTGGCAACTTCAACAACTATCTTTTTTTTATATCAGTAGCATATATAACTTGCTACATTGACGTAAGTTAGCATGGTTTTTTCCTACCTTTGATACCTGTTACCTCTATAACGGGCCCGCTTTCAGCTTAGCGATTATCCATTCCTTTCTAAGTTTATGTTAAACGACCGATCCTAAAAATGTCATCTTTCCTAAAGTCACGTATGTCTGGGTTGACTGGGATCTCAGTCTATTAACAATGGATTTTTTTTGTAAAATATTAGAATTCTATCCTGGCAGTGATTTCTCCCAGAAAGAAATTGTAATTCATTCATCAACTCGCAGTGAGAAATTGTGTATATTAACTGGATACTATTTAATAATGGTAGTACATCAGACCATAAATCCCCAATTACAGTAATCCACGGAAGTTGGTAAATATAATTTGAGTGTGTGAAGGGAATCGAGTGATCTCGCCGCAACACCGTAACACAATAAATGTACCGGCTGTACGTAAAATATTATTAGTACGTAAAGTGTATGTAAAAATAAAATTTTACGCACAAAATAAAATATAATGTGCAAAATGTCCACTCGATACAAAGCGTTGAAACACGCTCATGAAACGCACGCGTACTCTGATTTCGACTCAAGTCGGTCGATGTCAATCGCAATTATTCTACACTTCACAATGTATTTTTTTGTGAAACATACCTGTGAAAATGTAACATTTATTAAAGATAAAAAATACTAATAGAATGGTTTCATTTTTCAAAAGAAAAATTTTAATTTTATTTGTTTGATAGATATTTTGTATGGATATAGAGAAGGAGGTAAATGGAAATCACAATTGAATTGATCAAGTTACATTTATTTATACGCATAAATACAATTATGTCAATTACCCTGCCGAACGCGGAGGCCGATTGTGCCTCTTTGTCGCTCGTTCCGCGCTCTCGCTTGCACTTCAAGCCTTAAATGGAACGCCTCAGAGCGAGGTAACGCCGCATGAGTCATGTTTTTTCGTGCGTGCAGCCGGCTGCATCGAATTATAAGATGTTGTCACGTCAAAAAAATACCTCGTCATATGCTTTATTCGGAGAAATTTACCAAGATTCATGAGAACCTTTAATAATAAGAATAAGAATACAGTAAGTATTGGTTCACCATGTATTTGACTTCTAGTTTGACTTTAAGCGAAGGTATTGTGGCGACCGAGGGTAGAACTTTCTGGCAGCGTAAGCCGGTCTCAAGACTTTTAGAAAAAAGTAAAAGATTCTGGAAAGAAAAGACGAGGATAGATATATTTTAGAAAGGGATAGATGATGAAGAAAAGGATAACGAAACGAAGATCGAAATTCTAGAACTGATGGTCCACAAAGGAAAAGACAGAGACAGATAGATGTTTAGAAAGGGATAGACAGTAGATAAAAGAATAACGAAAGAAGATCGAAATTATGGGTTCCAGAAGATTCAGTGCGTCGTTAGTTGTGTGTGTATGGCAACCCTGCGGAGAAGAATGACGTACGGCTAGTTAATAAAAGTATTTAATTAAAGAAAAAATGGTATTTCCTTCCCATCCCAAGTGCGGGCCCTTGTTCGCATATAGTAACAGTTATGCTCTAGGATAGAGCACGTTTTTAAGAAGGTATCTATTGACACAGGACTTGAAGGCACTCAGGTTGTAGATATGGGAAAATAAAGACTCTACCAATGATTTGACTATTTTGAGGAGCCTGGGTCAGGTGGTATAGCCACCATTATTTATTTTATTTTAATTTTATTCTGATTGGGGGGTAACAGTAATAACTAGAAATAAGCTAGATTAAGAGAAGCTATAAGCCTCCACAGATAACTTATTATGATAATGGCTTAGCATGGATTTGACATGTTTTATTTGTATCTTAATATATTATGATTATATATTGTGATTTCAAAGAGGATAAATCTAGAACACTGTTATCAATAAATAACAGTAGCTCCTATAACTTTTTAAGAAACATTGACCAACTATTCTTTTCAAAGACATTTTAAATAAACGTTCTGTACCTTACTATTTTGTGCAGCTATGCTAATTGATACAAACATTGATATTCATTCTATTTACCTATCTGCTCTACCGTGTATCCTTGTATAACAACTACTTTAAATTTCAACACTAAATCATTGGAATAAGACTCATAATCGCTTGTAGCTTTTATAAATGCAGGATTATAGTAAGATGATACTGGGTGGTCAAAGTAAAGGATTAAAATGCTACTGTAGGATTATTTTTTTAGTTGATTGTATTGTAGTAAAAGGAGCTGTTTAACGTTTGTATTGTTTGAAATAAAAAGTTAAGTTAGTTTTGCAACTAGAAAATTTGTTATAATAGCTACTGGGTATTTATACCCATAGTTTTTTCACTCTTGCTATCGAAGGGTACAAAAATGTTAATTGCCCATATGAAACGTACCATAAAAAACACTCATTTAGCGACTCGGCACAAAGGACAGACAGGACTAGTCTTTTTCTTCTTCGTGGGCGTTGGAAGCCCGGCGTGTATTCTCGCGGTCAAGTCGCGGTCAAGTACTACTATTTAGGTCAGTTTATATGTCAATTTCCTATATGGAATCGAATAATAATACACGTGTGTGTATTTGTGTGCGAGTGTAAGCGTGCATGCGGGTGCGTGTGTGAGTGTGTGGTAATATGCTGTAAGAATCGAACCCAGGGGGTCGATATCGACCAATTTGGGAATCTCTGTCGCTAGTTTACCGCCGTTGTTTATTCTATTACTCCCCATATCCAATTCCAATGGCTGCTAAAGCCTTGATATTGCCAATGGTTTGACAAATATATATTTATTTAATTAAATATATTTATTTCATTCAATTACAATGGCATTACAGTTTTACAGCTAAATCAAGAATGTAGCGAGCACCTTATCGATAAGCGTATTGTGTTAGTAATACACTTTGAATTTCCCTAAGGGACATGTGAGGATATCTGTGTTCGCTTCACAAATTTGGTTCAATATCCGTAGAGCCGTGGTTAGAGGTGTTTGTAGAAGCACATTAGTCCTGCTGGCTGGTGTTGCTAACAACTTGTGTTGTCTACCCCGGGCATAGTTGGATAGGCCGTCTGCCTGACAGCCAATCTCTGTCCACTGCTGGACGTACGCCTCCCCAAGTACGCGCCACATATCCCAGTCTCCCGTCTTCCTCCTCCAGCCCCTGTCAGCGATCTTGTGCAGGTCGTCAATCCACCGGCTGGCGTCCTACGCTACGTTTGCCGAGACATGGTCTTCACTCCAGGACTCGTTTGATCCATCGGCTGTCGGTCCTGCGACCAACATGACCGGCCCACTGCCACTTCAACTTGCTAATTTTGCGAGCTTTGTCGGTTACCTTCGTTCTTTTACAGATGTCCTCATTTCTGATTTTATCCATAAGAGAAACACCTAACATAGCTCGCTCCATATCCCGGTGGGCGACTTTGAAGTTGTGGACCAATCCCGTTGTCAGTGTCCACGTCTCGGCACTGTACGTCATGATGGGTAGGACGCACTGCTCGAAGACTTTCGTCTTCAAGCATTGCGGAATGGTCGACTAGAAGACCTGTCGAAGCTTACCGAATGCTGCCCAGTCTAACTGGATCCTCCTATTGGCCTCCCTCTCGCAGCCGTGATCTGGATTTTTTGTCCAAGGTAGACATATTCTTTTTTTGATAAATAAAATTGGGACACCTGGCTGGAACGAAGTGTCGTACTCCATAGAAGAATTAGTATAGCAATAAGGGCAATCACAAGACTTTCTAATTTCAAAATAGCATATATTACACTGATAGATAATATTTTAGATCCTATTTCATCGCATTAAAGTTCGAAATTGTATAATAATATATCGCGGTCAGCATTTTTCATTTCGTGTACACTTCTTTTTGGTTCTGTCAAAAAAAGAAATACTTATTTCACACAGATCACATTACGCGTGTTCACAAAACACTTAACAGAAAATTATATACGCGGTTTGAAAAGGAATCGATTTGCAGCCGGAAGTCGTCGGTCACAACACAATGTCGAAAGTCCCATTGTGAAGGACTCATATTAAAATTTAATGTAACCGAACCTATAAAAGGTTTTTATTGGAAACATTTAGATCCAGGCATAAAGAAATTCACTAGAAGGATCATTCGTTTAATTATTCTTTTAAAAAGCCTTTTCAAACGTTATGTATGTTGATAATGATAACAGTCCATGAACGTCCTGCAACATTTCAGTTTCATCAACTTTTTTACAATATCTATGTCTATCTATGTCTATCCCTTTCTAAAATGTATTCGTCCTTGTCGTTTCCTTCCAGAGTTTTCTACCTTTTTCTAAGTCTTAAACCAACTAGATTGTTCCACCATCACTCGCCACCAAGTCGGTTTTGTTTTTGTTAAAAAAAATATCTGCTATATCTTCGGAACCCAAAGTCTGCTAGCAATAAAATTTAAATGGGACGATTTGGAAGCTTTGATAAATCGAAAGCAAAGAGAATCATCAAAATCGGTTCAGAAATAACTAAGTACTGGCTGAACTTACATTAAAAAAATTACACGATGTATTGAGAACCTCCTCCTTTTTTGAAGTCGATTAAAAACGCACAAACTACAGAAAGGAACACGTAGTAAGTAGGTAAGTCATATTTAGTGCGTTCTATAGCCGCAACTTCTGTAGTTATTATTGCAAGCATTTTGTGAATGAGCAATACACTCGAAGAATTGTAGGTTGGATGCGGTGGATGGCAAGTGCACAAAAGAACCCCTACGGTTCATTCAGTCTGCTACGATCAAATGAGGACCACAGTATCGGCAATTCAAAGTACAACCTACTCATACATTTTTCTTTTATCTTTATCCAGTGTTGGAGAAATAAATTCCATAATCATACCTTGAAAGATGAGTACTAGGATTGAAGATTAGTTAACAAGAAAACATAAGTTTGAAAAACTCTTAAATTCTCCATACCTAGATGACACCACAGATTTTTCTTTGAAATATGTTTATTTGTTCTTGTTAAGAACATATTCAATTTATTCATAGATAATTTCGGAGAAAAAATACTTAGATACCAGAAATGGCAAACCGCCTAGTTAAAACTTATCTCTGAAAACCTCTAAATCCTCTGTAACTATATGGTACCACAGGTGATCTTTCCTCGGTTTTAGATGCGTTATAATTGAAAACATATTTTTATACTAAGCTAGCTGTCCCGGCAGACGTCGTCCTGCCCAGAAAGGCTTCAATCGATATGCCGACAGCAGCACCACCTGCCGGGTCCAATTGTGAACCAACTCAGAAACCTTCTTTGGCTCATGCACAACAACTTTGCTAAAGGTCATCACATGATCAAATGTATAGTTTACGATTCTATAAAGGACATACAGACAAACATTCATTTTTATTTTTATACGAAATGAATCAATCAAAAATGAATAGCCTTAATGAGTTTTTTTAAGTTTTGACTAATTCTATCTAACAAGTAAATATGTTTTATATTATTTTATGTTCAAAAAAGTGTTACAGCGCCATCTAGGACTAAACGAACTTTCTACGAGTATATAAGTAATCGTAATTGATTAAATTGCCTAGATGGCGCTGAACACTGCAAGAATAGATCGATTGTTTCTCTCACTCTAATATCAACTAATTATCTCATACAAGAAGCCATTCAACGTTTCACTCATTAATTTGCCTTTACAGCATATAATTCGTTGCCAATATTTTATTATTTTGTAATTCTACATATAACCAAAATAAATCCATTAATATCAAATTAAACTTGGAGATTTATTCATAAAGCTTCTTTGTTCTACGCCGCCGACTCCCGTGCACACGTGGAAACAGAAAGGGAAAAAAGAGTGGCGCACTCTATTCATGTGAGTGAGTGAGTTATAATTTGTACTAGAAAGTTGTCATTCATATCATTTTTTGTCATAGTATTTTATTACACGAAAACGATTCTTCCCCACTAATATTAACTACACTGTGTAACTCCCTATTAGGGGTGCGCCGGCGCAATGCATTTTATACGATCATTAGCACCATAATAATAAAATACTAATAATAAATAATAATGCACTCGTAAAATAAATATCAGCAGGGGTTTGGAAGGATTACGACGTGTTAATAATATTGGTTATTATATTTTGTGGTATTATAATGCTAATTCTATTTGGGATTTTAGACAAATATAAAAAAAATAATGCTAGTTTTGTGGTATATCTAATTGGGTTGTTACACTATGGGGTATACTGGGACCCTTTAAACCCTTTCCCTAAATCAGGGTAGTATAGTAAGAGAATGCAACGGAATATATACTACCGTGCATGTACAGTCACGGTATGAACAGGTTCGACACCTTACTAATCGTGCGCAGAACGTTTGCCGATAGCCTCATACACGTCGATGGTCAGTAGGGTTGACTAAAAAAGTTGCATAAATAGTTGTTGCAAAAAAATATTTTTTATAATTTATTATTGTATACACTTTACATAAGTATATACAATAATAGTAAGTAATACCTACAATACAATAAGTAAGTAAGTAGCCGTCGGCAAACCTGCGTGCAGCTTATACATCGACTTTTGTTTGCACGAGTACAAGGAACAGTACTGCCAACTGTTTAATGAATGCTACGTTTTGTTACGTTTATTTTTATAAACAGATAGAAACGTGAAAAAAAGAAAATTGCAATGTTGACAATGACAGACACTGCGATTATCAATAGTTTTAATTGTCAGAAACAAAGAGTATATAATTAATCACTACGTTTATCATAAATATTGAAATCAATAAATTGGTTTTACATAGAGATGTAAATTGATTTTCTATCTTGTCTAAGAAGATTGTTTAGAGAAACAATCTTCTTAGACAAGATAGAAAATCAAACAACTTTGATATTAGTGATTTTAAGCTTTATTGTCAAACACTTGAACATCCACGCTGTTGTCATACACTTGTTATGACAGTCTCTTTTCATCCATTCTCTCTACTTGACCTTAACATTTCTTTCTTTATCTTAGACGTTGTATTATATCTATCACCATATCCAGATACGAGTCAATTTTACTAACCGATACTCAAAAAGCGGCCACTTTAGGCCTTGAGAAGTGCATGCCAGAACGACGACTATAATGTAGTCACTCAGCTGAGATGAGAATGTTGAGTGTGGTTTTACGAGAATGGATAATGTGAGAAATGAGTACCTACATAAGGGGATCTTTGAAAGTTGCACCCGTCACTGAAAAATTGAGATGAAGAAGACTAAGTTGGTATGGGTATATAATGAGGAGGGATGAAAGTCACGTGACAAAAAGAATGTTAAACTACAAGATGAATGCGTACAGATGTAAAGGTAGACAGAAAAAAAAAATATTGCGTGAAGGATGATATGATGATTTGTAGTGTGGCAGAAGATGTATGTCAGAATAGAAGAGTGTGGAAGGAAAAGATATATTGGCCCAACCCCAATTAATTGGGATATGGTGAAAGAACAGAGAGAGAGAGAGAGAGAGAGAGAGAATGTAGTAGGTAGGTATGTAAATAAACCTAATTGGGCCATCGTATGGTTAATCCGAGCTGCGGGGGGTATGGGATTGCTCTCTTCACATCCGTCTGATATCCCACAATACCAATCCCAACAATGGGAATAAAACTCAATTGACATTTATATTTTCCACATCATTTATTTATTACAAAACTTCATGAGATCTTAATTCGTATGAAAAACTTTGGTCAACAGTGAAGACTGCTTGCGAACTGGAGGTTCTGTAGCCCGCAGAACTACGCTGTTCGTAGTTGGAGGTGTCTGGGCCTTACTTATAATCGTTTCTTAAATTTAAAGAAACTGCTCAGCAACTGATTAGTGAAAATATTACCCATAAACTCCTCTTAAGGATAAGAGGTGGTAAAGTAACTCATAAATAACTGTCTAAAATAACCAACATCGAGTGGTAGTTTAAGTGACCGCTAAGGGGCAAGATGGAAAGTTTTATTTGAAACAGCGAATTTTTAATTGATTAGAGGCTTAAGGGCCTTACTTATAAACAATTTTTAAATTTAAAGAAACTGCTCAGCAACTGATTACTGAAAATCTTACCTATTTTCGGTACAACCTACATTAATTATTCAAATTTCGTTTATCTGTGCTCCTCTAAGGTAAACAACAGGTAATACACGTTTATAAGTAAAGAAAAAGATATTCGTTGCTTATAAATGATTAGGGTCTGATTCTGATTCTCTTGCTTAAGAGATGCCTAATCGTTTCTTTACGAGATTATTATAAGTAAGGCCTAAAGTGTTTATGTTCAAACTGAAGTGAGTGCCCGTATAGGGTGGATGGAAGAGCGAGACGGAAAGCTTCTTCGTCTCATAGGAAGATCTTCCAGGGAGGCTATTGTTGTTCCTCGCAGGCCTAGGTCCAACTATTATCGTTGGAAATTTATATATTATTTTATTAGATATTTTGTACGTTTCGGGAATCGTTTGCGATCTCCATTAATGCACAGTGCCATCTATTGGCTTGTAAGTATTCCACTACAAAACAAACGTATGAAGCGAAGTATGCATATTAATTAATGTATAAACATGGGAGTTTGTTTATATTTTTCTCATTTTTGAAGTGAAACTTCTTTAGAATCGTTAGATTTGAAACTCGTTGAAACGAAAAAGCGAGACTAAAATGAGATAAACACATCCTGAAGGAGTAAGCCTGCGAGAGAATGAGATACGGGTTACATTGTTCAGCTCAGATAAGGGGACTCTTTTATCTGACCTGAACAATGTGAACTGTGAATCTACTAAAGCATCCGGGGAACTCAAACACACAAATATCATCGGTGTTTGAGTTCCCCGGATACTTTAGATCCACAATTGAAACCGGTAGGTGACACTAGAATTTTTATTTTTTCAAAGCAGGACAACGTCTGCCGGGACCTATAGCAGATAATAAAAGTAAACATAGTCGAGGGCTTCATGACATAGTATACGCAAAAATTACATTTTTTGTTGTTTACTAAAAACTATGCATATTTCAATTTAGATAGTCTTACTGTTGGGTCCTTGCCTATAATAAGTGGGTAAAACATCGCGCCGCTGATTTTGTTGACTACCCTGTTTCTGTATGAGGTGACGGTCAATGCACAGCAGGGTAAGGGGCAGCCATTTTGGGCACACACAGTCAACGTATCGACTACATCGCGCCGTGCGCTCACCTGTTTGTTAAATTTAAATAATTATTATTATTGCCGTGCCAATAACTTTCAAGAACCTAACCTGTGTATAGTGGTAGCTTTAAAGTGAAAAATAGTACCATGCTCTGTCCCCGAGTTTCCGAGTGCAGCCTGAACCGAGCCAGGAGAGGACTGATCTCAAGGTTGATGGAGCTCCTACTTTTATAGTGCAAGGATTTAGGTCATATCTCTTTCATACAGTCCATCGCAAATTGAACCAGCTTATCATCCGTGGGCTACGCGCCCCACACTTACCAGTATGCAAGTGTATTTCAGCCTTGTACAATCAACTATAATAGTTTTGTTTTATTAACAATTTCGTCTCTTGTGTAAAACTGAACATTGGTCTGTACGCCCATTGGCTATGAAGCCCTCGATATGTATTTAAAATATTATGAAAAGTGGTATATTAAAGCGAAAGTAATTTTAATGAACCCTAAATATTTATAAAAATAGCCACTTCTTTTGCCAAAAACCTCGTAACCCAAAAACCTTATTGAAACCGCAAAAAAAGTATCGATGACAAGGCGGGTGTTTGCAACGACATCTCATACAATCACACAACCACACTCCATACAACCTCATACAACGGCGCTCAGGAAATGGCCATTGTATGGAAACGCTTTTGTCAATTGTCACCAAATAACCAAATCATAATATATCTAGTTACTCGACCAAATGGTTTTGATATTAAGACCTTTTTTTATAGATTTTTGGCCATGATTGCTCCGTTTTGGGGTCTTTATTTCTCAGTAGATATAAATTAAATCTCTAGTCTTTATTATTCAACTACGTAATCATAAGACTATCATCTACACCAGTGTTCCGCTCAACTTATCGTGTTAAAGGTACATCTAGAAAAATAAAAATTTTTGGAGGTACACCACAAATAAAAATCATTTATTAAATAATATCGATCAACAATTATTTATTAATCATCTAAACAATATTTGTTATTAATCAACAAACTTAAAGTTTAAATTGCAGCATGACCTTATTTTTCCGAGGCACCTATTAATGACCACGGTACACCAGTGTGTCGCGGTACATACTTGCGGAACACTGGTCTATACAAATAAATATACTTGAAGTATCTGTTTTGGTCTAAATAAGAGAGATTTACTATACGCGTATGAAAGTATATACACGGTACTTATTTCTTAAAATTATCATGTTTTGTGTGTGTTTGTTCTGGCTTATCTCTGGAACCGCTGGACTAATTTTGACCGGACTTTCATTGGCAGTTAGCTGATGTTATAAGGAGTAACTTAGTTTACTTTTATTTTAGAAAAAAATAAAAGGCCGAGCGCACGTCGCTAAATTAAATTCCACGCGCGAAATCGCTGGTAACAGCTAGTTAATAAACTATTTTTAAAAGGAAGAATTATATAAAAATTTTAGTATATTAAATAATAGTTTATTTTTCACATTATGTGCACGTAAACATTTTTCTGTCTTTATGTATTATAACTTTACCATATTTAACCTATTAAGTACTAAAAATTTTAGTACCTAGTAGGTAATGTTATAATATAGAATTCAAATTTATTTAAGAAAAATTATTTAGAAAGACAGAAAAATGTTTATTTAGACATAATTTGAAAAATAATCTATACATATATAATTTCTTGGTCTTACTGGCTGACTGACTGCCTGACTAATTGACTGGATACATCAACGCATAGGCGAATCTGCTGGGACTAGGACTGGGAAAATTTGCTTTTGAATGTTAAGCTCCTATAATATGTATTAATAACTAGCTGCGCTCCGCGGTCTCTCCCGCGTGGTGATTGAAAATCGTCAACATTCAAAAATAAAAGGATTTTTCTAAAATAATAGTAGCCTAAGTTACTTCTTATTACATCAGCTACCTGCCAATAAAAGTCCCGCCAAAATCGGTCCAGCCATTTCAAAGATTACCCGGAACAAACAAACAGATAGACAAAAATTGAAAAAAATGTTATTTTGGTGTATATACCCGTATATATATTCATATGCATGTAGTAAAAAGCGGTTATTTCAATATTACAAACAGACACTCCAATTTTATTTATATGTATAGATAACAGCCCATACGCGTCCCATTACTGGGCTCGGACCTCCCATTATAAGGAGGAACGGACAGTATATCCGCCACGCTTGTCCAAGGCGGCTTGGCAGGTTTGACGCATCGGTTATTTCGATGTGCACGTTGCATCACGATGTTTCCTTTCACGGTTGCTAGCACGTGGTAATTGTGGTAATATGCACATTAGATCAGAAAACTGCCTAAGTGGTGCATTCGTTCCGGCCAGGATCGAACCCGCGCCCTTTGAGTTTGGGACGCGTGCGCTAGTTAAAACTCTACCACTACTTAAACCCCTAAGAAGGTGAAAAAGGGAATGAAAATTTGCATAAAACCCGTCACTTTCTTAATAAGAAGCCTACCTGAACCTGAAGAACCTGCTTCTGTTTAGAAATAAATATACGCGTTTTTTGAAAACTCAACCCGGTGGTGGAAAGGCTACCTTTTAACTATTTTTGACTATTGAAACCATGACTATTTTAATCTACGCGAGCAAAGCCGCAGCAACAGTTACTTGTATGATACAATTGTACCTTAGTAACACGTTATTAGGAATCTCACTTGTGCTGTATACCACCCGGCCGAATTAAATCACAGCTCAGCCTAATTCGAAACTTACAATGTGCTGCTCTACATAATTTTACCGGATAATGATTTTAATGAGAAAACTTGTGTTCGGTGTAAATGCTGAGGCAATACTGAGGCAAATTACTCATGAAATTGTGGAATTGGTGCCAAATGTACGTCACAGTGTGATCGGTTGCTTATTCTACGACAGCTTTCATTAAAATTAGTCATTAAGAATAATCTATATAAATATTGTTACGAGTCGCGAGACTCGAATTAAAATGCCGTTAGAATTACTATTGAGTTTATTAGAACTATACAAACACGTATAACACAGGTATAAATATAGCCGAACACAAGTCCCAACGTCATGCAGAAGGCCATAATTCAATAACACGCACAAAATCCGTCACTTGTTATATTACCGATTGTAGTACTCACATCTTGCTTCGCTCGTGGTTATCGCTCGATTGCCTCCCCCTACATCAGGTTATCGTTTTATACTTCACAAATGAAAATATGCCCGCCCGGCAACGTCGACACAAGTTCCTAGAATTAGCTTGTAATTGTAGTCCGCAACACCTGGCTAATGATGCTCCTGAGCGAGTACAATAAGACAATAGGCTGTTCTCCACAATAACTAGAAACGCAGCCAATAAATAAGTTAACAAAAGAAGACAATCATAGAAGGATTACAATTACTTCAAATTACAGGTAATAAAATGTGCTTTTACAGATCTGTACGTGGAATTTGTCTTTGTCGGGGCCTAAGTTGTAACAATTATATTTTATCAGTGCAGAAAAGGAGAAAGAACACAATTTCCTGCGGTCGGGCGGCCTGTCGTAAGGGGCGACAAAACAACCCATAGCTAGGTGGTAGAGCATGTTCCCGAATGGATGGCTACCACCTCTGGTCTAACGTATGTCACCATAACAACCTTGATTTATGTTCCGGCATAAGTGACCTGGTTCCAGTCTCCCGCTTAAGAGAGCAGCAGCGCATTTGTAGCACCTTTGGTGTTGCAAATGTCCATAGGCGATGGTAACCGCTTTCCATCAAGTGGGCCGTCTGCGTGTCTGCTGAACTCCTGCAATAATAATAAAAACTATCGAAATGTAATACAGTTCACCCTCACATCATAAACATTAGTATGAGTATAGCACGCGTCCCACACAGCATTACAACGCACGTGTAAAATGCCCACGCGCCGATTCAAAACCATCAAAATTCATAAGAGCTCTCATTAGTGAATCATTGTTTGCGATTATATAAGAAATGAAAGATCAAGTTATACTGGACTTTTGTTGGCATGTGGTTGTAGTAGTTACGCCTCGTACGCACCTTATTTAGGTGTCGCTCGTGAGTTTTCAGCGACTCGTAGTATGGTATGGGAGTATGTTTTTTATAGACTAGGATGTTCCGAGCGGGTTTGCTTGTATAGCTTCAGATAGGTATTCAATGGAAATTAATACATTTTTAAAGGTAAAATTGTTTGAAAACACTTTTGTTAATATATATTTACAACTAAAATTTACATTCATGTTGTAAAAAAAGCTTAATATAAAATTATACAAATGACATATCCTACAGCTTAATTAGAATAAAAAATAATAAATAGGTCCCAAATCACCGTCAGTTGGAAACGACCCCAAAACACAGACCTCGTTACGACGTGGGATGGCAATGCTTATGCGTTTAGTGAAGTATTGGCCAGTCTTTAAGTCGTGTGAGACTTCTATCAGGACTGTAGATAGGTCTCTCTCTATAAAGGCGGAGAGCTTCTGGACTATGGCTTCAGAGTTTGTTACTTGTATAGTTCGCGTTCTTATGACTCTACGACTTTTCCCCTTGTGTAAATTCGCGTACTTTGGCTCGATAACCTTTTTGCTTGTGTAAGTTCGAGTACTTATGGCTTGATGATTTTTGTCCCTTGTATAAATTCGCATTGTTGTGGCTCGACGACTTTTGTCGCTTGTATAAGTGTTGTTAAACCTCATTAACGTCATAGAAAAAATAGCATTAATGTGCGGAATACAATTTAAATACACTTCAATAAAAAATGTCGAACCACAACCTTTTCCTTAAAGGATTTTCAAACACTGTTGTTATTGGATTTTTTTTCTTTAAAATTAAATAGCTTTTCTAACAATAAGTGCTTATGGTTCTACTTATACTTTGTTGGCATGTGTGGACTTTTGTCCTTTTTATAAGTTCGTGTACTTAAGGCTCGACGATCTTTTTCCATTACATTTATCTATTGTTACTTCACGTACAGATTGGGTTAAACTTTTTGCCCAACTTAAATAGCAATAGACGGTTTTTACAAGCTTTTATTTAACTTGCAATAAATGTACCTATGTATGTAAGTACTATGTATGTCATCATCATCATCCGAGCGTTAAATCCCGGTTGCGTTCGGAGCGTTCACTCCGACGACCAGGGTCCGCTTTCCTACTTTTTCTACTCCACTTCGCGTGGTCTTCAGCATCCCCCGTTTTGAGACCATTGGCACGCATGTCATCCTTCACGACGTCAAGCCAGCATTTCTTGTGCCTTACCCTTCGACCGGGACCTGGCGGAGGCGGCATGGCTAGACATTTGTTCCCCACGTAATTAGCCGGTCTGCGTAAAACGTGGCCGTACCAGCGTAAGCGACACTCTTGCAGTTTGTCTGCTATGTCACGGACATGAAGACTGCCGCGGATGCGGGAGTTCCTGGCCCGGTCTTTTCGCGACACTCCACACATCCATCGCAGCATTTTTATAATTACTTCGTGACACGCAGTTCTTGCTTGTGTCGCTCAAGTACTGGCCACGCTTCACTACCATACAAAAGGACAGGTCTAATGATGGATTTATAGACCTGTCCTTTTAATTTGACCGGCATTTTGGGGTCACAAATGACACCTGTCACCTCACGCCACTTGGCCCAAGCTGTTGTGATACGGGCCTTGACGTCGAGGTCAATATCCCCGGACGCACTAAGGACAGATCCTAAGTACTTAAACTGATCTGTGGGCTCGACCGTATCTTCGCCTATGCGCACGGATGTGGGATCTGTAGTGTTGCAGGCCAAGTACTCAGTTTTCGCCACATTTAGTTTCAAACCGCCGTTCTCTAGCGACGTCTTCCACGCATTTACACGTCCCACCAGGCGCCCCCTGTCCGAATATGCCAGCGCGATATCGTCAGCATACATGAGCAACCATGGAGGTTGCTCATGTGCATCTCTGATGCTGTTCGACACTTCGTCTAATATCACGCTGAACAGAAACGGACTAAGGACCGATCCCTGGTGCACGCCTACGGTAATGGAGAAGGGTGTGGTGTCGCCAACAGCGGTCCGAACTATGGAATCGGAATCACGGTACATATCCCGGATAATGTCAATATAGGTTTCTGGCACCCCTTTGGACCTCAGTGCCCACCAGATTATCACGCTAGGAACACAGTCGAAGGCCTTCTGCAGATCCAAAAACAGGAAATGCAGAGGCGTATTTCTCCATGATGATCCTTAGGGCAAAAACAGGGTCCATGGTTCCATGCCCAGGACGAAACCCATATTGACATCCCGAGACTGTGCACTCCTGCCGGATCCGAGAGTCGATTATGCGCTCAAAGAGCTTCATGGTGTGGGACATTACCTTTATTCCGCGGTAGTTTTCGCACTCCTGCACTGATCTCTTACCTTTGAAGACTGGAGTGATAACACTCAGTCTCCATTGGCTCGGGATGTTTCCGGTGAGGAGTATGCGGTTAAAAAGTTTGTTAAAATGCCCACACCACTAGGACCCATCGCCTTCCAGGCTTCGATGGGGACTCCATCGGCTCCGACAGCTTTCCGATTCCTCATGCGGCGAAGAGCCCTATATGTATGTGTGTATGTATATACACACATTCCACCCGAACTTACATATTATGTAAGTTCGGGTGGAATCTTGCAAGTTAAATTTGACCAACATCCCGATTTCTGATTGAGCTGAAATTTTGCACACATATGTATATCGCTTGACAATACAATAATATGGTACTGTGGAGCTGATCTGATGATGGAGCCGGAAGGTGGCCATAGGAACTCCTGTACTAAACAAGATAGACCAGTCGCGTTTGGGCTAGTTTCACTTGTCTTGGCTAGCACTCCACTGCTACATGATATCCAGGATCTCAAAAGCTTGTATTTAAAAACCTTTTTATAAAAGCTTATTTCATATATAACATATATATATATATAGTAACTGTGCAGCCTTCTGCATAATTTATCCTGCCTGCCTAAGAGGGGCCATAACAATTGGCGCTACTCAGCATAAAATTACCCACTGCTGCCATACCGTACTGCGAGCTATTTCAGCCGTTCTAACCAAATAAGACGGTCCTCGCGCGCATTCTGCAACATTTTCTATTAATATCTCACTTACATAATCCTAGCAGTTTGATAACGACATTAATGCAATGTCACAGGGTCCATTTTTCCGTGATACGATGTTTACTAGTCCTTTTTTACCTGGCGTGTTATTATAAATTGTATCTCATGGGCATACTGTGGTTTTCCAACTGGCGAAACTATGTCGCTTTTGTTGGCCGTTCTGCATAAAATGCATTCGACACTGTGTCATTGGTGGCAGCGAGTCTCGAGATCAGAACCATTTCAAATTGTGAACACAGAGCCCAGATGCAATATTTATATTGTACTTTAAACTTTCGGCGGTTAAAATGAAATTTGTTCAACGGCGCTGTGTAAATCTAGAAATAACTTCCAGTTCATTCTTCATTCAAAAGTGAACCTTAGAGCCGTACAATAAAAACTATGTTTCTTTACATTTAAGTAGTGCATATAGGCTTTTTCTTGTTAGAGACGAATGTGTGTTTCGCCTGAAATGGAGTCGTGGTGCAGCGCTTCTGTCCCGTACTCTCCAGTTGAGAATCGCATTTAGTGATATTTCTGTCCCTTTCTAGCTAATTTTGTGTGGGCACGTGTACGTTTTAGTCAATAGAATATTTTTTAGGGAACGTAGTGATCGGGGAGAGCGGGGTTACCATGTTTAATTTAGGGTTCCATAGATGAATTATCGATGTTAATCATGTTAAAGTATAAATCTATGAGTATTTATATTTTAACATGAAAATATAATAATATGACTGAAAATTGACTGTTGACTGTGAAATTAGGGTAATCTTACTTTTACAGGGCATCCCATTTTTTTACGATGGAAAACCCGGTTGACGGCCATCAGCCGCATATAGAGGGAAGTCGCGGCCAGAGTGTGGAACTCCCCAGGTTGGAGTGGCACTAGCACCTCTAGTTCTCTATTTCCACACCGCAGTTAGGGATACCGGCTGCGACTTAACAATCTTATACACGAATTTTAAGTTGTGGGTGGGCGTAGTGGATATGGGGGGAGGTATACTTACCCCTACTACAACCCCTAAGGCCCGGAGATCAATGTTTTTAAATAAACATAGCCTCACTTAATTTTGTTGTAAAATTGTGTCATTTTTGATAATAAAAAACCGTGATTTGAGTTTATGAATGTACTCACAAATTACATATAACCGCCAGAACTTTTTGTAACACTAAAACTGTTTTTAATAAAGTTTCAAATTTAATTGACGCATAATTACAAATCACATGCTAGACATATAATCAATTGTTTAAAAAATGACAGTTTTTACTCGACTGTTAACCATTTACAATTTTTTTATACACACAAACATTTATGACGCCTTAAAAGTCTCGCATGAAACATTTGTTTTATTTATCAATTTAGTGGACGACTACCAAGGTGGTTCTTAATATGCCAATGAATCGATATATTAATGATATCAATTTTTAAATACATTGCTGAACAATTTTTTTTATTATAGGTTAAACATAAATTAATGCGATTACGTAAAAAAAATTCATCGTCTTTATTGGTCGCCATTTTGAATAGTTACTCTTGTAGTGTATATGAATGTGCTCTATTGTGTTTTTCTTCATTTTTATCCAATTAAGCTGGTTTTTGGTTATTTTGGCTCTTTTTATGTTGATTACTAGCTTTTTTTTAACTTTGAAAGAAGTTTTCAACTTTGGACCTATGATAGAAGTGCAATATGAACGAAAAAATCACTGAAAATAAGTGAGGTTATGTTTATTTTAAAAAAAATCGAGATCGCCGGACCTTAGGGGCTGTTGTAAAGGCAAGTATGCCTCCCCCCTCCCCATTTCACCACCCCACTACTTAAAATTCCTGTATTAGAAAGCTATACATTTACCGGGATACCCACTAAGGCAAAGGGACGTGGAAGAAGTAGCAACGAAGAACTTACCTCGCCACCAGTCCGCCGCCACACTGCACTCGTCCCCCGGGGGTTTACACACACACCAGGATATGGTTTGATCATTAAATGAAATTATAACAGTTTATTCTCTTTATTGTGTTCCAACAATTTCTTGATACGTATTTATATATATTGCAGTCACAGCACTGACACTAGTTGAATCTTTCTTGTTCTGGGCATTCTGTATTTAATTTTTATTTTTTTCTTGGTGGCGAGGATGGGGAGGAAGAATTTATAAAGAATTGTTACCCGGCGTAACCACCACCTGTTCTCTATTCTTCGCCCTTAATACCAGAGCTACGGGTACCTTTATGGTCTAGTACAGGGCACCCCAAGACGAATTTTGAGCTACGCAACAGTTTCATCATTACGTAAAAGTCTAAACAAATAATACATACACATACACAACTTCACGCCAGGTCCCTTGCGGGGAGGAGGGGAGGCACGAACAACAGAGCGCCATTCAGGCTTATTCTAACAAACCTCACTTGCTTCTTTGACATTCATAGCTCTTGTCTTGCACGCTCGTCTGTTCTTAAGGCTCGAAACAAATTATAAAAGAAGATAAATATTGCTACAAAACAATTTCCGAATTGAAACATTTTTATCGTCGTAGAGAAAATTTTAGTACGGTATAAAAAGAAAACGCGTCACGTTTTCTTGCAACGTTTTACCATCACGGCTTCAAGAGTATTATCGAAAATTAGTAGATTTACTGTAATTTTTTTTTTCTCCTTCCTAAGAAACACGATCTATCAGTATTCATTTATTTTTTATATATTTTTGTATATTTTTAATTTTCATTGCTTTCTCTTTATTTACATTCTCATATTTATTACATTACTTATTTACTTATATGATTTCATATTTTTTTATTACTATCTAAGTATATTCTTTCTATAGCTAACTTTAATTTGTTACTACTTTTCTTACTCAAAATGGCTTCTATATGTTTATTACCAATAGCATTAGTATTGTATACATCCTGGATTCAGTTTAGTAATACTGCTATAGGAGGGAGGATAAAAGCATGTCCTATATTTTTTTAAATACATGAAATCGGCCTAACACCTGACAGCCTACCTGTTCACTGACTAGTCTATTTAGAAATGTTCAACAGTTTTTTAGGTATTAGTCGGCTATCAGGGAAAGCTTCACGACTCGCCACGACCAACGCGAGCTAGAATGCGATTTTGTTTGTTTTGCTGCCTGTTTTAAAGCTACATAAATAGACTTGTCAACGCCCCCGGAGAATACAATGGTAATGTGCTATTACCGCTTTTTAATGTTTTTTGTATTTTCGGCATCTGTGGGTCGATATATACCTACTGATTTTTTTAAATAATTTTTTTCGGAAAAATCTCGTCCAGTATAACAGTTTTTATTTATATTCTACGGAAATCATGTAACAAATAACACATAAAAACATGGTAGTTGTTCATTACGGAACGAACATATGTCTCGATAAATCGGTAAAGCGTTATACCATTTTACTCACGTAAATAAACTGATAACTCTTTTCAATAACACACTTTACCTAAATTAGTTCGGTAAGTTTTGAACGGTAATCGTATATTACTGTGTTTTAAACCGTTACAGTAATTTATAATCAAAATTCATAAACATTACTGCATATTACGATGTTGTTATATAGCTATACTAAAAAAGACAGTGGCAACTTTTACAAGAACAAACTCGTATTGGTTTATTACAGTTACACTTCATTCATGAAAGTACTGTAGAAAAACATCGTCATATACGGTTATGGTTTTCATTATATTACAACTTTACGAGAATAAAATGGTTACATGCCGTTACTTAGGATAAACCTAAATATAAAATCAGTATTATATATTTTTCGTAATAACTTCAAAAGTATACATTATATTTTATTTTATTCTATAGCCACTTATTAAGAAAATAAAATTGTGTGTGTGTGTGTGTGTGTGTGTGTACTTATGTACACGCGTTAGAAGTTATACTTCTTAGGCGTATCAAGAAAAAAATCGTTTCAAAAATTTTATCTTTTGCCTTATTCTACGTTTGTAGAAAAAACGACAGTAACAATAGAAAAACTAAAATTGACTATAGCTAACTTCAAGGTGTCGGTTTTTCGTGACAGTGTGCGCGCGCATCGTAAAAGTATAAATTCAAAACTAAAATGTTGACTATAGCTAACTTCAGGGTGTCGGTTGACTATAGCTAACTTCATGGTGTAGGTTTTTCTTGTGACGGTGTGCGCGCGCATCGAAGTATAACTTTAAAAATATTGAATAAAATGGTATATCATATGATAATATAGGCCATTTACTTTATGAGCTAAAACAGAATAACAATTTTTTGGTCTTCCTGTAAAATTTACTTTTGTCTATTACGATTTTATTCCCCCGTGGCGTCGTTGTGTAGTAAACGATGAACTATTAGGAACCTGTTTCTTACATATCACTGAAAGAAACGTTTCATGTTTGGCTCACTCGGTCAACGCTCAGTGCGCCAGTGAGCATTCCGATAGTCTTATGTAGTTCATCAACATACGATTAAAAATGGAGATGAGTTTTAACCGTAGGACGTAATAACAAGTGAAATTATGAGAAAAAGTCGAACAATATATTAAACGTCCGTGAGAGTTCTATAATTAAAAAAAGCTACAGTAACCTAATACTTACTAATAGTCTAAGATCTGACCCTACATCGACCTTCACCGAGCTGATAATAGATAAAACTTATTTTATAATAAATTTAGTATATTAGAAACCCATTTTTCATATAGTTGTCAAAAAATATCCTGGACAAAATATTTTTAATTATTAAAAAAAAATGATTTTTCATTAAATGTTGCAACATCAAGATAAAAAGAAAACTTTATACTGGACTTAAAGTATAAAACATATAGAATGTGCAGACGTAGGGCTGTCTATAATTTACCTGGACAAACTATGGGTTGCCAGGATAAACAGGTATGTCGATGCCAGTTATTTTCACTTGATAATATATGATAATAGAAAAAAAATATCAGCATAAGCGCTGTTTTATTATGAACACGTTGATATAGGGTTGTGTACAAGAAATTTGGTCCTAATAGAGGTTTGCGAATTTTAAACATTTTAAGGAATTTCAAACTATTATTTTGTTTTAAGATTTCCAGTTTTAGTTGGAATAGATCCTACTGAATCAAAAACTGAAATTCTTAAAACAAAAAAATTGTTTAATATACCTTATGTAACAAAAAATATACTTATGTCTAAATGTCGCTTACGGTAAAATGACGGAAAAGGCTCGTTATGTCATTCATCATTTTTGAATTAATAGAACATCTTTCTATCGGTTAGTACTACGGACCAACTGAAGATCGAAAAGTTCTCATAACTGAATAGAACTGATAGATTATTGAGGTGAACTAGTTCAGTGAATAAGTGAACTAGAAAGGAGCGTTTACTGCAGAACCCTTTCACCTAAAACATGTTCCCCCTTAGCCGGCTTGTGTAATGTTTTTTTGGGCATGTCCATTGCACCTCAGTTGTTAGTAATGATTTTATTTTTAATCCACTCATTTCGCAGCCAGTGCTTGTGTTTAATAGGAGATACCCGAAATAGAACTGTTGCGTCATTATAACATGGCATCTCATAATAATTATCTTTTTTCTTGTATGTTTAAGAGGAGGAATATGTCGAACTGCCTTTGAATTGCAGATCAATTGACTTGTAACTAAATAGGCGAACCTATATCGCGGTTGGTAAAATATTACTACTAGTTACTATAGAATTTATTAGAACTATACAAAAACGCATAATACAGGTACAAATATAACTGGACGCAACCAGTACAAACGTGATGCACGATTCAATAACACACGCAAAGTCCGTCACTATATAGCTTATCGAATGTACCCCACGACTTGCTCGTATCGTAATCGTCGCTTGACTGCGTCACCTCTCCGTTCGGGCATTCCTTTTATCCTGGACAAATACAATATGTCTCGAATCACACCTGGTTAATGCCTACCATAAATGATTACAATACACAATAGGCTGTTTTTCTAATTACACTTTTTAAGTAAACAAAAGAAGTCCAAATGTCGAAAAGGTAACAAACTGCAGGTGTGCATTCACTTTTGTCGGCGTGTAACAATATTAAATAAACTTTTTTATGTTTGGGAATAATATTATTATTATTGCATGGTTATAAATTAAGAATGTATTGAGATTTCCTATAGTTTTGATAAAGATAATTGATTGATAAGAGATTGATAAAGAGGTAGTAAGGTTATCGAATTTATTTGTAGGAATTAATAATTATTCCTGACGGCCATAGGCTATATTTGATTGTGATTAATAATTATTAATAAGTGAAGCAAAAACTTTGTACCCCTCTTTACGAAAATTGCGCGGACGGCGGAGTATGAAATTTCGCACACTTATAGTTAATATAGAGAAGCAGTGCACAATTCTAATAATTTTTCAAAGTTATACATTAAAAATATATTAAATCAATAAAAACAATAAACATTACACACACTACCATGTACTTGACACACACACGAATATATACTCTTTTCTTTATTGTTAATGTCAAATTAACAGTATAGCCTTGGCGAAGTCTATGATTATAGAAGTATAGTCTTTGACAACAGAACCTTAATAATGTTCAAACTTATAATTTAAATCAATTATAGTCGAATATCGACCACTGGGCGACCAATAGTAGTAGAATACATTATATACTTTTCTATTCTTTTATTGTCTTGGTCTTATTGAATATGCACTGTTTGCTACAACTCCATTAATTATCCAAAAGTCATTCTGTAACATACTTCTGTATAAAACTTAAAAAAAGAACTTGAGATATAAATAGAACAACAAATATAAAGAAACACAATTTTTAGCTAGACGTGTTGCTGGGGAGTTTCTTGCCGCTTCTTCTCCTTAACAGCAATAACACGTTGCAAAGCGGTGTACACAGACTACGAAGTAAAATTAAATTATAACCTATATTTATGAGCTTCAAAAAGTGTTCTCAAGTGGAACTTATTTTGGATTTGAATTTAATTGTGATTACTCGCTTTGAAATAATATTTTTTTAATTCAATGTAAATAATACTGAATTTATTTAGAATTAGAATATAAAATATATAAAATACATCAATTTATAAAAGAAATACTACACCATATTACTCTAATACGAGAAACAATAAAAAAAATATTTATAACAACTTGAATTCCCACAAGTATCTGCCAATACAAAAATCGTATGTTGCTTTCAATAACATTGACAATATTATTGTTGGTACTGGGTGCTGTTTGTTCAAATGTCAGTCGTACATATTTTGATTAACGCGCGGTCGACTCCCGATAGCTTGGGTGGGGATAAATTATAAGAGCCATGGAAATAGGGATGCGGACAGAAAATGTTAAAATAAATTCTAATACTTCACATTCTTTTAAACTGATGGTTACTAAATATCTTAGTTTAAAACATGCTGCTAATTGTATATAGTATGATATATTGTTACGGGTTGCGGGACTCGAATTAAAATCCCGTTGGAATTATTATAGAGTTTATTAGAACTATACAAACACGTATAACACAGGTACAAATATAACCGAACACAACAAATCCAAACGTAATGCAGAAGGTCGTAATTCAATAAAACGCGTAAAGTATGTCACTATTAGATCCCCCGATTGTACACACGTCATGCTCGTATCGTAATCGTCGCTTGACTATCCCCTCTCCCCATCAGGCCGTCGTTATATACTTCACAAATACAAATGTGCCCGTATCGTAGTCGACGTAATCCGTAACACTTGGCTAATGACTCGGCCGCAAGCGGTCATAAACGAGTACAATAAAACAATGGGCTGTTCTCTAGAAACGTATGTCAATAAATGAGTAAACAAAAGAAGACGATCATAAAAGAATTACAATTAGTTCAAATATCGACAGGTAATAAAATGTGTTTTTTACAGATATGCATGTGGAATTTGTTTTTGTCGGTAACAGTATTATGATATATCTTATTTTTGTATATTAAATAAAGAATATTATTATTTATGTTTTTACTTATTCTTGGAACTTTTCTTATTATTTATTGTCTTCACCGCCACTGTTGTCTCAATACTTTCCTAAGTTAAGGGACTTTAGGGGGTTGCCTGGAAGAGATCGCTTTAAGCGATAAGGCCGCCATTTGTTCAACAATTGCTGTACTTAGTTTTAAGAACGTAGTTTTGATTTTTGGTGAACAATAAAGTGTTTTTATTCAATAATTAATTAGTTAATTAATTTATTATGGACCATCGACAGGAGGTACATCATATACAACCGTCTTAATTCTAAACAATGCTTATGTTTTTAAGCTATTGCATAGCTTTTATCGCGGGCTTTGAGCGCGGCGACCGAATCAAGAAATTCCGTAACGAAAATACAACCTAACACCCCCCACTCCGCCTACCATGTAGCTCGGCCGAGCGTTCGCTTAACGTGTATGTATATGGTACGACTGTACGAAGCTCGCACGGATCGAGACGAGCTACTCCGAAATCGGACGAATACGTAAGCAGCTGTTTGTGAGAAAGTGTATAGGTGTATAGGTATCTATCATAAATCTTTATAACGCCACACTCACCGTATGTGCACCCCGTAAGTATACATACATACATGTAGGTATATTATATGTATACATAGGTGATTTGTTTTCTTATCGGTCACCACGCTCAAAAAGTGTAACTTGAATTAATATCAAAGGAAAAACTTGAATTAATATCAAAGAAAAAAAATACTGCATAAATAAAAAATAAATAAATAATTATAATTGCATAAGTTGATAAAAAATGCTATGCAATAGCTTTACCTCGGCAGTCCCCGAGTGCCACAAAGAGTTTTTTTTAGTTTTTTGTTGGGTTTGGGCCTTAATAGCTTTGATGATCGGATCCCAAACAGGTGATATTTACCAACCATCTTCCTAATATGTACGGTTCAACGTATAGCGTTTTGCTGACGTTGCTAGCCTAAAGTAGGCCACCTTAGGCTACTTTAATTACTACTTAACATTAGTATAAACAATGCTAAAAAATGCTTTGTAATTGAGTTGCAATCAAGTTGCTATCAAGTCGCTACGAGCTGCTATTAGTCGTAAGATATGGATTTCAACTACCACTAAGTTGAACCCACGGATCAGCATCCAAGAGCTAATAGTACGACAATAAATCCCTGAAAGCAACAAGGTGTATTTTCTGTACTACTTTAAGAAAGCAACTACAGCCTGCATCCACCACTACAAACAAGAACAAATGTACAAACTGTACATAATAAGTTTTTTCTCTCATTTTGCCTCATTTGGTCTATAAATATGCTTTGACTAAAATGTCAAAGGCAACCAAGTCTTGTATTATAATCGTCCCTGAATGGTCCTTCACTGGCGTCATAATGGCACAGTAATGCTTTTAATCAACATTTTGGACTTAGCAGCTATTCAAAGTTACTTTTTTTTATTGCAGGAGTACAGCAGACAGGCAGACGGCCCACTTGATGGATAGCGGCTACCATCGCCTATGGACATTTGCAACACCGAAGGTGCTACAAATGCGCTGCTGCTCTCTTAAGGGAGACTGGAACCTGGTCACTAATGCCGGAACACAACTTAAGGTTGTTATGGCGACGTACTTTAGACCAGGGGTGGTAGTTATCTAGAGTAGAGTATCTATCTAGTAGGGCAAATGCCCTACCACCTGGCTGTGGGTTGTTTTGTCGCCTCTTACGACAGGCCGTTCGTTTCCGTTCCTACACGGAAAAGACTTCGTTTACTGGCTGATTATCCAAACAGCATATTCTACCATAATAAAATTAAAAACTTGAGAGGTGTCAAGGGACACCCGGATGGAACAAAGTTCCTTTCGATTAATTAGTGAAGGAATTGTATTTTTTTTTTATGTTATAATATTTTTATTTATTAACAAATATAATGTAATATAAACTTAATCAGTAGGCTCAATTTTAGTAATAAAAGAAAGACGAAACGAAAATAACTAACTGGCTTGCTTTCTATGAGAGAGAGAGAGAGAGAGAGAGAGAGACAGACAGAGAAACACGCGCACGCCGCACGGCTTACAACTATAGCAAAAAGTGTCGTTACAACTTTTGGTCCTAATTTTTTCCGTTTAGCCCCCTTTCGCAATGCGCGATAAGGAACTTCGTTCCAAAAATAGAGAATGCAATGAGACATTTCATGCTCTGATGTTTACACTAATAAACTAAATGAAACCAGTGAGGCCAATAAAGTGCCACATTAAGCCCAGCACGTGGCGCCCGCGCGTGGGACAATGGGCCCCTAAGGGATGGGATGGCCAATTAATTGGGCAAACGGGCCCAGCAGTGGGACGCGGCGCTAAACCAACACAATAAAGACCAAATTAATAAGTCGCCCCCGTTCCGGCGATCGGACGACCGGATTAAATCTTGTACACTTATGGACACAGAATTATGGACACATCTGTTGCTTAAGAGGATATTGATATTTTATAGTACTCTACAATTAATATATATGTATATATATATATATATATATATATATATATATATATATATATATATATATATATATATATATATATATAACAACAGCCCATAACTATCCCACTGCTGGGCTCGGGCCTCCCACGGTAGGGGAATGGACGGTATACCCGCCACGCTTGTCCAAGGCGGCTTGGCAGGTTTGACAAATCGGTTATCTCGATGTGCAGGTTGCATCACGATGTTTTCCTTCACCGTTGTTAGCACGTGGTAATTGTAACAATATCATACGTGCATGCGTTCCGGCCAGGATTGAACCCGCGACCTTTGAGTTTAGGACGCGCGCGCTAGCCATTAAGCTACCACGACTTATGTAATAACTTATTATTATGTAATTAATAATGGTCTATATATCTCACGCTATTTAGTAGCGAAGTGAAGACATTATTTGCAACTATTTTTAGTAACAAAAAATATATCGAGGGCTTCATGACAAATGAGCGTACAAACAAAAGTGCAGTTTTACACAACGGACAATATTGTGAATAAAACAAAACTAGTTGATTGTATTAAGCTGAAATTTGAAATACACTTCTATTTAGATACACTTGCATATTGGTAAGACTTACTAAATTGTAACATGGATAGATTTTAGTCAACAACAAAATTGACATTTTTGCGTATACGCCCATTTGTTACGAAGCCCTCGATATGGTCTATTACAAGTGTAAACATTGTTGTACTCGTGACTAAAAATACTAAGGGTAGTATGGATATGTAATGAAGACAAATGATAATTATGTAACAAAAAGAATATTGAATTCGGAGAATGATAAATGCAAGTGTAAATGTGGTGCAAAAAAGATTTAGATTGGTTGTGAGAAGGATGACATGATGATTTGTCTTGTGGCAACTGATGTATGCCCATGCGATAAACCATATTTTTTTTATAGCATAAGGAGTTTAAGTTTGAAAAATATTGATTGATTATTGATATATTGATTGAAGTCTTGAAAAATATTGATCTAAGCAATTCGATCTGTGAGAGTTTTTTGTAGGAAATTAAATATTCATCAAATTTGCTTTTTTTTTAAAGTCCATTGCTTTGGAGATAAGTCGACTCACTAGTACGACTTACACTTTCGCCACAATGGACACTATTGTAGATTGTTTAATTCTGAATAAATTGTGACCAAGACCAATGTTATCGAAAAAAATGCGGCTGAGCTATAGCAAAAAATAAATTAATCTTGATTTACGTGTATTTTATATGAAAAATCTCTTCATGCTGAGAAAGTACTTATAATTAATATTAAGGGCTGTAACTTCAGTTTTTTTCCGACACTAAATTTCGGGTGGGGACCAAAAAAAAAATAGTCGAAGAAAAAATCACCTAAGATTATTTTGTGTTGTGTACTTTACAATAAACATAAAAATTATTTAGGAGACCCAATTGTTGCTTCTTAGTGTAGTGTGGCCAGCAAATCGCCAATTAGCGCTATGATCAGAGCAGGAGCGTGTTCCGCACACGACCGTGGATGTGCACTTTCGTACCCATGTAGATTAAATATTTTTATTTATTTTATTATTACGTTACGTATTGTGCCTACATCTGCAATAACTCTTTGAGGAAAAAAGTGTTAACCACAGTTGACCATATCGTTTTAATAAAAATGTCATTATGAAACATTGTTATGACGTTAGACGGATCAACAAATTCAGTCAACTTAGTTGAAATGCATAGAAATGAAAGGACACCAAGAAATTTAATGTCATTGAATGATTCATAATTATTTATGTTTATACGGATCACTTTATTGGTTCATCCAAATTGAACCAAACCGTCTAATTCAATGTCGGTTTAACTGCAGTCGGTTTATCCATCTGCGATTATGTAGTTCATTAATTTTTTTTAAACTTACACTTTCGTGAAGCGCTGTATAGACCATTCTGTCAAATTTCGTTCATAATAATTAAGAGCCAAGTGAAAGATAGACAGACAGAAACACAGATATGAAAACATAAGGGTTCAGATTTTACAAAAATTTATCATTTATGATTGGTCATCATATAAATAGCAATTTTCGAATAATTTTTGGTATTATTTTGAGGTCACGAACACACAGCTTAATTTGATTTAATAAATAGATAAAGGTTTGTCCCACTAAAGTGGTGGAACAAAAACGTCTCAATTCGGCTGAGACGAGAATGTAGAGATGGCTGTGTGGTGTTAAAAGAACGGACATGATGAGAAATGAGTACATAAGGGGGATTTTTGAAAGTTGCACCCGTGACAAAAAAAATGAGAAGACGATTAAATCGATATGGGCATGTAATAAGGAAGGATGAAAGTCGTATGATAAGTAGTATAATTATTAAACTGAAAATTAATGAAAAAAAATGTAAAGGTAGACTAAAAAGTGATGAATATATTTTGTGTGAAAGCGGGCTTTTGTCAGAATATGATGCTGGTGATGGTGAAAAGCGCTAAAAAATCCGTTGTACAGACAGACAGACATACACGGAAAGCGATTTCATTTTATACTATGAACAAAGTTAAATTGTGCCGAAGCAAAATATTTGGGAGAACCAGGGCCGCATTTACTTTAGATAAGTGCCGGCCTGGGGCACCGTGAAAAATACTGCCCTATCTATGCACTGTACGTAGCTAAACTTCAAAACGTAAATTTCCAATGAGAAATCGATTTTTAGGATTTGGTATGAAATCATCGATTTTTATAGCAAATTAATTAAGTAGATTTTTTTGCTGACACTCCAAATATTTCCGCCCTGGGCGCTAGCCCCTAAAGAAGAAGAAAGAGAAGAGAGGTATAAGTACAGGTTATAGGTGTTTTTGCTACACTGCTGTATATAAAAACTGCTCCCTCTGGAATATATATAATCTATGGTAATAGGGTGACGCGTGTAACTCAATTTATTGTTTAATTTGCTCACTTATTTGATTTCCCCGTTGACAAATCACGACAAAGGGATGACGAGTTCATTTCAAATATATTTATAAGTTTTTCAATTATAGATATAGGATTCTGCGAGTCCGGTCTACAATTATAATAAATTATTCCGTAATGTGGTTAACAAGCAGTTATGATTTTTATCATTTAAAAGAAGAAAGAAACAATAATTTTATTTGCCAAAGGCACAACGCAAATGGGGAGTTAGGAAAACATATTTTATTAATACTAACAGAATATTTTTTTAATTTGCCATTTGCATTGGAAAGAGAATTTTTATTTTTTATTTTATTGCAGGAGTTCAGCAGACAGGCAGACGGTCCACTTGATAGACAGCGGTTACCATCGCCTATGGACATTTGCAACACCAGAGGTGCTACAAATGTGCTGCTACAATCTTAAGAGGAGACTGGAAACTGGCCAATGCCGGAATAACTCAAGCGTTTTGTTATGGCGGCATACTCTATCAGGGGTGGTAGCCATCCAGACGGGCAAATGCCTTACCAACATCATGTTTAGTCGTCTCTTACAACAGGACGCCCGGCTGCAGCAAACTGTATTCTTTCTCCGTTCCTGCACGGATAAAAATTTGTAGAGGAGTATACACTCTTTCCATTCCAGGGCACCCATAAAATATGTTACTTCAATAGTCGGACAGTTTGGTTTTTACATCTTGCCAGACACATTTAAAGTCCGCTGTAAGTGTACCGACATAACTTTCAACGTGTCTGGCAAGATGTAAAAGCCATTAAAACTGTCCAGCTTTTATACTATAACGAAAGTATAATTTATTAAAGTTTAGGGGTGTCTGCCAGGGGGTAGCAACTGTTACAAGCGTCCGGCAATGGATGACGATATTTCCAAAGTTATCCCGAAGAAAATATTAAATAATTGAGCTTTATACTTTAATGGATTTAAGATACTATTTCATACACCTTTACTACCTGTTACCTGCCTAAGTAACCACAACCCAAACTCTATAGTCGCTGGTCGTTCTTATCTGTATAAGGGATTTATGCACAGATAAACTTTTAGGTTTTATAAAATGACGAAGGTCTGGCAGTTCTGGGCTCTTACTATATTAGGGCATCACAAATTGATCAATGACCTACCTGTCAAAAGTAAAATAAGCCGTTGGACGGAGTATAGGAGTGTTAGTGAAACTTCGTTAGCGTTGTCATGTTGACTTATTTTTTGTGAATTGCAAAATCGCCACTATAAAGAAGCGACCGCAGCGCCATTTTTACTGTATTCATCTATCGCATGGTAATGACGTAATTTATCGGAATTAAAGTATCATAAGTATTAACTCGAAATATAGGGTAAGTCTGTGTCGAGTTCATTCCAATCCGTTCAATAATTTTCACGTGATACTCAACAGACAGACAGACAAATAATTTTGTGTGACTATGTGTTTAAAAATAACTTTTAAATACACAGACAGAGGGATAGTTGGACAGACAGACATGCCAGTATCATAAAGATTTTTTTTCCAAAATGGCCACGGTAGCCATAAATATTCTCTATTTAGCCTATAACTCCTATGGAGATAATGTCAGGTACCCTGTCGCCTGTTACTAATTCTAATGTTCTAACGAAGCCACCGGCTTCGCGGCAGTGAACTTGCAGCACTATTTTTAAGCCCACATTGACGTATAGACTGACTCAATGATTGAATAATGAATATTGCAAGGCCATCTTAATTAACATATCTGCTATTGTATTCTATTTTATTAATATAACTAGCGGCCCCCGCAGACGCTGTCCTGCTCTGAAAAAATTAAAAATCTAGGACCCGATCCCAGCGCCACCTACCGGTTCCAACAGGATAAAAAGTATCCTATCTTTCAAGTTGGATCAAACTGTACACGGTGTGCAAATTTGATTAAAATCGGTTAAGTAAGTTAACATGACATGTAACTTATATATATTAAGATGTTATTATTCGTTTGGTGTGTGCGTCGCTATTAAGAAATAAATATTTTCCTTTCTTCTTCTTTCTTTTTGTTGCTTGTTTAAAATGAACCGGACGCATTATATTTAGCGAAGAAAGTAAGAATGCAGAGTTACCTCACATCTCTTGGGAACACCTGTACACGTAAATAGAAGCGGCCGGGCAATGCACTCACGAATGCATCCCACTTACCAATATCAAATTACATCACAAAGTTACCTTCGTGTCATATCCATTGCTTGCATTCTGTGGCTTGCTTGTAACCACATGTGAAACATGCGAGCAATGTATAACCATCTAGTCGATAGTAGAAACAGTATCGTTTGTTTAGGCATCCAATGGTTGTTTTGTTAATGTTTAGACTTTTCGGCGGAAATTTCAAAGATGGTGTTTGGCTGTTCAATAATTCAAGAAACGTATAATTAGTTGAACGTATATACCACCAAGCCGAATGGCTGCTATTCGGTGTTCGGCATATTCGGAAATTTTTTAACAATTCGGTATTCGGCCAAATGCCAAATCGAGTAAAAAACGCAATGAAATTGATAATTAAACTACGTTTTAACAGTCTTAAATGGTAATTCAATTTTATTTTAATATCACGTTTAGGTCAATTTTAAAAATGTAAGAACAAATAAAAATAAAATGCTTAAAACCGTTAAAACATAGTTTTAATTATATCGAGGGCTTCATAACAAATGGGCGTATACGCAAAAATGCCATTTTTTTGTTGTTTACTAAAATGTATGCATGTAACAATTTAGAAAGTATTACAGGTATGCAAGTGTATCTAAATAGAAGGGTATTCCAAATTTCAGCCTCATACAAATCAACTGGTTTTATTTTATTCACAATTTTCCCTTGTGTAAAACTGCACTTTTTGCTGTACGCCCATTTCTTAAGAAGCCCTCGATTATGTTCCTACTATCATTCGCGAGAACATATAATAGGAAAATACTTTACAAATTCTTGTTTCAGTACTAACTCGCTATGCACGAATTACGTTTTATTACCCGTGCGTAGAAGGTATGCCGATAGCCTCATGATTTCCCACGACGATGGTCAGTAGGGTTGACAAAAAAGGTTACATAAATAGATGTTGGAATACATTTATTATTTTACCATCTGATGCCCGCGACTTCGTCCGCGTGACGATCGCAATATAGAACACTATCAGCGTCATCTAGTTTTTTTTGTAGCAGGAATTCAGCAGACAGGCAGACGGCCCACTTGATAGAAAGCGGTTACCATCGCCTATGGACATTTGCAACACCAAAGGTGCTACAAATGCGCTGCTGCTCTCTTAAGGAAGACTGGAACCTGGCCACTAATGCCGGAACACAACCCAAGGTTGTTATGGCGACATGTTCTAGACCAGGGGTGGTAGCCATCCAGTCGGGCAAAAGCCCTACCACCTGGCTTGGGTTATTTTGTCACCTCTTACGACAGGCCGCCCGGCCGCAGGAAATTGTATTATTTCTCCGTCCCTGCACGGATAATATAATGATGAAATATAATAAATGTTTTTGTAAGGTTTTACTTTTTTGCGGAATTAAACAGAATCACTACAGGTCCGTGGAATAGGCATACTGGGGAAACCACATTAAAAATAACGCGCTAAGTACACTACCTCAAAAGTGGCGTAGAAACGTGTGCATATGACGATTACAGCTCTTCCAACTTTTTTGAATCGTTATATCTCAAAAACGGTGGTCCTTAGAAAAAAATGTATTCAGACATTTTTATAGTTAATTACAACAACAACAATACTCTTTATTATACACCAACTTAAAAAAGTATAACACATTGACATATCTTAAAATTAGTAAGTTGTAGTACAATGGGCGGCCTTATTGCTTAAAGCAATCTCTTCCAGGCAACCTTTGAATAGACAAGGATCTTATTCACAATATTTTTTGGTATGCAGCTTAAGACTATACAAAATGATAATATGTATAATATACTGTATAATATAATAAGATACTTATATATATATATATATATATATATATATATATATATATATATATATACCATATAACCATACAAAATATATATTCATATACACACAAATATATATAAATAAATATATATATATATATATATATATATATATATATATATAATATACACATAGATAGATACATACATACATATATATACGTACATAGGCATACTCAAATACATATTATGCAGTGAGATAGTGCTCCCTCACAAGTCTGTTGAAACTATGGATCGATTTAGCAGAGCGCACGTCTGCCGGCAATGCGTTCCAAAGTTGCACGGCACAAACAGAGAACGATCGTGCGTAAATCTCCGTGGTATGTAAAGGAGTCCCAGCCGCAACTTCTCTGATGATCTCAGGGATCTTGAATCACTGTGGAAGAACTGGAAGCGTTCTTTAAGATAGGACGGAGTACGAGGATCAAACAATACGTTATAAACAAGAGACAGAACAGGAGCATTACGGCGAAGTCGAATTGGTAGTCACTTGAGCTTTTTACGATATTCGGATATGTGATCATATTTTCGTAATCCAAATATGAATCGTATACAGAAATTTTGGAGTCACTCAAGTTTATCTAATTGGCTTTGGTTAAGATCGAGATAGCTGATAACGTGGTCTAAAATTTTTCTCGAGACTAATAATATGATAAAACTTACCGTTTGGCTGAAAATCGCGAATTTGTGACCCTTGACTCCGAGTAAATTTTTTTCCAGGTATCAGATCGATGAGGACTTTCAGATCCCATTTATAATGGTGTTTTGAACAATCTTACGAATTTTTAGCTGGGTGCGAATTATTGTAACTTCACTCCTATTTTTGGTCTAATTGGACTAAAATATTTTTAAGATTTCTTATCTTCCAGACAGAATTTGGGGCTGATGTTTTTCATTTTGTAATAGGAAAATATAATACCTTTACAAGCGATATTTCACAACACATTACATTTTTTGCGTGTGCTACAATGCTCGTTTACAGGACACATAATAAAATTTGACTAAGAGATAAAACGCAATAAACAGCAAAATATGACTACCAAGATGAATTGTGAGCTGTATTGAGTGTGGTGGTAGAAGTATTGGGATTCGTTCGAGCGGGATCAATGCATGTTAACAATAGAAGATCTAATTATAAATTGTTTGTTTGTGATTGAAATAAAGTCATCGAACTAGACCTAGACACTGTCACCAATGACTGAGATTTCGTTCAAAGTTCGTTAAAAATTTAGTAATGTACTTGAAATAGCTTAAACTATAGAAACCGTTTTAAAATAGCTACAGATTACGTATATCTGAACTGTTGTTACTGATAGTGTTGAAAACGTGTTAGAAAGAGAAGCGTATACGGTTATATATATTTTGTATTTTCTGATGATGATTATATCTGATGGACAGTGGTTACCATCGCCTATGGACATTTGAGGTACTAATGTGCTGCTGCTCTCTGAAGGGAAACTGAGACCTGTTCACTAATACCGGAAAACAACTCAAAGTTGTTTTAGCCATCCAGTTGGGCAAATACCGTACCACCTGGTTGTCGATTCTTATGGCAGGCCACCCGGCCGCAGGAAATTATGTTTTTTCTCCGTTCCTGCACGGATAGAATTATATATATATATATATATATGTTATTTTTTTAAATTATGCTTAACTGGTTTATTACACTATTACGGGCCGATTGTTCAATCACCAGATATAAGTTAGTGATAGAATAAAAAATTAAAATTGTCAGTTGCCTGTGTAAAACAGTTAAATGGTTTCACTTTTGAATTCACTCAGGTAATTTATTTGACTGATAATACTATCTGACGATTGAAAAACTGGTCCTAAGACATTATGAACTAATACAATAAAGAAAACTTAATCCATTAAAACTATAAGTAGAAAGTCTTCAAAGAAATTTGTAAGAAACTCTTTGATACCACCGTGATCAGAAGGCCGGTACGTATTTCGCGCAACAAATCAGCATTGCCATACAGCGTGGCAATGCAGCCAGTCTTCTGGGCACGCTTCCCTCTGACAGCGGTTTGTTACATACTTTATATTAATTTATTTGTAATTTAGTTTATTTTTTAGCTCCCTAAGTAGAATACTAAATCTAGGTCGCCGTATTTTATGGGTAAGGTGCCCAGAAGGCTGGCCACGTTTCCATGCTAATCCATTGTCCAAGATAGTCATTAGCCTTCTGATCACTTGAAGAGTTGATAAGTTGTTTCGAGAACTATTTGTAGTGGCTCAAGGCCTCAGAAACCCACGGCCCAAGCGTTTCAACAGCAAACAGCACAAATAAATGACTCTCGAAATATTCGAAACTTTTCTCATCTGACGTATTGGATATTAATTTGGCAAACGACAATGCTAAGTATAGCGAGTGAAGTGCAATACTTAATAAGGGCCGGTGCGTCTGAACGTGTATTTTGGCCCATTGAGTTAGATCGAGCGTCGTGCGTATGATTCATAAATTTTGGCATTACTGGCATTTTGGCAGTACTTTCATTGACAATTATTACATCACATATTTGATAATAAAAATAATTAATTGTCTTCGGGGAACACGGTTGGAATGAAGTTTCGAAGATCATCGAAGGCCATGAAAGAAATTGTGTAGTAATAAAGACAATTACAAAATCTTCTATTTTCAAAACAGCGTATATTACATTAATGGATTATAATTTAGATCTTATTTCATTGTATTAATGTTCGAAATTGTACAATAGTGGTTAGCATTTTTGTTTCGCACACTTATCTTCTTAAATATAAAAATGAATGTTTGTCTGTATGTCCTTTATAGAATCGTAAACTACACATTTGACCATGTGATGATCTTTAGAAAAATTGTTGTGCGTGAGCCAAAGAAGGTTTAATAGAGTTGGTTCACAATTGGACCCGGTATGTGGCGCTGCTGTTAGCATATCAATTGAAGCTTTTCCGGGCAGGACGACGTCTGTCGGGACAGCTAGTAGTTTATATAGAGAAGAAGCGACGAATGCTAATATTTTTTTATTATGCATAAAAATACATTAAATCAATAAAAAAAAACCCACACTACCATGTACGTGACACACGCGCATCTATACTCTTTTGTTTATTGTTAAAGTCTTTCAGTGTAGCCGTGGCGAAATCTGTGACTATAGAAGCATTAGATTATAAATAGTCTTTGACAACAATTATTATAGTCGAATTTCGGCCACGGTCGACCGCTATAATCACAGATTTTGCCAAGGCTACACTGATGACTAATGACATTAACAATAATATTTTTTTTTGCTTCTTCTCTATATAAGTGTGTGAAATTTCATACTCCTCCGTCCGCGCAATTTTCTTAAAAAGGTGTACAAAATGTTTGCTTCACGTATTACTATATAGATTTTATTATTGTAAAAATAAATCCGAAACCATTTTAACTGAGCATTATCAATAAATTCCTATAATGGGTTCTCGATAATACTACGTGCTCAGTTTAAATGTGTTTTAATCAAAATACAGAGGCGACTGACCTGCTCCCGTGACGTAAGTGTTTATGTTTCATACGAACTCCATACATTCTTGAAGGACTACCGCTTTAGCTGTAAGCAGACCAATAGGTACACATTACAAATTATGATGAAAACCACGTACATATATCTATAATATTAAAAAATTCTAAACATGCTGCGTCTGTAGATTGAAGCTATTAAAAAACCAATTGGATTATAAACGATTGAGAAAACGATGCATTTTTTATTAGATTTCTTGCCTGTTTGTTCGGGATTCACGTAAAAACTACTGGGCCGACTTCGACGCGGTTTTTGCTGGTTGACAGCAAATTCCTAGACTTAGAATCTGGGCTAATTTTTATACTGGGAATCTCGCGAGAATTTTCCCAGGAGCGGTTAGAAATTGTTCGGGTCCATAAAAAATCGCTATTCCGACACGGTTTTCACTTAAACGACAGCATAGCTTACAGTTTTTTTTAAATGCTGCGATATTTTTAGCCCCGGGAATCCCGCGGGAATTTTAAGTCAAGCGTGATTGTAGTCGCAGGCATATCCTAGTATACTCTATAAAAATGCTCAAACGAACGACTAAACAGTTACTACTACGGTACTAAACAGTAGAGATTTTGAACACAAACAACAAGTAAAGATATAAGCTGATACAATAAAGAGAATTTAGATTAGCGGTTCCTAAAGACGTTGTCCTGACCTGAAAAAATAAAAATCTAGAACCCGATTCCAGCGCCACCTACCGGGTCTAATTGTGAATCTAAACCATCCCGGGATCCACTCAAAGACTAACTTTTTTACACCTTGGTTTAAATTATTGAAATTTTAGTAGGGATTCCTAATTTTTTTAAAGTAATAAATATAGCTTATTTTTAATCTAGGATAATGTAGCATTGTAATGGTGAAAGAATTTTTGAAATCGGTCCAGTAGTTTTTGTGTTTATTCGTTACAAACAGACAAAAATACAAATCTTTCCTCTTTATAATAGATTATTTGAAGTTGATTTTCTTTTATGCTATTTTTTATTTTCTACTTTTTAGTTACGCAAATACTTGAATAGCTTTAGAAAATAATTTAAAAAGACGAAATACGTTGTACGTTCCTACAATATTCGAGGCTTGCTCTCGATTTTCCTGGGATACTCTCGTCAGACCCTAACTTGGTGACAACGAAACCACCTTAGAAGTATACTCTTTCTAATGAATAAAAGTAATTGACATTCGGTTCACAATTGACGGAGAAATCAGGTAACAAACATACAAAAAAAATTACAGTTGAATTGAGAACTTTCTCCTTTTTGAATTAGTTTAATGAAAGCCAGAATGTGAACTTTCATATCCTTAACTTGAAGAGTTAAGTTATCGATATATATGTAAGATGTAATTAATATCGTGTACTAGCAGAAGGTGATGTCAGGAGACTTAAGAACAGACGAGCGTGCATGACAAGAGCTATGAATGTCGAAGAAGCAAGTGAGGTGTGTAAAAATAAGCCTGAATGGCGCTCTGTTGTTCGTGCCTACCCCGCAAGGGACCTGGCGTGAAGTTATGTATGTATGTAATGAATATATATACCCTATTCATTCTCCAGAACTATAGATATTGGCTTAATAAGTCGTAAAATTTTAGTATCATTCCTATTTTAACGATGAAGTGGAAATTTTTGGAAACTTCTGGGCCTGCATTCAGTGTTAAAGGTTTTGGCTGTCTCCGAATACGTCATGTTTAAAGCGTTAAAAAATAACGTCGTTAAAGCTTAACGTTAATGTATGTACATACGTTATTTGTCATTATTCAATGATATTAACAATGTCTCATCTCAAATAACGTCTTAAACCTTTCTTTAACATTAACGCAAGTGAAGTCCCAGCATAAAAATAAAATTAAAGGTTTAGAAACAACTTTTTATTCAAATTAGTTTGGTCAAGATTCATCGAGTAGTTTTTAAGAAATGAGTTGCCTATTTTAGATATTTTTTTTTGGTTTGCCAAATTACAAAAAAAATGAATTATTGTAAATTCTACGAAAACCTTCACAGTGCGTGAATTTACACGCACTTGGAAATACCAAGTTTTTAGTATGGATAAAAAGTAATTTAATTGTATTACTCGTCCTTCAACCACAGTCTTGTAGGAAAACCGATTTCCATGAAATTCCGGAGTGACAACTTTTTGGTAGATAATATGTATGACTTTATAGCTTTTTCAGTTACAGAAAAAAAGTATTTTATAATATAGAAAATTGTCTACGGCATACTGATATAATGCTTGCATTAAGCAGAAATTCAATTCAAAAATATAAATTTGTCGAGTGAATCTATGATTTTAAACTTAAAAATATGAAGATTGATAGTTTATGTTAAGCTGAGGGTCACTTAAAACTATGTTATGAAGTGTAATAACTTTATAAATGAAAAAACATGAAAAATTCGTAGTTATTTCGATGTAAATAACCACGTCCAACGCCCGAAATGGTGCAACGTCGGCGAGGCGGCGCGCGCGCCTCTTACCGCGCCGCGCACGTATTATACACGAATAGCTCGAAATTGGGGACCTTTGGGCCCGTTTACGGACCTTAGGAGTGATCTCTAGGGTCCAAGGTCCTAAATGAGTGATTTTCACAGCGATTTGATGGGGTTTATACGAGTGCGCGGGGGCCGGCGCGCTCGCCATGTAAGGCGCGCGGCGGGCTCGCGACCATCGCCTATATAAGCTAGCGGACGCCTGGGCTGCACCACTCGCAGTCTCGCTGCCGTAGAGTCAATATCCACCGCGTCCCGAACCACACACACCCGTCAAAATGTGCGACGACGATGTTGCTGCGCTTGTAGTCGACAATGGCTCCGGCATGTGCAAAGCCGGCTTCGCCGGTGATGACGCGCCCCGTGCCGTCTTCCCATCGATTGTGGGCCGCCCGCGCCACCAGGGTGTCATGGTGGGCATGGGTCAAAAGGACTCCTACGTAGGCGATGAGGCCCAGAGCAAGAGAGGTATCCTCACCCTGAAATACCCCATCGAGCACGGCATCATCACCAACTGGGACGATATGGAGAAGATCTGGCATCACACCTTCTACAATGAGCTGCGTGTCGCCCCTGAGGAGCACCCAGTCCTCCTGACTGAGGCCCCCCTCAACCCTAAGGCCAACAGGGAAAAGATGACCCAGATCATGTTTGAGACCTTCAACTCCCCGGCCATGTATGTCGCCATCCAGGCTGTGCTCTCCCTGTACGCCTCCGGTCGTACCACCGGTATCGTCTTGGACTCTGGTGATGGTGTCTCCCACACCGTACCCATCTACGAAGGTTACGCTCTGCCCCATGCCATCCTCCGTCTGGACTTGGCTGGTCGCGATCTTACCGACTACCTCATGAAGATCCTCACCGAGCGTGGTTACTCATTCACCACCACCGCTGAGAGGGAAATCGTGCGTGACATCAAGGAGAAGCTTTGCTATGTTGCCCTGGACTTCGAGCAGGAAATGGCCACCGCTGCCGCCTCCACCTCCCTTGAGAAGTCATACGAACTTCCTGACGGTCAGGTGATCACCATCGGTAACGAGAGGTTCCGTTGCCCAGAAGCCCTGTTCCAGCCTTCCTTCTTGGGTATGGAATCGTGCGGTATCCACGAAACCGTATACAACTCCATCATGAAGTGCGACGTTGACATCCGTAAGGACCTGTACGCCAACACTGTCATGTCTGGTGGTACCACCATGTACCCCGGTATCGCCGACAGGATGCAGAAGGAAATCACCGCCCTCGCGCCCTCTACCATCAAGATCAAGATCATCGCTCCCCCTGAAAGGAAGTACTCCGTATGGATCGGTGGATCCATCCTGGCTTCCCTCTCCACCTTCCAACAGATGTGGATCTCCAAGGAGGAATACGACGAGTCCGGCCCCGGCATCGTCCACCGCAAGTGCTTCTAAGCGCTTTAGTGGTAGTTGTGTCCGGGTCGCATGCAGCGGCTGCGGCTGCGGCGCTGGATGCAGTCGCTGCAGCCGCTGCGGCCGCCTGAGCCCAGTGCTGTGTGTTGTGGTGCTCTTGGTTCGAGTTCGGAACGCAAGCATTTGTACGTTGTACGTAGTGATACCTGAACTGAACATCTAAATATAACGCCATCTATTGTAATGTAATTTATTGTAAAATTTATATAAATTTAATTTCTTTTTTATTTTTATTATATACACACGGGATCGTTATGGATCTCAACGCCAAATGTAATTAATAAATAAACGGTTAATTTATTTATTTTAATTACATTATTTCTTTTTATACATTCGTTGACTTTGGTTTTTGATTAAAGCATACCTGCTCCCTTCCCCACCTCATCCCTCCTACTTATATCATCCTGCAATACAATAACAAAACAGAGGAGGACAGTGGTGTAGCGAATGTGAGTCAGTAGAGCACACCTGTCCACAAGTGGGTCACATGTCGATTGCCAACATTCCGATGATCAATCGACGCCTGAGTCGAGTTCTCCGGATTCCTTTGCGACAGTGGCCCAAACATATCCCTTCCCGCCCACCCCTCATCACTCCCGCCAGGGCGCCCAGATTAGAAGCGGAGGTTGCCCCACGCGTCGGAATAGCAGCAACGTGCACTACCATAAATAGTAAAGACAGCTCCCGCAGGCCAAAAGCATTTTCTAATTTTAACAGAATATCGATGCTCGACAACCAACACCGGTGCCATTTACAAATAAACTCAATCCGATCAGCGTAAGATTCGTTTTCGTATGACCTCGCGCGTTTCCGTAAATATCGAGAGGACGGGTGGTGTAAAAGAACCCATCGGTTGCCCGTCTATTAATACCGAGACTCCCGGAGCGCGACTAGCTGTATTCTCGTATCACCGATTATGACGTATGATGATTATTTTTGATTTCATATCGTCCACATTGAGCACGTGTACAGTTTCAATTTTCATGTATTTCTGACGACATATCTCTAGTTTTGCAGACCTAGTGATTCCCTTAGCGCTCTGACATTCAAACTTCGGAGCATCTGATAATCTGTCTAGCATGTTATTAAATGATTTAACAATGCTTCGAGGTTTATTGACTGGTTATTTGGGTGACTGACTTAACGATCTTTCTATGGTTACTAGTGTTTGAGTTTGTTGAGAAGGATTCCTATCTTTGTTTGATGTACAAGTTTGTGTATACGTAGTAAATTAACTTGACCGACTTATCAAATTGTTTGTCAAAACTCAAGCTTCTAATATTAACGATGTAGTATTATTTTATATTTTAGTTACAATCTAGTTTAGTTAGACCTTTCCTACTTCAATTTTGCAAATGGTTACCGAGTCTACAAAGACTGGTGCTGCTTCAGGATCCTTCTTTCTCTTTAAATTCACCTGCTGTAATGTTTGCAATATTGTCTACTTGCTTTTAATATATTAATACAATGTTCTTGTACAAGATAATTATAAAACAACCAAATATGAGAGCAGATCTTCGACAAACTGTCTGCAACCATTTAAACGAATGTAAACTTGATGTTTATTAGTCATTTAATGTGTTTACATTTACATTGTTTTCGTATAGAGAGAGTTGATTTCTTAAAAATACGATATCTTTGGACCGTGTACAAGGTTTTCAGTACTACTTTTCGTACTATTTATAGTATGGTGATACTATTTTTATTCTGTTTATTTTACTTTAGCTTCTTACTGTAATGTATTTTCAGCGTTGGGTTACTGTGCAATTAAAGGGTCTTGTATATCATCTAGAGTTGTGTCAGTGAAATCGTTGTCGTGGATGTGATTCAATTATTCTGTTGCCCGTTTCTTCTTCTTTTCAATCCATCCTTTCACCATTTTCCAATTAATTGGGGTTGGCACAATATGGATTACTTCTGGCTTAGGTATTTTCTCACTCGAATAATCCATCAATCTACTTTAACATTGTTTTTAGCACATTATTTTCATGCCTCAATTTTTTCATTCAATATTTCCTTTGTAACATTAATTAAAATTTTAAGTGTAAAACAAATAAAATCAATAAAATATTGACCTGAAATGCTATCTAATGAAGCAATTGGAGTTTGGTATAGAGTCACGTTTGTAATAGGTCCGTTGTCATTCTTAACTTGAAATCTCACTTATTGCTATCTGTGGTTTTTACTAGAAGTTAAATTTTACTTAAAGAAACCCAAAATAACTTTCTTGCTAATTAATAGTAATTATTGAAATATTACCCACTCACATCCACGCCCCTCGCCAATTTTGGCATTTTAGGGGCTCATGCAGTGAGTGGTGAGTCACCACCTGCACATTTTTTCCATGTTCGTTGAAAATTGCGACGGGCAGACGCCATAGTCCCCATATTCCTCGATCCAGTCCACTAGCACTTCATCCCAAAAGCCCGGTACCTTTTCGTCTCATTCCCTATAATAGTCCCAGACTTACCGGTAATTGTCTTTAGGTGCATTTTTACATGGTGTAGACAGGGACATTAAATTTTTCAAGGGGCTTCTACTTGTTGGCCTCCCCTCGCAAGCCCTCCAAAATTCCACGCCATTTTATGGGCCGTGGTCTGCAGAGATATACATGCATAATTGAAATATATTTTGATTTTAGTTTCATTAAAATTCTGAACGAAATAAGTTTGTTGAGAAACTAATGATTAAATCTGTTAAATCCTAACTACTCCAGTAGTTTGGGTTTAGATGTTTAACTATTCAGTCCCTCGTCAAATTAACCACAAACATTGTTCTACACCCTTCCGATATCCGAATAGTTGATTAATTGTAAGCAAGAATTTTATCTATTTAGTCAAATGAGACTCTTCGAGTTGATTACCCAAAGGCTAAAGTGATACAATTAAACCTTCGCTCGGTGAATTACATTTTTTGCCGTTTGCTGTTGAAACGCTTGGGCCGTAAGGTCCTGAGGCCATGGGCCTCTACAAAATTTTTCAAAAAGACTCATTGACTCATCGGGAGATCAGAGGGCTGGTTCCTACTTCGGATAACGGATTAGTATATCGATTCAGCGAGGCAACGTAGCCAGCTTTCTAGGAACCTTACCCATTTAACTTCGATGACCGTATATTTTTATTTATTTTTTATTGCAGGAGTTCAGCTGAAAGGCAGACGGCCCACTTAATGGAAAGCAGTTACCATCGCCTATGGACATTTGCAACACCAAAGGTGCTACAAATGCGCTGCTGCTCTCTTAAGGGAGTCTAGAATCTGGTCACTAATGCCGGAACACAAAACAAGGTTGTTATGGTGGGATACTTTAGACCAGGGGTGGTGGCCACCCAGTCCGGCAAATGCCACCTGGCTGTGGTTTGTTTCGGCTCTTACGACAGGTCGCCCGACCGCAGGATTTTGTATTCTTTCTCCGTTCCGGCACGGATAGAAATTCTACTTATAGTATCAAAAGATTATAGGTTGAATACAATATAAGTTAAATTTCCTTCACTGTATTATAGTTATATTTATAGTTATAATGTAACCTTCGCTTGAAGGTATTGTTCCTAGGCAAAAATACAGTACAAAAATAAATTTGTTCTAATCTTTATTCATGAATAGATTATTTAAAACTGCAGATTTTACTATCCATGTTTCTAGAATAATAACTTATTACATATCATACAATTACAAAATATAAGTAAAAACTAAGGATGGTATGCAAGGTTCTTATTATTAAAGGCTATAAGATCCTTTACTATTAATTAGGGATGTTCTGGATATGAACTTTCGGATCTAAATATTGATACAGATATTAAATTATATTATGCGATAGTTTCGGATACTTTCAATTACAGATACTTACCTATTAGATTTTATTTTGAGGATTGTAAGAGAAAAATATAAATAATCACAAGGTAACAGAAGGTACCTAATATCTGGCAACTAGTGTGTCGTTTGACGGCGAAAAGTTTGACAGCTTTTCATAACTTGTCACCTTAAGAGACTAAATTTCTCGTATGTTCCTTTACAACAGGACTAATGTGTGTAATATCACACAGATGTAGCTATTTATGTATCCATTGCCTTTCTCCTGCACCACCTACATCGCCTGATTCAAATTTGTATTTGATTAGGGTTGCCTGGAAGAGATCGCTTTGAGCGATAAGGCCGCCTATTGTATTGCCTAGAAAATATGGTCATTTTATAATTTTATATTTTGGTGTGCAATATAGTGTTCTCTCTCTCTCTCTAAGTTTAATGCGTTATTGTTATTAATTGTTAATGACGTCAAAAATTCACAAATAACGTATACATAAATACATTAATGTAGTTAATCATTAAGAGATGATGGACTCGATATTTTCAATGCGTCGGTTAAGCACATCAAGAAGTTTCACACTCTTTGTTAATTTTATATTGAACTTCATAATTTATTTGTTTCTTCTCTTTTTCCTAAAATATTGTGCTCGTTGTCTATATATAATGCATGCTATGTTCGCATCAAAAAAGCCATTCAGTAACCATATTCTCTGTGTTCTAGTTTTGTTTAAAAGTACATTAGCTGAGTTGGCCAGTTTGTGAACCAAACTAAATTAAAAACAGCGTTATTTTTAACGATATAACCAAGACGAATTTGGATGGGGCAGGGGTATTATAGGTTCCAAATCACTATAATATTTAGCCTTCGGTCATATGACCGAACTGACTTTCAATATATATCCGATAGTGATATTTTAAACTAACCTAAATACCATTGAAATAGGTACTAAAAATAGTTTATTAATTTATGTATACCTTAGTTTAAGTTACAAAAGATGGAACGCCTAGAAAATACCTATTCACAGTGAACTCAAAGACACCCAGGTTGTAAGTATCGGGAAAGCCAGACTCCGGCAATGAGTTCCACTCCTTTACGCACTGTATAGGAGTATGTATGATATAATAGTATAGTTAACTACTTAACTACCTTTGACTATACTATATATTTATAGTGTAGTTTATTTATTTTTAAAATAAAACATTAAATAATTCAAGCCCTGTAAATTTATTGGAATAAACAATTTTCCTGTAATATTCAATTCATTTGAAAAAGAAGTTACAAATAAATGATTATAAGCTAGGTATGTAAGAAATCTGTATGGCAATGTTGATTCAATGCACGAAACAGGGTTTGAAATACCGTTAAAAATGTGGTATCGTTATTTATGCTCATTTTAGATAACGGTAAAAATAAATATCGATTTAAAATTTATCGTTATTTCTAGCCATTTTACCGGTAAAACAATATAACGTTAGTACAATTTTTATCGATAATTTTACCGTTATAACTATGTTTTGTGTTTTTGCTCTATTTCACTCGCCAATATTGTCAAACAGCACTCTGCTAATAGCGCGCGTGTTGTTGTTTTTGTTTGTTTGCGCGTTGTGTTTGTCAATTGTTTCGGTAACATGCAGTCGTAATAACGCTAATTCTTAAAAATGGCAACGTAGCTTGACATAACGTAAAAATTAACGATACGTCTATTGTTACACATACGATTTTTAACGTTATATTATAACGTTAAAATCATAAAAGTTACCAACGGTAACGGTAATAAATATACTGGTATGGCAGTATCTTTTTATAAAATACCGGTAACTACCTTTATTTTGTCAAGGTAATTGACACCGTTTTCAAGCCCTGGCACGAAATGTGAACCAACCTTCTAATCACGGGTGTCATAAAGTTTCTTAAAAATTTCTTTGAAAAAAACTTGCATATCGGATATCCGACAGTTCGGATACGTTCGGTACGGAGCTCCATTACATCCTTCACTATTAATATACGTAATCAAGTTTTAATATAGCATTGTAGGCAAACGGGGTCTGATTATAATGACTCATTATAATGGGATAGTTGTAAATGAAGTGATTTAATTGAACTCGTCGGGAACAAGTTTAATATTCGCTCATGGCTGCCATTTTGGTTTGTCTGAGAGCTAACAGACTGAAATACAAAGGTTTTTTATTTCTTTGTTACTTTCATATAAAAATCTATTTAATAGTAGGTACAACTGTGTAGAGGAAGCGATTATTTAATTAATTTAAATGAGAAAAATTAGGGAGAAAAAAGTTCAGAGTAGTACATCCCGTAAATGTGACCTAGAATTTTGGTGTCTGACTGAAACTAATGACCGTTTGTTTGTTTGTAATATCGCTAATATTGTAAAACTGTTCTTTAAATATTAATTATGGACTGTAAAATAATATAAGAAACAAAATTGTAAGTGCAAAATATTAACGATTTTATTGGAAGAGAAACTAAGACACAACAAAAAACAAAAGAACATCTAAATTCTAAATTCAAATATTTAATATATGCTCCCAACAAACTGCAAACATTCAATATATAATATTTAATGGTGGTCAGTATTATGCCGCGCCAAATAAATAAAACTATTTGTTAACTATTCGAACATACTTAAATGAAACTCGACGCAGCTTTTATCCCGGATCAAACACCTAGGATATATTTTATACCCACAAATTATGTCATTTGCGTGAGATAGTCAAATATATCCAAAAAAGTGGCACTTAAGTAGCTTTTTTGGTGCCACCGTTACACTTCATTAACAAATACGTCATCATTATGGCAACGCGAATGAAGTTTAAGGCGAAGGCGGTAGGGCATTTGCTCGGCTGGACAGCTACCACCCCTGGTCTAGGGTATGCTGCCATAACAACTTTGAGTCGTCTTCCGTCATCATCGGCCAAGTTCCAGTTACTACCTCAAGGCCGGCAGCACCTCTGGTATAGCTGATGTTTATAGGCGATGGTAACCACTTTTCATCACGGTTGGGCCGTCAGCCTGGCAATAAAAAAAATATGATTTAGAGACAAATAACTTCCTCATTTATATTATTTCGTGACAGGGGACATTTTTCAGTTCTAAGCGTTTTTTTATTGTCCACGATTGCCGGGAATTTACCCATTATTTTCTCATGCTATCTTTCTAGCGTTGCCTCTCGTACTAGGCCGTAACCGCGACTATGTGCCTCCTGAGATATTAGACAAGTTCTCGCAATGCTACGTTTCACCCCCTCCCTCTGTATACCATCGCTAAACTATATTAATAACCATTATTAACCTGACACCCGTACTCAGTCTTCCTTTTATCTATATATTAATTTTTTTTAAATGGGTGCAATGTCGGTTCAATAGCCATTTTGAAAAAAAGCCCTATAAGGCTGCATCTCCATTCATCTCTCTGTCGGATATTATAATCACTTTTTTGAAAATTACTGGACCTGTATGGATGTGGTTTAAATATATAATCTGTACTATCTAAAAGTCGGTAGAGTAAAGGCTAGCGCACGTATCTAGAAAGAAAGAAAATATTTTATTTAGGACAAGAACTTAGTTAATATATATATAAAAAGAAAAAAAATAAGTCAGTATTGAATTAGCATATACTATCTTAGTGACTTTTGATTTGAAAGTCGATGAAACGAACGAGCGACACTATAAAGAGATAAACACATAAATCTATAGGACTAAGCCTGCGAGAGAATGAGATAGAATACATTACATTTAATAATTTAAACACTATGCTCATACTTACAGGTAGACTTAGAAATGTTTTGAAGTTTTTCGTTAATACATCAAATTTAGTTTTTTAAAGCTAAAATATTTAATAACGATATAGTATATGAAATGTGACGTCATGAAATTTGGAAGCCTCCCACACCTTGTCCCACTTCTATTGCGTGTGAACTGCACATACACACATTTTTTTCTATTAATAGATAACCGGCCAACAAAAGATAAATAACGGTCTGTGGTTTTGACCAGACCACAGAAAACTATTACATACTAAATCAGACACCTCTATTCGTATGTCTTTCGACGCGTTAAATTCAAATCTGGGATCAGATCCGCTATGGAAAATAGAATATTTTGTTCATAAACAACCCTTGGTTTGTCGTTTGACATTCCTTCATAGAAAACAAACAAACAAAACAAGCAGATGTGTTTATTTTATAATATTATAGATTTAGCAGCAAATAGGTCATGTGACGTGTATTTGTATAAGTTTTCCAAAGTTTTGTTTTGACTATAGCAAAATCACTCCCGACTTTCAAAAAATTGGTAAAAGAATATTATCTCTCACTTTAATTAATATTTAATATCAAGTTGTATGTATTTTAATTTCTAAATATATTTATTAATATTGTATATATTATATTAATATATATAATATTGATATATTGTTTTATTGCTATTATTAATATTGTATAGCTAAACTTGTTGCTATACACATATTAATAATGTATATATTTGGATATATATAATATTAATATGTGTTATTGTCTATTTTCTTTTTCGTAATTATATGTATTGTGTAATATCTATGTATCCTATTAATTACATATTTTTTATTTGCACACCACCGTCATACACTTTAATTCCTTTCATACAATCCACAGCCCGGGTTGTCTGGAAGAGATCGCTCTAAAGCGATAAGGCCGCCCTTTGTTCCTGCCTTGACACGAAATTATTGTAAATGATCTACTTTATGTGTATGTGGTGAACAATAAAGTATTTTCTATCTTCTATCTATCTATCTATAGCAGAATTATTTTCTCCGTGCAATTTGGGTTATAAATAATCGGAGCGGTGAAGCGAGTATTTCGCTCTTTCTTCCACTCACGGGACTTATGGGCAGGCATAGTGATACGCATTATTGGTGTCGCTAAGCGTTATTGATAGTGTATTTAGTTTTGTCATTTTGTGGGTTAGTGATATAAATGAAAGAAAAAATATAGATAAAACAACGTATTTACTAAAATAAGAATAATAATGATTTAAAATAAATTATTAATTACGTATCTATGTATTAAAAACTATAAGTACAAAAGTTTAGAATGTAACAAGTTATATTAAAAATAAATATAAATACTTATATCTAAGTTTAAAATTAACAGCAAACAAGATAATAATGCTTTTTATAAGAATAATAATCTTTCTTTTATAAGAATGAGTTTTTATCGATAATGGCGTTGCGCCCGCGCAACATGCTCACCGCCCTAGCCGGGCTGAGGCCGAGTTTGATTTATGACCCAAACTGCCCGGAGAAAATAATTCTACTATAGGCAATTTTATTATTTGTATTCTATCATATAATTAATATTTTCACGGTGTTACATATAAATATTATTCAAATCTGTCGGCGTATTGTATAGTGAAACGTCATAAAATCTAACACAATGCGACTCAGATCAAAGCGGATCGCTTTGTTCAATGTACGATCTTACGGGCTTGGAAGAGAATAGATAGATCCTCCTTTTGAAGTGAAACTTTTTAGAGTCGTTGTAATTTGAATTTAATTTAAGTTGAATCTAGACACCATGCTCATATAGATGGATTTGGAAATATTTTGAAGTTTTGAAGTTCGTAAATCAAATTGAAACTAGAACATTTGTATCCTATTTAGTTAACAGAAGATTCTCGTGTCATTTGTTCAAAGTGAAAACATGTAACGGGTCGTTGAAGAAATAAATACCCGTTCATTTATAAAATATGTAATTTCGTACGTAATATTTACATATCCGAAAGAAGTAACATTAAATATATAATGAGATTTAAAGGGCTTAAAATATCTACATTTCGTAATCACCTTTTCTCTGTCTCTCATGTCACATCACAATTGACAATCCTTCACTCTAAAAATCTCGCCTGTCAGGCAGTGGGCGAAAAGGTTCGTTTCGCCACATGGAATCTGAATAATATGTAATAATATATATGTTAAATATGTAATATATGAAATGTAATATTTTGCATTAAAATATGAAATAATACTTGAGCTAAGGAATAAATAATGGGTACAAATGTAAAGGTAAACCAAAACAGAGTGGATGGATCGTGGCAGAAGATGTATGTCAAAATAGAGGAGTGTGGTGGGAAAAGTCATATTGTGCCCGCAAAAGAACTATTGTACCCCAAATAAGTGGGAGAAGGTGCAAGAAAAGAGATAGATAGAGAACACTTTATGGCTCACTAAATATACAATTTCAAAAATATAAAATAACAATATTGTCATGGTAGAAACAATAGGCGGCTTTATCCCTTAAAGCAATCTCTTCCAGGCAACCTACCTTAAGGAATAATTTAATCTAATCTGGCGATGTAAGTGGTGCAGGTTATTAGGTAAATAAACATACTTAAATTACTTTATTAATTTAATATATTTTAAGAAAAAGTAGTGTTTTCCGAGTGCGTTCTTAAATGTAGGCGATGTTGTGGCCTCTCTGACAGTGAGAGGCAGCGCATTCCAAAGTTTGATAGCCTTCACCGTAAAACAATTATCATAAAAGGATGAAGTGTGTATGCAAATTATTGGTGGTAGTTGCTTCTTTATTAATTTGGAAATCAAACTCGATTTTATTGGACTGTATAATTATTGTTGAATTAAAAGAATACATAAAGTAGTACAGAGCGTAATTATTTACAAGATACATAAGAGCGATGCTGAGAGGTGAAGTGTAAGTAGCAGAGAGAATTTCGCCTGCCAGGGTCGCTCCTTAAGTCCCGCATCCCGCCCGACGCCTATGTGCTAATCGTGCCCTCTGAGGGCGCCGGCGGTATGCGGGGCGCGGAGAGTAGGTGTGCTCCGGCGGGCGGGTCAGGGGGGTGCTCTCTGTCCGCAACATCCTCCCCCCGGCGCAGATCCTCGGAGCCATCTCTTCTCGTCAGGACGATGAGCCTCCTTACTGGTCTCCTGAAGATGCCTCCCCGCGTTCGCACGTCCGCGCTCCGTATTACGTTGTCCTGTCCGCGATAAGTGCGCTCGATTTGACCCCGGGGCCATACGTTACGTGGCAACAGACCGTCCGCGATGATAACGACGTCTCCAACGCGTATGTTTTCTTCATCACATCGTCGTACGTCGTCCCTCGGTGTCAATGTCGGTAAATACTCGCGTAGCCAACGAGTCCAGAACATGTCCGCTAAAGCTTGGGTTGCGATCCATGTCTTCTTGTTTGCTAGCTCGTTCGTTCCCGTGATTGGCAAGCCTACCGCTGACCCGATTAGGAAGTGGTTCGGGGTAAGCGCGTCGTCGTCTTCAGGGCTCACCGACACGTGAGTCAGCGGGCGCGAGTTTACTGTGTGTTCTATCTCCGTGATGACAGTCGTAAGTGTTTCTTCCCGGGGAGCTTGTTCCGCCAACGTTGCGTGGAGTGCCGTTTTCACCGACCGAATTAACCGCTCCCAAGCTCCCCCCTGGTTTGGTGCGCCGGGATCGATGAAACGCCACGCTAGTTGTCTCCCTCTCACGTGATCTGGCATCTCTTTCCTCCACTTTGCGGACGCCGTTAGTAATTCTGCATCCGCTCCATGGAAATTCGTTGCATTATCAGACCATATCACTTGTGGCCAGCCGCGTCGTGCTCCCATCCTTCTTAGGGCCATGATAGCCGAGTCCGTGCTAAGGCTCGCTATAAGTTCCATATGGATGGCACGAGTCACCATACATGTAAACAGCATTCCCCATCGTTTTTCTCTCCGGCGTCCAATGGTCACCCACATCGGGCCAAAACAGTCGATTCCGCAATTTGTAAAGGGCCGTGCGTAGGCAGCTAGACGATCCTTTGGCAGGTTTCCTTTCACCGGTACGGTCGGCGCGGTTTTCTTCAACCGACAGATTGTACACTGCCGCAAGATGTTTCGCACAGTAGGCCGCACTCGTAACACCCAGTACTTTTGCCGCACGTTGTTTACGACGTGTTCTCTTCCTATATGATGATGCTGTTCATGTTCGCCCCTGATGATCAGCCGGGTGAGGTGATGCGACCCGTCTAAGATCGGTGGGTTTCCAGTAAGCTCGCGCAGGGTGGCCGCATTGATCCTGCCGTTTAACCTTATTACCCCGTCCCCCCCGTATTCGGGGTCGAGCTTATAAAGCCGGCTGTCACGTGACACGCGTTCTCCCTTCTTCAAACGCTCGTAATCCTTCGGGAAGCTTTCCTGTTGCGCCTGACGAATGAGTAAACGTTCAGCTTGCTCTATGTGTCGCGTTTCCATAGTGCGAGTCCTCCGTCGGCACTTGTCGATAAAGGCGAGTGCGTAGGCGGTCGCTCGTAATAATTTTCCGTATGACGAAAATCTTGTGACGTCAACAAGTGGCTTTTCATTTGTCGTGTAATTCACCACGACTTCGTCATCTTCGGTTTCCGTGGGCTCTTCCTTTGGCCATTTCGTCGGGGGCCCACGAAGAAATTCCGGGCCTTTAAACCAGCGGTCGTCCGTTTTCATACTCGAGACGTTAATCCTGGTTGCGTCGTCGGCGACGTTGTAACTTGTCGGCACCCATCGCCATTGCTCAGACTCGGTTATTTCGCCGATTTCGCTCAATCTGTGCGCAACGTATGGGGTATATCGCGCCGAGTCGTTTCTTATCCAGTGGAGAACGGTCTTCGAGTCGCTCCAAAAGATGACGTCATACGGCTTGAAACTATGTTCCTTTTTTATTTCCGCCGCTAACCTGGCTCCTATTAGCGCGGCCTGTAGCTCCATTCGCGGGATGCTCTGCGCCTTCATCGGGGCCACTTTCGCTTTTCCTGCGATTAAAATGACGCCGACGCTCCCGTTACGCCACTCAAAGCGCCAGTAAGCCGCTGCTGCGTAGGCCTGCTCGCTGGCGTCCGTGAAGACGTGTAATAGTACGTTTATGACGTCTTTATCCCATCCATAGCACCTTCTTCTCACCTTGTGCGCAGGAATGATCCTGCGCAGACGGCGTGACGCCGCGCTGTAACTCGGCGGCGTAACGGTTCCGTCTTGTTGCAGTGGCAGTCCGCTTTCAATGAGACTGTTCACTTTTGTAGTAACCTGGGCAAACTCGTTCTGTGCCCATATTACACGCGCCGTAGTGTCCGTCACGGTAATCTTTCCTTCCCGGAATCTGAACGGGATACCGTGTACGGCGTCTAGTAAGTCTGGCCCATCCAGTAACTGTCTATTCGGATTAGCAACCGCGAAATGAGACATGTACCATATGCGGTTGCTTCCTTCGTTGTCTCTTTCGCACGGCTCGGTATATCTCTTTCCTACTAATAGCCTGTTGATCTGGGCTGTATATGCTTGCTTAAACTGCGGCGATTGGTCCATTTTGCGCTCGATCCTGCATACAAGACGAATTGCCATGTCATAGTTTGGTGGCATGGTGACGTCATCGTTTCGCCAGTGCAGTCTAACTCCGAAGCGGCCGTTGATTTTCTTAACGGTTTTTGAAAACATCTTCAGCGCCCGTTGTTCTTCAGCTACAGGTTTCACCTTATTCGATATTCCGAGTGTGTTGATATCGAAACGAGATTTTATCATTTCGTATAGTCTGTCCTTTTCCCGCAGCTCTTTGCCTTGCCACGTTCGGACGTGTAATACTGTGTCGTTTCCCGTCTTCACTCCTTTCTCGGGTGTGATGCCGTGTATGGCCCAACCCATGAGTGTCAGAGAAGCGGCTGGTTGGCTCTTCTTTCCTGCCAACAGTTTTCTAGTCACGATCAGATGCCAGTTGTCAGCTCCAATCAATACGCGCGGTTTAGCGTTCATATAACACACGTCGTCTGTATGGAGCGTCTTCAAATGACGTAACTGTCGTACGACTTCAGACTTAACGGAGTGAGTTCCCAGTGCGAGTTTCTTCACAGTGCGCGCCTTGATAGGATGGTAGTGCGGTTGCGCTCTTCCGCGCACCGCGACGCTCACCACCCTACTCTCTGCTTCCCGCTGGCTCGACGTGATACCGTGGATGTTCAGTGGCCGCCTCGGGCCATCTGCCCCCAGCATCCCGGCTATCTCCTCGTCGATGAGCGTGATCGTGGACCCCTCATCCAGCAGCGCGTATGTACTCACTTCCTCTCCGTTAAGCCCCTTGACGGTAATCGGACACACTTTCAATAACACTCTGCTCTCGGTGTTAGAATTGTGCGCCGACGCCGTCATGACCGACTCCTCTCTGTCGGCCGGTTGATTTACCGACTCGACTCGGTCGATCGGTCCACTGACGGCTTCGGTTTCCCTCCGCTGGTGTAGAAGTGCGTGATGCGGCTCGCGGCATTCGTTCACACCGCACTTTCTCGCCTTGCAACGGAACCGTCTGTGTTTACTTAGTAGGCACAAAAAACATATTCTCGTTTCCTTGGCCCACTCCCATCTGGCTGGCAACGACATCGAAGCCAGCTTACCGCACTGCGTTGTCTGGTGGTCAGCTCCACAACAGTAGCACACGATCTTGGCTTCCGTTGTAGTATACACGCGACGACGCTCGTTCATCCGCGGCGGCTTCACTTTATTTTCTTTCGTGACGTTTACACTCGTCGTAGGCAGTGATGACGTCATGAAAGAATACTTCATTGCTCTGTCTGCTTCGCCCGTTAGAAACTTCGATAGTGTCATAATCTCCGGCTCGTCTCGGCTCGAGAATTCATCTGCAAAGTCGCACCATTTCGTTCGTAGATGCGGGCTGAGCTTCTCGACGACCTGTCGTGTCAACATAGGGTTAAGTAGATACCCCTTGTTGTCGACGCACGAGATAACCGTCACTATATTCTGCAACTTGGTGGCTAGGCTGTTGAGTTCGCTGGCAGACGAACCCGATCGTGGCAACTTCTTGATATCTTCCAATGCACGACTGATTATGATCTCTGGACGTCCGTAGCAGCGCTCCAGTGTCTTCATGATGATCGCAGGATCCACGGCGGTATACAGCAGGGCTGTCACGCACTCTCTTGCTTCGCCTTTAAGGCAAGTGCGTAGGCGGCCTAAGTTCTCCGCAGGTGAGAATCCGTGTACGCTCGTCGACTCCCGCATGGCAGCTTTGAACGGCAGCCACTCTCCTGGGGCCCCGCTAAAGGTAGGCAGCTCCTGGCACTGTCGCGGTGTCGGCCTGTTGCGAGTCATGCGTTCCAGCACGTCGGCTAGGCGGTCGATTCCACGATCCCTGGATCTGGTCGGCGTCGGTGATCTTGCGTTGCGCGGCGTTCTGAACGTCACGCGAGCGGTCTGGTCGTTCGTTTCCGCAGACCGGTCGCGCCCCATTGGATACACTTCCCTCGCTCTTCCCGCAACGTTTAACGGTGGTCGCGGTCCGGCTTCTCTCGTTCCAAGCTCGGCCCCGTCACCTGCGCTCGGCGACTCCCCCCGTATGCGGGTGTTCTTCAACCACTCTGTGATATTTCTATCTGTTTCCACCCCATCGTCTTCGCACACGCTGTTTCCCTCCGTCTGCTCCTTGAGGGCGGCTATATTCGCAGCGACCCTCTTCTTGATCAGTGCCACTTGTAACTGGAGCTCTTCTCGTCGGATAGCGGCGATTTGTTCTTCTGCTTCCAGTTCCACTTGCCTCACCAAAGTGGCGGCGCTTAGCTGCGAGCGGTGTGATCGGACGGACGGCGATCGCGATCGGCGTCCTGTACGAGTCGCGGCGTGTATTTGCGCGGTCGTAGTCTGTTGCACTCCGGGCGACGCGGGTCGCGATACGTTCGGCGCGGACGCGGACGCGGATATATGCACGGACGGCGACGCGGGGGTCTCTTGATACGCTCTCTGCATTCTGTCTTCGGCGGTCTTGCTCCTAGTATTCGGCATCTTCGGTCCTTGCCTTAGCCTAACACGTATGACCGATTACCCTGACCTGTGTGTGTATATGTGTGTGTATAACCGATCCTAATTCACTACACTAAACACTGAGACCTTAGACCGACCTAACTGGAAACAGCGCACCGTCTACGACCTTGTGAACTGACCATTTGGCACCGTTAGGTGGACAGTCACTTGGTCACGGTACGAAGTAACGTTATTCTTTCTTCCGGTCTTGATCCTGCAGACGCGTAGCCTCGGCGTCCGGGGCAGGAACTCTTGGTCTCCTGGCACGTGGTCCGGCTGGAACTCTTGGTCTCCGGGTACGTAGTCCGGCAGGAACTCTTGGTCTCCTGGTACGTAGTCCGGCAGGAACTCTTGGTCTCCTGGTACGTAGTCCGGGCTGCCCACGATGATCTTCTATAATGATCTTCTTTCTTCTTTAGGGTACCGCTACGAGACCGTATAGAGTTGGTCTTTCTTCTTTCTTGAGGTTTCGATGGAGTAAAAGACACTGCTCGTTTCTTCTTTGCGATTCTTCTATCCGGCGGCGAAGTACCAAAAAACTATTGGTGGTAGTTGCTTCTTTATTAATTTGGAAATCAAACTCGATTTTATTGGACTGTATAATTATTGTTGAATTAAAAGAATACATAAAGTAGTACAGAGCGTAATTATTTACAAGATACATAAGAGCGATGCTGAGAGGTGAAGTGTAAGTAGCAGAGAGAATTTCGCCTGCCAGGGTCGCTCCTTAAGTCCCGCATCCCGCCCGACGCCTAAGTGCTAATCGTGCCCTCTGAGGGCGCCGGCGGTATGCGGGGCGCGGAGAGTAGGTGTGCTCCGGCGGGCGGGTCAGGGGGGTGCTCTCTGTCCGCAACACAAATATTGTGTGCTAACCTCATTGTAAACTATCTTTAATAGTTACGAGTATATACCGCCTGAAAATGATTTAATTTAATCGTTTTATTTAATTTAATTCTTTGTATCAAGCTTTGGCAAGAGCCAAACCTATTAATAATAAACATTGTCTTTCTTTTAATTTATATTTCTTGCCCAAACTCTTAGACTTACTTACGTATGTTATCGCTTGTATTGGTCATATTCTTGTACAAGTATATCCACTGCTAAATTATTGTTAAAGATTGTGTAAGATTGATAAAAATACAAGAATTTTACATAATATCAATCGGTTTAAACCAAGATTTGTTTGTGTTGAAAATTTTAAGAGTTTAATGTAATATAACTACTTTATTGTGCTGGCACAAGAACTCCATCGTTTGACGCCAGACCTACAATTTGGCTTTTACTTAAAGAATATTCTGAGAGTTGAATAATTATGGACACTTGACACTGGGTAGATGTACTAATGAAGAGTTTTTAAAAGAAGTAACTCATTTTGAATTCGATACATTATCTAAGGGCAGTCGTTCTGTATCTCTATAAGTCTGTGGTCCCTTTACGCTCAGCGACCAGATTGATTCCATTGACAAGGAATTTGTAATATTAAAATTATTAACTCTCACCACTTTGATCATATTCTGTTCAATTGCTTAGTGTTCATTTTGAACGTGTCAATGTACACAAAGCTTTATAGATTTCATCAAAGGTAACTTTAGTTTTGAAATTGAATTTACAAGTCAGATAATATACTTGTTACAGCGTTAAGCTTATACTATTTTAATAATGTAAAATTGTATTAAAACGTGAAGCAAAAACTTTGTACCTCTTTTTACAAAAATTGTGCGGACAGAAGAGTACGAAATTACAAGCACATTTATAGTTTATAGTTTATAAATAGAGAAGGAGTGCATAATGCTAATATTATTTAAATTATGCATAAAAAATATATTAAATAAATAAAAAAGAGACATTACGTACACTACCATGTATTTGACACACAAACGCATATAGAGTATATATGCGTGTGTGTGTCAAATACATGGCATATATAACCCTTTTGTTTATTGTTAAAGTCAAATTAACAGTGTAGCCTTGGGGAAATATGTGATGATAGAAGTATAGTATTTTACAACAGAACCTTAATAATGTTCAAACTAAGTTTAAATGAATTATGGTCGAATTTCGACTACTGGGCGACCACCAGTAATGTTAATATACATATAAAATTAAGTTGGTAGATTTTGCCTCCTCCAGTCGCGCCTTGGCTTTTTTCGACGAAGTAGAACATTGCTGAAATCATTAGCATTATTATAGAGCTGTTAGGGTCGGTTCGATTAGAAATACCATGCTCTCACAGAATATTGGCGTGAAAAGGTTAGCCTTGAACTAACCGTGTTTCATACGATGAGTGAGAGTTCCGATAGCACACCTCCTCCTTGCCATCTTTGCTATCTCACCACCATCTTCCATACGCCTGTTCCATCTTCTCTATTTTTTATTGTGTGAGTTCAGCAGACAGGCAGATGGCCCACTGGATAAAAATCGGTAATACCATCCCTTATGGACATTTGCAAAACCAAAGGTGCTAAATGCGCTGCTGCTCTCTTAAGGGAGACTGGAACCTGGTCACTAATACCGTAACACAACCCAAGGTTGTTATGGTGGCATACTCTAGACCACAGGTGGTAGCCATCCAGTCGAGCAAATACCCTACCACCTAGCTGAGGGTCGCAGGAAATTGTATTCTTTCTCCGTTGCTGCACAATACATAATTATGGTACGATTACTTACATTTTAATAATGAATATATAACTATACTATATATACACGTATATACACATCCCTATTAATATTATAAATGCGAAAGTAACTCTGTCTGTCTGTCTGTTCCTTTTTCACAAAATAACTACTGGACCGATTTGGCTGAAACTCGGTATATATATTCGATACCGAGGATGAACATGGGATACTTTTAACCCGTAAAATGGGATAATTTCTGGGATGAAAATATATTTGTCTCTCTGTTTGTTATTCTTGTATGGAAAGACTATTGGACTGATTTGGCTGAAACTCGGTACATATGTAATTTTAATACCGAGGGTGGAAGGATACTTTTTTATCCCGGATAATAGGATAGATTTTGGGATAGATTTATGTTTAAGTCATCCCGGAAACTAGGATAGGTTTTGTGATTTTGTCCATTTCGTCTTCTTGGTCCACTGGGTCCACTTGGTCCATGTTATCTATGATGTTTTGTCATTTATGTACTTTACAGATAGACAGGGGATGGTATAGTTTGCGATATAAAATAAAGTGAATTTTCCGGGGGCAAATACATAAAAAATTAATACAATGTAACCTGTACCGCCTGCTCTTTAAACAAGAGATAGGTACACACTAGAGGTTGACCCGGGATAAACTCTAGTATATATATACAAGATATAGTAATAGGAGTTTTTGGCGGGAACTGAAAGGAGATGTGGTGCTGTGCAGTTTTATTTTTTAAAAATATGTAAAATTACTCTAAAACGAACAATAGTTGTAGGATATTGATAGTTTTTGAGTAGTGGTTATGTGTTTTGTAAGAAATGTGAACTGTATAGTCAAATGTGGCCTTTGAGTTGTCCCAAGAACTCCATTGAATGGCACTAGCTGACTACCTACAGTTCAGCTGTGCTACACATAGGCTTAAGAAAATGAAGAAACTATATTATAAACTAAGATCTGGCTTAAAGGCCTAGTTGCCAAGCCATAAACCTAAATAATAAATCGTAAATATACTAATATAATTGCAACAATTTCAACATAAAAAACATATAGCACATATATATAGCACGTAGATATTATATTATTGTAAAAGTATGCAAGTGTATGACAATGTAGAACTGTGGCCGCCTTGCTGTGTTATATCGACACTGGCATTCGGCCAATAGCGAGGAAAATACGAGACGTATTACTACATTTGAACGCATGTGAATATACTTAATTTTTTATAATAATAGGTAGACCACACGCACACATTGTATAATATACATTGTATCCAGTAAGCTTGTCAACCACAAAGGCCGTTAAAATTCTATTTCTCATTCTCGTCAATTAATAAATAAATAATAATGGCCGATCAGACCATAGTAAATAACTGAGAAAATTCGTTTCCGAAATTTACCGTACCAGGAATCGAACCCGGAGCCTCTGCGTTGCAGTGAGGCAAAGGCTTAGCCCGCTCAACCATAGAGGCCGTCGTTTCAATAATTGTCAATTGTTTATGGATTCCATTTTATACTTTATTAAAAGAAAATTCTGCCTCATACTTCTTATTGTAATTTTGACAGCTACTGTGGTTGAGCGGGCTAAGCCTTTGCCGGGAGTTTTTGGCGGGAACTGAAAGAAAATGTGCTGTGCAGTTTTATTTTCTAAAAATGTGTAAAATTACTCTAAAATGAACAATAGTTGTAGGATATTGATAGTTTTTGAGTAGTGATTATGTGTTTTTTGAGGAATGTGAACTGTATAGTCAAATGTGGCCTTTTGAGTTGTCACAAGAACTCCGTTGACTGGCACTAGCTGGTTACCTACAGTTCAGCTGTGCTACACATAGGCATAAGAAAATGAAGAAACTATATTGTAAACTAAGATCTGGCTTAAAGGCCGAGCTGCCAAGCCATAAACTTAAATAAATAAAATAAGCCTTTGCCGGCCGACATCACTGCAACGCAGAGGCTCTGGGTTCGATTCCTGGTGGAGTAAATTTCAGATACATATTTTCTCCGTTATTTACTGTGGTCTGGGTGTCTGCGATCGGCCCCAGATTAGTCCGTTGTGTATTACTCATAACATAAGCGTAACTTGCTTAATTTGGGGATATACAATTAGTGCGTTTGTCTGCCGATTATTATTATTATTGGTATGTTATTTCTGCATTTGGGATAATGTTATAATAGTGTTTGTAACGATGCTTATTAGTATGTTTTTGTACTTTTGTATATGTTGTTTACAGACATTTTCGATTTTGTAATATATTAGTTAAATAACTTCTGCCAGCGACATCGTTCGCGTGGAATAGTAATAAAAAAGTAAGTTAAAAAAATCCCGATTTCGAAATATTCTTCATTGGTGCTCCGCTCCTATTGGTCTTAGCGTGATGATATATAGCCTATAATCTTCCTCGATAAATGGACTATCTAACACTGAAAGAATTGTTCTAATCAGACCAGTAGTTCCTGAGTTTAGACGTTCAAGCAAAAAAACAAACTCTTCAGCTTTATATATTAGTATAAGATAAGAATTACTCTAATTTTAAAAAATGTTATTTATCCATATGTCGCTGGTTCATCCGGCTCTAATGACGGAATATAAAAAACACATTCGCAGCAGCACCTTTGGTGTTACTAATGTCCAGAAGTACACCAGCTACAGTAGGTAAACTCTTTCCATCATGTGGGCCGTCTGCCTCCCTGATCAATTCATGCAATAAAAAGATGAACGGTTGGTAAGATATAGAAACGGGCTATAAGTGTTGTATTATTACCAGACCAGGATTTGAACCCGCGCCCTTTGAGTTTGAGATGCGCTAACCACTAAGCTACCACGGCTAAAATCAAGTAACTGATTTTAAATAAATAATAAAAAAATCAATAAATTTGGGGTCTCCTTTATCTATAGTTACTTAATATTACAAATGCGAAAGTTTGGATGAATGTTTGTTCATCAATAACGTCACAACGGCTGAACAGATTTGCATGAAATTCGGCCCAGAGATAAACTATAGTCTGGACTAGCACATAAGCTACTTTCCGTGGGATAATATTAACGCGCTGGACATATTACTATCATGAGAAATATGTGTAAATTTACACTGTGTGTAATTATTATTTTGCCAAATTGTATTGAAAGATTAGCAATAATAATTAAAAACTAAATAAATATTGAAGCAATAATACCTATATAGTGTGAGTTTAAAAAAATTGTACGCCGAACCGGCAACAATCATGAAAGTATAATTAAAACTAGTGGTCGAAATTTAACCATAATTAATTTAAATTATAAGTTTGGACATTATTAAGGTTCTATTGTCAAAGACTTCTATAAACACAGATTTCGCCAAGGCTAGACTGTTAATTTGACTTTAACAATGAACAAAAGACTAGGTATATATGCGTGTGTGTGTCAAATACACGGTAGTGTGTGTAATGTTTTTTTATTGGTTTAATTTATTTTTTATGCATAATAAAAAAGAAAATTAGCATTCTACACTCCTTCTCTATATAATCTATGAATGTGCAAAATTTCATACTCCGCGCAATTTTCGTAAAAACGGTACAAAGATTTTGCTCCACGTATATATATAGATAACAACATCTATTTGTAAAGCAAGCATGTTTTAATGCAATACATTGATTCGAAGCAGCGGGCAATAGCTAGTACATAATATATGTGAGAGGAGGAAAGACAGAGTTTCCATTCCTCATTGTATAAAGTCCTTTTAAATTGAAATGTATCTAATCTAAGCCGCGTAATGTGGTAATTTGGTACCAGATAGGGGTGGTAGGTGGGGGTTTGAAATCTGGCTGTTGGGGGGTGGTTCAGTTTAATATTGCCAGCGCGGGTTAAGGCATACGGCAAATAAAACTGGTTGAGAGCACCCCCGGCGAACACCGCTCTCTTAAGGCGAAGCCTCGTCATATGAAGACAAATTTAATTAATGTTATATTATATAAATTATATCAGCGGTTACGCCAGACGTTGTCCTACCCTGAAAAAGATGAAAATCTAGAGTCCAATTCTGAATCTAAGCCATCCCGCGGCCCACTCAAACACATACAAATTTCATCAAGATCCTGGGACCCAATTTCAGCACCACCTACTAGCAGGCCGTCTGCCTGTTTGTCAACTTCGCAAGAAAAGAAATATAGACCCGGAGCTAGTCGATTTCTTCTAGACAACTTTTGGATGGAGTATAGGAAGGACAACAAAAGTCGGTAGTTGCTAAACCAGCACTCGTACAATAATTTAGTCTACTAATTAATATTGCGGCGAATGATGGTGGAACCATCTAGTTAGTTTAAGAACTTTTAGAAAAAGTTAGAACATTCTGGAAGGAAAAGACCAGGACGGATATATTTAAGAATGGGATAGACAATGAATGAAAGACAGAGATAGATATATGTTAGAAAGAGATAGACGATGAACTAAAGACAGAGATATATGTTAGAAAGGTATAGATGTATAAACGAAAGTTCCTGAACAGAAGGTTCGGGATGGAAGAGAAAGAGATAGATAGATGGATTCCAGAAAATGCTTCCGGGTATATAAACAGCGTAAGGCGCGCCTATCGGGGAGTTTAGAATTGAGTTCAGTTCAAGACGGTGAAGCGACAAGTGCGATACTAAAGAGTTGGAAGAGAAGATTAATAGGAGACAGAGACGAGTTAAGTGGTGAATTTAGTGACAAGATTAGTGGACAGTTAAATGAAGGAGGAGTGTAGCGTAGTTCGAGAGACGAACCAGAAGCGAGCTACACGCGGTAATATCAGAGGTGAGCGTTGCAGTAGCAGGAGGTGGTCTACTCAATCTCAGCGACGGTTTTGTGAGCGAGACACCTTATCGTCGGGACTGTACATTGTTAGTCGTGCGTATAGGGGCTAACCTGCAGAGAGGTATTACGTGCGGCTGTGTAAGTCAATAAAAGCCTTTGATTAAAAACTGGTGTTTTCTTCCAATCCATAAGAGCGTACCCCCACTTGCACGTAACAATATATTATATTATATACATACAAAAGTAAACAATAACACTATAGCTTGAGGTAGTAATCTTTAACTAATCTGTTTAAAGAAGGTAATGATCGTGTCTGCTTGATGTTTAGTGGTAGTGCATTCCAGAGTTGAATAGCCTGGGCGATGAAAGACTTGTTGTAAAAAAGTGTTCTGTTGACAGTCGTTTTCAGTTTCGAATTCTCTGACAATCTAAAGAATCTTGAATCACTGTAATTAAGGAAGTGAAAGCGTTCCTTGAGATAATCACCTTGGGATTAAACAATATAATAATTATGTTTTTTTTTCTGGAAGATATGTCGGCTTCGCCTTAAATCGTGTGTCTGTGGATATTTTTACAAAGGTTATTACTGTCGCGGGTGCCGAGTGCGGTGCGGGCTTGGCTTACGTTATTAAATTGCCGCTCAGGTTGGCGCCGTGTTAGCCACCATCCTTCGCCTCCTGTTAGGGTAACCACAATACCAGGGTAACCACAGAACCACACATCAAATAATCTCTCTCTATACCTTCTCCTAAACATACATCATAGCATGAAGGAACGGAGATAGAATACAATTTCCTGCGTTGCGGCGGCCTGTCGTAAGAGGCGACAAAACAACCCACAGCCAGGTGGTAGGGCATTTGCCCGACTGGATGGCTACCAGGGTCTAGAGTATGCCGCCATATATAGGCGATGGTAATCCTTTTCCACCAGGGGGGCGTCTGCTTGTCTGCTGAACTTATGCAACGATAATAGAAAAGAGACGAAGGCACACAGAGACAGGCACAGAACAATTCCTCGACACGCTTCCCATTATACACACATTATAATTCTTATCAGAATTTTCCACCTAATAGTTCTATAGACTTTATCTATAGACTTTAAAAAATATGTAAGGTTTATTCATAATGTGAGTTACGAAGGCAACCCTAGAGCTCCCTCAGCCAATACGTAGCTCAAACACAAACAAATAACCGGTTTGTGCGCTTTTCATTGCTACCAATAAACGGGCGAAGTTCGTAATTAAAAATGTTCAATCCACCCAACCCTGTTAATTCGCTAAGTAGGCGCGAATCTTCACCTTAAGTACCTTCACGACTTATCCTTAAAGGATAAGTTACCTGAGCGTTTGATAGTTTCACCTTACTACCCACTCTTTTAACTTACCACTAGTAGTAGGGAAATTGCACTGCTAGTATGGAATTTATCTTTTAACCAGTAGTGATGCAAACAAATCTGTGGAGGAACGGAGAAAGAATACAGTTTCCTGCAGCCGGGCGTCCTGTTGTAAGAGACGACAAAACATGATGTTGGTAAGGCATTTGCCCGTCTGGATGGCTACCACCCCTGGTCTAGAGTATACCGCCATAACAAAACGCTTGATTTGTGTTCCGGCATTAGTGACCAGATTCCAGTGTCCGTTAAGGGGGCAGCAACGCATATGTAGCACTTCTCGTGTTGCAAATGTCCATAGGAGATGGTAACCGCTTTCCACCAGTGGGCCGTCTGCCTGTCTTCTGAATTTATGCAACTAATAAAAAACCTGAGCGTTTGGTAGTTTCGCCTTACTACCCGCTCTTTTCACTTACCATGGGTAGTAGGGAAATTAACACTGCTTGTATGGAATTTCTCTTTTACCCATAGTGCAGGTATATTTATAGTATGGCAGAACCTAACAGCCTCAGAAGAACCAATAAAAGTAGGTATGGAAAGCCTTTTTTTAGCCAGGGGAAATTCTTTACTCTACTTTCGACCCGTGTGTGGAATTTGCTAGGTCGGGGTGGCACTAACATGCTCAGTCAGAACTGGTGTCACACTATTGCCACTCCCCAGTTAGGGATACCCACTAAAACTCCTGGGTGTTCCATCCTGCGCCTTATGCCAGGACTACGGGTAGAAGGGAATCCCGAATCCGCGTGCCCTGGCAGGCGTGGGCCTCACACACAAGTCTCTTCCATTGCCGGGGGACTTCTTTTGTCCCCCGGCATTTACTAGGTCCAATCCGGAGTGGGGCTTGTAACTCGCCCCACCGGAGGAGAAATGAGCGCGCGAGGTATGAAGTGCCTTTTTTTTGGCCAGGGGAAATCCGTTTGAGGACTAAGCCGCGACAGGCGCAAAAGCCTGGGGGGATGTTCGCGACCCGGTGAGAGTGTGGGATTCGCCAGATCGGGGGTGGCACTAGCGTGCCCGGTCAGAACTGGAGCTACGCTATTGCCACACTCCAGTTAGGGATACCCACTAAAACCCCTCGGTGTTCCGTCCTGCGCCTTATGCCAGGGCTACGTGTATGCGGTTTTCCCAGCTCCGCGCGCCCTGGCAGGCGTGGGCCCCGTTCACTGGGCCTCTTCTAATGCCAGGGGGCTATGCCCCTGGCCACTACTGGGTCTTTTTCGGCGTGGGGCGGTCTGTAACTCGCCCCACGGGAAGAGAGATGAGCGCGCGCGGAACACTCGCGCTCTCATCTCAACGGCATGTGCGGGTGAGTGAGAACCCCTATACCCCTAGGGGCCCCACCCGCGCCGCCCGCTTACGGCGGCCGAAGGTCACTGTCCGACCTCCGGGGGTATGAAGTACCTACGCCAACAAAGTCATCTAATGAATTGAAGAATGTTTTGAAAACTTGTGTGCGTAAACTTATAAAGGCGAGCGAAGCATGCCCGTTTTTTGTCACTTCTTTTTTGGGGGCACGCTAATTCTTGAAAGTGTAAGTCTATAATTTTTCTATGTAGCTCCACTCCGAAAAACCTATTAAAAAAAATTTATTTTTTTGTAAAGGTTACCATTTTTTTTCATATTTTATGGCTATTTTTCGATATTTTCAAAATTTCCTTTAATGGCACCGCGTGCACCCCCCGGTTCCTCCACAAAAAGCCCTGCTTATAAGCATAAATTACTTAGTTTTTACAAGCTTTCATTTAACTTGCAATCGATGTACGTATGTAAGTTCGGGTGGAATCTTGCAAGTTAAATTTGACCAACTTGCCGGTTTCCGATAGAGCTGAAACTTTGCACACATATGTATATCGCGTGACAATGCAATTACATGGTACGCATGGAGTCGGGAGCTGGCCATAGGAACTCCTGTACTAAACAAGTAGACCAATCGTATTTGAGCTCGTTTTACTTCTCATGGCTAGCATTCTGCGGCTATGATATCCAGGATCTTAAAAGCTTGTACTTAAAAACCTTTCTAAGAAAGCTTATTTTTAGTGATATGGTGAATAATGTTACAAAACAATGAGCGTTGGCGCCATCTAGACTTTTTTTAGCGAACGATTGTTTTGCCTAATATTTTTACTTTCAAGTATTAAGTAATTTTGATAGCGGGGATAAATACAGGATAATTTTATGCTGAAAATTTGTTTAGTTTCCTTGGATAAAATTCTTATGAAAGAGACACGATAACTTTTGTTTTCGAATAGATGGCGTGGTCACCAATGAATGCTAATTTACGGCAGTCAATTTCTGTAAAGTAAGTTTTAAGAATCTACGCGAATTTGGCACAAAAATATATGGGAAATTACTTCAGTAGTTATTCACACAATTTGTAAAAAGTCTCTATTACTGCCATCTATCAATAATTATATAATATATTTGTTATGAGCTATTCGATAACAGATGGCGCTACACTCTAAGTATTTTGATCAACTAAATACTAGATGTCGTTAAACAAACCCTTTTTTTACTTATAGACTATATTAGTATAACATACGTTATATTTTAAAGGATTTCAAAGATCACGTAAAGTGGAGAAGTAAAGCGAGCCCGAAAGTCCGTAAACGACCAAGATTGGACGCAACAATGATGAATAGTCTAATGAAACTTATATGTACGTACACAAGCTGTACCCGCGATTTTAGAAAGAACGCTTAGGTATATAGAAACTGAAATGAAATTACTTTGTTTTATTATATTCATCGAATTTATCTGTCATTTTATTACCATTATTATCTTAAAACAAATAATACTTTATAAAATTACGTTTTAAGGGTACGATAATTTTTAATTTTATACTTTTATATATTTTCAATTATGTTACAACATAATTACAGAAGACAATAAATAACACTACAAATAAAAAATTGGTCCTAAAGAACTTTCACTTGTTGGGAAATTGCCAAAAGGCTGGCAGCGTTACCGTTTTGGATAGCTATGCTAATGACTGGGGTAAAACAAAAGCAAATTTTCTGAAAGTAAGAATAAAAAACTATTTGTAAGAAATGGTGAACATTTAGAATCATCAGTTTACTTGTAAAGCTCAAAATTATTTTTTACACCAATTCACAACACGAACTATACAGCCTCATATTATACGAAGCAGTCTGTTTTATAGCGAAAACACAAGAAATTCTACTATTTGCAGAGAATACTAGATAGCAACTGCTTAATGAGGTGGTTACATAAAATTCACTCTATAAAGAGCCCAATAAAGCAATCCAATAAACCGAGGGGGCGGGGCGGGGAGGAGTGGAACGGGGTGCGGGGGAGGCCCTCAATAAACCCTCATATCTCGAGCAATTACGGCAAAACAAATGAGAGCTAACGAAATTCACCTCTGAGAGAGATTAGTGAGCGGCTAAAACAGGTCATAGAGTCGACTGCGTATTAATATCCTACTAATATTATAAACGCTATTATAAAGTTTATAAGAATTTATGGATGTACGTTTGATACTCTTTCACGCAAAAACTACTGAATGGGTTTTGATGTAACACATAGGTTATAATTTATAAAGATATAGTGTGAATGACAAGAGCTATGAATGTCAAAGAAGCAAGTGAGGTGTGTACTAAATGGCGCTCTGTTGTTCGTGCCTACCCCGCAAGAGACCTGGCGTGAAGTTATGTATGTATGTATAGTGTGAATGATCATCATTATCACAATTTTCCATAGACAAGCGAGTGAAACCGCGAGACGCAGCTAGTTTTAAAATAAATTTATGATATTTAATTTTTTTTTTATGGGCAATTGGCAGTAACATTAGCTGAGATACATTCATTTTATTATTTATATATTTTGTATTAATTTATTATTTAAATTAATACAAAATATATTCATTTTATAATTTTCCCATAAATATTTTGGTAACAACAGGACATTTGCTTACAAAGATACAAATTATTGTCTTACTCCTTTATTCATAATAGTTATACGAGATTTAGAGGCTTGATAAAAAAGTTAAGAGAAGTGTTTTTCGTAATTCTGAATGCGATTATAAAAAATATATATTAACTCTTTTTAATGAGCACATAAACCACTATTAACTGTAAATAAGGTGATTAGACGCATTTGTTGAGGAAAATCAGCACATAGGAGTGTGGAGCAACGTTAAGTAAAAAAAAACATAGTTATACATATTATGTATAATATATGTTATGACTGTAATATGTTTATACATATCTATAATGTATTATGTGTACCACGCTATCGTATTGGTGATAACTGTGATGATAGCGATGTTTGTTGGTTAATAAATAAATTTTAAGGACATCTTTTTTGCTTTCAAACTCGTAATAAGTGTTGGTAAAATCTTTTGAATCATGATGTGGAAAAATTCAGAAATAATCAGGATTGAACTTACAAAATAATTTTCAGAAAAAAATATTGGATAATTTCCATTTTTAGAATTCTTTTGCCATGGCTACAAATAGTTCTGCAAAATTTGGTTTTTTTATATGGATTGGGTAAAGAGGAAGTAAAGTTTGGAGCGAGCTTCGTATTAAAAAGTTTACTGAACGAAATATAAGAAATCGAATGTTCTAGCGCGAGTTTTAAGAAAACGTGTTGCAGGCAATTAAATTCTTATTTGTAATATTATGAGGCCCCTCCATAGATTTTCGTGTGCCAGGCAGAGTGCCAAAGGGCTGTGTGTTAGGTGTTTTAGTACTTTTTCAGCGGCTTTGAATTGCAAATTGTTACAACGTCGCCCCTCGCACGCCTTGCCGCCGCGTAATTAAAAATCAGACGCGATTGAAGCGACAATGCGGCGAATAGCATAACTATTGTGATTGTTTTATAAAATTATAATAAAGTGTAGAGAAAATTAAGAATTATTTATAAAATAGTACCATTTACTAAATTTGACATTACAGTAGAGTATACTTTGAATATAAGTTTTAGACTCAATATTTAAAATTACACGCTTTGGGAGGCCTATGTCCAGGCATTGACCAGTAATTATCTGATGACGACCAAAATTATTTATGTTTGTGAGAGACCAGTAACAGTAAGCATTGTGTAGTAGTATTTAAGTGATTATAAATCGCAATGTTTTTTTAAATATTTCATTTCAAATTAATATAATTCGACGATAGATGTCGTTACTTAAAGTTTGCTTTGGTGGGTGTTTCTTAGTACAAGTTAATTCCTCGTGGTTCAGGGACTAAAACATACGCGCCCTATTCTATAGATTTACATTCGAATCCTATCAGATTTGTACCACTACTGCATTTTTTATAACCTATATTATATATATATATAGCATATTACAGATGTATGGAAACGCCAAAACACACTATCAATAAGCGTCGTAGGATCATAAATAGAGAAAGAAAGACACTGACATAGAAAGAAGAGTAAATTTGGGGAATAGTGTGAATGGAGCGTTAGGTAAACTTCTAGGCGCTAAGAACCTCAGCCAGAAGGCCCAGCTTGCCATACACAACGCGGTGCTGGTACCTACGCTCACGTATGGAAGCGAGACTTGGGTATGGAACAGAGAGCATGAAAGTAGAGTAAACGCGGTCGAGATGCGAGCACTGCGCAAAATCTGCGGAGTGACGCTCGCGGACTGCGTTCGTAATACCGAAGTAAGAAAGAGAGTTGGTCTGAAAGAGAGTGTCGGGGTGAAGGTAAGGAAAGGAATGCTCCGGTGGTTCGGGCATGTGAAAAGAATGTATGATGAAAGAATGACTAAACAGATATACAATGCAAAAGTGGATGGATGCAGAAGTCGCGGAAGGCCACGACACACCTTCCATGATCAAATTGATCATGTATTAGCAGAAGGTGATGTCAGGAGCCTTAAGAACAGACGAGCGTGCATGACAAGAGCTTTGAATGTCAAAGAAGCAAGTGAGGTGTGTAAGAATAAGCCTGAATGGCGCTCTGTTGTTCGTGCCTACCCCGCAAGGGACCTGGCGTGAAGTTATGTATGTATGTATAAATAGGGAATAAACAAGTGATAACTTCTTATGGGAGGGTAAACCGCTTCGTTACGTAAGGCGTTACGGCGCTAGTCTGTGCGGATTCTCTTTGGCTCGCGCAAGTTGTCACTTCTGTCGGGCGTCCCGAGACGTAAACATTTTTTTACATCAACTTTTTTATTTATTGAGTCTGAAGCAGTAGGAAATTTGCCGGGTCAGCTAGTAATAAATAAAATTCACGCAAACACTTGTCGCGATACATATACTATAATTTTCCTGTCAAAGTTCGTTCATTGAAAATTTAGATCTATAGGTTTTTTGTTTTAGGTATTTATCGAGAGAAAAATTAATGCATTCGATCTATCCTGCTTTAACAGCAGTTATAAATAAAAAAGCCGATGTTTATGTGACTAATGTTCGCATCACGTGCGAGCTTATAGCGCGTTCGACTCCACTAGGTAATTATCGTTTTAATGTAATAATTAATTACCGTGCGGTTAACTGCGAGTTTTCCACGCGCCCGCAATAAAACAAACACGGGCTTTTATTATTTTTATTGCCTTTTTTATTCTTGTTGTTACATTTGCATACTCGAAAGTTCTATCCGTGCAGGAACGGCGACAGAATACAATTTCCTGCGGCCAAGCGGCTTGTCTTAAGAGGTGACAAAACAAACAGCAGCCAGGTGGTAGGATATTTACTCGACTGGATGGTGACCACCGCTGGTCTAGAGTATGCCGCCCACATGCTGCCATAGCAACCTTGTCTTGTGTTCCGGCATTAGTGACCAGGTTCCAGTCACCCTTAAGAGAGCAGCAGCGCATTTGTAGCACCTTTGGTGTTGCAAATGTCCATATACGATGGTAACCGCTTGCCATCATGTGGGCCATCTGCTTGTCTGCAGAACTCCTGCAGAAAAAAAATAAAAAAGTTTAGAATATCTTGGCAAAAATTAAAGCTTTAGTACATACAGTTCGTCCGCTCTTAAAATGCGTTTGGTGGCACACCTACGAGTGGATAACATTGCAATGACGAACAATTTACGATAAAATAGCTGTGCCCGCCACTTTCTCCGCGTGGTTTTTTTTCGCGGAACCCTAAAAAAGTAGTCTAACTTACTCCTAATAATATCAGCTATGCTATCTATCTAACCATTTATCAACGCTAAAGAAAGTCGCGAGAATAGAGTTGAGCGTGATCTTCTTATCAAGCAAATTTTACCTGAAAAGAAAAACCCAATAACAGACTAAAACGTTAGCATGTGTTTTTGAAGTGAAACTTCTTTAAGGTCGTTGTGATTTGAAACAACATGAAACGAAAACACGACACTAAAATGAGATAAACACATAAATCTATAGGACTAAGCCTGCGAGAGAATGAAATGCTAGTTTAACATTGTGCAGCATAAATTAAAGAATCAATAAGATTAATGATTAAACATAGGTCCAATTCGGACCGAAATAAAACTGATAATAATATTTTATACTAAAACCGTGAAAAATTGAAAGTGATACTTAAGAAGTTTATTTTGATTTATAATATGTTGACGGACTTAGGTAAAAAGAAATATATTTATATTAGTAAAAGTTAGACAAGGATTATCTGTGAGTATATTGTCTGAAGTTCCACGTCTGGAGTTTTTGGCGGGAACTGAAAGGGGACGTTGTGCTGTGCAGTTTTATTTTCTAAAAATGTGTAAAATTACTCTAAAATGAACAATAGTTGTAGGATATTGATAGTTTTTGAGTAGTAATTATGTGTTTTGTGAGAAATGTGAACTGTATAGTCAAATGTGGCCTTTTGGATTGTCACAAGAACTCCGTTGACTGGCACTAGCTGATTACCTACAGTTCAGCTGTGCTACACATAGGCTTAAGAAAATGAAGAAACTATATTGTAAACTAAGATCTGGCTTAAAGGACTAGCTGACAAGCCATAAACCTATTTTTACAAAAAATGCCACGTCTACTGCGTGTGAACTACACTACACACACACACAGTTTTTTTTAAAATAATTATTTTCATTTTCCTGTAGTACCAATGATTGAAGATGACTACATTTGTCCGTTTGTCCGTCCGTCCGTTGGACGTTCCAATTTGTCTCCGCTACGCAATAATAATGCTCGGTTCACATGTTCTGAGGCCATTGCTTTATAATTCCATCCATAATCTGATTTGTTAATGCCCTTACATTATAGACCAGGAGGTAATTGACTCAAGTACCAACTCTATATTACAAGAAACTGGTGTTTATAAAAATAACGTTAACTGAATTTGGAAGAGTAGTATCAAGTTATTAATATTATTTTAATAATATATATATTGCAGGAGTTCAGCAGATAGGCGGTCCACTTGATGGACAGCGGTTACCACCGCCTATGGACATTTACAACATCAAAGGTGCTACAAATGCGCCGCTGCTCTCTTAAGGGAGACTGGAAGCTGGTCACTAATACCGGAACACAGCTCAAGGTTGTTATGGCGACATGCTTTAGACCAGGGGTGGTAGCCATCCAGTCGGGCAAATGCTCTACCACCTGGCTATGGGTTGTTTTGTCGCCTCCTACGACAGGCCACCCGGCCGCAGGAATTTGTATTCTCTCTCCGTTTCTGCATTGATAGAATGCACGGATTTATTCTCAGTGTATGAGAGTGTATGTATAGCGTGTAGGTGAGGCATATTAACGTTTGCACCTGGCAACCCAAACGGCCTGGAAGGAGGCAATCGAATCAAGTGGAGTGAAATGAATTGGCGCGCGGCCGACAATTAAATAGTGGAACTTTGAGTTTCATTGCTCTTTTAAGGGAGACTGGAACCTGGTCACTAATGCCGGAACACAACTCAAGGTTGTTATGGCGACATAAAGCCAATATAGGCAATATAATGTAGTTAGATATAATGCAATATGGGGCGTGTGTTTCTTGGTTTTGTTTTGATTTCATTCTAGTTTTATAGTTCGATCAAATTATTATTTTATGGTATTATACATAAATTATCAAAAATACTTCACGTGAACTGTCAGAATTACTTTGAATTTTGTTTTTTAAACGAATGGAATTGTACAATTGTATATTCTGTTAGTTTTATTTTTATTCATTCTCGAAGGTAAATGATTTTATTTGTTTCGTTCATTCCTCAAATTAACTCTTTGACTCCTGGACTAGACTATAATTATTAAGGCCCTTAATGCGCTGTGATTCAGTTAAACAAACCTCTCTCCCGCCATTATTTCAACGCCCACAAGACGAAACAAATACGTTTTATGCTAATTTAATATTCGTGTAATTAATTTTACACATGTTAATGGGTAGCTTAATGGCTTAAGGCACTCGCATTTTGTTCCAATGACGTATGTTCCAAGGACTCCAGATTGGGTAATTTCTCTCCAATTTTATTTCTTTGGGATCAAATTAGTGCCTAACGCACACGCGTCTCATTTTAATGACGTATGATCCAGGGCCTCAAGTTCTCCCATACTTTTTTTCTTTAGGATCCAAATAATGGTTTACTCAATTGCGTATCATTCCGATGACGTATGCTCCAGGTTCTCCAAATTGGGAACTACCCCATTGTTTTTTCTTTAGGATCCAAATAATGGTTTACTCACACGCGTCTCATTCTAATGACGTATGGTCCAGGGTCTCCAGATTGGGACCTTTCTCATGTAGATTTTTCTTTAGGATCCAAATTATGGTTTTCTCACACGCTTCCCATTCCAATGACGTATGCTACAGGGTTTCGAGATTGGGAACTTTCTCTTATACTGTTTTTCTTTAGGATCCGAATAATGGTTTTCTCACACGCGTCTCATTCTAATGACGTATGCTTAGGGTCTCGAGATTGGTAATTTTCTCCACATATTTTTTTTCTTTAGGGTCCATATAATAGTTTACTCACTCGCGTATAATTTAGATGAGGTATGTTCCAGGGTTTCTAGATTGGGAAATTTGTACTCAAAAATTTCCTTTCAAGACCAATGCAGTTCAATAGTTCCATAGCTATCTTAGTCTACGTTGTCAGTATGTAAAATTAAATAGTTACAATGGTTTATGTCATTCGTCTGAAAAGTCGCAGGTGTATAGAGGAGTACCTCAAGGATCTATATTGGGCCCAATTCTTTTTATTTTATACTCAGCTGATATTCAAGACCATATAAAACATTGCAAATATCACTTTTATGCCGATGATACACAAGTATATATATCTTGCAAGTCATCTGATATTGACATTGCAATATGTAAAGTAAATTAAGATCTTAATCGGATAGCCACTTGGTCTCAAAATAATGATTTATTATTAAACCCAAATAAAACTAAATATATCTTATTTGGTACGAAGTTCCAACTTTCAGCTCTTATGCCAACAATAAAAATCTCGCTAATGGATAAGCCAATCGAACGAGTTTATAGTGCACGAAATTTGGGCTTGGAAATAGATAGTGAGCTGAGATTTGAAAAGCATGTGGCTAATTCACTAAAGAATTGCTTTTACAAACTTAAAGTTCTGTACAAGATGAGGCCTTACTTGTCTGAACAATTGCGTATTCAGTTAGTGGAATCCCTGGTTTTAGCTCGACTTAATTACGGTGACGTCGTTTTTGCTCCACGCTTGCTAGCTAAAACTCTAAGGCTCATTCAGCGAGTTCCGAATGCTTGTGCACGATTCTGCATCGATTTTCCATCAAGAGGTCATGTAACACCATGTTTGAATAAGCATTCAATTATGAAAATGCTCCACCGTCGCAAGCTTCACCTAGCGTGTCTTCTCTTCGGGGTCATTAAACACAAAACTACCTTTATTTATATGAGAAGCTTTCCTGGGTATCAAGCCGTAGAATGGTCAGTTCTAGAACATGTGCAATACAACTTGCTTCGCAACGCCATTTTACAGCCGGCTTTCGATGCGCAGCATCAAGGTGCTGGAATAATATTCCACCACCCATTAGAAATCTGCAACATCTTAATCGGTTCAGAACTAAATTAAAGATATTTTTAAAAGAGCCACCAACGTTCACAACAAGATCTAAAACATGACACAAGTGGTATTTAATTTAATTGTTATGTCAATTCTTTTATTTAATTTTTGCGATAATCGTATATACAACACTTATACAATTATTTATTCATGATTATTTTCCCTATTTTTTGGATATACTACGTGTGATGTGTGTGTGATGTATATATATATATATATCAGATCAGAAGATCAGCGCTGGTTTTAAAAGTCTGATGCCCCTTTCATGACAAGATTATGTTGTTAGTATTAATTATTTAAAAAAAAAATTGTACCTACACTACACCAATGTAATTTGGCCTGAATAAAATTATTGGAACGTAGTTTTGGAACGTAGTTCCTTATCGCGCGGTACGAATGGGGGCTAGACGGAAAAAATTCTTACGAAAAAGTTGTCCGACACTTTTTGAACTTGCCAAGATAAAATGCAGCTTTATGCCCACGCAGTTAGAGTTTAATTTGGAGTACATTATTTTTAAATGTCATGGGTTGCTGACGTACAGATAGCATTTGCGGACATATAGAGTCTTAATGTCATCAAAATAAGGAGCAATATCGCGAATCTGGTTTAAAGTTAAATTTGTTTCAAGAGTCGAATTGCAGGATGTGATTCGATTTTTAAATTGTTTCTTATATTGAAGTAAATAGGATTCAAACTTACTCCTTTACTATTACACTTCGCATTGAACAGTGTGGTGTCGCGACGATTATTTTTGTTGAGTGTATACAGGTTTTTTGTAAATAATCGAAAGGAACTTCGTTCCATCCGGGTGTCCCTTGACACCTCTCAAGTTTTTTTTCTTACTTTCTTCTTTCTAATGTTTTGGAGTTGTTATAAAGTTTTGTCTCTGGGACGTGAAACAGACGAACACGTGGTCTAGCCTTGTTTTTTTTTTTTTATAAAAAACTGAAATCCAATTGTGGCACCACCTACCGGATCCAATCGTGAATCTAAATCATCTTGGTACTTACTCAAAACCCACCATTTTTTTTAACAAAACTTATCCAGCGATTTGATTTCACGCTCGGCAATTTCAGCCCTGAGATCTTAAAATCATGACAATTATTTCGGCATGGGTCTAGCACGTCTAAGTAATCATAAAAAATCAATCGGTGTAAGAATGGAGAAAGAATGGAATAGTTTCCTGCAACCGGGCGGCCTGTCGTAAAAGGCGACAAAACAACCTACAACTAGGTAGTAGGGTATTTGCCTGCCTGGATGTCTACCGCCATGGTCTAGAGTATACCGGCATAATAACCTTGAGTTGTAATACGGCATTAGTTGCTAGGTTGTAGACTCTTTAGAGAGTGGTAGCACCTTTGGTGTTATAAATGTCTACAGGCGATGGTAATCGTTTTCCATCAGATAGGCCATCTACCTGTCTGCTGCACTCATGCAATATAAAAATAATAATCATTTACCAAACACATTTAGATCAGCCAGTTCGGCGGCGGAAACAGCTGAATCACTCAAGGGGCGCACACATGCAACCCTCAGTGTGAGTTATACGTTTGTGCCGTCTGCTGTCGAGACGTTTGGACTCTACCAAAATTTATCAAAACGACTCATTGGCTCTTCAGGTGATCAGAGGGCTGGTGCTTACTGGCAACGGATCAGTATAGCGATCCAGCGAGGGAACGTAGCCAGCCTTCTGGGCACCTTACTCATGGAAGACGCTGATCTGGGCTCAGTATTCTACTTATAATCTTGAGGGACTATGGGTAGAATACAATACAAAGAAGTTAAGTTTTCTTTTGTTCTATTAGACTATATGTAATTTTATAATTGTTTTGTGAAAAAATATCTTCATTTTGCAATTAAAAAAAAAGACTATAATCATAGAAGCGAAAATATGATTAAATATCTTAAGAATTTTGCAGCCAAATGATAAAAACAATAGACGTTGTCCAACACTAAGTACAGAAGCTTTCGACTTGCGAAACTGGCGAGTTAAGTCCTTATCATCGTTTAGACAGTAATTTCCCAGTTAAGTAACACGTTTTCTATTAAAAGTGACTTAGTAATTAACAAATGCAACTATAAATCACGCTTTAAGGGCGATAAAAAAAGACATGTAAAGAAAGAACACATTTATTAATCTCTCATTTACGTATTTATATTTCCTTACGCTCTACACATGTTATACTAACCACACAGAGTATATACAAGTATTTATATAAATAGCACTTATAAATATATCTATATACATCACAGTACAATCGGAATGTTAATAACTTAGCCTAACTTAGCAATAGTATATAAAAATTGAGCTTAAACAAAAACTTATTTAAAAAATCTACCAACTTGAGGTATTGGTCGTAGAAAAACAATATTAGGCCTGCCCGGAATAATACGTAGGGTACAAGGAAATTTTTTGCCAGCAGGGAAAATCGTTTTCCAGGGATGAAAATTACTGTTTTCATCCCGGTGATCAGGTAACTCCAAATGTACTTTCAGAATATAAGAAATGAAGAAGAAATATACCTAACGTTTCATATGTGACGCATTAAATGAGGTCATCAGATTGAAATATGGATTTAACGCCTGATTTTATTACATAAGTAGTTGTTTGTTTAACGAATCAGTTTTTGTGTAGTTTTTTCATATTCGAAATTAAAAATAGAATGTTAACCTCGATTGAAAGGCCTATTTAGGCACTCTAACTATTAGCCATCTCATACCTAAATAGGTCACTTTCACCTCTCGTGTAACAACCTGAAAACGAGCAGGTTCGAAAACGAAAACAAACGACGCAAGACGTTTAAGAGTAAGCCCTCTGGACATTACATTGAGTTATGCGTATAGTACGTACTAGAGAAGCTATTCATAACAAAAAAAGTTAGAAATTGATAAAACAGGAGACCTGCGTGGGGCGAGCATGCCGTGGCAAATTGACTCTAATTGCTGCAACGCTAAATGCCGTCTAACCAAACTATTAAAACATGCAGCACTAGATCGCTTAAAGAGTGTAGTTTAAATTCGGCTAAACGTGGACGCAGCGATGACGCGCCGAGACGAGTTAAAATTGATAAGATTTAAGTAAAAAAACATTCAGAAAATGAAAACTACAAGGCCAAACTATGTCAAATTTTTAGAGGACGAAAAGGCAACTATTCCGCATCGAACAAAAAAAGAATCACGTAAATCGGATCATAAATCTCAGAGTAATCGGTGTACATACATAAAAAAATACCGATCAAGGAGGAGGCCTTTTGGAGTCGGATAAAAATAAGACGTTTCATCGAGAATACAAGAAATTACTTTCATTCCAGTTTCTTGAGTGGTTTGAACAGTACCTGAGTACACATGAAGGCATTTGTTTTAGTAATTACTTTTCACACAAACACATAAAGTATCGACACCAGCTTGGCGCAGACTAAACGAGTTCTTGTCCATGGACCATAACAAGTGTTCAAATAAGCTATTTACGGATGCTTTCTCTATTACGTAGTACATTAAACCTCATTGGGACCTTACTATTTTTGTATTTTGTAGCTATGGAACACACAATTAATATACACAATATCTTGCTACAACTCCATTAATTCTTCTAAAGTCATTCTGTAACATACTTCTGTATAAAACTTAAAAAAAAGAACTTGAAATATAAATAGAACAAGAAATATAAAGAAAAACAATTTTTAGCTAGACGTGTTGCTGGGGAGATTCTAGCCGCTTCTTCTCCTTAACAGCAATAACACGTTGCGAAGCGGTGTAGGGTAAAAGCCGGATAGTTGCCACACTTTTCGAAAAAGCTTTATTTTTTAAAAATATGAACTTACTGAAAATTATTCAGTATGTTTCTCACAACATAGGTCTTTTATCTTCTATAAAAGTCTATTTTTGTATACATAATTAAGAATGGTTTTGAATAAATACTGTTTTATTTCATCTCTCAGAAGAGGGATAGTTGCCTACTATGGCGGATAGTAGCCTAGCGTGGAAAATGCTTCAGGGGATACTTGCCTCGTGCGGGGATAGTAACCTCGGTATGATTTTTATTTTGGATACAAAGAAATTTATATCAATTATCTAGAGTAATCTTTATTATTTATTTAACAGACTTTTTAATTTACTGAGATCTTTTATTAAGTACAATGCAGCTTCAATATATGAGCTACCATTCTTTTTTCATGCTCAAAGCCAAGAACAGGATATTTTCCTAGAAAAGACAAAAGATACAATAAGGTCAGATAAAAAGGTAGGTATGTAGTTAGAATTTTGTATTTATAACGCTAGATATATACCTTTAAATCAAAAATATACATTGAGTTAGCAGTTGCTATTTACTGTTTTCATAGCGTCTTCTTAAGGTTCGAGAGGATATTCCGTATATTCGTGAAATTTCATTGATACCTTTTTTTTGTCTCAATTCTTTGAAGGCAAGTGCTAAGCTATCTGTCCAGTGGATGTTGCGTTGCACCACCCCTAGTTTTCGCTTATATTTGCGAGGCATTTTGCTTATCTAGAATAAATAGGTAGGTATATAAAACAGTGAAGTATATATTTATTTAATTTACAACAAGTTAGAGTCAAAGTAAATTTGAAAAAAACAGCAAAAAGAAACATCCTTTACTTGTCACTCTAGGGGCAACTATCCGCGACGGTAAGTAGGGCGACTATCCTTTTTGATGCGGATACTTGCCCTTTTCATTTGCGAAATAAATAAAAAGTATTTAGCAATAAAACATAATAAACAATGTAATTTAAACTCTAATGCATGCAATGAAACAAAAAGTTGACTGAAACCACGATCAGTAATAAAAATATACAAGAGAAATTACTTACCAATATAATTATAACGCCTGTCAAAGTTTTGCCGCGGAAGATTTTTGCTCACACGGACAAAACACATGCGCCTATTCCGATGGCTTACACGAAATTGAGGCCTGCGGGGTGGTCACTACTTATTGTAGTAAAGCACCAACACAACTTATAATCTTAACATAGTTTATTAAAGACCGGGGCATGTATCCGACCGAGGCAACTATCCGGCTTTTACCCTACATAGTCTAGGAAGCAAAATTAAATTTTAACCCATATATATTACCTTCAAAAAGTGTTCTCGAGTGGAACTTATTTTGAATAAAAACTTTCGAATTTGAATTTGAATACGTACATATGTTTCTATAATTTTTCTATATAACTTACTTAACCTAATATTAATTTAAGTCATGTTATGTACACATACAATGTATTGCTTTCATACACTAATTTATTATATTCAAGACATTTTCATTTAAAATATATTTTTCATACAAAAATTCTATCACACTATTTACAAGGATTATTCAATGTTATACAGGGACAATTAAAATTATATTTTAACAGTTTTCAGCGTGGCATTTTAATTGGTTTCTATATCGACATTTTGACCATTTTTCAGTTCATTTTCATGCTTCGCCTTAAAGTTTTAAAACGTAGTTTTAACTATGTGTAATAGGCGGGAAAACTTAAGAAAACATACAGAGATTTCTTTGCGTATAGAATTCGGTAGGTATATGATTATTAAAAGGTACACAAACTTGTATATTTCAAAACTTAGCAAGGTAAGTTTGAGTAATATACAACGAACAATTCATAAGTTACTTCAATTTCACCCAAACCATTGTCTAGCTATACTCCAGCGTAAATAAGTAAATAACGAAAGATTCACTTTGGACATTTACCATATCAGTTACCCAATTCTTCTATTTAACTACATTGGCTAAGAAATATCTTATTATCTTATACATTCAATAGAATGTATTACGATAGTGTCAAAAATTCGTATTCTACTAAATTCCCAATATCGTCGTATAGGTGATCAGAAGGCATGCATGCCTCGAGTAACGGATCAGTATGGCGATCCAGATGGAAACGTAGCCAGCCTTCTGGGCACCTTACCCATGGAAGACGGTGAACCAGGCTCAGTATTCTACCTTAAGTCTTGATGGACTATGGGTAAAATACAATACAAATAACTTAAGTTTTCTGTATTGTATTCATTAGATTATTTATGGTATTTAAGTGACAAATGACAAATTGAAATTTAAAAAAAATATATCTATCAAATTAACATGTAAACGAAATATATATATATATATATATACATTTCGTATACATGTTAATTAGGCCTTTCTTGGTATTTCATAACGGGGATGAAAATTAAAAAAAAATTGGTATTACTATTGACAGTACACCTACCGAAAATGTGAACTATTATTTCGCAAGTTTTCGCTTGTAAATATGGAGTGGCATGGCATAGGTACGCCATTGCAATTAATAGAATACAAAAATCAGGCAAACCTACGATTGAGACGATAGCGTCCGGCGATTTTGACGCTATAGAAATAGCAGAATTGGGTCCCAGGAATCGAATCCAAAACATAATTATTTGTATGTAATCTATATCCAAAATACAGAATACAGAATATACAATAGTATAGGCATTCTTTTCTAACACGCTAATAACAGAATAAGCGAAAACATTGTATTTAGTAGCTACTTTGACTCAGTTTCTATTGGTTTAGTCATTATTCTGATGTCAAGCTGATATTACTCGGTTCACTTCTGGAGGCCTAGTGGGGGCTTTTGAAGAATTGCAGGAGTATTGTATTTATGTATCTATTGCATTTTTCCTGCACCATCCATTTCGCCTCATTCAATTTCTTTCATTTAGGTTGCCTGGAAGTGATCGCTTTGAGCGATAAGGCCGCTTATTGTATTGCCTAGAAAATCTGTTTTTGTAATTGTATATTTTGATGTGCAATAAAGTGTTATCTCTCTATCTCTCTTTCTCTTGTAATATATGAGTGTGAAACATGGACAATGACATAAAGGGCTCACGATAGATTAGAAGCATTTGAAATGTGGCGTAGGAGAGAGAGATGTTGCAAAGATAAGAAGATTAATGAAGAAGTTTTGAATATATGGAAAGAGAAGCGTACATATTAAAGAACTCTCGAGGAAAGAAGGAGAAGATTTTTGGCCATTTTTTACACGACAGCTTCTTATGCACATAACGACAACATGGGAGCAGGAAAGCTGAAAGCTATTCATGGAACAAATTAATAAAAAAGTGGGAGTCGTGTTGTAAAGAGTAGTAAAACAGCTGGCCCTTAATGGAGAAGGTTGAAGGAGGCTCCACCGAAAAGAGCACAACTGTTAAGTAATAGAAATATTTACATCGTAGATGAGACTATACCCAAGGGTGCAAGGAGTGCGTGACACCCGGGAGCAAGCCAATTGACTACAACAAAAAAGTTATAAGACATATCATGATTTTTCAAGATGTGACTCACGACTCTAAACCAAATAGGTAGCGCCATATGTACAGATTACGTCTTCTTGTCAAATTTCATTAATATGAATCCAGTACTCTGAGAAAATCAAATCAAATAAATGATTTGCTCAAAAACATGCTAAGTAAAAACATTAGATGACAATATTTTATTTTATGTTTCACATGTTTTTGCTCTTTCAGGCATACAACAATGGTATGCAAATGGTAACTAAAAACACCTTAACAATCCAGAGTGCAGTACAACCATCATTTTAAATATTGTATACGATTATATTAATTTAGCTTGGGGCAGCAATCGTATTATTGTAGTTTGTCATGCTACATCCAAAGTCGCTCTTGGAGTGATGATGCATGAAAAATGACGAGGTATGGCAAACAGACGGATGGACATAATATACGATGGATGCATAAGGATCCTTAAAAAATAAATAATAATTTTAATTGTTTGGTTTCCCACTTTAATTTGATGCTTGTCATTTAGTAATAGGAAATTTGCTGAAGCGGCCGTTTTAGGCCCCCAGACGTGAACCGTTAAGCCCTGTTTTTGAATTAATTTGAATGAAAGGACCTAAGTGATGGTAAACATAAAATTAAATCCTTCATTGGCATTGAAGAAATTGAACATATACAATATTCAACCAAATTGAATAAGAAATACATGTGTTGTCACAAAATTTAATATACATGAGTTTGTGAGCGTCGCTGTATCGTGTAAAGGTTTGGTTGAATCATCCCTTCCATTTTTGCGCCTTTCAATAATATTGAATCAATTGGGTTGAACCGTGTAGTATAAATTTTATACTTAACTAGGTCACAGATAACCCACTACACTCGTAGATCCCGCAATTAAATAAATTACACAATATCTAAGTATCCTGTACAATTTGATGTAGTTTCTTCATTTCTGTACTAGACCATCTGTAGGCCTTTGGAGAGACTTTCCACGTGCTCCTTAGCCTTCATGCGGAGTGCGGCGATGGAGGACGACCGCGGGTCGGGGGGCGCGGGGGCTGGCGGCGCCGGCGCGGGGGGCGTAAGATACGACGGGTACCCCGAGGGCGGGTGGCTTAGGAAACCTGTAAACCGGAAAACAAAAGTGTTAATACATATTGGGTAAAAACGAGTAACACTAATAAGGTGCTAAATCCTACGTATTTTCAAAATATAGTGGCCTAGCGAGAGCTGTTACCTTGATATAATGAAAGTCTAAAACTCGATTGCAGCGCCACTTCTAATTGTGAATCTAAACCATTCCAGGAGCCACTCAAACTCACAGACAAAGATTTCATGAAGACCGATTTCAACGCCGCGTAGTGGTTACAATTGTGAATCTAAATCATCTAGAGACCCACTCAAACACAGAAAATTCTTATTAATTAATTAAATCAATTATATTCTTGGTAACCAATTTTAACACCACCTACTGGTTCCAATTGTGAATCTAAGCCACCCAGAGAACTACTTAAACACATATTTTTTTTGTTGGAAACCAATTTCAACGCCACCTACCGCTTCCAATTGTAAATATAACCACCACTAGTATAATCTAACCCCTAGACCCACTCAAAACCACATTTTAAATTTCATCAAAATCGGTCAAGCTGTTTTGGAGTTTTACAGGAGTTACGAACAGCAATTGATTGCTGTATATAAGAAAGAAGATGTTGTAATAAATCTGTAGGGGGTTTCGATTTTGTACAATACCTAAATTTAAAAATAAGTAAACATGGGGTAGGTCTTTATGTTTTTCTTGTAACCGCCCTTATTAGGCCGAATTCAGCCGCTGTTGCCGCGCACTTGTACATGTTTTTAATGATTAAGAAATAAACTCCAGTCGTGCGTCAGAGCTGACCCATACAATACAGAAAAATGAGAAAATACATTTCTTTACACACCAGGCAAAGCGGTTAAGAGCGGTGGAGCCAGCCAGGGGTCAACGGGTAGGCCCAGCCCGCTCAACCGGGGTATGCCTCCTCCCGCCCCGCATCCGTACTCCGAAAGACCAAGCCTAGCCGCCTCCATCTTCTCCTGGCGGCGCCACTTCGCCCTACGGTTCTGGAACCACACCTGTAATACAAAAAACATGTGTTTTAATAAACCAGTTACTGTCAACATGTGATGAATTGATTGAAATGTGAAAGGCGGCATAGTTTTAGAGTAGACGTGGTGAGAGCGGCATAATGTTAGAGTCGACTATCGTTTTTTTTATTGTTTTCGGATAGAATTCAGTTTTTTGGATGATAAAATAAAATATGTTTAAATAAAAAATGCATTCATCAAAATGTAACTAACCTAACCGAATCATAATTTGCAGTAAATTTGCGCAAAATCGAAATGTGTGCTGGGATACATAGTAGAAGTAAACTTTAACGGACAGGTGGAAAAACGAATCGCAAAGGACAAGTGGAAAAACGAATAGCAACGGACAAATGAAAAACAAATGGCAACAGACAAGTGGTATAACGGTTCGTTTTACCGAAAAACGAATAGCAACGGTTAAGTGGAAAAACTAATTGCACCGGACAAGTGGAAAAACGAAAGGCAACGAAGAAGTGGCAAAACGCATCGCAACAAAATTTTAAATAGAAGTTTTACGGGCAGATTGTTAATGCTCTTGTCCAATTTGAAAAGCTGTCCGTGAAACTTCAAGTAATTTTTTTTGTGGTAAAACGAACCGTTATACCACTTGTCTGTTGCCATTTGTTTTTCTCTTGTCCGTTGCCATTCGTTTGTCGACTTGTCCGTTGCGATTCCTTTTGCCACTTGTCCGTTGAAGTTTCATTTCTACTAAGTGTCCCAGCACACATTTCAATTTTTTCTTAAATACTTCAATTATAAAACAAAGGACAAGCAGAAAGTGTTTAATATTTTTCCATTTCTTCGCTCCGCAGCCTCGCACCACATCAAGGGACAATAATTCTAGTATGGCCCTACCACGTATAAAAACAAAAGTAAAGTATAGTATTAACAGGTAATTTTGTGCATTAAACAATGTTAACCAGCAGACACTTTCACCATATTTATCACCTAAAATTAATGTGCCATCCAAGTTCACCCTCCGAAATATACCCTAAACGGTTTCAAAACGATAAATCAGGGAAAGTAACGTTCGTAGACATAACAAACTTTGAATACGGACAACACGAACTCAATCATATAAACTGTTTACTGCTATAGGGATGTGCGCTGCTTGGCTCGATGATCGATTCTGGTATCGATAATTCAGTATCGGTTTATGTTAAGAAAAAATACGAAAATCATTTTATTCAGGACAAATTACATTAGCTACAAATATCAAAACTAAAGTAACATAATCTTGTCCTAAAAGGGCATCAGTATAAGAATTATGCCGAGGCATTAAGATATCGTCACTGCAGACATTACGTCATTGCAAAGCGTATTTATACACACACATACATAGTATAGAATAAAATAAAAACATTTTATTGTTCACCACATATAGGTACATAATATAAACAATTTATAATAGTCACATTAGACGGTAAAAGTATACCACGCTCTCATAGAATATCACCGTTAAACGGTTAGCGTTGTGCTAATCGTGTTTTGTGCTATGAGTGAGATTCCCGATAATCTCCCTTCGACTATCCCGTTCCCCTATCCCAATCCTCCTGTTTGATCCGACTATCCCCTATCCTTCATTCCATTCCTCTGCCCGAATCCTTTATCCCAACTATAAGGCTGGAAACGCGTTGGTTTCGTCACTGGTGGTGTATATCTCTACAGGTATTGATAATTACTTTTACTTAGCTGGACAGTCTCCTTGTTTAAGTCTCCTTGTTTGGCGGCTTCATAATAAACAATATTGTGTGCGTGTGCACGCAGTAGAAGTGAAACAAAATTTGACAAGGTGTGGGAGGGATTTTAAATTTCATGACGTCACATTTCGTTGACGTTATATTAACGAATAACTTCAAAACGTTTCCAACTCTATCTTTATGAGCATAATGTTTAAATGATTAAATGTAATGTATTCTATCACATTCTCTTGCAGGCATAGTCCTATATATAGATTTATGTGTTTATCTCTTTTTCGTTACATCGAGTTTCAAATCACAACGATTTTAAAGAAGATCACTTCAAAAAAAGGTATCAGTTGACGGAAAATTCGACGTACAGTGTCTATTCATGTATATCTTGTGTTTTAGGAATCAAGTTTGTAAAGTTTATTGTGATCTATTATGTATGTTTCCTATCTATGCAGTGGGTCGTTTTTAAGCCGAATTTTTTTTTTCTTGCTTTTTAGTTCAAACTGTAGCATTGAGACTTCCAATATTGACACCATAATATCGATGTTGTGATTGTTTGATATGAATCATGAAATCATGGAGCATCACTAATAACGACACGATCCATGACTTAAAGCATTATCCTGTTATACAAATATAACTTTTATGATTGTAATAACTAAGTTGGTGTTCGATTGCGCGAAATATGATCGTGTGTCGCAAATGTAGTGTGAGAGTGTAGTGTAAAATGATATAGGGTGTCTTCGATGGAAATACGCGGCGCTCGCGTGATTGTGACTATTGTGAGACAGGCTGAAGACATGCGACCTGATCGGTCACCTGTCGTAACTGCTACATTTGTTTAACTTTGAAATATAAGAGTTGTTACTGAAATTAATGCGTCTGATTTGAGAGCTGTCAATACATTTGCAAACTAAAAAGCGTTGGTTATAAAAAATAAAACTTCGTTTAAAAAAACCGACTTCAAAAACTAAAAAACTAAAATGTATAAAATAACTTATTTCTAAAGCTATTATTATTAATATATATTATCTAAAACATCTTAAAGTCTTAGTAATTTTCAAAATATAGTAATTTTTATGTTTTACTTTGCACCGACTTCAAGATGTTTTAGATAATATATATTAATAATAATAGCTTAAGAAATAAGTTATTTTATACATTTTAGTTTTTTCGTTTTTGAAGTCGGTTTTTTTAAACGAAGTTTTTAAATTTTATTTGTTACTTTTTAGTGTCTAGCTATGTATGGGTGGACCTACGAATGGTGCCGCGCTTCTTAAAAAATATAGGTCCCAAGAACCGGGAACAAAAAATGTTGTAAAATGAAAACTACTGGGCCAAACTATGTCTAATTTTTAGGGGACCACACGGCAGCTATTCTGCGTCGAACAAAAAAGAATCACGTAAATCGAATCATAAATCTCAGAGTAATCGGTGTACATATGGAACGGAGTTAAAATTATTTTCATGAAAAATGTTCATAAAATGAAAACTACTTGGCCAAACTATGTCAATTTTTTAGGGGACCAATTAGAAGCTATTTCGCGTCGAACAAAAAAAGAATCACGTAAATCGGATCATAAATCACGGAGTAATCGGTGTACATATGGAACGAAGTGAAAATTATTTCCATGAAAAATGTTCATAAAATGAAAACTACTGGACCAAACTATGTAAAATTTTTAGGGGACCAATTGGAAGCTATTCCGCGTCGAAAAAAAAAAGAATCACGTAAATCGGATAATAAATCACGGAGTAATCGGCGCACATACATAAAAAAAAGCAACAAAAAAAAAAGATCCCGACGAATTGAGAACCTCCTCCTTTTTTCGAAGTCGGTTAAAAATGCGATGAGTGACCATATTGTTACAATTTGGGCCGCCTGCAAACAAAGCATATTTATTACCCGCCGGCGTCGTTTGAACTGAAGCGCTTTTATGACCGTCTACTTTTGTTTACTTTGTGTTTAATATTTGTAATTAGCAAAACATCCCGTTTATTGTAATATTTTATGGTAGTCATTAGCCAGGTGTGATTCTTAGAAATTCAGTCTGCGCGGCCGTGGGACGTATTGTAATTGTGCAGTATAGAGCAATCCCCCGATGCAGAGAGGGGCAGTCAAGCGATAATTGCAAGCGAAGCAAGACGTGTGTACATTCAATAGTGACGGACTTTGTGCGTGTTATTGAATCGTGCATTACGGACTATATATATACGACGTCCATACGAACTGGACTTATTGTGTCCAGTTATATTTGTACCTGTGTTGTACGTTTGTGTACTTAGTTCTAATAAACTCTATAGTAATTCCAACGGCATTTATTTTACTTCGAGTCCTGTAGCATGTAACAATGCGTTATTTTGTGTAATTAATTACACAAAATAACGTATTGTTACATATGTTAGCTTTACATTGATATTGGTTATTCTTAAGAATAACCAATATCAATGTAAACCTATAGAGTAATAACAAAGAATGTGACTGTGAGAGAAGTAAGAAAGAGAATTATTTATACAAATATTCCAAAAATACAGTCGAATTAAGAACCTCTTTTTTGACGTCGGTTAATAAAATGAAATAAATACACTTACTTCAATTATGATGATGAGTGGTAATAAAGTGTAACGTACAAGTAAAAGTTGGACTGTTTTACCTGTAACTCGTGGAGACAGTTAAACAAAGTTAAACCCGATTAAGCTGATTAAGCGAGTGTTCGGTACTACCATAGCATGGTGTCGGTCGGTGCCATACAAGGGGAGTAAACGGCACTTCATATTTTACAATTTATTACGTACCGTTGCGAGCATTCCGTGTCTACAGTTCTTTAGTAATATTGGTAATATCAGTGTTAGAATTTCAATGTCGAAGCTTGCATGTCAAAGAATTGCGAATGTATTATAAGAGAAATTTTTACAGGTTTCGCTTTTGGAAAACCATTTTGAGATGTATATGTTGTACTTAAATTTTATCTATACATTGTTTTATCGTCTGTACATTTATTTATTTATTTTTTATTGCTGGAGTACAGTAGACAAGCTGACGGCCCAACTGTAATGGAAAGTGGAAAGTGGTTGTAATGGTCAGTGTCCATAGGCGACGGGAACCGCTTTCCATCAGGTGGGCCGTCTGCCTGTCTGCTGAACTAATGCAACTGTGTTGAATGAACTTTGTTAACCCCCAAAATAATATAAAATATTGATTTTATTTTTGAAGTGAAACTTTTGTAGAATTGTTGTGATTTAAATTCGATGAAACGAAAAACGACACTAAAAGAGATAAACACACAAATCTATAGGACCAAGCCTGCGAGAGAATGAGATAGAATACATTTTATTTAATAATTTAAACATTTTTTATTTATTTACTAGTGTTCAATCCATATCTAAAGATGAACTCATTTAATACGAGAATAAAGTAACTTAAATAAAACTAATTATAAATAAATATTAACTAAAATTAAACTAAAATATAAATATAACTAGACTTACAAAAAAACAATCTATAAGAAAAAAATAGACTCCAGGTCGCTGTCGGCGGGGAGAGTGCCCAAATTGCTGGCCGCATTTCCACGTTGGATGGCAACAACGATGCGTTGCCCTAGGTGCAAGCCCGCCTTTTGGCCACGCGAGACCTCAATAATTAGACGCGTTGCGAGATCTCGATAGAAGTGATGAGCTCCAGGCCCCCACGGCCCCAGGGTTTCAACCCCGAAAGCCACAAATATGTACCCATTACCAATGGCCACATATTTGCGGCGTTTCAGGCCCTGCTGGTTTGCGGCGGCGGCCCCGGCAGTCACGGTTGTAACTGGGAGATAGGAAACCGCCAAAGTATCAACACAAGTTGCGTCCCATACTAAGGGGCGTCCCATCTTCCATGGCACCAATGACATCCCATCTGGTCTCTTGCCATCGTCGCGGCATAGCTCATCCGGATCGAGAACAGACAGAAAGAGTCGGAAATATTTCGAACTTTATTCTTAATACTTCAAATTTCTCGTTTTAAAGCTTAAATATATTAAAACGATATGAAATGTGACGTCACATTTTGTTTCACTTCTACTTGGTATGAACTGTACACCCACACATTTGTCAATGAGTTAGCAAGGGACGTATAATAAACCAACACCAAATAACCACAAAGAATCGAAAGGTCATAATAAACGTAAAATTTTCACCGCTTAATTAACTTCTTATAGCATATAACTAGCATAAGGTCATTCGTATCAGCATTGTACATAAAAATAACCGGCTTATCTTGATCGAGGCAATTAAACCAAATCGTATTGCCAACCGACTTTGAAAAAGGTGAGTTATTGTTTTGTTAATTAACAGTAACGAGAAGTACATTCGGAGGCATGGAATTACTAATTCGTAGTTATTAATAAGTGCTTGTGTCACGCGATTGGGGTTTGACGAGATCGGTCCTTTCGCTTTTGAATTGTTTAGGGCAACGGTCCTCAAACTTTCCAGCCTTAAGACCATACATTTTTTTTTATGAAAACTTCTTTAGGCTTATGTACTATAATGTATGGACATAAGGCACACACTGAACATGCACTCTCTCACAACACCAGCTTGTAACAGATACACTCTATATTAGTATAAGTAAATTTAGACAAAATTATATAAGTTATTCTTAAGGTACACAACACCACATAAAAACTACAAAATCATGGTCACACTCTATAACAAAAGATAATAAAAGTTGTAAAAAGGGTACGGACCTCGAGTCCGTAGTATTGTTATTTAAAAAAAAACTTCTTTAGGCAATGAACTAGCATGTCAGTCCCATCCAGGGCAAAGTGAGGGAACTCGAAAATTTATGTCAGAGGCTTTTGGTATTTACGATTCACTATAATAATAGTTTCTGCCTAAACTTTAGATACAATGGTGGTGGAAATCTTCTTGTAAGTATGAAATACCTGTAACAAAAGATTCCACTCTTCACGTTATAACAAACAACTGCTACCAGAAAATTATGTACCTATCTATAAAAAAAATATGTTTGTGCATTGTCTTAGTGTCTGTCTGTGTGTGTGTGTGTGTTCTTGTGTGAGAGTGCGTGCGTGCGTGCGTGCGTGAGTGCGTGCGTGCGTGCGTGTGTGTGTGTGTGTGTGTGTGTGTTCACTGACAAACGAAAGGCCCTCCTTCAACTTGAATACGTTCAACAGCTGTGACTGTTACAATTTTTTTTAAATCCTACTATAGTGGAATTCTTTTCTCCGTGCAGTTTGGGTCATAAATAATCTGAGCGGTGAAGCGAGTTTTTCGCTCTCTCTTCCACTCACGGGCCTTATGGGCAAGCAAAGTGATACGCATTATTGTTGTCGATAAGCGTTATCGATAGTGTATTTAGTTTTGTCATTTTGTGGGTAAGTGATATAAATGAAAGAAAAAAATATATAGATAAAACAACGTATTTATTAAAATAAGAATAATAATGATTTAAAATAAATTATTGATTAGGCATCTATATATTAAAAAACTATAAGTACAAAAGTTTAGAATGTATCAAGTTATATTAAAAATAAATATAAATACTTATATCTAAGTTTAAAATTAACAGCAAAAAGATAATAATGATTTTTATAAGAATGATACTCTTTCTTTGATAAGAACGAGTTTTTATCGATAATGGCGTTGCGCCCGCGCAACATGCTCACCGCCCTAGCCGGGCTGAGGCCGAGTTTGATTTATGACCCAAACTGCACGGAGAAAATAATTCTACTATAGGCCAATCACTTAATCTCATCCTTCCTATCCCATTAGGTCTGTGCTATCCTAAAGACTTGCAAAGTGTTAGCTTCGCCTGCCTGTTACAATTCTCTATACGCGACGGTAACCGCCTTCCATTACTGGTTGGTTCCTACATTTAACTCCTATCTCCTGTGTAGATCAGGAGTGGTAGCTCTACAGACGAGTAAATACATTGCCACCTGGCTGTTGGTTGTTTTGTCGCCTCTTCAGGCTACCTGACCGCAGAAAATTGTATTCTTTCTCCGCTCCTGCACGGACAAAAATGCATCTGCTCGGATAAATGTATACCTTATCATGTAGAATAAAGTAATACGACTAAAATGAAATGCTATAAACTGAGTTATATATTTGATGAGTGATACATGCCCCATTGAATTTGACATTTTGATTTCAATTCAAAAAGGGCGTAAACACAAATTTAAAGTCTCAACGAGGTAGGCAACGCATCGGCTTCCTTAGTGTTGCAGATGTCCATGGGTGCCGGTAGCCATTAAACCTGTCTGCCTATAAGCAAATATATAAAAATAGGAACCGAACATTAGTGGTGTACCTGTCTACTACCTTCGCAATAAATAGTACTATTAACGATTGTCTAGAATTTTTGTGACAAGTAACTCTTAGCTTCTAAAGCTTAAATGATAGATACTAACGAAAGTTTTACTTACTTAGCTTTTTGACAAATTCAAGTTCATTTCTTTGCTTAAAACATGGTATAAAGATTTGAGGTGACAAAAACATACAAGACACATATTTTGCCTATGAGGCGTGCAAATTTTTAAGGCAAAATCGGTTAAATATTTAATTAAGTTGGACAAATAGTAAATGTGCTTAGTCCATGAAACATTCTCATTAAGTTTGAGAACCATAAAAAGATTTAAAATAAAATACTTTATACCTAATAGTATAAAGTATTTTATTTTAAATCTTTAATAGTATATCTAAAACTACTGAATGGATATTTTTGAAACCATTTTTTAAAGTATTTTCAAAGCTTGATTTATATCAAAATTTTCACATTTTTTTCACACACAAACAGACCACCTTTATATTACCTATCTAATGTAAAGAAACTAATAAATAATTTAAATATAACCTAAATATATTCACTCTAAGAAAGTATCCATTGGCACTTTTCTTTTTGATTTTTGATTATTATAAGTATCATGTTTCGAAAATTACCTATAGTGGAACACAAATTTCACGACATTGGCAACGAAAGATTCGCTACCTGTTTATTAATTAAAAAGACACGTTAATTATATCACAATTTATGATTACTAATATACATTTTGTTCTAGTTTCGTAACACTTGTAAATTCAAATGCTAACAGTTGTTAAACAGCTGTTTTAATCTCAATCATAAAATGAATAAAATCATATCAGGACCTCTCACCAAAAATCCAATAACAACAGTTATATAATTGCATTACAAATTAATTGACTACACAGTCAAATGCTTTGACGACGCAAAAAATAACAAATGTCACAAAGTCAATTTGTCACTCCATTAACGCTAAAAGATTTCAATACAAGCACTAAATAATTTAATTATTACGCAAAATGAAATGTGATTGGTCCGGACGAACGAATGTTATTCAAATGGGATGCTGCCGGCCAATCAGAGCGCTGTATTCGAAAATCGAACACAAATCTGACAGATGTCATATTCGTGGCCATTGTTGGTTGTTTTTATTTTTTTGACGACGACAGCTGTTGCGGGTAGGGCCGTCGCGGATTTGTTTTTATTATGGTGTCTTTTATTGAATTGCTCGGTGTAAATCGGAGTATTGTTTTGGGGGAATTTTTGGTGTAATTTGTTATTTTTTAGGGTACCCTAAAAAAATCCTTACAACGTCGTCATGCGCGTCTCTAAATCTATTGTACCTTCTGCAATTGAAATAAGCGAAATAAATTTCTGGAAATAGAGATTTTCTATCATATTAATATATGTATATTGTATATATTAATACATATAACATTAAAATAAAGTCGCTTTCCGCGTCTGTCTGTCCTGTCTCTATATCCGCTAACTAGCATCTGCTTGCGACTTCGTCCTCAGGGAATAGTTTAAAAACAGTAAGTAAAAAAACCCCCAATATATATAATAAAAGCAAGTATCAAAGTATAGTAAGGTGAAGTGCACAAACGTAACATCGGCTAACTGCCAGTGTTGTGACAGTCCCGTCAAAATCACTCCATTCGTTTCAGTGATTATCCGGAACATCCAGACAGACAGACAGACTAAAATTTTAAAAAATCATTTTTGATTAATTGCCGTACATCTGTGGAGGAACGGAGAAAGTATACAATTTCCCCTGGCCGTGGGGCCTGTCATAAGAGGCGACAAAACAACCTACATCCAGGTGGTAGGGTATTTGCCCAACTGGATGACTACCACCCCTGGTCTAAAGTATGCCACCATAACAGCCTTGCCAGGTTCCAGTCTTCCTTTGGAGAGCGGCAGCATATTGGTAGCTGGTATTGGTACCTTTGGTGTTACAAAAGTTCATAGGCGACGGTAACTGCTTTCCATCAGGTGGGCCATTTGTCTGTCTGCTGAACAGAACATTTAGAAAAAAGCTGTTATCATGACATTAAAAATATACATTTCAATTTTATTTAACCCTATAGATGTATAGACAGACATCGGCATAGATTCCGTAGTCTCACCGGGTGAGGTGTCAACTGAGTTACACGGTCGGAACGTATCCACCATTACCACGCGGAAGTGTCGCTGGCTACCCTCCCCACTTTCCTATTCATCCCCCTACATCCCACTTCCACCCGACAATCGAAATCGCGGTTACAATTTGATTCTTATGAACAACCATGGAAACGCATGTTTTATTTTTTCGGGGCAGGATAGCATCTGCTGGAACCGCTATTTTTTCAATTAAATCACAAGGCTTTTTTTATACTTCTTTCTTCTACTTGATTTCGACGAACTTTAGTCTCCTTTTTCACCCCGTTAGGGGTTGAATAAAAACCTTTCGCAGTGCACCCCGTCAGTATAGAAAGAACCCGCATGCAGATTTTGACATTTTTGGCTCCAGTATACCTATGTTATATGTCAGTCAGTCAGTTATAGGTACGTCAGTCAATTAGTCAGTGAGGTCAAGTAGTTATAACATATAAAAAAGAAATAATATACATATACATAATAAATAAATCTATACATGTAATAAAACTGGAGGTTGAATTTCTGTACAATGAAAAAAATGCTAAAAACCCAGTCAGGGGGTGTAAGAAGTGAAATAGAACTAATTTAGATTTTTGACAAATTTTTTGTTTCTCTGTTTGTCTATCTGTTTGTACCAAAACGACTGGACCGATTTAAATGAAATTTTGTATGGTGGTAGCTTATATCCCTGGTCAAAACAAAGGATACTTTTGATCTCGAAAAATTAAAGAGTTCCCGTGGGAGAGTTTAAAAAACTTTCCGCGCGGGCGAAGTCGCCGGCAGAATTATATATAAGAAGTAATACCCTGACGTTTTAGTACGGTTCGGAGGATGGTTAAATAAAAAACAAACTTTTGAATTCTGAAACAAATTAAGGTCAAAAAATACTTTTTTTAAACCGTAGTCGTTCAACATACATATATATACACACATATATATATATACACAACATACGCAGTTCATCATTTTTTTCAGAGTTACGTCCTTCACTGTATCTTCCTCTAACGCCTATTTCAATAAAATTCATTTCTCGTAAAGTCAAAACCCTGTTGGGCATCAAACGAATTATGTCCAAGTAATGTTTAATGCCAAGTCCCAGCAATGGGCATAGCGTGAATATATAGCGGGACCAATTAACTCGACAATTCCGGACACGAAATGTTTAACCGCTTTAATTTCACCCCAATAACACATAGGGATGTAACCGGTATTAGCGATATTTCCAAAAGACTTTTTAACCGACTTTACTCATAAGTATGAAAACTTGATAAATTATTGGGATAAGCGATTTAAACAAAGCGTGCTCTTTTCATGGTTTCTTTATCACAGCAATGTCAAGTCAGTGTCAACATTAGAAGTAAAATACAAATAATACAAAAGAGGTTCTAATGCCTAACACCCCCCTTCAATATTAAATTCCTTTTAATATTGCACTTATAAACATAACATAATAGCTTTCCCTTGTAACACGTAATATTTAAAACATAACTCTCTGTACTTTCTTTTAACATATTTACAGTAATTATTTATTCTATAATTAGGTATTAATTCATATATTAATATTTACACAAGTCCCAAACTTTTAACAAAACTGTGTTCTACCCATATCAAAATCCATACATCTTTATTGACATATAAACAGTAATCGTAATACGACTGTTCAAATCCTTGCTTGACAATAAAATCATTAAATCTTTCGTTCCAACACTTTGGAGCTTCACGCAGACCATATAAAGATCTCCTTAGTTTCAGTACATAACCTTCTTTAACTCTTATACCCTCAGGAGGTTTTATATATACTGCTTCGCTTAAATAACCATTTAAAAATGCCGTTGGTACATCTAGTTGCCTTATAGATAGATCTTCTTGTACAGCTTGACTTAGCATCATTCTGATAGTTGACACTCTAGCAACAGGTGAGTAAACATTGTATTTTGAATCTGTCTGAAAACCTTTCGCTACCAACCTAGCCTTCTTCTTACCATTTTGCTTTGTTCTGAATATCCATTTAGTATCAATCGCCTTCTTCTCATCTGGTAATTTTGCTTCTTCCCACGTGTTCATCTCTTCTAATGAGCTTATTTCGCTATCAATCGCTGTTTTCCACTCTTCGCCTTTGCTAATTGCTTCTTCAAATGTTTCGGGATCTTCACTATTGTTAAATAGACAAAATGCTATGTTAGCATCATAAGAATTATCTTGACCTTCATTTTCCATTTGATAATCTTTTAAATAAGTAGGTAATTTTCTCTCTCTTACTGGTCTCTCATACATATGTGTTTCTCTCTCGTCTCTCGTTACTTCTTCCCTTTCTTCAAACTGTTGTTCTGTCTCTCTATTTTGATATTCTTCTTTTTCTTCCTCTTCAAAGTATCTCCGTTGAGTTATTTCTTTATTATGTTCTATATATTTTACATCAGTTTCATCAAACTTTAAATCTCTTGAAATTACTATTTTATTATTACTCGGATCCCACAAGCGGTAGCCGTTTGGAGCATATCCTGTCATTTTCATTTCTTTAGCTCTTCCGTCTAACTTATCCCCTTTCGGCATTGTTAATACCCACACTTTACTTCCGAAAGCTCTTAGTTTTGATAAATCTCTATCTCCAAACATAATCTCTGCTGGTGTTTTGAATTGTATTGCTGAAGATGGGCACCTATTCAGCTGGTAAGTTGCACACGTAATCGCTTCAGTCCATAAGTTCTTTGGTAGTCCAGTTTCTATCAACAAAGTTCTCGCTCGATTGTATAAGGTTCTATTAATTCTCTCTGACACACCATTTTGCTGAGGAGAATACGGTCGTGTATATTGAATTTCAATTCCTTTCTCATAACAGAAATTTTGGAAAAATCTGTTTTTAAATTCTCCACCATTGTCGCATCTAACTTTATTTACTCTGGTCTGTTTGTTATTCTCTAATCTTCTTATATAATTAATCAAATTTGTAGCAGCTTCATTTTTATGTTTTAAAAGATATGTGTTGCAAAAATGTGAAAAATCATCAATTATTACCTGGTAATAAATTTCTCCATTTATTCCAGCAGTTCTCATCGGACCTGCTATGTCAGAATAAATAATCTCACCGATGTTTCTTGATCTTGGCCTGAGAACCGAATTAAAAGGAAGTCTGGTTGCCCTACCCATAATACATGGACCACATGGTTTCTCACTCGTAGGCAAATTCATCAAGCGGAGGCTTCGTCTGTTAAGATGTCCCAGTCGCCTATGCCATAGATCATCACAGCTTGCTGCATTACACACGTTTGCATTGACATTAGTATTTAAAATATATAACTTTCCTACACAAGTACCTTTTATTGATCTCTTTGTACGACAGCAGAATATTCTAACATAATCTTTGTTAAAATTGACCTCAAAGTTGTTTTGAACAATTTTCTTTACTGACAATAGATTAAAATTGATATTATCTATTAATAGCGCTTCTAATTTTATATTCCTACCTTGGCAAATAACATCTATGGTACCCTTCTTTTTAGCTATAAGACAATCCCCATTAGCAATATAATTTTTTATTGGTTCAGATAAAATATTTACGTTAGTCATATATTGTTCAAAATTTGAATTAATTAAATGTTCCGTACATCCAGAATCCCATTCAATTTTCTGGCTTAGTTTACATTATTACAATAGCCTGTACTTAAAAACAAAAAACTACTAGGATCTTCTGCATAATTTACAGTATTGTTATACTGATTTTGGTATTCATATCTACCATTGAAATACTGTCGTCCTGCTCCTCTACCTCTTCTTGGGTAAGTCCTACCTCTTCCTTGAAATGCTCGACCTCGTCCTGATGAGCCACTTCCTCGGTTACAATTTCTCGCAATATGTCCCTTCTTGTGACATTTAAAGCACGTAATAAATGCTGTTTCAGGTTCATGATATTCATCATTGTTCTTTATTTTTAATTCCGTATCTAATAGTCTCGCCTTCACGAAGTTCATTGAAATATCTAAATCATTCATAGTTTCTATTGCCGTTATCACATTCTCGTATTGTTTGGGTAATGCGGTTAAAAGATTACAAACTTTGTCCATTTCCGTAAATTTACATCCTACTGCCTCTAATTCATTTATAATTTGTTCGAATCTCATAAAAAATTCTTGTAATTTTTCGTTCGGCTGACATTTTATAGTTAGTAATTTCTTCTTTAGATGCATTTTATTTTGTATGCTACTTCTCTGAAAAGTTTCTTGTAGTACGTTTATCATTTCTTCCGATGTCTGACATTTTGATATGATATCGAGATATTTATCTTCTAAACATTGAACAATAATAGCACGAGCTTTTGTATCTAATATGCGTTTTTGTTTATCATCCTTAATCTCCTCTTTTAAATTAATACCTTTTTCCTCTAATAATAGGTCTATTCGATATTTCCAATGGGCAAAATTACCATTTTCTTTTAGCAGGGGAAATTTTCCTTCCGACATTTTCTTTTGTTTTTTTTTCGTATTTGTGAATTTTTATATATTACTATAGTTTTCTAATAATATTACTCTCTACATTTTACTTATACATTTCCCTACAACCTATAGGGCGTCTGGGCCCATAACCTATGAAAACTTGATAAATTATTGGGATAAGCGATTTAAACAAAGCGTGCTCTTTTCATGGTTTCTTTATCACAGCAATGTCAAGTCAGTGTCAACATTAGAAGTAAAATACAAATAATACAAAAGAGGTTCTAATGCCTAACAATAAGTACTCCCGAGGTAGTCCCGTGGTCACCAAGTCAAGATCTGATGAGTGTATCGGATCCCAGGGCTATTTATTGAGCATAGACCTTACGAAAGAAAGCAGTGCGCCTAAATTCTTGGAAAAAATCTTGTATACGCGTATAGCTGTTACATTTTCTGCAGGCGCTTAATTTTATATATGCATATTACGCGATTTCTTCATCAATTATTGTAGGTCGTTTTTTAATGATTTTTTCTTTATTCGTAAGTATGTATACTCCTGAGACGGTTCCATGATCACTAAGTTAGGATCTGATTTGTTTGTCGCAAGGAAATCGTGTAAAAATCTCTCAGTATAGGATCGGAAAAAGAATACTTATTCATGCGGCCGGGCGGCCTATCGTAAGAGGGCGATAAAATAATCCACAGCCAAGTGGTAGGGCATTTGGCCGACTGGATGGCTACCACCCTAGGTCTAGAATATGTAGCGATAACAACTCTAAGTTGTGTTATAACATAATTTTTAAGGTAGTTTAGTTTATAATTAGGTTTTATTTTAGGTAATTATAGGATTTTTATTTTATGTCTGAATGTCCGTCTGTGTGTTTCTTAGAGCGTCACGTGAACGCTACTGAACTAACTACATCGATATAGCAACACGAATGAAGTAAACAATTAAAAAATCCTTGTTTTCAACGCCGAATAAATGCCAATAGACATAGGGATGTTCAGAAACATCAATGTTTCACTTTTGATATTATCGTCATTTTTATATCGATAATTTTCGATAACGATAGTACATCCCTATGAATACGTTAATTCAACCACCCATTCAGCCCCGTTTCAGTTTAATCTAAGCCGCGATAAAATAATAGTTGTTAAAATTATTTCAATTATTTTAATTGTTTTAATGGAATGTTTAACTTCAAAATGGATTAAAATTTTATACATATCATTTTTATATTTGAAGTGTTAGCAGCTTAATACCAAAGCGTTAGAATATAGGGCTCTTCATAAAAGGCGTGTCTAGAGTCTTAACGACGTGTGGTAGTACCAGGTGTCATTAGTTATCACGTGATTATTGTAATAATATGTACATTATGTAGGTCAGAAAAATGCCTAAGTGGTGTATGCTCTCTGACCAGGATTCGAACCCACATTGAGTTAGACGCGTGCGCTAGCCATTAAGCTACCACGGCTGTTACAGAATACCGGCATGAAACGGTTAGCGTTGAGCTAATGGGGTTTCATACTGGTATGTAAATGTACAATCCGCGTATTTACTTTTTATCATTACAAATAAATAAATTCGTTATAAAACTACGTTTTAACGGCTTATAGCGCGGTAATTTATTTGATTTTTATTATTCCGACGTTTCGGCCACTTTTCATTAGAACACAAACCAACTTGATTGAAATTTTCTTTTATTTTTCCTTCCACCCATTTTATATTATATAAATTTTTCAGAAGTAGGCATGTTTGCTGAAGAGTTTCTTGCGCCGCTTCTTCTCTTCAAGCCACAACATGTTGCGATGCGGTGGTAAATTAGATAAGTCTCCCATAGAGTAAATAATAACCATAAACAAACATAACATAGGCCCATAAATGTCCCACTGCTGCTGTCCCAATGCCGTCTTGGGCCTCCTACTATAGGGGGATATAACCATAAACGAGTTGTCGGTAGGCTAAATAAAACTACTCATACTCATTGACACTTGACATCTTTGTGATCATGGCTACTGAAAAGTGACCAAAACTTCGGAATAATTAAAATCAAATAAATTACCACGCTTTAAACCGTTAAAACGTAGTTTTATTATGTACCTACAGACTAGTTCTAAAAATCTAACATTGTTTCTCCTTTTGTGTTGTCAAACTGTCTTCATCAGCCTGCCACAGTCAATAAAAATACACGACGTTCTTTCAACAAAAGCCAATACAGCAGTGTTTTTTTTTTAATAAAAGCAAAATCGACTGCCATAGGGCAGTCGAGTTTTTATAGAAAAACTAAAAAATAAATATTTAACAGACTTGTTTCTATAACATCTAAGAGTCGGTGTCAAGTAAAATATAAACAACGGACAAGTGGAAAAACGAATCGCAACGGACAAGTGGAAAAACGAATAGCAACGGATAAGTGGCAAAACGAATCGCAACGGACAAGTGGAAAAACGAATGGCAACGAATAAGTGGAAAAACGAATCGCAACGGACAAGTGGAAAAACGAATCGCAACGTAGAAGTGGAAAACGAATCGCAACGGACAAGTGGAAAATCTTCAACTGACAAGTGATAAAATGAATCGCAACAAAATTTTAACTTGAAGTTTTACGGGCAGATAGTTAATGTACTTGTCCAATTTGAAAACCTGCCCGTAAAACTTCAAGTTAAAATTTTGTTGCGATTCATTTTATCACTTGTCAGTTGAAGATTTTCCACTTGTCCGTTGCGATTCGTTTTCCACTTCTACGTTGCGATTCGTTTTTCCACTTGTCCGTTGCGATTCGTTTTTCCACTTATTCGTTGCCATTCGTTTTTCCACTTGTCCGTTGCGATTCGTTTTGCCACTTATCCGTTGCTATTCGTTTTTCCACTTGTCCGTTGCGATTCGTTTTTCCACTTGTCCGTTGAAGTTTCACTTCTAATATGTGTCCCAGCACACATTTCGATTTTTCGCAGGTTTACTGCAAATTATGATTTGGTTAGGTTAAGTACATTTTAATGGTGTATGTAATACGCTACCCACGCACCGACCATTTTTTAAGTCAACACTTTTGTCGTTCGTTGTCGTTCACTTTTGTTATGACTTTCGAAAAACTGAACAGTTGGCAAAGTTTTCTTGTTGTTATTCTTTTTTCCCCAACAAACTCTATTTATTTATTTATATTTTTTTACACATACCACAAATAGAGGCAGTGATGCCTTGTCACGTGGAGAGCAGAGCTATAGTTCGATGCAAACTTAAGTTTGCCTCCATTAATAGCGGCTCGGAACACCGCACTTTCCGATGCGCAGAACGCAATTTTAGGTATTAGAGGGATGAGGTAGTCTGAGGACTAGTGGTGGCAAATATAACCATTAACCAATAAATTTACCGGTAAAAAAAATTAACACTCTATTCGGTAAATAAAATTAAGCTAAACGGTTAAAAATACCATTTAACAAATACACTGCGTGTAGTCGCGTAGGTAATTATTGGAAATTATATACATGCAAGTTTCAACTTTGCAGTCCTCAACACAAGATTTATTTTCGCTTTGCAGATGTTTTCAACTTATCATGTAAATATTGAATTTTGAGTATTTGATTGTATGCTCTATAGCTCTCAAAATAAAGCACAATATTCAACTTGGTGTTTTTTACACTTAATGGTATTTTTATTTGTTAGAAAATTGAAATGAAATGGTATTTTTACCGATCGCGAAGATTACGTGATTGGTTGATTTTTTAAACGTAATATATTGTTTGGTAATTGATATTACGGCGCGTATATGATATTTATATGATATTTGTACTTTGTGTTTGTGTTTTGACTTTTTTTGTGTGTTTGAGACTTTGTTTACTTTGTTGTGGATTTTTAAATTTTATATCTAACTTAAAATGTAGAAGTATGAAGGAAAGTTCATTGAATCAAGAATAATACATATAAGAAACTCAACCATTCGATTTAACACTAGCAAAATTAATTTTTCAACGAAAAGATTTTATTTATATAGAAGGTATTTTTAACCAATAAAAATATCGGTAATTTTTTTTATCAATTACCAATTAACAGATAAATAAATTCAACCATTAACGCCATCTTTGCTGAGGACGCGGTATATCCTCGCTCGCTCTCTCGCTAACTTTCTCGTTTACGAGACTTCCCCGGCGCTCGGCTCACCAGAGCTGCCAATTTAGCGCTTTAGGAGCTAGCTAGATATAGCGCTTTTTAGGGCAATCCAGCTCCCAATTTTATTAAACAACTTCCAGCGCAAAATCTTGCGCTTTTTATAATATGCAAATATCTAATTAATTCTATAATAAATATATATGAATATCTATACTAATATTATAAAGAGAAAAGATTAAATTCTTTGTTTGCATTGAAGAGGCTCCAAAACTACTTAACCGATTTGAAAAATTCTTTCACTGTTGGCAAGCTACGCTATCCCCGGGTGACATAGGCTATATTATATTTACAAAAAAATTAGGGATCATTACTAAAACTCCAAAAATTTAATCCAAGGTATAAAAAAAAATACCTAAAATCGCGTGCGCTGCGAAAACTATTGATGATAAAATAAAATAATGTACTACGACTTTGTAGAACACATCATTATTTACAAAAAGTATCGCGACAACATATATCTAACTATTATAGTTATGCCACAATAAGCGTTTTTTTTATTATAAAAAATTAATTAAAATGCCGCCGCTAGAAAAAGCTTTTTAATTGTATCTTGATATTAATCCTTATCAAAATAAATTACTTCATATTCAAGACTGCTTCAATACCTTTATATAACTTTTTGAATTATTCAATTCGGACATTCCATTCGAAAGATATCACGAGTTTAAAAATGTAATAATTAGTGACGGTGATCACGTGACTGTGACATCTTTTCGTGAGTCAAAACTCCATAAGACCCCCTCTATATAGAAGTTTCACTTCAAAAATACTAAGTATAATGGCAAGCCTTTGGTGTGGGATGTGACTTGCGTAGACATGTTGGCCGCATCCCATTTACCAAACACGTCTAGATCAGCGGGTTCGGCGGCGGAAACAGCTGAATCACTCAAGCGACGCAAATATACAACCCTCAGTGAGAGCTATATGTTTGTGCCGTTTGCTGTCGAAACGCTTAGACCGTGGAATGTAATATTAATTTTACTATTTTTTGTAAATTTGTTGTTGTTCATTTCTGTTACTAGTGGTGCTAGCCAAAATTCGTTCTCGTTCCCACGATGATTTGTTTGTTAGTGAATTACAACGGCGGCACGGTAAAAACGTGATGACAGTAAATTTTCAAGGAAACCAAGAGCAACCCTTATAGAAGGGCGCCAAGCGCCTACACTCTTGGAAAGGCAAACTTGTACACGCGTGTCAGCTGTACAATTTCAGCAGGCGCTTAATCTAGGCGTATTATATCTAAAGTAAATAACTAAAAAATGGAAAACATTTTTTTAACTAAAGCAAGACCGTCATTGATCTAAAAAGTAAATAACCTTTATTAAAAAAGGTTTTTAAATACAAGCTTTTAAGATCCTGGATATCATGTAGCAGAGTGCTAGTCAAGACAAGTAAAACGAGCCCAAACACGATGGGTATATCTTGTTTAGTACAGGATTTCCTATGGCTACCTTCCGATTCCATCATCAGATCAGCTCCATGGTACCATATTATTGCATTGTCACGCGATATACATAGGTGTGCAAAATTTCAACTCAATCAGAAACCGGGAAGTTGGTCAAATTTAACTTGCAAGATTTCACCCGAACTTACATACTACATACATCAATTGCAAGTTAAATAAAAGCTTGTAAAAATAGATATTTTTTAAAACATCTTGAAGTTGTCAAGTAAACAATAAAAAACAGCAACAATCAAATTGTAAAAGTACTGACTTCAAGGTGTTGTAAACAATATTATATTTTTAGTTTGAAAAAAGTTTAATTTTTGTTAAAAATTGTCTTCAGTATGACGCCTGCTTTACAAGAAGCAAAATCCTCAATCGATCGCACTCACCTCTTATTTACTCAAAGCTCAATCGATTCTATCTCTATCTTGCTCTTACACAATATAAAAATTTAAGAAAACGAAAGAGATGCTAGATACTAAGTAACATAATATAGAGAGAGATGAAACTTCTACGCCATCTTAGATGCAGTTTAAGGACCAAAGTCCAAGTAAGCCAATAACATAATTGAAGAATGTCTTAAGTCTTCAATTATTTATAAAGTGAAATAACCTTTAACAAAATGAATTAAAGCTTAAAATGCAATGGTTATTAATACAAACTTGAGCTTAGAATAATGCCTCAAGCGACTCAAGCCTATATTTATCATAAAACAAAATGTACTTTATTTCTTTCTGCCTAACACTTCATTTCCAATGAACTTGTTTCCTGTAATGATTGGTGCTTATTTCAAAAGGTCGTAACTACAGTACAATCGTCAAGTGAATTTTCACTCTATTATATATTGAAACGGTTGATATTAGCTTTTTAACGCACGATAGAGACAAGCAATCTATAGATAGGGTAACTTAGACATTTAAAGGCAGTGACACTTCTTGTAGATTATTCTCTTTAACGTTTGTTACTATTGAATAGTCGTAAAAAGAATTTAGGTATCAAGAAATATTATATTTTATAGCATTGTAAATACAGTTGAAATTGGGTTGAAGTTATTTTAGATACGTAAGGGGAGGTCTGTACGTTTCTTGCAGGGTGTCTGTTAGCGGTGTTTGATGAAATGATGCCTATTAGGGAAAGAGAGTGTTTAGGTATCTTAAGGGGTTCGTAAGAATGTATGTGTTTAGGGGTCCCTAAATAACATTGTTATTATATAAAGTTCTTTACATTTATGCAAATTGTCTGTGTGTTAAATTTATATTCGTATTATGTAATACCCTCGTTCAAGAGAGATTCTACATCTATCCTCTGGATGCTTTACTTCAAGATAACGAAACGAAACATTCAAGATTTTATTGCAGACAGGTTAATTGTTCAACTGGTGGAAAATGGTAACAGTCACCTATGTACATTTACAACGCCAGAGTCGCAACGTCTCAACGCGCTACCTATTTCGAAGGAATTTAATTATTCCTTCCTGTTCCTATTAATTGGATTTCTGGCATGATGCATTTTGTAAAGGAATGTTCCATTATTTACTATGATCTGGGTGACTGGGGTTGGCTCCAGATGGTCCGTTGTATATTATTACCCACAAAACAAATGTCATTTGTGCTTATCTTGCGTATATCAACTCTGTTTGTTTGTCTGCCAAAAAAACCACATCCTTTTTAAAAACACCTACACCATACTGCTCAGGAAGACCTCCGGTGGGAGCTCTCATAAAACTCATGTATTCTCCGATTAAATTCTTAATTCCGAAAAAACTCATTAAGATTTTATTTATGACTATTTTTTATCGAAAGTGACAAAAGCGTAAAGAGTTCTATAGTAGACCAACATGTAATGTTTTTGTTACTTGGCTACGGAATCCCATAAAAAGAACGTAATCAAAAATTATTAAATAATTATAAAATTAATAAAACTAAATATGTCAAGTTCAACAAAATTTTGGATGACGATACTTTTACGATACGATTATTACACGCCTATTTACCTATACTGAAGAAAAGTTTAAAATTAGGTGTATAGCGGCCGCAAATAAATTTGCATTCTTTCATTATTTTACTTTTTAATTTATTTTAATAACAAAATTCCTTTTAGGTAAGCGTGTTCCATTTCAGACCATAAGTCCACTCTTAATCGGCAAAATGATGGTCAGACGCGAAACTACACTACTAAAAGAATAATTAAAAAACAACTACGACTGTTTCATAAGAATTCCATTTTTGAGAAAAGTTTAACCGAAATATGCAAGATAGACACTAAATCAAAGTGTAAGTCACCCGTGTGTCGGGCTGAGAGCGTGACGGATGAGGGGTGATGGAAAAAAGTGAGGGGTGAGGCTTCCCTGTCCGATGGCAAACAAACCGACGCGTGCACACAAGTTAATAGTTCTCGTATTATCTGGCACGCAATTACTTTCGAATCCTTTGTGCAAATAAATAAGTCGTTATTAAGTATCGCGGATAAACAGAGGGCGACACCCTCACTGCTCTTCGCTCGGTGTCCATAACTGGTGCGACTGCCCTACACTTTTGTATGTGGTTTCGAAAATATTTTAGTTTTTTTCGTAAGTTAATTGGCTTTTATTTAGAGACTAATTAGATAATAGTGATAGGAAATTTATTCTTTTAGTTTTAATAAGCCTCGAATGCTTTATTAGCAAGCTATCGGCTGTAAATTATTTTATTACAAATGAAAGATGATATATGCCTATCAATATTGGAGACTACAGAGATCACAATTGAATATAGTTTAAAAGCCGAACGCACTTAGGAAATCTGATGGTAAAAATACAAAACAGGCCTCACAAACAAACTAAATCACCAGTCCAAGCTGTAAACAAGACGGACGGAGAATTGCTCAATTGTCCCATCTATATCAACGAATAACAAGAACTGAAACACTTTTAAGCACGATCTGCGTATCGATCCCACATGGTTCATTTTGAGCCATGTACTAGCCGAACATGATCAGTCTGGATCTGGCTGAAGATCTACAAATAAGACTTTCCCACAGAAAAACAAAAAGAAAGAAAAGAAAAACAAATAGAAGGACGATGATTTTTTCTTCTAGCCAGTTATTTATAACCAAAATAAATTTACAGTCTACGAATCAAATGCGGTATTATAAAAAAAATTGAGATACATACATACATACATAACTTCACGCCAGGTCCCTTGCGGGGTAGGCACGAACAACAGAGCGCCATACAGGCTTATTTTTACACACCTCACTTGCTTCTTTGACATTCATAGCTCTTGTCATGCACGCTCGTCTGTTCTTAAGGCTCCTGACATCACCTTCTGCTAATACACGATCAATTTGATCATGGAAGGTATGTCGTGGCCTTCCGCGACTTCTGCATCCATCCACTTTTGCATTGTATATCTGTTTAATCATTCTTTCATCAAACATTCTTTCCACATGCCCGAACCACCGGAGCATTCCTTTCCTTACCTTCACCCCGACACTCTCTTTCAGACCAACTCTCTTTCTTACTTCGGTATTACGAACGCGGTCCGCGAGCGTCACTCCGCAGATTTTGCGCAGTGCTCGCATCTCGACTGCGTTTACTCTACTTTCATGCTCTCTGTTCCATACCCAACTCTCGCTTCCATACGTGAGCGTAGGTACCAGCACCGCGTTGTGTATAACAAGCTGAGCTTTCTGGCTGAGGTTCTTAGCGCCTAAAAGTTTACCTAACGCTCCATTCACACTATTCCCCAAATTTACTCTTCTTTCTATGTCAGCGGTGTACCTTCCATCCCTGCTAAAAGCACATCCAAGATATACAAACTCATTCACTTGTTCCAGCATAACATCATCGACCATTATCCTTGCATTCGTTCTGGTTTCTTCTCTTTCAAACACCATAACCTTTGTTTTCTTCGCATTCAAGTGTAAGCCTCTCGCCTGACAGTCATCTTTCATCATTGTGACTAGTGTTTGCAGTTCTGATGGCGATTCGGCTAAAAGCACGGCATCATCCGCATAAAGCAAAGTGCTAACAACTAGATCACCCATCCGCACCCCAACATCCATCAATCTTAATCTCTGGAGACAGTTGTCCAGATATAGGATGAACAGCAAAGCCGACAGCACGCAGCCCTGCCGGACGCCAATATTGACGTCAAACCAGGGCGACAGGCTGCCGTCCACCCGCACGCATGCCATACAGTCCTCGTAAGTGGACTGCACAGCACGCAGCAATTGGCCATTGATCCCATATCCGGGCAATATGTCCCAGAGGTCCTTCCGCACAACCCTGTCAAATGCTTTCTCTAGATCCACAAAACCGCAGAAAACCTTCCGGCCCAATGCCAGCTGCTTCTCCACGATATTGCGGAGCGAGAAAACTTGATCCATACATCCCCTTCCATTTCTGAAGCCCCCTTGTGCATCCCACAGTAATCCATCGGATACCACTCTCATTCTCCTTTCAATAATCTTCGCATATACTTTAGATGCTGTGCTGATCAAACTGATGGCCCTGTAGCTGGCGCACTCCATACGTGACCCCTTGCCTTTATACAAGGGCACGATGACAGCGCGCCTCCAGTCCTTGGGAACCTTTCCCGTCCTCCAGCACAAGTTGCATAAGGACAGGAAAGCGTCCCGGACGCAGGTTCCACCATATTTGATCATCTCAGCAGACACACTATCGATTCCTGCTGCCTTTCCATTTTTCAGACTTCTTATCGACCATTCGATCTCTTCCAAAGTGATCTCGGATGCTGACTCCTCGAAGTCGGTCACAGACTCAGTCGTGGTGCCAGCATCCGAGATATTATCATACATTTCTCTAAAATATTCACTCCATCTAGATAGATAGAGATACAATCTGTTAAAAAGGTCAAATACATAACTATTTTCAATGTGCAGCATGAACTTAACCTTTCTTTAAAAGCATTCAACAGTCAAGTGTGTTTTAGACAAATAAACGTCTTTTATTAAGTTGTTTCTGAAAAGAGGGCGCCACCCTCGCTTCACGGTGAGGTGCCCGCGATTCGCGCATTTACCCTTACATATGCAATTGCTGTTTGTTTTGCACTTTAATTGAATTTTGGCTTCTAAGGAAATGCCGTTTGCATAATAAGTACAATTCTATTTCATATCATTTTTTGTATTTTATATAAATACTTCTGTTTATAAAAATATTAGAGTTTAGACTAGTGTAGACAGTAGTATGTTACTTACACACAAACTTAATTCAGTGTTTTACATATAATAATATTTTATCCGTGCAGGAACGGAGAAAGAATACAATTTCCTGCGGCCGGGCGGCCTGTCGTAAGAGGCGACAAAACAACCCACAGCCAAGTGGGCATTTGTCCGACTGGATGGCTACCACCCCTGGTCTAGAGTACGCCGCCATAACAACCTTGAGTTGTGTTCCAGCATTAGTGACCAGGTTCCAGTCTCCCTTAAGAGGGCAGCAGCGCATTTGTAGCACCTTTGGTGTTGCAAATGATCATAGGCGATGGTAATCACTTTCCATCAAGTGGGCCGTCTGCCTGTCTGCTGAAGTCCTGCAATAAAAAAAAAACAAAGCAAGTAAGACCATACCGTGTAGACAACTGTCCAATAAAACATAGAGACGATTCGAATTTAAAATATAATAGAATAGAATATACATTTTTTGCATAACATTAAGATACAATTCAAAAAGTTTAAGTACAGAAGACAATAGGTGGTCTTATCACTAATCAATTTCTTCCAGACAGCCTTAGGATGGATTAGAGAAAAATTGTGTAACATGTGGATTTTGCAATATAAATAGAATGAAAAAGTACCTATATGTTTGTATAACATTTTGAAATGGCAAGTGTAATAGACATAGAAATAAGACGAAAATATACATAATAATGTATAGAATTACGTAAATATGGGAGAGACGAAGATGTTATGATCGACTTGAAGTAATACAATGAATGACGACTTGTTTCCTATGACGACGTAAGTATTTGTTAATTGACAAACGCGATTGTAGCGTCATCTATTTTGCTATTTCGTCCATTCCAAGTAAACGATGTCTTTGGTCGGGATAAAACGTATCCTATGTATTGATTCGGGTTCTAAATCAGACTTATGTCAAGTTTCATTCATATACGTTCAGCAGTTTCCCAAAAAGATGCGATCGCAGCGCCACCTTTTTCGACATTTTCGTCTGTCCCGCGGAAATGACGTAATTTATCGGGATGAAATGTATCCTAAGTTACGCCCCGGGATATAAGATGTAGTTTTCACGTGATGCTCTGACAGTCACTCAGACAGACAGACAAAAAAAATATGTGCGTCTCTGGATGCGCGTCATAAGTGGTAACTTATACTAATCTAAGTTGAACTATTTAATATTGAAATTGTTTAACTTGAGAATAGCTTATTACTTAAATTTTATGTATATTAATATGATAATGTAAGGAAAGGTTATTTTGATTTGATTATAAAATATATTTTATTCTTGTTTACAATTCTTGAATATGTACATTAGAATTTTGTGTATGTACATTATTAGTATCATTATTTAATTGTAAGTAGATTACCCACAGGTTAGAGTGGGAGAAGAGATGGAGGAGCGAAAGGGAATCCAGACAGACTGGCGCCGTAACGCGTTACGTTATGAAACGGTTTACCCTCCCATAAGGAGTTATCACTTCAAAATTCTAAAAATTGCATTTTCGGAATCTCCTGGTCCGAATTATCCCCCCTGATTTTTTCAAATTTTTAAACGCATTGTACACACTCGAACCATTTATAAATTTATTATAGTTTTGTTACAACCTAGTAAACGCCGACAAAGACAAATTCCAAGTACAGATTTGTAAAAGCACATTTATTACGCGTCTGCATTTGAACTAATAACATTGAACCTATTGTAATCCCTTTATGATCGTCTTCTTTTGTTCACTTATTTATTGGCATACGTTTCTAATTATTGTTGGGAATAATAGCCTATTGTCCATTATACTCGCTCATTAGCATCATTAGCCAGGTGTTGCGGATAATTTCCATTTGTGTAGTATAAAGCGACGGCCTGATGGTGAGGGGGCGGCAGTCGAGCGAGATCCACGATCAAAGCGAGACGTGTGAACTACAATCGGGAATCTAATAGTGACGGACTTTGCGCGTTTTATTGAATTACGACATTCTGCATTACGTTTGGACTTGTTGTGTTCGGTTACACCTGTGTTATACGTGTTTGTATAGTTCTAATAAACTCTATAGTAATTCTAATGGCATTTTAATTCGAGTCTCGCACTCGATAGATAGATTTACGATATAGTACAGATATTCTGTTTTTATATACTTAGCTAATTAAAAGCAAATTTGAATCTGGAACCATGACAATAACATTTGATAAATACAAACCATTGTCTGGACGCGTTCTCACCGTATTGTTAGTGAAACATTACGCTGTTTTCGCCCCAGTGTGTTTGACACACAATACAGTGTCAGCAATGAAAAGTGTATTCAATCATTTGTTGCTAATCACCGGGTACACCCTTGAAAATGACTAGTTTTTAAGCATTAACAATGGAGGCAAAGGGATTATATCAGACCTTTTAGGGGTGCTCGGTTGAATAAGATGTATAAGGACTGACTATAGCTGTTCGTGCTGCTTCGCCTGCGTGACATAAGATTCACCATTTTTTATTTAATGACAAATAATTAAAACTAGTGGTCACCCGTGCTCGAAATTCGACCATAATGATTAATGTCAAAGACTATACCTACTTCTATAATCACAGATTTTGCCAAGGCTACACGGTTAATTTGACTTTAACAGTAAATAAAAGAGTATATACATGCGTGTGTGTGTCAAAAACATGGTAGTGTGTGTAATGTTTTTTTAAATGATTTACTGTATTTTTTATGCATAATTAAAAAAAATAGCATTAGTCGTTCTATATATAAACTGTAAGTGTGCGAAATTTCGCCAAAGTCAAAAGAAGGATAACTTCAAAAAGAATCACGTAAATTGGATCATAAATCTCAGAGTAATCGGTGTACACACATAAAAAAAGAAACAAGTACCAATCAAGTTGAGAACCTCCTCCTTTTGAAAGTCGGTTGAAAACTGCACAGCGCAACATGTCCTTTCAATTCCCGCCAAAAACTCTTATATAATAAGAAAAACAATGTAGATATTTTATGTACAGATAACATTTTTTAAAGCCAGAATGCAAAACCTTTCATTACATTGTTATGCATTCAATATTGATTTGTGAAATAGAAAAACTCTGGCAATGAAACTCAAAGTTCCATTATTTAATTGTCGGCCGCGCGCCAATTCATTTCACTCCACTGAATTTGATTGCCTCCTTCCAGGTCATTTGGGTTGCCAGGTGCAAACGATAATATGCCTCACCTACATGCTAAGAATAAGCCTGAATGGCGCTCTGTTGTTCGTGCCTACCCCGCAAGGGACCTGGCGTGAAGTTATCTATGTATATGCTATACATATACTCTCATACACTGAGAGTACATCCGTGAATTCTATCAATGCAGAAACGGAGAAGAATACAATTTCATGCGGCCGAGCGGCCTGTCGTAAGAGGCGACCAAATAACCCACAGCCAGGTGGTAAGGCATTTGCCAGACTGTATGGGTACCACCCCTGGTCTAAAGCATGTCGCCATAACCAGCTTCCAGTCTCCCTTAAGAGAGCGGCAGCGCATTCGTAGCACCTTTGGTGTCGCAAATGTCCGTAGGCGATGGTAACTGCTTTCCATGAAGTGAGCCGTTTGTCTGTCTGCTGAACTCATGTTATAAAAAAAAATATTTGACTGCCTGTAGATACTATATATATATATTGAAATATGGTATGTATGTTCTACATACTAGGGTACAAAACTAGCGGACGAAGTCACGGGCACAGCTAATTTTTAATATAATTTTGTATATATTACGAACAGAAGACCGATTACATACCTGTTGGGTTATAATTCCTAAAGGAACTTGTTATATTAACAATTTGTTGGTAAATTTAATCGCCTGGCAATACTAAATTTATATGACCCAACAATGTCGCTAACGATTCAATCCACGAACGAAAGTAATTTGTTTTTCATTTTAACCCTTTTTCCATTCAAACTTGGGTAATGCCAGTTTTTTGTTGGCGATTATTAATCAAATTATTGTATGAGTTTCTAATAAATATAATTATGAAGTATCAGGTTTCAATTTCCTTAATATCAAATGTTACTTGCAATGGATACAATAATATATATCTATAATTTTATAAAATTCTAAAAATGCCGTTGCTTGGAAAAACTGTAACAAATACTTACATCGTTTTGGCAGCGATAATGTCAACATAATTTTAATTAGTTGCTCCCGTGGTTAGGTTAGGTTCACGGTCGCTAGATGGCGTTGGCCGATAACTACCTATTCTATAGTGACAATTAAAAAAAATATTTGACACTAGGATATGCCAGGTGGTAGGGTATTTGCCCAATTGGATAGCTACCACCCCTGGTCTAAAATATGTCGCCATAACAACCTTGATTTGTGTTCCGGCATTACTGACCCAGTTCCAGTCTCCCTGAAGAGAGCAGCAGCGCATTTGTAGCACCTTTAGTTTTGCAAATGTCAATAGGCGATGGTAACCGCTTTCCATCAAGTGGGCCGTCTTCCTATCTGCTGCACTCATGCAATAAAAAAATGCCCGCAGCTTCAACAACGCTTGACTTGAAATTTCCGGGACACAAAATACGGCAACATTTGAAATAGAATGTAAGACATTGTTTTAGTGACACCTGTGGCGCAATAAGCTAATTTTATGCACTCGAACAACTACAATTCGCTCCCGGGGAAACTCCCGTGGGATTCCCGGGATAAAAAATATCCCACATTATATAACATTAAACTTGTTATCGATTAGTCAAAAGAATCTCATTGGAATATGATTTTTTTTTAATCTAGCCATTTTAAATCATTCCCAGATAAACTCTTACAGGATTCCAAGAATAATTGTGAATTGTATGAAAATGTTTATATTATATATTACACAGTTAAATCATAAAAATAAACTGACGGACTCATAAACTGCATCAAAGTTCAGGATTACTATGAAATGATTTTTTTAAATAAGTATGCAAACTTTTTAGATTAAATTATATAAATATGGAGAGACTGGCTCTTAATCTCAAAAAAAAGGAAAATTTAAAAATAGAACTGCAGTAAAAGAAATGAATATAGCCGGGACAAGAAAATTTACTCGTAGTATCAGATTTGCGTGTTATTTATAGCAAATTTTTAAATTGATTCTCATTGATTTTTTATTCTTTTGTCAATTGAATTATTGTTACCAGCAGAATTGTTGGGTTAGTTTTTTAACTCATCGAGAGTTTTTGAACCATAATATGGATACTTTGTCCGAACAAGCGGCTCAAATTGTAGCATTGGTGAGGGAGGGCTTGGATCAACGAACGATTGGTAGAAATTTAAATTTAAACCAGTCTACGGTTTCTAGAATATACAGAAGGTTTGTGGAGACAGGTTCTTACAGAAGGAGACGTGGTACAGGCAGGACTCGAGCAACCACCGGTCGTGATGACCGATTTATTGTTACAACTTCCCTGCGAAATCGTTTCCTCACGTCTGTTAACATCAAAACAGAGCTTAATGAAGTGCGTGGAGTAAACGTGAGTGCACGAACAATAAGAAGAAGGTTAAAGAAAGCGGATATCACCCCTTTTAGACCAGCAAATGGTCCAAAGTTGTCTGTAGCTCACAGACAAGCTCGCTTAAGATTTGCGCGTGATCACCTGAATTGGACAGAAGAGCAATGGACCTCCGTATTGTTCACGGACGAGTGTAGGACATGTTTATATGGTGCAGATGGTCGCAGAAGAGTCTATCGTCGACGTGGGGAGCGATATGCTCAAAGTTGCATTGAGGAGCGTGTTCCTTTTGGAGGCGGTTCGTGTATGGTCTGGGGTGGCATATCGATGAACGGGCGAACAGAACTTGTGTTCATAGACATGGTCCGTCAAAACGGTAATAGAGGGGGTTTGACTGCACATCGCTACATAACAGAGATCTTAGAAGATCACGTGGTGCCTTACATGGGATTCATAGGCGAAAATTTTACTTTAATGCAGGATAATACCCGGCCGCATGCTGCTGCACAAGTTCGACAATATTGCGAAGAGGTTGGGATACGTACAATGAATTGGCCAGCACGCAGCCCGGATCTTAATTCCATTGAGCATGTTTGGGACAATTTAAAAAGAGCTGTATATGCGAGAAACCCTTTGCCCACGACAGTGGCAGCACTAAGAACAGCACCTTCAGAATAATGGGACAATATTCCGCAAGATCTTTTAATAACCCTAATAAAATCTATGCGGAACCGATTAGAATCCGTAATAAGGGCACGTGGAGGTAATACACCTTATTAAAACATAAATAAACCCTTGCATAAAGTTTGTGTCTATTGTTAAAACCAATTTTTTAATGAAACCAATTTTCCTTAAATTTCTGTTTTTTCTTCAAAAAAAGTCTTAAGGTCCTTTCCAGTACACAAACTTAAACTTAAGGATATAACCCTATGCTGTTTTAAAGTTCACGAACCAATCTAGAGGTTTCAATTTAAATCTGTATAGAAAGTATGCATACTTGGTTAAAATATTTATTTCAAAGTCGTCTATTACTTTGGTGCAGTTTATGAGTCCGTCAGTGTATTTTAATGTACACAACCATGCCTTTTATTTCTCCCTTTCTCGCTAGACTCATAGGTTTGTTGGAAGAAAACTCTTTTAGGGTTAAGCTCGCCTTCATACATCACCCCTATTCTATAATTTTGTAGATAACTTTTGTGTACAATAAAGAGTAAAAAGTAATGCAGAGTTTAAGTGTCGATCAGCGAAAACCGTATCAAAATCGGCCAAGTAGTTTTTACGTGAATCCCAAACAAACAGACAAGATATCTAAAAAAATGCAGCACGTTCTTTATCGTTTATATAGTTATTGGACTCTCGAACAAAAAGTTTTTATTAATTTGGTGGGGCATGGAACTGGCCACAAAATATTCTAAATGTTTGAAATTAGAACAGGTGATTTTTGTTTATTTATCTGTATATTTCCCCCCCCCCCCCATTAGTATTAAAATCGTCATTGTATTACGCACGCATTTCTTTAATAATTAAAATATTTACAGTCCACAACGAATTAATAATTTTAAAGAAGTGTTATATAAATAGCTTTAATTAACACAAACACGGCATGTTTAGGATTTTATAATATTATATAGGTAATTATCTAAAGCAAGGACCTTTCCAGACAAGATGGAGTGTCGTACAAAATCAACTTGTTGAACCAATTTTCTTCTCGATTAGTCAGCACGTGGCACGCTGTTAGAGGTCGGCTTGCTATTACATACAAAGTTACGATACACTGTTATTACGCGACGTTTTGGTTGTGACAGCTTCTTCAAAGAAAATATAGCTCCTTGTATACTTATTTAAATGTTTGAGAGAGGATAAAGGGGAGACTTTCTAGCAGTCTAGCCTGTGATTGGTATACTCGTACTTCGCAGTTATCGTTTCGTAATCAAAGAAAGTTTTCTTTAGCAAAAACTTAAATACAATTTACAAGTAACTAAAATTAAAGTAATATAATAATACAGTACAGTACGCATTATCATTATATGAATACGTGAAGCAAAAACTTTGTACGCCTGTTTAAGAAAATTGCTCGGACGGAGGAGTATGATATTTCGCACACTATAGTGTATATAGAAAAGGAGTGCAGAATGCCATTGGAAGTACTAAACAAGAAAGACCCGTCGTGTTTAAGCTCGTTTTATTTTTCTTGGCTAGCACTCTGCTGCAACATGATATCCAGGATCTCATAAGCTTCTATTTAAAAAGCTTTAAAAAAACAAACGTGTGTGTTTCGTTCGGGACGCCCGACAGAATTGACAACGCAAACTAATAAAGTAGAACTTTTTTATTGAAATTGCTTAACTTGAGAAAAGCTTAGTCTATTACTTAAATTTTATGTATATTAATATGATAATCTAAGGAAAGGTAAGCTATTGCATAGCTTGTTTTGAGGGCGGCGACCGAATCAAGAAATTCCGTAACGAAAATAAAACCTAACACCCCCTACTCCGCCTACCATGTAGCCGAGCGTTCGCTTATCGTGTAGGTATATGGTACGACTGTACGAAGCTCGCACGGATCGAGACGAGCTGCTCCGAAATCGGACGAATACGTAAGCAGCTGTTTGTGACAAAGTATTTAGGTATCTATCATATCTTTATAATGCCACACTCACCGCATGTGCGCCCCGTAAGTATACATTTAGGTATACATTTAGGTATATATGTAGGTATGCATAGGTGATTTGTTTTCTTATCGGTCACAACGCTCAAAAAGTGTAACTTGAATTAATATGAAAGAAAAAAAAATACTGCATAAATAAAAAATAATAAATAATTATAATTGCATAAGTTGATAAAAAATGCTTTACCGCGGCAGTCCCCGAGTGCCACAAGGAGTTTTTTATTTATAAAATCTGTTATATTTTTAGTTACAATTCTTGAATCTACGTTAGAATTTAGTGTATGTACATTATTGGTATCATTATTTAATTTAATTACCGAAATACGGCTAGCGCTGTAGGTTAGAGTGACAGAAGAGAAGCCTGCCTACCGCTGCCGCATGCGTGAGAGAAAGGAAACCAGACAAACTGGCACCGTAACGCGTTACGTAACGAAGCGGTTTAGCCTCCCATAAGAAGTAATCAATTCAAAATAAGTTATTTACTCTATGTTAGTCACTTCTCTCTCCTCTTTTATACTCCATTGAGAACTTTTTACATTTGGAAGTCGTTTAAAGATAGAAACTAAGACTGAGTCTTGTAGCATTTTGGGCACCTTTGTGTTTTTTACTTTATGTTAGTCACTCCTTCTTTCATACTTCACTGCTAAGTTCTTCATAGATGTAACATGTTGAAATTAGTAGGTCAATACTGAGCCACGTGGCGCCACGTGTCGTGGCGTAATGCCAAAGTTCGTGTTCGCCCCCTGTCAGTTGCATGTGGCCAATTTGACGCAAAATATGTTTGCCAACCACTGTATTGAGTTACAGCGTAATAAGGCATCTCGGGAATACGGCTATATTTTTGTGGGATTCGTGGGAGCGTACCAGATTTAATTTATCGTATAACTGAACAATAAAGAACAAGGAGAAATTATAATTTGGGGGAATCAATATACGTTATGAAGAAGATATAATATTTTTATTAAATTTTAGAAAAAAATAAAATAAATTAAACTATGTATACAAACTAAAAATAAACTATAAAAATGTAGTACCAGACCGCTCTCAGTCGGAAACGTGACAAAAGACTGGCCACATAGTAAAATTTACTTAAGTCAGGAAAAAGCAATACAATAAAAAAATCAACAAATTTCAGATACTTGTTTTTTTTATAGCTAGAGTACAGCAGACAGGCAGACGGCCCATCTGATGGAAAGCGGTTACCGTCGCCTATGGACGTATACAACAGCAGAGATATCACCAACGCGCGTGCATGGTATTTGCTGTACAACAAAGCTTCCATTCAGGTATTCGCAAACTAGTTTCTAAAAATATCTATTGAACAGCAAACAGCTGAGACTCTTAAGTACAATCGGTAACCGCTAGATTTTTGGAACGAAGTTCCGTATCGCACTTTACTTGGTGGAGGAGGGAGATCGAGACAAGAAAAGTGTTAAACGGAAATCAAAAATGCTGACCGCTAAATATTATTATACAATTTCGAAATCTAATTCAATGAAATAAGATCTAAAATAAATAATATAAGATGTTTTGAAAATAGAAGGTCTTGTAACCGCGGTTGTTATTCGGCCGCATTTGGGCGCTGTCGCCGCTCATGCGCACATGTTTTATATAAATTACTATTTTTAATCGACTTTCAAAAGGTGGAGGTTCTCAATTCGAATGTATGTCTAAAAATTAGAGTTAATTTAATTTTGAGTTTTTACAATATTTTGATTAAATTTGTTTGCCCCAAAGATCCCTCATTAGTTATCACTCAATAAATTAAAGAATTGTGTTTCGATATTTTATGTAAAGTCTGAAGAACATAACTCGAAGAGTAAAGGGCGGGTTAGTTATTTAAGTTAGAGAGAAATGCGGGGCGTCGCTAATTAATTTATTGTGCGGACAAAGCTGATTAAGTATGGAAACAGCTTGTTTTTCCATTAGAGTCCCGTAACTAATTTCACGATTCCGTTCCCTTATGAACGGAATCGTCTGTCGGGCGATAAAAGTCAAAACAACTGTTGGAGTGTCAACCACTGACTAGCCTAAGTCTTGCCGGTGTCTGTGTTCTCTAATTCGTAAAAACAACGGACAAGTTGAAAAACGAATAGCAACGGACAAGTGGAAAAACGAATGGAAACGGATAAGTGGAAAAATGAATCGCAACGGTCAAGTGGAAAAACGAATCGCAACGTACAAGTGGAAAAACTTCAACTAACATGTGACAAAATGAATCGCTACAAAATTTTAACTTGAAGTTTTAAGGGTAGATTGTTAATGTACTTGTCCAATTTGAAAACCTGCCCGTAAAACTTCAAGTTAAAATTTTGTTGCGATTCATTTTGTCACTTGTCAGTTGAAGTTTTTCCACTTGTACGTTGTGATTCCTTTTTCCACTCGACCGTTGCGATTCATTTTTCCACTTATCCGTTTCCATTCGTTTTTCCACTTGTCCGTTGCGATTCGTTTTTCAACTTGTCCGTTGAAGTTTCACTTCTAATATGTGTCCACACATTTCGATTTTTCGCAGGTTTACTGCAAATTATGATTTGGTCAGGTTAGGTACATTTTAATGAATGCATTTTTTATTTAAATATTTTATTTTATCAAACAAAAATCTGAATTCGATCTGGAACCAAAAAAGCATTCATAGTCTACTCTAAAATTATACACATACAACGGAACATTAGCAAATGCGCATCTTTCGTCATCAACTTCATTCGGACATCAAATTATATTAACAGTAAAATATTTCCAAAAAAAATAACTCAATGAAATTTCGTTTGCTCATGTTTTGTTGAAGAGGCTCCGAAACTACTGAACCGATTTGAAAACTTCTTTCACTGTTGGCAAGCTACATTATTCCCGGGTGACATATATTTACAAATAAATCAGGGGTTCTTACTAAAACTCCAATAGTGTAACCCAAGGTGTATAAAAATACCTAAAATCGCGTGCGCTGCGAAAACTATTGATGCTAGAATTAAATAATGTACTACGACTTTGCAGAACACATCATTATTTACAAAAAGTGTCGCAACACTATATATCTAACTATTATAGTTATGGCACAATAAGTGTTCTTTTATTTTAAATTTTTAATTAAAATGCCGCCGCTAGAAAACGCTCTTTATTTGTATCTTGATATTAATCCTTATCAAAATAAATTACTCCGTATTTAAGACTGCTTCAATACCTTTATATAACTTTTTGAATTATTCAATTTGGACATTCCATTCGAAAGATATCACGAGTTTAAAAATGTAAGAATTAGACCACGTGACCGTGACACCTTTTCGTGAGCGAAACATCGAAGACCCCCTCTATATAGAAGTTTCACTTCAAAAAGAGGTCTTCAAGTCACGAGCGAATAGGTACCTATCTACTAAGTAAATAGCAAACGCGAACTTATGTAATTAAAATATTTACATGAAATTCATACCTCCTCCTTTCTTGAAATTGGTTTATAAAAAAAGACAGCAATACACAAAGAATCTAACAAGTGAAGATAGAGTACGCATAATGATGGCTTCTTAGAGGTGACCAACTTCCACGGTTTGGGATAAAAACCATGGATCGGAACTTATAAAAACTAATTTTCGTCTATAGGAGTTTTATAACCTTGACTTTTTTATGGCTTTGGAAAGAAACATCTCAAATAACACTCATCGTTATAATTTTTCGAGATCTGACTTAGAATATTTCGTATGTTATACTAGCGGTCGCCTGTGGTCGAAATTTGACCATAATAATTAATTTAAATTACAAGTATGAACAATATTAAGGTTCTGTTGTCAAGAAGTATATTACTTCTATAATCACAGATTTCGCCAAGGCTTCACTGTTAATTTGTGTTTAACAATAAACAAAAGAGTATATATGCGTGTGTATGTCAAATACATGGTAGTGTGTGTAACATTTTTATTGATTTAATGTATTGTTTATGCATAATAATAAAAAAAACTTGAGAGGTGTCAAGGGACACCCGGATGGAACGAAGTTCCATATTTATTATTTACAAAAAACCTGTATACACTCAACAAAATAGTAAATGAGTAAGTCTGAATCCTATTTACTTCAATATAAGAAACAATTTAAATTTAAAATTCAAAAATCGAATCACATCCTGCAATTCGACTCTTGAAACAAATTTAACTTTAAACCAGATTCACGATATTGCTCCTTATTTTAATGACATTAAGACTCTATATGTCCGCAAATGCTATCTGTACGTCAGCAACCCATGACATTTAAATAATAATGTACTCCAAATTAAACTCTAACTACGTGGGCATAAACTGCATTTTATCTTGGCAAGTTCAAAAAGTGTCGTGACAACTTTTTTCGTAAGAATTTTTTCCGTCTAGCCCTCATTCGTACCGCGCGATAAGGAACTACGTTCCAAAAAAATTAGCATTCTGCATTCCTTCTCTATATTTAAACTATAAGTGTGCAAAATTTCATTCTCCTCCGTCCGCGGAATTTTCGTAAAAATGGGTACAAAGTTTTTCTGTGTATTGGCGTCACGTATATTAATATATAACATTATTTCTTTTCAAAAGTTAGTTACAGTATATGGCGGCCATCCCTAATATTTCGTTTTTTTGCGGTTTCACTGCAGAATTGTCTAGCGGCAAATAGATAACATATTCCTATTAAATTTTGTGCATATATACTTAGTAGTTTTCGAGATAAATGACTGTGATATAGATAGAAGGATGGAAATAATAGAACCATAATAACCTTAGCTAAAATAGCTACGAAATCCTAAATATTTAAAAATAGTATTTACATATTCCTTTTTGGCTTATTTAGTTTTTTAAAGTCTTCCTCAATGCTAACCAAGCCTGACTTCGCAATGTACTCGAGGATAATTAGATTTTGTTCTAACGCCTTGCCTCCGTCGCTATACTTGCCTAACTGTGGTGATTGTGTTTTATAGATGAGGAGTAACACTAAAATCAATGGAAAACTAACCTTATTATCGAGACTTTAAGGTTTAATTGAAATTTACGTAAAATTTAGGTGTAAAATTAATATGTATAACGTTAAAACATCAAGATACCTATAAATTCGTATACAATAAACGTTACGACATCCCGTCACATTCCTTAATTCAGCCGGTTCTAACCAGAGGGCGCTGCGCACACAAATGCGTCTCATTGGCCGAGCCGAATAAAAAATGGCTGCCAAGTATCGTCGCGACGCCGTGCTCGCCGATAAATAGTCCGAAAACGTCGGATTGTGCCCTAAAACCGTTTCTTGAAGTGCCAACTGCCTCCCGGACATTTGGTGTAGTGTTTGTGGAAAACCAGGACGCGCGAATCCGGCTGAGATCCTGCATCATTCCTTACACGGTCCCAGTGACGGTAAGTGTCCGTTTTTCTACTTGGTTCACTAGGATTTGGAAGGCGGCATCAGGTCTAACAGAGAATCAGGGTTTGCTCCGGCTAAGTAGCCATTTTTATCATATTGTTACGAGTTGCAGGTCTCGAATTAAAATGCCGTTGGAATTACTATAGAACTTATTAGAACTATACAAACACGTATAACACAGTTAGAAATATAACTGAACACAACCAGTCCTAACGTAAAGCACGATTCAATAACACGCACAAAGTCCGTCACTAAATAGTTTACCGAATGTACACAAGTCTTGCTCCGCTTTTGCATCCGCATTGCTTTATAATGCACAGGTGCTATATGTCTAACCGACCGCGTGGAGCGAATTTCTTAGAATCACACCTATCGAATGACTGCCATAAAAGATTACAATACACAATGGGCAGTTTTTCTAATCACAAATTTTAAACATAAAGTAAATAAAAGAAGTCCAAATGCCGAAAAGATAATAAAATGTGTTTCTACAGACACAGGTGTAAATTTGCCTTTGTCGGCATCTCGGTCGTAACAATATCAACAAAGCTGATGAATTTGTTGTTCAATAAAAGGGAATGTGACTTTTTAGTGTTCCGTATTCCGTCCTTTTTCATATCCGTTATTTGTATTACTGCAATGTTGAAAAACGGAATTAAGAAATAAAAACGGAACCTCTATGAAGTTGTCATGTACGTTCGTCTGTACACCTCCTCTAAATTACAAACTTTGAAAAATGAAAAATTCTGAAAAAGGTTGAGGTTGATTTGGGGGTATGTTATATGTTCAATTAGATGTTTTTTAGTATTTCGTAGTCAAAAAAAAAACATAATTCCACCTCTCTACACAACAATGGAACTACCTATAAACTATCCGTGCAGGAAATTTCTCCATTCCTTGAAACTCGATAAAACGAAAAAGCGACACTAACCATGAGATAATCATTTTGGTATTTTTTTATTACTGTATTGTTTGTATAATATAATTTTTATCCGTGCAGCAACGGAGAAAGAATACAATTTCCTGCGGCCGGGTGGCCTATCGTAAGAGGCGACAAAACAACCCACAGCCAGGTGGTAGTGGTAGGGCATTTGCCCTACTGGATGGCTACCACCCCTGCTCTAAAGTATGTCGCCATAACAACCTCGAGTTGTGTTCCGGCATTAGTTACCAGGTTCCAGTCTCTTAAGAGAGCTGCAACGCATTTGTAGCAGTTTCGGTGTTGCATACGTCCATAGGCGATGGCAACAGCTTTCCATCATGTGGGCCACCTGTCTGCTGAACTCCAGCAATAAAAAATAAATAAAATAATGAAAATTTTACACGTCACACGCACTTGGCTGATTTTGAAAAAGCAATAAATTCTTATACGTAAAAGCTAATTAGATTCGCATAATAAATACTCAACGCTGGTAGACGTTCTTTACGTTCATTAGGAGGCGTCAAAGAGCGTCAAAATTGCGAAATTAATTAAAGCGAACGTTAATTAATCCAATTACTCAATTAACGAGGATAAGCTAATTAATTTCTCATTATTTATAAGATGTAAGCGGTTATTATTAAAATTATCGCGAGTGTTTAAGTGCTAATGGCCGCACTCGATTTCGTCTGTGTTTCTTTTTGAAGTGATTACTTCTTATCGTAACGCGTTACGGCGCCAGTCTGTCTGGCTTCCCTTCTCTCACGCATCGGCAGCGGTAGGCAGGCTTCTCTTCTCTCACTCTAACCTACAGCGCTATCCGTATTTCGGTAATTAGATTAATGTTACTAATAATGTATATACACAAAATTCTAATGTACATATTCAAGAATTGTAACTACGAATAAAATATATTTTATATTAAAATAAAAGATTTGATTAATAAATAACCTTTCCTTACATTATCATTGTTAATATACATAAAATTGAAGTAATAACATAAGCTTTTCTCAAATTAAACAATTTCAATATTAAATAGTTCAACTTAGGTCACTTTCAGTTATCACTTCTGTCGGGCGTCCCGAGACGCATACGTTTGTTTGTTTATTGCATGAGTTCAGCAGACTGGCAGACGGCCCACCTAATGGAAAGCGGTTACCATCGCCTATGGACACTTGCAACACAAAATGTGTTACAATGCGCTGCTACTAAGGGAGACAGAACCTGGCCATTAATGACGGAACACAGTTCAAGGGTGTTATGACGGCATACCCTAGATAAGAAGTGGTAACTATCCAGACGGGGAAATACCCTACCACCTGGCTGTGGGCATTTTTGTCGCCTCTTACGATAGGCCACCCGGCAGCAGGAAACTGTATTCTTTGTCAGTTCTTGCTCGGATTCTTGTTCTGAAATTTTTTAATATGTACATAAAGCGCATAAAAAATAAAAACTTCGTTTAAAAAACCGACTTCAAAAACTAAAAAACTAAAATGTATAAAATAACTTATTTCTAAAGCTATACTGTATGTCTTTCAATACCACGGGCCATAAAAATGCATTGGACTTTTGGAGGGCTTGCGTGGGGCCATGGGGAGGCCAACACGTAGAGGCCCCTTGACAAATTTAATGGAAATATGTGGCGTGACACTGACCGGCGATTATCCCTGTCTACACCATATAATAATGCACCCAAGGACAAGCCACGGCCAGTGTAGGACTATTGTGGGAAATGAGGACAAAAAGTACCGGGCTATTGGGGTGAACTGTTAGTGGTACTAGCGGTCTGGGAATATGGGGACTGTGGCGTCTGCCCGTCGCAATGTTCAGGGAACATGGAAAAATGGGCAGACGGTGACTCGCCACTCCCTGCATGGGCCCCTAAAAATGCCATAAAAGGCAGGGGCAACATGGGTGTGAGTGGCTAAGGGGTGTAGAGAGGTGGGCTGCAGGTTCACCGAAGCTACTTCTGACGTGATGCCATTTATCACTTCCACCCCTGGAGCTTGAGTCTTAGCTCTAACGATCTCCACTCCGTGCCAGCTGGTTGGTGCGCCACAAAGCCCCCCTGCGGGTTATTTACATCATTATTATCTTTTTAACCGACTTCGAAAAAAGGAGGAGGTTCTCAATTCGTCGGGATCTTTTTTTTTTCAATAATACCGTTTGGCTTTAAGAACCTGACGAATGTGTTTCTATGAATAATATCGTTGCCTTCAATATTTTATTGTAACTTTTATTTTTAACCGACTTCGAAAAAAGGAGGAGGTTCTCAATTAGTCGGGATCTTTTTTTTTTTTTTTTTTTGCTTTTTTTATGTATGTTCGCCGATAACTCCGTGATTTATGATCCGATTTACGTGATTCTTTTTTTGTTCGACGCGGAATAGCTTCCAATTGATCCCCTAAAAATTTGAGGTAGTTTGGCCCAGTAGTTTTCATTTTATGAACATTTTTCATGGAAATAATTTTCACTCCGTTCCATATGTACACCGATTACTCTGAGATTTATGATTCGATTTACGTGATTCTTTTTTTGTTCGACGCAGAATAGCTGCCATGTGGTCCCCTAAAAATTTTACATAGTTTGGCCCAGTAGTTTTCATTTTACGAACATTTTTTTGTTCCCGGTTCTTGGGACCTATATTTTTTAAGAAGCGCGGCACCATTCGTAGGTCCACCCATACATAGCTAGACACTAAAAAGTAACAAATAAAATTTAAAAACTTCGTTTAAAAAAACCGACTTCAAAAACGAAAAAACTAAAATGTATAAAATAACTTATTTCTAAAGCTATTATTATTAATATATATTATCTAAAACATCTTGAAGTCGGTGCAAAGTAAAACATAAAAATTACTATATTTTGAAAATTACTAAGCACCGACTTTAAGATGTTTTAGATAATATATATTAATAATAATAGCTTTATAAATAAGTTATTTTATACATTTTAGTTTTTTCGTTTTTGAAGTCGGTTTTTTTAAAGGAAGTTTTTTTGTTTATTATGTTTTCTATGGATTTTATTAAATGTGGTGAAATAACAATGTTGTGTGAGTACAGTCCACATGAGATTAAAAAAGAGAGCAAGAATATACATTTTCTGAGTAAGTACTGTTAGCATCACTGGCGGGCGAGTACGCCTACATATCGAGTTGCGGATGACGTCAAGTGAATGTTAATTGACAAGGTTCGAGCGCATTAGCAATTTGCGTGGATAATATGTGGTTTCAATTATATAAAAATCTCACAAAAAAAGTTAGAACATATTGATAAATGTTAGAAAACAGTGTCAATCGTGTAAACATTCCAGTGTAGTGTTTGTTTTCTCTTTTTTTATTTATAAATCATAGCCTTGTAATTATTGTGATAGGTACATATGTAAGGCATATTGTTACGGTAAGCTTTAGTCGAAATCCGTGCAGTAATTTTTGCGTCCAAGAGCAGCAGACGTATCCTCACAAGCTTTTTAACTGACTTCGAAAAAAGGAGGAGGTTCTCAATTCGTCGGGATCTTTTTTTTTGTTGCTTTTTTATGTATGTTCGCCGATTACTCTGTGATTTATTATCCGATTTACGTGATTCTTTTTTTGTTCGACGCGGAATAGCTTCCAATTGGTCCCCTAAAAATTTTACATAGTTTGGCCCAGTAGTTTGTATTTAATGACCATTTTTTATTAAAAAAAAATCCTTTTCGTTCCATATGTACACCGATTACTCTGAGATTTATGATTCGATTTACGTGATTTTTTTTGTTCGACGCGGAATAGCTGCCATGTGTTTCCCTAAAAATTTGACATAGTTTGGCCCAGTAGTTTTCATTTTACGAACATTTTTTTTGTTTCCGTTTCTTGGAGCTATATTTTTTAAGAAACGTGGCACCATTACCACCAAAAAAACCGACTTCAAAAACTAAAAAACTAAAATGTATAAAATAACTTATCTCTAAAGCTATTATTATTAATATATGTCGCAGAACGGCCTCGTTCTCACGACATCTTCTTTAGTTATTGCAGGTTTAGTGGGCGTCATCAGGATAAAATGCGAGCATAAAACACAATAGCCACGGTTTATACACTTTTAATTTAGATTTGATCAACATTATGACATAGTTTAGACCGAGCAGCGGGTTCAGGGCACCCGCTCATACTTCCAGCTTCAATACTTTCTTTAAAATACTCCATGGTCCAACTCGACCTGTTGCCACCAACCAAATGTGTCACAAAAACTCCTCAGTCTACCCAAGTAGATATTACTCAAAGTATAGAGGGCGCTGACCCCGCTCTGCCATATGCTCTGCTCTGATTGGTCGTTTATTAAATTACAATATTCATAACTTTTATTAGGTTAGAACAATCTATAAGTTATAGAAACATTCAACAAATCAAATTAAATTACATTAAGAATTTTAGAAGTAATTAAAATGTAAACAAATGATATTGTGAGTTATACATCCAGTCAACGATACGTCCAATTAAAGCTTCCCTCCGACATATATATTATCTAAAACATCTTGAAGTCGTTGCAAAGTAAAACAATAAAAATTACTATATTTTGAAAATTACTAAGCACCGACTTTAAGATGTTTTAGATAATATATATTAATAATAATAGCTTTAGAAATAAGGTATTTTATACATTTTAGTTTTTGAAGTCGGTTTTTTTAAACGAAGTTTTTATTTTTTATTAATACAAATAATTAAATTATTTGTCAACAAAATATAATACAGACATTTTTTTATGAAATTAGTTTCCATTGCTCTTGCGCAATTCAAAGCAGAACTTAATACTTCGCAATTTGTATAGACCTTCGAAAGCTCAGTGACAATCTCGTATAACACTTCCTAAAAACCAATTCAATTTAAAATTAAATTATCACTTTTATTCTTGATGCGTTAAGGTTGAAATTTCATTGTCGAAACTAGTTAATTTGGATTACACTAAAGCGACCGACACTCGAGCCGAATTCAAAAGTATTCCAACAAACAAAGAAAATCTTTGAATGATATTGCCTGTTAAATTGGTAGGATAATCCGCTTGTGTACATGCATAGGCCGCCATATTGTTGTTCGGATATTGTTGTTGCAGCGCGAGAATTAGACACTTTCGCTTTTGAAGTTGCATATTTTATTGTAAAATAGTTAATACCAACGACTTCGTCCGTATTTATTATTTTAGTTTGTTTATTACTTATCAAAGGTTGTGTTAATTTTTAGATTTCTAACTTGACGCAATTTATATATACGAACTAGCTTCTGCCCGCGACTTTGTCCGCATGGTGCGGTTTTTTAACTATCCCTCGGGAACTCTTTAATTTTTCGGGATCAAAAGTATTTAAGCTACAACCATAAAAAAAATCATTTAATTCGGTCCAGTTGTTTTAGAGATTAGGTGGTACAAACAGACAAACCGACAAACAGAGAAACAAAAAAAATTGAAAAAAATCTAAATTAGTTCTATTTGACTTCTTATCGAACTCCCTGACTCGGTTTTTAGCAATTTTTTTTAAGTGTACAGAAATTCGACCTCTACAGTGTTATTATATTATATATATATATATTATATAAAATTCTCGTGTCACAGTTTTCGTTGCCATACTCCTCCGAAACGGCTTGACCGATTTTGATGAAATTTTTTGTGCTTATCCGGTATCTATGAGAATCGGCCAACATCTATTTTTCATCCCCCTAAATGTTAGGGGTAGTCCACCCCTAAATTTTTTTATTTATTTTTTAGACAAAATTTTTAATTTCTATTTTTTTATGATACAAAATACAAAAATACATACAACCCTAAATTTTCAACCCTCTACGATCAACCCCTATTTTTTAATAGCGATATTAGTATTTTTACAATTTTCTACTGGGATGATTTAGATTTTAATTTGAACCAGGTAGATGGCGCTGCAATCGGGTTCTAGATTTTTATTTTTTAAAGGCAGGACAACGTCTGCCGGGTACAGCTAGTTATATTATAGATAATTTGAACTAAGTACATTTTAACGGCTAAGCGCGATTTTAATATTATTAATTTTGATTCTGATATTTTAAAACGGTTCGAAACGTATTATTAAAATAAAAAAATATTAAAATCGCCTTAAACACTGTTAAAACGTAGGTTATATATCAAATGTTGGTGGAAATATCCCTATACAATTTCGGTGTGTTTTTTTAAAAGATTTGGGATTAGGTATTTGGCCGAATATATAAAGTTAAAAAAATGATCGTAAAATGAAAACTACTGGGCCAAACGATGTCAAATTTTTAGGAGACCACATGGCAGCTATTACGCGTCGAACAAAAAAAGAATCACGTAAATCGAATCATAAATCTCAGAGTAATCGGTGTACATATGGAACGGAGTGAAAATTATTTCCATGAAAAATGTTCATAAAATGAAAACTACGGGGCCAAACTATGTAAAATTTTTAGGGGACCAATTGGAAGCTATTCCGCGTCGAACAAAAAAGAATCACGTAAATCGGATCATAAATCACGGAGTAATCGGCGAACATACATAAAAAAAACCAAAAAAAAAAAAAAGATCCCGACAAATTGAGAACCTCCTCCTTTTTTCGAAGTCGGTTAAAAAGTGGCCGTATAGCCGAATATTCGTGGCATCTTTAATTTTAAGTACTAGTAGACTACGGGCGACCAGCCCGTGGTCGAAATTCGACCATAATAATTAATTTAACTTATAAGTTCGAACATTATTAAAGTTTTGTTGTCAAAGACTATATATACTTCTATAATCACAGATTTCGCCAATTTGACTTTAACAATAAACAAAACAGTATCTATATATATGCTTGTTTGTTCAAATACAAGGTAGTGTGTGTAATGTTTTTTTTTGTTGATTTAATGTATTGTTTATGCATATATTTTTTTAAATATTGCATTCCACACTCCTTCTTTATACATACTATAAGTGTGCGAAATGTCATACTCCTCCATCCGCGCAATTTTCGTTTTTTTCTTACATAAATTATAAGTATTCTTATTGTTTATCATTTATTTAACTTTAAAATTAATAAAATGTGTTAAAATTTCTATGTTATATTAAAGATTTAATTATAAAACACTGATTGCTGTATCACGTTGTTTGCAAATTCAATGTTTACTAAAAGTTAATTTCCGCTGCATTTTTAGCACACAAACCAATAATAACTCAAACGGAAATATCAAGTTTAGAGTTCCGCGAGTGTACAATGTAATCCACACCGATATGATATGTACAGAACCCACAATTAGCCATTCAAAAATTACCTTCATTCTACTTTCTTTGTATAACGTTCAGTATAAAATGACCTTAGCGGTTCAAACGCCGCTGAACAAAATTTAATATTCTGATAGCTCATCGTAATGTGGTCAGTACATTATACTCTATAATTGAATTACCCCATACATTTAGTTGTTTCCTGTGTTTTTTCCCAATATTTTTTTACAGGATGGAGCTGTCAAATCTTAATCAAATTATTTAATAAAAGACCGGGGGTTATGATTAAGTTTTTTACTATTGTTCGGATATCAAAATCTATTAGGTACTTTATGAATGGTTTATTGAAAAGACCTCTAAATTATAATAGTTCTAATGCGCAGGCTATATGATCAAAGTGCGCAGGTTTTACTATATTTTTGTACGCCATCAGCATAAACAGATTGAAATAATAATTTAAAAAACAGACATCTATATAATTCATCATTACTAAAGGTAATAAATATTATTCAAGTTGGATAAAAGGTACTTAATAAAATAAATAGGAACTAACTAATTAAATAATGATGATTAAGATCAGCTTACTTGACTACTTACACCAGTGAAACTGGCAAAATGTACTGAACCATGCATTACTAGGAATAAAACCTGTATACAACTACATGTATGCAAGAATAAATATTTCATTTTATTCAAATACAAATTCAAAAGTTTTTATTCAAAATAAGTTCCACTGGAGAACACTTTATGAAGGTCATACATATATAGGTTAAAATTTAATTTTACTTCCTAGTCTATGTACACCGCTTCGCAACGTGTTATTGCTGTTAAGGAGAAGAAGCGGCAAGTAACTCCCCAGCAACACGTCCAGCTAAAAATTGTTTTTCTTTGTATTTGTTGTTTTCTATTTATATTTAAGTTCTTTTTTTTAAGTTTTATACAGAATTATGCTACAGAATGACTTTTGAAGAATTAATGGAGTTGGAGTTATTTCAGTTCAAAATAACTGAAGAGAAGAGTGGATGAAGGGGACAGATAGATAATACTTTGTTGCCACCAAAATATACAATTACAAAACAAATCATTATTTATAATACTTTCTAGCCAATATCATAGGCGGCCTTAGAAATCGCTTAAAGCGATCTCTTCCAGGCAACATAAATTAAAATAATTAAAAGTAGCCTGAATTACTCCTTATTACATCAGATACCTGCCAATAAAAGTCCCGTCAAAATCGGTCCAGCCATTTCAGAGATTAGCCGGAACAAACAGACAGACAAAAATTGTGAAGAATGTTATTTTGGTGTATGTACTGACTGTAACCTGGTCAGTAATGCCGGAACCCAAGTCAAGGTTGCTATGGCGACATACTTGACCAGGGGTGGTAGCCATTCAGTCAGGCAAATGCCCTACCACCTGCAAAATAATATTAACTTATTTATATGTGAAATGAGAACTCAATTTTTGATTGTTATTCTCTTAAGAAATTCACAATTGCAACACATCTGGTCGTAAATGTCAGAGAAGAGGTTTAATGTATATACAAAACCCATAGGCGACGGTAAGCAATAGTATAGGTATTCATGAGGTTGTCAATCGAAATCGAGACTGACTGAATGAGTTTATTACTACTGCTGATTTTAATCAGACATTGAGCTAAGAACACCGAATTTAAGTTTTTGTCGGATTCTGTCAAAGAGTGAAGTAAGTATAATATGTTATTATCTTTGATTTAAAGATATTCCGAACAATTGAATCCTCGAACACAATCGGATCGTACTAGCTGCTCGAATTACATCTTATTGTATGTAGTAGTTCGGGAATAGGACAAATGACAGTCAATTTAAATAGGCTACTTTTTATTATTTTAGAAAACGTTACAGACTCTAGACTTCGTACAGTAAGTAATGCGTTATGACTACCACTATAACGAGTCTAACACGTTGGGAATGGCCTTGCAGCTCCGGATCTTGGGGGTTGGAAAGCCCGGATCCATGTATAGAAAAATATTTTATTGTTCACCAAATAAACAATTACAGAATGATTTATTACAATAATGTAACGGTAAAACAAAAAGCGGCCTTATTGCTTAAAGCGATTCCTTCCAGGTAACTTGACTGAGAGGATACTTTTAACAACTTATTATTTAATAAATTAAAAAGAAGTAATATAAAAAAGGAAGAAAGGTACAATGTGGACAGTAAACGGCTTAGTTAAGAGGAATAGAAAAATATTATAAAGTGACACTTCAACTTGCTATTTTTGCGGGCTATGTCGGCTACCGTGTTTCACTTATGGATATCCTCATTTCTAACTCTATCTGTTAGACGGTTACAGAAACACCCATAGAAATATATCTCGCTCCATAGACCGTTGAGCGACTTGAAATTTGTGGACCAATCCCACCGTCAGTGTCCACGTCTCGGCCCCGTAATAATAACGTATGTATATGCACTCTTGTTATCTTCGTTATTAGCGTTATTTTTAATGCTATAAATAAAACTCATTTGGCCACAGTGAATAATTATAACGTCATCCCAGGTGAACCTTGAGCATCATTATAATAAGATTAATAAAAGTTTAAAATTTCATTCCATGAAAAGGTAGCAATGTAAAAAAGTGTTAACATCTTGGCTTCTAACTCCTCCTACCTTACAAAACCTTTTTAGATTGTAACCAAAATAATTTAATTCACACTCAAACACGCACGCTCATACACATAGCTATATATATAATCAACCAAATTTTCAAATTATTATTATAAGTATTTCAATTTAATAATTTGCAAGAGGGGGAAGGCCAGGAGTTCCATAGTACGGGGTTTTATTCTCAGTTTGGGCTCCTGTCTCCCGTTACTTAGCCTTGTTTATCTGTAATAACTTTAAGACAAACAATAATTTAAAGCTTTTTATAACTTCGCAAAAAAAAAATGTTGCTTTTAGTATTTAAGGGTGAAAATAAATAAACATTTCATTTCATTTTATTTCATCAATGGCTACGAAATCTTATATCTTTACAAAACACTTAACTAGCAAATAAAAACATGAAACATAGTTGCGATATACCAGAAGGACTTGTTAAGGGTGTTGCGGGGACATAAGGGAGGGAGGGATGACGAAATGAAAAGAAACGGGAGTAAATGATGTGATCGCAATAAACACAATTTCCCGGGTGTATCGCCCGAATTGCCGGCACCCGGACGTATTCTCACGGAGCTTATGGCATATATAACAAATATTCTTTAGGTATGTATGTATAAATGTATTTGTTATCTTTTTTTATAGATAGAATAAAGCAGAAAGGCTGTGATGGAAATTGGTTACCGTCGCCTCTAGACATTTGAAACACCAAAGGTGTTTATTACCAATACTTTGCCAACCTCTAACCAAATCTTATATAATTTTCCTTGAATTTTTATTTTATTTTAACTGCATAAGTTCAGCAGACAAGTAGGCGGCCCACTTGATGAAAAGCGGTTACCATCGCCTACAAACATTTGCAACACTAAAGGTGTTACAAATGCGCTGGACTGGAACCTGGCCACTAATGCTAGAACACAACCCAAGTTTGTTATGCCGACATACTTTAGACCAGGGCTGGTAGCCATCCTGTCGGGCAAATACCCTACCACCTGTCAATTAATTAAACATATCCGATTTCAATCATCAACATCAATTCGGTGCTAAATAAAATATAAAAAAACAACAATTTTGCAAAATATAGTAATTTTTATGTTTTTTATTGCATCGACTTCAAGGTACTATACAAAATAATTGTGTAGTTATTTGCTTTTCAGTTACTTTTAAAGTCAGTTTTATTTTTTGTTAATATAATTTACTTTTTAACCGACTTCGAAAAAAGGAGGAGGTTCTCAATTCGTCGGGATCTTTTTTTTTTTTTTTTTTTTTTTGCTTTTTTTATGTATGTTCGCCGATTACTCCGTCATTTATGATCCGATTTACGTGATTCTTTTTTTGTTCGACGCGGAATAGCTTCCAATTGGTCCCCTAAAAATTTGACATAGTTTGGCCCAGTAGTTTTCATTTTACGATCATTTTTTTTGTTCCCGGTTCTTGGGACCTATATTTTTTAAGAAGCGCGGCACCATTCGTAGGTCCACCCATACATAGCTAGACACTAAAAAGTAACAAATAAAAAAGAAAAACTTAAAGTCGGTGCTTAGTAATTTTCAAAATATAGTAATTTTTATGTTTTGCTTTGCACCGACTTCAAGATGTTTTAGATAATATATATTAATAATAATATCTTTAGAAATAAGTTATTTTATACATTTTAGTTTTTTAGTTTTTGAAGTCGGTGTTTTTAAACGAAGTTTTTATTTTTTTTATTCACCCAAATACTTAAATAACTTTAGAAAAACAAATGGAACTCGTTGTACGTGCCTATAATACAGGGTGCGCCAGAGAAACTTACTTATTTGAAAAAATTCCCGCGCGGTAAGTTGGGCGGGTAGAGGGGCAAGAGGGGGCGCATCTGGAGGGGGAAGTTCCCAAGTTTGTTTCTCCCTCCAATCAGTTGCCATCATGCTCTGGTCTAGAGAGCAGCGGGCCTTCGCAGTTGAGAGCTTCTTTTCTAACGGTCGCTCACTTGTTGCTACGCAACGTGCCTTCCGCGCTCGCTTTGAAATTCCTCCTCACAGACTCGTTCCTGGCCGTAATTCGATTCTGTCGTGGGTTAACTCATTTCGGGAGTGTGGAAGTGTCGCTAAACCCAGAAATGGACTTCAACGGACCATCAGAACTCCGGAAAATATCGAAAGAGTGAGGCAGTCAGTTGTGCGTTCTCCCCGGCGTTCGGCTCGCAAACACGCAGCTGCTATGGGAATTTCTGATACCACTGTTCGACGAATTCTCCATGAAGACCTTCAATTTCATCCCTATAAATTGGCTGTTGTGCAAGAATTAACTGAACGCGATTTTGTTGCCCGTCAAAATGCATGTGAAATGCTGATTGACAACCTGCCTGAAGACGCGGTCGTTTTTTTCAGTGACGAGGCTCACTTCCACATTTCCGGCTGCGTCAACAAGCAAAACATGCGTTATTGGTGTAATGTAAATCCGCGTGAGCTTCACCAGAAGCCACTTAATTGTGAGCGAGTTACTGTCTGGTGTGCGGTGTCGGTAATGGGAATAATTGGTCCTTATTTTTTTGAAGAAAACGAACGCGCAGTTACCGTGAATGGAGCTCGTTACAGGAACATGATCGAGGAATTTTTTCTTCCAAGACTCGAAGAAACGAACGTTAGGAACGTGTGGTTTCAGCAAGATGGAGCCACAGCACACACAGCACGAGACTCAATGAATTTGTTGCGACAACATTTCCCCGACCGCCTCATCTCTCTTAGAGGCGATCTCCAATGGCCGGCACGCTCTCCAGATTTGACTCCATGCGATTTCTTTTTATGGGGTTATTTGAAATCCCTGGTTTATGTCGATCGACCACGGACCATAGCACACCTCAAGAACAACATTCGCGACGCCATTGCCAACATACCGATTGATATGCTGGGAAGAGTGGATACGAATTTCAAAAATCGACTTCATCAGTGTATGCGCAATGGGGGTCGCCATTTATCCGATGTCATTTTTAAGACTGCATAAAAAAAAATTGGGATATTGTATTCTCAAATAAAAAAATTTTTAAAACAATAACTGAAGTACTTTTTTTTATTATTGACCTTTCAAATAAGTAAGTTTCTCTGGCGCACCCGTTACTTGAGGGTTGCTCTCCATTTCCATCTACTCATCAGATTCTGACTTGGTGACAATGAGACCACCTCAAGAGAATACAAGCTGAATTTTTCAAGTGGACCTACAGGGCCAAATCCTAAACTTTGTTAGATAGTGAAAAACACTCAAAGGACTCTCGAGACCGATTTCAACGAAAACTAATATGCTATCATTAGATTTTTGAAAAATCAATTACCCTTTTCAGGAATCAAGTAGGCTAATTTTGAAAAAATAATAGCACCCTGTATTATTACACCAAATCATAGTGTAGCTGGTAAGGATCAGTTTTCGTGAAGGAATGTCAAATGGCAAACCAAGGGAAAGGGTTGTTTTTGAATAAAATGATCTAAATTCCCACGGTGCACAAGAGATAAGTTCTAGAGGACCGTTGCGTACATGAGTCAAGTGGCTCAAGCAGGAGGGGATAACCGCCCATCCGATGGCAAGGTACCAACAAGCATATGTGTCTAAAGAAAGTCACTTTCATGTTTATATTATAGTACGGTGTCTATATATAAGGGTGGAGACCAAGTTAACAGGCTGTAGCGGAACGACTAAGTTAATTACAGGAACTAACGCGTGCCGAAACTAGTCACCATAGATTAGATTTTACTGGAAGGAACTTTGTACATTTGTAAATTGTTATACAAGGTACTAACTACGCTGATTTACAGATCTTTCTCTAAAGCAAAGTGGTGTAATCTATATCTTCCTTCTCTTCTCTTCTATACTATCTATATTAATATTGTAAAGAGAAAATATTTGTATGTTTGTAAGGAATAAACTCAAAAACTAGTAAACTGATTACACAAATTCTTCCACAATTAGAATGCTTTTTTTTTCAGGCGGGGGAAATGCTGTTTACGCACAATACTGGGTCCTGGCAAGGAATCAGACCAACATCGATCGCGATAGAGTTGCTGCATGCTTTGTAGCCCACTCGCGATCGATCAGCTTGTGTGGCGACTCCGAGGCACTGCGCGGGCAGCCCCCAATACCCACTAAAACCACCCTCCTCCCATGTGCCCCGCGCTTTGTTGTGTAGGCTGAGACTTAGAACATAGTTACGCCCAGCCAGATCCAGCACAAAGTGCCTGAATGTGCCCCGGGAATCAGAGCACATCCACTTCGTCATACGGGGGTTGATGAGTCCTTTGCTCCTAGCTAAAGGCCCCCCGCAGCGGTATTATTTCAGGGTGGGAAGTCATGCACGTACCTGCGTCTCCGGGTGCCGGCTGAAGGCCGGCGACCTCGTGAAGACGCATTCGTACGCGCAGTAGTGCTCCTCTCCCTATCTCGTTCGGCGGCCTCTTTGAGAGCCATAACTGTCTCACAAAAAGTAACCGCAGCCCCCCAGGTGTCGCTGCTATGCAACATGGCTTGCACCAAATTGCAGAGCGAGTCGACCGCTCCTACGTGTGTCTCGACTCTCGAGTTCGAAACGCTGAGGCGCCCATGCTGCGCACTCGACTAGCGTGTGAAACGCCGTGTCGGGCGCGCCGCACTGGCGACATTCCGGGGAAGGCAAGCAGTGTGACACAAATACTTATCGACACACCCGTGTCCGGTAAGTATCTGTCATCCTGAAGGTCAGGATTCCGATTTCACGGTTGACCCATTCCTTCAGCTGCGGCCTGATTGCCTCCACCGTGTAGCAGCCGGCCACAGGGTTCTCGAGCTCTTGAGACCAACCATTAGAATGCTACATTATACTTGAGTAACATAGGTTATATTTATTACTAGAAAAAATTAGGGATCTCTATTAAAACTTCAATATGTAACCAAAGGTGTAAGAAAGTTAGCCATAAAATGACTTTCATAGCTCTTATGAGTGTTTGAGTGGGATGGCTTAGATTAACAATCAGACCCGGTAGGTGGTGCTGGAATCGGATTCAACATTTTTATTTGTTCTGGGCAGGACAACGCCAGGACCGCTATATTAAATTCTAATGTTAGTGTACATGTCACTGAACTTCTTCTAAACTATATAAGCGTCATCTATACAACTATCAAAGCACTCCTCATAAAATTTCCATACCGGGGCCTTATATAGAAGTCGATTTTTACAAGCTTTTACAAGCAAGCACTGGCAATAGATGTATGTATGTAAGTTCCGGTGGAATCTTGCAAGTAAAATTTGACCAACTTCCCGGTTTCTGATTGAGCTGAAATTCTGCATGCATATGTATATCGCGTGAAAATGCAATAATATGGTACCATGGAGATGATCTGATGATGGAGTCGGAAGGTGATCATAGGAACTCCTGTACTAAAAAAGATAGATCCGTCGTGTTTGGGCTCGTTTTACTTGTCTTGGCTAGCACTCTGCTGCCACATGATATCCAGGATCTCAAAAGCTTGTATTTAAAAACCTTTAAAAAAAAGCTTATTTAGGAGTAAATTCCAATTATATTAGTGTTATTGGCATATCCAGAATCTATATGGTGTTTTCAGTCACGGTCGTTACGAAGTTATAATGTTCGTTAATAGTGACTAATTCGATAAAGGACGCGTCGGCGACGAGTTGCACTCATAGCTATGCTAGTTATAATACATAGATATTATCACGCCTGTTTCTCATGGGAGTAGGCATATTTGATGTATCTCCACTTGCGACGATCCAGGCAAGAGAAAGAAAGAAAAAATATTTATAGTCGCAAAATAATGCACAAAGAAAACAGAAATTAGACTTGTTTGTTACACATAAACACATAATCTATTTTTTATAATACACACATAATAGACACTGGGTTGCCTGGAAGAGATCGCTACAAGCGATAAGGCCGCCCATTGGTCTAATACAAATGTATCCATATCAATTGTCTAAATTTAAGTTTATGGTGAACAATAGAGTTTTCATTCGTTCATTCATACTATTATTAGCAAAAATATATTATAAGTTAAATTGATTAAACCTAAATAAAGTAGATTTTTATATAACAAGTAGAGTCGGTACCGCATTGGAACATTACTAACTGACCCGTCATTGCGCTGTCAAAAATAAAATAAATGCTTAGAAAGTCTAAAAACACTGTTTTGAAGGCTTGAATTACTAAAAGACTCGCGGTGTGATACCACAGCTGTATTTTAGCAGACATACCATAACGTGAGCCCCGAAAGTTAGGGTTACCCTAATCCACATTAATGTGCGAAACGTTTAGGGAATTTGTCACGGGATTATTGACACAATTTAGTACAATTTTCTTTCTTTATTGGTTTCTTTTGATGAATAGATCATTAATAAATAATTTATAGTAAATAAATAGGGACGAAATTAATATAATCATTTTAAACGTAAGATTTTGACTATGCATAATAATATGTGTTGGCTATTCTGTGATTTTGTGGCTGTTGTATTTTTTTTCTAAATAGATTCATATGTACATCATCACGCCTGTTTCCTATAAAAATAATTTAGGAAGATCGAAAAATTAATTTCTTTGTTCAACTATCTGGACACATACTTTTTTACTAGTGTTTTATCATTATATTACGTGACGCAAAAACTTTATACCCCTTTTTACGAAAATTGCGAGGACGCAGCAGTATGAAAGTTCTAATTTTTTTTCTTAATTATGCATAAAAAATACATTAAATCAATAAAAAAAAATCTACAAACCCTACTATGTATTTCACACCCACACGCATATATAATCTTTTGTTTATTGTTAAAATCAAATTAACAGTGTAGCCTTGGCAAAATCTGTGATTTATAGAAATACTAGCTGTACCCGGCAGACGTTGTCCTGCCTCTAAAAAATAAAAAATCTAGAACCCGATTCCAGCGCCATCTACCGGGACCAAATGTTAATCTAAACTATACTATTTTGAAATCCACTTCAACAAACAAAAAAATTCATCAAAATCAGGCCCAGCGTTTAGGAGGAGTATCGCGGTGCCACATACTGGGTCCAATCGCTTATTTAAACCATTCCGAGACAAACTTCAACACATACAACAACAAAAAGAACACCTAAGTTCTGGTACCCGATTGCAACGCCATCTACCCGGTTCAAATTAAAATCTAAATCATCCCAGTAGAAAACTATAAAAATACTAATATCGCTATTAAAAAATAGGGGTTGATCGTAGAGGGTTGTAAATTTAGGGTTGTATATATTTTTTTATGTTGTATCATAAAAATATCTACAAATTAAAAAAAAATGTGTGCTGGTACACATATTAGAAGTGAAACTTCAACGGACAAGTGGAAAAACGAATCGCAACAAAATTTTAACTTGAAGTGTTACGGGCAGATTGTTAATGTACTTGTCCAATTTGAAAACCTGCCCGTAAAACTTCAAGTAAAAATTTTGTTGCGATTCATTTTGTCACTTGTCAGTTGAAGATTTTCTATTTGTCCGTTGCGATTCGTTTTTCCACTTGTCCGTTGCGATTCGTTTTCCCACTTATCCGTTGCCATTCGTTTTTCCACTTGTCCGTTGCGATTCGTTTTTCCACTTGTCCGTTGAAGTTTCACTTCTAATATATGTCCCAGCACACATTTCGATTTTTCGCAGGTTTACTGCAAATTATGATTTGGTTAGGTTAGGTACATTTTAATGGTGTAATACGCTACACACGCAACGACTATTTTAACGTCAACAGTTTTGCCGTTCGTTGTCGTTCACTTTTGTTGTGACTTTCGAAAAACTGTACCGTTGGCAAAGTTTTCTTGTTGTTAATTTGTTTCCTTAACAAACTCTCTATTATTTTTTACATAGACCACAAATAGAGGCAGTGATGCCCTGTCACGTTGAGAGCAGAGGTATAGATAATAAAACTACGTTTTAACGGTTTTAAGAGCGGTAATAAACGTAGTTTTATTATGTTTAGAAGGCGCAAAGAAAAGTTAAGAAAATATTAGCAGAGGTATAGTTCGATGCAAACTTAAGTTTGCCTCCATTAATGTCGGCTCGAAACATCGCACATTCCAATGCGCTGAACGCGATTTTAGGTATTAGAGGGACGAGGTATATCCTCGATCGCTCTCTCGCTCGCTTTCTCGAATACGGGATTTCCCCGGCGCTCGGCTCACTGGGGCTTCAATAGCGCTTTCGGAGATAGATAAAGCGCTTTTTAGGGCAACCCAGCTCCCAATTATATTAAACAAGTTCTAGCGCAAAAGCTTTTTATAATATGCACATATCGAATTAATTTTAAAGTAAATATATGAATATCTGGACTAATATTATTAAAAGGAAAGATTAGATTGTTTGTTTGCATTGAAGAAGCTCTGAAACTACTGAACCGATTTGAAAAATTCTTTCACTGTTGGCAAGCTACACTATCCCCGGGTGACAAAGGCTATATTATATTTTCAAAAAAATTAGGGATCCTTACTAAAACTCCAATAATGTAACGCAAGGTGTAAAATATACCTAAAATCGCGTGAACTGCGAAAACTATTGATGATAGAATGAAATAATGTACTACGACTTTGCAGAACACATCATTATCTACAAAAAGTGTCGCGACAGCATATGTCTAACTATTATAGTTATGCCACAATAAGTGTTCTTTTATTTTTAAAATTTAATTAAAATGCCGCCGCTAGAAAAGGCTCTTTATTTGTATTTTGGTACTAATCCTTATCAAAATAAAAATAACTTCATATTCAAGACTGCTCAATACCTTTATATAACTTTTTGAATTATTCAATTCGGACATTCCATTCGAAATATATCACAAGTTTAAAAATGTAAGTATTAGACCACGTGACTGTGACACTTTTTCGTGAGCGAAAAATCGTAAGACCCCCCGTCTATATAGAAGTTTCACTTCAAAAATAGGGGTGGACTACCCTTAACATTTAGGGGGATGAAAAATAGATGTTGTCCGATTCTCAGACCTACCCAATATGCACACAACATTTCATGAGAATCGGTCAAGCCGTTTCGGAGGAGTGTGGTAACTAACACTGTGACACGAGAATTTTATATATAAGATAGTCTTTGACAACAGAACCTTGATCACTGGGCGACCACTAGTTCAGATAAGTATAACAAATAAAGTGGCGACATAATTACATTTTTTTGGAACCGGTATTTCAAGCACGTCGTCGTCATAGCAACGCGAATGAAGATTCGCTAGTATATATTAAATCTAAACTTTGTAATTAATTTGTCAATCCAACTGTGCTCCAACAAGAAAGTTCAAACATTAATTAGGTGAAGGAAAGTTGGAACTGTAATTAAGTTTACCCATTATTTGGTAATTGAGGGAAGAAAACGGTTTTCAGCCACGACGCGGTAATTACAGTTTCTTTACCACGAGGTAATGGCTTAAGACATTAGGCGTTTTGTATACTCATTGAGTGCTAGTTAGCTAATTGTCCTTTTAGCGAGCTGTCAACGTAGTCCTTTACTATATCATAATACTAGACTTTGTCACGTTCCATTCGCTTACACTACAGTAAGGTGTCGTGTAAGTTCCCTGGCAAATTATTAGATGTACCCTACTTTTTTCACATAACTACACGTTTTATCTCTCTGGTGCAACTTTATTCTTTATTGTACAGAAAATAGTTACAAATAAAACTATAAAATAATGGTGATGTACAAAGGCGAGCTTAACCCTAAAAGAGTTTTCTTCCAGCAAACCTATGGGTCTAGCGAGAGTGGGAAGACAAGAGGCAGGGATGTGTACATGAAAGTACTTATTGAAAATAAATATTACATTATAAACTACATACATAAACTTACATACACGTATATCGATACATACCTAGTATATACATATATAAAATACTTATACGAGTATATCAGTTAATTAGGATAGATAGTGTTATTTAACTGTTCTTAATCCCAGAAGACTCTAATTTTAGATGAAAGAAGTTATAAAAACCTATTTTTGTCATATTTCATTAAAGTGTCAACATATTCGTTAGTATTGGAGCTCTTAACAATAAAGTTTATATTTAACATGTAAGTGCGTGTTTTAGCCGCGGCCTCGCTTACTCCTGGTTTAGATGGTTTAATTTCGTCTCTTGTATTTATTTCATGGTATATAATTAAGTTTGTTTTCGTAAAAATAGTACTTTTACCTAGAATTTTCTTATATGTATTTCAAATCACTATCCCACTGATATTTTCCTTTTTTTAAGGATAAATAACACAACTGATAGCATCGGCAAAAGTGTGAATTTGTGACTGACGCTAAACAACTACATTATGAAACAATGATAACTGTAATAAAAAATGGTAGAAATAGACAAATGTAGTTATAACCTAAATAAAATGCATTATGGAAAATAAGGAAATAGAGTAATAACTAAAATTATAAATGCGGATGTGAGTTTGTTTGTGACGTTTTGACGACTTAAGTATAGAACAGGTCATCGTGTAATTTTGTGTACACGTTGTCAGACGTACAGAAAAGGAAATAACTTTCATCCAGAAAAAAACTACTGTTCCCAAGCAATAGATGAATATAGGCAAGAAGATGACGCTATGATAGCGTTTTATTGGCGTTGCTATTACAATTCACTAACAAATACATCGTCATGGGAGTAAGAAGGACAACGCTACAATTTTAATGTGTTGGTCTCATGGATAGTTCCACCTTTACCACATGGCGTCACAAGTAATATCAATGGGTATTTTGTATGTATTAATATTTGACCTTTATGATAATTATGAAATGACCACTTTATGACATATATATCCTTTTTTTTATGAAACCAGGGGATTGCATTCGCACACTGCCTCCGGGCTCACGAGGCGGTCAACGAGAGATTGCGAGACTCGGCGGTCGGTTCTGCACTGTCTACGAAATTTACATATACACAAGCAAAGTTGCGTTCAATGAAATTTCTGTGAAACATTCGTAATGTTGTTTTTGAGATTCAGCTTTGTCGTAAGTAAATTCAGTCAAAAACAGAGCAAAATTGCAAAATCCATTTAGGCAACTCCTTAAGAGCTTAACGCCTTGATTAAAAGCAATTACTTAACGTTACAATACTTTCATTGTTATTACACCTTTACTTTTATTACAGCATATGTGATACTTACAAATCCTTAAAAAAAACAATATCACAATACTAAACAAACATTATAAAAGAGCCTACTAACTTATTTTCAAACACCCTTCTTACTGAATGCAACTACTTTAGGCAATTTTGAACTTTATAAGCATTTGCTTAGAGTAAAATTTAGTTTGACACTAGGACATCCCTAAAGTAATAAGTCGTTCGAACGATTTTCAAACGTATTATTTAAACTATAAAAAAGTAAATTGAGTGAAAGATTATTAGGGAGGGTTATCCTTCAGGCATAAAAACGTTTATTAGCGCATTTTTGTCGCAAGTCGAGCGTGTCGGTGATAAGTGACAAGCTATTGAGATGTGAAGGGTGACGTTATTTTAATATATTTATATATATTTTTATATATGCTAGTAAAAAACACAATTATTTTTTATAGTGTAACAATAATTATACTGAATATACTTATTGCAGCATTTGCTCATTATTTGTAGTCACTGTAAAAAGCGAAGGTGTTCTTAGGTTAATTTTTCTATATTACTAACATTTTATGAATTCGTGATGTTTTTCTATTGTTTCGTGCTATCAGGTATATTTAATTTCATGAAAATCTATTCAAATACTAGGCTGTGATATAGAAAAAACAAGTATTTTACATAATATAATAATGGAGTATATAGATACGGTCACAATAAGTCGAAAAATTAATATCAATAAATTTTATTTTTTATTTATTTTAAAAGTATATATTATATTGAAAAAAAACGGTATAAACTTTAATTTATTCAGTATTGTGACATGAACCTGTATAATTCTATTTATATTTTTCAAAATTCAATTATTCGAAACCAGCAATTAGAAAAAACATGTAGCAAACTACACCATTATTGGCACCCCAGTAATTTATTCTAAATATTATGATTTTTTAATATTTTTATAAGCAAATAATGTTGATAATAATATCATATCTATATCTACAAATCATTAAAGTTTCTTAATATCTCGCACAAATTGACAATGTCAATCATTTGTGCCAACAATTGTCCCTATTGTTTACCTTGGATGTATAATATTAACATTTATATAAAGTCCATTAAAATAATCTATTTTTAGGCGACATCAATAAATGACACATAACCTATTTGTCAAATTATAAGGAATTGGTCCCATAATAATCAAATTTGTATCCACCCTACAAAAGTGCGTTCAAATAGCGAATTCGATTACAATCTCATTTCTATTGTGTTTGTTGCTTAATGCACTGCGAAAGTATTGTTAAACGACCGAATTATTCTGACCCTCATACAGATATTGTGTCCTAGAAAACTACAGTCGTTTTAATATGGACGTGTTATAATGGATCTCTATTAGGAGTTGAAAATAAAATATACTATGTAGGTAAGATATATAGCTACAACTGTTTTTAGAATATTATCTTATAACATGCCACCTGGCCGCAGAAAATTGTATTCTTTCTCCGTTCCTGCACGGAAAAATAATACAATTTGTTTGCAATTTTAAAACCATGAGTTTCCATAGGACGAGTTTGGACTCCTGTCTCCCTCTGCTCCATCTTTGATCAAATTCTAGTGTATCGTATAAGTAAGACTGATTTGTAATATAACATTCTTTAATTATACCTCGTATTTTTGGAAGAAAATAAAGATTGTTATTATCATTTGTTTTTGCCGCTCGTCGCGTCACCAAAGCAATTGTTCATCACAAAAGATCACGGTTGACTGGGTAATAAACGATACAAACTACTTTAAAAGTGTACAATTGTATCAAGTTAGATATCCTTTAGTGATAAGTTATTATGATAGTGTTTAATGGATTTTCGAGTATCGCAAAGGGGTTTTAATGCTACGATAATTATAGGGGTTGCTTTCATTTAATAATAACGTGATTTTGATAATTATTTTCTAAGGAACTGTAAATGTTCTTTTGAATAAAATTCGCACGGTACATGCTAAGTTTTGCAGCTTTTTTATTCGAAGATAATTTTGGTTGACATGATTTTGAATTCAAAATTCAAATTCAAAAGTTTGTATTCAAAATAAGTTCCACTGGAGAACACTTTTTGAAGGTCATACACATAGGTTAAAATTTAATTTTACTTCCTAGTCTTACGTAGACCAAGTTTACAACGCGTTCATTTAGTAGCTCACAACGACCCATATCAAGAGGTGGGTCGAATAACCGTTCCACTAGAGTTTATGATTGTAACGCCCGCAAGCAAGGGGAATCGGAAAAATCACCGTTGTGAATTTGGTCATTGGGAACTACTAATGGAACATAGCCCTATGATGTTTTAATGTTTAAACCTCTTAAAGAATATATATGTGGGATGGTCGGCTGGCAAGTAAAACAACACTTTACGAGTTTCCGTTAAAGCGATGCCTGTGCGTTTATTTTGATATAATTTCAATATCACGTACGATATTTTACAATTAATCGGAGCGTCTTGTGTCGTGCGTAAGACGTCCATTCGAATCTTCTACTCTCTCTTACACTCGTCATCTCTTTCACACTATGGCTTCGTTCAGTAATATCATCTTACATTCATCATATCATGCGTTCAAGATACATCATTCCCACATATATTATACAGTGAAAACTCTGTAAGTCGACCTTGAAGGGAGACGTCTAAACGTTATAAAGTTATAGAGTTTTCAACTTGTACAGGATTTCGACTTAAAGCGAATGGATGAAATGAAAATGACCAAAATAACAAAACTGGTAAATCACAGAAAAACCAAAACCTAGCCCACTATCTGGGATGAAAAGTATCCCTTGTCGACCCTCGGTATTAAAATTACATACCTAGCAAATTTCGGCCAAATCCGTCCAATAGTTTTTCCATAAAAGCATAATAAACAGAGAGACGAATATATCTTTATCCCGGAAACTATCCTATATTTCGGGATTAAAACTATCCTATGTCCATCCTCGGCATCGCAAACATACATAATATATACTGATTTGAGCCAAATCGGGGCAGTAGTTTTTCCTCAATTAAAAAAAAATAGCAAATACCGAACACTATGAGTAGAGGTCTTTGAGGCCATGGTAAACTCTTCAGGTGATCAAAAAGACGAAAGTCGCGGGTAACTTCTAGCTGTACATAAATAACCGAAATTACTACAATAGGTAATTACGTTTGTCTGTCCGTGGGGCGATTCAATTAGCAACCCTTTTCACGATCGGTCGGCTGCAGGCCGCGCTCAAAGCCGAAAGATAATTAACAATTAAATTAGATAATTTGTTTTTGCCCTACTGTGGTGAAAATTAAACACTGGATTATGAGTTTGTTTCAAACATTTGCTTTGGTTATTAATGTCACCTTTAGGATCCATCGCCGCGACCGTCTGTTTATAGAATATAATAGAATAGAAAATCCTTTATTGTTGAACAACAAAAAAACCATTACAGAATGAATAATTACAATAATTTAACGGCAAAACAAGAGGCAGCATTATCGCTTAAAGCGATCTCTTCCAGACAAACCCATGAATTGAGATGATAATGGCGATGGTGGTATACGTAACATATAGTAGTGTTATGAATTGCAGGACTTGATTTAAAATACCATTAGAATTACTATAAAGTTTATTAGAACTATACAAACACGTATAACACAGGTACAAATATAACGGAACACAACAAGTCCAAACGTAATGCAGACATACGTAATTCAATAACACGCGCAAAAGATTCCGATTGTAGTACACACGTCTTGTTTCGCTCGTGGTTATCGCTCGACGGCCTCGTCCCTCAATCGAGGCATTGCTTTATACTGCACAGATGCAATATGTCTGCCCGTCCGCGTGGACCGAATTTTCTATAATCAGTTCGTACTTTAAATCCGACACACCTGACTAATGACTGCCATAAAATATTACAATACACAATAGGCTATTTTCTAATCACAAACTTTAAACACAAGTAAACAAAAGAAGTACAAATGCCGAAAGGTAATAAAATGTGTTTCTACAGGTATGCAGGTGTGAATTTTGTCTTTGTCGGCGTCTAAGTCGTAACAGTACGAACTACTTACTTTTTAATCATAAATACATAAATGATATGGAGAAATTTTATATATTTATTAGATATATACTTAATATAAACACCATACAAACACTTTTTATCCGTGCAGGAACGGAGAAAGAATACAATTTCCTGCGGCCGGGCGGCCTGTCGCAAGTGGCGACAAAACAACCCACAGCCAGGTGGTAGGGCATTTGCCCGACTGGATGGCTACCACCCCTGGTCTAGAGTATGCCGCCATAACAACTTTGATTTGTGTTCCGGCCTTAGTGACCTGGTTCTAGTCTCCCTTAAGAGAGCAGCAGCGTATTTGTAGCACTTTTCGTGTTAGAAATGTCCATAGGCGATAGTAACCGCTTTCCATCAAGTGTGCCGTTTGCTTGTGTGCTGCACTCATGTAATAAAAAATTACATATCTACAAAATATATTATTTTATTTTATTTGGGGGGTTAACAGCAGTCTTACAAACTAAAGTTTTACAAACTAACGTTACAGAAATATAAAGTACAGCTATTAATAAACCTCCACCGATGACAGGGAAATGAAAGTAAAGTATAAAATACAATAATGTAAATGTTAATAGATTAATTTAAATATCATATTCCAGCGACAGGTAGTATTTTTTGGTCATAGTTTTGAATATCGGTAGCGATTTTGCTTGTCTGATAGTAACAGAGCCTAAATCATCGACGTAAAGTCGCTAGTTTGTCGGTATTCTATAGGATAGACTTTTGCGAGTGCGCCATGGTATTACATGAATTGGTTCCTCCCTCACCATTCTACTACTGGACAAGCAGACATACGCACTCACGCCACTGATATATGGTGGAAATACCAACAAAGCGGACGAAACGCTATGCTTCCATTTTATCATAAGCACCGTTGAAGAGTGGAACTTTTTACCGTCGTCTGTTTTTCCTGAAGTATATAATCTAGGTGACTTTAAGTTTCGCGTGAACAGGTATCTAGGTAAGCATGCTCCACCTTAGACTCCATTTCCGCAGTCAAACGCGAACCTAAAGCTATATAGTCTTAACGGTAAAAGAATTGTTGCTAAATGAGGGCAGTCATAAATTGTGTCGCGTCCTATACCCGTGTAATGGTGTAGTGTTAATCCATTAACACGTAGTAAGGCACGGCTGGATGTCAGGTTGACGTTTTAACTGAATTACCGCTGCTTCCGGCGTAGACGACGCGGCTTAACACTCACACTCGAACACCAATTAGCGCTAGTTTAGATACACTATCCGAAGTCTGCGAACGTATCCATATTACAACTTTAAGGGGCTTCCTAAATTGAGTTCAATATCTCGATATCATATCTTCTTTTATTAGGAAGCGAACAAACAGGCAGAAGGCAGGCACTTCATATAGAATAGAATAGATTGCTCTCCAAGTATACAAAAAAAAATGCACGATAACAACATTGTCATGTCATTCTATCCGTGCAGGAACGGAGAAAGAATACAATTTCCTGCGGCCGGGCGGCATGTCGTAAGAGGCGACAAAACAAACCACAGCCTGATGTAGCTGATTTAAAGTATGACGCCATAACAACCTTATGTTGTGTTCCGGCATTAGTGATCAGGTTCCAGTCACCCTTAAGAGAGCAGCAGCGCATTTGTAGCGTCTTTGGTGTTGCAAATGTCCTTAGGCGGTGGTAACCGCTTTTCGTCAAGTGGGCCGTCTGTCTGTTTGCTGAACTCGTGCAATAAAAAGAAAGAAACAATAGGCGGCCTTATCGCTTAAAGCTATCTCTTCCAAGCAACCTATCTTAAGGAATAATTTAACCTAATCTGGCTATGTAGGTGACCCAAATTATTAGGTATAACTTAAACAGAGATACTTAAACTATATGTTTTATAAATTCAATACACACAAACATATTTATAATAAAGTTAGTGTATATAGTCCAGTAAAATAAGGTCTGAAATCAAAAATTTTGCACCAAGCTTTGCATTTTTGCTATAACTAGTGGTCGCCCGTGGTCGAAATTCGACCATAATAATTAATGTCAAAGACTATACTTCTATAGGCACAGATTTCGCCAAGGCTATACTGTTAATTTGACTTTAAAAATAAACATAAGTGTGTATAAGAGTGTGTGTCAAATACGTGGTATAATGTGTGTAATGTTTTTCGTATCGATTTAATATGTTTTATATACATAATTTAAAAAAATATTAGCATTCTGCACTCCTTCTCTGTATAAACTATAAGTGTGCGAAATTTTATACTCATCCGTCCGCGCAATTTTCGTAAAAATGGAGTTTTTGCTTCATGTATAATATATTACATACATATATCTAGCTTTTATTTAATTTTAACAATTTAATTGCTTATGAAACGAATTGCCCTGTAAGCTCTACGAAGGCGATTATAAGAATCAAATAGAAAACATAACTACCGAAAATCTAATAGAATGGGAACAGTTCGCAAACATCTCGAGGACCCTTCTTTGAGGGCATAAAGGGCAATAATGAGCCCAAGGGGTTTATATCACTCAATCCCCTAAACATATGTCAAGCAAAACGTCCATCTTACACAGACCCATACAACCCTACAACCAGAAACATTCAGTAATACATTGTGTGGAGTACACAGTTCTCTTTAAAATGGTCATGACTTAATTGCTTTCTTATTGTAAACTGTAACCGGTAATAGATTTGTATCTTTATGGTGTTGTTGTAAGGTTTAGTTTTGTTTGTATATTGTGTATCGTTAAATAAGGTTTAGGACTAATCTAGTTGGTTCCGCAGAAAAGGGCAAGTTAATAAAAATAAGAAATGGTGTTTTGATAATTGAACTTTGTATCAAATCGCATCGCTCGTCGGCAATTGAGAGTACAATATTGCTGCTATGTCGTCATAATCGCCAGACACTATCGGCTCAATTGTAGCTTTGCCTGATTTTGGTATACTGTTAAATACAACGACATTCCCGTAGCACGCCACTCTATCTATATATTAATACGTGAAGCAAAAACACAGCAAAAACTTTGTGCCCTTTTTTTACAAAAATTGCGCGGACGGAGGAGTATGAAATTTCGGAAAATTATAGTTTATATAGAGTACAGAATGCTAAAAAATAAATAAATTTATATATAAAAATTCATTAAATCAATAAAAAAACATTACACACACTACCATGTATTTGACACACACTCGCGTATATACTCTTTTGTTTATTGTTAAAGTCAAATTAACAGTGTAACCTTGGCGAAATGATTATAGAAGTATATATAGTCGTTGACATTAATTATCATGGTCGAATTTCGACCACGAACGACCGTCGTCGTCTTTATAAATATTTAATATAGAAAAATAAGGTAAAAGCAGAATAGGACCCCTAAAAGTCATCCACTGTACGTGGCTTATGCCCCTTTATGTCATACGTGAGCAAGCTATGGAATGAACGCCCTCTCGTGGTGTGGTGAGCGCTACAACATGGGGCAAATTACTTATTCAAAGTCTTAACGACGTAGGCAGATGTCCATGGGCGACGATAGCCACTTGCCATCAAGTGGACCCGTTTGTCAGTTTGCTTACAAGTAAACATAAAAAAATAGCTGATACTCTGTAGGCACAATTGGTAGGTGACGCAATAAATACTAATATTATTTACATAGCAGCTCGCTCCCGCATTTTATACTATCTTCTGTATAACGTTTTATTATGTCAAACGTGTAAGGAATTTAGGGAAGAATGATGTCATATCAGAGATGTCATAAGAAACCAGTTGATTGGCGTTAGTTGAAAACCTACAAATCAACTGAGCTGTATGAAGGTTAAGTAGATCAGAAGAGACCGTTTGGACCAGGTTTTATTGCGTGCCATTAAAGATTTGTTTAAAGAATATATTCGAAACCATTAACACAGTGCACAAAAACAAATTGGTATCGCAAACATACCTAACTGTTGTGGTATAATACTGTGTTGCAATTGTTAGCGCCTACTTCCAGACAACTCGTTTGTTATACAATTAAAAAGAAAATTATTTTAAAGTTTATACATTTGAAATCTTCGTGTTAGTATTTGTAACGTATGTGGATATACATAGATGTATTTTTGTGGTGTGTCTGTATGTGATGTGTGTACAAGTGAAACGAGTGAGTGTGTGGTTACAGACTTATTCGACTAGACTGGTGTAGTCAGTTTATTGTGGTGAATTGCACCTATTACTAATATAATACAATAGCTGTGCCCGCGACGTCGTTCGCGTAGAATTTATTTTCAAAACCTCCCGATTTTGAAACATTATTCATTGGTACTCCGCTCCTATTGATCTTAGCGTGATGATATATAGCCTATAGCCTTCCTCGATAAATGTACTATCCAACACTGAAAGAATATTTCAAATCGGACACGCGGTTCCTGAGATTAGCGCGTTCAAACAAACAAACAAACAAACAAACACTTCAGCTTTATAATATTAGTATTGATTTGTCCTGAATACCTTTAATACTGAAAACATACCTAAAGTACTAGCCTCGATTAAACAAAAACAAACTCTTTCGTCAAGTTACGTATATATCACTAACCTGCACTCTGACTTCTGGTAAGTTGACCTTCATGGCAAGCTCCTCCCTGGAATAGACGTCAGGGTAATGGCTCTTTTCAAACGCTCGTTCCAATTCATGCAACTGGTACGTCGTGAAGGTCGTCCTGTTTCTTCTGTGCTTCTTCTTCGAGTCTGTGGATCCTGGTCTGGGTGCTTCGTCGTCGCTGCCTGCTGATTTCTCGTCTGCGCATCGCTGGGAGAAGCCGTCGTTGCTGTTACAGGAACCTTCTCCTGAAAGAGAGACCAATTATCAATGTTCATATTTATGTGTAACAGGTCTTTCTGTAGGTGTATTACTTAATGAAATTAATTTGGAGGCATTTGTGTAGCGTAGGGTACTACGAGCATGAAGACATTTAGTTATTACACGCTTTATATTAGCTTCACTTGTATGTCAGTCAGTATGTCTGTAACCGACCCCTAAATTTGACCGACTTCCCGTTTTCCGATTGAGCTGAAATTTTGCACGTATGTGTATATCGCGTGACAATGCAATAATATGGTACCATGGAGCTGATCTGATGATGGAGTCGGAAGGTGGCCATAGGAACTCCTGTACTAAACAAGATAGACCCTTCGTGTTTGGGCCCGTATGTTTATATCGCGTGACAATGCAATAATATGGTACCATGGAGCTGATCTGATGATGGAGTCGGAAGGTGGCCATAGGAACTCCTGTACTAAACAAGATAGACCCTTCGTGTTTGGGCCCGTATGTTTATATCGCGTGACAATGCAATAATATGGTACCATGGAGCTGATCTGATGATGGAGTCGGAAGGTGGCCATAGGAACTCCTGTACTAAACAAGATAGACCCTTCGTGTTTGGGCTCGTATGTTTATATCGCGTGACAATGCAATAATATGGTACCATGGAGCTGATCTGATGATGGAGTCGGAAGGTGGCCATAGGAACTCCTGTACTAAACAAGATAGACCCGTCGTGTTTGGGCTCGTTTTACTTGTCTTGGCTAGCACTCTGCTGCTACATGATATGCAGGATCTCAAAAGCTTGTATTTAAAAACATTTAAACAAAAATCAACTAAAAAATGAAAAATAAATAATAGTTTAAAAAAACTAAAAAAAACACGCTTTTATAAAAAATCCAACTAAAAAAACAAAAAATATAATTTAATATAATATAAAAAAGCGTGGGGTGTATTCAATTAATAATATAATATCTTAAAAAGCGCTTTGAATACACCCCACGCTTTTTTATATTATATTAAATTTTATTGTAAATTATGTCAAGTTTACTCACTTAACTAACCGCAAATATTTTTAAAGTAATTTGGCTATGGGGGTCTGAGGTATCACTTCATTTTGGAATAGGGATCTGGTGCCCAAAATACTTTGGGAATCTCTGCTCTAGCGGTAAGTGCGCACTATGTTTTATCAATACCGATAAAGTCCGAGCTTTAAGCACGTGTTTTAAGTGTACATAGAGTGACAAATTTTACTTTGTAAGAATACAACTGAAATTAGAATAAAAATGAATTAATTTGTAGGACAGATTTTTTTTTCATAATACACCCACTTTAAATCAGGTTGGTAATAAATATTTGTTGATTGGTTGTATGTATTTTCAAAATCGTCTATTCAAGACTATTAATTAAATAAAAGTACTTACTAGGGCAACATAAGCTTAGCGGAGCCGTGTAGGTAATTGCGTTCGGAAACCGAGCATTTCTCACTTGCAATACCATGTCCGTAGTATATGATTGAGTGCCTTGGCTGGAGCGGTCTTGGGTAATTTTAGCATGATTTATTAGCTTGAGAACAGTTCAATTTTACTTCCTTATTTTATTACTAGCCGTGGCAGTGAAACTTCGTTCGTTTTACCATGAACGAAGTTACATAGCGTATATTAATTTATTTATAGTTTATTTAATTTATTTATAGTTTATTTTTAGTATTTAATTGTTTTTTAAGGCATTAACTAAGTTCTATGTACGTATTATTTTTATTTTAGATAGATTCTCAATATTTCTAATGTTGATGTATTTAAATGACATGAAAACTACAATATGAACTTAAAAATAAACTACATACTATAGATACTATATTAAAAACTAAATAAAAAAGAGAAAAATAACAAGATAAAAAATATTGGTTCCAAACCTACTGTCACTTTCCGGAAACGTTCCCCAAAGGCTGGCGGCGTTGCCAAGTTGTATGGCAACGCTTTATCTTTGAGAAAAATAGACGCCAGCCTTCTGGTCGTGTGTGATGTCTACTACGCTTAAAATTATAATATAATAATATTCAATTAAAATAAGTTTTTTTGGGTTGTTTAATAATTAATTTTCAATACTAGTTTAAATTAAAATAAAGAAAAGTTGCAGTTATCGGTAAATAATCTACAATACAAAAAAATATGAACATCTTACTCCAGATTTAATTCATATAAAACAAGTAAAATCTAAAAAATCAGATGTGATACATAGATGGAATATTGGACATGACGATTTTAATTAATTTCCGTTACTTCCAAAATGGCTAAAGAACCCAAAAACAATTAACAAATTAACTTATCTATATTGCGTATAGCCAAGTATTTAGCCTACAGATAAAATCAGACTTGTCAATCCAATAAACTTTTTTAAGACCAACCATTGACAAAGTGAAAAAAATAATTTAAACTATGGAATACACGATCTAATGATAAACAAGCTTACATATAATATATTGAGAAATCAAAGGTCCAAAGTGACAAAACATTGTACAAATCACTGATTGAGCTGTCACGAGTCAAACTACTTATCTCCGTCACGGTCACTCGTATACGAAACGCGTGTGTTGGAGAGAGACAGCGCGAGTGCATTTAGATTATCCCAAAGATTACGACTGAACGAAAACAAATAAAAATATTATAGAAGCATTAAGACATTTTACACTTATCACGATACGATCTGAACATAATTTTTTCACTGTCTTTTTTGTAATAATTATCGTTAATCTAGCAACACTGTTGTCGGGCAATAATGGATTGTTTTTTTTTTGTTGGCAACCCTAATCACATGTCAGCTTTGCCGCGCATCTGAATCAAAGGAGGTATTAATCAATTTTTCAATAATAATGGAGTCGATTTATGCAATTATTTTGTTTTAATGAGATACTTCATTGAATTAGAGTTAAAGGAGAAAGGTAGTAAGTTAAGTTGGAAAAGAAAGATTATGTAATGACTTTCCAGTAAATAAAGTCTATTTCTTTCTTTTAACCTAATCTTGACAATTGCCAGTCTTACCATCTATTTTTTTTTTTTATAGCAAGAGTTCAGCAGACAGGCAGACGGCCCACTTAATGGAAAGCGTTTACCATCGCCTATGGACATTTGCAACATCAAAGGTGCTACAAATGCGCTGCTGCTCTCTTAAGGGAGACTGGAACCTGGTCATTAATGCCGGAACACAACTCAAGGTTGTTATGGCGACATGCTTTAGACCAGGGGTGGTAGCCATCCAGTCGGGCAAATACCCTACCACCTGGCTGTGGGTTGTTTTAAGAGGTGACCTTATGACAGGCCGCCCGGCCGCAGGAAATTGTATTTTTTCTCTGTTCATGCACGGATATCTATTGTCCGCGTGATAGAGTATACTCCAACCCAAAGTACCTATCTGGTAATAAAGTGCATTGATCTCAGTGTGTCACAAACAAATGTGTGTGTGCAGTTCACACGTAATCGAAGTGAAACTTCAGAGAATATACTCACAGATAAATCTTCTCTGGCTTTTATATTAATATAAATATAATTCCTTTCAAATTCAAAAGATATTACGAACTTAAAAATGTCAATCTAAACAAAATACTTGGGGTTGCGGGTTCTAATACTTTGATATTTTTTATCACACAATTCAATTCACAATTCACAATTAGACCCGGTAGGTGGCGCTGGAATCAGGTTCTAAGATTTTGATATTTTTGTGTGTGTCTGAGTGGGTCCTGGGGTGGTTTAGATTCACAATTAGACCCGGTAGGTGGCGCTGGAATCGGGTTCTAGATTTTTATTTTTCCAGAACTGGACAGTCTGCCTGGACCGCTAGTAGATAATGTTTGAACATCTTTTTCAGTTCAGTTTTACTAGTTAAGGATTCAGAATCTCCTCTCTATGTAACAAATTAGCCTTTAACTACAAGAAATTTCTTGCAGTCGGATGGCTGCCCATGCTAACTGTAACACAGGTTTGTTCCTAGTGTGGGATCTTGGCGACCACCTGACTTTACAGCTTGCGTTTCTTTGAAAATTCTGTCTTTTTGTACCCTTTACTTTGTAATGGCTATCTTATAAAGATTTATTATTATCTATATATATAACTCAATTGCTGTTCGTGAGTCTCGCTAAAACTCGAGAACGACTGGACTCATTTGGATAATTTTGGTTTTACAAAAGCTGAGTAAATATGAAAAAATGCTTTGAATATAGTCAAAACAACAATTTCGCTTTCCCTTAGAAACTATTCCTACCTGTCAAACATTTGATGTTTGTTCCGTCGTTTAGAAATCAACGTTTTTTTATTTATTGATTCTGAGGCGATACGAAGTTTACCGGGTCAGCTAGTTTATTATATTACTTTAAAAAGCAACTTATGCAATTATAGTTATTTATTTATGCAGTATTTTTTTTTCTTTGATATTAATTCAAGTTACACATTTTGAGCGTGGAAACCGATAAGAAAACAAATCATTTATGTATACATATTTATACCTACATGTATACTTACGGTGCGCACATGCGGTGAGTGTGGCATTATAAAGATATGATAGATACCTATACACCTATATACTTTCTCACAAACAGCTGCTTACGTATTCGTCCGATTTCGGAGCAGGTCGTCGTCCATAATTTGCAATACCTGACATACCTCGAACCGCTACGAGAGCTCGTGGCTCACTGTGGCCACCGCACGCCTCCGCTCCGCTCGCCGCGCCCGTCTCAAGCCCCCGTCACCGCGCATGGTACGCGGAGTGGGAGGTGTTAGGTTTATTTTCGTGACAGAATTTCTTCATTCGGTCGCCGCGCTCAAAGCCCGCGATAAAAGCTATACAACAGCTTAAAATCTTGTCACTGTATATCGGTACCTACTTACCATCAAGTACCATATCTGTAATAACAAGAATCCAACGGTAAAACCATAGCGTTTAAAACTAAACTTTTTTATTAAGCACATCTCACACTAATTGATATAATGATTAAGTACATTGCGATCGATTGACAGCCCAATGACTGATACGTGTTGTTCATAATTACTTTGTTAACCATTAAAGCGGACATACTTACGCGCACACTAATTATATGTAGCGAAGTCTAAGTAGTCTATTAAAGTATGTGAAAGTTTAAATCTGTTTTATTACTGGCGTCTATTTTGCTCAAAGGATTAAGCATTGCTATTCAGTGTGGTAACGCCACCAGCCTTTTGGGAACGTTCCCGGTAAGTGACAGAGGTTTGACACCAATATTTTATTTATAATTATGCTCTCTTTTTTATTTAGTTTTAGTATTTAATTTTAGGTTTCTTTTTTATAGTTTAATTTAATTTTTAAAATAATTTTGGTTTATTATATTTATTTAGAATTGAATAGAATAGATTATATTTTATTGTACAATAATATTTATGAAACAATACATAAAAAAGCTTAGAATTAAGAAGAAATGGCGGCCTTATCGCTGGCAGCGATTTCAAAATTAGTGTAGTGGTTCAAAAGATTACTTCCTACAAACAAATAAACTTACAAACTTTACCTCTTTATACACACACGCACACGCACACACACACAAATACATACACACACACATGCATAACTTCACGCCAGGTCCCTTGCGGGGTAGTCACGAACAACAGAACGCCATTCAGGCTTATTCTTACACACCTCACTTGCTTCTTTGACATTAATAGCTCTTGTCATGCACACCTCTTTATAAAATTAGTATATATACAAGCGGTTATGTTTTTATGAAAAAATATTCTTATCGATTATGGTAATAGGGAGGAGTTCTCTTTACAGCAGCCCCGTTCACGCAAATCGATTCATCAGCGGTGCGGTCAATAATCGAATAGTGCGGTAATCGCCTTTGCAAATCGCAATCGGCCGGAGCCCGCAACGCGCCGACCAGCGGCAGACAAGCGGATATTACTTTAGTAGTAGTTATGCCCGTTTCACACGACCGCATTGTTTCATTACTACTATGAGGTAAGGAGAGTTATTGGAATGTCAGTGAGTCTATAAGAAAGAAAGAAATAATTGTTTTATTGTAAAAATACACGGTTTAACAATACCTAAATGAAAAAAAAGTGTGTGTGTGTGTGTACTTATGTACACGCGTTAGAAGTTATACTTGTTTGGCCTAACAAGATAAAAAGCGACACTAACAATAGAAAAACTAAAATGTTGACTATAGCTAACTTCAAGGTCTCGGTTGACTATAGCTAACTTCAGGGTGTCGGTTGCCTATAGGTAACTTCATGGTGTAGGTTTTTCGTGTGACGGTGTGCGCGCGCAAAAGTTTACTCTCATCATTTTTCCCTAACGCGTCTAAAGAAGTATAACTTCAAAAATATATAAAAATTATATATTTATGTATGTATATATTTATGTGTGTAATATCAATAGGTGTATTTATATATGCCTATTAAGTACAAAATATATGTAAGTAGCTGCATATCCTCTAATATTTATGTATACCACCTTTGACCAATATAATATGTTTTATTCCTGCCACGGGTTGTCTGGAAGAGATCGCATCTTAGCGATAAGACCGCCCATTGTGCACATTTAGAATATTTTTAGGCTATAAGTTCATCTGTGTTTTTTGTAATGGTGTACAATAAAGTGTTATATATCTATCAAAAAAAAACCGACTTCAAAAACGAAAAAACTAAAATGTATAAAATGTATAAAATAACTTATTTCTAAAGCTATTATTATTAATATATATTATCTAAAACATCTTAAAGTCGGTGCTTAGTAATTTTCAAAATATAGTAATTTTTATGTTTTACTTTGCACCGACTTCAAGATGTTTTAGATAATATATATTAATAATAATAGCTTAAGAAATAAGTTATTTTATACATTTTAGTTTTTTCGTTTTTGAAGTCGGTTTTTTTAAACGAAGTTTTTAAATTTTATTTGTTACTTTTTAGTGTCTAGCTATGTATGGGTGGACCTACGAATGGTGCCGCGCTACTTAAAAAATATAGGTCCCAAGAACCGGGAACAAAAAAATGTTCGTAAAATGAAAACTACTGGGCCAAACTATGTCAAATTTTTAGGGGACCACATGGCAGCTATTCCGCGTCGAACAAAAAAAGAATCACGTAAATCGAATCATAAATCTCAGAGTAATCGGTGTACATATGGAACGGAGTGAACATTATTTCCATGAAAAATGTTCATAAAATGAAAACTACTGGGCCAAACTATGTAAAATTTTTAGGGGACTACATGGCAGCTATTCCGCGTCGAACAAAAAAAGAATCACGTAAATCGAATCATAAATCTCAGAGTAATCGGTGTACATATGGAACGGAGTGAACATTATTTCCATGAAAAATGTTCATAAAATGAAAACTACTGGGCCAAACTATGTAAAATTTTTTGGAGACCAATTGGAAGCTATTCCGCGTCGAAAAAAAAAGAATCACGTAAATCGGATCATAAATCACGGAGTAATCGGCGAACATACATAAAAAAAAGCAAAAAAAAAAAAAAGAGATCCCGACGAATTGAGAACCTCCTCCTTTTTTCGAAGTCGGTTAAAAAGCTGGGCATACTATCGAAGGTGAGGCGGTACTTCACTCCAGAACAGTTGCTGTTGCTGTATAAAGCACAAATACGGGCATGTATGGAGTACAGTTCTCATCTTTGGGATGGCTCAGCTAGAATCGATTGAGCGGAGAGCCAGGAAGCTGAAAGGCAACGACCAGCTATTTAGAGACAAATTACAAAGTGTTGAACATCGACGCAGGGTTGCCAGCTTGTCGGTTTTCTATCGGATACATTTTGGAGAGAGTGCATCGGAGCTCTTCAATCTTATCCCGCCGTCTCCCTTCCATCATCGGACAACCAGACGCACTGGCATGCGGCACCGCTATATGGTGGACATACCTCCTATTCGAATAAAGCGCTTTGAGTCCATCTTCATTATACGCACCGCAAAGGAGTGGAATGCACTGCCGGAGTCTGTTTTTCCCGAAACCTACAACCTGGGTGTCTTCAAGTCTCGTGTGAATAGGTTACCTTCTAGGTAAGCGTGCTCGATCTAAGACCATATCTCCGCTCAAATCGAGCGAGATAATGGTCAAACGCGAACCTATACGTGATTTTAAAAAAATCAACCGATGGTAAAGCAATTGAATGATAGTAAGATATAGGACCGGCCACAAGACCAGCGGTGTTATCAGGCAAGCTAATTCTAAGCAGCAGATTCCAAAAATGCAACTTTTAGAATTTTGAAATGAAACTTTTTTAGAATCGTTCTGATGTGAAACTCGATGAAACGAAAAAGCGACACTAAATAGAGATAAACACATAAATGTATCAGACTAAGCCTGCGAGACAATGAAACACGAGTTGCAATATGTAGCACAGATTAGAGAGTCAATAAGACCGATGGTTAAACATAGGTCCAATTTGGACTAAAATAAAACTGTAGATAACATATTATCTGTGAGTACCTATATTCTCTGAAGTTTCCCTTCTACTATGTGTGAAGATTTTTTCTGTTAGAACATCACTAAACTACTAAACGGATTTAAATGAAACTAGATACAGGGGTAGCTAATATCACGGGTCAACATTAAGGATAACTTTTTATCCCCATAAATAACATCAGTTTCCTGGGGTAGACTAAAATAGCAAGAACGGTGATACTGTCTGTGGTCGCATTTTTCGTTGCCACCGTTGTAATTCACTTACAAACATCGTCATGGCAACGCCAACGAAGTTTCGCGGCAACACTTCGCTGACACTACTAGTATGTCGTCTGCGAATTGCAGTCCACTGCTTGACGTAGGCTTTCTCGAGTCGGGTCCACTCATCCCTGTCCTCCGACTTTCTCATCCAACGACTACCGACGACACTTGTTGACGGCGTCTGACACTTTATCCGTGCAGGAACGGAGAAAGAATACAATTTCCTGCGGCCGGGCGGCCTGTCATAAGAGGCAACAAAACAACCCACAGCCGGGTGGTAGGGCATTTGCCCGACTAGATGGCTACCACCCCTGGTCTAGAGTATGCCGCCATAACAACCTTGACTTGTGTTCCGGCATTAGTGACCGGGTTCCAGTCTCCCTTAAGAGAGCAGCAACGCATTTGTAGCACCTTTCGTGTTACAAATGTCCATAGGCGATGGTAACCGCTTTCCATCAAGTGGGCCGTATGCCTGTCTGCTGAGCTCCTGCAATAAACAAAAAACACTACGTTGACAGAGACATGGTCTCCACACACTGTCGTACTCCAGGACACGTCTGATCCATCGGTCATCGGTCCTGCGACAGACGTGACTGGCCCACTGCCACTTCAACCTTGCCGTCAGTGCCCACGTCTCGGCTTCGTGCATCAGGACGAGGAGGACGTAATACTGAAAGACTGTCGTCTTCAAGTTTTTGGGATGGTTGACGAGAATATATATACCTACTTTATTAAGAGGCCGATGACCCTTTCGAACATTGAACAAGATATGTCAACAAGAACTGCACATTATGTTAAGACGATTGTATATGTATATAATAATGAATTAGATGTATCAAGCTATCGTGTTCGTCACAACTGTAACGATAGTTGTTTGTCTTACAAACATCACTTTCATTAACTTTATTAACTTTTAATAAATATAAAAGATACCTATATATAAAAAGTTTAAACAAAAAAGTTTTTAAATACAAGCTTTTGCGATCCTGGATATCATGTAGCAGCAGAGTGCTAGCCAAGACAAGTAAAACGAGCCTAAACACGACTGACCTATCTTGTTTAGTACAGGAGTTCCTATGGCCACCTTTCGACTCCATCATCAGATCAGCTCCATGGTACCATATTATTGCATTTTCACGCGATATACATGTGTGTGCAAAATTTCAACTCAATCGGAAACCGGGAAGTTGATCAAATTTAACTTTCAAGATTCGACCCGAACTTACATATATACTATATGTAGTTTACTTACATACATAAATAGGTACATCCATTGCAAGTAAATAAAAGCTTGTAATATAAAACAATATAGATTGTATCCGCGAAAGTCAAAAAGTAGTGGATGATTAGACTAATATGTATATGATGTCAATTCAGACTGAGCCACAGCTAATCGTGGCCGGGATTAACTAGTTGATGTATAAAATAATAATATAATGATTTACGCAAAGGTCGTTTATAATTTGTGTATAATTATTAATTAGCAAATCGAGTTACGTTGTATTATCGCGGCCCGATCTGTGAGATCGCGTGACCCGCCTTCGACTCCGTGTAACTTAGTTTAATACTTTCATAATTGGATTTTAATTTGGATATTTGAGGTAATGAGCTTTATTTTGGTATCAAGAACATTTTACTGTATAGAAACTAAGTAACGATTTTATTTTTAAAAGAGTGGTAATGCTGTAATATTTTTTTTTAATTGCTCTCTCCGGATGAACATATTTTGTTCGGGCTATGCTTTATTGTTTTTTATCTTCTTTCTTTAATGTTTAGTTCTTATTTCTATGCTTATATTTATTACTAGGATATGTCCGCAACTTCGTCCATGCTTGGCTTAAAATTCCCGCGGGATTCTCGGGACACAGAAATTAAAAAAGTATGTTATATATCGTTTCAGTGAAAACTGTGTCGGAATAAGCTTATTTATATGCACCCGAACAACTACAAACCGCTATCAGGAAAAGTCCCGCGGGATAAACGCGTTTCAAAACAGAACGATTCTAAAGAATTTCACTTCAAAAATATCACACATTTTATTAAACTTGCTATCGATCAGTGAAGAAATTGCAAATTTAAACTTTTGAAGTGAAATTTGTGCAGAATCGTTATGTTAGGGGATACCGAGGAGAGTTGTGTCAATTTTTACTTTAACTAATATATGTCAGTCCAGAAGCATTCTACGTCTATGAGCTCTATATGTAAATGTAGCTTAATTCATTGGCTTTAAGAAAGAATCATCAAAATTAATAACAATGTTAAGGTTTCTGAGAAAATGTACAAAAACAAAAACTACTCCCAGTGTCACAACCCTCCTAATACCAAGGTAAGTTGTGACGAATAACAAGGTAAGTTGTGACACTTATGTACGAACAAAAATAATATATAACATTAACATAAAAAAAACATATATGTCCTAAATAATATAGTATGACATCTTTCTGAGACCTGTTGTATTTAAGTCAGTGTAAAAATCAAAGTTTAATCTGACAAACAATTATGATAGTTATATCGGAGCTCGTCTATGTGAAACCAGTGTTGGAATTCGGGGCCCTGAACCATTTTGATTTGGTTGACAAAGGTGTTAAGGTAACAAAAGCAAAACCAATCATTTTCTGCTTCTTCTTAGTCACAAACGATACTTTTCTTATTAGTTTTCTTTTTTACTTGCTTAAACTAATTTTCCTATGAAAGTAAATTTATACTTCGTAGGTGTGTCGGCCATCGTGTGACATCTAATTTAAATTGATTTGCCTTTTTATACTTAAGATTGCAAGGAAATGTACCTAGTTGACATTGGAATAGTATGCGACAATTCCATGAGTGTGAAATATTAGCCTGACTATTTCAGAGGGCACAGTTCACAAATTTCAGCCTTAGCAATGTCAACTAATCATATTATCAGTGCTTCATATATTTAGCATTCTGAACCAAAGAAATGGTAAAGCAGCATGCATCATCATATCATAAGAAAAAACTGCCAGAAAACATACAAAAGAAAGCGGCTAAATAGGAGAGTTGTGACAAGCTGTCACAACTCACCTTAGTGCAAAAATTAACGAACCAATCAGAATAATAATTCATAATTAATAAATAAGATGCCAACCTAAAAAAACATTGTAAGGCTATGAAACCTGAATAACTAAACTATATAAGAAAAAATATCATTAACATGCAAACATAATACATAGCAATATTTGTGTAATCAAAATTTTAATGAAAAATTTACTTTTTGCAATTTTTTGTATGTAAATGTCATAGTGTCAAAACCACTTCCCATATGCCATTCTTTCGCACTGTATTGAATAGCCCATCTCAAAAGCAACAAATGCTAATTGTTGTCACATTATTAACGGTCATAGGTTCCGAGAAATCAAGTATGTCTCAAATCTCCTCTGTAATAACTCTCCTCGGTCTCCCCTACTATGGTTGTTTTTTGGAACGGAAGGAGTGGTAGGCGGAAGATATAGAGTAAGAAATGCATAGAAGCGAATGAATAGAATGGTTGGCACGTACAATAACAAGTATAGGTGTCACCTTGCCTTCATCCTATCGTTTCTTCAATCACGGTTGCAACTTTGAAATATCCCCAGAAGAAGAAATGTACTCATTTCTCATATTTCAATAAACGGTAAGCTATTGATTTAGTATAGTAATAATCACCCCTGATTTGTCCGTTTAGAAAAAATCTTTTATTAAGGATGAGTTAAATATATACACTACACACTTTAAAATTGGATCAGTATGGAGTATTATGACGTATCAGAAGAGCCTGTATTAATCTGTCGGTCCGTCCATTAGCACAAACTTAAGATGCCAAGAAGCGATAACGCCTCTTCACCGGCGCGGGCGCATACGCTTCCTTGTAACATAAAGCTCGTTATACACGATGGGTCATTCATGTCATGTCATGGCCATTCAACGTAGTTCTTGTGACAACTCAAAAGGCCACATTTGACTATACAGTTCATATTTCTCACAAAACACATATTTACTACTCAAAAACTATCAATATCCTACAACTATTGTTCATTTTTAGAAAATAAAACTGCACAGCACAACATCTGTTTTCAGTTCCCGCCAAAGACTCCCATAGGCTATATATCATGACGCTATATACCACGGGAGCGGGACAGAGCGCGGGTGTAATAAATAAATAGATGTACAAGTAATAAAAAGTATAGTAGAATAGATATAAGTTCATAAAGAAGTATAATAGAAATAGTGATAAGAGTAAATGTAATATCATAAAAAGTAGAATTGTATAAACTAGTTTGTTTTAAACCCAAAATTTTACAATTTACATTTGTATTAAAAAAAAGAAATTGGCAATAAAAAAGAATGAAAAGAACACTAAAATAAAAAGGTATAAAAACACAAAAATAAGAATAAAAAATACCCTGACAAGCGTGTGCGCCAGGAGAAAGAGAATTAAAAAAATCGTGTACTTGATAAATAGGTCCTATATGCCGCAGAATTTCTTAGCGTGTACAAGCGCCCTCACGAGCTAACACCTTTAGGACGGGGTAGAGGGAATAAGATAGGAAAATGAGATAATAGGGATGCGGTAGAGGGTATAAGATAAAAGGGATGGCTTAGTATAAGAGAGATAGGAAATGGATCCATAGATGGTAATTGAATAGAAATAGAATTAGCTTATAATAATATCACCTCTATTCGATTGGTCTGCAAGTATTGGCGCCAACAGAGCCAAATAAGCCAAGATGGTCTGTAAATGTTGGCCTAACGTGTACAACGGCCATTAGATGTTAAGCAGTAGCGAAACACTCCTAGTTCCTAGAAATGTATAATATTTCTAGAAATTACATTATGTTGATACAAATCTTCGCACGCTTGAGATTTTAGACTGATTGTCATATTTTCTAATTCATATGAGTACATAATAATTTTGCTCCATCTTTATGTATATAATTCTTTTGTACGTGTGTTGACAATGAACTCCTCCTAAGCGGCTGGACCGATTTGAATGATTTTTTTTGTGTGTGTTCAAATGGATTTGAGGATGGTTTCGATTCACAAATAAGCCCGGCAGATGGCGCTGCAGTCGGGTTCTAAATTTTATTTCTTCAAGGCAGGACAACGTCTGTCGGGACAGCTAGTCTATTACAATCTATTATGAAATTGCATAACAATATTTTCATCGGATCAATGATGGACGCATTAGGCTGTTTTATCGACAGATACAATCTTATAGATCGTGCATCCGGTCGTGTAATAGCTCTCTATCATTGAAACGTGTTTATTACTTGTGATTGTTGCAATTATATTGAGATAATAATGATATAATTATTGATTATCGGATTTAAGTCTTCACGCTTGTAGGCAGTGAAAGATTTTTGCAAGTTTCATGAGTCCTTCTGGTGTAAAACAGATGAAATCTTCAGCCATTTTGTATTTATTGCATGAGTTTAAAAGATAACCAAAGGGCCCACTTAATGGAAAACGGTTACTAGGTTTGCCAGTTTGCCAGGTAGTACGGCATTTACCCGTCTGGATGACTACCACCCCTTGTCTAAAGTATGTCGCCATAACAACCTTGAGTTGCGTTCCGTCATCAGTGACCAGATTCCAGTCTCCTTTAAGAGAGTAGCAGCGCATTTGTAGCACTTTGGTGTTGCAAATGTCCATAGGCGATAGTAACCGCTTTCCATCAAGTGGACCGTCTGCTGTATGCTGAACTCATGCAATAAAAATATATAAAAAAATCACACACACTTGCAAGTTTTTTTTGGTTACATTAAGAAACAACATACAAACTGATTTACTTGTGATTGTATTAAATAAGTTTTTGCTAAGTGCCTTATTTGACTGGTTTTTGTTGCCGGTAGTTAGTTTGCCAATTATTGTATAATGCTTTAAATCTAATAACTGTTTTTGAAGTGAAACTTCTTTAGTATTATTGTGACTTGAAACTCAATGTAACGAAAAAGTGACACTAAAAACAGATTAACACATAAATCTATAGGACTAAGCGAGAGTAAGAGATACGAGTTATACATTCTGCAGCACAGATTAGAGAGTTAATAAGACCGATGATTAAACATTGGTACAAAACTGATAATTATATTTATTTTGACTAAAACAGTGAGAATTTGAGGCCCGCTTGCATAACGATCAACTTTAAATAAAATTAGTTAATTTTATTTAACTCTCTAAACGCGTTTAATAGTAAATGCATTTATGTTGTCTTGCATGAGGCACTCTCCCATGTCATTTAGTAAAATGTGTTTATGCCATCGGTAAAACAGCCAGGTGTGTTCCGTTTCACGTTCACGTCACATTTTATCGAACAAACACATGAAATTTAGCTTTAATGTTAGTTATTTCCTGCGTAAAAAGGATTTTAGTTGGCCAATCTCAAATTGACATTTGAAATTTTGTTCGTTTGGTTAAGTTTACTTCGGAATTTTTGGGGGCAACCTGAAGAATGATCTTTTGCTGTGCGGTTATATTTTCGATTTTATGGGTATTGAGATAAATAAAGCAAATAAAAAACGAGTGACAATCTGTAATTGACTTTTTAGTAACTTACAATTTCATAAAGAATAATAAATATTAATTTATGAAAAGATTTGTTGAAATGTTCTTTAATGCAGAAGATATATGCTTTCCCATCTCACGTTCATCCTTTTTATAATCCAAGAATTTGAGACAAAGATCATAAGTCTTCGCTGCTTCCATAATATAGGCGTTCTTGTTCTAGAATTTAATCCGTCATGGTTGTCTTCATCAGAGTTAAAAAGACAGTCAATTCTTAGAAATTGTTGTAAATTTATATCATATTTTGCTTTAGCAACTGGATCATCAGATGCTGCAGGCTCATCGGGCTTTTGAAGTTTTCCTTGCAAAATTTCTTCAGCGCCGGGTTTTGCCCTGCACGCTGTCTCAATACGATACCGACAAGGCTTATAATTGTTACCATCAAGGTGCATTATTTTTACCTTGAAGCCTCTGCGATCGCCTTATCCATTGTGAACGTCAGGTCGAGTACAATGCTAGAATATTGTATTTATTCTTTCCTAGTTAAAATATCTTTACTGGATCCAATTCCTTAACTTTATTACTCTGCTACCATGTGAGTTTGTACGAATAATGGGTATTTAGAATTGAGATAAATAATTAAAGCAAATAATATACGAGTGACAATCTGTAATTGACTTTTTATAAGTGACAATTTCATAAAAACACACGAGTGACAATGTTTAAACGCGTTTAAGGCGTTAAATAGCCATTTTTGGATGATTAACTTAGACAGTTCTGTAAACGTATTTACCGGTAAATTTAGCGTTGTGCAAGACGCTTATCGTATTTAAGGGTGATAAATGCGTTTAGTGTTTCTTAAATAAAATTAAGGAACATCATGCAAGCCGCCCTTGAAAGTTATACTTAAGAAGTATATTTTGAATTATGTTATGTTGATGGATGTAAAATGTAAACTAAAGAAGAATAATATCTGTGAGTATATTCTCTGAAGTTTTACTTCTACCATATGAGTAAATAAACGGAACAGAGTTAAAGCTTCATAGAAGCGCGCGGGGCATGTGTGCGTGACCACTGGCCGCTTGTCGCGTACGTGGCGAGACAAGTAACAACTCAGGGGCGGCAGTGCGACACACGTTGTTTTGTTTGCTGTATGTTTGAATATTTTAATGTTAAACGTGGTATTTAATTAAGTATATATTATTAGTATTAAAGATTGTCAATTTGATATGCCATGTGAGTGTTTCCCGTTAGATTACTTGAAAAAACTTTGCTAGATTCAGAATTTAGCACACCATTAAAGAAATAATAAATTATTAAAAAACAAAAATTATAAAAAGAAAAGTATTAGAGTAAGTAATTTGTAAAGTAGTTACCTATTCTATCATACTGATTAATAAAACTATTTAACAAATGTTTTGTTTAATTTGTCTTTACCTATCGTGACGACCCTACCAGAATAGGTAACAATTTTGCACGTTCTTAAGAAGCTTTATCTCTGTTCCGTTTATTTACTCATGTAAGCACATGAGTAAATAAACTGCGTGTGAACTGCGTGTGAACTGCGCACATACACACATTCACACACAGACACAAATTTCTTATATTTTGCTTCATACTGATAACTGATAATTAATTATACACTCACCCACAACACGCACACACACACAAGCATCTCTCTATTTTTCTTTGATTGTAGTGCCCTTTGGTGGCAGTTATTATAGAAATACTTAGTGCATAATAGGAGGCGAGGGCCAGGAGTACCATCATACAGGATTTATCCAGTTTTATCAAGTTTCTCAAATTTTTGTGCTCCATTCATACTTATCAAAAATTAAAGACACAAATTAACCGCCTAATTACTTCTTAACGTTTTAAATATAAAGCTGAAAGAAAAGAAGAAATGTCGTCTCAAAATTAATGAACTTAGTCTTTTTTCATAAGTGACTCTTTAATTGCTTAATAATATAAATAATGACTTTTATGACTTTCTAAATAAGCAGTTAAAAACGACACTTATTAAAAATACTAGAGTCCCGGCAGACGTTGTCCTGCCCTAGAAAGTTAAAAATCTAGGACAAGATCCCAGTGCTAGCTACCGGTTCCAGTTGTAAATCTAAACTATCCGAGGACTTACTCAAACACACAAAAAATTTCATCAAAATCGGTAAAGTCGCTCTCAAGTTATGCGCGTACATACGTGTTTACGATTCAGTTTGATTTATGTACAATGATTGATTTAGGTAGCATTTATATTGGTTTTTGTCTTATTTCTAAATTGAAAGCCAAATATGGACTCGTGCTTCGGCATAATCATTAAAATATTTAACAAGCGACTAAATTACAACACTCTGGAGACATGACCTCATTTAAAATGTATGCACCTTACAACCTTGGCATTCCCAACGTATTTGTTTAACTAGTTGTGGCTACAATTTTGTTGGGCAAGACATGAGTATATTTATACGCCCATTTATGTCTTTTATACAGCAGTTCCGTAATTAACTTAAATATGTTGAAATTTTTATCCGTGCAGGACCGTAGAAAGAATACAATTTCCTGCGTCGGGGCGGCCTGTCGTAAGAGGCGAGAAAACAACCCATAGCCAGGTGGTAGGGTATTTGCCCGAGTGGATGATGACCACCCCTAGTCTAGAGTATGCCGTCATAACAACCTTGTGTTATGTTCCGGCATTAGTGGCCAGGTTACAGTCTCCCTTAAGAGAGCAGCAGCGCATTTGAAGCACCTTTGGTGTTGCAAATGTCCATAGGCGATGGTAACCGCTTTCCATCAACTGGGCAGCCTGCCTGTCTGCTGAACTCATGCCATAAAAAATAAAAAATGTGTCGTCACAAAATGTAGGACCTCGCCCACCCCTTGTCCTTGATCTCTAATCTCTGAACTGCTGGACTGATTTTGACGAAACTTTCACTAACAGACAGCTGACGTTAAAAAAAAACGACTTCAAAAACGAAAAAACTAAAATGTATAAAATAACTTATTTCTAAAGCTATTATTATTAATATATATTATCTAAAACATCTTAAAGTCGGTGCTTAGTAATTTTCAAAATATAGTAATTTTTATGTTTTACTTTGCACCGACTTCAAGATGTTTTAGATATTATATATTAATAATAATAGCTTTAGAAATAAGTTATTTTATACATTTTGGTTTTTTCGTTTTTGAAGTCGGTTTTTTGAACGAAGTTTTTAAATTTTATTTGTTACTTTTTAGTGTCTAGCCACCCCATACATATATGGGTTGCCTGGTGCCGCGCTTCTTAAAAAATATAGGTCCCAAGAACCGGGAACAAAAAAATGTTCGTAAAATGAAAACTACTGGGCCAAACTATGTCAAATTTTTAGGGGACCACATGGCAGCTATTCCGCGTCGAACAAAAAAAGAATCACGTAAATCGGATCATAAATCACGGAGTTATCGGCGAACATACATAAAAAAAAAGATCCCGACGAATTGTGTACCTCCTCCTTTTTTTTGAAGTCGGTTAAAAAGAGTAATTTAGGCTACTTTTATTATAGAAAAACAAAATTAAAGGAAGCAAATTAAATTCCACGCGGACAAAGTCGCGGGTAACAGTTACTCCCAAATTAACGGGCATTGTGTAGAAGATGCAGCGAAACTTGTTCATCGGGATCGTCGCAAGTGGAGATCCATCGTCTCTACCTGCCTTCATGGGATATAGGCGTGATAATATGTATGTATATATACGTATATATATTTTTTAATTATTGTAGTATCCATGTTTTCCGTCGGCGGGCGTGCGTGGTATCTATCAGCGGGCGGCGCTTATTTCGCAAACGCCTATTCCATTCTCATTTAGGCACTAAATAATTATGTTTATTTAGGCAAAATTTTATTCAATGTATTATTATATGCCTATATAATTTATATGCCTATATTTTAATATAAATAATTTCCCATAATAAACATATTTTTGAAATTAGTAAATGTTTTTTTTGTACCTAAATATGACAGAATCGTTATTGCATAATATGTAAGTAGTTACAAATAAGATATCATGGAAACTATACTAACTTAAAATAAAAAAATCTAGCACTATTTTTTTTATTGCATTAGTTCAGCAGACAGGCAGACGGCCCACCTGATGAAAAGCGGTTACCATCGCCTATGGACTTTTGCGACATCAAAGGTGCTACTAATGTGCTGCTGCTCTCTTAAGGGAGGCTGGAACCTGCTCACTAATGCCGGAACACAACTCAAGGTTGTTGTGGCGGCATACCACTAGGGGTGGTAGCCGGGCAATATCCTACACCTGGCTGTGGGTTTTTTTAGTCGCCTCTTAAGAATAGAATAGAATAGATAACACTTTATTGTTCACCAAATAAACAAATACAGAATGGATAATTACTATAATTTAACGGCAAAACAAAAGGCGCTACGGTATACACATAAAAGAAATACACAACAAATTGAATAATTTTTAAAAGTCCGTTAAAAAGTTTCAATGGAATTTTTGAATTTGGATTTTCAGTAAAAGTCGGGCTTCATCTGCGTTAGTGGTAAAGATTTAGACCAGCGATACTCAACCCGCGGCCCGCCGAGCTTTTGTTAGAAGCCCGTCTGACATACTAATAGTTGTACAATGACATTGATAACGCCTTTTGTGTTGTAAAAGACCATAGATGAAAGAAAGAAAGAAGCTTTATTTGCAAAAATAGCGACGTAATTACATTTCTTATACATTTTTATACACAGAGCATATTTTGAAAATTTGTACGCCGCATTTTCAACAAACAAGGTTTGCACTCAGCATATTGCTGTGCCGGAATTATATCTGACACAACGCTGAACGACCCAATTTGGTTAATAAAATAATAATAATAATTAATAAAACGAATTCTACTTACGTAAACTCATTACTGAAGCATATAAATGAATTTTAATAAAACCAACAACATACATACATATATACTTACATAACTTCACGCCAGGTCCCTTGGGGGTAGGCACGAAACCAACCACCAAATAATTAAATCAAACTATTAAGGAAGGGTAAAAATTGCACCACGAGAGAAATTTAATTAAGATTTTAAATTTACACCATTACATTTAAAGGAAAAAATTTATGTGATAAAGTCAAATTTGCCAACAGGCAACACCAACAATTGCTAGTAGACTGGTAAACAAGTGCCTTTTGGACCAACTTTTTTCAGCAGTCTCCGAAAATTATAAATGAGGTGTCATTCGATTCGGAATGGCATCTAGATGATTTTTGAAAAAAATGAAGTTCCGCTTGCAAGAATTGTAAAAGTTATTAACAATTAACTAAAAAAAAAGAAGGGGCGTTTAGTTTTTTGCAAATATCTCAAAAACTAATAAAGATTTTTCAAATTTGAAAAAAGATTTGAAAAGAGGAGGAAATTTCATAAAAAAAGTTTTGACTCCCGAAACTGTAAGATTAATATTTATAATTTTCCCAGAGGGATGAAAATACGGCCGAAAACGGGTACTCTGGCTTACGCAAGCCAACATTAACTTAATTAATTAATTAACAGTAACAACGAAAATTATTAATAAAAAAATGAATAATAAACATTTTAAAATTTTTCCAACGCGGTTCTATTCTAAAGCCTTTCAAGAATTGCTCCAAGAAAGGAAAAAAAATTTTTAGTTAGTGCCTGAATTTTTCAATTTTTTCTTTTCATATTTAGTATGTTTAAATAATATTTATTCAATAAAGGGCCGGTGTGGGTTGCGTAAGCCAGAGTACCCGTTTTCGGCCGTATTTTCATCCCTCTGGGAAAATTATAAATATTGATCTTACAGTTTCTGGAGTCAAGACTTTTTTTATAAAATTTCCTCCTCTTTTCGAATCTTTTTTCAAATTTGAAAAATCTTTATTATTTTTTGAGATATTTGCAAAAAACTAACCCCCTCCCCCCTTTTTTAGTTAATTGTTAATAACTTTTACAATTTTTGCAAGCAGAACTTCATTTTTTTCCATTCCGAATCGAATAACACTTCATTTATAATTTTCGGAGACTGCTGAAAAAAGTTGGCCCAAAAGGCACTTGTTTACCAGTCTATAGGGCGCGGCGGTGAAATTAAGAACAATACCAAATATTTTAATTGATTCGCATTGGTTAATAATATAATAGTATGCCTTGAAGCCAGCATACTGGTCATACTGATCAACTTATAAAATACATAATTGCTCTGGACAGCCGAGAGATATTAATAGAATAAAAACTAAAATGTATAAAATAACCTATTTCTAAAGCTATTATTAATAATATATATTATCTAAAACATCTTAAAGTCGGTGCTTAGTAATTTTCAAAATATAGTAATTTTTATGTTTTACTTTGCACCGACTTCAAGATGCTTTGGATATATTAATAATTAGCTTTAGAAATAAGTTATTTTATACATTTTAGTTTTTGAAGTCGGTTTTTTTAAACGAAGTTTTTTATTTGTTACTTTTTAGTGTCTAGCTGTGTATGGGTGGACCTACGAATGGTGCCGCGCTTCTTAAAATATATAGGTCCCAAGAAACGAGAATAAAAAATGTTCGTAAAATGAAAACTACTGGGCCAAACTATGTGAAATTTTTAGGCGATCACATGGCAGCTATTCCGCGTCGAACAAAAAAGAATCAGGTAAATCGGATCATAAATCACGGAGTAATCGGCGAACATACATAAAAAAGGAACAAAAAAAAAAAGATTCCGACGAATTGAGAACCTCCTCCTTTGTTCGAAGTAGGTTAACAACAACGTTACTTCAAAATTAAAATAAATACTCCTGTCATCTGTTTCAGGCTTTGCCTCGATCTTAGAAGCGACTAAGGCAGACTCGGTCAAACGTAGATTCGTACTGCACTCGTTACATGTTAATAACTATAAATTAGGCTCTCCTAGGTTAGACAATAATTCGTTAGTCAAAGTCAGAAAGTCGTTTATTTGGACTTTGACTAAGACTTTATGTCAGACCTGAGGTTTGACTAGTCAAACCTTAGGAGCAGGGGCGATTTGGATATTTGCCGCCCGTAGGCTATTAAAATTTTGCCGCCCCTGACCTCTACAAATTGATATCCTAGTTCACAATAATATTAATTACATTTTTTTCAATGAAATTGTAACTTTATTATTTGTGCACTATCACCTTAATTATACGACTTTTTCCCCATAATTAGTAGACAGTAAAGCCGGAGATAGATGGGTTTGTTTCTACCGTAACCAAAAGCGTTACTCAAATTGTAGAAAAATTATCTAATTTGTGTAACATTTTATTTGTTGAATTGTTTATGTTGTCTTAATAAGAACTATCTTACTAAGTCTTAGAATTTAAGTAAGATATAATTTCTGTAAGACATAAAAGAACATTGGCCTAATATTTGCCAAAATCTGCCGCCCTAGGCTCCAGCCTACTTAGCCTATTGGTAAATCCGCCACTGTCTAGGAGCACCAGAGCTTCGTTGTTTGACTATAACATACAAATTAATATGGCTATGCATAGACGGCTTTATTTTTCAACTCTTTCATAGCCTGAATCTTTAGCACTAACTCAGACGAAACTCCAGCATTAGAAGAAGAATAGTAGTTGTCACTCACCAGCACTTTCCGCAGCTCCCGGTGACACTGGCACAGCCTCACATTCTCCTTCTCTTCTGTCAAAGTCACTCACTCTCTGCCTAGCGTTCAACCCTAATATCGCGTCTATAGTATGCCTAGGGCCCTGACTGACGCTCGCTTGCGTCAACCCTAACCTCGATTTCACATCAAACTGCATCTGCTGATGGAAAAACATCCCCATTCTGTTCAACGTCTCTAAGTTTTGCTGATGCTGACTTAAAGTTATTGACTGATCTGTTACGTTTATAGAAGAAGTAGAATTCGGACTACTCATTTGGGATCTCGGACTGTTTGTACCGGAGTCGGGTGTTCGGGTGTAATATCTTTCGTCAGGGACGTCCATTGTCAACGATGTCGCGGTAAAGACTGACGTTTAGTGGCTTGGTGGGGGTAAGGCGGAGTTTGGAAAAGAGTGGGGTGGGTGATTGGCCATTGAAAGTGCGAATTGGTGCGAATTTGGGGTCGCGAAGTGATTTCGTATTAGCATTACCCCTACAAGGATAGTTTCTTTGTGAATTGATTGGGCGTATTGTAACTTTGGCTTTCTTGAATTTGTTTCTATTAGGTTTTTTTTTTAGGATATTTTATTTAGCGAACGGGTTTAGTGTGGTATTCGTAATTGATTCGTTAGGTATTCTTCTTTAGTTATTAATTATGTTTTGTCATAAAGTTGTTTTTTTTAAATTTAATGCCATTAAAATAATAACGCATAGGAGACTGATACGCTTTTGATTTTAAGATTTTTGTTCATTGTGTTGTAATTTTTTTTATTCTAGTCATTTAGATTTTTTGAATGAATTCATAATGCAACGATAATGTTTTCATATTATTAATTGTTGAAATTCATAATTTAGGGCTGAGCTGTTTTTCATTTTGAAATAGAAAAATATAACGCTTTATTTATAGCCATATCTCAACTTACATTTCTTCGTCCCAAAAATCCCCGTCTCCTTTTATGTTTTGTTTTTATTAGCAAAATTAAATTGGATATTTATTGAAGCTTAATCGATTGATTTGGTCTGAAAATATGATTTGAATAATAAAACAATAATAGCAACCAATAATTCTCCCACTGCTAGGCTCGGCTTCTCGATTTCTAAGGGGAATAGTATATCTTCCACGCTTGTTCAAAGCGGATTGGCGGGTTTCACACATCGGCTATCTCGATGTGCAGGTTACATCATCATGTTTTCCTTCATGGCTGGTACGTGGTAGGTATTTGTTACAATACTATAAACATTAGGTCAGAAAACTTTGTAAGTGGTGCATGCTTTCTGTTCAGGATTCGAAGCCTCGCCCTTTGAATTTGGGACGCTACCACAGCTTAGAATTAAATAATAAGATTTATTTTTGTTAATTAAAATTTAAACAAGTTAATAAATTAACGATTAATTCAAAATGAAACTAATTTAATTCACCCTCCACAATTTGACGAGTTCAATACAAATTAATTATTCCAATCAATACGAGGCCAATCAGACATCTTTTATCTCACTCTTACACGAGTGAAAAGAGTGAGAGACAAGGCACAACCGGACATTTGCCTGTTAACACACAAATTTAACCAAATCGGTTAACCCGTAACCAAACAATAACAGCTTATCTTACTGACCACTATTCAAATATTAAAGATCAATAACACCAAATAATATGTATTCAAAATTAAACCTTATCACATTGACAAAGAGTCGAAATTAGTTTGTGGTTTCATTACATACTTATGACATTTGAATTAAAGAAGTCATATTGTCAATAACATCACATATATGCCATTGAATAATAAACTTAAAATATAAGAATTAAAGCTTAAATTCAACTGCTGTAATCATATACACTTGTAACGTTCTAATTTCAAAGTCATCTAAGTCAATACAGAGCCATCTCCTTTCAATGTACATCTATCTCTTTCGCCCTCATCTCAGCAATAGAGACGGTTGCTAAGGGGCGTTCATCATTATGACGTCACGTCAACCAACCAATGAGAGCTAGTTATTTCTTTTATCTGAGGCATTGTTGTCTTCCTTTTGTTGTCGAGTCTGTTGTGCTGGTCGCGAACAATTTTGGATGGATTTTTGTTAGTTTGTTAGTTCCCCTACAAACACTCAAATTGCATTTTCAACAACAAATTGGGTTTCATTAATACGTTGCAACGGTTTTGAGAGCGTGTTTTCACAATTTTTTTTGTTTTAACAGATTTCAAAGAGACGTTCCACAATACCTCTAATAGCGCAGAAAGCGCCATGTGAATCGACATAATTAAGGAAAATGTTCAAGAACTTTGAAGAACGCTTGATGGGTTCATGAAATTCGCACTTTATGTAGGTAGAAAAGACAGTAGAAAAAATTATGAGTAAAAATACATGAAATCAATAAAAAACATTACACTCACTACCATGTATTTGACACACACACGCATATATTCTCTTCTGTTTATTGTTAAAGTCAAATTATCAGTGTAGCCTTGGCGAAATCTGTCATTATAGAAGTAAGGCTATAGTCTTTGACAGCAAATTATTACTTCTTTAAGAACATATAAAGTATCTGAGTTTCTTTAATCGGCGACTACCCTATCGTGCTATAAGGTATCTTGATAGGTATATAAAAAAACCGACTTCAAAAACTAAAAAGTATAAAATAACTTATTTCTATAGCTATTTTTATTAATATATATTATCTAAAACATCTTAAAGTCGGTGCTTAGTAATTTTCAAAATATAGTAATTTTTATGTTTTACTTTGCACCGACTCCAAGATGTTTTAGATAATATAGGTAGTATATCAATAATAGTAGGTTTAGAAATAAGTTATTTTATACTTTTTAGTTTTTTAGTTATTGAAGTCAGTTTTTTTTAAAGGAAGTTTTTTTTATTTGTTACTTTTTAACTGACTTCGAAAAAAGGAGGAGGTTCTCAATTCGTCGGGATCTTTTTTTTTTTTTTTGCTTTTTTTTATGTATGTTCGCCGATTACTCCGTGATTTATGATCCGATTTATGTGATTCCTTTTTTTGGCCGACGCGGAATAGCTTCCAATTGGTCCCCTAAAAATTTTACATAGTTTGGCCCAGTAGTTTTCATTTTATGAACATTTTTTTATGATAAAAATTTCCTTTTCGTTCCATATGTACATCGATTACTCTGAGATTGATGATTCGATTTACGTGATTCTTTTTCTTCGACACGGAATACCTGCCATTTGGTCCCCTAAAAATTTGACATAGTTTGGCCCAGTAGTTTTCATTTTACGAAAAAATTTTTGTTCCCGTTTCTTGGGACCTATATTTTTTAAGAAGCGCGGCACCATTATTTGGTCCACCCATACATAGCTAGACACTAAAAAGTAACAATTAAAAAATAAAAACTTCGTTTAAAAAAACCGACTTTAAAAACTAAAAAACTAAAATGTATAAAATAACTTATATCTAAAGCTATTATTATTAATATACCTATATTATCTAAAACATCTTGAAGTCGGTGCAAAGTAAAACATAAAAATTACTATATTTTGAAAATTACTAAGCACCGACTTTAAGATGTTTTAGATAATATATATTAATAATAATAGCTTTAGAAATAAGTTATTTTATACATTTTAGTTTTTTAGCTTTTCAAGTCGGTTTTTTTAAACGAAGTTTTTATTTTTTAGTGTCTAGCTATGTATGGGTAGACCTACGAAAGGTGCCGCGAAGAAACGGGAAAAAAATGTTCGTAAAATGAAAACTACTGTGCCATACTTTCTTAAATTTTTAGGGGACCAATTGGCAACTATTCCGCATCGAACTAAACAAGAATCACGTAACTCGGATCATAAATCTCGGAGTAATCGGTGAACATACATAAAATAAAAAATAAAAAAAAGATTCCGACGAATTGAAAACCTCCTCCTTTTTTTATAAAGTCGGTTAAAAATGAATGTTTGTGTGTATGTCCTTTATAGGTTCGTAAACTATACATCCGATTTTGATGATTTTTAATGTGTGTGTTTGAGTGAGTTCCGGGATGGTTTACAGCCACAATTGGAACCGGTAGGTGGCGCTGAGATCGGGTTCTAGAATCCTCCTAATCACCGGGAGCGATTTTGGTGATTTTGTTTTTGGACACAAGACTGTTCCATGACAATGGAACAGTCTTTTAGAAATTCAGTAAATATGCGGTACGAAGTTCGCCGGGTCAGCTAGTAAAAAATATTTAGCACAAGTCAATCGGCATGTTTGAATCGCATAGAATGTGGCGTGTTTCCAATCAAGTAAAAAGTTTTATGAACTGTCATTTTACACTAAAATATTCACAACGATGCAATCAGCGTTATTAGCTTTACTTATTTTGTTGCAATGCTTTCAAAGCGTAAAAAATACATCTACACAGATACTGATAGATGGTCTCCTACATGAGACCCATGCTGAATTCGTTATATAGAATTGCATGTTGTTATATATTTTTTGAAGCGAAACTTCTTTAGAACGAAAAAGCGACCCTAAAACGAGATAAATACATAAATCGATAGAACTAAGCCTGCGAGAGAATGAGATACGTTCTACATAGTGCAGCACAGATTAGAGAGTTAGTAAAACCGATGATTAAATATAGGTCCAAGTTGGACCGAAATGAAACTGATAATAATATTTTTAGACTAAAACAGTGAAAAATTTAATGTGATACTTAAGAAGTTTATTTTGAATTATAATATGTTAAGTATTATTATATATTAGTTATCGCATAGTTCATACTTATTATTAAATAAATTATTAACCATAACAGCCTTGTCAGTGTTAAATAAACCCGAACAAGCCTTTAAAATGTAGCGCGCTGGCCGCACGCAGTGGGGGGCACCCGGGACTTGAAGGGTGGGGGGCACGGGGGGTTGTTCCAAACCAATCAATGTTGGTTAATTGGTGCTTTAATGCTGCCTTATTCAACAATTAGAGGTCGCTGTCAGGTGCCGTGTTGTAGACATGCGAATATGTCGATACTTGGATATCGATATTTTTTTTTGCCAAATGAAAATAAATGTATTACGTACGAGTTGCAGGACTTGAATTAAAATGCCATACCGAGACCTCTCAAGGCGTCTAATTGAGGTCTCGCGTGGCCAAAAGGCGGGCTTGCACCACGTTGGATGGCAACGCACCATTGTTGCCATCCAACGTGGAAATGCGGCCAGCACTTTGGGCACTCTCCCCGCCGACAGCGACCTGGAGTCTATTTTTTACTTATAGATTGTTTTTTTTTGTGTCTAGTTATATTTGTATTTTAGTTTAATTTTAGTTGATATTCATTTATAATTAGTTTTATTTAAGTTAGTTTATTTTTAGTGTTTAATTATATTTTATATATTAGCTTTAGTTAGATATGGTGGTATTCATTTGTAATTTAGTCATTTTTTTTGTTTCTGACTAAATAAATGCCATTGGAATTATTATAGAGTTTATTAGAACTATACAAACACGTATAACACAGGTACAAATATAATTGTACACAACCAGTCCCAACGTAATGCACGATTCAATCACACGCGCAAAGTCCGTCACTAACGTCTTGCTTCGCTTCTGGCTATCGCTACACTGCTCATCCCTCCCTTGGAGCATTGCTTTGTACTGTACAAATACAATATGTCTCCTCCAACAATCACACCTGGCTAATAACTACCACAAAAGATTACCATACACAATGGGCTGTTTTTCACATTTTTAAACATAAAGTAAACAAAAGAAGTACAAATGCCGAAAAGATAATAAAATGCCTCGGTGAATTTGTCTTTTGTCGGCACCTCAGTCGTAACAGTATAAAAGCAGAGTTTTATACATTTATGTTATTTTAGGAGATATTACTAGACGTTTCCCAACCGGCAAGTTTCAACAGATCTAACAGCTGGCCATACAAAGGTATAGGGATAATTGTAGGTTCCACCTGTTACCTGCCCAAGCGACGATGACCCAAATTTCATAGTAGCCCATCTTTCCTATCCGTGCTGGGAGCATTCGCTAAGAAATTGTCGGAAACGAAGGCACTTCCGGTATATCTTAGTCCATAAACTGTTTAACGAAATGTATTTCTTAGAAGTGCTTTTGCTTAGCGGCAGTCAAAGTCAATTACGCTGAGGCTGGTGTAAGGAGTCTACAGAGCAAGAAAATCGAAGCGCGTGTATCGCGGCGCTCCTTCTAGAGACTGCAGCAATAATAACATTCGCGCCAAACTTTAGGAACCGGTGCTAAGAACTTTATTGCTGTTGTATCCGACATGGATATTAAATTAAATAATTAAATTATTTAAATTTTTATTTAATTAAATATGTTTTTATTTTTAAGATACATGTCAGCAATGTAAGTACGTCGCTATTTCTTCAAATATTTTTTCTTTGTTTTCTTTCTGTGAAGAAGTAACATGGGTCTGGATTTAGCGTGCCTATTTAATTGAAACCTGTCATAAAACTTGATCGGCAGATGTGTAAAACCCTATATACTGAATTCATTGTGTGAAGCAAGATATCATTGTCATTCCATTAAACTCATTGTCTTTATAGTTCAATACCTACACGAGTAACAACAGAAGAACAAACATAAGTCACTAACCTAATAGATATGTTAGGAACATCACTAAAAATAAATGGTTATATGCCTGGTTATATCTGAGCCTCTGGCCCCCGCTCCGCGCCTCCCGAATCCGTCCCCCTCGCCCACACTTATCCCAATCAATCCCGAACGCAAACCCGCTTAATTTAACGATGAATTCGCAATTAACGGCTCGTTATTATATTGAGTCTGGTTGTTTTATTAATCGGCTGGGACGTATTCAAGGTAATCAGAATGGGAGCCACTATTTCTGTTTGACAGTACCAAGAATGCTATCCCTATAATAGTATTATATACTTAATAAAAAAGAGTAATATGAGTATTGTAAGTTAATATGTACATGATTATATATGTATTTACTAAGGTAGACCAAAAAAAGCGATGGATGAATTGTGTGAAGGATGATAATTATGGTGATATGTGGTATGACAGAAGATGTATGTCAGAGTAGAGGAATGTGCAAGAAAAAGACATATTATGCTGACCCCAAATAATTGGGATATGGTGAAAGAAAACAGAGAGAAAGATTATGTACTATCTACTATGTCTTACTATAAGGAGGCGTTCCTTTAGTATCTCACAACACCCAAAATGCTCCGTCTGCTGTTCCACAAGGCGACCGCGGTCGTTATGGTCGCGGCGAAAACGTCAACAATGACGTCATCATTTTCGATTACACAGCGCTCACAACGACCCATGTCAAGAGGTGGGTATAAGTAGGGGTTGACCACACAGCATAATTCTCTCTATTTCTTGACATTGAAAACGGCGGGATTTTTAAATTATCCAATAACATTTGTGTATTTCTACGTTTATGACATCAGCGACCCATAACCCTTACAATTATAATTTATGATTGTAATGTCCGCAAGCAAATGGATCGGGAAAAATCGCGATCGTGAGCGTGGTAGTTCTGAGGCCCTAATGGAACGTAGCCTATGTTATCCCAAATTCCCGTTCTCTCTATCCCATCCTAAATTTTGGTAATGAGTTGACATCGCTCCTAGTGTTGCAAATGACTATAACGACGGTAACCAGATTCCATGAGCTGGCCCATCTGCCAGTTTGCTAGCTTTGCAATTTAAAAAATTATGTGTGTGCAGTTTTCACGCAGCAGAAGTGAAACTTCAGAGAATATACTCATAGATAATATATTATTATCAGTTTTATTTCGGTCGACATTAGACCTATGTTGTATCATCGCTCTTATTGACTCTCTCTAATCTGTGCTGCACAATGTAGAACTCGTATCTCATTCTCTCGCAGGCTTAGTCCTATATTGTCCTATAGTGTCGCTTTTCCGGTTCATCGAGTTTCAAATCGCAACAATTCTAAAGAAGTTTCACATCAAAAAAGCATCGAATTTAAATTTTTACCTCATTATCAACTGAGAATTATTATTTGCATGCCTGAAAGGTTAAAAACATGTGAAACATAAAATAACTTATTCACATCTAATGTTTTTACTAACCATATTTTTAAGCAAATAAATGATTTGATTTGATCTGTATCAAATAGAGTTAGTTATTTTTTAAGTCCCCCATTTTTAAATTCCCGAATGCGGCCCAGTGGTCCTCTGCGTTTGACATCACCCAGTGATCCCCAAAGTGGGTGCCGACTGCCGTTATCCCAGAACATCCATTGTTAAACTTATAATTGTTAATTAACTGTCTTCCAAGAATTATTCCTTTTAAACCTTCAAAGTAAAGATTTATCTTTTACTCAATTTTGGATAATCGAGTTTCTTCTCACACAATTTGCGTTGAAAGTTATTACAATTTTTGGAGCTTCGCACTCATTTTGGCAACAAGGAATCCTTAATGATATTGTTTTTGGAACGAAGTTCTTTAACGCGGCTTACAGGAATGAACTTGCAGTGATTGTCACGTAAGGAAACAGCGTTATTACGACCAGACGACCTTTAACGTAATTTTTATTATACTGTTACGAGCTACACAGGACTCGAATTAAAATGCCGTTGGAATTACTATAGCGTTTATTAGAACTGTACAAACACGTATAAAACAGGCACAAATATGACTGGATACAACCAGTAGCACATTACGATTCAATAACACGCGCAAAGTCCGTCACTATACCGCTCTTCGAATGTACTACACACGTCTTGCTAGTATCGTAATCATCGCTTGACTGCCTCACCCCTCCGTTCGCGCATTTTTTTTATATACTAAACTGTATAATAGAACAAAGGACCGCGCTCACCGAATTAATCCGCACATCTGGCAAGCTTCGACGCAGTGCAATAACAGCAAGGATTATTTCGACACGAATGACGGCCATAAAACAAGTATAATAACAGTTGATTTTTTTTTCTCAATCATAATTTCTAAACACAAAGCAAACAAAATAATTCCTAAATGCGGGAAGGTAATAAACTGCGCTTTACGACAGGCAGGTGTGTGTTTACCTTTGTCGGCATGTAACAGTAATTTTTATTCAATTCAATTCAATTTCAGAATTCAATGCAATGAAGTAAGATCTCAGATCCATCAGTGTAACATATGGTGTTCTGGAGTAAGAAGGCATTGTATCCGCCCTTATTCGGCCGAATTTACGCGCTGTCGCTGCGTACGTGCACACATGTTTTTGAATAATTTACTATTTTATATGTAACAAGGATATGTACGCAACTTCGTCCACGGGTCGTTTAAAATTCCCGGATTCCCGGGACAAAATATATCACACATTTTATTACATTAAATTTGCTATCGATCAGTAAAAAATCACACTGAATTTCGTTTTCTTTTTAATGTGGCCATTTTAAATGATTCTCAGAATCAATTTCGTGGGATACCCAAGATAAAAAGTAGGTAGTGCAGATTTTAAGTCTAAGAGTAGCTGTCGATCAGCGAAAACCGCGTCAAAATCTAAACAAAATTATATCGTGTTCCCGTCGTTTACATAGCCTATTCAGTTGTTTGTTGTTAATCTTATATATAAAATTCTCGTGTCACAATGTTCGTTTCCAGACTCCTCCGAAACGGCTTGACCGATTCTCATGAAATTTTTTGTGCATATTGGGTAGGTTTGAGAATCGGATAACAATATTAAGGGTAGTCCACCCTAAATATTTTTTTTATTTTTAGATAATTTTTTAATTTTTATTTTTTTATGATACAGCATCTAAAAATATACATACAACCCTAAATTTTCAACCCTCTACGATCAACCCCTATTTATTAATGGTGATTTAGATTTTAAGTTGAACCAGGTAGATGGCGCTGCAATCGGGTACCAGAATTTAGGTGTTCTTTTTGTTGTTGTATGTGTTGAACTTTGTCCCGGAATGGTTTAAATAAACGATTGGACCCAGTAGGTGGCGCCGCGATACTCCTCCTAAAGGCTGGGTCTGATTTTGATGAAATTTTTTGTTTGTTCAAGTGGATTTGAGAATAGTTTAGATTAACATTTGGCCCCGGTAGATGACGCTAGAATCGGGTTCTAGATTTTTATTTTTAAAGTCAGGACAACGTCTGCCGGGTACAGCTAGTATTAATATATACTCGTAGACACTGAATGTTTAAAATTTTATAATATTACTAGCGGCCCCAGCAGACGTTGTCCTGCTTTGAAAAAATAAAAATCTAAAACCCGATCCCAGCGCCACCTACCGGTTCCAATTGTGGACTTAAACCATCCGGGGATCCACTCAAATACACAAAACAAAATCACCAAAATCGCTCCCGGTGATTAGGAGGATTCTAGAACCCGATTCCAGCGCCACCTACCGGTTCCAATTGCGGATTTAAACCATCTGGGGACACCCACTCAAATACACAAAAACAAAATCGCTCCCCGTTGTTAAGAGGATCCTAGAACCCGATCTCAGCGCCACCTACCGGTTCCAACGGTATAAAGACTATCCTATCTTTTAAGTTGGATCAAACTGCACACGGTGTGCAAATTTGATTAAAATCGGTTGAGTAGTTTAGGAGTCCATCGCGGACAAACATCGTGACAGGAGATTTATATATATTAAGATATACCTTTACATTTTTCAATCAATGCATTTACGTTAGTAAGGAACTTAGTTCCTGATAAGGGAATAAATAAAACTATAGCATTATTATATAATTAAGTAAGTGGCCAATTGTATCGTTTAGAAATTATCCGTACAGGAACGGAGAAATAATACAATTTCCTGCGGCCGGGCGGTCTGTCGTAAGAGGCGACAAAACAACCCACAGCCAGGTGGTAGGGCATTTGTCCGACTGGATGGCTACCACCCCTGGTCTTGAGTTTGCCGCCATAATAACCTTGCGTTGTGTTCCGGCATTAGTGACCAGGTTCCAGTCTCCCTAAGAGAGCAGCAGTGCATTTGTAGCACCTTTGGTGTTGCAAATGTCCATAGGCGATGGTCACCGTTTTCCATCAAGTGGGCCGTCCTGCCTGTCTGCTGAACTCCTGCAATAAGAAAAAAATGTTATGTCGGCATAATCTAGATCAGAGGTGGTAGTCATGCAGACGAGCAAACACCCTACCTAATAATAAAACTACGTTTTAACGGTTTTAAGCGCGGTAATTTATTTGATTTTTGTTATTCCGACGTTTCGGCCACTTTTTAGTGGCCGTGATTACGGAAGACAAAGATGTAAAGGTCAACGAGTATTGTTGAAGTATTAATAATAATTTTGTTTATGGTTATTATTTACTCTATGGGAGCCTAATTTAATTTACCACCGCTTCGCAATATGTTATGGCTTGAAGAGAAGAAGCGGCGCAAGAAACTCTTCAGCAAACATGCGTAGGTCAAATAATTTTATATAATATTAAAATGGGTGGAAGGAAAAATAAAAGAAATTATCAGTCAAGTTGGTTTGTGTTCCGTTGCGTGCAAAAACAGCTCACAGTGTCTTGAGGTCTGGCAGTTGGTTTGTGCTGGGTTTGGATCTTAACAGTTTTGACGATCGGATCTCAAACACACTACCACCTGGCTGAGGGTTGTTTTGTCGCCTCTTACGACGAGCCGTTTGGCCGCCGCAAGAAAGTGTATTCTTTCCTTAGATCATATAGGTAACTCAATGATTCTTTCCCCGTTCCTACACGTATAAAAATGTAAATTATCTACCTCTCAGCTGCTTAAATAGCAAATGTTGCGAATCATCACAATTAAATTCAAATAACATCAATCTCGAAATTTCTAACTAGTAATTACTTTCAAATTTACACTAAAAGCTACAAGTTTACACATAAATATATCTATGACTTAACAAAAGGCCACTTAAACGCCATTCTCTATTTTTTCATATAGAAAATTACCAAAAATTAACATCGTTAATAAGCTCACATTACTACGTCCATTTTACTCTGACCTCTTTTCTAGAATATTTTGTATAAAGTTAGAGATCTTGTAATATTGTTGGTTGTTTTTTCAATTTGTACTTATGAGTGGGCAGGTATCAATTTGAGTGTTATTATGATACGCGCTTGATGGATTGGATGAGTCAGCGGATTTTTTTACTTCTAAAGTTTTGTAACGAATGTTTGGACAAATGTTAGGTCCAGTGTTGTTGAGTTGGTTCCATGACGCCACATTTAGGCGCCACTTGAACTAATAAGGTCTTTCGGTATTTATATACTTATCCTTGGGCATATCTGTATATTATTAATACGCGAAGCAAAACCACAACAAAAACTTTGTACCCCTGTTTACGACAATTGTGCGGACGGAGGAGTTTGATATTTTATATGAGTTTATATACTTAGAGAAGGAGTACCGACTCTATTTTTTTTTTAAATTATGCATAAGAAATACATTGAATCAATAAAAAAAATATTATACACACTACCATTTATTTGACTCACACACGAATGTATACTCTTTTTAACCGACTTTCAAAGGAGGAGGTTCTCAACTTGGCCGGTATGTATTTTTTATGTATGTACACCGATTACTCTGAGATTTGTGATCCGATTTACTTGATTCTTTTTTAGTTCGATGCGGAATAATTGCCATTTAGTCCCGTAAAAATTTTACATAGTTTGGCCCAGTAGTTTCATTTTATGAACATTTTTTCTGAAAAAATTACCATTATGTTCCATATGTACACCGATTACTCTGAGATTTATGATCCGATTTACGTGATTCTTTTTTAGTACGATGCGGAATAGTTGCCATTTGGTCCCCTAAAAACATTTAACATACTTTGGCTTAGTAGTTTTCATTTTGTTTATTGTTAAAGTCAAATTAACAGTGTAGCCTTGGCGAAATGTGTGATTATAGAAGTATAGTCTTTGACAACAGAACCTTAATAATGTTCAAACTTTGAATTTAAAATAATTATGAACGAATTTCGACCATTGGGCGATCACTAGTATTTATGAAATATTCTTATTTGTCAGAAACAATTTTACGATTTTTACGGCGATTAAAGATTTCTATCCAAACAAAACAAAAAAAATACCAGAAATAGTGAACTCGGAATAGTATTAAATGTGGCACCTACCAAAACAACCTTTTTACCAGAAACTGCTATATGTGCATTAAAATTTATAAAAAAACTCTAAAACACATAAAAGAGTTTAGGATAAATAAATTTAAAATCCAGTTAAAAGAATGGCTCTTAAATAGAATGTTTTACTCGATGGACGAATTCCTCTCAGTTGTAAAAAATAACCTTCCTTGACTCATGATGTTATTAATTTTGACATTTATCAGTAACTAGCTGTCCCGGCAGACGTCGCCCTGCTCGGAAAAGTTTCAATCGATATGCCGACTGCAGCGCCACCTACCGGGTCCAATTGTGATCTAACTCAGAAACCTTCTCTGGCTCATGCACAACAACTTTGCTAAACATCATCACATGATCAAATGTATAGTGTACGATTCTATAAAGGACATACAGAAAAACATTCATTTTTATATAGAAGATTTTTTCCATGTTTCATTTAACATTATACAATTTAATAAAATTTATTATAAATGTTTGTATGCTCCTATGTGAATAAAACATGGGTACACTATAACATATATGCCAACTGTTTAACCATGTTTTGAACAAATAAATTTGATTTGATTTGACTAGCTCAAGGCTAACCGTTTCACACTGATATTCTGTGAGAGCACGGTAACACACCGATAGGACCGACGCTAAGAGCTGTAATCAGCATGTCGATTTAATTGTCAAACAAAGATAAACTTATGATAACAGGTGAACAAGGAAGCTGTTCTAATAGTTGTTGTAATGAGTTTGGGAGAACTTGCTTCAGATGACCCTCCTAAATGGAGGACAAGCGGACAATCAACAGGCTGGTCATCGGCGCAATCTACTTACGAACACAGTTATTGCACTGGACTAAAGCTAGACTCGAACGCAGAGTAGGTTACAATCACAGAGAATTCAGTTTTTAAAATTTATATTTAAGCTAAAGCGTTCTATAGTGGCTTTACTGACATAAATTTGACTACCTTACCGTAGAAGGGAATAATTAATTGGAACTATAATAAAAAAAAAGCTTAACCTCTTTATTCATAATACGGTTTATCGGCTTGTTGAAAAGGGTAATTTTCATAATCGTGTTATTAATGTAATAAATAAATAAAAACTAGAATTCTTTCAAGTTGTTCACATGTAGGGGAAGGTGGGGGGAAACCGGATAGGGGGTAAAAGCAGATAGTTGCTATTTCATTACACCCCGTATGTGTCAGTGTGTGCAAATGACGGCGACGGTAACATCACAGCGCGTGCGTCTATAAACTAAAATTAAAAACATAGGTAAGTTATCTAAAATTTTGAATTTTTTAAAGTGTTATCATCAGTTTTAGCTGTGTGATATAATATACAATTGTATTTTTCAAGAATTAATACATATTTAAAATGGAATTAATTGTTGCTATGAGTGTAAAGAAGACCTGTTAGTTATTACAATTTCAAACATTGTCCCTGTACTTGTACCCCACAAGCGGACGGGGTAATTTCGGCTATCCGGTCTCACCCCGATCAATTTATATGTAGGTATTTTGGGCGTTTGTTTTATTTCTCTTGTTAATTAGCTATTATTTTTTCAACTTTGACAGAGTGCGAGCGTCAACTTGCCACGAATATATCTGAGATAGTCAAATAGGCTGAAATGGTTGGAGTCCGACATGCCTTTAGCCATAAATTTGGTGCTTTAAGGCAGAATGGGATATCTTTTAGCGTCACACTAATATAATGTAGTCCCTTAGGTGATCGTGTAAAGAAAATCAAAGGCGGGAAATCGAAAGAAGAAGTGTTTCGAAAACTACAGTCGAACTAAGTCCACAGATGAATAGTACCAATATACCGCTTGTCTTAAATTGGCTCATGAAAGTTGCATTGGTTGTTCTAAGCAAGAATGATTATTTTTTGTATGCAAAAACTGCGAATAATTTAAATCTTTGGTCTTATTGTTATATCCGTATTCACCCCTTTAATATAAAATGTCTATCCGGTTTGACCCATAGATATGGGGTGAATTCGGATTTATATTTTTTGATAAGAATTGTTCTAGTTTGTCGTTATTAAGATTGATCTCAAATATTTTGATACCAAAGTTATGCCTAAGGTGTACTTAAATATTAATGATATTAAATAGTTCAATAAACAATATAGTCATTGAATTATTAAGTCTTTATCTTAACTATCCGGTGTCCCCCCACCTTCCCCTACATACTATTAAATTACAACCTACATTTTGAAGTGACACTTATTCAGAATCGTTGTGATTTGAAACTTGATGAAACAAGAAAAAAACTAACACTAAAAAGAGATTTTTACTAATGTAAACATAAAGATAGAGTTGAAAATATTTTGAAGTTTTTTCACACATACATACATAACTTCACGCCAGGTCCCTTGCGGGGTAGGCACGAACAACAGAGCGTCAATCAGGTTTATTCTTACACACCTCACTTGCTTCTTTGACATTCATAGCTCTTGTCATGTACGCTCGTTGAAGTTTTTTCTTTATTTAATAATTTAAACACTAAGCTTATAAAGATAGAATTTGAAATATCTTGAAGTTCATAAATCAATTTGAAATTAGAGCAATTGTTTCCTATTTTAGTTATCATAGCCAATAGTTTCATTTGTTCAAATAGTAGTCTCTGAGAGTTCAATACTCTGCGTAACTGGAGCATGTAATCACAAGACGGGAACAAGCGGCAAGTAACTAACCGCGCATTGAGACCAAGTGCTGCAAGAGGCGAACTGCGATGTCATTTCAATAGTTTGAGCTTGGTCAGTGCTAAGGCGAGTTATTTACCTAAATACCCATTTAGCCTATCTATTATCTTACTATAATACGTATCTAAAGACTACTTTTCATATTTTGCTCCTCATCAAATTATTTGGGGACGAGTCTCGTCTTTTTCTGGCAAACAGGCGGACGGCCAAGCTGATGGAAAGTGCTTATCATCGTCTATAGACGCTTGCAACTCCAGTGGTGAAGACAACGCGTTGCCAACATTTAAGACGCGAGGAGGACATAGGAGGTATGGAATAAAGGCGTTGATACAGGAGGATGTAGAGGGAAGACACTGAAGGAATAGAATAGAGGATATGGGAAAGGGGAATGGAATAGGGAAGATGGGATAGAGGAGATAACATAGGAGGGGGGAGGCGGACTTGGGTCATCGAAACCAGCCACCGCATTAGTGAACCTCGCGTGTGTTCCGGCATTAGTGGCCAGGTTATAGTTTCCATTTAGAGAGCAGCAGCTCATTGGTTGCACGTTTGGTGTTACACATGTCTAGGCCTATGTATAGGCGATGATAACCGCTCTCCATCAAGTGGGCCGTCTGTTTACTGAACTCATACTGTTGAAGCACGCACTGGGACGTACACGGCTGGGCCGCAGGCCGCGGCTGCCGTGGGATCGTCGACCACTCGCCCGCACGACGGCTAGTGCGACGGACGACCACAAATTATATATACTATAATTTCAAATAAACCAGCATCTATCTATACATCTATCTTTTACACAGTCCACAATAGCTAACCACCTCATCAGTGTGTCTAGACAGACCACTCTTCTACACATGCTATAAAAAAAACTTCTTTCTCGCGAAAATACGGAGGACACTTAGGGCCGTTTGCATAACAAATGTCTTAATAAAATTAGCTAATCATATTAAACAGCCTAAATACGTTTTACACAAAACGTATTGACAGTTCTTTAAACATATTTAGCGGTAAATTTTGCGTTATGCAAGACGCTAATTATATTTAAGGGTGTTAAATACGTTTTGTATTTCTTAAATAAATTTAAGCAACCTTATACAAGCGGCCTTTAAACTGCTTTGTACCATCTCTGTTTAGTACTAAATAAACCTTTTCTGTGTTCGCGTAGAAACAACGATTGTATAAGCTGGCCTCCAATCATCTTAATTTTTATTTCTAAGTTACAATTGAGATGCACTCAAAAACCTCGGTTCGTTTATTAGCTGAGTCACCGTACTTAAAGTTAATTCGATTATTTACTTTTTCTTTTTGTTTTATATCTTTAGAAGGGCTTCGGATAGTATTTTATTGATTAAGCGTACTTCACTTATAAATTGAACTTCCTTTTTTTGTAATTGGCCAAGTGTGTAATCCACGCATCATTCAAGGTTCCGTAAAGAGGAACAACGATCCCTATCAAGCAAGGCAAGAACTCTTTACCGTCGTCTGTGTTTCCTGAAGAATACAATCTAGATGTCTTTAAGTCTCGCGTGAACAGGTATCTTCTAGGTAAGGTTGCTCCACCTTAGACTGCATTTCTGCTTGAATTTTCCAGAATTTTTCTCTTCATGGTTCAAAAATTAGCGTGGAACGGGGGGCATAACATTTACGACTTTGGAAACTCATTTAATCAATCTAAATTAATAAGCCTGTGCATTCAATTGTTCTTACACTCAAAGGTTTGAATAGACTAGACAGACGACTAACAATAAGATAAAATGTCAAAAGGTCATAAAAATTCTAATATTGTAAAGTAAATTAAAAATTCAAAGCTTGCTATAATTAAAAAGGAAATTATAACGCTCTTTTGTTAAACAATTAAGTTCAATCTCCAGTTGTAGGCCTGTTAGACGACGAACTTCTGTCTGTGCCATTTTAGCAAGGCATCGTAAAATATCTATATATGAATAACAAATGATATAAATTCAAAATCGTTTCAATGACGAACTTGAGATTTCCCAACTTGGGCACGAAAAACATTGTAGCGACAAACCTTTCTGATTGATTCATAATTTTAAAAAAAGTTTTAAAAACCAAAACGTGTGCGTCTCGGGACGCCCAACAGAAGTGATAACTTATTCTAATCTAAGTTGAACTATTTAATATTGTAATTGTTTAACTTAAGAAAAACGTAGGTTATTACTTTCATTTTATGTATATTAATATGGTAATGTAAGGAAAGATTTTTAATTAATAAAATCTTTTATTGATTATCAAATATATTTTATTCTTAGTTACAATTCTTGAATATATACATTAGAATTTTGTGTATATACATTATTAGTATCATTATTTAATCTAATTACCGAAATACGGCTAGCGCTATGGGTTAGAGTGAAAAAGGAGGAGCCAGACAGACTGGCGCCGTAACGCGTTACATTACAAAGCGGTTTACCCTCCCATAAGAAGTTAGGTAGATAGATAGATAGATAAATAATACTTTGGTACATCATTACAGAAAACTTACGAACTAGTATTAATCTAATTGGGTAATAAGGGCGGTCTTATCGCTAAAAAGCGATCTCTTCCAGACAACCCGTGGCAAGAATATTTTGATTAGAAGTGGCGATGGTGGTATACATAATTATTGTACGATTACTTACATTTTAATAATAAATATATAACTATACAAATATACACATAAGTTATATACATATGCAAGATATGTTGATAATATGCAACTATTTAAACATAATAAACATATAACTATATGCAATATAATATCTATTAATTATATAAAATTACATATCATTATATTGCAGATAGCATTTTCTGACCAAGTTCTTAAATGTTATTAGGGATTTTGAAGTTATCACTTCAATAATGAAATAAAGAAGAATCCTACTCTTGTTGCCACCTAACGTTTGCTAAGGTGGCAATGCCGACTCGCCTCCACCACGCCGTTACCACGACGAATCTGTCATTTTGTGCATGTACAAATGTTACCCGCGGGCAAAGACGACGTTGACGTCGTATATACGCACGCTTAGAACAATCAATCAGTAGTTTGCAGGTGCGGCTCATAATCAAGAAATCGATAGTTAAAGTATAAAATAGATTATAGTAAGTGATAGAATAAGTATTCATTAATATGTATACTCATTAACACGCTTTTTATTAGATTCACCTGTATGTAGGTATGTATGTTTGTAACCGAACCCTTTGAGCTCGATTTTGTCCTACTTTGAACGATCAGATTTAATTCAAACTTTGCACACCTGTCAAAGGTCAATGACAATGTAATAATATAGTACCATGGAGCTGATCTGATGATGGAGTCGGAAGGTGGCCATAGGAACTCCTATACGAAACAAGATAGACCCGTCGTGTTTGGGCTCGTATGTTTATATCGCGTGACAGTGTAATAATATGGTACCATGGAGCTGATAGGATGATGGAGTCGGAAGGTGGCCATAGGAACTCTTGTACTAAACAAGATAGACCCTTCGTGTTTGGGCTCGTTTTACTTGTCTTGGCTAGCACTCTGCTGCTACATGATATGCAGGATCTCAAAAGCTTGTATTTAAAAACATTAAAAAAAAATTAACTATAAAATGAAAAATAAATAATAGTTAAAAAAAACACGCTTTCATAAAAAATCCAACTAAAAAACAGAAAATAAAATTTAATAAATTTGGTTTCTGATGAATGGGGTCTTACCGTGTACTTAATCAAATTTATTAATTATTTCTTTTTTGCACTCCACGGTTAGAACCCATTCATCAGAAACCAAATTTATTAAATTTTATTTTCTGTTTTTTAGTTGGATTTTTTATGAAAGCGTGTTATTTTTTAGTTTTTTTTTAAACTATTATTTTTTATCACTTACTATAATCTATTTTTATTGAAGGATAATGTTGTAGATACTGGCTTATAATATTTTTTCTTTTATATTTAAATATTTTTTTATAGTATCATAGCAACCTTTGTTACCTGTCTTAACAAAATAACTCTTCAATAGAACGTACATGAAAAAGACTTTTTTTTATTTTCGACAGATAAGGTGTATGGAAAATCCTCCACATCCGTCTCGGTGTGGTAGTACCGCCAGACTTAAGCAGTTCAAATTGGTGAGTTTCACATGTCTCGAAGTGAACGTTTCTTTACGTTGTCATTTACCTACAGTAAATGGTACCTAATTTTAGATCAGAAAACTGCTAAGTGATCCATGTTCTCCAGTCAGGATTTCAATCTACGGCTTTGAAATGAGAGGCGAGTGACTTATCCACAAAGCTACCACGATAGCTGATAAGACTACAAAATGAAATAAAATAACAAACATAATATCTTAGACAAAATGCGCTTATTGTAATGATCCTCTTCTGTCATAATGACTGTAAACTGGGCGATGTGCGAGCGAGATAAAAAATAGCCATACCTTCCTTTACAAAGGAGCAAGTAAGATGGACGATAACCTCGTTACTGAAGACGAGCGTCTCAATGTAATCTTATAAAGTAGACTAATTTGCAGACAATTGAAAAGTTGGAACAGCTTTCGTTAAGATAATTTAGAATGATGCTATGTTTATCAATTAGAATATAGTCCATTGAAATCTTACATGAGCTTTGCATTTGTTAGAGGACGCAATTTTATTTTTGGGACATGTGTGGGGTGTCAATAGAAGCTTAACCTCAAGTTTGTCGGGTCGCCACCCTTGTCCCCCCGCCGCCATCTTGGAAAAAGGGGTGAAAACACTTCTTTCGTGATATCTCGGAAACTATGCGTCTTACGAAAAATTTGTAAAGTCATAATTTGTAGCAAATTGTTTTGCCTACAAATATGTTTATATAACTTTTTGCCCTAAATTAAAAATTAAAGAAGTTATAAGCAAAAAAGCGAGATTTTTTTTATTCATTCCTAACTCTTTTCTTTACCATAGAACTTACCAAATTTAACTTATAGAATGTGAAACAGGTAGAAAAGGTCCCCCGTTTTCCCCGCCACCTATGAGGTAGAGTCCGTAGGCGCGTTTTTTTACATGGTTTCCCCAGTAGGCCTACTCCACGGACATCTTGCTGATAAGGTAATCCTCGACATCATAATATTTTTAATCACTTATTAGCTAGCTACTCTAATGGACTTTTCTTCGATGGTCCAGGCTGTGGCTCAGAATCTAAATCAACGTCAAATGTGAAAGTTTGAGGAAAGACAGGAGTTAAAATTGGAATTATAGTGACTCCACTGGAGTCATTATGATGTCGAGGATTACCTTATAAGCAAGATGTCTGTGGAGTAGGCCTACTGGGGATACCACGTAACAAGAAACGCGCCTACGGACTCTACCTCATAGGTGGCGGGGAAAACGGGGGACCTTTTCTACCTGCTTCACATTCGATAAGTTAAATTTGGTAAGTTATATGGTAAAGAAAAGAGTTAGGAATGAATAAAAAAAAACTCACTTTTTTGCTTATAACTTCTTTAATTTTTAATTTAGGGCAAAAAGTTATATAAACGTATTTGTAGGCAAAACAATTTGCTAAATTATGACTTTACAAATTTTTCGTAAGACGCATAGTTTCCGAGATATCGCGAAAGAAGTGTTTTCAACCCTTTTTCCAAGATGGCGGCCGGGGGACAAGGGTGGCGACCCAAAAACTTGAGGTTAAGCTTCTATCGACCCCCCACACATGCCCCAAAAATAAAATTGCGTCCTCTAAAAAATGCAATATTCGGTCCTTAAATTGTAAGATTTCAATGAACTAATAATCTTTCAATGATAATTGTTTTGAAATATACGATGACAAGTAAAGTGCAAAAGAAATAAATACGTATTTAGGTGTCAGATTACTGTTCCATTTTAATCTAATATATAAAATTCTCGTGTCACAGTTCGTTGCCATACTCCTCCGAAACGGCTTGACCGATTTTAATGAAATTTTTTGTGCTTATCCGGTATCTATGAGAATCGGCCAACATCTATTTTTCATCCCCCTAAATGTTAGGGGTAGTCCACCCCTAATTTTTTTTATTATTTTTTAGACAAAATTTTTAATTTCTATTTTTTTATGATACAACATACAAAAATACACACAACCCTAAATTTTCAACCCTCTACGATCAACCCCTATTTTTTAATAGCGATATTAGTATTTTGATAATTTTCTACTGGGATGATTTAGATTTTAATTTGAACCAGGTAGATGGCGCAGCAATCGGGTACCAGAATTTAGGTGTAGCTATTGGTCCCGGTAGATGACGCTGGAATCGGGTTCAAGATTTTTATTTTTTAAAGGCAGGACAACGTCTGGCGGGTAGGTACAGCTAGTTAAATAAATAAAATTGAAATACACGCATTATTAGAGCAAAAGGTGCTTCATTGAAGACTTCCTACGCTTCAACCCCAAATGTGCTGCTACTCTCTACTATTACTAATCTTATATATAAAAATGAATCGCAAAATGTGTTGGTAAGCGCATAACTTGAACGACTTTAACGATTTTGATGAAATTTTGTGTGTGTGATTGAGTGGGTCCCGGGATGGTTTAAATCTACAATTGAAACCGGTAGATGGCGCTGAGATCGGGTTCTAGAATCCTCCTAATCACAGGGAGCGATTTAGGTCATTTCGTTTTTGTGTGTGTTGAGTGGGTTCCCGGTTGGTTTAGATTCGCAATTAGAACCGGTAGGTGGCGCTGAGATCGGGTTCTAGAATCCTCCTAATAACCGGGAGCGATTTTGTTTTTGTGTGTTTGAGTGGGTTCCCGGTTGGTTTAGATTCGCAATTAGAATCGGTAGGTGCAGCTGAGATCGGGTTCTAGAATCCTCCTAATCACAGGGAGCGATTTCGGTGATTTTGTTTTTGTGTGTTTGAGTGGGTTCCCGGTTGGTTTAGATTCGCAATTAGAACCGGTAGGTGGCGCTGAGATCGGGTTCTAGAATCCTCCTAATCACCTGGACCGATTATGGTGATTTTGTTTTTGTGTCATGAAACAAAGTCTTTTAGGAATTCAGAAAATATGGCGGTACGAAGTTCGCCGGGTCAGCTAGTACATCATAAAAGAAAGTTGTGTTAGTTACACTATTTATAAATCAAGAACGGCTGTACCGATTGGGCTGAAAATTAGTGGGGAGGTAGCTTAGAGCCAGGAGACGGACATAGGATAATTTTTATCCCGTTGGAATCAGTAGGTGGTGCTGAGGTCGGGATCTAGAATCCTCCTAATCACCTGGACCGATTTTGGTGATTTTGTGTGTTTGAGTGGATCCCCGGATGGTTTACATCCACAATTGGTACTGGTAGGTGGCGCTGGGATCGGGTCCTAGATTTTTATTTTTTCAGAGCAGGACAACGTCTGCCGCGGCCGCTAGTCTGTAATAATAGACTAATCTATACTAATATTATAAAGAGGAAAGATTTATATTTTTGTATGTTTGTAACAAATAAACTCACTCAAAACTACTGGGCCCATTCCAAAAATTCTTTCACAATTAGAATGCTACATTATCGCAGATTAATATAAGCTACTAGCTGTACCCGGCAGACGTTGTCCTGCCTTTAACAAATAAAAATCTAGAACCCGATTCCAGCGCCATCTACCGGGACCAAATGTTAATCTAAACTATTCCTCAAATCCACTTGAACAAATAAAGAATTTCATCAAAATCAGGCCCAGCGTTTAGGAGGAGTATCGCGGCGCCACCTACTGGGTCCAATCGTTTATTTAAACCATTCCGGGACAAACTTCAACACATACAACAACAAAAAGAACACCTAAATTCTGGTACCCGATTGCAGCGCCATCTACCTGGTTCAAATTTGAATCTAAATCATACCCGTAGAAAATTATTAAAATACTAATATCGCTATTAAAAAATAGGGGTTGATCGTAGAAGGTTGAAAATTTAGGGTTGTATGTATTTTTTAATGCTGTATGATAAAAAAAAAATCTAAAAATTAAATAAATCTGTTTTGGGGTGGACTACCCTTAACATTTAGGGGGATGAAAAATAGATAGTAGCCGATTATCAGACTTACTGAATATGCATAAAAAATTTCATGAGAATCGGTCAAGCCGTTTCGGAGGAGTATGGGAACGAACACTGTGACACGAGAATTTTATATATAAGATTTTTATTACTAGAAAAAAATTGGGATCCCTACTAAAACTTTAATAATGTAACCCTAGGTGTAAAAAAAATATTGTTTACGTGGGTGCGGGGATGGTTTAGATTACTTTAGATTCATAATTAGACCCGGTTGGTGGCGCTGGAATCGGGTACTATATTTTTATTTATTTATGGCATAGAGGGGTAAAGTTTGTTTGTAGGACACAATCTCTTGAACTGTTGAACGGATTTTGAAAATTCTTTCACCAGTAGAAAGCTACATTAATCGTGAAAGACATAGGCTACATTTGATTGTGATTTAATAATATTTTTTTGATGACCAGTGAAACGGGCACGGGTCAGCTAGTCGTTTATAGAAAGTATGATTAAAAAAACTTTTTTAATAACCGACCATAAATATATCCCACTGCTAGCCTCGGACCTCCCACTGTAGGGGAAGGGACAATATACCCGCAACGCTTGTCCCAGGCGGCTTGGCAGGTTTGACACATTGGTTATCTCGATGAACGGTTTCATCACGACGTTATCCTTCATCGTTGTTAGCACGTGGTAATTGTAACAATACACACAAGGTCAGAAAACTGCCTAAGTGGTGCACGCGTTCCTGCCAGGACTCGAATCTGCATCCTTTGAGCTAGGGACGCGTGCGTTAGCCATTACACTACCACGACTTTAAACAATAGACAGATATTCCTTAGCTCGTAACTTCATAAAATACATACCTAGGCAACTAACGCGTATTATACGACCAATAAAAAGCAAATTTTCTTTTTTTAACACAGCTTTTTAAATTTAATTCTTAAACAATAACAATTTGCGAACGCAATAGCTGTTGTTCGCTACATATACCTCCGTCCCTCTCCGTTGTATAGGTGCGTCCCTCTCGCTCTGATAGCATTACGCGTCCATTTTTGTAAGCGCTCCTCGCCCGATCCAATTTCAAACTCATTTGTTAACGCATAAAGCAATTATTAAAAAACGCCAGTGATTTGTAACGATAAAAAGGGATTTTTAAGACCGATACACGATATTCAGGTATTTTTTAACGGATTTAACTGTCACTTCTGTTATTATAGCTGGTAAAAGTATATTATATCTGGTTAACGTATTTTATAGCTGATCGGCAGCCTGACGCAGGTTCTCTAAGGGCATGGATGCTTCGGGAGGTACCTGTGTCAAATCAGATGTGAGCAAACGTCAGGGTGCCACCACTGCATTGGCATCGACGAAGACACGACACTACATATCTTCCAGGTGTTTCCAGTCTGGAACAAGCAGCGCCGCGATCTCCGATTTGTCCCTCCCGGCCGTGGTGAAGGCCATGGTTGGGAGTGCCGATGCGTGGGACGTAGCCGCCTCCTTCTACGAGACTGTCATGTCCGCAAAGGAGGCGGCGGGGCAGGAGAAGGAGCAGTCCGCCACGCTTCCCTCCCGCCAGAACCGGCGGTGGCGACGGAGGGTCATCCATGACGACCTCCAGCCACCGTAGGCTACGGTCGTGCGGGCGACTGCCGTGGAAACCAGACTCCCCCGCGAATAAAGGCCGGAGATGAGGACAGATCCACGCGCCCTCTCTCACCTCGAGGTGAGATCGAGGTAGCCGGAGAGACTCGGATTTTCGGCTAACACATGGTGAGGCCAGCCCGCAAAGGGACCGGCCGTCGTCCATCCGGGCTAGAGGTGAATACGCAAGTAAGCCCACAGCCCGGAAGAAGGACTCTAGAAGATCGGACAGCGGTTTTAGTGGGTATCCCTAACTGCTAGTGCCTCCTTGACCTGGCGAATCCCACACAGGGGCCGCGACGTTTCCCAGTCGCGCGGCTTATGGTCCTCAAACGGATTTCCCCTGTATCAAAAAAATGGTATACAACACCACCACCTAAACTAAAGTGGTTACCATCAACTATAGACGTTAGGTAGTCAGCCTGTAGGATGGGATAAAGTGGTCAGGTTAGAGAGATGACATAAAGAAGATGGCATAGAGGGATCAAACAGGAGGATTGGGATGGAGAGAATGGGATAGGGATTAGAATAGGCGATGGGATATTAATACTTAAGATATTTTAAAGTTGTTTACAGTTTTCAGTATAAATTCACAAACAGTTGGTTATAGGTATTTTTGTTTTTTATTATTTCATTGTTTTTTTAGGGTACCTATATTCATATATATAAAAATCAATAGCTGTTCGGTAGTCTCGCTAAAACTCGAGAACGGCTGGACTGATTTGGCTAATTTTGGTTTTGAATTATTTGTGGAAGTCTATGGCAAGTTCAAAAGGTAAGGAAATATGAAAAAAATGCTTGAAAAATAGTAAAAACAACAATTTCTTTCCCTTAGAAACTATTCCTACCTGTCAAACATTTGATGTTCGTCCTGTCGTTTAGAAATCAATTAAATTTAAAAGTCGTTCAGAAATGAAATAAAATTTAAGTGTTTTTTTTTTGTTTTGAATGTCAAACGTTTCAGAAATCAACGTTTTTTATTTATTGTTTCTGAGGCGGTACAAAGTTTGCTAGTCAGATAGTTACTGTATAATTCTTATTTTTGTTTGTTTATGTAATAGTTTATACTTGGGGTCTTAGGATATATGAGATTTTCGGTGTGGGAACTGAAAACTAGTGCAGTGTCGAAACATGTTTCGGCACAGGTAAAGACTGACTACAAACTCATTTCTTAAATTTCGGCTTTCATTTATTGTTATTTTCTTATCAGTTTATTGTGCGAGTCGCAATTGGAAATAAATATTTTCTTTCTTGTATGAAGAAGGGTATTTCCCCCTCTCACTCATCGTACGCAACACGAGTCAAGGCTAGCCGTTTCACGCCAATGTGCTGTGAAAGCGTGGTATCACACCGAACACGCCGGCCTAGAGACCTGTAATCTAGGTAATGATTCCAACATGGATTCCAACATGGCTGTACCACCTCAAAAATATCATATCATCAATTGAAGTAATTAAGTGTATAAGTTAGGTATGGAAGCTTAGTCCCTTCAGGCGATGAATTAAGCGAATCAAATCGATTTAGCCCCTTTGAAGTCACTTAATAACAAACTAAACTACCCTCTAAAACGAAATATTTAATATCATGTATGTTTGTACGTTTGGCCTGAGGACATTCGCTGTATTAAAACTTACCCCGAGAATCGAACCCTAGACCATCACACCGCCCGCTGATGACAATTATTAGGTTAGGGTTGATGGTAAGTTCGTTTATTTGTTGATGGGTTCTGTACCTAAACATACATACACAAACGTACAAAACCAAATATACATCTATGTATATATCTATAAAAATACTCTTCTAATAATACCCAACGTTACCTATGTAAAGATTTCAAGTCAATCTATAGACTACTTTTTTACAAACTTTTATTTAACTTGCAATGGATGTATGTATGTAAGTTCGGTTGGAATCTTGCAAGTTAAATTTGACCAACTTCCCGGTTTCCGATTGAGCTGAAATTTGGAGTCGGAAGGTGGCCCTAGGAACTCCTGTACTAAACAAGATAGACCCGTCGTGTTTGGGCTCGCATATCTATATCGCGTGACAATGCAAAATACCATGGTACCATGGAGCTGACCTGATGATGGAGTCGGAAGGTGGCCATAGGAACTTCTGTTCTAAACAAGATAGACCCGTCGTATTTGGGCTCGTTTTACTTGTCATGGCTAACACTCTGCTGCTACATGATATTCAGGATCTCAAAAGCTTTTACTTAAAAACCTTTTTTAAAAACATGTTATCAGTTTAGCGGATGGATACAAACGAAAAAGAACGAAAGAGACATTTTTGTATACTTACAGAAGAAAAGTATATAAAGACACTCATATTAAAATGCAGCGTTATGTGAAACCTTTAACACTGACTTATATAACATTAACTGTATTTCGGGTTTTACTGGCACAAACACACAAAAAATAATTTTTATATATGGAAAAAATATAAGAAAAGAGTTGTATTTTAATACGTTATGTAAAAAAATTATACTAGCGGGCCCGGGAGGCGTTGTTCTGCTCTTCTTCTTCAGCCAGTCTTTGTCCACTGCTGGACATAGGCCTCCCTAAGTTTGCGCCACATATCCCGTTCTCCCGTCTTCCTCATCCAGCTCTTGCTGGCGACGTTGCGCAGGTCGTCAGTCCACCGTCCACCTGGCTGGACGGCGTCCTGCACTATGTTTACCGCGACGCGGTCTGCACTCCATGACCCGTTTGCTCCATCGGCCGTCGGCCCTGCGGCAGATGTGACCATCTTATTGCCACTTCGACTTGCTAATCTTGCGAGCTGTGTCGATTATCTGTTCTGCTCTGATAAAATTAAAATCTAAAACCCGTTTCCAGCAACATCCACTGGATCCAATTGTGTATCTAAACCGTTCTCGAATCCATTAGAACACACAATAAAAATGCATTGAAATCGGTCCAGTAGCTTAGTAGAAATTCAGTGCCATGCACACGAACATAGCAATAAAATAATTAGATAATTTTTTATCCGTGCAGACACGAAAAAACCAACCCACAGCCAGGTGGTAGATCATTTGCTAGACTGGATGGCTACCACCCCTGATCTAGAGTATGCCACAATAACCTTAAGTTGTGTTCTGGCATTAGTGTCTATGTTTCAGGTTCCCTTAAGAGAAACCATTGGTTTTGTAAAATGTCAGTAGGCGATGGTAACCGCTTTCCATCCGGTGGACCGTCTGCCTGTCTGCTGAACTAAAGCTAAAAAAGATTTAATATAAAGATCAAGCTTTCAAATTGTAATAATAAAACTGAACCCTGCAAATTGTTAAAAGAAATCAAACCACGTTACACTACAAAGGAATAAACACATTTGCACTAGCGGCGCCCCGCGGCGTCGCCTGCGCTATCCACGTTAATAACACGTTTAACTTCGTTCCATGCCGCGTACAGACGCACCGGATAACATCTGATATACCTATCCATTGTTTGCAATACAATAACCTAATCTGGTTTCTCATATGTTAAACTACAACAATTATAATTTAAGGTTAGATCTTACTCTCTTATTTCATACTAAACTAGAACAAATTAGAATAATTTTAAAGAAAGAAAAATATAATGTTTTTTTTTTTCAATTTTCGCGGTTAGTACATATACCTACGGTAATTTATTTGATTTTTTGTTATTCCGACGTTTCGGCCACTTTTCAGTGGCCGTGATCACGGAATACAAGGATGTCAAGTGTCAATGAGTATTGTTAAAGTATTATTTACCCTACCGCCAACTTGTTCATTTAAAATATTTAGTGTTCATTTTGTTTATAGTTATTAGTTACTCTATGGGAGCCTAATCTGTTTTACCACCGCTTCGCGACATGTTGTGGCTTGAAGAGAAGAAGCGGCGCAAGAAACTCTTCAGCAAACATGCTTAGCTCTAATAATTTTACATAATATTAAAATGGGTGGCAGTAAAAATTAAAATTAATTATCAATCAAGAAAATATTACATACTGGCAAGTGCCAGCGAACTTTGTTCGTGAATTTCCAAAGACTCGTGTGCATTTATGTCTAACCAGAAGCAGCTACATAAAATTTCATACGTACTACTTTGAAAATGATGGAATTTCATACATACACTTTCATCCATTTTAAACCCCCTTAGGGTTTGAATTGTCAGAAATCTTGCATAGACAAAATCAGTTTGAGCTGTGCGTTGATATGTCAGTCAATGATGTTAAGTAATTACTCGTATATAGGTAAACTAGCTGACCCATGCCCAGTTCACTGGACGTTAAAAAAAGAAAAAACATTTTACGAGTTGCAGGATTCTAATTAAAATGCCGTCAGAATTACTATAGAATTTAGTATAACTCAGGTACAAATATAACTGAATACAACCAGTCCAAACGTAATGCACGATTCAATAACACGCGCAAAGTCCGTCACGTACACAAGTCTTGCCTCGCGGCTGGTTATAGCTAGACTGCCTCACCCCTCCGCTGGGGCCTTGCTTTATACTATACAAATACAATATGTCTGCTCGACCGCGTGGACTAAATTTTCCAAGAATCACACCTGGTTAATGACTACCATAGAGCTTTTAATACACAATGGGCTGTTATTCCAATCACAATTTTTTGATACAAAGTAAACAAATGAAGACAGTTATAAAACAGTTTTAATGTTATTAGCACAAACGCCGGCGGGTAATAAATGTGCTTTATTTACTAATATGCAGGTGGACCAAATTGTAACAATATTAATCACGATCAAATTCTCGTATAGTCTATGTCACCCAATAATGTAGCTTTTTCCTGGCGGAAAATTTTCAAAATCGATTCAGTAGTTCAAGAGATTAATTACTTCCTACAAACAAACTCACAAACTTTACCTCTATGTTTATGTATTTTTTAATAATATATTTATAATAGAATATATTACACTATACAATATATTTATGGTGGGTACATTATTTGAGACTATAAGGTGTCACTTTACCCCCAAGCAAGGACAGGCTTGTAGGTATTTTAGGGGCATTGACTTACTAACCAAGTTTAGTTACTTATACTTACTTACTAACTAACTTACTAACCAACCTTTGGTCAGTAAGTCAATGTTTAGGGGGCATATTCAGCTAAGATATGCCCTTAAATTTTTTTTTTATTGTACTATATTATGGTTGGGTGAGTTTAGCTTATTAAATTAATTAATTATAAACTTTTTTTTTAATAATTTAAGTTTGCATTACAGTTAACATTTAAACGGATGTTTAGTGTATGTGTGTGTGTGTGTAATATAGATGATACGTTTATTATATAAAAAATATCAGTAAATGAAATGTATGTAAACAACAGTAACAGAGTGTTAAAAAACTACAAAAGCTCGGTCAAAAAACAACTCAAACAATCGACCGGACTAACCACTATAGAAACAAAATTACATACATCTATCTCTTTCTAACGATAGGTCTTCTCTTTCACACAGACACCCCGCTGACTCGTTAGCGACAAATAAACGCTGTAATACAATAAAACAGAAAAATAATATGGCAAAAAATTACAATTGACAATTTCACCACGATATCTGTGCTGCCCTTAAACATATATTGCTCATGTAATAAGATTGAAATTCCTATAAATAAAATCCTATGAATATATTGGCAAGGTATTCAAAAAGTGACATTTGTTTGAGGCGTTCACCCAATATCGAGTGAAATAAAATTGTATTTTTCTACTTTTAATTGGTGCAAATTGTTGATGTTGTGACGTGGGTTTTGGAAATGGATTTCTTCGGCTTCTAATGGGACATGAGTTTTGTTATTTCGAGCTTGTTAGTGTCAAATATCATGTGGGGTAAAAGGGAAGTTTTACGATATAAAATTCTACAGTGAAACTTGGTAAGTGGGACCTGGATGAGTGAGAAACCTCCATAACTGGAACTCATGCTGAGGTCCCAACACTTTGGCCCTGAATTACCCCTGTTAGTGGGACGAAGCAAACCTCTATATCTGGGATTCGTTCTTTCGATTTATCATCATAGTTACCTCTATAACTGAGACAGCGAGTCAATTTTATATGCATAGACCTCTGTAACTGAGGTAACATCGTTTTTTACTTATTCTTTTTCTACCCGCAAATTCATAATTTTTGTAGCAGCAATGGTTAGATAGAAGGGTTTTTAAAAATGAAACGGTATAATTTTTAAAGCAATTTGTGGAGAAATTATTTTATTTAATAATAGCACCTCTATTACTGAAATATCCTTTATTCTGACCTCTATTGATGGAACCCTTGGTAAATTTGACAGATATTTATTTATACCTGGATATCTGAGATACTGGGTAAGTGGAATACCTCTATAAGTGAAACCACATTGCAGGTCCCTTGATATCTCACTTAACCAGGTTTCACTGTATTACTTACTTATAAGCCTACTTACTACTTATAAGTTTGTGTGTAATATGATCAACACGGATAAGCATATGTACTTGATGAGTTTTAAACGGGCATTATCTATATTTATTGAAGTGATAACTTCTTATGGGAGGGTAAACCGCTTCGTTACGTAACGCGTTACGGCACCAGTCTGTCTGGCTTACCTTTCTCTTACGCATGCGGCAGCGGTAGGCAGGCTCCTCCTCTCTCTCTAACCCACACCGCTAGCCGTATTTCGGTAATTAGATTAAATAATGATACTAATAATATACATTCACAAAATTCTAATGTACGTATTCAAGAATTGTAACCAAAAATATTTTATAATCAACAAAAGCTTTTATTAATAAACAATCTTTCTTTATCATATTAATATACATAAAATTTAAGTAATAACCTAAGCTTTTCTCAAGTTAAACAATTTCAATATTAAGTTTAAGTTATCACATCTGTCGGGCGTCCCGAGACGCAGACCTTTTTTTCAATTGCTGAAGTACAGCAGACAGGCTGACGGCTCAACTGTGATGGAAAGCGGTTAACGTTTCCTATAAGCATATGCAACACTAGGTATTATCAATGTGCTGCCGTATTATCCCCGCAAATTGCTAATGCGCTGGAACCTTGTCAAATTAACATTGACGTGACGTCATCCGCAACTCCAGTGATGCTAACAGTATTGAGCGTTCGGCTACGGTTACGTCACCAAAATGGCGGCCAGGCGCATTATCAATTTGCGGGGATAATACTCGTAGATAGGATTGGAACCTGGTCACTAATGCCGGAACGCAACTCAGGTTGTTCTATCAAATAAATTCAATCTTATACTAATATATAAAGCTGAAGAGTTTGTTTTCTTGAACGCGCTAATCTCGGGAACTACTGGTCTGATTTGAATCTGAAAATTCTTTCAGTGTTAGATAGCTCATTGATCGAGGGTGGATGTAGGCTATATATTATCAAGCTAAGACCAATAAGAGCGGAGCACCAATGGAGAATATTTCAAAATTCGGAGAGGGGGGTGTTACTTACTTTTTTCAAGTATTCCACGCGGACGAAGTCGCGGGCAGAAACTAGTATATAGTTATAAAGCTAAAAAGTTTGTTTGTTATTTTGCTTGAATGCGCTAACCTTATAACCACTGGTCTGATTTGAAAAATTCTTGCAGTGTTAGATAGCCCATTTATCGAGAAAGGCTATAGGCTATCATCATACTAAGGCCAATAGGAGCGGAGCACCAATGAAGAATGTTTCAAAATCGAGGGGTTTTTACAAGCTTTTACTTGCAATGGATGTAAGTTAGTTCGGGTGGAATCTGGCAAGTTAAATTTGACCAACCTCCCGGTTTCCGATTGAGCTGAACGCATATGTATATCGTGTGACAATGCAATAATATGGTACCATGGAGCTGGTCTGATGATGGAGTTGTGAGGTGGCCCTAGGAACTCCTGTATTAAATAAGATAGACCCGTCGTGTTTGAGCTCGTTTCACTTGTCTTGGCTACTAGCACTCTGCTACATTATATCCAGGATCTCAAAAAGTTGTATTTAAAAATCTTTTTAAAACCAATTTAAACTTACTTTTTTTCACTATTCCACGCGGACGACGTCGCGGGCAGAAGCTAGTTGGGTATAAAAATCAAATATACCTACCTTAGTGCCAAGAAATTGACCAAAATACAGTATAACATTACTCACTACTCTACAAAGATGTAGTACCTTCGGTCTACTTTGTGCAATGCTGTATGTTTTTGATCAACGTACAGATATCATTGACAAAGTTCCTTTGTTAATAGCGGATGCGTGGGTTGTGATTTTGCGACAATAGGTTTAATTACTGAGTTTGAAAAGTAATTTACCTTACTATTTATATTTGGCAAATAGCTGTTGCCTGCGACTTCGTCCGCGTAATTTTTTTTTCGCGGAACCCAAAAAAAGTATATAGATAGATAACACTTTATTGTACACCAATACAAACATGAACTTAAAGACCAAAATTATATCTAGTTATGTACAAAGGGCGGTCTTATAGCTAAAAAGCGATCTCTTCCAGACAACCCCAAGTAGCCTAAGTTACTCTGCAGATGCTACATCTGCTAGTGGAAATCCCGTCAAAATCGATCTAGCCATTTCAGAGATTAGCCGGAACATCAAGACAGAGAATGTGTTGATATACATGTATATTGTAATATAAATGTTAGTACTTTTGTTACTACATAAGTACCTATAACCTTTTCTTTTAATCCCATAGAAATTCATTATGATATACACAACTTTGTGTCACTTCAAAGATCTTCTTGTTTGAAAAAAATCTCAATGAACACAAAAGTAAAAAATCGGCCAAGTGCGTATCAATCCACGCATATGGAAGGGTTCCGATCTCGTAGAGGTTATGAACGTACACTCTCTTTGTTATTTGGTTGTGGAACTCACAAGTTATTGAAATGAAATTTATTTGTCTGATTTTTTTAAAATTTGCTAGAACCGTTTCTTCTTCCCTTCGGCTCTTTTATTTTCCATAAGTTACGGTTATGGCCCTAGTGCAAAATCAACGTTGATTGACACAACCAGTAATCTACCGAGGCTAGATCCAATCTAGAACTTCATTACATTGTTTTTTTTCTCTAATTTATAACTATACTAGCTGTTCCGGCAGACGTTGTCCTGGCTTGAACATACTTATTGTCTTGAAGATAATTATGTATGTATGTATAATTATATGTATTTTTACACAAATTTAGTTCGCTTGTTTGTTTGTTGTTTGCAAGAACCATACTCGAGGCACTACATTATCTCTTAAATTAGGTGTCGAACTATGTTATTTATTATATTGAACACTTTGCATTTCGTCCAGAGCTGACAGGTGTAGAATGTCTGGCAAAACGTCCTGAACAGATATATTTTAGTGTCATGGCTAGCTTTGAAAAATCTATAATTAAATAAATATTATCAAAACGGGAATAGTACCCTAAAAATACTACAAATCCGAAAATAAGCCACTTGAGAACCCATAATCCGGGTAGTGGTCACTTGGCCACTTTTTTGACACATTCGCCCCATTGTGCATCACACTCGGCGTACATTGCAACTCGAGATGGTTGAAATACAACACAAAACCGCATTTATACTCGCTTTGTAATGCCGTGCACAGTGGTCAACTTTACTCAAAGAATCGGCCAAAAAAATTCTAAGAATTTTTTCGGCATTATTAATATATTTCTGAAATGTTTTTCTTGGATATAATATAAAAGGATTAAGATGGTTATTATGTCGTATCGTTTCTTATAATGGATTTAAATGTTCGTTAGTAAACAAGTTTGTAATATTAAAAAAAAATAACCTACTCTTATCTTATACTTATATGTATATACTCGTAAAGCTGAAGAATTATTTTTGTTTGTTAGACTATAACCGATGGACAACATGATGCATTTTTTAACTTTATTGCTCACAAAATATACAATTTCAAAATGCACAATTACAATATTGTCATGGTAGAAACAATAGGCGGCCTTATCGCTTAAAGCAATCTCTTCCAAGCAATCTAACTTAAGGAATAGTTTAACCTAATCTGGCGATGTAGGTTATGCAGATTATTAGGTAGATCTTAAACAAACTTACATACACATTTTATAAAAAAAATATGCAGGAGTTCAGCAGGCAGGCAGACAGCCCACTTGATGGAAAGGTGCTACAAATGCGCTGCTGCTCTCTTAAGGGAGACTGGAACCTGGCCACTAATGTCGGTACACAACTCAAGGTTGTTATAGCGGCATACTCTAGACGAGGGGTGGTAGCCATCCAGTCGGGCAAATGCCCTTCCACCTGGCTTTGGGTTGTTTTGCCGCCTCTTACGACAGGCCGCCCGGCCGCAGGAGATTGTATTCTTTCTCCGTTCCTGCACAGATAAATTAAATACATAGACACAAATTTATAAAATGTATATATTAATTATTCTATAGTATAAGAATAAGGCATAATTATTTTAAAAAAGTAGTGTTGTGTTGTGCAATTATTTTTAGATTTCTTTATTGTTTGTCTGTTTGTTCGGGATTCATGTAAAAACTACTGGGCTGACTATGATGCGATTTCCACTGATCGACAGCCAATTCTTAGACTTAAAATCTGCGTTAGTTTTTACCTTGGAAGCCCCGCGGGAATGTGGGAATGATGTAAAATGACCAGACAATATAAAAAAATGCAATGATTTTTGCACTGATCGATATCAAATTTTATGTTATAAAATGGGTGACGTTTTTATCCCCAGAAACACCCGAGAAGTTTCCCGGGAGCAGATTACAATTTTTCGGATGCATAAAATTTAGCTTTTTCCGACATTTTTCACTAGAACGATAGCTTGCATTATTTTTTAAATGCTGCGGTACTTTGTCCCGGGAATCCCGCGGGACTCAAGTCAAGCGTGAACGACGTCGCGACTGACAAAATTTCCTCCAATAAATCCCAGTCCAACCTAAAACAAGCCTCTAACGCAGGCCTTTAACCTCAAAAGGCAGGGCACTAACAAACAAGGCAACTTCAATAAAGACTACGTAAAAAGATTTCGCTTATTTATCGTACATATACGGGCAGGTGTATGCAGGGTGCGGGGTAGAGGGGCAGCGGGATAAGGGGGAGGGGGGCCTGAATTCGATTTCGGGCTATTGAAAAGTTTCAAGAGGCGAAAAGCTTCGACAAACGAAGCTAAGTGAATTTTGTGCCCTCGGAAAAAGCAGGTGTGTATTTGGGCTTAGTAAAACGTTGTTTTATTCGAATTTCGGCTCTCTAAAGCCAAAGGAAGTGAAATCAAATCATTTATTTGCTTATGCAACCCTCAGTGAGAGCTATGTTTGTGCCGTTTGCTGTCAAGACACTTGGACCGTGAAGTCCTGAGGCCATGAGCCTCTACCAAAATGTATCGAAACTACTCATTGACTCTTCAGGTGAGCAGAAGGCTGGTGCCTACCTCGGCCAACGGATCAGTATGGCGATCCAGCGAGGAAACGTAGCCAGCCTTCTGGGCACCTTACTCATAGAAGACGGTGATCTGGGCTCAGTATTCTATTTATAGTCTTGAGGGACTATGGGTAGAATACAATACAAATAAGTTGCATTTACATTGTATTCAATAGTATTTATTTGCTTAAAAACATGGTTAGTAAAAGCATCAGTTGACAGTACGTTATCTTGTTTCAGATTTTTTTGCCCTTTCAGTCAATCTAATAGTAATTAAAAGTTGAATATCAACTAATTAGCAATGACAGATTGTAACCCATTCAATCCACAGACATTAATTTTACTTTTTTCTAGTATTATACGGAAAATGTAGATAATATGTCAAGTGCAGAGTTATTCCACATACAATATTAGAATAATAAAAATTGAAAAAAAGGTATATATTATGTTATGTCAAATTTATTTTATAATTGGTTATCAAGAAAATTGAAGTCAAAATAAAAAATGTGTGCAGTTCACACGCAGTAAAAGTGAAATTTCATAGAATAACAAGTGAATATATCTACAACGCTAAGTTGACAAGAATGAGGAGGCTACGAGCCCAAACACGACAGGTTGTCTTGTTTAGTACAGGAGTTCCTGTGGCCACCTTCCGACTCCATCATCAGATCAGCTCCATACATATCCATGCAAAATTTCAGTTCAATCGGAAACCCGGAAGTTGGTCAAATTTAACTTGCAAGATTCCACCCAAACTTACATACACCCATTGCGAGTTAAATAAAAGCTTGTTATAAAAACTATCAAAACTGCTAAATTTACCAAACTAACCAAAATTACGAAAATGCAAATCAAAAAAAAATAGGTAGGAATTTGAAAAGAAAGAAAAATTTATTTGAAGAACTAGCGACGTTACTTATATTGCTAACATGTATCTTATTTCGTGTCTTTGTGTCTATCTAATTAAATGTCGCTTTTTCATTTTGCTTTTTCGTTTCATCGGGTTTCAAATCATAACGATTCTAAATAAGTTTCACTTCAATATGTAATAGAAATTGAAAATAAAATAATTTTATTTTAGTACTGAGTACGTGCCTGTCGAGGCGGCTTGGTTCGAATTTTTATCAATCCCATTTCATTTCCCCTTACGAAAGTTTTCCTCCAATTTCGCGCTCTCGCCCCCGCTTTTGTAGGGACGGCTACTGGCATTAGTCGACACATTTATCGATACTTTATATACTACTTAATTATAATACTGTTCCACAATATTAGTACAATCAATTTTTCTGCCTAGTTCATAACTTCCAATTTTTGTAAATTAAAAACAAATGCATCACTGCCCCGTGTGAGCTATCGACGCCGATGCTGCCCTCACGCGGACAGATCCAGATCCAAAAAACATTTTGGATAGATTTAAAAAAGTGAACTTGTGTTTTTGAAAATAAATTATTTAATTCATTTAAGAAATTGTTGAATTACGAAATTTTATGTTTTTTTGAAATTTTAGAAATGTATTTAGGCACTTACTACATATTACAACCTTATCAATATTATACCCATAAGTGAATCCGGGGTGAATGTCGCGTGTCAGAAATATCATCATTTTATGAATTTTTTGAATCGTATTTTTTTACACTCCAATTTTATTTTAACTAAAATTTGTCTTTGTCTCTGGAATATTACCTAAAGTGTACATATCTTTCGATGACGTAAATGGACATATGATACTTTGTATCTCGGAAAATTGTAATGTTTTCCAAAATAACAATTTAATTTTAAGCTAATAATGATGCGTCGATAACTTGTCAAACAAAATTAAAGAAAAGTATCGATACATTTTAAATAGTATCCCCACCCTACAATTTAAGCATTAGAGTATATTCTCGGGAGATGCGGACGTATCAGCGATCATTTCTCTGTTATTACACGGCCAAATTCAATTGCGGTGCGCTTACGCCGGCACTCACTTATTAACTGACCCACACCAAACGGACGGATTATCATATCAACATTCGAAAATCGACTATTCGGAAATTTCTTCAGAAAAGCCCTTTTGTGAAGAAGGCTGCTGTATTGTACTAGATGTACTTACGACTTTATTCACGCGGTACTTGGATAAATATTAGGTCTTTACCTATGAAAGTGTCGTTTTATTATGAAATAAGTTAACGAATTTTATTATATACTAGCGGCCCCGGCAGACGTCCTGCTCTGAAAAAATAAAAATCTAGGACCCGATCCCAGCGCCACCTACCGATTCCAATTGCGGATTTAAACCATCCGGGGACACCCACCCACTCAAATACATAAAAACAAAATCACCATAAATGGTTCAGGTGATTAGGTGGATTTTAGAACCCGATATCAGCACCACCTACCGGTTCTAACGGTACACGGTACACACCGGTACACACCGGTTCCAACGGGATTAGTATCCTATGTCTGTCATGTATCTTTGCCAACGCAGTGGCAATTTATTAATGCCCTTTTTGAAGAAATTAGCTGGACGATACGCAACAGATTGTTCAAAGGCATTTTGTACTGCCCAAATTCTTCTAAGGTTTTGTACTGCCCAGATTCTTCAAAGACATTTTGTACTGCCCAGATTCTTTAAAGGCCTTTTTTACTGCGTCTCGGGTATTGATTTTTTCCCCGCTAAAATGTTATTCATATTTTGGAAAAAGTAGAAGTCTGTGGGCGAAAGGTCTGGTGACTACCGTGGATAACGGAGAGCTTCCAACCCCAGCTCTTATAACTAAGAGGCCGTCTACTGTGCAATATTAGGTCTGGCATTGTCGTGCGGGAGCAGCGGAGACGAGCGATTGACCAAAGCCGATGGGAGATCTGCGAGATTCGCCATCGTTGTATTCAGTTCTTCACAGTACACATCTGCAGTAATGCTCATCCCGTTTGGTAAGAAGCTGTGATGAATGACACCGTCGCTAGACCACCAAACTGTGACCATCACTTTTCTAATGGTAAGTTTTCGTTTAGGGTATAGTTTGGGTACTGAACAAGGATACAAGCAACTTGCTGAGCATTTACGATTGTCAAATACAATCCATTTTTTAACGCAATTAACATTCTGGTTCAAATTTCCTTCGATTGTGTGCCTTATGAGCAGGGCAAAGCATGTCTTGTTATAAAGTTTATTTACCGTGCCAATTTGACGCAAATGGGCCAATATTGTTTGACGTTAACTTCGAAAACTACTGCTAATTCAACCGTAAATTGAATATATTCAGATGGCACTGTGGAATATCGTTGAATAAATACTTATATTTCGCTGACGAGATTTTAAGAGCATAAATGAAACCACAACTTATGGTCATATTTGGTAAAACGAGCACGCTTTTACACAAAGTCATTATGTGAACCATTTTTTACATTTGCCATAAATTATAGTGTTATATATAAGTTTTTTAAAGTAATTTGCAACTAGTTATAACCTGTTAGTACCATCTAGTAGAATTTATATCATTATCCATTGTAACGCCATCCAACGGACAGTAAATACAGACAGTAAATTATACTTTATATATAGTGGTATAGGTACCTATGATATTGATGGTGGCTACAAACAGACAGACGAACATGATTAAAACACAAGCATTCCGTTTTTGCGAAAATTACTATGAAACCACAACACAATTTAAGCAATTAAACAAATGCATTTACGATATTATTTCTAAAAACAAAAGACGGCCTTATCGCTCAAAGCGATCTCTCTAAACAATCTAACTGAAAGGAAATTCTTAAAACAATTTCATTAAAGAGTAAAAACAATTTTTTGCCTCTTCTTAACTTGTTTTGTTTTAACAATTTTAAAATCCAATTACGAACTGCGAACGCCTATTTAACTTCGATGAAATATAACTCACTTTTAATGAAGATAAAATAAAATTTTCGTTACAATTTAAGGGAGACATTCTTAATTTTTTTTATACATTTTAAATTTTCGTTCTTTCAATTTTGGAACGTCTTTATAAAAATATTTTGATGTACTTATAAATAATCACAGTACAGTAGTGAGGGGTGGCAAGGGGGGGGGGGGGGGCATCATACCCCGGGCGCTACTTACAAATGGGCGCCAAATTGTTGTTACATATAATATTATATGGTTTTCGAAAAAGGCGCTAAAAAGGTATTGTGCCCCGGGCGCAAGATAAGCTCGCTACGCCTCTGCCCCCAAAGACGAATTGTATAGAAGTGTTTTTTTCTATTTGGTATTCAGGGCTGTATCCTAAGCTATGATAACTAGCGAAATCCGTTCAAAGAAGTCTCGAGGCCGATTTTGACGAAAACTAAAGTCGAATCATTAGGCCAACACGCACTTGGCCGTTGGTTTTATGTTTAAAGTGTTGAAAGGATATTTAAGAAATTCTTCACTTTTGAATCAAAAAATATCAATGGAGGTGTTTATGCGCTAGTAATCCCAATATTAAGGTGCAGCCACACAAAGGACGCGCGGCCGCAGCGTGTTTTGCGCCTATTATTAGAAGAGCCGAATAGGCTGATTAAAGCAACGACTTATTCAAACTGGGCATGCAAATAAATGGTGTTCTAATTTTATTTTATTTTAATTTTAGAACATATTTAATAAAAAACCATTTGAAAGACCTTTCTATCAAATAAAATTTTGTTGAATTTATTCTTAAATAATAAAAAAACATAGTTAGAACATAATTTATTTATTAAAAAAATGATTGTTTCTAAACATGCCACACATAGTTATGTTTCGCTCGGTCGAGTCCATAGATAACATACCAATCCGTGACCGAGCCATAACAACGCCAAACTGCTGGCAGTTTTCCACTGATAAAACCACCCGGGCCACCGGCGACCGAATAGCGTAGGCGTTGTTTAGTTTAAGATAAAGATTATGGAGTACTTAAATTTCTTATATTCATTATCTTTCAATTTCAATGTAACTCAGTACTATATTAAACGTCCTATAACTCAGATACTATCTCGTCTTTTCTTTGAATAGTGTAAGTCCCTTTTCTAAACTTATTGTTTTTATAGAGAACGTAATAATGAAACAACCGTGTACGCCATATCTGATTTATTCTGGTCTACCTACGTTTATATTATAATGCATACACCTACACCTTTTGCTCCAAGCTTGACTACATACAAAACAATACACACACACAGCTCTGATTTTCAGTGTCCACCTTCTAAATCACAAATGTTAGCGTAATAAAAATTATAGTAGACTTACAAGTAAATGAAATAAGAAAATAGACAACATATTGATGAGATAATTAGTAAAATGAAATTAAACAAAAATAAATACCTACCGCAAAAATTAAGCACTTGTTATACACATAAAACTATATAAATAATAATAGTAAAAGAAATAATATTTCTAATCCATACAAGATAACACTTATTCACTACCATTCATAAACTAAATTTGTATTCTCAGGATTTTGGTAACTGTAATATTAAATGTTATTTTTATTATTTTATAATTTTAAATATAAGATGTAACTGAAACAAACCAAGAATCAAATAGAAATTACGCATAATAATCTACACCACCTGGTGTCAATTCAAATCCTCAATAACATATCTATGGTTGTCAGTTTGTGCTGGTTCGTGGTTTTTTAAAAAGTTATTAAGATTATTACAATAATTGATGGCGCGCGCAATGAATTACATAAGAACAAGAAGCGAAACAAAATGGCCGCAGACCAACTCGCGCGCAGCAAGCTTCACACCGCACTCTAATAAACGCGTGCCTTAGCACGCATCCCTCATTTTACCATAAAGCCACGATTACAATACAAAAATAAAAAATATTATTTCATCGCTCACAATATCTACAAAATAGAAAACATCCTCTATTAACGAAAATTCATGGCATATTCTCGCAAAGCATCAAACCGTGAAGGCATAATAGCATTTATGCGCGTTCATTAGCCACTCATAGCCGCATTCGCATCGCATTACGCACTAATCCCGCCATACACAATATTATTTGACGCCGCGGATGAATACGTTTATTGTGAACGAGTCTTTACCAACAGCGGGAGGTCAAAATTTTGGTATTTATAATCTTAATTTGCGATTCGTGATATTAAAAGTATAGCCGAAAAATTTGAATTTATTTTTGGGATAGAGCTAAGTCGGCCAAGGGCTTGTCGGACCACGGCATATTAAAGAATTCTATAAATAAACGTCAACTTAACTGTACAATTTCAAAACTTAGCATCTGTTGGAATCATTAATTTATGCCAACTTATATATTTTTCTAGGAAACTAGAGCTAGCATGCCTCCTGTTTTAAGAGGTTACAACACAGGTAACAGTGGATTAAATGTTTATTTTGTATGCCCACATCGACCACATTGACCATATCGACCACACTATAGTGTCCCGGAGACGGTCATTCGAAATTGACAATGTTTACGTGATTGAAGTACCAATTGATTCGTCTATCTATAGAGGCAATTGAAGCGATTGTCATTCGCGGTTACGTGATTGAAGGCGAATGATAGAAGTTTTGATTGAAGCCCATTGACAATCGCGAATGACGTATCAATTGAACGTCTCGTTGTGCGATTGATTTCGGTCATTCGCTCGCTAGTTGAGAAACACGGCGGACAGAAAGCAAATGTTGCGAGATATTGACGCATTGTATGAATGTCCATCATTCGCACCTTCAATTGAAACGATCAATGACGTAAAAATTGACAATTGCGAATGACTTGTCTCCGGGACACTTATCGACCACATCGACCACATTGACCACACCGACAATACAGACAACATAATACATACTACCTATGTTGACTAGGTCCCGAGGAAATCTTAGGGTGCTGTCATAGTGACATAGGCGACGAGGATACGGCGCTGCACAATCCCTAGATGTCCTGTTTGGACAGAACAGTGCCGAGACCTCGTCGCCTTTCGCGAACTAGACCTATCACTCCCGGCCGCGGTTCGGGATCCCCGCCGGATAGGACGCCGTCTCCTCCTTTTGCGCTAGCGAGTTAGAACTAGCGACTTGGATACTTGCTAAGGCGGATGGGGAGCGGGAGTGTAAGCTACGTCTCTGCACCACTTGGACCTTCAGCCGCCGTGAGCGGGAAGCACGAGTGTGGATAGTTCCCTGGGTAAAGGGTTCTTATCCACTGTTATGCCGTCGAGATGGGAGTGCGACGTATTCCGTACGCGATCACCTCTCTTACTCCAATCCTGACTCCAAATTTCATATGCGTGTCGGGCAGATGGAAATGGAAATGAAATCAATTATTAGATTGAGTATATGTCTTTTATTATGATACGACTCGACTCTGGGGCGAACGGGAAGCGACTGACGAAAGTGCTACAAATATCGTTATAAATTCTGCTAAATTCCTATTATCGCCGAGCCGCCACTAAATGTGAATTGACATTTCTTGGGAAGCACTTGCTAGGTTTTGCAGTAGCACAGCTGATATCCTCTTGACAATAAATGAGTATTGTTAATCGTGTTATGTCTTCCATTTCCCTACCAGCGCCGACGCTTCGTCCGCTCAGCTGGCAATCAAGACATTGTAATTATCATTCTTAATAGGTACTAATTATTGCAAGTTGTTAGGAAATGAGTTATTTTCATTGTAGAGATGGAAATTTGTATATCTTTTTAGTATTTTGTAGCCATATGGTTAAAAAGAGTCGTCATCATCATCCGAGCGTTAAATCCCGGTTGCGTTCGGTGCGTTCACTCCGACGCCCAAGGACCGCTTTCCTACTTTTTCTACTCCACTTTACGCGGTCTTCAGCATCCCCCGTTTTGAGAGCATTGGTTCTTGGGTCTTTACCTGGCCGAGGCGGCATGGCTAGACATTTGTTCCCCCATAATTAGCCGGTCTCCGTAAAACGTGGCCGTACCAGCGCACGCGGCACTCTTTCAGTTTGTCTGCCGTGTCACGGGCATGAAGACTGCCGTGGAAGCGGGAGTTCCTGACACGGTCTTTCCGCGTCACTCCACACAGATTGTTAATACAGAACAAACGACGTAACACGTTTGTATTATTAACAGATCAAATCCTATACCATGTTTATATCTGCAGGTGCAGATATATTTGTAGATGCAGATACCTAACCTTGTCATCATCTTACGATATCGATCGGTACCAAGAGATACTGTATAAGATACTATAGTATCTTATCTGCGCTGTGTGTGCTAGTTAATTGAATTACGTAGAGGGCGATATTGAAAGATATGCGCTCAGATACATATATCGTACCTACCATATCTGCATAGTGTCTATTCTAGATTTAGCAGTAACATGATAGAATTGTCTACCATAGATAAAACTTTACTTACTTTACTTCAAAAGAATCTGAGTTCTATTAAACAAGTTTTCAAAATAAGGATTAATAACAAGCGCTTTTATCAAACATACCTTTTGTAACATATCCACTTCGCAAATCTCTTTATTTGCAAACATCTTTAGGATTATTTTACACCTCTATGTACATTTTTACAAAGTTAATTTTGCATTGCATTTATTCATTGCTAACATATAAAAAGATGTTATATGCTTGAAATAAGGTTTATAATTTATTATTTAATACCTTTTTGAGTGCATGAAATTAAGTTTGCTTTAGTTTTTTATTGTATTATTCCCTTTTAACATTATAATGTTATGTAACCTTATTCCATTGAAATTAAGTTCTAAATCCAATATTGTGATTTATTTAATAGCAAACCTAAAATTGTAATAAGGATGATCTTGCTCAAGTATTGTGCAAAACCGCCAATCAGATTACAAATTTAGTAATGCACTTTTTATTACGCGCTTTCTTTACAATTTGTAGGAAGAAATGTGTTCTCAAAATGCAGTTAAAAGTTGGTTTCAAAGTATTTTGTTAGGTGTTAGTTTTCACACAATTCCGATTTTTTGTGATCTCTTGCGCAAATTTCAAGTACGTGATTAAGTTCTTCGAGGCGTTTGATGTTTCGCGGTGTATTTAGTTTTTTTTTTTTGAAAAAAATAACACAAAAAGATTAAAATTTTGGACTTGAGTTTATTAGTAGAGCTTTAACATTTAGCATTTTGTTTGTATGTTTTTTTGTGTCAACTTCACGACATTGGCAGTGGATTGCTTATCACGAATACATGAAAGGAGACGGGGACTTTTGGGCCAAAGAAATGTAATGAGTTGAGGTGTAGCTTAAAAAAGCGTTATAGGTATGTTAACGCCGACCTATTTGGTCTCCGCCTCTTTATTTCTTTTTTCTTCCGCCGCATCTGTCACTATGTAATGTGACATAGTCTACGTTCTACCGATGAGCGCGCCGCTGCTTCCGCACAAACCTCGCCTCATATTGTGTGTTGTGCCGCTATTCAAACCCGCTTTCATCAGCCGGCACGGTGGAAGGTGCCTGCTGCATTGTTCCAGCTGATCCACTTCTCGAAGGAACCGCAAGACGAGAAGGGAGGATCACGAGAAAGAACTGCCTGCCGCTGCGAAGCCTGCATTGTTCGTAGCGTGTCTGGTGCGGCGACCTTATCCTCTAAGTCCTTTCCTTCATTTTATCCCCGCTTCCGCCCGCGCCGACAAGATATATAATGTGGTTTACTTTTGATTCGTAAGTAAAAAAACTAACGGTTGCTCTGAAAAGAGAATTTTTATTATTAAAAACAAATCGCTATAGACTATTTTTGTAGGTGTGTGAATTTATAACTACGCAACTCACCTGGGAAGAGAAGCAACATTTCAAGCTAATTAATTTACAATTTCAATTAATCTAGTATAGTTTAGGAATTTAAATTAGTACTTAATTTGTTCTATTGTTCTAACTGACAAAAACTCTGACAAGTGTGATGTATTATCCCCGCAAATTGCTATTGCGCTGGAACCTTGTCAAATTAACATTCACGTGACGTCATCAGGAACTCGATATGTACGCGTACTCACCGGCCAGTGATGCTTACGGTACCGAGTGTTCGGCTCCGGTTACGTCAACAAAATGGCGGCCAGGCGCAATACCAATTTGCGGGGATAATACAAGTGATATTACATTCACACTTGACGTATACTATTATAATGCGCGCCAAATTCAAATCAAATGAAGTTACTCTTCATTTCCTGGTATATTTCTATTATAAGACCCTTCAGCCCTTAATTATAATCTGGAAGACGAGAAATGTTAATCTTGTTACAAACAAAATAAGTTATAAATTACCATAATCGATTTATGTGAATGCATTTCAGCAATTAATAGCATCAAAATACACTACAAGATTAATTCATTACACTAGCTGACACTAGCTGCGCCCCGCGGTTACACCCGCGTGGTGATGGAAGATTGTGACAATGATGATAGATCTTTATAAATTATAGCCTATGTGTAATTCTGATGTGTAAGCTATAGGTATTATTGTAAAGTTTCATCAAAATCCATTCAGCAGTTCAATTTAGCAAGCTTAATACAAGAATGCCCAAAAATAGGTAGTGAATATTGTTTGTTATTAACTATAAAATAATGACAGATCTCCCCAAGTGTATAGTCATGTTGTTTCTTACAGACCAAAAAATAAAGTAAATGTCGTTTGTTATAATCTAAAAAGAAACTTCGTTTAAAAAAACCGACTTCAAAAACTAAAACACTAAAAAACTAAAAAGTATAAAATAACTTATTTCTAAAGCTATTATTATTAATATATATTATCTGAAACATCTTAAAGTCGGTTCTTAGTAATTTTCAAAATATAGTAATTTTTATGTTTTACTTTGCACCGACTTCAAGATGTTTTAGATAATATATATTAATAATAATAGCTTTAGAAATAAGTTATTTTATACTTTTTAGTTTTTTAGTGTTTTAGTTTTTGAAGTCGGTTTTATTAAACGTTTTTTTTTGTTACTTTTTAGTGTCTAGCTATGTATGGGTAAACCTACGAAAGGTGCCGCACTCCTTAAAAAATATAGGTCTAAGAAATGGGACCAAATTTTTTTTCGTAAAATGAAAACTACGTGGCCAAACTATGTTAAATTTTTAGGGGACCAAATGGCAACTATTCCGCATCAAACTCAACAAGAATCACGTAAATCGGATCATAAATCTCGGAGTAATCGGTGTACAAACATAAAAATAAATAAAAAACATACCAATCAAATTGAGAACCTCCTCCTTTTTGAATTCGGTTAAAAAATAACTTATTCTTCTTGAATGTACCTGCATATTTGCTGCTAAGAAAGTTGTTCAAAAATAATTAACTAACGCTGAATGTACAATCTCATCAACTCGTGAATAAAAAGGCCATTACAAAATAAAGCTACGACAAATCGCAGAAATCGTTTTCGAATAATCGCGTCGAAATTAAAACTGCTTATTTCCTTAATCCAGTGCAATCGGGCGTCCCGCACTACATTACAAATTTGCCATAGAAATATCTACTTTATTTCTTCAAGAATAAGGTTCAATTAAGCTTAATAATGTATCTTTATTATCTGCTTAGATATTGCAAATTAAAGATGGAACATATCCCAAGGAGTGAAGGTCGATAATGGTTCGCATATTGTGTGATGAGATGCGCTAAATGGGAAATTGTGATCTAACTCATCGTCGTCGGCCGAATAAAACAACTCTTCGCGTTAATAATGAGAAAGTATGGCACAGAGTAATGCATGCTACAGAAACAGCGTATTTTTGAAATTACAATTGTTTCGTACTGTAATACTTTTATCTGTGCAGGAACGGAGAAATAATAAAATTTCCTGCGGCCGGGCGGCCTGTCGTAAGAGGCGACAAAACAACCCACAGCCAGGTGGTAGGGAATTTGCCCGACTGGATGGCCACCCCTGGTCTAAAGTATGTCGCCATAGCAACCTTGAGTTGTGTTTCGGCATTAGTGATCAGGTTCCAGTCTCCCTTAAGAGAGCAGCAGCGCATTTGTAGCACCTTTGGTGTTGCAAATGTCGATAGGCGATGGTGACCGCTTTCCATCAAGTGGGCCGTCTGCCTGTATACTGAACTCCTACAATAAAAAATTTAAAAAACTTGCAACCACTCAGAAGGGTTTATGGTAATAAAAGAACAGCAGCTAATCACTACATTTACAATCAGAGAACCTACCGGTTTTAACACATATTTTACACTACCTCTTCACACTCTACAAGCATTTATAGAACACCTCGCTATCCCTCCAACAATTTAACAGTATAAGAAACTAAACATATTGGCACAATCGATAGCGGATTGAAGTCATTGATAAACAATTTTAATTAAAGGGTTAAGCATGACTAGAATTTAGTACAATAATTGTTTGGAAATTTTAGATAATATTTTATATAAGATATTGTATAAAATGTTATACTTAAAGTTTTACAGTAATATAATAAACTGAACACAGTATAAATCTATCCCGTCTGCCAACATGAAAATAAAAGGCAATGTATACCATCTATGTACAATAGAGAAATTTGGAATTATAATTTGTACACAATTATCACATATTAGAGACAAAGATTAATACATAAAATTATGATAAATTATAGAGAATATCTTAGATACTCTATATAAAACAGGACCACATAATAAATAACAATATATTATTATTCAATTAAGGAAATGGCAGATTGTATAGTTTAGAAAGAAGAGGGTACATAACAAAATTAATTATTCTTCTTAAAAAACATGAAAAGAACAACTTTGCTATTAAATAATTGTAACGGTATTTTTACGTGGTGGAGCCATGCTGAAATCATTATCTCGATTACAGCTTTAGGTTCGCCTACGCTCTCACAGAACATCGGCGTAAAACAATAACCTTGAGTTAATCATGATTCGTATGAAGAGTGAGAGTTCCGATGATCCGCTTCCCCTCTCCCTAACTCATCTTCTCTATCCTATTTTCTTATCCCATACCCATTTAGAGTCTGCACTATAAACTCAATTGTATATGAATTGATGCGTTTTGCGATTTTGTTGTTTTTTATGTTTTATTTGACACCGACTTCAAGATGTTGTAAGAAATAATTTGTTTTCCTTTTAGACTAAAGTTTTGCTTATGTTAAAAATAAAATTTCTTCTTATTAGTTGCACAAATATTTGAATAGAAATAATATATTAAGCGCCTGTAGTAATTTGATAGAGATGTTTAGAAGGAAAAGATATATAGATATACCTATTGTGGAAAAAGCAGAATAATAGTAATCTCTGTTAATATAAACTAATCTGTAGAAAAGCGCAATAGGAAGAAATCAAAGCAAACGTTATTCATGAGGATGCGCAAATGAATTGCACAGCTCGTCACATCACTAGGCACGACGCTGTTTACCATTCGACCAATTAAATATCTGCAAATGGAAAATAACTTATAATAAGAAATATAGTCAGATAGACAGAATGGGAAAAATGGATAGATAGACTTCATTGCTCACCGAAATAAATAATTACAATAATTTCGTGGTAGGAACAAGGCAGCCTTAGCGATAAACGCGATATACTTCAGGCAACCTAACTTGAAGAACATTATGGGTCTCATATTGAGTTATTTTTTAATTTTATATTGCATGAGTTCAGCAGACAGGCAGACGACCCTCTTGATGGAAAGCGGCTAACACCAAAGGTGCTACAAATGCGCTGCTGCTCTCTTCAGGGAGACTGAAAACTGGAAACCGAAACACAACTCAAGGTTGTTATGGCGGCATATTCTAGACCAGGGATGGTAGCCAACAAGTCGGGTAAAAACCCTACCACCTGGCTGTGGGTTGTTTTGTCGCCTCATACGACAGGCCGCCTGGCCGCAGGAAATTGTATTCTTTCTCCGGTCCTGCACGGATAAAAATTGGAGATTGGAGCTTGATGTAACTATTTTTTCCAATGAGTGTGCAAATAATGAAATAAGAAGGTTGACAGGATTTAGAACACTGGAAATAAGTAGATTCTAACTTCGCAAAGCTGGTTTGTAATAACTAGTGTCAGCCTTCTGAGCAACGTAAGACCAGGGCAACATTCTAAATTTGATTGTATGTCCTGGAAGATCACGGGCTACGAACATTGCCCCTTGAGACATTTGATGTAAATGTGGCGTGATACTGACCGGCGATTAGGTATCCCTCTCTATATCACAAAAAATGCACCCAAGAGCAAGCCAGTGTCGGTGTGGGATTATGGGGATGAACTGCTAGTGGAAGTAAGAACCTGGACTATGGCGTCTGCCCGTCGCAATGTTTGGGGAACATGGAAAAAATGGGCAGACGGTGACTAGCCACTACCTTTTACGAGGGGAAACATGGGTGTGACTGGTTCTGGAACCTACTTCCGACGTTTGGCCATTTGTCACGTCCACTCCGTGCCGGTTAGTTAACACAAGCTCGGAGGCGGGCAGGGGTTCCTGCATCTGGGGATGCGGTGGAACTAAAACTCTGTGGATGAAGTGAGTCACTCTGCTTCCCGGGGTGACTCAGGCCTTGATACACGGATGAACATGAGCGTAACTAAGCTCTGAAATACTTACTCATTTTCTTCCAACCCAAGCGCGGTTACATGGGAGGAAGGTTCAGGTTTAGTATTATAGTTGAAAACGTCTTTATCAGCGTTCCACACAAGCCGTGCGGGGCTTAATCTCGCCGCGTAAGGTCTTACCCCCACAAAGGCCCCGGTATTGTATGAAGGGTATTCCCCCTGCTCATACAACAACAACAACAAAAATCACGGAAGCGGGCGGAGCCTTGCCTTGACCTCCCGGACTTGGGTACGACCTAATGCTTCATCACAAAGCCTCCTGCGGGTAAATATTTGTCGAATAAAAAGTTGTCCCAAGTAAATTATGACAATTTTTGTCTATTGTTACGACCCAAGTGCTGACAAAAAACAAATTCACACCTGCATACTTGTACACATTGCATTTCTTCATTAATTTTCGGAATTTGGATACCTTTTGTTTACTTTGTGTTTAAAAATTGTGATTAGAAAAATGGCCTATTGTAATCTTTTATAGCAGTCATTAGCTAGGTGTGATTCTAGGAAGTACGGTCGCGCGGCCGTTTATAGATATTGCATCCGTGCAGTATAAAGCAATGCCCCGATTGATGGACGAGGCAGTCCAGCGATAACCAGCCGCGAAGCAACACTTGTGTACATTCCGTAATCTGTTTAGTGATGGACTGCGCATGTTATTGAATCGTGCATTGCGTTTGGACTGGTTGTGTTCAGTTATATTTGTACCTAAGTTATACGTGTTTGTATAGTTCTAATAAATTCTATTGTAATTCTAACGGAATTTTAATTCGAGTCCTGCAACTCGTAACACTATCAATAAATGCGGTATAATGCAAACTTCATTTAGGTAGTCCTTTTAATCTATGCCTGACATCTAGTGTTCAATAGCTAGAAGTTTAAAAATTATATTGCCCGCTCCTAACCAGAAATGATTTTATAAAAGATTTGATTATTTTATTTATTAAATATCCTTTACGTTTTTTAATTATTAATAGTTAATACTAAGTAAACTATTTTTTATGAAAGGGTAAGTAATTTACTATGATTCTTTCGTCATGTATGTACGTACATAGTTCCAATAATTACCGCTAGATGTCACTTTAAGTATTATGAAATGGAATATCTTTCTTAATATATATAAATAAACCGATTTTAATCAAATTTGCACACCGTGTGCAGTTTGATCCAGCTTGAAAGATAGGATAGCTTACATCTTAATTTATAGTTAATCGGTTAAGCGATACGAAGTTCGCCGGGTCGGCTAGTATTTGCTAAAAATAGGAGTCAAATATTCAGATCTTCACGAATACACACGTGAAGATCTGAATATTTGACTTGCAATAATATCGACAATCTTACACATTAATTTATTTAAACGAATAGATTATTTTGAAGCATAAAGTCAAAGCTTGTATTGCAGCAGTTTGGATAAAAATATATGTCTACAAATCTATTGACCTGTCCTTTTGTCTAACAATAAACGTGTCCCATACTAGACCGATACAAGCAAGAACTTCTTGTTGTGGATATGAGTCACTTAGAAGAACCACGGAGGAAATTCTAAAATCGCTGCGCTTACATGTTCGTGACATAGCAGATGTATGTAGAAAAATCGCCTACATTTAAATCAAAACATTGTTAGAATACAAAATACGTAAGACTTAAATGAGCAAAGCGACATCTAGCGAACAAGATGACCATAATCACAAATCATTCATTTTCGTTAGACATCAAACTATCTTCATTGTTGTGTTCATGTAGTTTTACTGCCTACCGCTAGATGTCACTGAAATAAAATTGTAATTCCGTATCTATGGAACATAAAGTACCTAACAAAAATATTGATAAAACAAAACTTTGACGTATTTATTAAACAAGTATAAAGGCTTCGCAATGTCTATCAAATCTCAAAAATCTCTGAATGAGGAGTTATCAGAGATATTCGAGAAAAGCTATTCTGTAAGAAGTGTCTCCGATGAGAGTTTTTCAAGGTAAGTGTACATTTCGTAAATATTTTTTTATAAATCGAATTGCCTACCCACATACATTATTTTTATTTCAGGAAGACGTGTCCGATAATTATAATGCATAAAGTTATATTACAATAATTACAATTTTAAATGATTAATCTAACATAATATAAACATCATTTATATACACACATATTTAAAATTCATAATATGAATTTATGTATATACATATAATGTACATACACAAACTATAACTTAAATCACTACTATGTATGCAGCGGCGCATTTTTTAACGAGGGTCAATCCGTTTGAGAGGAAATCACCGGGGGGAAAACACGGTGGGAAATATGGGATTCGCTACGATGGGGTGACCCTAGCACCGCAAGCAAGAAATGCTATTGCCACGCTAGGGGATACTGCCCAGGCACTGGGATATCCACTAAAATCCCTCGTTGTTCCTTCCTGCGCCTTATTCCAGGGAATACGGAAAGTTCGACCAACTTCACGTGACCTGGCAAACCGGGGCTTTTAGGACCAAATCTACTAACGAGGGGGATGCATGACCCCTGGTGATCAGGCAATCCTACCCCTCCTCTGCTTACGGTCACGCGAGCATCGCACGCGCATCATTAAATGCAATGCTACACCGCATTTTTTATCTATAAACCGGCTCCTATTAGTGGTCACACACTTTATCTGAAAACTTGCCGAGGAGTCCAAAGGTATATAAAGGTTATACTAGCCGGCTGTGGATTTCTCCTTCCTTTCACCACCATCACGTGAACAACGCCCTTCAATTCTTTGTACAGGTCCCAGAATACACCCATGGCATTCTTTGACCTTTTTAAATAACCCTACTTCCGATAACCCTGGCGGCGTTGGTTCATTAAGCACCTTTTCAAGTAGACTGGGTGTTGGAGTTGTAAGTGCTATAGTAACTATTCAAATGATAACTGTTAATTTCCTTCACATCTATATGGAGCCTGTTAAGCTTTTTACAGTTTTAAATAAGTTCTAAAAACAATATTATAATTTCCAGCGATGATGATGATGATAATGAAACTCTCGCCAAGGAGTTGATGAACAAACTGACGCCAGCAGTGCTGAGCAAGCTTCGCAGATGTTTCAAGAAGAGCAAAGGAAGAAATGATGTCAGAGACATTGATAGGTGATTTGACTTTTAATATTAGGTATTAGTACCAATTCAATAGGTTTTATTCACAGAAAGTTCCACCGGAGAACAGTTTTTGAAGGTTTCGCTTATTACTTAGTTAAAAAAATTAAGTCTTCTTGGTATTCAATGTACGCCGTTTTGCAGGTTTCTCTCTCTTCTATCTCTGTTTAAGGAGAACTGGCAATACACTCCCCAGTGATACTTATTTTAGTGATACTACCAGCTAAAATTTCTTTTACTTCATATATTTTGTCATTCATGTTCTTTTTAACCGATTTCTAAAAAGAGAAGGTTCTCAATTCGACTATATTTTTTTATGTAAGTATGTTAGACGCTTTCTCCGTAATTGTGGACCGATTTTCAATTATTTTCTTTATTCGAAAGAGCGTACTCGTGAAGAGGTCCCGTTGTCATTAGGTCAGCTCAATCAGTCTCAGCAAATAACGTAACACAATCATGGCGCCAAATCTGAAACTTCAGTTGTTTTTCCATAACCATCATAAATGTATTGCATTGCTAATTATAAATATTTTCAGGAGAGTGGAGGAAGTGATGCGTGCTGCAGCGGCTGAGGAGGGCATAGAGTTCGCGGCTACAGCGAGGTCCACGACAGTCAATGAAGTCGATTCGCTCTGGCTCGACGAGGGTGGCTTCGTCAACGCAATGAACAATATATTTGGTTAGTTACGTCTAAATAATAGTTCTTCTTTCATTAATATTAATTATATTTATATATGTAATTTCATGTTCATACATGTAATGTTCATGTAACTTGCTTAATTTGGCGATATACAATATGTGTGTTTGTCTGCCGATTATTATTAGATATTATAAAAAAATCACAACTTGAAAGTATAAAAAGTCTGGCAGCATGCACAAAATTTGCAAGGTCATCGAACCGTCTTTTATCCAGCGTATAAGCAAGTTACTCCAGACAGCCAGCATCATACGCTCCCTCTCCTCGTCCATGTCATCGGTCTGGTCTGCAATAACCCAGTGACTTGGGTATCATTACCTTCAGCAGCGTCCCAAGTAGTCTGAAGTCTGATTAATATTGTATTAAGAATTAAGTCATTTGTTATCTCGAGTAAAAGGCGGGTTAAGTCCTGATTATACAGGTGAATTGTTAAAGTGGGCTTTCAGGGCTAAATCCTGAAGGAATATATGGAGATATGTTGTAAAAAAAGAAAATTTAGTATATCATGCCTTTATATTTATAACTATAATAATATTTTCTATCCGTTTATTGCGCTCTGTTTTATTGAATTAGCACTGTTTGCTACAACTCCATTAATTCTTCAAAAGTCATTCTGTAACATACTTCTGTATAAAATCTTAAAAAAAGAACTTGAAATATAAATAGAACAAGAAATATAAAGAAAAACAATGTTTAGCTGGACGTGTTGCTGGGGAGTTTCTTGCCGCTTCTTCTCGTTGCGCTGCGGTGTACATAGACTGGGAAGTAAAATTAAATTTTAACCTTTATGTATGACCTTCAAAAAGTATTCTCCAGTGGAACTTATTTTGAATAAAAACTTTTGAATTTGAATTTGATCTATACGAAATTGAGAATAATTGACGTCATTAGGCTTTTGAAAAATCAATTACCCTTGTCAGAAATGTGTGTGTGTGTGTGTACAGTTCACACGCAGTAGAAGTGAAACAAAGTGTGACAAGGGGTGGGAGGGATTCTAAATTTCGTGAAGTCACATTTCATATATTTTATCGTTACCATATATTTAAGCTTTAAAGCACGAAATTTTTAGTATTAACGAAACTTCCAAACATTTCCAACTTTATCTGTATGAGCAGTGTTTAAATGATCAAATATAATATATTATATGTCATTATCTCGCAGGGTTAGTCCTATAGATTTGTGTTTATCTCTTTTAAACTGTCGCTTTTACGTTTCATCGAGTTTTAAATTATAACGATTCTAAAGAAATTTCACTTTAATAGCCCTTTCAGTTCATTTGCCAATTGACATCCCTTCACAGTAATTGATCCTCATAGTACCTATATTTTCTTGAATTTTCAAAAATCTAATGACGCCAATTATAATTATCAGCCTCGAGACTCCTTTGAGTATTTTTCGCTATTTTGTATAGCTTATGGTTTGGCCCTGAACGGTTACTTGAAAGATTCACCTACTAAACTACACTTGGAAAAGACTGAACACATACCCTGTTTTGTTGGCAGGACACCACAAGTATTCCCCGCATTCTTCCAGACTATTCCGTATATTGGACCCATTCAGCAATGGTCGGGTCTCGTGGAGACAGCTGGTCGGCAGGCTGGTGATGAACGGCAACAGACGTACATCCTCGCGGAGAGACCAGTGGGTTGATATACAGCAAACGCGTTGCATGAGACTGAAACATTGTCAGGTAATAATCTGTGCTGGCTTTACCTATAGTGCAAGGCGTGCAAGGGGGTGCCGAGCGCCGCTCGTGATGCTCCCAAAAAAGCATGCGGCGCATGCTATGCTAGCGCCCAGCGCTGTCAAAGACCCTACGTCCGTGAAGTGAAAGAAAGTTGTAGTTTTTTTATGTTTCACTTGGCACCGAATAAGAGATGTTGTAGAAAGAAGTCGGTTACATATTAATTTTTTGATTTTTAGATTGAAGTCAGTTATATTTTTGTAAAAAATTTTTTTTCTTTTTAGTTGTGAAAATTCTTGAATAGCTTTAGAAATAATATATTAAGCGCCTGTAGAAATTATAGTACTGGCACTCGTATACAAGGTTCCTATCTCACTCTTTGGTGTGGATGACCGTCAACAAGGGTAGTTCTCGATTTTCCTGGGATCCAATCTTCAGATCCTCACGTGTTGATCATGGGACCACCTCGGGGGTACAGAGGTTCTAATAAAAAAATGAAAAGCCCACAATTGACAAATATATCGTGTAAGAAAGGAGTCAGTTAACTAATTTTGAGGGTTTCTCTCGATTTCTCTGAAATCCACTCATCAGATCTTTATATACTGACAATGGGACCAATTCCGAAGCCTTTCCATTAAAAAAAAACATCAAGATGAATTGAAAACCTCTTCATTTTCGCACTCGATTAATGAAATGGTTTAAACACCTTTCATCCAATAAAAGGTATTGTTTTCATGATGAAAGGTGAGATAAATTCCATTTATGAATTTTCAGAGAGAGACAATAGTGAAGTTAGTGAATATTGAGCAAAAGGACTCTTTCTGCTATGTAGCAGTCTCTAAAGGTGGGCGGGTTGGAGTATACAGCGGAGACATGCAGTTGCTGCACACTTATGAGGTAGGTACACTTTTGTCAAACCAAAAGCATGAGTGTTCACAGGGTGAATAATTTTCTTCTAATACACTTCTGGCTGAATTTATCACGCAACGTCGAATTGTAGACCTTGATGCAAAAGAGAGTCGTTCGCGTAACATTGCATACACGTAGCATACAGTCAGGATGACTGCACTAATATTTTGACCACCAAAAAATACTTTGAGACTTCTGACACCTAAACTCTCTTATCCAAAAGATATATGAGTACTTACTAATCTCTATGAAAACGACGCGTGAATTATAGCTTTTATAGACTTAACTGCACTTCAAAATTGTATTCAAATACCAAATATAGTAAGCGATCACGAAATTCTAATAAGTAAATTAATATCTACGCTATTACTAGGTACAACATAACATAAACAACTTTATGGGATTTCAATTTTGGTTAGGTATCGCTTACTATTTCTGGTAGTATAAAGTTTTTTTGATGTTATATTTTACTGTATCTGGTGATATATGAAACATAAGGCTTAAAAAAATCAAGTATAGGTACTGACCAGGTCAATGCGTATGCGCACCTCAGGCACAAAAAAATACTACTTTGTCAATGTGTACGATAGCTAGGTATAGGTAATATATTTTATGTATTTTTTACAGATCTTTTACCATAGAACTGGGGTACGTCGTCGAGTCAAAAACTGTTGGATCACTGACGCCATATTCTTGTCTGTGAGTACCGATGTCAAAAGCTTAAATTAAAATTAAATATAAGCCTAATCTCTATTCATGCAGAAAGGGAGAAAGAATATAAAGTCCTGCGGCCAGGTGGTCTGCCGTAAGACGCGACAAAATAACTCACAAGTAAGTGCTAGAGTATTCCCCCGTCCGGATGACTACCACTCCTAGTCTAGAGTATCTATGTCGCCATAAAAATCAGGTTCTAGTCCTCTCTTCGGGACCTACACTTTGGTGTTGCAAGTGTCCATAGGTGGCGGTGTCCGCTTTCCATCAAGAGGGCCGTCTGCCTAACTAGTATACTCCAGCTTTCGAAAATTCTACTTTTCGGCAGCGTTGTATATTGCCTTATGATAGTGACAGAGTGACAACTCTCGAACGAATGATTTCATAGAAACGATTAATGTTTACCATATTATTATCATTAGCTATGGAACTATAAATTATTATATATGTAGATCAAAAATTCTCCATATTTCAAAATTCCCTTAAGATATTGACTAAATCAATGGTAGCTATAAGTTTTGAAACCCCTACCCTATGTGGGAACATCATTCTGGAATTTGCTGGATAAGATTTTTTTCATAGGACATCCAGTACGTCGTATATACAGCATCAGACCGCAGCTTGACCATGTACGACGTCAGCACTCTGTCTCATACGCCGATAATCTGCATCACTGGTCTACCCAATATACCGACTGTAAGTATTTAATTTCTTTTCATAATCATAATTAAACAATCCAGCCATACAGTACCTCAAACGTGTTTTTGGATGACAGTCGTAGTGGTTTCCCGTTGCCTTCTAAGCTTGGTTGTTTAAGGGGATTTAATCCTCAAAGCGCCTGCAGTTTCTTCAATCCAGGAGGAGTCTCTCATTTTTTTAAGTGGTAGGTTATTTGCCCGTTCGGCTGGTTACCGTCGGTGTAGAGTCACCTCAATAATCTTGAGTAATTTTTCGGCATTATTGGCAAGTTCCCAGTTCCCCCTGCTAGATCGGTAGCACATTTGTAGCGTCTTTGGTGTTGCTTTTCACAAACGACAGTAACCCATTTCCATATGGCTATAAACCTGTGCTGTCTTCTAGGAATAAAGAGTTCGGCTTTGCTACTAGTTTTATAACGCCTGGGGATCACATTTCCCCTCTAAATGTGATCCCTATCCCTAGAATTGGAGAGAGTGATTCGATCTCCAAACTACTCAAAACTGCTCTAATTAGACGAGTAATTATTCACTGAGATCATGGTCTTGATTCTCAACTGTGACAGAACTACATTTCGTTTTCAGAGGGACAAACGACTATGACGAATTTATAACAGTCCCGTTTTTGCTACTATTACTACGAAATCCTATTATTATAAAGGGATACGAAGAGTGTTATCACTCATGATTTAATTATTGTTCCTATCTTTTCATCAGTGCATGGCGTATACCCCCTCAGCGAATCCAAGTTCCCCCTCAGAATTGGCGATGGGCTCTGAGCGAGGGGATATCACCAGAGTGAATTTCTCACAACCCAGGGTTCAGTTCATGTATGTCAAAAACCCAGAAGCAATCAACTATTATTTTTGGATGGTAATTATTTTTATACATACGTAATTGTTGTTAGAGCCCCCTTCTCTAGTGAGCTATATAACCTTAGATGATCATTTTTTTTAACAAGAATGTATTGTATATACACATTTTTGTAAATGTTTATCTTTGTATTTTTAGAGCACATTAATCTTAAATGGAAATTATTAATAAATGTTAGTTATATAGTCCATTTATAGTTGTAATACCTTTCAGGAACTATCATCGTTACCTCACACTTCTTACTTGACAATCACAAAATGGCGTCGCGTCCATTCCAGGACGATACATCGTGTGGTTTATATTAACGACGGCGATGTATTGCTCTCTTGCTCGCACGACAATGATGTCAGTATGCGTCTGAGGCACGTGCCAGGGAAGTTGGATGACTATGTTTTCAAGGTTTTAAGGGTTGGTCATAATCTACTACCATATATTTGTTTGTGACTTATATTGTTACGAGGTGCAGGACTCGAATTAAAATGCCGTTGGAATTACTACATAATTTCTGAGAACTAAACAAACACGTATAACACAGGTACAAATAAAATTGAACACAACCAGTCCAAACGTAATGCACGATTCAACAACCACTAGTAGCTAAATAGATTACCGAATGTACGCAAGTCTTGCTCCGTTTGTGTTTATCGCTTGACTACCTCATCCCTCCATTGGAGCATTGCTTTATACTGTACAAATACAATATGTCTGCTCGACCGCGTGGAATTAATTTCCTAGAATCACAACTGGCTAGTAACTACCATAAAAGATAATACAATACACATTGGGCTGTTTTTTTTAATAACAAATTTTAAACACATAGTAAACAAAAGAAGTCCAAATACCGCAAACGTAATAAAACGTCTACAGGTATGCAGTTTGTCTTTTGTCGGCGCTCAGGTCGTGAAATATGTTTGCTCAGTTTGGTGTTGAAACGCTTGGACCTTACGGTCCTGAGGCCAAGACTCTGTACAAATATTACCAAAACGACTCGTATTTTAAACCCTGATAGCTCTATTTCACTTATATAAAACAGCATCATTTTCTTCGATGGACTGTTGTTTTCAGGGCATATCATGCTTCCAAGTGATCCCTCCCCTTCGATTAATAGCGACTGGAGGGAGGGATGGAGCTGTCCGCCTTTGGGAGAAGACCCAGCCGTATCCCTTCGCGGTGCTACACTCGCCAGCCATGCCACACGTTTTGGACATCGCAGTGTTGCCACATAAGGAAATTGTCCTCGCTTATTGTAATAATTGTGTAAGTTGTTTTTTTACGGAATTAGGGATTGCCAATAAAATTCAATATATATTCACCCTCTTTAAAATGGTTTTTTGAACCAAAATCCTTGTTCTTCCTTGGGATACAATCTGCTTCCTTCAGAAGTTTTTTGATGTATTTTGTTTATAGCCTTTAAAAAATAACCAATAAAAAACTGACTTCAGAAGTAAATTGAATTTGAACTAAAAGCAAACAATTTTTTTTTTCTATAACATTTTGTAGCCGGTGGCTAAGTTATACATAAAAATATCACATTTTGAAAATTTGTTGTTTTTTTATGTTTTACTTGGCACCAACTTGGAGATGTTGTTGATCATATTATATTTATTTTGTACTTCTTAGTTAGGCAAATACCTACTTGAATAGCTTTAGAAAAATTATAAAACATGTTGTACGTACCTCAACAGTACCTGACTTGGTGTCAATGAAACCACTTATTACCATTGGAGAAATCGCGTGACTATGATACAAAAAAAGAAATGTGCGTCTCCGGACGCCCGACAGAAGTGATAACTTAAACCAATCTAAGTTGAATTCTTTAATATTGAAATTGTTTAACTTGAGAAAACTTAGGTTATTACTTAAATTTTATGTACGAGTATATAGCGCGTGGGCTAGAGTGAGAGAGGAGGAGCCTGCCTACCGCTGCCGTATGCGTGAGAGAAAGAGAAGCCAGACTGGCGCCGTAACGCGTTACGTAACAAGGCGGTTTACTCTCCCGTAAGAAGATATCACTTCAAAATTATTTTTGAAGTGATATCTTAATTTCACTGTATAGTGAAATTGAGAATCTCCTCATCTTTGAAGTCAATAAAGTGATACAATACAAGACAAGTCAGTGATAGGTTTGCGTTGTGTAACCTTAGTAAAAGAACTTTTAATACAGGTAATTAACATTTGGGATATGTATGAAGAATGTCTTTTGCAAAGTATGAAGCTAAATTTTCCTTTTTTGGGAGTACTTGGCAAGAAGGTGGAATTCGGAGCGTACTCTATACATCCAGGTTAGTCGTCCTATCCCTAACATATTACATTAACTATTTTATTACCTACTGGCTTTAACCCGCGTCTTCACTTGCATTAATACAATAAAGAAAGAAAGAATATATTTTTTTATATATAAACTTCATACACATATTTATCTCACGGGAACCGTACAATATTCCGGGATAAAAATTCATATTATATTATTCTAGGATATGCCTATTACTTCGTCCACGCTTGACTTGAAATTCCCGCGGGATACCTAGGATAAATAGTAACGCTAATTTTAAATCTAAGAATTTACTAACGATCAGTGGAAACCGCATCAGACAAACAGACAAGAAATGTAAAAAAAACCGTATCGTATCGTATACCCCATCGTATAAATAATGTATTCCAGTTGTTTTTTTTACTAGCTGACCCGGCAAACTTCGTACCGCCCCAGAATCAATAAATAAAAAAGCTGATGACAAAAAGTAATTCACTTTTAAATTTAATTTGATTTCTGAACAACTTTTAAATTTAATTTGATTTCTGAACAACTTTTAAATTTAATTGATTTCTAAACGACGGGACAAACATCAAATGTTTGACAGGTAGGAATAGGAATATTTTCTAAGGGAAAGCGAAATTTTTGTTTTTACTGTATTCCAAGCATTTTTTTCATATTTACTCACCTTCCCTGGACTCCCACAAATAATTCAAAATCAAAATTAGCCATAACAGTCCAGCCGTTCTTGAGTTTTAGCGAGACTAACGACCGGCAATTGATAAGAAGATAATACGATAGATGTACAAAATTATAGATTTTACCTATGCAAATTTTGATTTGTATTTGCTTACTTTCAAAATATTATGAAATCTGTTTGAACCGAAAAATAGGATAGCTAAAAACCGCGGGCGAAACTACGAGAAAACCCTTAGTCCTAAATGAAACTAATTTATAAACTATACTAAATTAAGAACTACCCCGACTTTTAGGTCCAATACGTAAGCTGCAGGTGGATGAGCCCGTGCAGCTGGTAAAGAGTTCAAGGCGAGGATCCAGCGTGTATCAGGGTTCCACTGGAGGACTGATGCTCATGCCAGAGTCGGGTTCAGAGGACAATGGGGGATTTGATGATGATCCGTAAGTCAGATGATAATAAAAAAGGATATATGGGTGTTGAAATAAGTGTAGTGCTTGCCAAGTGAGTTTGTCTCTCCCGGGGCATACTCAAGCACTGATGCGCAGGATTAGTGTGGGCGTAAATACGTTCTAAGTCTCACGCTGTTCCTACCATCAGTGCGGGGCACATTGGAGGAAGGGGGTTTTAGTGGAGTATTAGCCCATGGACTACCTCTTTTAATAGGGGTAACTTGCTGAAACCCCAGACAAGCCGGCAATTGACTCTGTTAGCTGTGCCATCTTCAGTGGATAACTCCCATTGCTTTGGTCTAATCCTAGTAAAGGACCTGGTAGTTTACGAAGTGTAATACCCCGTCTCAAGAAAAAAAGGTTGGTGCGTGCCGCGTATGCAACTTCTAAACATACTTTTTATGGGGTAGAAATTTCTACATGATTTCTACTAGATCGTGGAATGACAAGCACTTGACCAATTTATTTCATTTCAGCGAATACAGACGTTTCAACCGCAGCGAGTTAATTATCACGTGCTGTGATTATGTCTGCGCCATAAATTTGGATTACGGGGAGAGTGGGAGAGTTATGTCTCCCCCAGGTGATACCCTAAAACCTAGGAGACCGTCTGTATGGGATTTGCCGGATCTTAGCGTGATTGGTTTGTATTCCATTGACTACAACACACAGAGTTAAATTGAATCCAATCCATCTTCTCTATATTATCCCTATATGTTATCACCCGCATCCCATTCCTTTTACCAGGAGAAATCCGTTTGAGGATTAAGCCGCGACAATGACAGAACCTTGGGGGGATGATTCGAGACCTAGTGTGGGATTCGCCAGATTAGGGATGGCACTAGCATGCCCAGTCAAAACTGGTGCCATGCTATTGCCGCTCCCCAGTAAGGGATACCCACTAAAACCCCTGGGTGTTCCGTCCTTCGCCTTATGCCAGGGCTACGGGTATATAAATTAGCCACTCCACAGTTCTGGTAGGCGTGGACTTCGCGAGGACACCTTCACTGCCGGGGGACTACTTTTGTCCCTAGCATCTTCGAGCTCTCTAGGCGTGGGATGGTCTATAACCCGCCGCGCCCCCATCTCAACGGCATGTGCAGATGAGTAAGAACCTCTATAGTCTAAGAGGCCCCACACGCGCCTCCCGCTTACGGTGGCCGAAGGTCCTGTATCCCACTCCCTAATGCAAGCTATCTTTATCAGCGGATAAAATCTCTAACAGCGCCTAGAAATTTCTTTTAAGTTAATTCTGTCAATTCATCAAAAATGAGGCAATGCAAGAGTGAGTTAGCAAACTCCATATAGATAGATAGAAAGATAGATAGCACTTTATTGCTCACCAAATATACAATTTAAAAATGCACAAATAAAATATTGTCATTGTAGAAACTATAGGCGGCCATATCGCTTAAAGCAATCTCTTCCAGGCAACCTAACTTTTTTATCCTGGAAACCCCGCCTCAATGCGCGTGCATAAATATTAGCTTATTCCGAAACTGTTTTTACTAAAACGATAGCTTACATTAGTTTTTAACTACTGCGTTACTTTGTGTCCCGGGAAACCCGCGGGAATTTCAAGTCGAGCGTGAATGAAGTTACGGGCATATCCTAGTGAATAAATAAATCTGTCTCTATTAGGTACGTAAGTCATTTGACGGTTATGGGTGTTTCATTTTCAGGTACTCCCATGAGTCGTACTTCTCAGTCTTCTCGCAGCTCCACGCAGTACCTTGCTCCAGTTACCGCGGAGTGTTCTCTTCATGACCTGGATACTCTGGTCCAAAATGCTGGTATGTCTTTTTTTTTGTTGTTAAATAGTAGTGCCAATGAAACTTGACAAATTGATTCACGGCCAGTTCCTATATGTTACACAAAAAATTCATTAAGCTTACTGTCAGTTGAATTTTGAATGCCGGCTTGTAAGGGGCTTATGACAAATTTTTATTAAAGAAACAAAATTTGAAACATTTTCATCCGTGCAGGAATGAAGAAAGAATACAATTTCCAACGGCCGGGCGGCCTGTCGTAAGAGGCGACAAAACAACCCACGGCCAGGTGGTAGGGTATTTGCTCAACTGGATGGCGATCACCCCTGGTCTGGGGTATGCCGCCATAACAACCTTAAGTTGCGTTCCGGCATTACTGACCAGGTTCCAGTCTCCCTTAAGAGAACAGCAGCGCATTTGTAGCACATTTGGTGTTACAAATATATCCATAGGCGGTGGTAACCGCTTCCATCAAGTGAGAAAAATAATATTATTTCAGCAGTATCTAACAGTATCAGTTATCACAGTCATTCCGGCTTAGATTCCTACAGTGACTATACTAAATTTGATAAAAATGGCTTACTATTTCTACTTGATACTACAATTCATAAATATAATGCAAAAACTCTCACAGTGGTAGTTCTAATAGATAGGTAGATATCACTAGTGTCATGCCAATTGATGCAACCTTTGACAGCAATTGTGATAAGTTGCTGGCGTGAATTTTAATGTGAGCTCTGTAAAATATTGTTATTGTTTGAAATGTTGGTACTTTTAATATCTAAGAACACATTTCATTGAAATTATCGCATGAGTGTGAGACCTTTGTTTACACGAATTACGTGTTTTGATTAAAATGGTTGTAATTTTATCAAATTAATCAGAATACTGATAATAATTTCGAGACAGAAAGATTATGTTACTAAAACGATTTATTGAGTTCTAATGATAGCAAGACCAACAACTAATTATACTGAGTATATAAACAGGTTTCCATTTGCAAAGTTTAAGTTCTTCTCCTGAAGAAATATTACCTATTATGTATTATTGATATACACGCACGCACGCACGCACTCACACACCATGCATGTACACACACATACACACATACATATAAAATCCATTATAAAAATAATTTAATTCTAGAGAATAAAAATAATTGTAAGTCAACAGACTAAGTAGTCTAGGGCACCGAGTGGTGCCCTAAGATACAGGCGTTGTGCGGGAAACCTATGTAAGCATTATTTCTGTATCATGTTTTTGTCAATAAATTGAATTAGATTTTCGATTATGTTACACATTTAGTTTGCTTTTATAATCTTCTACTGATTCTTGCATTGCATACAAATATTATTTTGTTACAGGTCTACAAGGTATCTTGGAGAAAGATTTCGTGTTAATGCAAGGTTTGAAACACGATCTTAATAACAAACTGACCCAAATGGAAGCTAATAAAGAAACGGTGAACATATTATTTTTGTAGATACGTAAAACGGATAGCAAAAGTATTATAATACTATTTAAGAATTTGGATTTAAATCCGACCAACAGATTCCGAAATACACTTAAACAACACAGAGCTGGCTTATATCCCGAAACAACACGTAGGGACACTTTTTACTCCGATAAATGATATCGTTTCCATAGAATGCCAAGTGGTAGGGTATTTGCCCGACTGGATCGCTACCACCCCTGGTTTAGAGTATGCCGCCATAACAACCTTGCGTTGTGTTTCGGCCAGGTTCCAATCTCTATAAGAGAAAGGCAGCCCGTTGGTAACACCTTGGGTGTTACAAATGTCTATTTGCGATGGTAACCGCTTTCCATCAGGTGGGCCGTCTGCCTGTCTGCTGAACTCATGCAATTAAAAAAGAATAGGTGGTTTAGCTAAACAGATGGCGCTGGAATCACGTTTTTTTAACTTCCTAACACTTGTCATAAATAACATGTCATTCGTTGTATTATTTCAATTCATGTTGGCTTCGATTCATCTCTATGTTTCGCTGGGCAGTTGTCAAGCTCTAGACTTTATGGACTTAGTTTCTTTGTTAATATTATATGTAAAAATACTTTAAGACGTTTAAGATAACATGTATTAAAAATAAGATATTATAATTTAAAAAAGCTTTAGAAATAAGTTATTTTATACTTTTTAGTTTTTGAAGTCGGTTTTTTTAAACGAGGTTTTTTTAATAACTTTTTCTTTTCTTCACAAGAACTTATTAGCTACTTAGCATTTGTAATATACTTTTTAATTTTAATTAATTTCAGCTGTCGAGTGCAGTGAACGTTGGTGCCCCATATTTGGCATTGAGGACATACGAGCCTGACCCCATGTTGCCTGTGGATGAAATGACCGAAGACTATAAACGAATCATGAAGTTAGTATTAACTCTTTATATCTGATGTTAAGTAAGGTAATCGACGTACCACATGATGGAAAGTGGTTATTATCGTCCTTATAAATATTCTATATCCTATATAATATCTTGCACTGTAAGAAAAAAATTAGATATACCGGTTGTACACATAAAACATGGGATATTTCTATCTCAAAATTTGCAATTTTTGGGAAAGACCCTTTAAAGTTTTGGCCTATCACGACACTTGTGATTTGGTAATCCCTACCGCTATTAATTTTTGTAAAGGCGAAAATCTCTGTTTGTTTGTCTGTCTGTTACGCTGTCACGGAAAAACTACTGGACCGATTTGGCTGACACTCGGATATATATTTTCGATGCTGAAGATGAACATATGATAGTTTTTATATATGGATAGGGATAAAAATATATTTGTCTCTTTGTTTTTTATGCTTTTACGGGAAAACGATTGAGTTTTGGTCTACCTGTCTGTGTATCAGTGTCTGTTTGTTATGACAGTATGAATTGTGATTGGCAGATTGTTCCCCGGTCCTAGTATATCTGGTTCACCTATAGGAAGTCAGGGTTCGACTCCAAGGAGGAAGAGAATTTCAAATTTATGAGAAGGTAAGCATTTTGCTAGTGTATACGTCATTTTTTTGATGGAAGTTCCTAATCGCACGTTACTCGGCGGATGAGAGCTAGACGAAAAAAGTGTTCACCGAAAGGTAAAATGCTGACCGCTTTATATACAAATTCGAACTTTAATGCAATGAAATAATATTTGCTGTTTTGAAAATTGATGGACTTGTAACCGCTGTTGTTATTCACATTAAATAATGGAAAATAGCATATTTTATCCAACAACAAACAACCCTTTTCCTTGGTTTCTCGTTTGACATTACTTAACAGAAATTGATCCTTACAAGCTACGATTTCTTATAATAATACAGGCTGGTTTTTTTAATCAAAATCAGTTAATTCGATTCCTATAAAGGGTAGTTGCTTATTCAAAAATCGAATGATATCTGTAGTGTTTGGTCCTGAACTGAACTGATATAGATGTCACCGTCTCGTCTACGCATTGCCACCCGTACAGACGCATCAGCGGTTGGTTCTTGACTGAGAACTGAGCCTCCCTACTCAATTGATATCCGCTCCCACGTACCTCAATCACGTAATGCACTCGAGACGAATACTTGTATATTATTATTATAATATACATACACTACAATACCACTTTAGTTGTCAAAATGGGCCTCGAGACTCATTTGCGTGTTTTTCGTTATTTCACATAGATTAGACTTCAGACATCGTTTTGCTACACTGAACCAAAATGACCCCGTCATGCAGTGAACGTGTTAAGTCGATACTTATTCAATACTTGACTTTCTAAAACCCATCCTCGATTACGTTTGGTTTTGCTAATGATTTGTTTTCTTAATTGTAATGTTTACGCTACGCGTTAGTGTTGTGTAATTCATGAACGAAGTATTATTGGCTACCGGTTCCTTACACCACTAAAAGAATTTATACATTACCCAACTCTAATCGGCCTATTAATTAATTCGATCAGTGCTCCACGCACCAGTCGGCGATCAAACAGTCTTGTATAGTTCGTGAACGATAAACTATTAGGGACCGTGCTGCTAACAAAGACCATCGAAAAGTTCTAATCTATCGAATAGTATTATTAAGGTGAACTAGTTCAATGTCCGAATTATTCTAGAAAGTAATGCACACTTAGATGAAGTATAAGATCATTACGCGAAAAACTTGTATGCGGCTCGATAATATGTTAGTTCTATAAGTTTATGCAGGCTCAGTCAAATGATAACGATTATTAAAAAAAATGTGTAGTGTGAAACAGATGCTATCCGAGTCCAGGTAGTGGCTGAGTGAAAGAGCAATACTCCCCCTCTCAACTCTACATAAACTACCTCACGAACCTTATCAATGACTTGTGTGAACTTCAAGGACGCATATAAGTTTTGCGCTTGCTACATAGTAAACCGAAAACCGACATCGGTTTTCGATTTACCACCTTGAGTTCTTGTTAGATCTCTATATTGAATGTATATACTATTGAATGGCCAGCTTTGTGCGACATGTTATCATAGTTACCGGTAAAAACATAGCGATATACTACTCGTATATATATAACAAAATACTTGCCTATATCTCATAATTACTTCTTTTATCAGTACAACATGACGTATTCCTCATAATCATACAGTATAGCAACGCTGAGATTTTTTTACATTCGTTACATCATCTCTAACACAGTACGTGGTTATATTTAAAAAATTAATAAGTTTTTTAGTTTAGTATAAAAGTTTACAATACAATTCGTTTACATTTTACAGTGTTATAAGAATATTAAAAAAATAAAAATTTATTTTGGTGTAATTAATAATGAAATAATAAAGTTAATTACAATAATTAAGCTTCTTTTAAATACTAAAAATAGAATTAATTCAGTCAGTTAGAATATTAAGTGCTACCAAAATGTTAGTAACAGTGAAATTCTCTAAATCAAACGTGGATTTATTAAAGAAACTAATTGAAATTCGTCCATTGATGTCTGTGAGGAAATATTCTCAAAGTAACGAGAACAATGAGAATATATTTAAGTTCTACTCTGATGGCAACGAAAGTTCTAAACACGAACCGTTGGTTGAAGAAGATTACCAGAGATTCATCACTCAGAGAGCTGCTAGGCGAGAACCGGCTATTACTAGACTCATAAGTAAGTGTCTACCTTGTTATCAAGAGGTCATATTTATCTATTTGTTTGTCATGTTCATTACACTTTTATTATTGTTAAAAGAGGTAAACAGGTAGACGTGGCTCATCTAAAAGATGCTTTTGAGGTTTGTAATGGCAAACTAACGCGTTGCCAAACTATAAGATGGAATAGGGTAGTTGTGATATAGGATGTCAAGAGAAGAATAAATGTAGCATGGCTAAAGTAAGTACCTGTAACCAGTGTGGAATGCGACAAACTAATGCTACTTAAACTAAAACAGCAGGTATATAAATCTGTAATACGACCATGTTATACGGGTCCGAATGTTGGGCCACTAAAGTCATAGACCACAAACTTCTCCACTCAGCTGAGATGAGACTGTTGCGATGGATTTGTGCTGTTACAAGAATGGATAAAAAGAGAAATGAGTACATAAGGGGATCTTTGAAAGTCGCACCCGTAACTGAACAATTGAGAGGAAGAAGATTAAAGTGGTATCGGCATGTAAGGAGGAGGCATGAAGGTAACGTGACAAAAAGACTGTTAAACTGCTAGATTGATGGGTACAAATGTAAACCAAAAAAGTGATGGATGGATTGCGTGAAGGATATCCTCCTCTGAGTATGGAAGGAAAAGACATATTGTGCCAGCCTCAAATAATTGGGAGAAGGTGAAAGAAAAGAGAGAGAGAAAATTGTGTGCGTGTGTGTGAACTGTATTTACACGCAGTAGAAGTGAAACTTGAAAGAATATTCTCACAGATAATTCTCTCTAACTTTTACTAATGTGAATATAATTCCTATAACCTCCTACATCCGTCAACGTATTATAATTCAAAATAAACTTCTTAAGTATCACTTTAAATTCTTATTTTTTTTAGTCTAAAAATATTATAATCAGTTTTATTTCGGTCTAAATTGGATCTATGTTTAATAACCAGTCTTATTGACTGTCTAATCTGTGCAGCATAATATAAAACTCATATCTCATTCTCTCATTTATGGGATTATCTCTTTTTAGTGTCGCTTTTTGGTTTCATCGAGTTTCAAATCATAACGATTTTATAGAAGGTCAACTTCAAGAGAGAGGGAGATGAGATCGAGGATCAGATCTGTGAAACCTATATAACTGGGATCTGAAGGGACCTATATTTTTTATCACCTATAGAGGTTTGCGCATGAGTTCAGCTGACAGGTAGACGGCTCACCTGATCGAAAGCGGCTACCACCGCTTATGGACGTATGTAACACCAAAGGTGCTACCATGTGCTGCCGCTCTCTAAAGGCAGCCTAAGATCTGGCCACTAATGCCGGAACACACCTCAAGGTTGTTATGGCGACATACTTTAGACCAGAGGTGGTAGCCATCCTACCGGGCTTATCCTACCACCTGGCAATATAATTATTCGATGCGGAGATAGAGATGATAAGTTAGACCACCATGGCTTGTTATGTGCAAAGAGTACTGGCAGAATGTCACGACATGCAACACTTAATTACATTATTGTTCGGTCTATACCACCGGGGCATCAGCTGTTCTGAAACCAAATGGGCTGTGCCATGATGATGGTAAAAGAACAGACGGAATATCTTTGGTGCCATGGAAGATGGGACGCCCCCTAGTATGGGACGCAACTTGTGTCGATACTTTGGCGGTCTCCTATCTCCCGGTTACAGCCGTGACAGCCGGGGCTGCTACTGCATACCAGGAGTCCTTGAAAATCGCAAAAATGTGTCCATTTGTAGTGGGTACGCATTTGTGGCTATCGGGGTCGACACTCTGGGGCCGTGGGGTCTGGAGCTCATCACCTCTATCGAGACGTCTCAACGCGTCTAATTGAGGTCTCGTGTGACCAAAAGGCTGGCTTGCACCTAGAGCAACGCGTTACCATCCAACGTGGAAATGCGGCCAACATTTTGACCAAGCTCGCCGCCGACAGCGATTTGGAGTCAATTTTTAACATTTTAGATTTATGTTATTTGGTAATAGTTTATTTTTGTCCTTTATTATTTTATTTTTACAAAATTATTAAATTTTACATGCTATATTTACCTATTCTAATAATATATATACAACTTGATCATGTACTAGCAAAAGGTGATATCAGGAGCCTTAAGAGCAGACGAGCATGCATGACAAGAGCTATGAATGTCAAAGAAGCAAGTGAGGTGTGTAAGAATAAGCCTAAATGGCGCTCAACTGTTCGTGCCTACCCCGCAAGGGACCTGGCGTGAAGTTATATATGAATGTATGTATATACAACTTAATTTATAAAAGATAAAAACTACAAATTATTTTGTGGTAGTATTTTAGTCATTAGTATAGTAGTTTATTTATTTTTTAAATCATATAATATTAAAATATTTAAATCTACCATGTACAAAATGAGAAAAAGCCTTTCAGTTGAGTTCTATCGTCTACCTATGAAGTAGTCTTTTCGATATACTCTATCAAACCGTGAACTTAACCCTGTACCTTGAATGATGCGTAGAACGTGGTAATTATCAAAAGATAACTTCATTAAGATAACACTATAATGCACAAATGTTATCTGTTAATTCTGCTATCGCACAAATTATACACACTTGACATGTTTGGGATTCAAGATAATTAAGGCATTCACCTTGAAATCGTTAACGTTCGTTGATTCGGTCATAATATTTACGTTTATAATTTATATTTATTTTTATAATTTTTAAAATAAATATTTATTCAACTGAGTTATAATATATATAATAACAGCCCATAACTGTCCCACTACTGGCCTCGGGCCTCCCACTGTAGGGGAATGGACAGTATACCCGCCACTCTTGTCCAAGGCGGTTTGGCAGGTTTGACTCATCGGTTATCTCGATGTGCAGGTTGCATTACGATGGTTTCCTTCACCGTTGTTAGCACGTGGTTATTGTAACAATATGCGCCTTAGATCAGAGAACTGAGTGGTGCATGCGTTCCGCAGCCAGGATCTAACCCGAGCCCTTTGAGTTTGGGACGCGCGCGTGCGATATTGTACTCTCCCTATCCCTTAGACTATAAGTAGGTAGTAGTGCGGGAACGACGAAAGAATACAATTTCCTGCGGCCGGGCGGCCTGTCGCAAGAGGCGACAAAACAACCCACAGCCGGGTGGTAGGGTATTTGCCTGACTGGATGGCTACGACCCCTAACTCTTGAGTATGCCACCATAACAACCTCGTGTTATGTTCCGGCATTAGTGACCAGGTTCCAGTCTCTAATAAGATAGCAGCAGCGCATTTGTAGCACCTTTGATGTTGCAAATGTCCATGGGCGATGGTAACCGCATACCATCAAGTGGGCCGTCTTCCTGTCTACTCCACTCATGCAATAAAAGAATTGCTTTTAAATTCAATTGCAAAATTTGACCCGAACATAAATATAAACATTGCAAGTTAAATAAAATATATTAAAGAAGTAAGCCATATTATATACTACCCACATGTTTATATTATTAAAAGCGGAATAAAAACAAAATTAAGTGCTATTAAATGCAAATAAATGCCTTGTTATTTTAGTTTCAATTAGAACATTTTCATTTCAAAACAATTAATTATGGTTTAATATAAATACATAAATAATCTAAGGTTCTGAAATAAACATATAATATTATGTCAACTGGCCTTCCATATAGGGGGAACGGACAGTATACCACGCTTGTCCGAGGCTTGGCAGGTTTGACACATCGGTTATCTCGATATGCATATGCGCGAAATAAACATGAATTAAATACTTAAATTATAAATAATAGGTATTGGCCGAAATTCGTTTTACATTCGGTTTGAACGAATTTCGGCAGCTAGGGCCGAACTTCGGCATTCGGCCGAAATTCCGTTTAAATGCCGACATTCGGTGCAGGGAAAAAGTAAAATACCTACTTGCACTATTTTGACTTAAGTTAATTATAAATCATATATGTCATAACCCTAATATAAAAAACGGCATCTATATATTTATGTTAGTCATGGTCATTTATTTTAGTTAGGAACATGTGAATCTTTGCACATGCAATGTGATAAAAAATAAATAAAATTACTTTTTAATTGAGTCTTTACCTATGTTCACGCCATGCCACAGATGGTGGCAACAAACAAAGGTTCTCGGTACGGCCGATTTCTCTTTTAAGAACAATAGATAGAATAGAAGAGCGGGAAGGGATCGGCCGCCATCCCAAGACAGCGTGGGCACGCCACCTTATTCATTCTTCATTGATCATTCCATATTCCTTCGTCGCACAATCAACATCTACATACACCACAAGCCAAGTCGCGCTATTTCATATAATTTATATTAAAACTATTTGTAATTAGTAATTACATTAATTCAGTAAAATTGAAAATTGTAAACATTTAAAACTGTGTTTATATGTACCACCCATACATATAAAGTGGCGACCGTGACAGGACGAGCATTCTACACCTCCACAACGTGAAAAGGCCTATACCGAGGGAAGTACTGTTCCATTTTCTTTTACCTTTCCACGCTATCTGTTTTGTGTAAAGAGTTTCGTATCCAAAGAACTTCAATACAATTTTATTTCAATTAATTTGCAATTATTTAATTTAGTCTACTATAAATTATATAGGACAATGATTTTGTGCGCCTAATTTGCACCCTCATCATTTCCTTTGTTCTTCTTTAATTAGCGCGCGGCTGGCAATTTTATTTTTTACTTTGTGTTTTTTAGATTTAATCAAAATTATGCATCTATCCACCAGTTTTGTCTATTTACCTGTTCGGTAATCTATTCATTATATTTAAAGTTATTTGCCGAACAATTTCAGTGATTGCAACGTGACTTTTATAATCGTCTGGCCTGAATCGTCCGTCGTTACCTAATTCATTGTTCTATTATTCAAAATGGCCACTAATAGTAACAATTTAGTTGATATTTCCAAAAATATAAGACAACGTATATCAATTAAAGGTCAGTTAACTAAAAAGAGAGAATATCAAAAAAAAAACAGTGTTCTACAGCAGTCTGAAATTTGTAATTCTAAACTAAAAGAATTACATATTCGGCTAGATAAATGTCAATCACTATATTCATCATTTAATGATGTTCAAAATGAAATTGAATTAAATTATGATTACATTGATATTCAATTAATTGAGCGAGATTCTATAGAGACGAAATTTATATCGCTTATTTCTTTAATTCAAGACTGAATTGAAAATAATACTCCCGCCAAGGAGCTTGATGTTCATAGTGAACCTAGAAGTTCCAATTCATTCAATCGTGATAGTGATATTAAATTACCATCATTTGAGAGAAACTATTTGCAGTGGCTCGAGTTCCGAGACACTTTTGAAGGTTTAATCCATTTAAATGATTCTGTACCTATGATAAGTAAATTTCACTATTTGAGGTCATCGCTTGAAGGAAGTGCCCTTGTCGTAATAAAATCTATCAAATTTCCGGCTAACAATTACCACCTTGCTTGGGATTTACTATGCGAGGGGTATAATAACAAAAATATTTTAATAAATAACCATTTAAAAGCGTTATTCTCCTCAGAACCAGTAAACAAAGAATCGTACAAAGTTTTACGTTTTATTGTAGATATTATTACCAAAAATTTACGATCGTTAAACGTTCTGGGATTACCTACTAACAATTGGGATGCTTTGGTTATTTACCTACTTTATTCAAAATTGGATACAATAACCAATTGTAAGTGGGAGGATAATAAAAGTAACTTGTTCGACTTGCCTAAACTAGATGATTTTCTTTCATTTTTGAGAAATAAGGCTGCCATTTTAGAAACCACGCATTCCAAACGAAATGAGAAAGCTGCGTATCTACCAAGGCGAGATATGCCTATGAAAACTAATTATATTAAAAATTTCGCTTTACCCCTTCAAGCGATGGCGTGACGCAAAATTTTGACCCTAGAGCGCCGCCCGGCCGAACAAATTACCAACCGCAAAATACTGTGGTGTGGTATTTTTGTTTTACCGTTTTTACGTAATTTTAAGCAAGTTTATCATTTTCTGAAACTCGTTTTGGAAAGTAGACAGATTGGGAATTATATAAATATGCTTTGTTGTTATATATATACGATAGATTGAGAGCCGGTGATCGCCAGACCTACCAGATAGTATAAAGGCTAAAAAAGTTTCTGTGCAAGGATCGTACAGTAGGTAAGAAGGTTTAGATATTATGAATCTCGAACCGTGGTAGCTTTGACAGATAACCAGTAGCAAAGGTGAGCATAATTGCTGCCCAAAAACATTATAGCATAATGCGCAATTTTTTAGTATGTTCTACAGGACCTTGCCAGACGTAAGTAGAACTATTATTTATTAAAATTTAAAGGCATCTGGCAGGGGGCTGCCACCCTACAAAGTGTCTGGCAACGAATGGTATGATATTCTAATAGTGTCCTGTAGAAGATAAGATTAAGATATTAAAGAAGATGAAAAAGTGCTTTGAATACACCCCACGCTTTTTTTAAGACCCCATTCATTAGAAACCAAATTTATTAAATTTTATTTTCTGTTTTTTTAGTTGGATTTTTTATGAAAGCGTGTTTTTTTAACTGTTATTTATTTTTCATTTTTTAGTTGAATTTTTTTTTAATGTTTTTAAATACAAGTTTTTGAGATCATGTATATCATGTAGCAGCAGAGTGCTAGCCAAAACAAGTAAAACGAGCCCAAACACGACGGGTCTATCTTGTTTAGTACAGGAGTTCCTATGGCCACCTTCCGACTCCATCATCAGATCAGCTCCACGGTACTATATTATTGCATTGTCATCGACCTTTGACAGGTGTGCAAAGTTTGAATTGAATCTGATCGTTCAAAGTATGACAAAATCGAGCTCAAAGGGGTCGGTTACAAACATACATACATACAGGTGAAGCTAATATAAGCGTGTTAATATTGAGTCTACTTCGTCAAAGTCAATTAGTAAGGTTACATAATTAATCTTCTAGGTAACAAAACAAGACTTCAAACTAAATAAAAAATCAAACAAATCAATTAAGAACAGGAAATAACTGAACATTTTCAATAAAAATTTGATAATTATTTCTTGTTTTGTATAACTTGAATGCCGATTTGGCAAAACGGAATTCTTTTGTTTTTGCCATATCCGCTTCTTCGTCTGTCCATATATTAAAGTCATTTTCCTTAGAAAGTACTGGGTCTAGGGCCGCGCCGCCCCTATGTGCGAAGTATGCGGCGCACACAGGCGCCAAGACAACAAGGGCGCCGCCGTCAAAATTATTTTTGTTACACTTAGGTACATGTGACGTAAGGGAAATCGTCAGGTCTTCCCCCTTAGCCACAGAATAAGTTTAGGTGGGTCAATGAACACTATAAGACAATTATTATTCAATCGGTTCCGTAACAGCCGGTGGACTTCCCTACACAAAAGGTACACTGGCCTGTCGAAGCCTTCATTGCTCTTCAAGTCCAGATGTTCCACCGCTCTTGTTTTAGCTCGACTGGTAATTGTCCACGTCGGGTATGTGTTGACTTGGTTTTTAGGGTTTTCCTAGATATGTTAGGGTAACTTCGGTCCTGGAATTAGATGATGAATAATAGGCATTAGGGTTTGACACAGTGTCCTCCTTTAGAAAACTAATCAGCTCGATTATATTTAGTTTTAAGTAGCAGAACAGTTACATTTTACCTATATGAATAAGAACTCACCCCAGCGGGAACACGTAGTTATTTAATTAACTTTAAAATAAGTTTTTAATAGTGTGGATTAATATATAGAATAGATTTGTAGCAGCTGATATATTTTAAATTGCAGCGAGTCTCAAATTAACCGCCGTCACAGCTTTTTTATTTCTAACTCTCTTGACAGTGACATAGATTGACATTAGTACTGTCATTGGCTGTCTGTTTTTTTAAGGTGCAAGTGCAACGTTACATACACAACAACATAATTATTCTTTGTAGTGGTTTTTTGCAGTAATTGGCAAGCGGAATCGAAGTGGTTATAACTAATTGAGTTTCTTATGACTAGTGCAAAGGAAACAATTGTCTAGTCATGCTCCTCCGTCAAGTCAAGAAGGTATTTGAGTCATACAAGAACTGCGCGTCACGGAGATGAACATTCTTTTTTTATTGCATGAATTCAGCAAACAGGCAGACGGCCCACCTGCTGGAAAGCGATTACCATCGCCTATGGACGTATGTAACACCAAAGGTGCTATAGCTCTCTTAAAGGAGACTGGTATCTGGCTACTAATGCCGGAACACAACTCAAGGTTGTTTTGGTGGCATACTCTATACCAGAGGTGGTAGCCTACCATCTGACTATGGGTTGTTTTGTCGCCTCTTACGACAGGCCGCCCAGCCAGAGGAAATTGGCAGAGCCGAACATTCATGTCGTCTCTAGTTAAAACTTATTTTAATTATTAACAAATTTATGATTGAAATATATACATTTTTCTGTAGTATGTGCGACTTTTTTTCACGATTTAGTTTTCGGCATTCGCCCAAATACTACATAGTAATTGGCTTAATACCGAATAATTAAAAAATACGCGAATACCAAATAGTTAAAAAGTGGCTGAAAGAAATAATTGTTTTTATTTAGGACAAATAAACACTAATAATACTGAGAATAATACAATAAAGGCATCAAGTCCTAAAATTGGACCCGCACCCAGCGTAATGCTAGCCGCTAAGTGCGCTGTTATTCCGCCTGGGAGCAGCAGGTGGAGTCACTGAGCACAATACAACCACAAATAATATAAAATTGGTCCAGTAAAATTATTATAAAAATAAACCGGATTATTGGACAAAACATCAAAATAATAATAATAATAAACATATATACATAGGTATATTTACATCTATGTATATATGTTTATTATTATTATACGTTTATTATCTTGATATATAAAAATGAATGTCTGTCTGTATGTCCTTTATAGAATCGTAAGCTATACATCCGATTTTGATAAAATTATGTGTGTGTGTTTGTGTGGGTCCCGGGATGGTTTACAGCCACAATTGGAACCGGTAGGTGGCGCTGAGATCGGGTTCTAGAATCCTTCTAATCACCTGGACAAATTTTAGTGATTGTGTTTTTGTGTGTTTGAGTGGGTTCGATTACGGTTTAGATTCATAATTAGAACCGGTAGGTGGCGCTGAGATCGGGTTCTAGAATCCTCCTAATCACCTGCACTGATTTTAGTGATTTTGTTTTTGTGTCATAAGACAAAGTCTTTTAGAAATTCAGAAAATATGGCGGTACGAAGTTCGCCGGGTCATCTAGTTATATATACTTATATCCAACTTCTGATTTGAATAAATTCGTTCTCTATGCCACGACATATTGCAAAATAATTACCAAGTTGTTATCGCGCCCACAGTTGTTTAAAATGCTGGCTTAATTTTATCAATATTTACATAATGACCCCTGAAGGTGTGACCTGAGCTAATCATATGATGACACTTTGATATAGTTTGTTTGTATAAACCATGCATGCTATCAATTAAAAAATTCTGAAATCCTAATATATATATATATATATATATATATATATATATATATATATATATATATATATATATGTCGCAGAACGGCCTCGTTCTCACGACATCTTTTTTAGTTATTGCAGGTTTAGTGGGCGTCATCAGGATAAAATGCGAGCATAAAACACAATAGCCACGGTTTATACACTTTTAATTTAGATTTGATCAACATTATGACATAGTTTAGACCGAGCAGCGGGTTCAGGGCACCCGCTCATACTTTCAACTACAATACTTTCTTTAAAATACTCCATGGTCCAACTCGACCTGTAGCCACCAACCAAATGTGTCACAAAAACTCCTCAGTCTACCCAAGTAGATATTACTCAAAGTATAGAGGGCGCTGACCCCGCTCTGCCATATGCTCTGCTCTGATTGGTCGTTTATTAAATTACAATATTCATAACTTTTATTAGGTTAGAACGATCTTTAAGTTATAGAAACATTCAACAAATCAAATTAAATTACATTAAGAATTTTAGAAGTAATTAAAATGTAAACAAATGATATTGTGCGTTATACATCCAGTCAACAATACATCCAATATAGCTTCCCTCCGACATATATATATATATATATATATATATATATATATATATATGTCGCAGAACTGCCTCGTTCTCACGACATCTTCTTTAGTTATTGCAGGTTTAGTGGGCGTCATCAGGATAAAATGCGAGCATAAAACACAATAGCCACGGTTTATACACTTTTAATTTAGATTTGATCAACATTATGACATAGTTTAGACCGAGCAGCGGGTTCAGGGCACCCGCTCATACTTCCAGCTTCAATACTTTCTTTAAAATACTACATGGTCCAACTCGACCTGTTGCCACCAACCAAATGCGCCACAAAATCTCCTCGGTCTACCCAAGTAGATATTACTCAAAGTATAGAGGGCGCTGACCCCGCTCTAGACATGCTCTGCTCTCATTGGTCGTTTATTAAATTACAATATTCATAACTTTTATTAGGTTAGATCGATCTTTAAGTTATAGAAACATTTAACAAATCAAATTAAATTAAATTAAGGATTTTAGAAGTTATTAAAATGTTAACAAATGATATTGTGCGTTATACATCCAGTCAATAATACATCCAATTATAACTTCCCTCTGACACGGCCTTCCTGACGTATTACACGCCCTCGTGTAATAGGCCGCCCATTATGGATTATCTGCAAAAAGAAAGAGATATTATAGTTCGGCCACTCCTGACCAAGGACATCGTGTACATTTTATCTTCTGCGCAACAACTTCATTCTGGATTTTTTTTTTCTGAGATCCGAGTCCTAACAGACTCCAGACTACACACCAAATCAAGTCAGCAGTATCGAAACTGCCACCTCGTCGCCCATCGAGCTACGCATTTTGGGTCAAATATCAAAACACAAATCAAAGCATCAAACACAAAAATATCTCCAAATAATACCCAGCTTCTTATTCTATCGATACCACTTTTCAATCGCTACCTCGCCTCTCATTCACTGGCCACCTCGCCTCTATTTCATTGGCCACCTCGCCTCTATTTCACTGGCCACCTCGCCTCTATTTCAGTGGCCACCTCGCCACTATTTCACTGGCCACCTCGCCTCTATTTACTGGCCACTAATGACTATTTTAACATCAAACTCACAATAAACTTTCAAAATTTTCAACGACTTATTTCAAGAATAATATCACAAAGTCATAATCTCTACTTACCAACTCATTTTAAGTATAGTAACTTGAAGAATACCTAGGAATACTAGAACTACTGTTCAGGTTTCAAAAACTCTTAAAAAAACCTAGTTCACTCTCAGGCTTCAAAAACTCTTTAAAAAAACCCAGTTCACTCTATATGTACCTCTAAATTTAAAAACTACACGTTATAATAGTCAACTGCATTTACCACGTTTAATAATGAACGCATCCAACCCGCTAACAACACTTCTCAATCAGTCAATCAACCAACACATCTAGACTAATCGAGTGTGTTCTCTTAACCAACCCCCGCTGGGCGTGGCTCGGATGACACTATTTTGACCAGAATATACAATCAGAGTAACCAAGGTTATCACTCTACGGGCTCCAGGGTCGACAACTTATGAAAACTCATAATAATAGAGGATCAAACAAACTCAAAATAATTTTCCAATTTACAATGCGTTCAATAATTAGGGTATTCACCCTAATTCGAATTTGAAATTTCAAATTCAATTAGAGGGCGGAGGAAACCTTGCACACAAATACACAACTCCTCATTAACGTAACTTTCACCACTGAGACGTCCAATACTTTGAGCACATAAATTACTTTTCGCGGGGCGCGTAGACATATAACTCGTGCGCAGTTTGCCGATGACAACCCCTCCTGCCTCCCACAACCGCGACCCGCGGTCGTTCGAGTTCTTAGTCCTGCTTAGACAAGTCCCAGTCGTAGGAAGCTGGAGAGACGACCATCGGCAAATCTGCGCACGACTTATAGGTTAAAAACCACAGACGCACACGTGCCCGGTGATCGGTGCAGTGGGCCCGTGAAAACTGCTCTCATTCTGGGATGGATAGCGCACTTACGAAAGGGATGAAGCTATATTCGGGAATAAATTAAAATATATGTCCTACACGTAACCGACTTCTTCCTACAACATCTTGAAGTCGGTGTACAAGTAAAACAAACATAAATATATAACATTATATTTTGTAAATTTGTTGTTGTTCTTTTGTCGGTGTTGTAAAAACAAGTCGGTTAAATATTAAATTATGTTTGGTTTTTAGTGGGACATCGGTTTTTTTTTGTTCATAAAATAATTTTTACTTGTTAGTTGTACAAATACTTCAATAGCTTTAGAAATAATACGTAAGAAATAAGTGTCGAGCCCAAATAATAGGTTGAAGTTGAAAGAAAAGAGAGAGAGCAGTTGTACAACTGGGACGCGTATACGAATTTGCCAACTCAGTCTTCGATGTTCGGTGTATATACTCACAAAGGTTGCTCTGGATTTCCTTGTGATTCATTAATCAGCTCCTAACTTGGTGACCATGGTGGTCCCATGTCCATGTCCCCTCAGGAGTCTATACTTACGAATAAAAGAAAAAATTGATCCACAAGTGACGGAGAAATCGCGCAACATAACTACAAAAAAAATTAAGTGCCTGTAGAAAATGTAATATCTACACGCGTTTACAATCCATTTTCCAAAAAATTTGGCACATAGAGTACTTTAATTAGGTTTATTCTCAATTTTCGTGGGATCCACTCATCAGATCCTGACTTGGCGACCATGATACTACGTCGGAAGTATAGAGAGAGAGATAAATAATCTCTTTATTGCACACCAAAACATACAATTACAAAAACAGACCATATTTATTTATAATATCTAGGCGAGACAATAGGCGGCCTTATCGCTCAAAGCGATCTCTTCCAGGCAACCTTAATCAAAAACAAATTTGAATCAGGCGATGTAGGTGGTGCAAGAAAAAGGCAATGGACACATAAATACCCAAACTAATTTAACAAATAAATATAAAAATACATACATATATACATAGTCATAAATATAATATACAATAATATACGTTTACAATAATATATTATAAAATACATATGTTATTATAATCAATGTATTAGCATGAGTATATTGTCTTAATCAGACATAGCTATTTATGGACAAGTAGTGTTTTCTGAGTAAATTTCTAAAATATGTTGGTAAGGATTTGGCCTCTCTGACAGTAAGAGGCAGCATATTCCGGTTTGACAGCCTGCACTGTAAAAATATAAAATGTATACAATTACAAGTAAAGAAAAAAAATGAAAATCGGTTTGCAACTTACGGAGATATCGTGTTACGAAACATTTGGTTAACAATTTTCGTGAGTTTATCTAATTCCTTGGAATCCACTGATCAGATTCAGACATGGTAACAAGGACACCAATTCGGGAGCCCGTTGATTATTTTTTATTAAATTGGTCCACAATTTGGCGGAGAAATCGAGTAACATACATACAAAAAATAAACCGACAATTTGAAAAATTAAAACTAAATAATTTAAATAAACAATTTGGCGGTAGGCTAAATAAAACTTTGTTAATAATCATTGACACTTGCCATCTTTGTCTTGCGTGTTTTTCAGCATCTCTTTCATACAAAGTAGGGAAACGAATGATCTCCCTTGCGGAGGGAATGCCTAATGAAGATGTATTCCCCTTCAAACGGATAGCAGTTGACATGAAACAGGGCGCAGGAATGGTCTTTGAAGGAAAGGACTTGGCTGCTGCTTTGCAGTATGTGCCGTCTCAGGGGTAAGCGTCCCTTCTTCTTATTGTCTTTAAATACTTTTTTATATTAGTATAGGTTCGCTATGGTCTCGCCCTATGTAGAGCGGGAATATAGTATAAAATGGAGCACACTTACCTAGAAGGTAGCTATTAAAATGGGATTTGCACTCTTTTGCGGTGCGCATTATGAAGGTGGACGCAAAGCGCTTAATTCGTGTAGATGAAATATCCACCATATATCGATGCTGTATACCGGTTAGTCTGGTTGTCTGATGATGGAAGGAAGACGGCGGGATCAGATCGATAAGCTTAGCTACACACTTTCCAAAGTGTAATGCATAGAAAACCGATAAGCTAGCAGCCCAGCGTCAATGTTCGAGATTTTGAGTTTTGATTGACTTGACATTCCTGACTCTCCGCTCGATCAAATCTAGTGCTTTGCGTTGATGTTTAGCTGAGCTATTCCAAAGGTGACAACAGTACTGCATACATGTTCATATTCGTGCTTTGTATAGCATCAGCACCTCTTCCGGTGTGAAATACCGTCTCGCCTTCGAGAGGATCAGTCAGTATGATAAGTGTTTTTATCTAGCCAGTGTTAAATATACAGACTATCAAGGTTTAGCCTTTGTATGGAAGTCACGCGTGAAGAATCAAGCAAAAGCTTGCGTGTCACGGAAAGGACGTCCAGGGATCCGTTATTCGTGCAGGAACGGAGAAATAATACAGTTTCCTGCGGCCAGACGGCCTCTCGTACGACACGACAAAACAACCCACAGCCAGGAGGTAGGACATTTACTCGACTGGATGGTACCACCCTTGGTCTAGAGCATGCCGCCATAACCTTTGTGTTATGTTTCGGCATTAATGACCAGGTTCCAGTCTCTCTTAAGAGAGCAGCAATGCGTTTGTGGCACTGTTAATGTTGCAAATGTCCATGTAGGCGATGCAACTGTACTGCGATGCAACTGCTTTCCATCAAGTGGGTCATCTGCTGTCTACTGAACTCTTGCAATAAAAAAGCATTTAACCGCCTAAGTTTCACAATCCATGGTATGGATAATGCCATCATAACAACCACGAGTTGTATTTAGAAATTGTCATTAGTGATTACGTTCCACCCACTCTTTAAACCCATTGGTAATCCCCTTGTACTATATATCTATAGGTGATGGTAACCCCTTTCCATCAAATAGAACCTCTGCCTGCCTTCTGCACTCATGCGATAAATATTATGTTTGTTGTTTTAATTTTATTTTTTAAATTATAAAATATTCTTTTATAGCCTTCCAGCGCTTCTGAGTGAACTGCGCCGTTTCCAAGAAGACCTCCACAGGCCTCCTCCACTCCCCCGGGACATCCTGGTCATCAACGGAGGTCAGCATGGCATATACCAATGCGTGGATCTTCTTGTAGAGCCTGGGGACCCGGTTATCACCAATGAATACGCCTACACCGGGATTCACTGCACAGTAATTATCCACTATTATTTAAGCAGACGGCCTATCTAATCGAAACCGATTGCGGTTGTCACTTCATCTTCCATCCCATTACCCTATATTATCCCCTTTATTTCATCTCCACTATTCTTATCTGATTTTTCTATCCCATATTCCTATCGTATACCCTTAATCCCATTCCTCTATATTATCCCCTTTATTTCATCCCCACTATTCTTGTCTGATCTTTCTATACCATATTCCTATCGTATCCCCTTTATCCCATTCCTCTATATTATCCCCTTTATTTCATCCCCACTATTCTTGTCTGATCTTTCTATCCTATAGCCCTATCCTATCCCCTCTATCCCATCTCCCTATATTGTCCCCTTTATTTCAACCGCACTATTCCTGCCTTATCCCTCCATCCCATCCCTCTATGTTATCTCCTTTATTCCCCCCTCTATTCCTGCCTTATCCCTCCATCCCATCGCATCTATTGCATTCCTCCCGTCTGCACCCTCTATTCCATCCCCTAACTCCATATACCATTTCCCCCATCCTCTCCTAAAGGCTGGGAATGCATTTGCAACCACTTAATTGATAGGCACTTTCCATTAGGTGGGCCATCTATCTGTCTGCCAATATCACAAAAAAGTGGCAATCTTCTTAGAACTTCAAAACGCAATCCAAGTCATAGAAAAACTTTACTTATATTATTTTGTTTCTTTTTACAGCTGAAACCTTACAAACCTGAGATCGTAGGTATACCGGAGGACGATGATGGTCTTATCCCAGAAACATTAGACGCGGTCTTAGCGGATAGGCTATCCCGCGGGATGAAGATGCCGAAGATGTTGTACGTTAACCCGACTGGTAATAATCCTACTGGCACCGTTATCCCGGAGGAGAGAAGGCGGAAGATCTATGAGCTCGCTTGCAGATATGACTTTCTTATTGTAGAAGATGATCCATATATGTTTCTAAATTATGTCGGGGTAAGTATATTACGTTAAACTTGCGACATCGTCCATGTTGGGTGGGTGATAAAGATCACAGATTTTGAGTCTGGGAAAATATTGTATATGACAGAGGAGGAACCTCCGTAATGTTCATAAAGAGTATGACGTCAGCAATGCCTAAGTGAATTTTGCGTTATTCAGCCACAGAGTTGGCCGTTGTATATCACCCACAACACTAACGTAACTTGCTTAACTTGGAGATGTACGATGTGTTTGTCTGCTGATTAATTACTAATATAGTAGTTTAAATGTATAGACTACTACAATTAATAATTAATGATGATAAGAATAAATTTGGATTCGTTAGATAGCTAGAAAACGTCTTATAATATCGCAGACATAAGTCAAGTCGCCCTTACGTGACATGACATTCTATTTATATTCCTGTGGTGGAGGTTGCTGCTAAGGTGTAAAACCTTCGTGTTACACTAATTAATATCTCCCCAGCGCAATCCCCCATCGTTCCTCTCGATAGACACCTGCGGGCGGGTGATCCGCCTCGATTCCCTCTCGAAGGTGGTGAGCTCTGGTCTCCGCGCCGCGTGGTTGACTGCGCCAACTCCGTTGCTGCATCGTCTCGAGCTGCATATGCAGGTTGAACTGCTGCACACCTGCACGTTGTCACAGGTCAGTGATGTTGAATACACATTATAATTAATAGAAGCCAAAGTAGAATAGAATAAAAAACTCTTTATTATTCACCAAAATAATAGCCTTATCGCTTAAAGCGATCTCTTCCAGGCAACCTGACTGAGAGGTCACTTTTGACAACTTATGTCTAGGTATTAAATTAAAAACAAGTAAAAAAAGGAATAACATACAGTGCAATATGGACGGTAAACAGTTAACTTAAGAAAGAAGAATATATATATTAAGTAGTTTTTGACAGAAGTATTACTTTTCCAGCGATCACAGCTACTTTATCGAGAAAGGAAGAATTAGAATTTGTTTGCAAGTAAAGCGACAATACATGGACATAAAAGTAATTCATACATTTCTATAGTTACATTGAAGATGCTGAACGCTACATTGCAACAAATGAAGTCATCATAAAGCTGTGCTGGAATTTTCTCCAGCACAACGCTCATTTTCAATGCCAAGTGCCAACTCTGCCTCGTTGATTAATATCCCCATTGTGAAATAAATAATAACATATTCTAATAATACTTCACGAAATACATTAAAAAGATAACCTATCATTGGAATATGATATTTAAATTAATCTATAAACATTAATATATTTTGTATATATGTTTATTAAGTATATATCTTTTATCATCTACATAATTTATAACATTTCTGCACATATATATATATATATATATATATACAGAACGGCCTCGTTCTCACGACATCTCCTTTAGTTATTGCAGGTTTAGTGGGCGTCATCAGGATAAAATGCGAGCATAAAACACAATAGCCACGGTTTATACACTTTTAATTTAGATTTGATCAACATTATGACATAGTTTAGACCGAGCAGCGGGTTCAGGGCACCCGCTCATACTTCTAACTTAACAATTTCTTTTAAAATACTCCATGGTCCAACTCGACCTGTTGCCACCAACCAAATGTGTCACAAAAACTCCTCAGTCTACCGAAGTAGATACTACTCAAAGTATAGAGGGCGTCTGACCCCGCTCCGCCATAAGCTCTGCTCTGATTGGTCGTTTATTAAATTACAATATTCATAACTTTTATTAGGTTAGAACGATCTTTACGTTATAGAAACGTTTAACAAATCAAATTAAATTAAATTAAGAATTTTAGAAGTAATTAAAATGTAAACAAATGATTGATATATATATATATATATATATATATATATATATATATATATATATATATATATATACATACGTATCGTGTGCTTCATAACAAATGGGCGTACAGATAAAAGTGCAGTTTTACACAAGAGACGAAATTGTGAATAAAACAAAATAAATAGATTGTATAAGGCTGAAATTTGGAATAGCCATCTTTTATGAGTACACTTGCATACCGATAAGATTTTCTAATTTGTTACATCCATAGTTTTTAGTAAACAACAAAAAACAGGCATTTTGTGTATACGCCTAGTATGTTTTGAAGCCCTCGTATCTACCTTTACATTTGTACCCAACCATCTTGTAGTTTAACATTCTTTTTGTCACGCGACTTTCGTCCCTCCTCATAATATGCCCATATCACGTTGATCTTCTTCTTGTCAATTTTTCAGTCACGGGTGCAACTTTCAAAGATCCCCTTATGTAGGTACTCATTTCGATGACAAACTCGCGATAGCGATTTTTGTTGGTTAATATATAAATATATAAATAAATTTCTCAGCTTATCCATTCTTGTAACACCACATATCCATCTCAACACTCTCATCTTGATTTTGTTTATTGTTTAACTTCTTCTTTAATTGATTCTATTATTACAGGCGATACTCTTACACCTGCTCTCGGATCGGGAGCGTTTTGCGAATCACTTAAAGTCGACATTAGAGTTTTACCGTTTGAGACGCGACGCGTTGTACCACGAGCTGCAAATATTGGCCGACTTAGTCCACTGTCCGTTGCCCAACGCTGGGCTCTTCTTCTGGGTTAAGGTCAACGGCGTTGAGGACGTATATAATATGGTGAGTTAACACTCTTAGATATGTTTTAAAACTACATTGTAAAATAACAATTAGGTGTTTCTTTTATTGGACGCTATTTTTATTGTAATTCATTAAATTTGCGAAATTAAAAAGAAAGTTGCTTCAAAATATATTTTAAATAATAAGACGCCGTTTGAAAGTTCAAATGAGAATTAAAGAAGAAAGGAGAAAGAAAAATAATTACTAGAAAAACAAGAGCACAATTGTGATTTGAGTGTATGTTTTTAAAATGGGCGATTGTCATTTGATGAGGGTTTCATAATTATCAAAATGGTTACGGAGCCACCTTTAGAAACTACCCTTTCTTATTGAATCGCCTTTCTATCTCTCATACATAGATATTGTTGGCTTCACGCGTGCGCATTCGAACACCCGGCAGCCACATTTTCAGTGTTTATTGGTACAATCTGCACATCCCCCACGACATTCTATAGAGCTTAGGTTTTTTTATTGCATAAGTTCAGCAGACATGCAAACCACCTGAAGGAAATTGGTACCGTCGCCTTTGGACATTTGTAACCGGGCAGCTAATTCCAAAACACAACTCAAGGTTGTTATAGCGGCATACCCTATATCAGGGATGGGAGCCATCCAGACGGGCAAATACCATACCACCTAGTTGTGGGTGGTTTTGTCGCCTCATACGGCAAGCTGCATATATTAAATTAATTCTATATTTATTACTTCCAGGTGTTTCAGACAGCCTTAAAACGTGGCCTAATGTTGATCCCAGGGCAAGCTTTCGTCTACGATACGACCGCTCCTTGTCCATACTTGAGGCTTACTTTCAGCAAGATTAAGTATGAAGACATGAAAACTGCGGTACGCCATCTATCGGACATTATTAGGGACGAACAACGAATAAACGAGAAACAGCCGCAACGGGTCGCCACTGAAAGTTAAATAGTGATTTATAGTCGTATTTTTAATTAGACGAAGCCAACTGACAGTAACTAATGTCACTTTGTAAAATAATGTTGCCATATTTAAAGTAATAGTGATGCGTTCAGTTCTTGTTCAATCAGATGAATGAACAATTAGTGTGAATAGTTAATCATTTCAAACTATAAAAGAATATTATTTCTATTTTACAATAAAATTGTAAAAAAGTGCTCTGATATAAGTTACTAGTAGTATGTATCAGTTTTTTGACGGCTTATTACAAAGCGCGGCACGGCGACTAGTGCCAACACCGATTATCGCCGCGCGCGACGGTCGCCATTTTATTTGTAATTCGGCTTCTAACCTCTGGTCTGATAGCACGAATGTTTTTTCTGCGCTCACGTTGTTTAGTTATTGTTTTTGTTAAGTTTTAAGTTACGTTGTGTTTGTTGTAATTGTTGTGTTTATTTGTTGCTATATTGTTTCGTACAAACGATATGGATCCTAAACCAAGCACGTCAAGCCAAAGCTTGTCTCCAAGAAAGAAGAGACCACGGATTGCTTTAAGCGTTACCGAAAAACTTATGATACAAAACGTCTACAAACACGTATTTGAGGAGAAAGCTGCTTCACTATTACCTATTGAGGCTCCCGAAAAAAAAGAATGTGTTTCGAAAACAGCTGACATTTTGGGAATTAGTGTGACCTCAGTTTACAGTGTGTTAAAAGAATACAAAGAAAATGAACAATTTAAGTCTCCCGAGAAACGTGGACCGAAACACAGTTTTAAAGATAAATTAGACGATTTTACTTTTGCCGCTATAAGGCGAAAAGTACATCATTTTTTTATGCAAAAAAAATCACCCACCATTATAAAGGTAACTTAAACTTTATTCATTCTACTGCATTATATTCTGTGTCCACCATAATGTTCTTTGTAAAACCAAAGTATTAGATTGCGTAGACTTCCTTACTCAAAAACTTTTTTTATTACTTTACAGATTCTTAAGGTTGTCAATGAAGACCCAGACTTACCCAATTTTTCTTGGAGTACATTAAGAAATGTTATGAAACATTTAAATTTCAAATATAAGTTTCCTCGCAATGTTTTCCTTAATGTTTAAAACACTCGGTATTTAGTATAGGTAGATATTATAGGAACATAGTCGTCGAAAACTCGTTGGTATGTACAAAACACGACTATAATTCGAACCCCGTACCCGATATCGTCAGTTCGGCACATTAACTATTCACTGGACAATCGAGGCAATTTCATTCATTCAAGAGTTTTTTCAATCATTCACTTTGCTACAACACTAATGAACACTATTTTTATTTCATCAAAAACTGACAACACAGTAAACGTCAGTTGATGTCGTCTAATTAAAAATACGACTATAGAATAATTTATACTTTTGTAACTAGTATTTAATTGTAACTACATTACAGGCCTAGAAGAATAATATAAATTAAATTCATTAGTTAAATTAATTCTGAAATCTCCTACACTCTACTAGATGGCGCTACCAGTGATGCCTTTTTTGACGTTGAAAAGAATCTTTAGGCATTATAGTTTTAAGGAAATATAAGATGTATATTGACGTAATTTACTTACAACAAATCTGTATTTCACAAATCTAAACAATAATTATTACAAATGTTTAACAAACTGATTTACAATCAGACAAGGTTTTATATTATAACACCTGGCTGTGGGTTTGTCGCCTCTTGCGACAAGCCGCCCCTGTGGCCGGGCTTTGTAAATTGTATTCTTTCACTGTTCCTGCATGTAAAAAAATGGTTGTGCAATAAGGTGCTTTTTTTATATAAAATTGTTTTCACATTTTTTTAAAGACAAGACAGTCAAGGTTTGAGCACAAAAAGTGACATCTATGAAGCAATAGCAAAACTGCAATTGAAAATAGAAAGTTTTGAGCTACATCTGTAGATGGCACTATAATTTTGTTTAAAATTAACACCTAAACGAAATTTAGTCCAAACAGCAATATATTACCAGAACTAGATGTACAATTTTGAACATGTAACTAACAAAGTTGTGCTAATTGTGCTTTGTCGTGTTCTGTATGACTATTGTGGGAAATGAGAAGAGATAGTACCGGGCTATTGGGGTGAACTGCTAGTGGTACTAAGGGTCTGGGAATATGGCGACTATGGCGTCTGCCCGTCGCGATACTCGGAGAACACGGAATAATGGCCAGATGGTGAATCGCCACTCCTTGCATGGGTCACAAAAAACACCATAGAAGACAGGCAACGTGGGTGTGAGAGGTGGACTACCAGGTTACTTCCGACGTTATTCCATTTATAACTTCCACCCCTGGAGCTTGAATCTTAGCTCTAACGATCTCCACTCCGTGTCGGCTGGCTAAGGCAAGGACGGAGGTGGGAGCATTGCCTTGACCCCGTAGTTAGGTCCGAGGTGTCGCTACTCACTTAAGGCTTCGCCACAAAGCCTGCGGGTTATAGATATTTTTTAATGATTAAGAAATATAATTTATATGTTTGATTGTATTGATTGGTTGTATGAAATATTTGTTTATAAGTCAATAATGGGCAAAAAGCATTTTAGTATAACAACATCTTTATACATCCATTACGCAATAAATATATTCTATTATATTCTAGATGTCGCTAATATCGATTCTACTTATTAATCTATGTACGTAACATTTGTGTTAACTTATTTAATTCTGATCCTTAAACTTATATAATTTAATAATTTAATTATAATTTAATATTATATAAATAAATATATTATATCAGAATTTAATAATTAATAAATTGAAAATAAATTAATTATGCTGTTTAATTTTAGAATAATCAGAGTCGGCCTGTCTGCTGTGCTTCAGCAATAAATAAATAATATAAAATTCTTTATAACAAAAGTCGGATATAGTGACAATGATAGCAATTTTAGAAAGAATGTTGTGTTTAAAATGATCAATTTCCTTGATTGTAATCAAAACAACTCTTCTACAAACACAACAGTGGTAGATTCAAGTCTTATGGTTAATTAATGATGCCGGGAAAAAAAGGTAGATGTTAATTATAAGTATAATAATACTATGTGCGCGGATCTGAAGTTTAAAAAAACCTCAGATACTCCGTACAAACCTAACCCCTGACGTTAATAGTATATTTTTTCCTTCAGTTGTTGTTTAAATCTTTGTTATATAACAATAACTACTTAGATACATAAATATAAACAATAAATAGGATAAACTATTATATAGAAGCACCCAAAAGTCATGTCCAAACACTATGTCCACCGTTGGCTTCTGAAGTATATATCTTGCCCCAATCAATCACTTTCACCAAAATTCAGTAATTTGTAGGGCGGCCGCCATTTAAAAATAAGTTCACTAATTCACTGGCCTTGCCAAAAATCCATTATTTCTTACATGTCTGTTTGTTTAACACAGCAAACTAAATTCGACGATATAATGGCAGCATCTTCGTGAAGTAAAGCATAGTTGGTGGGACAGAGATAGATATACATACATACCAGTATACAAAAGAGAAGGAAATATGTATTCATCAAGAATATGTACTGAAGCATGAACAAGAGATAGGGTTACCATGACTCAAAACCATAGTTCAGCATTAAATAGATACTTTTCTGAGTATGTGTATACTTTGTGGTCAGTATGACGACAGCTTAGTATGACGTGTTTGTCACTTGTCTTCGATGTCATTGTAAACGGATTCTACTGTATTTACTCTTCTCCCATGCCTTAATAAAATAAATTCTTTAAACGTATGAAAATAAGTTTGTTCTTATTATTGGAGATAGTTATTTTATACATCGATGGAAAGGATTAATAATTAACTCAAATAAACGCACCATTGAACATTGTCTATTTATTCGTATGTTTATATAATAATATAATACTTAAGCTAACGTAAATTGCTAAAACTATTTCTATACGTACACCGGCCGAGCCAATGAGGCGTATTCTATCATAGGATTCCAATTTCTATTGTTAGCCTACACTCGACAAACTTATTTATGCTGACGGATAATTTTAGAATTACATTTTAGTTACGAAGAATTTTGATATTTAACATCGACGCTAGCGCTATATTCATCAGCATACGTTACTTTGTTTTATACTAAAATAGTGTATTTATTTTAATTTGCATTTTTAAAGTAACAATTCAAAATTGGAATCCTCCGTTTACAAGGGTCGTTTGAAATATATATTATTAATTTTATATTAGTTTTATTCGCTCAGTCATTTACTTATAAGAACTTTGATTTTAAACTCGGAACTAAATTTTGTCACTGTATTTTTTTAAACAATATTAAATTTAGCAGCGGTTCTTTTTGGTACTAGTTTTCTTTATAATAATTCACACATGCAAAGCTAAGGTTTGACATAGACATTAGCGCCATAACCACCGGCAAAGTTAAATTTGTATTTTGGAAAATTACAAAAATTGCTTTTAATAAATTTTATACACGATGATTAAACCAAAATACCAAAATATTTTCGTAAATTAATTTTATAAAATGGAAGAAATACAACCACGCAGTAAAAACGCATTTATGGAAAATTCTTAAATCTTACATAACTAGATGGCGCCACGTGTCATGTTGCCGTCGTCTCTTGACTTAAATATTTTTTATAGTATAAGCAAAATGCTTCCTTGAAGTATACAAATATAAAGTTACAAGTACAAAGCTGAAAGGTGACACATAGGGGAACAATAAAATCTCAAAAAGCGAAGAAAGTCACGCAGCAGTATGTAATCATGTGAGATTTAAGAGCTTTTCGTAGTAACAGTAGTTTTCTTTGACCGTAACAATAGCAAACCACATTAATTTTTCTATACTACCTATAGGCTCAGAAATATGAAAAATAAATAGCATAAAATTTTAAAATAATGGACGGAAAATCAACGCTATAAAAAACCACTAACAAATAATTTTATTTGTTTTGTAACTAAATATTTTCAATAACTCAAAAATGGAAGCTGCCAACATAAACCACAATACGGAAATCAAATGTCGTTCAATCTAACTTAAAAATAATTAGAATTTGTATTTTGCTATATTTGTATTTAGGATTCTTGATTACCGACCTGATTTCTTCTCTGTTGCTACGTTTATGTTTTGTTAATAGAAAAAAAAATGTTATAAATATATTTAAGATGAACTATTTTAAATGAAACTGTTTAATTAAAAATATTGACCAACATTTAAATTTCAACTTTCTCTTTTGGGAATCTGTACTTTAAAAACAAATAAAATATTTTACAGAATCGACAATATTTCTGAGTAGACTCAATTATAATAACTTACATATATATACCAAAGAGAATATATATAAATCCTGATACAATCAGCGGTGACAAACGAATACCGGGGTGTTATTTTATACCTATATATCAGGACCATAAAAAAATTACAATATTCGGAACCAAAAATAAATAGGAACTATAAAACCACATGTCAACAAATAAAAGAACAAAGAAGATAGTGGCCGCAAGTTTCCGAAGTATAGTTTATTACTACATTAAAAATATATTTTAATTATTATAATTATCTACATTACAGCATAGAAGCAAAATACTGGCAATAACAATCATCTAATACCAATATAACTGAAGACGCTTCAACATTCTACACTAATAGAAGGCGCTAAAGGCGTTTTTTTCTTGTTATAATATAGAAAATAATGGAAAGTTGCTTTACAAAATTGTTCATACCTGAACTCGATAATCGACCCCAGGATCTTGGTATCCATCAAATAAGACGGGCTAATGGTCTTATTCATGTCAATTTAGAGTACGTTTGTATGCTTCTTAACAGTTTTTAACAGAGCCCACAAACTTACTATAACTCAATATGAATGAGACCGTTAGTCACTATTGGAATTATAAGAATAAAATTCCGTCGACGTTACGTAAGTATAATTAGAACAAATCGATTTTACCACCATCTAGCGAATAGGGTGATCATCTACCATCACATTAATACTTTAAAGTTTAAAGTATTGGAGTTGTTATTGCCAGTATAAATTTTTTCTTCTATGGGAACACGCACACAACTTGCTTTGGGTTGTAACGTACCGTATACCAAACACGTCTTTTTTTATTTACGAGTGGCCTTTTCAAAAAATAGAAATATTAAAACATTCATAAAAATTATACGAGATTTGTGGATTCGTTAGAGATAAAAAAGTGCTGTTCATAATCGCATTCGAAATGTGATTATGAATAACACTTATTTCAACGAACCTATAATCTTCGTAAAACTCCTATGGAAATGGGGGTTAATCTATAACTAAAATTGAAATATCTGTCTATGGTTTTAAGATATATGCCAAAGTTTAAATGAACCTGCAATATATACGATGTCTAAGCATGAATTACTGGTTCTAGAACTATTATCGGTTTGTTTGAAAGTTTTGTTTTGAATAATCTCAGAAAGAACTCTAAGGATATCTAAGATAATTGTGCTCAATTTCGATATACCTACTGCAGTAATTATAATCGATACACAACAAAGTGGTCGAACTGTCAAACATGCTAATTGGGAAGCACCACAAATTTGTGGTCAAATACAGATAATTGAAACGAACGTTGAACTCATGCTTTCTTCCTCTAACTACATCGAATTTGTATTAGAGTAAAAGAGACGATATAATTCTCATGGTTTTGGCGCGGCAATTATGATGGCAGCTGGCCGATTATGGAAAAAAATAATATTGGCCCCCTTTAAGGGTTAAAATACTTAATCATTGAAAGAGCCACTCGTAAAACTGACGATTGAAATATTCTATCTCATTCACACTCGTCTAAAATGTACATTGTTTTGGCTTTCTTTAACACTGGCAAATTAATAAGCTGATTATTTTACATAAATAAACATACTCTTTAAAACACTATAAATTAATATTTATAGTGTATGTAATGTAATATTTCTAATGAAAAGTCCATAAAAATGTTCATGCCTGAAATTGCATCATCGAATTTATACGATTCTGACTGTAAATTTTGTAAATTGTGAGTTTATTTTAATTAAATAATATAAATATCATGTAAGGAATACAAATACGTATTTCTATGATAATGTGTAGGATTTTAATGGTTTCCTATGTTTTACATTGTGCAGCACAGATTAGAGAGTCAATAAGACCTATTATTAAACATAGGTCCAATTTGGACCCAATTCATACGCCTCTTTGCTTCAATAATGTGTTATCTTGAAAATTGAAATTTGAAAAGAGACTTTATTTACACTTGTAAAGAAATTGTTTTGGAACGAATAACGTATCTTTAAAATATATTGTAGATTGTCAGAAAAAAGAGTAATTCGTTGCGATACAATTATTTTTTAAGATTAAAAAACTTTATTCAAAAATTTCATTTTTCCAGATAACACATTATTCAAGCAAAGGGGGCTTATTGAAATTTATTCAGCTATGACAGTAGATTTTTGAAGTGAAACTTCTTTAGAATCGTTGTGATTTGATAATCGATGAAACGAAAAAGTTACACTAAAAATAGATAAACACATAAAATTCAACCTTGTTTGAATAGAGTTTACCCGTGAGTATTAATTTGAAAATTTAAATAAAATTGAAAAGATTTCAAATGCATTTTAGCTCTTATTGTCAAAATTGATAATATTCTTTTCTAAGATTCTTTTATACGTAGATCAAAGTAAATTGTGAGTAACAGTGCATTGAATTTTGAACCTTATGCCAAAAGCTTAAAGTGTAATTTAGAATGATTTTAATTATAATATCGATACCTCGGGGCTCAAAGGGCGTAACCGCCATTTCGGCGAAATTTACTTTTTAATGCAGTCCTACTTAACTTTTTCTCCTCTATCGATCGGTATATGTAAAGTCTTCCAATTCAACAAAAAATGGTGTTTACGACCCCATTTTCTGTAGAAAATAAAACATATATTTTTAGATTTTGTAGCGTAACAGCAACCAATGTTAATGATCATAAACGCGAGGGTAGTAAGCCACACCGTAGATGATACAAATGTTTTTACGCCTAATATTTTACGTCGAAATAGTTTTAGTTTTGGGTCGTACGAGCAATCACTCATATTAATCAATAAATGTGAGGGTAGTAAACGACATACCTAGTAACATAATGGTGCTTACGCCCGAATATATTCATTTTTAAAGAATCAACTTGCCCTTAATTATTTCTGTACTTTAAAATAAAATGACACATACGTCGTGAGGTTTTAGCGGGAACTGAAAATAGATGTTGTGCTGTTCAATTTTATTTTCTAAAAATGTGTAAAATTACTATAAAATGAACAATATTTGTAGGATATTGATAGTTTTTCAGTAGACATTACGTGTTTTTGTGAGAAATGTGAACTGTATAGTCAAATGTGACCTTTTGGGTTGTCACAAGAACTCTGTTGAATGGCTTTAGTTGATAACCTACAGTTTAGCTGAGCTATACATTGGCTTAAAAAAGCAGAAACTATATAGTAATCTAAGATCTGGCTTAAATGTCTAGATGCCAAGCCATAAACCTAAATAATAATAATGACACATACGTCCAACAATTAACTCTAGACGAATTAGCTGCAAGCAAAGGCGTGCGCAGGTACAGTCAAGTTGAGATTAATTAGGGCTAATTATGTATCTACTATTTTTGCCAACTTTAAAATAGGAGGGTGTTCAATTTACGTAACTATTTTTTTTATGTATGGTCAACCAAATTGTTTTATTTCTATATTGATTTTCATGATTCTTTTTGCTTTAGATTCGGTAACATCAGACTAGTTTATATAAATAATTAGTTTTTATTGGGCACCACATAAATAACTTAAAAGTCAAAATAAATATTTTTTCTAGTATTGTTGTATCTTTTAGAGTAATCACAAAATTAAGAATTATTATTTCAAAGATATGTACTCACTCGTATTAACTATAGTCTTTAGTTTGATTTGTGGAAAAAAAATGTTGAAAGTGCTGACGTCTCTTTGGTACTTATAAAGTATCTGAACCCTCCCTGTTCAGATAAAAATAATTGTTATTTATGATACTAGTGCGGTAAGATGACTTTTACAAACCAGTTTGAAAAAACCAAGGACCGCATGTATGTCATACGTTTTTCAACACATTTGCGAGACAACAGTACAATAGGTAAAGAATACAACATAAATACAATAAAAACAAACATAAATATCAGTCAGAAAGTCGGTTTTTTTTTACGTTTTTGATATGAAAACGGCACGCATTTACAATGGTGATGGGGAAAGGGAATGAAATAGGAATATTTTATTAAGAATGTAGGATAGGGAATGGCATTTGGCCCATCGGAACTCTCACTCATTGTTTGAAACATAATGAGCTCAGCGTTAACCATTTCAAGCTGATATTCTGTGAGAGCGTGTTATCTCAACAGTCAAGCAGGCCCTAAAAGCTGGAATTAAAATAATGATTCCAACAATGCTCTGTCACGTATAAAAAGGCGGTATAATTTTTTCCTTCAGACTTAATTCAGACAAAAACAACAGTAAATTTAACTAAATATAAAAATGAAAAAATCTTAATGGAATAATACCAAAACAATTAACAAACAACAAGTATTTCCGATTTGAGAACTATTTAGTTTGAGATGTCATCCTGCATTAAGTAATACATGATGTGTGTCATTACAACTGAAATTATATAAAAAAGACAAGACAAAATTTTATATTTTGTATAATAAATATTTTCATTAATAAGTAACTTCTATTTATCATTTTCTTTTATAATGAATAAGATGAGTAATTGAATAGCTTTTAGGTAAAACAAGCAACTAAGTATAGGTAAAATTAATAATTATTTGTACAATTAGTTGTCTGAGTTGATAAATTGATATACTAAGTTAATGAATAAAACTGAAATTAAATAGGCAAATAAAGAAAGAGTTTCTTATTTTCTCTCTATATTTGGTATTTAATTAACTGAAGAAAACAAAGCAACAGTCTACAAACTGATAGAATTAGTAGGCAAATTGTCGGTTACAACCATCTCTGATCACACATCCATAGATTTTTAGGATGTAAACGCCCCAAACATGCAATTTTCCGGGCCGTATAGGAAAGCTGTTTTTGTTACTTTTAAATATATTTGAATAATTTAATAGTGTTTTAGATCATAAAATTTTAAGACTTTTGGTTTTAGAATGGTTTATTTGGGCCAAAAATCAAAAAAAGTTATGTCCGAAATAATATTTTATATTTTGTTTTTCGGCTCTCCTGAAAATTCGAGTTTTGGTGCTTACGCCCTTTGAGCCCCGAGGTATCGATATGTTAACAGATGTAGGTTAAAGGAGTTCTATTTATAAGAATAAAAGTTAGGGAAGAATTATATGTCAGCATATTCTCTGAAGTTTCACTTCTACTGCGTGTGAACTGCACACATACACATTTTTTTTTTAATATGGATAAAATACAATATTAATATGTACAAATAGCCCAGTGTCAAACTGAAAAACACACAGAGGTTAAATTTGTGTGGAATGTTATACATCTATAATATTAGCTCGATAACCACAATACTATTATTACATTAATCGACATATTAATTCGCTTTTCATATTGAAATTTTGTTACCGACTCTGAGATTATAGAAACATTGCGTTTTCTAATGTAAGCAATCTATATTTATATTATAGATAATAGACAACGGAGAACTGTGGGACAGATATTTACTACAAATAGTGCGTTTTGAAACCCAGACCATAAAGAAAACAGAAATTAGAGTAACCTGTACTAATATAATAAACTTGTCCCATATATAATTATAGTAAAATGAAATAAAAATAAAATATACATAATAGAATGCAAATAAGCAGTAAACTTATTATTATTATCAAGCCAAAAAAAAATAGATTGAGAGAGTGTCAATAATGCTCATTATTATAATCAACATTGTCTTTGTTCATGTAAAACCCCCAACATGGAAAATCTCTTTCTAAATAAATAACATTTAAAAATGACGCATAGGTACCAATCAGAGATAAATAAAGGCATATCGTAGCTATAGTCAAAATAAGGAACGTAATTAATTAAGATTTTTGTGTATTAAATTAAAAATCTAAATACAATTTCAATGTGAAAAACGAATCTACGTCGTTACAATCTCGTAAAAACTATAATACTTCATAATCATTACTTAAATAAATAGCTTACGATATAATATTTAAAAACTATTTAATTTATTTATTGTACGAATGCGTATACATGTATTATTCTTGAATACAGCTCTCATTTATTAATTAAATTTTACATTTAAATCCTTGAAAAATCACATTTTGTGATGGTCGCCCTATTTCTTTGAACTTCAAAAGAAGCGCACCAATAAGAAAGATAAGTGCTTTGGTTTATGTACGGTGACTATGATCGTAAAAAGAATCGCACAGTCCTTTTAATATTTTTTTGAAATCCTAGATAATATTTTCCAGAAATCGACGGGATTTTAGTCGTGTGTAATTCAATTATTGTACTTCCAGATATTATTATGTAATGGACATAACACTGTTTAAAATATTTTATTTTTACTGTACAAGATTTTTCTGTCTGCATTTTCAGCCCTAATAAATAAAAAATCTTCTCTATCAACAAAACATGTGTTGAATTCGTAGAAAAAGAATATAATAAAGAAGCCGTTTGCGTATAATAAACACGGCGAATATTACAGCTGATCATGTTCAAATACACTTCAGTTGCCTTTGTTTGAAATCATTGAAGAAAACTTGCCACCGTTATAAAATTTGCCACAACCAAAATCCCATGAGCAGAGAAAGTCACAAAATATGACTCTGGACCTCTTTCAAACTAATGACAACGCCCATAAGTCCAACCTATTTTCGCAGTTTTTTCTACATTAGATGTCCTTTCTAGCAGAAGCAAGAAGAATTTTCTGTTCGACAGAAGTTTTATTTGAACCAATAAAATCATTATTCATCTTGCTTAAAAGTAAATTCAATGCATAACTCATTTTCAATTCTACAGATATTTTATTCGTATTGACAGAAGTTTTACTGTATCCAGTCCAGAAGTTTAAACAAGTTTACCACTGCTAGAGTTATAAGTGGTTTTATCTGATAGAGTTGGGGTCGTGTCTAGTAAAAGTTCAGTTTATCCAATCAGACATCTGCGACTTGGTAGTAGTTTTATGAACAAGTATATTATATATATTATATTATTATTATTCGCCCAGCTGGATTTTTTATTTGATATGGGAGACGATTTATTCGACACCGTAAAGGTTTCATTTGTTTATGCAGAAATGTTACTCGATGCCACAGAAGTCTTACTGGAGATAAAATGAATCTACTTCAGCACACACTTGTATTAGATACAAAAATGGACTTGGTGCCGTTCTTTAGCTTAGTTTATCCAACTAGATATCTTATGTTCGGCAGTTTTATTTGAACTGATAAACGTATTTATTCGCTCAGCTGAAAATTTTATACGGAAGAAGGTGTCATCAATTTTGCAAAAGTTTTATTCGATCCTACAGAAATTTTAATCGATTCGACAGAAGTTGAAGTGTATCCAGTTTGACTGAAGATTAAATAAATTTACCACTGGTAGAACAAATTAGTTTTTTGTCTCTGAGAGTTAGTATCGTCTCTGCTTTAGTTTATCCAACTATTTGGCAGTAGTTTTATTTCAACCCATAAAAGATTATTTATTCAGTTGGAAATTTTATTTGATACGGGAGAAGTTGTATCCGATACCGCAAAAGTTTTCTTCGATTCTGCAGAAGTTTTATTAGATTCGACAGAATTTGAAATGTATCCAGTCTGACTGAAGACGAAACAAATATACCACTGCTAAGAGTCATAAGTTTGTTCATGCCAACCAAAATCCTTATTGGAATGGTAGTAAGACTGGCGTCGATTCGGTCAGTAGACGGGGCTATGGGCGTCGTAGTTCAGTTGCAAGTACGGAGGGATGGCTGCCGACAGTTCGGAGGCCCGGCGTCTTAACGCCGCGATGCTGTGGCCTCGCCATACTTCGTCTTCTACTTGATCGCCGCCGTTGCCTATAAACGTGAAGAAGTATTAGTATCTGACGGCACATGAACAAGCGATTGAATGAATAGGGAGGATTGAAGGAATAGTATGATACTGAGATATATATGAAGTAAAAGAATTTCAGCTTTTTGGCTGAGGAGTTTTATGACTTACTTACTTACTATCCTTAAACAGCATTGACACGTTGTGGTATACATATAATAGGAAGTAGACTTATTAACTTATGTGTATAACCTTTTATAAATTTTCCAGTGAAACTTATTTTGAATTTGAATAAAATGAATAAAAACACGATTCTTTATTAACGAATAGTTTCTGTGTCCTACTGTACATTCATTTGCCTTCCGATCAGTAAAAAAATTACATTACTTGTATGGAGCGTATGCCAGGCGCTGATCCAGCCCTCAAAAAAGGTTGGGGTCACAGCCACCCGAAACTTGGCCAAGTGCGAGTCGGAGCATGAACTCGCTCATGATCGGTATAGTGAATTCCTACAAAGGAGATGTTTACAAAATATATGACACCCTTCACCGAGATCTTGTACAGTGAACAAAGCAGTGTGGTGAACAATTGAGAATAATAAACCTGTAAATTGTTTTTTTTTTCAATAAAACAATTATAAAATTACATACTATTGAATACAAGAAAACTTAACTTATTTGTATTGTATTCTACCTATAGTCCCTCAGGACTATAAGTAGAATAGTGAGATCACTTTTTATTTTATAAAGGCATTGGATACAATATCATCAGCCTATCGCCCTTAATAGACCGTGAAAGTGTGTCGTCACAAGTTTATTAGGGTTATGGGTATGCCCATTGTGCCCACAACGGTGGATGCGCGCTTGGCTTATGTCAAATTTTAATCGACATTAAGGCAAATGAATGATTAAAAAGATACAAGAAGATATACTGCTTAAAATGTCAATCAAATTTCATACAAATATTGTCAATTTCTACCAATGGTAAAAGAATTCATAGTAAGTTATAGAGGGAACTGTAAGTTTTATCCGTGGAGGAACTGAGAAAGAATACAATTTCCTGCGGCCGGGCGGCCTCTTGTAAAAGGGGACAAAACAACCCACAGCCAGGTGGTAGGGTATTTGCTCGACTGGATGGCGACCCCCCCTGGTCTAGAGTATGCCGCCATAACAACCTTGAGTTGTGTTCTGGCATTAGTGACCAGGTTCCAGTCTCCCTTAAGAGGGCAGCAGCGCATTAGTAGCACCTTTGGTGTTGCAAATGTCCATAGGCGATGGTAACCGCTTTCTATCATGTGGGCCGTCTGCCTGTTTGCTGAATACCTGCAATAAAAATAGAAAAAAGAGGGAGTGCTGGCATAATTGCAGAAAAAAATGTGGAAATGTGGACTCTCATGAGCGTGGTAACTTACTGAAAAGCCGATGTTATCCAGCAATAGTTTTAGCAAAGCTCTACAACGTATAAAAGTATTTAGGTGAGTCTTTGGAAATTTTTGGGCAGGAGTAAGATATTACACCACTACTAGATATTTCATAAATAGGTTGAACTGCGCTTACCCGAAGCAGTGGGTGACGCGTTATTGTTAGCGCAGTGGCCCATGTGCGGTGGAGTGGGGGATCCCTCCAGGGGCCCCCCAGGCTGCTGTCCTCCGCTGATGTTGTTGCAGTACGACATCATTGTATCACCTGAAACCATTGATCGATAAAAAAATTGTTGCCCACCGAAATGACCATTACAAAAACTTGTATTACCTACCCAAAAAGAATGGCACGGCAGAATGTGTATTAATGTGCCAAAACATAAAATAATAATTATAAGTATACCTTGCTACTATAATAAGGAGTTGACACTTTGCTCGGTCAACTCGTTGATATAAAGCATTTCCCTATTTTAAAATTAGTAGATAAATAATAATTTCATAATTATTAAATATGGGGTCCGCCATGAGCCTGTTCAAAAAACGGAACAGTATGGCGATCCAGCGAGGAAACGTAGCCAGCCTTCTGGGCACCTTACTCATAGAAGACGGTGATCTGGGCTCAGTATTCTATTTATAGTCTTGAGGGACTATAAGTAGAACACAATATAACTAAGATAATTTGCTTTTAATTATATGAGATGGACCAATAGACTAGTCAACAAGTGCCTTTTGGACCAACTTTTTTCAGCAGTCTCCGAAAATTATAAATGAGGTGTCATTCGATTCGGAATGGCATCTAGATGATTTTTGAAAAAAATGAAGTTCCGCTTGCAAAAATTGTAAAAGTTATTAACAATTAACTAAAAAAAAGGGGGGTTTAGATTTTTGCAAATATCTCAAAAAGTAATAAAGATTTTTCAAATTTGAAAAAAGATTCGAAAAGAGGAGGAAATTTCCTAAAAAAAAGTCTTGACTCCCGAAACTGTAAGATCAATATTTATAATAGTCTACAATAGAAAAATATTGAATTATTATTGCAGACGGCATTCATTCCATACTTTAAAAAAAGCTTGTATTCCTTCAATATCTAAAATTTTTGATTTGTTTTAACATTATTTCTAAGTAGAGCAATGTTTTGTTTTATAAAAATAAAATTATAATAGTAATAATCCACAGACAAACAAATTAAGCAAGTTAAGCTTGTGTTATGGGTAATTTACAACGGACTACTCTGGGGCCGATCCCAGACAACCAGATCATAATAAATAACCGAGAAAATATGTTTCTAAAATTAACTATACCAGGAATCGAACCCGGAGCCTCTGTGTTGCAAAATTACTGTTAGGTTTTTAAACGTATCTCTTCTCCATCTCTATAATTTTCTCTATAAATATTATATACGCAAAAGTTTGTAAGAATGGAAGTATGGATGTATAGATGTATGTATGGCTGTATAGGTGTATGGAAGTATAGGTGTATGGATGTATGTTTGTTAGTCTTTCACGCAAAATCTACTAAATGGATTTAGATGAATATCTTTCCAATAATATAGTTTACACATCAGAATAACAGGTAGGCTATAATTTATAAAGATATCGTGTGAATTATCCAAAATATCATGATTTTCCAGCACTACGCGGGGAAAACCGCGGGCACAGCTAGTCACATATAATTTGGAATTCATATAGAATTTCCTTTAAACTACCTATTATAATAAAACCCTGACTTACCCAGTGAATTGAGGGGATAGTGGCCCTGGTAAGGCTGGCCGGATGCCACCGAGCTGATGGGCAACGCGGGATTGAGGTCAGCAGCCAGCTGCGGTAAAGACCCCGCACCAAATCCACCCATCGACACCCCACCTTGGGATAACTGACCGAGTCCTGAAAGGCAGATAGAAGCATTTTCAAATAATGATTTTTAATCATACGCCTTGTCTTTAGTAACTTCACTCTGGATTTGGCAACTACACATTTAGCACAAATTTGTACTATTTAAGAGTCAGCGTCGCTCTCGATTTGATAACTACCCATTTAGCATAAATTTGTGCTATTTGAGATTAACTTCACTCTGGATTTGGCAACTACACATTTAGCACAAATTTGTACTATTTAAGAGTCAGCGTCGCTCTCGATTTGATAACTACCCATTTAGCATAAATTTGTGCTATTTGAGAGTAACTTCACTCTGGATTTGGCAACTACACATTTAGCACAAATTTGTACTATTTAAGAGTCAGCGTCGCTCTCGATTTGATAACTACCCATTTAGCATAAATTTGTGCTATTTGAGATTAACTTCACTCTGGATTTGGCAACTACACATTTAGCACAAATTTGTACTATTTAAGAGTCAGCGTCGCTCTCGATTTGATAACTACCCATTTAGCATAAATTTGTGCTATTTGAGTGTCAGCGTCACTCGCGATTTGGCAACTACACATTTTGCACAAATTTGTACTATTTAAGAGTCAGCGTCGCTCTCGATTTGGCAACTACCCATTTAGCATAAATTTGTGCTATTTGAGTGTCAGCGTCACTCGTGATTTGGCAACTACCCATTTAGCACAAATTTGTACTATTTAAGAGTCAGCGTCGCTCTTGATTTGGCAACTACCCACTTCGCACAAATTTGTGCTATTTGAGTGTCAGCGTCACTCTCGATTTGGCAACTACCCATTTAGTACAAATTTGTGCTTGAATTTAAAAAGACACGATTTATTGTGGTTATCTCACTCTGTTTATATAGGATTTTATGAAAGGTAAAATTCTCTTTGTTTTGATATAATGTTAAACGTTACAATGCAGTAATTTGAGGTTTCCACCTGAAGCTGATACCTGATCTCGTTATGAGACAGGAGCATAATTATTAAGGGCCGTTTCTTCAATCACCAGATAAAAATTATTCATGGATTATGGAAAAATTAAAAATGTTACTTGCATGAATAAAACAGTTGAATGGTTTCACTTTTCGATTCACGCAGGTCATAATTTATTGGACTGATAACTTTATCTGATGATTGAAAAGTCAACCCTTATTTGTTACTTATGTTTATGCCCTAAAGAAAAATCCCTGAAATTAAGGAGATTGTACACTTGTACAGACACTTACCAGCAGGCATTGACCAGGGTCTATCAGCAAATACTCCCGGTGAACATACGTCCCCGGCTCCGAATGGCGGCAGTCCATGCGAAGGCAACAGCGCACCGGGTGACCTGAACACATTGGTGCTCTTCTTGCGCTTTTTCCATTTCGCACGACGGTTCTGAAACCACACCTGTGGGCAGAAAGTACATCATGTAAGTAGTATATTGGATTGGGAAGAAGGTTTGCTAAATCTAAAAACATCTAATTCTCCTATTATATTAATTCACTAGGACTCGCCTGCAACTTAGTCCACGTTGGACGAAAGAGCTAATTTTTATGTGTCACAAAAACTTAACACTGCTTCCGGGAAACATCCCGCGTGATTCCCAGTATATAAAGTATCGCAGGTTTTATGACAGAGAATTTACTATCGATCAGTGAAAATCGCATCGAAATCAGCCCAGTGGTTTCTATGTGAATCCCGAACAAACAGACAAACACAAATATCTAAAAATCAAAATACACTTACAATTTTATAATATTATTATAAACTAGCGTCTGCCCGCGACTTCGTCGGCGTGGTAAGTTTTTTAACTATCCCAAGGGAACTCTTTGGTTTTTTGGGATCACAAGTATCGCAGGGATATAAGCTACCACCATACAAAATTTCACTTAAATCGGTCCAGTCGTTTCGGAGATTAGCCCGTACAAACAGACAAAGAGAGAAACAAAAATTAAAAAAAACCCTAAATTAGTTCTAATTCATTTCTTACATCCCCTTGACTTGGTTTTTAACATTTTTTTCATTGTACATAAATTCGACCTCTACAGTTTTATTATATGTATATAGCTGTACACTGCGCATCTAATAACGATATTAGTTAATTTTAGGCATTGCCAACATTAAAATAATAAAAAGACTGCGTCCGTGAACTGTCTTTAAAACGAGCAAAAATTTGATTTTTTTCTGATGGTTTTCTTAGGATTATTCTGGAAGCACGTAACTTATATTTTTTTTAATGGTCGGATTCGAAAACTAGACACTTCAAGCTACAATATGCTTTGTTGTGTACAGCCATTTTCTTTTGATTTACGGCCTAAAATCACCCAAAAAATTAGATTGAAAAAAAGTATCCTTTAATATATATAATTGTATTGTTACGACCTGAGCGCCGACAAAGGCAAATTCACACCTACATGCCTTAGATGTTTTATTACTTTTTCGGGATTTGGACTTCTTTTGTATACCTTGTGTTTAAAATTGTGATTAGAAAAACAGCCCATTGTGTATTGTAATCTTTTATGGTAATGGAGGGGATGAGGCAGTCTAGCGATAGCCACAAGCGAACCAAGATGTTAGTGACGGACTTTGCGCGTGTGATTGAATCGTGCATTACGTTTGGACTGGTTGTGTACAGTTATATTTGTACCTGTATTATATGTGTTTGTATAGTTCTAATAAATTCTATAATAATTCCAACGCCATTTTATTTCGAGTCCTGCAACTCGTAACAGTACTATATGAAGCATATGATCAATATTTGTTGGTTTATCCTTGTACACGTTAGTCAATGTCGGTCGGGGGTGTTTGACAAATGAAGTGCGATTCCCATAATCCCGCAGATATCCCGATGTAGTGATTAATGGGGTAAAACCGAAAGAGGATAGCCAGGGTTCTGAGTGAAGGTGCCGATATTGAAATTCTATTGAATACGTTTATGAATGTAGGCTTTGTTTTCAATCTCATGAAATTGCATTTTTCAAATTGATTGATGAGCATTAAAGTGTTATCTATTATATTCTATCGTTACATACAGACAAAGAAATGCGCACCTGGTTTATTACCTTGCCCGCATTTGGACTTCTTTTGTTTACTTTGTGTTTAAAGTTTTCAATTAGACAATAGCCTATTGTTATTGTTTGTTTACTATAAAACAATGCCCGAACGGAGGGGTGGGGCAGTCTAGTGAGAACCACGATCAAAGCAAGACATACATTCGATAAGCGATATAGTGATGGACTTTGCGCGTGTTATTGAATCGTGCAGTTTGTACTGGCTGTATCCAGCTATATTTGTCCCTGTTTTATAAGTGTTTGTACAGTTCTAATATATTCTATAGTAATTCCAAAGGCATTTTAGTTCAAGTCATGTAGCTCGTAACACTATTGTAGTATATTGTTGTGTTGTAAACGTATAAATAACTATGCTAAATATGTATTTTAAAGGTAAGGAATATTTAGCTAACCAAATATTACTTACCTTTAAAAAGTACCTGTTTTAACTGAATGTAATTTACAAAATGTTCGTTGTATATTTCTCATTTTATTTTATTTATAATGATTGAAATCAAGTAATTGCGAGATTAAATAAAACTAAGAAACTAAGATATTTTTAATATATACATAAATTATATTGTCATACTTATTTCCATAGGGTAGGCGGAGATGATAAACTTGCTTGCCAAAACTCGTTTGGTTCATCTACTTTCATGTATCTCGTCATACATACACGTTTATTATACTTTCATGCTTCTTCAACCATACCCAACATTTACTGCCAGAGATTAGTGTTGCCACCAAGAACCCTTGATGGAGAGCCAGGTGTACTTATACAGACACTTTCCTGCTGTTTACAAAAGAGTTTGGTGCCCATTCACCTTATGCTTTTCATCTCTTTTTAGAAACTTAGAAAACGTCGCAAACTCATCAGATCTTGTACCATTCCCACTTATGAGGTCATAAGGGAACAAACCCATATTACGTTAATTTTTTTTTAATTGCAGAAGTTCCGCAGACAGGCAGATGGCCCACTTGATGGAATGCGGTTACCATCGCCTATGGACATTTGCAACACCATAGGTGCTACGAATGCACTGCTGCTCTCTTAAGGGAGACTGGAATCTGGTCACTAACGCCGGAACACAACTCAAGGTTGTTATGGCGACATACTTTAGACCAGGGGTGGTAGGCAAGCAGGCCAGTCGGGCAAATGCCCTACCACCTGGATGTGGGTTGTTTTGTCGCCTCTTACGACAGGCCACCCGGCCGCAGGAAATTGTATTCTTTCTCCGTTCCTGCACGGATAATTGCTATAATTATAATTAAACTGTAATTACAGACTGTGTAGTATGAGCTGAGTTTCTTTTTAGGCAATTGTGATTCCTTCGCATTCCTCGTCCATGCAAGTATGGAAACTACCCCCAATCATATTGCTATGAGAATTTTTTTCCAGACCTTTATTGCTGATTTTCTAACACCTTCAAATAACCAGCACGAATAAAGGGAAATTTAAATAAACGTTCTAAAGAAAACCGTGTACAAAGCTGCATCGCTACCCGCCGACAATAAATAAAGTGGAATACTGGCCGTGACAGTTGCCAAATGAATATACCTCTCTCTTTCTAATATCCGTTTGAGGAAAGTGTGGGAAGATTGCTGGGTAAACTTTACTGCAAAGGCGTTTCAAGTAAGAAATACGAAATTGTATATACCTGCTTTTGGTTACAAATAAAGGTACGTGGGTATCGGTGTTTTCGAAAATTCAACACAGGGCTACCTTTTTTTTGACTACTTGGACTATCAATATTTTTTTAACTATGATTATTATTTTTTAATCGACTTCTAAAAGGAGGAGGTTCTCAACTTGTTTTTTTTTCTTATGTATGTACAAAGTAAAACATAAAAATTATTATATTTTGAAAATTACTAAGCACCGAGTTTAAGATGTTTAAGATAATATTTATTAAAAATAAGATATTATAATTAAAATAGCAGTTATTTTATACTTTTTAACCGACTTCGAAAAAAGGAGGAGGTTCTCAATTCGTCGGGATTTTTTTTTTCGTTGCTTTTTTTATGTATGTTCGCCGATAACTCTGTGATTTATGATCCGATTTACGTGATTCCTATTTTGTTCGACGCGGAATAGCTTCCAATTGGTCCCCTAAAAATTTTACATAGTTTGGCGCAGTAGTCTTCATTTTATGAACATTTTTCATGAAAATAATTGTCACTCCGTTCCATATGTACACTGATTACTCTAAGATTTATGATTCGATTTACGTGATTCTTTTTTTGTTCGACGCGGAATAGCTGCCATGTGGTCCCCTAAAAATTTGACATAGTTTGGCCCAGTAGTTTTCATTTTACGAACATTTTTTTGTTCCCGGTTCTTGGGACCTATATTTTTTAAGAAGCGCGGCACCATTCGTAGGTCCACCCATACATAGCTAGACACTAAAAAGCAACAAATAAAATTTAAAAACTTCGTTTAAAAAGACCGACTTCAAAAACGAAAAAACTAAAATGTATAAAATAACTTATTTCTTAAGCTATTATTATTAATATATATTATCTAAATCATCTTGAAGTCGGTGCAAAGTAAAACATAAAAATTACTATATTTTGAAAATTACTAAGCACCGACTTTAAGATGTTTTAGATAATATATATTAATAATAATAGCTTAAGAAATAAGTTATTTTATACATTTTAGTTTTTTCGTTTTTGAAGTCGGTTTTTTTAAACGAAGTTTTTAAATTGTATTAGTTTTTATAGTCGGTTTTTTTAATTTTTACAGTTAACTTAAATATTTTAAAAATCAGAGAGCTATTCGGTCTAGCAAATTTCAAAAATGTAATTTTTAGAATTTTTCTTTGTCTCTTAGACCATCACGTGAAACCTACTAAATTAATTTAAATGAAATACGACACAGAGATGGTTATATATCACAAATTTCAGTCTCAAAGCAATACCTAGGATTCTTTTTATAGCGATAAATGCGGTGTTTTTACCGATTTTGATAGATTTTCTGGGACCCAGTAGGTGGCACTGCAATCAGGTTTTAATTCTTTTCAGGGCAGTACAACGTCTGCTGGGTCTACTAGCTGTTCTATAAAAACTACAAGTTTTAGTGGTAACATGAAATCCTTGTTTGGGCATGATACCGCTTGACTCGCAATCTGACGTAAATTGTGCTAATCAATGATATGAGACATCGCCAACAAACATCACGAATATTTCCAATAGCGCCTGAAGAATTTCGTGCATTTTTTCAGGGGTTTCACACGTTTTTTATAATAGCTGATTTCGAAATGAAAATGCCTTACATATAAAGTTCGAAATCATAGAAATGAGAATTCTACCGTCTATACATCGGGAAGTGTTCCGAAGAATTGTTTGATTTGGTACCGCTCGCCAACGACAAGATGTTAACCCCTATTTCCATGAGTTCCTACGGTCAACTACGCAACGGTTCTCTAGAAGGTTTGTTGCGCATGCGACAATGATTTAGATGGTAATTCCCGCCGCGGTTTTCCGTCTACGTTACAACGTGAGATTACTTAAGAAAGGAGTCATAATTTTTTTAGACGATGATTATTCCAATAAAATACCAATGGGCATCAGAAGTGCAGTCACTTACATCTTTTAACAAACTCCTCAAATCACCATCTAAATTTGTAAACATTAATTTATGTAGGTGTATGTAACTCTATGTACATATATTTGTATATAAATATTTATGTGTTTTTTTTAACTATTAATATATATATATATGATTGTATATATTTTAAACTATGCGCACTGAATACCGACCTAGTATTAAAAATGTGAAATTATCTGCGCCGAGGGAGTACAGTAGTGACGCAATGATTACACCTATCTCGCTCTCTTAGTCGAATTGATCCGACTTTATCCGAACCAGAGTTACATAGCCGAGCGTGACGGCTCGGTCTCATTCTATACCCACAAAATAAAGTGCTCTACGCGCCTAAAGAACTTTAAACGTCTTAACGAAACAAAAAGAAGGTAAAATCCATGTATCGATAAAATCCGCAATCATTTATCAAAATTTATATCTCGATTGATTGTAAAATATGTATGTTTATGAAAAACCCTATTAGGAACGTTTTGAGTTTCACAAGCGTGATGGTAGGTCGTGACTCAAATGTTAGCGGTGGGAATGTTGTTTGTTCTTCGTGAACAACTAGCGGGCGCAAGGCGTGCAACTGTCCGAAGGCTTGGCCGTATCATAGTCGGTAGCGGGGCATTTTATATGCGGCTCAAGTGAGAACTGATAGCGATTGAACTGACACTTAAGGCTCCAACGTTCTATTGTAGTGGAAATAAAACTCTTATAAAATGAACATATTCGTTCGCCCGTCTATTCATACATCGGTACTCAAATACAAACATAATATATTCCCAAGTTAGGTTATTACGTTTGTGTTTTAATATTAGAGTTTTCCCCACAGCTGTGCCGCGAGCCAAGCTCTAGGAAGTAACTCTATTTTACTTATTTAAATACTTATAAACCTTCAGTGAAAAATTATGTAAATGATGGTGAAAACCGCTTAAAATCCTTTGGGTGTGTTAGAAGGAGTTTGTGCATATACAGATAGACTGACGCGAAAAGCTACTTTGTTTTACACTATATAAAGATACAATATATATAAATAACTCTGGAGTCGATTCCAAACATTTATGTATCTCCCCCCCCCCTCTCTATGTGTATGTGTGCGTGTGTGATGTGTGTGTGTGTGAGTATAACCCTTTTTTAGCTTTTTCCCGGTGCTTCGCTCGTGTTAATGCGAATATTGTAGATAAAATGGAGGAGCGGCTGTTGGAAGTTTTACACGCCGTCCAATGAAACTAGAAATGAGAAACTTAATGTTTGATTCAAAATATCCGTAACCCTATCTTGCGTGAGTAGAACTAACCATGCGAGCAACACATTAAAATTGCTTTGTCGTTATCGTTGCCATGAAGATGTATTTGTTAGTAAATTGCTATATTCGTTGGTCTAATTTTTCATGTCAATCTGTTGTGTAACTAAAACGTGAAAAGGTTACAAACCATTTGCACCTTTAATAATTAGTTAAGTTAGAATATTTTAGAAATTACGCCTGTCACTTGTACCATACACCCGTAGTCTATGTTAAAGTATTGTTCAAACAGAAGCTTCACGGTAGCAACCGTTGCCACTTCGCACTCATGTATGCCCACGAAATGGGTTAGGCAGAGAGCATAAAGTTATAACAATTCAAGGATAAAAACCAGCTAAGTGCGAATCGGAACACGAACATAAAGAGGATGCACAAAGACATCCTCTCTAGACGAAAAAGAAAAATATATATACTTGAAACGTATTTTGTTTATAGCTTAAATACTTTTAAGAATGCACTCAGAAAACACTACTTTTCCTTAAATAATTATGCCTCATTCTTATATTATAGACTATTTAATATATATGTATGTATTTAATTTATAAATTATGTAGTTTAAGAATATTTATTTATGATATTTGATATTTAATGATCTGCACCACCTACATCGCCAGATTAGATTAAATTATTCCTTAAGTTAGGTTGCCTGGAAGAGATTGCTTTCAGCGATAAGGCCGCCTTTTGTTTCTACCATAACAATATTGTAATTGTATATTTTGAAATTGTGTATTTGGTGAGCAATAAAGTGTCATCTATCCAGCTTGAGTTCAGCAGACAGGCAGACGATCCAGCGGATGGAAAGCAGTTACCATCCCCTATGGACATTTGCAAACCAAAGGTCCTACAAATGCGCCGCTGCTGTTTAAAGAGAGACTGGAACCTGGCCACTAACACCGGAACACAACCCCAAGGTTCTTATGGCAGCATACTCTAAACCAGGGGTGGTAGTGGGTTTCTCCGTTCCTGCACGGATTGAATTATTATTCTATATCTCAAAATGTCGTGGTAGCGTAACGGCTAACGCACGCGTCCCAAACTCAGAGGGCGCGGGTTCGATCCTGGCCGGAACGCATGCACTACTTAGTCAGTTTTCTGATCTAATGTGCATATTGTTACAATTACCACGTGCTAACAACGGTGAAGGAAAACATCGTGATGCAAACTGCACATCGAGATAACCGATGTGTCAAACCTGCCAAGCCGCCTTGGACAAGCGTGGCGGATATACTGTCCGTTCCCTCTATTATAGGAGGCCCGAGCCCAGCAGTGGGACATATTTATGCGCTGATATTATATATATCTCAAAAGTAATCAGCACATCTTGTTCTAATTAGTTTTTTGTTGAAACTAACTGTTAATTTAGGTTTTTTCCTAAAATTCTACTTCATCTTGAAAAGTCACAATCAGGTTTTAATTTTTTTACGTCTTTAGAAGCGAATATCTCGCCACGTAATACCTTATAACGTCACTAAAGAAGGAAGACATAATTTGAGAAAATCTTAATAGTATACCCCAAGCGACTACGTATATTGAAAAAAAAATGTCGGTCCAAATTGGACCTATGTTTAATCATCGATCTTAGTGACTCTCTAATCTCTAATGTAAAACTCGTATCTCATTCTCTCGTATGCTTAGTCCTATAGATTTATGCGTTTATCTCTTTTTTGTGTTGCTTTTTCGTTTCATCGAATTTCAAATCACAACAACTCTAAAGAAGTTTCACTTAAAAAATTCAACCTTCAGGTACACCTATGGTAACCATCAATCATTATTTATTCCGCAATTTTGCGACAATACTTTGTAGCAGCAACAGAACTCCAGCCATACTCAGTAATTTAAAAAATCACTAAAAAATATTTTCTTAGTATTTACGACTAGCACACATAACAAAACTACTTTCTAACGGTTTTAGCCGTGGTTGTTTTATTCTATTTTTATTCCGGCGTTTCGGCCACTTTTCAGTAACCTTCATCACGGAAGACAAAGATGTGAAAGTGAAACGTGGCCGAAACGTCTTAGTAAAAATCAAATAAATTAAACGTTTCAAACAGTTAAAACGTAGTTTTAATAGACTCGCTATAAAGACAAAAAGACTGAAGATTATTTCAACATAAAATTTCCATTTTTGTCGAAATATCTACGAAACCAAAGAAAAGGGAAAAAACCGGTCCAAATATAAAACCCGGTTATATATGTGTTACTTATAAACCGTTTTTCCCCGCATCAGGGTCATAATGCAGTCGTTTAGTTCGATCGCCCTTCCCTGCCCCCAACGATTGCCCTCCGTTGGAAAATTGTTGTTTACTGCTCACACGCGCCCAGAATTTGTATGGTTTGGTTTATTTTTGCATTTATTATCAACTGGTAGACGAATAACCGGATAATCGGGTTATGATTTTTATTTATATTTTATACTGGATATGAATGAATGAATGACTATGCTTTATTGTGTTTCAAAAGATACAGTTAACATAAATAAAATTTTACAATACTATAGGCGGTCTTATCGCTATTACCGATTTCTTCACAGACACACATTGGTCGGACAAAAAATTTGATAAAAAGTCTATTGCAGTATTTTCACAACCGAATCAGTATCTTATAAATATATACATACATGATACATACATTAATAAAAATATAAAAGTTATACTAATATGATTCATATGTGAATAGAATATTATAAAAGAAACTTCGTTTAAAAAAACCGACTTCAAAAACTAAAAAACTAAAAAGTATAAAATAACTTATTTCTAAAGCTATTATGGGCATAAGTTCTCTATTTAAACTGTTTTTTACTTTTTTAGTATAATGAATTATTGGGTGTCTGTCGATCTTATTCATATTGAACTAGAGTAAGTTACAAGGCTTCTTTTACAGTTCTTAAATACGTAATACAAGTAAGTAAGTGTGCGAAATTTCCTATTCCTCCGTCCGCGCAATTTTCGTAAAAAGGTGTACAAAGTTTTTGTTGTTTTTGCTTCACGTATTAATATATAGATTTAAGTATATATAAGATTATGTATAGCATAAATAGGGATACAAAACAATTGTTAAGTAACTAATAGCAGCAATAAAATAATTATGTAACAGATCTAAGAATACATAGATATTGTGCGTAACTCAGCGCACATATAATATTTTGTCTACGCTGGTGGTGTGGGCGATACTGGTCGTTGTAGGTATAGAAATTAAACACTGTTAGCAGTGGAAACTTAGAATAAGTCACTTTTGCATAATAAATACGTCTGCACTCGGCTAATGCTACAACCAAAATGGAATAAGAAACAAAAAGCAACGACAGTGTTACAAGTTTAAAAATAATTATATGTTATGTTGGTGTTGCCAACAGATAATATATTGATGTTAGAAACTTTGCAAGATAAGCATGTAATAGAATATATGGACTGGTTGTTAAAATAAAAAGGAAATATAAAGTAAACAAAAATATGTATTTAAAAAAAACCGAACAAGTGGAAAAACGAATAGCAACGGACAAGCGGCAAAGAAAACTAACATGAAGTTTTAGAGTGTGTCTTTTAATAAGGTGTCCATATTTTGTGTCTTGTTTTGAAAATATTTATTAATGGAGATACTCCTATAAAGGTATTTTTTATACAGCTTAACCTTGAAATGTTTATACTTCTTGTGCCGTATTTGGTTCTTGATGCTGGTAAAATGAGCTTTTGTTTATTTTTAATCCGCTCTATATTTGGGTGTTTTATGTTTAAGTGTTGTTACCGATTTGTTTCATAAATAAAAATGTATGTGTGATATATAAATAATTGCTTTTATTTCCTTTGTGTGTTTAAATTGTGTATAGTTAAAAAGACCTTTAATCAATTTATTTTGGATAATATGAAGGCCTTTTGTATTCGTTGGAGCGGTATTCAATATGTGGTTTTATTAATGTTTTGTTAATAAGAAAGAAAGAAACTTTTTTTTATTTTCGGTCACATCAATTTAGAGGTGACATAAGACGTGTTGTGTGAGACTGGTGCCCATTGTAGATCTGTGCAGATCTGTCAGATTCTTGTAATACCAATGCTCCACTCCATGGCGAAAAACATACTACATACTAATAATTATAAGATAACGTGTAACTGAGTGTGTGTGTTTATGTGTGCATGTGTGTGTGACTCAGTGCGTGCGTGCGTGCATACATAATTATGTGTGTATGTAATAATTCTAATGAAGATAAGACATATATAAACAGACTTATTATATTGTTAAACGTAGCAAACTTTCCGTTTCACCATAATTTATGGATTTTAACTATTTAGTCAGTATTTTTTTACAAGTATCATAAATATCAATATAATCAATAAGTATGTTTATCAAGTATTATGTATTATTATTGCTATTTCTAATATTTTCTTTCCATTCCGAATTGCGAATTGTAACAGTTTGCATGGAAAAAAATCGCGAGTGAAGTTATGGGAAAACCATAGTTTGTATATATTTAATTTTATATATTAGGGTTAAGTACTTGGTTATGTGTTTATTTGATATAAGAACAATATATACAGACGATTGCCTCGCTCGATATACACCCGCGCTTGCGTAAAACGACCGGCTTACGAATAGTGCTGCACATTGTGTTTAACAATTTACAATTTCTTATCGATATTTATATAAAACTATGGAATGGAATGTTACTACGTATATTCTTGGGGCCAGATTGTAAAAAGATGATAATGATTTTAGGATTTCTTTTGAAGTGAAACTTCTTTAGAATCGTTGTGATTTAAAACTCGATGAAACGAAATAGCGACACTAAAAAGAGATAAATACATAAATCTATACGACTAAGCCTGCAAGAGAATGAGATAGAATACATTATATTTCATAATTTAAACACTATAGTCATACCGATAAGTTGGAAATGTTTTGAAGTTCAAATTTCGTGTTTTTATGGTTAAATATTTATAACGATATAATATAAAAAATAATATAATATAAATAGATTATGGAACGCCCTGCCACATACGATCCGAGATAGCTCATCGGAGAGCAGTTTGAAAAAAAAGTCGAAGAGCACTATCTATCTTAAGAGTATATAATATATTTTTGTTAATTATTATTTATTTATATTATATGTCATATCGTAAAATATATTTAGTGTACACAACCCTGCCTTTTGCTTCTCCTCTTCTCGCTAGACTCATAGGTTTGCTGGAAGAAAACTCTTTTAGGGTTAAGCTCGCCTTTGTACATCACCACTATTTTATAATTTTGTGTGTAACTTTTTGTGTACAATAAAGAATAAATAATAAAAAGTGTGACGTCACGAAATTTAGAATCCCTCTTACCCCTTTTCACACTTTGTTACACTTCTTCTGCGTGTAAACTGTGCACACACACACACATTTTTTTTATTATGTTGATTTTTTTTTGTAATTCCTGGTTTTAGTTATTTAGAATGAATTAATCGTGTGATCTAATTACATCACACATTAACAATAACAATATTTATCTGTGACTTTATTTTTAAGACTTATCGTCTTCCAGATAGAATTTTGATATTTTTCATTTTGTAGTAGAAAGTAGTATTACCTACGATGTTTTAAGCCATATCTCAACTCGTTACATTTCTTTGGGCCAAAAGTTCCCTTCTCCAGATAGTTAGACAGATAACTCTTATTCTATGCCAATACAGAAAACTTGAAACAGCCTAAAAATATTCTAATAGTTTTATAATTTATTTTAAAATTCGTCACCTACCAAATTCTTCATTAAATAATGGCACGAAGAAATGACTAATAATTGCTTAAATATGTGTACCACCTTCGATACATTCAGTCTATTTGTTTCTACTCCGTATTGTCTAGGAGAGATCGCTTTTTAGCGATAAGGCCGCCTATTGTTTTTGCCAAGGAAATATTGTAATAAATAAGCATGAGCAAAAGTGTAGTTTTGCAAAAGTTTTTTTTGCGGAACAATAAATGTTATCTATCTAAACTAATATAGCGTAATATCGTGAAAGGACGGTATTTTAGTGTCCACTACTTTACATACAATTAATTAGACTTTATTTAACATGAGTCATTTGCCCAATTAGGTATGTATAAATAAATATGAACTAGCGTCTTTCATACTTATTACATGTAAAATACCTACATATCAACTTTACCAAATTGTTACGCAAAAACTATTTTACGTGCTATAATAGAAAATTTACATAAAATTATAACCTAGTACAATGAAGAATTAAGAAAACTTAATTTATATTCTACATATAATCCCTTAAGAATTATAAGTAGAATCTGAGACTACTAGGTCATCGAAGTCAATGAGTAAGGTTCCCAGAAGGCTGGTTACGTTACCTCGCTGGATCGCAATACTGATTCGTTGTGCGAAAGAAGAACCTTCTAGTCATGAAGACTCAATGACGCGTTTTGAGAGCTCTAAAGGACAATGCTACCACCGTGGCCACTAAAACATTGTAAAAATAAAATAATTTTTATTTTTACAATGTTTTGTGTTTGTGTTGTTTTTTTTTTAATCTATGGACGTGGGAGGGGTGCAAGTGTACCAGTAAACCATAGTGTGTGTTAGTAACGTATATCTACATAGTTATTTCATTACACTTTCTTTCTTTCTTCTATTTAAATTTTCTACAAACCACTTCCCCCTCCTCTTTATTCCAATCCTTTATCCCTTCCTATTTATCCTTTTCTTCCTGTGTTATCGGTCTATCTTATCCCCCTCTCTTTCTCTCTTTTCTATCACTTTCTCCCAATTATTAGGGGTCGGCGCAATATGTCTTTTTCTTTCACACTCCTCTATTCTGACATACGTCGTCTGTCACACCACAAATCATCATATCATCCTTCACACATTCCATCCATCCTCTTTATACCATTGGCGTTACAAACGTCTATAGCAACACTTTCCATGAGCTGGGTCATCTGCTTGCGCTGGCACACGGCGCAATACAAAAAAGCTGTACCAAAAATCATAATAATGAAATATACTGTAATAATCGATATTTAAAATAAATAGCATGCATTTAGCATCCCTAATGGTTCGGCCCCGCCCGCCTACAACTTCCGTTTCCATGTGTTTTTTTATATGGCCACCCTAACAAAGGAATTTAATATACCTAAACTCTGTCGGTCTGTGTAATATATCCAGAAGGGAAAGTCTTTTTAACACGCACATGAAAAATAAAGCTTTTAGTTAAAAATATACTAATACAGTTAAACCTGTAGGTAACTGGGATATAAAGGGACCTATATTTTTATCACTTGTAGAGGCTTTGCATATACCTAGTTTCCCAAATAGGCCAAATACAATTAAAGAAAACTTAACTTATTTATATTGTACTTAATTTAAATTATAAGTTTGAACATCATTAAGGTTCTGTTGTCAAAGACTATAATTCTATAATCACAGATTTCGCCAAGGCTACGCGGTTAATTTGACTTTAACAACAAATAAAAGAGTATAGGTAGGTATATGCGTGTGTGTCAAATACATGATAGTGTGTCTATTTTTTTTTATTGATGTAATGTATTGTTTATGCATAATTTAAAAAAAATATTAGAATTCGTCGCTTCTTCTCTATATAAACTATAAGTGTGCAAAATTTCATACTTCTCCGTCCGCGCAATTTTCGTAAAGAGGGGTACAAAGTTTATGCTTCACGTATTAATATTTTTTATTGCAGGAGTTCAGCAGACAGGCAGACGGCCCACTTGATGGAAAGCGGTTACCATCGCCTATGGACATTTGTAACACCAAAGGTGCTACAAATGCGCTGCTGCTCTCTTAAGGGAGACTGAATATATAGATATTTGTTCTTTCATTATTCTATCTACAATTTCGTTAACTCTTTCGTGTTGATCAGACGAAAACGTACAACGAAAGGTGTTTGAGAGTAAGGCCTCTGTTTTTGCCAAGGCGGTTACGAGACCCTTAAAAACTGATTACTCGGAAAAGCCTTTCTCCGCAACCAACAAAACAAACAGAATAACTTGGTGACACGACACGAGCTTCCATTCAATTGGCGGCTCGGCTTAAGGCAAGTCTGCGACTCCGTAATCACGGTTGGCACTTTATTAATTAAGGCGTCTCATTAATTCAGGACTGTGTCATTTACAGTGGAGGAAATCGGTTTTGTATAACAATGAAGTTTCAAGATAAGCTTAAAAGGATAAAATTGACATTTTGTATAACAATAATAATAATTATTTATTTACTCTCACACTAACAATAATTAAATTAGTATATTTTTTCTGGTGATTAAAATATCTATATAAATTTAGAGAAGAATTATTTGTGAGTATATTCTCTGAAGGTTCACTTCTGCTGCGTCTAAACGGCACTCATACACACATTTTTTTAAAACAAGCGCTAGATAATTCATGTTTGGCTACAATTTACTGATTAGCGGTTATTATTGTTATCGACGAAGCATTTGAAACAGAAAGATTTTTAAAAAGCTATAGCAATTCAAAATAGCAATTCTAATTGTTCTTTTTGACACCTATTTTGAAATGTTGTAGAACATATCTATTTTTGAAGTGAAACTTCTTATATTATATTGTTTATTTAATTAGGTATTATCAATTACAAATTAAATAGTTTTTAAATTTAAATTTAGTATCAGGCCAAAAGGAAGGTTTGCACTGAAAGTCAGCGTTCTGTCGGATATTATGCCAGGGCAGCAATAAGCTGTGTGCAAACCTTGTTTGCTGAAAATGCGACGTACAAATTCTCAAAAGGTGCATTTATTTTTTTAAGACATATGTAAGCAATGTAAGCGCGTCGCTGTTTCTTCAAATATTTTTTCTTTTTCTTTCCTAAGGAAGAAGAAAAAGAATTTTTAGCTAGACTTATTATAATTTATAATAATAATTTATTCAGTTATTTATTACTTCCCATAAAAAGAAAATCAAAATTTATAGAGTACAAAAATTTGAGAAAATTACCTTTTACTTGAAAGTTTCTTGCTGCTTCTTCTCCTTAAACAGAGACAATACGTTACATATACGACAAAGTAGATTTAACTTTTAATTTATATGTGTGATATTCAAAAATCTCCACTGGAATTTATTTTGAATTTGATATTAAGAAATTTCCTACTATGTCTTCGGAGTCTAGGCTCTAAGGTTTTGTAATCTGTTAAAAAATCACCCAACAATTTTCTTCAAAAAACCGTAACCGCTTACATTCATAGTAATAATTATAATATATTCAGAGTACATTAATATAATAGGAGAAAACAACCCCAGAATGTCTATCCATTAACTCTGACACGGCTTTCTGTTTGGCACCAGTATCCCAGCTTCCCTAACGCGCAGCTACACGATTTGAGAATTAAATACCTCCTGGGATTTCGAACGCCAACTTGTCAACGTGTTTTGGTTGCCTAGTACTTTAGATTTGGTGTGATGCACTATTTTCGGGGATCCGTAGTTTCTCTGCTGGTGACACAGGCAAGGATGGCAGTAATAATAATAATCTTACAATTTCAAACCCAACTAATAATATAAACGCGAATGTGAGTTTGTTTCTTACGCTTTCACGCCTTAATGTCTTAAGTATATAATGTACCAGGTTACGGGACTTCGTCCTCGCTTGACTTGAAGTTCCCGGGACACAAAGCATTTAAAAAAGAATGTAAGCTGTCGTTTTAGTGAAAACTTCAAAACGCTTCCGGGAAAATTTTCCCGCGATTCCTGGGATAGAAAGTATCACACATTTTATTACATAAAATTTACTATTGATCGATGAAAGATCACATTGATTTTTCTTTTTTTTATTCAATCGGGTCATTTTAAACCTTTTCCAGAAAATTTCCCGCGGGAGTAGTAGGAAAAAAGTAACGCAGATATTAAGTCTAATTTTCTGTCGATCAGCGAAAATCGCATCCGAACCGGTCCAGCAGGTTTTACGTGAATGCCGAACAAAACAGACAAACAAACAAAAAATAATAAAAAAACTTCACTGCGTTTATATAGTGTAATCCTGTAGTTTATTTTAAACTTCAATGGATAGGCACGCCGTTTTAGAATTTTATAATATTACTTGCTGTCCCGGCAGATGTCGTTCTGCCCTGACGAAATAAAATTTAGAACCCGACTGCAGCGCCACCTACCGGGTCCAATTGTAAATCTAAACCATTCTCGAATCAACCTGAACACCCACAAAACATTTAATCGCAATCGGTCTAGCCGTTTAGGAGTTCAGTCACGTACACACGCACAAAATAATTTTATATATAAAGATTGATATAGAATAGATATATGTAGATAGATAGATAATCGAAATGTACAATAACTTGGTTGTGAATCATAATATCATTACAAACAAAAATCCGTGTTAACAAAACCCATCTGCCCTTCCTTAAAAGTCAATATACGTCGGCTTAGCCCAATTGCAGGGGGCGCTTAATTAGCCGAGAAATGAACCATTACACCACTAACAGAGGGAGGTGGTTACTATAATATGATTTTGTAATGACTTCAATGTCATGACTTAAAAATTGCCTGAGTCTATGATACTGGTACAACCTAGAACCCCGAGAAAGACAAATTCCACGTACAGACTGTAAAAGCACATTTTATTACCTATCGACATTTATTAGTTCAAATGTCGATAGATAATCGTAATCCCTTTACGAACGTCTTCTTTTGTTCACTTATTTATTGGAATACCTTTCTAGAGAACAGCCTAATGTTTTATTGTACTCGTTTACGGCCGATTGCGGCTGAATCATTAGCCATGTGTTGCGGATTACGTCGACTACCATACGGGCACATTTGTATTTGTGAGGTATAAAACGATGGCCTGATAGAGAGAGGGGGCAGTTGAGCGACGATATGATACAGGCTTGACGTGTGTACATTCGGGAATCTAATAGTGACGGACTTTGCGCGTTTTATTGAATTACGACCTCTTGAATTACGTTTGGATTTGTTGTGTTCGGTTATATTTTGTTTCTATAGTTCTAATAATCGCTATAATAATTCTGACGGCATTTTAATTCGAGTCCAGCTACTCGTAACAATACTCGTATGTATATCACATCTGTGTTTGAGTTTCTAACATATTATGTTTAAGAAATATGCGCCGAGTCTATAATATATGTATATAGCAGCATATTTGCGTCTGAGTCTATAATACATGTATAGCAAATCTCTGCATGTATCTATAATAGAATAGAATATACTTTATTGTACTCCTACAATAACATTTATGAAACAAACAATACACAAAAACAGCTTAGAACTCAGTACAAATGGCGGCCTTATCGATGGCAGCGAGCTCTGCCAGACAACCTTGGGATGAGAGAGATGCGAACGATATTGGCAACTGCGTGACAGTTCATAGATCCTCTTTCTTTGTTTCCTTTTTCATTCCTTAGTATTCTTCTTCCATCGTATAGGCTAGTACAACAAACAGATGTAAAAAATAAACAGCTGACCATTATCTTAACAAATGATACCGCATACTTTCTTATTAAACACCCTATGATATTAAACCACCTGGGATTCTGGCGCTGACCCTCGCTTTTAGCCCCCGCGTAAGGGATTACGGAGCCCCAAGGTTTCATTGACACGTTATACAGCAAGGATTTCTAAGGGCTGTCGCATGCGACGAACATTTGCACATTCAATAATTGGACTTGTCAAATGTCTATTGGATTTGACCTAATTAGGACATGATTCTAGATTGACTTATTTGAGTATTTTAGGAAAATAGCGAGAATTTTAATACACTTTCATAATTTGAATCGAGAAATGTTTGCAATCTATATATTAACACGTAAACCAAAACTTTGTACCCATATTTACGAAAATTGCGCGGACGGAAGAGTATGAAATTTCGCACACTTAATAGTTTATATAGAGAAGACGCGACGAATATGTTTTTAAATTATGCATAAAAATACATTAAATCAATAAAAAAACATTACACACACTACCATGTATTTTACACACACACGCATATGTACTCTTGTTTATTGTTGAATTCAAATTAACAGTGTAGCCTTGGCGAATTCTGTGATTATAGAAGTATATATAGTCTTTGACATGAATTATTATGATCGAATTTCGAGCACGGGCGACCACTAGTGATATGTAATAGTTAAACTTTATTTTGTGTATCTCAAAAATGGCTCTAACGATTTGGATCATACTTTGTATTTAGGAAAAAGTTTCTATGTAGGTTTTTTTGCACTGAAAAATACACATTTAAACTACATATGCAACTAGCAAATTACTTATAATTGACTTTGCTAAAATTTTTACATGCAAACTTACTTTAGAATTTAATCCTAATTCGAATTAGTATGTGAGAACAGTGAGCGTTTTAGTAGGTACATATGACAGAAAACGTGAAAATAACTGATATACCGACTTCTATATAACTAATATGTTCGATAATTTAACAAAGTGAAGAATTATGGGGGACTTTAAATAAGGAAGCCATTTTGAATTGAACAGAATTTTGTTAACGATGTTGTCACATACGAAGAAATATTTTTTAGTGTTGCCTGACTTAAATGTAAAATTAACATATTTTATGTCTTGAACAACATACATAAACATAAACGTAGGTCCCAAAAAATACTTATATGAAAAGTCAGTTTCCGATATAATCTTTCGTATGTAAGCGCTCTAAATCTCCAATTTTGCGGATGCACTTTTTTATGCGACCATTATATTTTATTGAGAAAAGTGTTTATAGCCTTATAGACTACCAATAGATACCAGGTACCTTGATAGCACCATCGTTTTCTTATTTAAATAATAAATAAACATATAGTAATAATAATAATACCCACACGCCCCAAGCCCCCCCGCTTTGGGGCGAAGCCTAAGGTGAGCAGCGACACCTCCTACCAGACTCCGCAAGCCAAGGCCTCCGTGCTTGCCTTAACCAGCCGGCACGGAGTGGAGATCGCTAGAGCTAAGGCTCAAGCTCCATCCTTGAGTAAAAGTGCTTTAGTTTGACCCACTGAATTTATAAGTACAGCTTTCATGGGTTTCCTTTCATTAAATTTACCAAGTATGTTAAAGAGATTTCATCCTTGTGATTGACCCTAACGATCGATGCAATAAAATTACAGGATATAATTTTTACGGGTTTTAGTCGGTTCGTTTCTCGGGTGAAGCAAGAGAATTTTCGAAAATCTTTGAATGCAGTTTTATTTCTTTTCAAAAATAAAGAAATGTTTCTTTGGAGTAAAATTACTTTAAGCTATCTCCATTATTTAGAGCAATTTTCGTCCAGGTGGCATTAAAAAATTCCATCCTGTATATCTTAATATATATATATATATATAAATTACGTGTCACGTAGTTTGTCCGAGATGGACTCCTAAACTACTTAACCGATTTTAATCAAATTTGCACACCGTGTGCAGTTTAATCCAACTTGAAAGATAGGATACTTTTTATACCGTTGGAAGCGGTGGGTGGCGCTGAGATCGGGTTCTAGAATCCTCCTAACCACCGGTAGCGATTTTGGTGATTTTGTTTTTCTGTGTTTGAGTGGGTCTCCGCATCATTAAAATCCATAATTGGAACCGCTAGGTGGCGCTAGGATCGGGTCCTAGATTTTATTTTTTCAGAGCAGGACGTCTGCCGGAATCGCTAGTATTATTATATAATATGGTTACAGTTATAGCTCTATCCTTAGATAACTAAGCTGTCAATGTTTAACGTCATTACCAATGTCTAATAAAACACATGTCTAAAGAAATGTCTCAAATAATGTGGCACCATCTGAATGACAGTTACACTGAAAATCAGCGTTGTGTCGGATATAATTCCGGCACAGAAATATGCCGAGTGCAAACCTTGTTTGCTGAAAATTTAGAGCGCTCAAAGCCGCCTCTGGGTAGAGCAGACAATTACCATATATATTGCTATTTACTTAAGTTTTCGCGGCTAGTACACATAATTATGTTTAATTTTTTTTACAGAAAACAGGAGCGGCTTCAAAAGTAACTAAAAAATAAAAAATAAACATTTTCTACAACATCATCAACATCTTGAAGTAGGTGCAATCTAAAATATAAAATTACTATATTTTGTAAATTTGTTGTTGTTATTTTATGTTTTATTTGGCGCCGAAATCAATGAGATTTAGAAAATATTCATTTTTTACTTTTAAGACACTTTTGAAGTCGGTTTTGTTTGTTGTTAAATATTCTTTTCAGTAGTTGTGAAAAGTTTCCGAAATATAAAAATAAAAATTTAATGAAATTCCGCGCTTAAAAACGAAGTTTAATTCATATTTTTTTAAGCCTACCGAATTAGTAATATTATCACGCATTTTTCCCATGGGGGTAGGCAGAGACTACAGATCTCCACTTGCGACGATCCTGACAAACAACTTTCGCTTCATATATTTTCATTAACCTCTTCATACATGCACGTTTATTTGTTATGCTTTTTACCTGACATCGTTTTAACACTTTTGTTATTTGATCTTGGTGTGTACGTCGTTGTCTACCAGTACGCTGTCATACACTTGTTTTGTGATTCTATTTTCATCCATCCTCTCTACATGCCCAAACCACCTTAACATTCCTTATTCTACTCTTGTTATTACATCTTCTTTTTATATACAAAATTGTAATTTGAAAAGTAGTAGCTTATACAATTTGTGCTTATTATCGACATATCGATAATCCGACACCTGTCAATCAATATATGGGTGTGTTGGCCAGGTGTTAAACGCACATGATGAAAGTTAAAACAAGGTGGGGAGGTTGATTTACTAATTTTATATTTGAAAGGCCTGACTATAAATATTCCAATTAAAATTATATTATATAATTTAGATCTGAACTGAATTGCTAATCAATTTGCCCTATGGCCCAGGAGGCCCAGGCCTAGGGAGGCCAGATATTAGGGGTGGCCAATCGTGGCAAAGAATTCACTGATGATAACAAGAAATAACTCAAAGTATGTGAATATTCCAAAGGCTCGCGCACATTATCGTGGGCCGCATTGCACCGCGTCGTATGATAATAATCTTCCTAAATCACTTTTGTACTTTTTATAAATAAAATATAGATAATGTAATGTGAAGTAATTATTTTGTTCAAGTAAATTCATTATGTATTCAATATGATGGATGCTGAGAAAGGGGTGGCTGGTACTTACTATATGACCTGGGGCCTAGGGCGGCCAAGACTGCAAATCCGCCACTGATGTTAATATACCCAATTTAAGCTATAAGTTCATCTGTATTTTCTGTAATGGTGTACAATAAAGTGTTATCTATCTATCGTAGATTTTTCTTGTCTATATTCATTAAAACTTCAAAAACTAGACCAATTGTGTACCGCACATTACGTTTTCGACGATACTACTATTATTTATAACTCTTTGCCAACTGGTATTATAAACGTACTATCAAGAAAATCCACTGTCGTCTTAAATAAAATTTAAAAACTTCGTTAAAAAAAACCGACTTCAAGATGTTTTAGATAATATATATTAATAATAATAGCTTTAGAAATAAGTTTTTTTATACATTTTAGTTTTTTCGTTTTTGAAGTCGGTTTTTTTAAACGAAGTTTTTAAATTTTATTTGTTACTTTTTAGTGTCTAGATATGTATGGGTGGACCTACGAATGGTGCCGCGCTTCTTAAAAAATATAGGTCCCAAGAACCGGGAACAAAAAAATGTTCGTAAAATGAAAACTACTGGGCCAAACTATGTCAAATTTTTAGGGGACTACGTGGCAGCTATTCCGCGTCGAACAAAAAAAGAATCACGTAAATCGAATCATACATCTCAGAGTAATCGGTGTACATATGGAACGGAGTGAAAATTATTTCCATGAAAAAGTTCATAAAATGAAAACTACTGGGCCAAACTATGTCAAATTTTAGGGGACCAATTGGAAGCTATTCCACGTCGAACAAAAAAAGAATCACGTAAATCGGATCATAAATCACGGAGTTATCGGCGAACATACATAAAAAAAAGCAACAAAAAAAAAAGATCCCGACGAATTGAGAACCTCCTCCTTTTTTCGAAGTCGGTTAAAAAATGACTGATCAAGGAGTGTTTCTATAGTGTAGATGAATTTCTTAAAAAAAAGTGCTTGTCGTTTTAATCTATAAATCTTATTGATCTATTTGTTATTTTTTCTCTTCACATTAATTGCTTATATATTACTAAAAATTGACAATTTTTAATTAGAATATTTATGTTAATTTAATTTTAATTTTTAATTAATTTTGTACACCACTATTTGTTAGAATGTACTCTGCATCTACAATTGTAAAACACCTGCATAAACTACATTCTTGGAAATAAAGATATTGATTGGTTTATTAAGCCTTAAAAAGCACTTAATCGAAAATATTTTATCCGTGCAGGAACGGAGAAAGAATACAATTTCCTGTCCTGTCGTTGGAGGAGACAAAACAACCCACAGCCAGGTGGTAGGGCATTCGTCCAACTGCATGGTTACCACCCCTGGTTAAGAGTATGCCGCCATAACAACCATGAGTTGTGTTCCGGCATTAGTGACCAGGTTCCAATGTCCTTTTAGAGAGCTTCAGTGTATTTGTAGGAGGTTTAGCGTTGCAAATGTCCATAGGCGATGGTAGCCGCTTTCCGACAGATGAACCGTCTGTCTGTCTGCTGAATACCAAATTATTTGAAATAGCACAATTAGGGTCCTGTACTACTTGCTCCATGCACGCTTTGGAGTCTAATAAATCTTAATACTGCGCCCCGCACTGGGCATGTTAATGCCGCTAATGTTGTAATGTCGACAGGGGCGGGTCGTGTGCTTGGTTTCGCTCACATAGTTGCCGTTTCTGTTGACTTCGGCTTTTTATTCGTCCAGGAACAGACAAATAATACCGTTTGTGATCAGTATTTCAGGAGCTAAGCGGTGTCCAAGCCTCACGACACACCTCTGAAACGAAGAAATATTGGCACTAATCCGAACGTGATGACTTCTTCTGATGTATCATGGGTTATGTTTACGATTAACGCAACTTTTCATTCATTACAACCTCATTTCATTACTACATAATATTGTTATAAATCACACATGTCACTCGCCTTACATACATCTAAGCATCAACAACTAATAATTGCTATAAAATCATAAACCAAATAAAACTTGTGAAATCCATAAAATATATAATTAAGATCGCAACAGACCTTTCAATTTAATATATCAACAAAACAGGTTACTTAACACTGTGAAACCATTTAAATCGTAAAATTTTTGACAAACTGCTAAAATAATATCTGCATCTTTATAAAAAAGAGCAATTTCTTTTTTTTTAATACTACTTTATTTTATTCATAACTAGTGGTCGCCCGTGGTCGAAATTCGACCATAATAATTTATTGTCAAAGACTATATCTATAATGACAGATTTCGCCAAGGCAGCAATAAACAAAAGAGTATATATGCGTGTGTGTGTCAAATGCATGGTAGTGTGTAATGTTTTTTTTCAACACACTTGCTCATAAAGTGGCTCTACGGTCACCGCAATTAGGCACAGAATGACACCCATAATCAAACTGTGACTAAAAAAAAATCACTAGTGAGTTATAGTTTTTTTTTTTTAATTTTATTGGTTGAGTTGCTTTGTTCTTTAAAAAGTTTTTATAAAAAAAAAAAGATCGTGTTCTATAGAACAAATAAATTAATGTTCCTATTGCTTGCTCATTTCATGCAACTTCTTATTTAAATAGATAATTTTAACTCGTACTTGTTTAAATAAAACTTTCACACATATATAACTTTTTTTTCTCTGTAATAAAAGAGAACTTTAAATTCCCCATTTTGTACGTGGCAGAATAGGCGCAAACCCTATGCGCGGGAAATAAAAAAAAACCTCATCCCTTTAGTCTGTGGCCGATCGCAATGCGCGCGCATAGGAAAACTGTTATCTACTAAATAAAATGAGTTTTTGTTGTTATTTTATTCACAAGTGTGTTGAAAAACGTCGTATGATACACGTGTGTATTGATGATTACCGTCCTCGGCTCTCTTAAGACCCTCGCCTACGGCTCGAGTCTCAATGGCGCCTCGGCGGTAATCACCAATGTTACACACTAGTACCATAATGTACTATTATTGGTTTGATGTATTTTTTATGCATAATTTAAAAAAATATTAGCATTCGTCAATTCTTCTGAACATTTTCGCGCAATTTTCGTAAAAAGGTGTACAACGTTTGTCTGTTTCTTATCATATCACACCTTTATTTTATTACATTACATATACATTTTGTAACTATTATAAAGAGATCAGATTGTGAGTTTGTTGGTAGGACCTAATCTCTTGAACTCTTTAACCGATTTAGAATATTTTTGACTAGTAGAAAGCTACATTACTTCTGAGAAACATAGTTTATATGTGATTGTGATTAATACTACTATTTTTTCTATGGAAGAGTCTTACTACATTTATTTGTTATTTATTATAATAAATAATACTTTTTAATTTTTCTAACTGCATACCTGTAAAAACATATTTCAGTACCTGTCGGCGTTTGAACTAATAATATTTAGATTCTTTTATGGTTGTCTTCTTAGGTATGTCGGATTAAGATACGGGGACATTGCAGTTGCGTAGTATAAAACGACGACCTGATGGAGGGGGGAGTCAGGCGAGCGATAACCACGAGCGAAACAAGACGTGTGTACTACAATCGGGAATCTAATAGCGACGGACTTTGCGCGTTTTATATAATAACGACCTTCTGCATTATGTTTGGACTTGTTGTGTTCGTTTATATTTGTACCTGTGTTGTATATTTCTAATAAAGTCTATAGTAATTCTAACGGCATTATAATTCGAGTCTTCCGGCTCGTAACAATATCATAGGCCGACAGAAGCTAAGTGCGGCCGAGTTTAGCTAGTTTTAAATAAATAATTGAGAACCCGTCGCATATATCCATTAAACAATTAACCGGCAACGTGACACGTGGAAACTACCGGAAAAATATCACCTCAGGAATAATGGATGGCAGAAAAAGAATTTCCGTGTTGCGTCCGCAATCAACGGCTAAACAACTAGCCTGGAAATAGTGCATTTTTAATGCATTTGTACCATGGAAAACGTGCTTTATAATATTCAAATGTCGATTAGTTGTGTCCGAAAAGATAGACATTTTAGAGATTACAAGATTCAAGAGAAAGAAAGCAAATTAATTTCTAAATGCGACGCGCACAGAACAAACGGAAGAAGAAAGAAAGAAATAATTTATTTGCTAGGAAAGCGACAATACAATACATACATACATACATAACTTCACGCCTGGTACCTTGCGGGGTAGGCACGAACAACAGAGCGCCATACAGGCTTATTCTTACACACCTCACTTGCTTCTTTCACATTCATAGCTCTTGTCATGCATGCTCGTCTGTTCTTAAGGCTCCTGACATCACCTTCTGCTAATACACGATCAATTTGATCATGGAAGGTGTGTCGTGGCCTTCCGCGACTTCTGCATCCATCCACTTTTGCATTGTATATCTGTTTAATCATTCTTTCATCATACATTCTTTCCACATGCCCGAACCACCGGAGCATTCCTTTCCTTACCTTCACCAATACAAGAATACTGAAATATTTATACATAAATTTTTTATGATAAGATTAAATATATTGTACACCGCATTTCCTACAAATGAGGTCGGAAACTCAGCTTTATGCTGTGTTGAAGTTTCCTCCAGCACAGCGCTGATTTTCAGTGCCGACCCCGCCTCATTGATTAAACCCATCACCATAGTAAATGTACACAAGTAACAGGTAATAAAACAAAGTAACACAGTATATGAAACATAAAACCAGAAAAGACAAACACGCACACACAGCATAAAAAGAATCATTATTTTATGAAGAAAGAAAGAAAAATATTTATTGCTACAAAATAATGCAGTCACAATCAGCTGGTTCTAACAAAAATCTTAGTCGTAAAAATTTTAGTCTTCGTGTCCGTGACATAGCAGACAAACTGCAAGAGACCAGCGTAAGCGACACGCTGGTACGGCCACGTGTTACGGAGACCGGCTTATTATGTGGGGAACAAATGTCTAGCCATGCCGCCTCCGCCAGGTCCCGGTCGAAGGGGAAGGCCCAAGAAATGTTAGCTCGACGTTGTGAAGGATGATATGCGTACGGTCTCAAAACGGGGGGCGCTGAAGACCGCGCGAAGTGGAGTAGTAAAAGTAGAAAAGCGAACTCTCCGAACGCTCGGGTGATGATGATGATGTATTTAAGCATTAGCCACTTCATCCTTAAGATCCACTTTAGCCAAGCTATATTTATTGAATAATTGAATGGCTGAATGAAAACTCTTTATTGTCCACCATACCTTAAATCTAGACAATTTAATATGAACACATTTCTACTTGACAATGGGCGGCCTTATCCCTTATAGCGATATCTTCCAGTCAACCCGCTGTCCAAGGAGACGTTAGAAGAAAAATTAAATAATATTTGGTGGTTTAATTAACTTAAAACTAATTCAATCGTAGTTAAATATAATGAATTATATATAATTCTATTGACTGCAACAAATTTTATTTAATGGACAAATAATGGTCAGTGATCAAGTGGTTGAATGTAGAAATGAATGAATCTTGTCTGATTTTCAAGGGGAAGGAGTTCCACAGGCGAACAGCCTGTATGGCAAAAGAATTTCCTACGAAAGACGATGTGTGTTTAGGTGTTGTTAGCAGAAGATATTCATTTAAGCGCAAATTACAGGAATGAGATAGATAGAGGAAACTAAAAAATTCCATTAAATATGGGGGAGTACAGGGATTCAAAAGGATACTATGCAGAAGTGAAAGTGAGTGAGTTATTCTTCTCCTTACTTACATCTTTCTCTATTTCACAATTATAAGAAAATTCATTAATATTATTACGACCGACAAATTCACACCTTTCGGCATTTGTAGGTACTTCTTTTGTTTACTTTGTATTTAAAATTTGTAATTAAAAAACCCATTATGTATTGTAATCTTTTACGGTCCGTTGTTGTATTGTGATCACTGCCAGGTGTCTCGGATTCAAAAGTACAAACTGATTCTAAGAAATTCGGTCCACGCGGTCGGGCAGACATATTGCATCTGTGCAGTATAAAGCAATGCCCCAATGGAGAGATGAGGCAGTCAAGCGATAACTACAACCTAGAAGAAGTAAGACGTGTGTACATTCGGTAATCTATTTAGTGACGGACTTTGAGCGTGTTATTATAGTTGTACCTGTGTTATACGTGTTTGTATAGTTCTAATAAACTCTATAATCATTGTAACGGCATTTTGGCAACTCATAACAATATCGATATAATCTTACTGTACTTCCCAGCCCTAGTAATACGTATATATCTTTTTAATAATGAAAGGATTTAGTAAACAAATGCCGAATCACGGCGCAACGGGGGCGTAAAGGGGATGAAAACAGGGGATGGAAAACGACATCTATTACTTATTTATTATGATTTTATTTGCACATTCTGCGGGGTTGTGTGCATTTTGAAATTTTAATGACTTTTTCGCGACTAAAAATAATGATTCATTTGATTATTTAAAATGACATAATTGTAGTTGAAATAAACACATATTTATATTTATTTTTTCAACTACAATTATGCCCGCGACTTTGCCCACGTCTTGAAACTCCCGCGGGATTCCCGAGACACAAAGTACAAAATTTTAAAGAATAAGCTATCGTTTTAGTGCACCTGAACAACTTCAAACCGCTGCCGGGAAAACTGCGGTGATCCGCGGGATATAAAATATCACACATTTTATTACATAAAAGCTATCGAAAAATCACATTGAAATTCGTTTTTTTTAAATCTGGATTCCCAGGATGAAGAGTAGCGCAGGTTTTGAGTCTAAATATTAAGGATAAAACCGCATCGAAATCGGCCCCGTAGTTTTTACGTGAATCCTGAACAAACAGGCAAGAAAAGAACTAGCTACGTCTTTAAAACGGAATGTTAAAATACGTAAGATATCAAAATACAGATTTACATCTCACGCTGGTCACGCTTAACACAGCCACTGAATCAATATATTGATACATGAAGCATTAACTTTGTACCCCTCTTTACGAAAATTGCGCGGACGGCGGAGTATGAAATTTCGCACACTTATAGTTTATAATAGAGAAGGAGTGCAGAATGCTAATATTTAAAAAAATACATTAAATCAATTTAAAAAAAAATACACACACTATCATTGTATTTGACACACAAACGCATATATACTCCTTGTTTATTGTTAAAGTCAAATTAACAGTGTAGCCTTGGCGAAATGTGTGATTATAGAAGTATAGTCTTTGACAACAGAACCTTAATAATATTCAAACTTTGAATTTAAATTAATTATGGTCGAAAATCTACCACGGGCTACCACTAGTATCAATAGTTAAGTATGACTCAGAACCCAGTTAGAACTAGAACGAAAAACGGAATGATAAAAACTGTGAGATATCAAAATACAGATTTACATCGTATGCTGATTACGCTTGACTCAGCCACAGAAGGTAGGGAGAGATGTACAATTGCGCATGCGCCTCACGGGTACCAACGTCTTCGACTCCTTAAAATACCGCTGCAGGGGCCCTCTAGCATCTAGGGAGCAGAGGAGTCTTCACCCCTGTTGACGAAGTTTGCCCTGATTCCCGGGGCATTCTCAAGCACTGATGCGTTAGGATCAGCGTGGGCGTAACTACGTTCTAAGTCTCACGCTCTTCCTACCACAAACGCGGGGCACATGAGAGGAGGGTGGTTTTAGTATAGTATTGAGTACTCGAGTCTCCACACAAGCCGGCTATTTGACTCTGATGCCCATTCGGTCCACCTCCCGTCGCTAATACCTAGTAAAGGACCCGGTATTGTGCGAAATGCATTTCCCCCGCCTTAAAAAAAAGGCACAGAATATAGTAAATCTATTGAGGTCACCGTCCAGTGAAACAACTAAAAATCAATTTTACGCCAACCGTCAATAAATAAAGGCACAATTTATTTTTTGTTAATAAAACTAAAAACCCACGTAAGGTGCACAAAAACAAACATGGCTAACCTTTACACCTCAGCGGTTAAAAGTAGCGTATATACAGAAAAAGAGCCGGGTTCAATAAATATTCAAATAATAAAAGCGGCATGTTGAATCTCGCAGTGTGGCGCGAAGTGGTCGAGCCCGGCCGCGGAGTACGCTGTGTGGTCACAGCTCACCTTTGGAATAAACACGGTGACTACTGGTTTGTTTTGATAGCCTGGTACATACAGTTGAAAATTTAGGTAAATTGTGGTCCACCAGCCCTAATTAATAAGATATGAAAACTACTGGTTTCTTTTGATAGCCTGGTGTAAATACTATTTCAAAAATAGAAAATGTAGGTAAGCTTGTGGTCCACAAGCCCTAATTAATAAAACACGATGACTACTGGTTTCTTTTGATAGCCTGGTACATACAGCCTATTTAAAAAATAGAAAATTTTGATAATCTGTGGTCCACAAGCCTGAATAAAACACGGACTGGCTTAAAGGCCTAGTTGCCAAGCCATAAATGCATTTATAAAAAAACACGGGGGAGTTTTGGGCGGGAACCGAAAGGAGATGTAGTGCTGTGCAGTTTTATTTTCTAAAAATGTGTAAAATTACTCTAAAATGAACAGTAGTTGTAGAATATTGATAGTTTTTGAGTAGTAATTATGTGTTTTGTGAGAAATGTGAACTGTATAGCCAAATGTGGCCTTCTGAGTTGTCACAAGGACTCCGTTGAATGAAGAAACTATATTGTAAACTAAGATCTGGCTTAAAGGCCTAGCTGCCAAGCCATAAACCTAAATAAATAATAATAATAAAACACGGTGACTACTGCTTTCTTGTACTAACCTGGTAGATACCGTGAATTTAGATTAATAGATTGTGAACCACATACAGCTTCTCTGCAGGAACGGAAACAATCAGGTAATAATTGCCCGTTGGAATGGATACCCCATGGTCTAGAAGTCTAGAGTATGCCACCATATCTTTTCAGTTTCTACTTCGAGGCCGGCAGAACGTTGGCAGCATCTCTGGTATTGCTAAGGTGAACTAAGGTCCATAGGTGACGATAACCAATTTCCATCATAGTTGAGCCGTCAACTTGTCTGCAGTGCTTCAGCAATAAACATTAAAACAACCCGTTTGCAATAAATATGGATGAGTAACTAACTGGTTTCTTTTGACTTTTAACTTAGAACATTCCACTGAACATTTGTGATTTTACGTATTAATTGTGGTCGGTCACACAGCTCGTACTTAGATTAAACAGGGTAACTACTGGTTTCTTTTGGTAGCTTGGTATTTTCTAGTTAAAAATTGTGATTATAGACTAGTCACAAGTAAGTAGTGCCTTTTGGACCAACTTTTTTCAGCAGTCTCCGAAAATTATAAATGAGGTGTCATTGGATTCGGAATGGCATAGATGATTTTTGAATAAAATGAAGTTCCGCTTGCAAAACTTGTAAAAGTTATTAACAATTAACTTAAAAAAAGGGGGGGTTTAGATTTTTGCAAATATCTCAAAAAGTAATAAAGATTTTTCAAATTTGAAAAAAGATTCGAAAAGAGGAGGAAATTTCCTAAAAAAAATCTGCCCACCCAATGCATACTTAAAGATCAAAAAGATTGTCATCTAAATCTCCATTAACTGGTATACTACTACTACTGTTATACTACTCGTATTCCGCAAGAATTAGCGAACTGTTGGTGCTAAAAACTGTTTACTTGAGGTTAAAGGTAGAACAGAACCAAAGAGACAGACTCAGTTATATGTCAAGACAGATAGATGGGTACACGGGTTAACGTATATGACGTAAACATGGTAGTTCCGATTTGCCTAAACAGCTACTCATCCCAGAAAATGTAAATTACAAACATAAGTCAAAACAGAATTGATAGTTACATCTTAGCAACATTCACTTTTCAATACTGTTTGTCATAATGATCATAGAATGAAAGAGCAGAAACTTAAAAACGATAGTGCGAACTACCAATGTTCCAAACAGAAGCTGATAATAACAAATAACTTGTGTTAACACTATAATATTCATGTAGTCGATAAGCCGTCAATACTCACTGATGAGTAATGATACACAGTTCGAACGTTTGATGAACCGGCTTTGAGGAAGTGTGGCGGGCATTTCCAACATGAACCGCCTCTTTATTTTAGAGTTAAGTAATCTTAATTAATTATTGTCATAATCAAATTAATGTGTAAGCGAAAATTATAGTTTCAAAAGTAGTTCTTAGTTTTTACTTCTTACAGCAATAAGATGAGTGCGAACCTTATTTTATAAAAATGCGGCGCACAAATTTTCGAAATTTGTCTTTTTAATTTTTTTTATCATAATATGTAAGCTATGTAATTATGTCGCTATTTCTTCAAATAAATTATTTTTCTTCCTTTGTTGTTATTAATCTTTCATATGAAATCCACTCACAATCATAACAGCGAACTTTTATTTACTAATCCAATTAAAATAGTAACGTTTCTCCTGTTTGTTGGTTCTTCATGCGATCGTAATTGTCAATTTGATTGATGTACTTAGAGAATGTAAACAGATTTATTTATCTAAACCAAACTAAACATCTAAATCTATAATAGTTCCAATTTACCTGGCTGTCATTAATAATATCGATAACAACCAAATGATTCGTTATCCTTTCCGTCTATATGTCACGAGTGTTAACGAAATACAAATATTAGTAAGCGCACGACACAAATTAAGCCTAATGTCTAATGCAAAGGCAGTTAAACTTAACTAAGTGCTTCTACAAAGTGACAAGGGACTACACGCTGATGGTCGTGAAGTTGGTTGAACTATTCACCCGTGTGTTTAAGTGTAAATTGGGAACAAATTATAAGATCAATATGAAGAAATATACACTATTAATAATGATGATTAACGGTACCAAAATGCTATGAAATGTTGAAGTCAATACTAAAACGATTAAATACACAACTCTTAATAAAATTTGTTGCTTATACTGTTTGTTGTTGAGATGCATGGACCCTCGGATCCTGCTATGAGAGTCTCAAACGCCTAATCGACTCATCAGGTGATCAGAGGCCTGATGCCTATCTCGGTCAATGCAGCATTATAGCGATCCAAAGAGGTAACGTAGTAGAACACGATAAACTAAGCACAGTATAGTGTGATAGAATGCACTAACAATAACAAAACAAATAAAAGTAAACCGAACATATAAAAGGGTACAAAGTTTAAAAAAAAAAAAAATGGTAGTAGAATGAATATTAGGAGATAGCAAAAGAGACGAGGAAGAACGACTAAAAGTTGAAATAGAGACATTAAAGAAATTGCAGATCCCTTATGAAATAAAACTTATCAGTAGACAAATACACACATTGTATATCCCGAAACTAAGCAAGTTATGCTTGTAAGGAATATATATTGGACAACCCTCGATCCGTTTCCATGTATGGAGAGAACGTTGATAACGCCTCTAGTATTGAAATATCGATAAGGTAACTTGTCATCAGGTGGGCTTATTATCCTATCCACTAACTTCCAGCAATAAAAATTATATGAGCAGAGCAGGAAGAAAATGTCTTTTCTAGCCACAATGTTTATTTTTTAAAAATAACCAACATTTTAGCATTTACAATATCTATAATAATATTTCATAGAGGAAAGATTTGTATTTTTGTATGTTTGTAACGAATAAACTGAAAAACTACGGGACTGATTTCAAAAATGTCACCATTCAAATGCTACATTATCCCTGATTATTATAGGCTATATAAAATTTGGGATCCCTACTAGAACTTCAATAATGTAACCCATCAATCTAAACAAAATATTTGGCCCTAGAATCGGGTTCCACGATTAAGATAAAATTTTATATATTTGAGTGGATCCCAAGGTGGTTTAGATTCACAATTAGATCCGGTAGGTGACGATGGTATCGAGTTCTAGATTTTTTTAGGGCAAGATAACGTCTGCGGAGACCGCTAGTTAGTTATAAAACGTAAAGAATTATTTAATAAAGCTATTCAAGTCTCGTACATAAAAACAACAATAGTGACATCATCTTAACATCGAATCGGTAGCTAAGACCCCAATAAAACGCAAACTGCTATCATAAAACCAGCGATGGCTTTATCGACCACCCATTCATAAGAAAAATGTTATGGATGTTAAGAGATTTTTATGCTCAGAAAAGTTATTTCTGTGTTTACGTCTTTTAAAGTGCTATTAAAGTGGGTAATATTTAGGAAAAAGTTATAGGTTGGAAAAAACTTAGTTTTTTTTCTAATGGTACCCCAAATAATTATATTTTAAACTGAAAAAGGGTTTTCAATTATCATACACACGTATGGCGGTCAATACTAAAAAGGTTTATCGTATTTTCACTATTTCGCTATAACCTTGTATAGTGGCATACAAGTGGTATACATGGAATAATGATCTTATTGGTTTTTATGTACACTTTTTTGCTAAAATACGATTTCTTCCATATGACCTTAGGAAAAGAATTTCTCTTACGCTGTCGTGGCCTCGATTTACCGATAAATGATGTACCTAGAGAACTTATGTCTAGCCATGCCACCTACGTCTGGTCTTGGTAAAAGAGGAAGGCCCAGGAAATGCTGAGTTGAAAGTCACGACGTAATAATATAATAAATACTAATCGTCTCAAAACTAAGAATTCCGAAGACCGCAAGAAGTGTATGAAAAAAATGGAAAAGAAAATCCCAGAGTATCGAAACAAATGCTTAGAACATAACCAAGATTCAACGTTATGATGATGATAGTGAATCTTAAGCTAGAATTTCAATTGAGAAGCTAATATTTTGATTATTTTAATAAAAAGTTTTAGTAACTCAAATAGTGCCGCGGTAATGCTTTCAACAAACTATATAATTATACTTTTTTTTTTATTGAATTAGTAAAACTTCATTCATCCCTTACGCATATATGGGTTATCTGTCAACAGCCGATAAGCAATCGCTTATACCCATAAAAGATCGTGAAATGTATCAAAAGAGTGCAACTTTTGGCCCTTATATGCGAAGAGCATACCACAAGGTGAACGTTTTGGACCTGGTCTTTTATTAAAATATTTTTTTACAAATTAAATATTGTACCGGATGCAAAATAACGGTTTTATAATGTTGGTTTTGTTTGGCTAAAACCTTGATTTTGTAAAATAGGTTCGTTATTTAGTTTGGATAGATATTGCAGCTAAAGTGACAAAAAATTAACGGCTATATTCTATGGAAATGAGCAAACTAAGCGAGAAATGAATGCCCATATACGTCTTAGCCGCCGGTGCTGGTAGAATAAAAATACCTACAGAATGTTGAACTATCGCTATGGGGACTGATATGCGTGAGAAGTTGAGGACAAAAAACTGGAAAGCGGACGGAATACAACCGAGATATAACACCTAAGGATTTTTGTTACGAAATTGTTTATTTATATCTATAGGGTGCGAATTAAAATGCATGATGTATGTAAAGCCAAAATATTTAAAAACTATAGAACAGGTCCAAGGTAATAAATGTTAATTACATTATACATTTACCATCTAATGCAATATTGTTGTTTTCTGTATCTCTGCAAATAAAGACCTATCCACTGATTCTATTACAAAAACCTGCATGAATAACATGAAATAATATTGAAATATTCAGTCATTCATTTTTGGCGGCTCCTATATCTCTTTCTATATTATTCACTTGTCTTGCCAATGGTATAAATTTAATAATACATACATATGTAAAGTTTATGTCAAATTTTAATCATTTGCATGCTATTAGTAAGACAAATGGACGGTTAGTAATATATAGAAATTGGTCATTAAACGATGTAGGGGTTTCTATATCTTATTATGGCAATTTGCATTACTACTGTTTAAAATCTGACTAAACAAGTAATGTCAATTTTCTATCAATGGTAACTTAGGTAAAAGAAAGTACGGTATACTATCAAAACCCGGTTTTAATTATTCATTCATAACATTTGAAAGGTACACAACATATTATAAGAGACTACAAACACTACAACGCTGAAAACTACAACTGACCTGCACTCTGCTCTCGGTAAGTCCGATCCTCATGGCGATCTCTTCACGCATGAAGATATCTGGATAATGGGTTTTGGAGAAACACCTCTCTAACTCGTTCAATTGGGCTGGCGTAAACCTGCATTCAATCAAGAGAAACTAAGTTACATATTAATATTAATTTCTAAGTTAATAATAATATTTAATAATCGACAGACGAACACACATTTTGTATCCCCAAGCAAAGCGTTCGCTTGTGTTATGGGTGAAATACAACGGCCGACTCTGGGGCCGATCCCAGACTCCCAGACCTATATATGTCTATAACAGAAAGTTCGTGTACAAAATTGACTATGCTAGAAATCGAACCCGGAACTTCTGCATTCCAGCGATTTCGGTCGACTAATATTTAGTCCCCCAACCACTGAAGCCGTCAGTTATGTTTACTGCTGCTTATTATAGATATAGTTCTTGCAATTCACGATGGTGAAGGCTTTACTTGTAGTAAATATGTGTCAGAATATGTTTGAAACCAACAGAGGGTATGATTGAACGATAAGGTTACAAATGATCTTTCCATCCGACGTGTACACTATGGTAATGTACATGTACACGATTACATATTCAACCATCAGTAAAGCCTTTGTAAATTACAAGAACTTTACACTTGTATCCCATCTCTCCTATTTTATTCCCTCTGCAAACATCCATAGGGGACTATATTTTCTTTGCATCAGGACCCTCTCTCTATTTTCCCATCTCAGGCAATTAAGAAAACTAAGTAGAAGATTTAATATATCACCTCGTCCGATGCCTCTTCTGTTTAGCTGGCTTGTCGCTGTCGGAGGCTGAGGACGACATGCTGACCGGCACTGTCGCCATGTGACCTCCACTGTGCTGCTGGTGGATACCACCTGTAAAGAGAACTAAGTTAATAAAATATACTAGACAGAAGAAAGAAAACAGCACGCACAATAAGTAGTTCCATACCACATACACATACCGTGTTTATTATTTAATGCTGAACAATGGTTTTCATTCATGTTAACCCTATCTCTTGTTCATGCTTCAGTATTCCAACGATGAAAAAAATAAATAATAACTCGACAGCGTTGCGCAAAAGTAAGGTGGAGGCAAAACCTTTGGTTCTAAGGGATGGTATTTCCACAATGTAACGATGGCGCAATCCGGTGCGTCTGGTTGTCCGATGACAGAAAAGAGATGGGGAAGCATGTCTTGAAGTTCCACAGCACACTTTACAAAGTTTACCTGATTGAAACCGGACAGACCAGCTTCTCTACGGCGATGCTCAAGACTTTGAAGCCGAGCACCGAAAGATTATCATCGCCAATCACATATTTTATTTATTTCTAGATCTTGCAATTCACAGAAGGCCGGTGCCTATGTCTTAATATTAATTCACTTGCCTAATTATCGGTTGCATCTTGAAATTACTTGATAGCTTATATTAAATATTAAGCGATAGCATGATAGTAAAGCAAACGATCAGTCGTTAAGATATGAGAACCAGACAAAAATCGAGCGGACTTTATTTAATGGTAAACACAATCTGTGTGTGCGTGAGACCAAAAGCGAATATGCCATAGATTGTGGCAACGCAGCCAGCCTCCTGGGCACACTTCCGTCTGTAAGCGATTTGTTATGTAGTCTATATTAATTTATTTATTTTTGTTAGATATTAATCTGGCAACCAGTGGTGTAGCTTGCTTTAGACGAGCCCTGTATTCAATGTATTTAGGGGGGCCCAAAGGAAAGGTTAAGTTTTTTATAATGCTCCTAAGAGCTAAGTTAGACAAACAATACAAATAAAAGATACACTTTTCTTGCCTTTTTTAACGGCAAGCTTATTTACCAAATCACCCATAGCTGAAGACGATTTCAGTTCTTCTAGATTTTCTACTTCTACAATAACAAGTCTGATAGCCGTTTCTGTTGGCCCAGCAGTTATTATCAAAAATGTTATTAATCTGTAAAAGTTTATAGATAACTTTTATGAATTTTTGCTTACATACTTTGGGTTTCCCTGTAGCCTGGGGGCCCCGTTTCATTGATACGGCGGTAGCTTCGCGCCTGCTGGCAACCATGCCATTATTTAAAAATAAAATGACTGTTTATGCTTAGTCTATGTTTTATCTGTCAGTGTTGTCAAGTTACCGCTGTCTCGCTGTGTTGACGTTAAATAAACGTGTTTCCTAAAATCATTGTAAAACCGTGATAAAATATCCACTGTTTATAAAACTTGTTTCGCTCTACCAGCCCACAACCCAAATTTTTTAATATTTAATCGTATTTTTAAGTTAGTTTTGATTTGTTGTATAAGTAACAAAATTTTGATTGATAGTTTTAATTTGAAAATTTCTGTAAGAACTAGAATGGATTGGTGAAGTCTACTATGACTTTACAAGGTACGTTTTGTATCGGGCAGTTAGCATTCTTTAGAATTTTTCATACACAGTATTTTTATAAGTTTTCACGACTAGTACATATAATAAAATAAAAAGATTGAAATCTTTGTCTTCCTGAAAAGCGGTCGAACGTCGGAATAAAAATCCAATAAAACACTGTGCTTTAAACAGTTTAAGCATAGTTTTATTATTTTTATTTCATGTTAATATTATATTACTTCTATGATGAAGGTAACATTGAGAACAATACTACTGTAACGCATTCACAATGTTTGACCAATCAATAAAGCTTTGTCCGAAAAATACCTACATATAACTAAGAATGACCACATTGTTTGTGCAGTGATTCAGAATGGAAATTACAACAAAGATTCTAAAATTCCGTATGTAGTAAATGAGATATCACTTCGTAGAAACAAAGCATGAGCCGAAACTAGACGGTTCGTTTAATTATGTCTTTAAATTACACTTAAGGATATTATTTTAGATCTTATTTCATTACATTGAAGTTCAAAATTGTATATTGGTCAGCATTTTTGGTTTCTGTTACACCAGATAAAATCAACGACGCCATAATAACCATCAATGATGACTTGGGCCGCATACTCGACTGGAGTCGAGCACATGGATTGAAAGTAAATCTTAGCAAAACCCAAGCCATCGTAATAGGTAGCTCACGTATGACTTCTAAAATTGATTGGTCATTGGTGCCAGATTTACTATTTGACGGGACTCGCTTACAGATCAGCGACAAAGTTAAAAATCTTGGCGTAATCATTGATAAGGAACTGTCTTGGTGGCCTCACATCACAGAATTAAGTCGAAAGGTCTTTGCTTCTTCGGCATCGCTTAGAAGGTTGAAGTACTTTCTACCGACTGCTACCAAGGTTGTACTTGCTCAATCGCTCTTACTATCGATCCTTGATTATGCGGACGCCTGTTATCTTGACCTTACCGTAGAACAACTCAATAAGCTAGAGCGCCTACAAAACTTTTGTATCAGGTTCATATTTGGTTTAAAGAAATATGACCATGTCACTGAATATCGTAAGAAGCTCAAGTGGTTGTCAATCTCATTTCGCCGGAATGCTCACCTTCTTCATTTACTGTATAGCATACTCTTTATTCCCTCTACCCCTTCCTATCTTAAGGAACGTTTTGAATTCCTCCATACTACTCACACCCATAATTTGCGCTCCTCTGATAATCTTACTTTAAAAATACCTGCACACGCTTCTACATTCTACACCAACTCCTTCGCTGTGCAGGCTGTTCGACTGTGGAACTCATTACCCGAAAACATACGACAGGCAAAATCACTCCCGACTTTCAAAAAATTGGTAAAAGAATATTATTTCTCACTTTAATTAATATTTAATATCAAGTTGTATGTATTTTAATTTCTAAATATATTTATCAATATTGTATATATTATATTAATATATATAATATTGATATATTGTTTTATTGCTATTATTGTATTGTATTGTATAGCTAAATTTGTTGCTATACACATATTAATAATGTATATATTTGGATATATATAATATTAGTATGTGTTATTGTCTATTTTCTTTTTCGTAATTTTATGTATTGTGTAATATCTATGTATCCTATTAATTACATATATTTTATTTGCACACCACCGTCATACACTTTTGATTCCTTTCATACAATCCACAGCCCGGGTTGTCTGGAAGAGATCGCTCTAAAGCGATAAGGCCGCCCTTTGTTCCTGCCTTGACACGAAATTATTGTAAATGATTTACTTTATGTGTATGTGGTGAACAATAAAGTATTTTCTATCTATCTATCATTTTTGTGTCTAACCCCCGCACCGCAACCCCCTCCGCTGAATAACGAGCGATAAGGAACTTCGTTCCAATAAAAATTACAGGAACTTTCATTAATCCCATAATATACGAGTTATTTCTTAACAGACTTCGAAAAAAGGAGGAGGTTCTCAATTCGTCGGGATATTTTTTTTGTTTTTTTTGTTGTTGCTTTTTTTTATGTATGTTCGCCGATTACTCCGTGATTTATGATCCGATTTACGTGATTCTTTTTTTGTTCGACGCGGAATAGCTTCCAATTGGTCCTCTAAAAATTTTACATAGTTTGGCCCAGTAGTTTTCATTTTATGAACATTTTTTATGAAGAAAATTTCCTTTTCTTTCCATATGTACACCGATTACTCTGAGATTTATGATTAGATTTACATGATTCTTTTTTTGTTCGACGCGGAATAGCTGCCATGTGGTCCCCTAAAAATTTGACATAGTTTGGCCCAGTAGTTTTCATTTTACGAACATTTTTTTGTTCTCGTTTCTTGGGACCTATATTTTTTAAGAAGCGCGGCACCATTCGTAAGTCCACCCATACATAGCTAGACACTAAAAAGTAACAAATAAAAAATAAAAACTTCGTTTAAGAAAACCGACTTCAAAAACTAAAATGTATAAAATAACTTATTTCTAAAGCTATTATTATTAATATATATTATCTAAAACATCTTGAAGTCGGTGCAAAGTAAATCATAAAAATTACTATAATATTATGAAAATTACTATGCACCGACTTTAAGATGTTTTAGATAATATATATTAATAATAATAGCTTTAGAAATAAGTTATTTTATACATTTTAGTTTTTTGGTTTTTTTAAACGAAGTTTTTATTTTTTTTGTCTTTCTATTTGGATGAATCTATCGAAGCGATCCCAATATAAAACCTATTATTCTCTAGTACTGTGATACAGCGCCAGTAGCGTTAAAGCCAAATGACTAAAAATAGAATAGAAACACAAATTTCAATCGTTCAATATCATAAAATACCATCGTATCTGTTCAATCCTGTGCATTTCGATTAAATTTATTCAATTTGGTTGATCCATCCATTGTCTATGTAACATCAATATTATATTTTTTATAAGAGAGTTTTTCGTTCTCTCTTCTTTTATCATCTCCCAATCATTTGGGATCGACACAATATACATAATTGTCTTTTCCATATATCCTCTATTCTGGAATACGATAAATCATCATGTCATCTTTCACAAAATCCATCCATCTTTATTTTGATCTACATTTACATTCCCAGCAATAGCCTTACTAGATAACGGTCGAGGCTATTCGCTATTACTCCATTCACAGACAGACACCACTGTCAGTACTACGACTGTGAAGTTTGAGTTGCACATAACGGCAACCTTGTGAGCAAAATCAATATATATTTTTTCTTTCTCGGCATTCACGAGGTTACCATCATGGCGAATCGTGACATCTACAATTATAGCACGTCTCCCAGGCCAGTCAACTATCATAATATCAGACTTATTGGTGACAATAGTCTTGTCTGGGATAAACTCATTGGTACCAGTAAAGCAGATATTGTCATCTGGTTTGGGCTTGTATTTGTAATAAAGTACCGCCAATGCAAATTATAACCATAAATTAATGTGCAGGAAGGCTATAATAATGGCCCGGATTTTGTAGGGCTTACCTGTGGCCATGGGAAGGCCAACATGTAGAGGCATAAGAATGTACCCGTAAACAAGCCCCGATCAGTGTAGAACTATTGTAGGAAATGAGAACAAAAGGTACTGGGCTATTGGAATGAAATGTTGATGGTACTAGGGAACTGAAACTGTCGCGTTTGCCCGTCTCCATTCTCAGGAAATATCTATAATATAGGCTAACGGCGACTCACCACTCCTTACATGGTCCCAAAAATGGCTAGAGATTGTGGAGATGTGGATTGCAAGTACACTGAAGCTACTTCCGACGTTAAGCCATTTATTACTTCCACCCTTGGAGCTTGAGTCTTAGCTCCTAGCTTAGTCATCATTATTGTTAAGAATAATACAACAATACCTTGCAAATGTTCAGCCCTAATGTTGTGCGCGATGTGCAGTCTCGCGCCGAGGGCATGGTGCGGCCGCTCGAGACTTGGCTTGATGTCGTGCGGTTTGCTCTCCTCCGAGCACGAATCTTTATGACCTGCAAACAAATAACAGCATGTTAAAATGACTGCTTTTGCAGAATCATATTATTGTTACGACCTAGACGCCGACAAAAAAAACAAATTCACACCTGCACCTGTAAAAACTATGTTTAAAATTTGTGATTAGAAAACAGCTCATTGTGTATTGTAATCTTTCATGGCAGTCATTAGCCAGGTGTGTCCGATTTAAAGTACAAACTGATTCTAGGAAATTCGGTCCACGCGGCCGGACAGACATATTGCATCTGTGCAATATAAATCAATGACCCAATTGAGGGACGGGCAGTCGAGCGATAACCACGACCAAGGCGAGACTTGTGTACGTTCGGTAATCTATTTAGTGACGGACTTTGCGTGTGTTATTGAATAACGACCTTCTGCATTACCTTTTGGACTTGTTGTGTTCGATTATATATGAACCTGTGTTATACATGTTTGTATAGTTCTAATAAACTATAGTAATTCTAACGGCATTTTAATTAAAGTCCTGCAACTGCTAAGGGTCAAAGCAACACAGAAACTGATGAAACATCTTTCTCATATTTTTTATTGCAAAGCTGGCATACAAGTTGAGGGCCCGCCTAACGGAAACTTGTTAGGTACCATTGTCTATAGACATTTACATCTCCAGACGTAAAGTCAACAAGTTGTCAAACTTTAGGATGCGATAGACGGGATAGGATTGGAGGGATGAGACTAAGTGAGAGGTTATAGGGATTAAATAAGGAGATGGGGTTTGTATTTAAAGTCATACTTATATATATGTCGAATTAGAACCGGTAGGTGGCTGAGATCGGGTTCTAGAATCCCCCTGATCGCCTAGACCCATTTCGGTGATTTTGTTTTTGTGTCATGGAACAAAGTCTTTTAGGAATTCAGAAAATGGGCGGTACGAAGTTCGCCGGGTCAGCTAGTTATATATAAAAATGATTGTTTGTCTGTATGTCCTTTATAGAATCGTAAACTATACATTTGATCATATGATGATCTTTAGCAAAGTTGTTGTGCATGAGCCAGAGAAAGTTTCTGAGTTGGTTCATAATTGGACCCGGTAGGTGGCGCTGCTGTCGGTATATCGATTGAAGCTTTTCCGGGCAGGACGACGTCTGCCGGGACAGCTAGTATTTCATATTATTTATTGTCTACACTGTTATTGTCATGTTTTAATATTTTACTTATTCTAGGTGTTGCCTGGAAAACAGGGGGCCGCGCGGAACCGGGGATCCCACGAACTTCCTCCCTATTGTTAAATAAGGTATCCTCCCCCGCAGGATACTCTGGGTTAATCGACAAGCGTTGCAGTACCTGTTGGTCTAGTTCCCGTGGCATCACGTAAAAGCGTGTAAGCTGGAGGCGTAGGTATACGTTCAATGGGTAGTTTGACGGCCAACATCCTCGTTGGCTTACACTCGGACGTCGCGTTGGCCATAGGGATGTTCAAGAGTTCCACACATCAGTCGGTGTAAAGCCTCGGTGTGTCGCAAGAAAAGACAAGCCCCCTACGTCAACAAAGAAAAAAAGGGGTGCCTCGAAGAAAACGCTTTAAGCGATAAGGCTTCCCTTAGTTCAACTTTTGTAGTACCTAGTTTTTAGGAACGTAGTTTTAATTTCTGGTGAAGAATACAGTGATTTCATTCGTTCATTCAATGATGTTTCTTAGTATCTTTTTGGGTATTCCAGCCGTTTTGACAAGAACTGAATCCTTTAAATAATATAAAATCGCCATGTTTGACAGCTGTCCGTCTGTCTCTTTATGTCGGTTGTTTTTCATGGAAACTATTTGTCTGAAATTAAACAAGAAACTAGTATATAGAGTACAAAAATATTTTGAACTCCTCATTTAGCGGTTTTTGAAATACTGGATATTTTCAGTTAAATGCCTATTTTGGTTTAGTAGCCAAATAACGAAAACGGTCAACGATTATCACCTCTACGGAATCCTTTCTTATGCACGATCTTACATGCACTTAGCCTTTACATGTCAAAACCCAAATAAAAGATATCATAAGATCAAAATTTCAGCCCTATAATTGAAAGAAACGAAACATTCTCGAACGAAAATCTTCAGGATCTGAAATAGTCAAAGTTTGCTCGAAAGGTGTTTCGGTAACTACACTTTTACGATCTTAAACGACAGTTCTTGATTTTCTATTCTGATCTCAAATTGATACTTGCAAAAAGTTGCCGATTTAAGCCTGGTAATATACTGAACCAACTTTGTCTATACGAACGGCGCGACGCTGGATGGAGTTAGGAGGTCAGTCTGGTAAGCAGGTGTGAGCAATATTCCATATGTGCTTTGTAAAACACAAGTCTTTGCCGCGAGGTGAAATACTGCTTAGACCGGTTTAGCACATCAAGCTTTTTTGAGGCAACTTTAGCCTTGCCTTCCAGATGATCCCGAAACTGAACGTATTTCGTTATATCAATGCTAAGGATTCCGATACTTCCTAGCGCATCGCTAGTCATATCCATATTATTTTAAAATACTGTTTCTTTTCTTTCACCCTCTCACAATTATTTGTGGTCGGTACAATATGTTTTTCATACTGTTACGACGTTTTTTGTTTACTTTGTGTTTAAAATTTGAGATTAGATTTTGTGATTGCCTATTGTGTATTGTAATTTTTTATGGCAGTCATTAGCCAGGTGTGTAGGATTTAAAGTACAAACTGATTTTAAGAAATTCGGTCCACGCGGCCGGGCAGATATTTTTCATCTGTGCAGTATAAAGCAATGCCTTTGAGGGATTGAGGGACGCGCAGTCGAGCGATAACCACGAGCGAAACAAGACGTGTGAACTACAATCGGGAAACTTTCAGTGACAGACTGCGCGTTTTTTTGGAATTACGAATTTCTGCATTACGTTTGGACTTGTTGTGTTCGGTTGTATTTGTATCTGTTTTATACGTCTTTGCATAGTTCTAATAAACTCTATAGTAATTCTAAAGCCATTTTTATTCGAGTCTCGCGACTCGTAACAATGCTCTTCCGTACTCCTCTATTCTGGCATACGTCTGTCACACCACAAATCAACATGTTGTACTTGATACAATCCATCCATCTCTTTTTTGGTGACTTGGTTGCCTACGTCACCATTCATCGTTTAATCATCGCATCACTCGCTGGTGATTAGGAGTTCATCCACACTTCCTATATACTTGGAAGTCATCCATTGCACCGACGCACGCTCTTAATCTTAATCGTATGCAAGCTCTGGAATGAACTTTTCCCGTGGTTTGCCCAGCGTAAAAGTAAAGTCTATGGAGGTAAGCAACGCATCGGCTCTCTTAGTGTTGCAGATATCCATATCTATGGACGACGGTAACCACCTACTAAGGGGACCGCTTCCTAGTTTGCCTACAAGCAAGCATACAATATAAAAAAGTAAAGTTTGTTACAGACTGTATACAGGGTGGTAGCATTCAGCGGGGCAATAAGACGAAGTACATTTTACCGTTGCAGTTACAAGAAAATGGTCTTAGATGACTATCCATAATTTTTAAGTACAGTTAGCAAGAAAATGGACATTTTGCACGAAGTACTCCAAAGACAGTTGGACCCATAGAAGTTTTTGATCAGTATTAGAAATAGGATCGATTGGCGTGTTTTTTTATGTGAAATGACTATTTTCTTGCTGATTGTACTATTAAAAAATCTGTGAATAGGACTCAAAATTTCACGAAAATTTTTGGATAGTCTCCTATGGTTCTTATCGTGTAACTTAAGGTTCTTTCCCTTACTGTCCTGCTGATAGTTATCACTATAAGTACTGTTCTATCAATGCGTAGGAAGATAATGGAGAGAAATTATGTAAACGGCGCAAATATGAAGGAACCGTAGTAAAGGGTTATACATTTTTACCGTTTGAAGTTGAAATATTAGATCTGTAGGATCCATCGGTAAAGGGTTTATTTAATAGGTAAGAGACTCTTTGATTTCACCCTGATCAGAAGACTCGTTCGTATATCGCGCAACGAATCAATCAGCATTGCTATCAGCGTGTATGCAACCATCCTTCTGGACACACTTCCCTCTGGCAGCGATTTATTACCTAGCTTAGGTATATTAATTAAATTTAAATATATGCCCCTCAGTGAAAGTTATTTATTTACTGTTGTTACGTTACGTAGGTTTGATAGCTCTTTGTAGAGGCTCTCTGGACACTACGGCACTGTCTTGAGAGCCTCTACAAAAAGCTACTAAAACGACTCCTCAATTCGTCAGATGATCAAAGGTCTGGTGTCAACCTTGGCCAACAGATCAGTATGGCGATCCAGCGAGGAAACGTAGCCAGCCTTCTGGGCACCTTACCTATTAAAGACTGTGAGCTAGACTCAGTATTCTCTTTAAAGCCTTGAGGGATTGTAGGTAGACTGCAATTTGAGATTTAAGTTTTGTTTTACTGTGTTAGTTTATAATATTTTAGATTATTGTTGCAATTTATTTATAACTAGCTGTGCCCGCGACTTTGTCCACATGGATTTTTTTATCGAAACCCTAAAAAAGATCTATAAAAATAGCCTACGTTACTCTTTATAACATCAGCTATCTGCCAGTAAAAATCCCGTCAAAATTGGTCCAACTGTTTCAGAGAATTGCTGGAACATCCAGACAGACAGACAGAAAAATTTGAAACTTGATTTTTGATATAATTGCCGTAGCACATAGCAATCAAACGGTAATTTCTGAATCCGAATGATAATAAGTACGTATATGTACATGCACTCTGGGATGCATCCGTGAATATGTGTAATTCTATGTACTGGGAATTTGAACATCTAAATTGCCGAGGTATACGCAATTCGTTTAAAGGAGTTAATATTTGAAATAAAATTTACCTTCTTGCATTTATTTTTGAAATGATATTCTATCGATTGTATTTATTTGTGTCGTTTTTAAAATATAATTTGACCTAAGTTAATCGTTTATTTCTCAGAACTTATGATGTTGTTAAATCTAATGAATGACTAAAATTACATTGAACTTGGTTTATATCCGAATGTTTCGATAAGATGGGGCCAGAAACCACCCAACCTAACTTTGTATTTAATAAAAATGGACCTGAAGGTAAACGGATTTTATCCTGTTCTAAAAGATCTCAAAATATATCAGCACCGATTAATATATTTCAGCTGTTATTTTGACATTGCTATAGATAATTTAATTTATTTTAGTATTTAAATATTAAGTGCCAGATATTTTATTATCTATTTAATTACAACAACTAGTTTACATGTGTATTCAAACATATTCAACTCATTTTTGACTAAAATGACAAACAACTGCACCGACGATATTTTCGTTTTATGCTGCAATTTGTACCTCCACCAGATGAAAGGCAATGCGGCGGAAATGTGAGCAATTTCGCACCCCGTCGGATCTTACCGGATTATGGGGGACATAAACTGGCTTTAGCGGAATTGAATACCGTAAAACAAAACGCCAAAGTCATACATAACCGTTAAGGGGTGGATCTATAGCCCATAGTAGTATTTTGAAGATATTTCTCTAAGGTTATATGTGTTGTTATTAGGTACTTAATGGCATGTGCCAGCGTAACTTCAAACATCACGACAATTGTCAAAACTACTGAACTTATTTAAGGGCCAGTTTCTATATACTACCGACCATGTTACATTTTTATTAATGTACGTATATTATATATGAATGTATATATTTATAAGATACTGATTCGGTAGTGAGAATAATGCAACATAGCTCTGTGCATATTTATAATATTTGTACCATATAAATATCATTAGAAACAGGTCTAAATTTAAATTGTGCGTCATTTAAATTTAAGGCTATGTAGACATAATTTTAAAATTAAAATATTAATGATTATAATTACAACAATTAACCAAATAAGTATGTGTTTATAATATAATATTTAAAAAAAGTGTGTGTGCGTACTTATGTACACGCGTTAGAAGTTATACTTCTTTGGCCTAACAAGATAAAAAACGACACTAACAATAGAAAAACTAAAATGTTGACTATAGCTAACTTCAAGGTGTCGGTTGACTATAGCTAACTTCAGGGTGTCGGTTGACTATAGCTAACTTCATGGTGTAGGTTTTCGTGTGACGGTGTGCGCGCGCAAAAATTTACTCACATCATTTTTCCCTAACGCGCCAAAAGAAGTATAACTTCAAAATTGTATGCCCAACCGGCAAAAAACATGTGATCAGTATATAACAAAAAGACTAGATTTCCTTATCAAATTTTTGTCCATCCAAAGGTTGTCTGGATGAAATCGCTCATAGCGATAAAACTGCCTATCGCATTGTAAAATTTTATTTCTGTTAACTGTATATTCATACATTCATTCATTTATGTTCGTTTGCCTTACTAAATATTTAAAAAACTAAAGACTAGTTCCGTCAGTGCGAGAACTCCGTACACCTCTCATTTTCCCTGTTTGAATTGTTACGACAACGAATCATTTAGTGAAGCTAAAACACTGCTGAATTGTCTTCGAATTGTATTTGGCGTTTAATTCCGTTTAAAAAGTTAAAAACGAGCGGTGTATGAACTTACCCCATTGACGGACTTCGTCACCTTTAACTATAGTAGGTAGTGGCACGAGATGGTTAATATTTCGATGCCTAAATAGGCATTTCACCTGAGGTTAATACTCTGCTTTACATTTCGAATATGAGGAAAGTCAATATTGATTTTTTAAACAAACAATTACTTCTTTAATGAAATCAGGCGTTAAATCCATATCTAAATCTGATGAACTCATGTAATAGCCCAACAAACCTGGTACAGATGTCGCTAAAAGATGGTATTTAATATAAAAAGTTCGTACATTTATGCAATATCATTTCTCTGTATTATATATAGCTGTAATAAAATGTTATAGTACTTAATTAAATGACACTGCCAAATAGACATTTAATGATTACTATCACATTTCTAAATAAATCGTAGTACGTTTATGAATAGATATTTAATTATTGTTGTAACATCAATATCGTTATGTTTAATAAATTATGACATTAATCAATATATATTGTACAAATTAGGTATATCAAAAATTATAAAATTTTAGAATAGAAAAAATATTTGATACACTATTTATACTGAACGTTAGTATAATAGCGTAACAACTCAACTTTTAGTTAGTATATAACACTAAAAAATGGTACGCAAACCAAGAAATTGGTTCGTCTAACATCACTGGTACCACCTAATACAAGAATGTTGTTATCTATATCTCTACAAATAAAGATCTTTAGGTTAATCCCTAATGGTTGGAGGAGCGAGATAGAATGACCCTCCGTCCCAAAGGAAAATCTACCAACGACGCTATGTTGTTCCTCGCAGGCCTATGCCCTATCTATTATAGTATATACACAAAGACATACATACACAAAGAATATTACTTTGTATATATTCTTTGTGTATGTCGGGAATCGTTTGCGACCTGAATTATTGCACAGCGTCATCAATTGGCTTGTAAGTGTTCCACTACAGATACATTTCTCTCGCTCTATCAAAAAGAATCTATACTCGTATATTAATATGTGAAGCAAATACTTCAATATCCCTTTTACGATAATTGCGCGGACGGAGGAGTATGAAATTTCGAACACTATACGTGTTCGAAATTTACATAGAGAAGTTACAAGTTTGTGGGGCCATCTTGGAAAAAGGGTTGAAAACACGTTTTTCGCGATATCTCGGAAACTATGCGTCTTACAAAAAAATTGTAAAGTCGCTAAAACGATGACGTTGATTTAGATTCTGAGCCACAGCTTGGACCATCGAAGAAAAATCGATTAGAGTAGCTAGCTAATAAGTGATTAAACATATTATGATGTCGAGGAAGCAAGATGTCCGTGGAGTAGGCAGTATAATATTAGAATGGTTTTGATTTTTTGTTTTAGGATTAAAGCGCACTTAAATATTTGTATGACCATGTGTAGATCAAATACAGTGAGGACATCTGACTTTGTTACCATCCTAGTTATAACTATTAGGTACCTGTATTTTTACAAATAAATAAAGATTCAGTCATTGAATAAATCTACGTTTTAACGGTTTTAAGAGCGGTAATTTATTTGATTTTGGTTATTCCGACGTTTCAGCCGCTTTTCAGTGACGGTGATCACGGAAGACAAAGATGACAATTGTCAACGAGTATTGTTAATGTTTTATTTAGCCTACCGCCAACTTGTTTTTTTTTAATTAATTACTTTTAATTTTGTTTAAATTTAATTAGATTAGGCTCCCATAGAGTAAATAATAACCATAAATATAAAAAAAACCAAGACGAATTGAGACTTCCTATTTTGAAGTCGATCGAAAAGTCTAGAAACCAAGCCATAATATTCCAAACAAAATATCCGCGTCACAAAAGGAGTCCCTTGGAAAATAAAGAAACTTATTTTTTTCTTATTGCAGGAGTTCAGCATACGTACAGGCAGACGGCCCACTTGATGGAAAGCGGTTACCATCGCCTAAGGACATTTGCAACATCAAAACTGCTACAAATGCGCTGCTGCTCTCTTTAGAGAGACTGGAACCTGGTCACTAATGCCGGAACACAACTCAAGGCTGTTATGGCGACATACTCTAGACCAGGGGTGGTAGCCATCCAGTCGGGCAAATACCCTACCACCTGGCTGTGGGTTTTTTTGTTGCCTTTTAAGACAGGCCGCCCGGCCGCAATAAATTGTATTCTTTCTCCGTTCAATCTCGGATGGACCTAAAAATGGCAGCTTCACTATTTGATAGAATTTTGTTCGTAAAGTAGCCAGGAAATAAATTTATAGCTTTAATTATGGAATATTTCGTATTTATTATTCAGTAATTACCTACATTGATTTACGGCTTAGTAAATAATTACTGTGGTAGGATTAAGCACGGCGATTGCAGAGCGCGTCTGTGGGACTTCTATAGTTTAGTTTTAAAGATCAATAATCTTACCTCCTAAAGCTGTGGCCGTGAGGTTATTCAGCATGGCCTCGAAAGGCCAACCCTGGCCGCCCCCTATTCCGCCATCTTCTGTCACCACCACACAAAACCATCAACACTTCATCAGTAATACCGTGCACAACACATAAACAGCAAATCCCGATTCAATCCCGAACAAATCTATCCGTCTCGAAGGACCAAAAGTCAAGAACTTAAAAAAATCACGGTAACATCAAAAAGGACGAATATTTGTGTTAAAATTCCGCGTTAATACAAAATAATTAACGCCATATTAAACCCAATTAGTTTTAATTATAACTTCGTTCAAACTTATTTGCACACTTAATTTTTGTTATAAAATTAATATAACCCGTTTAGTATTAATTTGTATAAATTTGCAGTTTGATTGGTTCACTCTTAAAATGATCGTTTAATGTGGAAACCGGCGGACGACTGCTACAAAAACACATAGAACTCATATTGTTGCCGTCCGTCGGGTATTGGGTGAACGCATAAAAATATAGCCGTCTCTTTCACACCTAAGCAACACACCAAATCACTCATCCCACTCTCACCGGGTGCATCAGTAATGGATGCTTACATTTTGTTTACGTTCAATTCGAACAAACGAATAATCTATTATTTCATTCGTTCACATATTATTGATACGGATCTTTCGCCCTCATGCAATATTCACGGACTGATTCACATGTACTTTTCTCTTTCCGTCTTGTACAATTACAATTGGACATGTATGTGTCTATCTCTGTCTGGGATAACTGTCGGGAATCGAACGCGATTCGAACGGACCAATGAGAGTTTAGAGAATTCACTTTGAACCGTTCCGAGACAAGCACCCACTGAGATATTGAAATATTATTGCTATGTGTTGCGACAGGGCGGTCCTCGCTTTTGTAATGGAAAAAACAAATACTTGAAGATATAGATATAGCTATATCTATACGTTGTACGTAATAACAAAATCGTTACAGTCGTGTCCGTGTTTTGAACGTGCTAAGAAAGTTACCATTTTTTTAATTTTATGCGTCATGGTGACTACCAAACTTTCAATTTGCGTCCTATATACCTACCTACCTGCAGCCGGTTTCTATATCTCGTTATATTTAAATGTACTGTTTGCGTTTGAATATGATCTCTATGATGCTGATGACGTTTGTGTCAGAAAGAAAGATATAAAAGATTTTAAGACGACCGCACTGTATGAGAACACCTACTTTAATACAATCGGTTTTTTTTATTGCATGAGTTCAGCAGACATGCAGACGGCCCACTTGATGGAAAGCGGTTACCATCGCCTATGGACATTTGCAACACTAAAGGTGCTACAAATGCGCTGCTGCTCTCTTAAGGGAGACTGGAACCTGGCCACTAATGCCGGAACACCAATCAAAGGCTTTAACTCACATTGTTATAAAGCTCTTTCAGTTATCTATACTAATATTACAAAGAAGTAAAGTTTGAGAGTTTGTGACGTTGTAGGGGGTAAACTCAGGTTCTACTACACCGATTTTAAAAATTATTTTACTGTTCGAAAGCTACGTTAACAGAGAGTGTCATAGGCTATACAACATGACGCTATATACTACGGGAGCGGGACATAGCGCGGACAAAACCGCGCCGGGCTGCTGGTCTTCTATAATATTACAAAATTCTAAACATGCCATGTTTATACCATGAAACCATTAAAAAAACAACTGGAAAAGACTATATAAATAATGAGTAACACGATGCATTTTTTTAGATCTCTTGTCCATTTGTCTGTTTGTTCGGGATTCGCGTAAAAACTACTGGGCCGATTTCAATGCGGTTTTCGCTGACTTGAAATCTGCACCACTTTTAATCCCGGGATTTTTTCTGGGAATGATTTAAAATGGTCAAATTAAAAAAAAAAGAACTCCAATGTAATTTTTTCACTGATTGATAGCAAATTTTATTTAATAAATTTTTTTTCCCGGGAACGGTTTGTAGTTGAATAAAAATTCGCTTATTCCGCTACAGTTTCCATTAAAACGATAACTTACATTCTTTTCTGTCTGTCTGTCTGTGAAATCTCTTGGCCGAGCCTAACATAATAAGAGAGATAAAAGCTCACCGCCTCCGCTGGCTCGGTCACGTAGAACGGATGGGAGAGGATCGCAGCGTGAGGAGAGCATATTTGGGACGGCCGGTAGGTCGGCGTCCGGTCGGCCGTCCTAAATATCGCTGGAAGGACAGAATAGAGTCTGACCTGTCGGAGCTAGGAGTCAATAACTGGCACGAAACCGCACAGGACAGAGAAAAGTGGCATGCTCTCGTTTCGGAGGCCAAAACCCACCTTGGGTCGCTGAGCCAACGGAGTAAGTAAGTAAGTTGCATTCTTTTCTAACGCTACAGTATTTTGTGTCTCTGCAATTCTGGACGAAGTCACGGGCATATGCTTGTTATTAATAAAAATTACTTTGTTAGTTCAAAATACCTACATTTAAAACTAAATATTTTCTAAAACATAGAAAAGAAAGACATATTGAGTCGCTACAAAGTACTTAAAATATAAAAATTTACTGCACCTGCACCGTTATATAGAGGTCGTTGTTGAGTCTGTTTGTAGGAAGTAATTTAACTACTGAAACGATTTTGAAAATTCTGTCTCCAGTAGACAGCTACATTACTCCTGAGTGACATAGCGGGCTATGGAGCGAGTTATGTAGGGTGTTTCTCTTGTGGATAGAGTTAGAAATGAGGATATCCGTAAAAGAACCAAGCCAACCACGTCTCGGTATACGTAGTGTCGGACGCCCTCCAGCCCGATGGACTGACGACATGCGCAAGGTCGCCGGTAGGCGCTGGATGGGGAAGGCAGAGGACCGTGATGTGTGTTGCCGACTTGGGGAGGCCTACGTCCAGCAGTGGACGGTTATTGTCTGACGAGACGGGAGACATCCACAAATTACATCACATGAATTTCATGACTTCCTAACCCCTACCCCATCCTTTTTTTTATTGCAGAAGTTCAGCAGACAGGCAGACGGCTGACTTGATGGAAAGCGTTTAGCATCGCCTATGGTCATTTGCAACACCAAAGGCGCTACAAATGCGTTGCTGCTCTCTTAAAGGAGACTGGAATCTGGTCACTAATGCAGAAACACAACTCAAGATTGTTATGGCGGCAAACTCTAGACCAGGGGTGGTCGCCATCTAATTGAACAAATGCCCTACTACTGGCTGTGGGTAGTTTTGTTGCCTCTTACGACAGGCCGCCCGGCCGCAGGAAATTGTATTCTTTCTCCGTTCCTGTACGGATAATACCTTGTCCCAGCTCGTCACATTCGTCACACTCGTCTCCCTAGTGTGCAATTTTACATCAAGAAATTATAAAATTAAAACAGCAGTACCGTAATTAGTTTTAATTCCGTCTAAAATATTTTTTAATAATTTAAACACCACTCATACAGACAGAGTTGGAAATATTTTGAAGTTTTTCGTCAACAGTTCGTTCAAATTGAGCGTTATAGATCTTAAATATATTATACTATCTTCTGCCCCCGCGGAATAGTTAAAAAAAACAACAAATTTATAAAATACATACATACATAACTTCACGCCAGGTCCCTTGCGGGGTAGGCACGAACAACAGAGCGCCATACAGGCTTATTCTTACACACCTCACTTGCTTCTTTGACATTCATAGCTCTTGTCATGCACGCTCGTCTGTTCTTAAGGCTCCTGACATCACCTTCTGCTAATACACGATCAATTTGATCATGGAAGGTGTGTCGTGGCCTTCCGCGACTTCGGCATCCATCCATTTTTGCATTGTATATCTGTTTAGTCATTCTTTCATCATACATTCTTTCCACATGCCCGAACCACTGGAGCATTCCTTTCCTTACCTTCACCCCGACACTCTCTTTCAGACCAACTCTCTTTCTTACTTCGGTATTACGAATTTATAAAATATCCCCCAATTTAGAAACATTCTTCATTGGTGCTCCGATCCTATTGGTCTTAGTGTGATGATATATAGCCTATAGCCTTCCTCGATAAATGGGCTATCTAACACTGAAAGAATTCTTCAAATCAGACCAGTACCTAGTTCCTGAGATTAGCGCGTTCAAGCAAGCAAACAAACTCTTCAGCTTTATGTATTAGTGAAGATAAGATTTTTAAATGTGCCGTCACGAAACTTAGAACCCTTCCCACCCCTTGTCACACAGTGTCACGTCACACCTCGTCGGACACCTCCCCCCACTTCTCAACTTGTGAAGTAATTTGTGAATTGTAATTTTTATAACAACAACCCGTGATCAGAAGGCTGGCTCATATTTTGCATAAAATATAAGTATTGCCATACAGCGTGGCAATGCAGCCTTCTGTACACACTCCCCATTGGTAGGGGTCTGCTATATAATGTATTTCAGTTTCAATGTCTGTTATTTTTTTATAAATACAAAAAAATCTTTAATATTATAATATTGTTACAACTTAGCCCCCCGACAAAGATAAATTCCACCTGCATTTCTGTAAAAACACATTTTATTACCTGTCGGCATTCGAACTAGTTGTAATTCTTTTATGATTGTCTTCTTTTGTTATATATTTATTGGCATACGTTTCTAGAGAAGAGCCCATTGTTTTATTCTACTCATTTATGGCGGGCAGTCAAGCGAGAACCACGATCAAGGCGAGACGTGCGTACAGTCGGGAATCTATTAGTCACATACTTTGCACGTTTTATTGAATTAAGATCTTCTGCATTACTTTTGGACTGTGTTATACGTGTTGGTATAGTTCTAATAAACGCTATAATAATTCCAACGGCATTTTAATACGAGTCTCGCAACTGGTAACAATGTTTCCATATAATTGTAAATTTATTTATGAGTGTCTCCTAATGTCAAAACAGAAGTGGGCAACAAACTCGCCAGTAATATGTTTTAACTTTATAGAGAAAGCCGAGAGCAAGCGCCAGCCCTGCACTAGGTAGGTAGGTACCTATAAATAAGAGTGCTCGAATGGAAATATTCGCTCGCTCTCCGGCGGATATTTCTGAGTGCGTTTCCTTGTAGAGCACCTTTAATTTCGGACATGGCTGAATAAGGAATGCAGGCGGACGTCCACTATTGGAGGACGAAATGGGAAGTTACATTTTATGTGAAAAAAGTACATTAAATACCGTATTTAGGGGTCCGTAGACATTTTGACATGAACAGAAATCCCATTAAACTGCTATGTTCGCTATTTATTTATTTACTAGCGGCGCCGGCAAACGTTGTCCTGCTCTGAAAAATAAAAATCTAGAACCCGCTCCCAGCGCCACTTACCGGTTCCAATTGTAGATTTAAACCATCCGGGAACCCGCTCAAATACACTAAAACAAAATCACCAAAATCGCTCTAGGTGATTAGGAGGATTCTAGAACCCGATCTCAGCGCCACCTATTGGTTCCAACGGGATAAAAAGTATTCTATGTCCGTCTCTTGGTTCTAAGCTACCTCCCCACCAATTATCAGCCAAATCCGTAGGTACAGCCGTCCTTGAGTTATAAATAGTGTAAGATTTATTTAAGGCACACCAACATCACACACATTATTATGTTACATTACAAATCGTTTAATATAAAAGTTCTGATGTGTGAACATTTAAAGGAGTTAAAGGAGTGCAAAGCATTTACAATTCAAATGTCAATTTAGTTAAACGTCAATGAATGAATAATGTTGTCAAAATTACAAGGTAAAGCAAAAAGAAATGCAAAACAAATTAAATTAAAAATAAACAATTAACTAAGTAAGTAAGACTAACTAAGTAAGTGAAATAATTCTAGACAAACAACATAGGAAAATGCTATTAAAAAAATTGTGCATGTGTGCAGTAGAAGTGAAACTTCAGAGAATATACTCACAGATAATAGATGGCACTTAAATAACTCACGTCAATATAACGAGACGCGAGTCGACTTAACTACTAAGCTAATACTAAAAAAACAACGAAAAAACTAAAATGTATAAAATAACTTATTTCTTAAGCTATTATTATTAATATATATTATCTAAAACATCTTAAAGTCGGTGGTTAGTAATTTTCAAAATATAGTAATTTTTATGTTTTACTTTGTATATGTATAGGTGGACCTACGAATGGTGCCGCGCTTCTTAAAAAATATAGGTCCCAAGAACCGGGAACAAAAAAATGTTCGTAAAATGAAAACTACTGGACCAAACTATGTAAAATTTTTAGGGGACCAATCGGAAGCTATTCCGCGTCGAACAAAAAAAGAATCACGTAAATCGAATCATACATCTCAGAGTAATCGGTGTACATATGGAACGGAGTGAAAATTATTTCCATGAAAAATGTTCATAAAATGAAAACTACTGGGCCAAACTATGTAAAATTTTTAGGGGACCAATTGGAAGCTATTCCGCATCGAACAAAAAAGAATCACGTAAATCGGATCATAAATCACGGAGTTATCGGCGAACATACATAAAAAAAAGCAAAAAAAAAAAGACGACGAATTGAGAACCTCCTCCTTTTTCGAAGTCGGTTAAATATACTAAAATGTTTGATAATTTTCCTGTAATATTCAAAATTCCAAACAATAAAGAAATAGTGGATATTAAATAAAATGCAATAAACGAACGGCTTCCGGTCCCCTTTCTACCTACCCTCCCGCAGCACATCACAAAGTGTATCTGTTTTAAACACACCTTTTGTCTACAGAGTGATGTCTGTAGCATAATAATGTTACGACCGAATGCCGACAAAAGACAAAATCACACCCGCGTCTTTAGAAACACAGTTTATTGCCTATTCGGCGTTTGGACTTCTTTTGTTTGCTTTGTGTTTAAAATTTGTAATTACAAAAACAGTCTACTGTGTATTGTAATCTTTTATGGCAGTCACTAGACAGATGTGTCGAACTAATTCTTGGAAATTATTGTTATGCGTCGAGACATATTGTATTTGTACGGGATAAAAGGAATGCCCGAACGGAGGGGTGAGGTAGTTAAGCGACGACTACGTAACGAGCTAGACGTGTACATTCGATAATCTATATAGTGACGGACTTTGCGCGTGTTATTGAATCGTACAGTTTGTACTGGTTGCGTCCAGTTATATTTGTACTTGTGTTGGTATAGTTCTAATAAATTCTATAGTAATTCCAACGGCATTTTAATTCGAATCCCGCACTTGTAACAGTAATAAGAGCCCATAAATGTCCCAATAATGAACTCGGGCCTCCCGTTTATAGACAAATCGGTTATATGTCGATGTGCATTTTTATTTATTACTAAAGCACAGCAGACATGGTGACGTCCCAACTGTGATGGAAAGTGATTACCGCCTATGGACATTAGCAATACCAAATCTCCTGCCAATGTGCTGCCGGCCTTGAAGGAGAAACTGAAACCTGGATAATGATGCCGGAACAGAATTCAAAGTTGTTATGGCGACATACTCTAGAGCAGGAGTCATAGCCAGTCAGGCAAATGCCCTACCACCTAGCTGTGGGTTGTTTGTGTGTGTAATGCAGGAAGGTTGCTCCTCCTCCGTTCCTGCACGGAGAATCGTGTTTGCAGGTTTCATCATGTTTTCCGTCACCTGCACGTGGTAATCTAATATGCACATTCGGAAAACAGCGTAAGTAGCAGCATGTTTTCCGGTCAGGCTTCGAACCGACGTCTCTTTTGAGACGTGATTTTGAGATTCAGGAGCGATACCCATTAAATTACCACAGCAATGTGTAGCAGTCTACCTATAAAACATATTTCTGTGAATATAATTCCAGGAGTCTCTAAGAAAACTGTCTTTGATTTACATAGCTTCCTCATGCAGCGGAACTCTTAACGAGTCTGGGAAGAAGTTTGGCCCGCCAGATTTGTCTGGCTCATTGGAAAATATTATACTTGATAATATATATAAAATTCAGCTTTCCTAAAATGACCTAAGCTCCCACATTTTTTTAAACTGTCTGTCTGTCAAAGTTATGGCCCTCAAGAAGTGTCTGGCAACTGTATATCTTTATTTATAACAATATCATATATGACATATTATTATATAAAAACTAGCCTTGCAATTTTGAAGTAAGTAAGTATGGTTTTTTTCCACCTTTGATACCTGCTACCTGAAAAACGGCCCCGCTTTCAGCTTAGCGAGTATCCATTCCTTTCTAAGCTTATGTTAAACTACCGATCTTAAAAATTTCATCTTTCCTAAAATCACGTAAGTCTGGACTGACTAGGATCTCAGTCTGCTAGTAGAATCAATAAATTTCTGCTAATTTTATGTATGTTTCACACAAATAAATTAATATATGTTTCTTTGTCTTTTAGTCTGTAAAATTCAAATCTCTTTGTCGCTCGTTTTCATTTTAGAAATTTTTTCCTTTTTTATATTTGACTATTTTCCATCGCATGTTCTATTTAATTTCTTGTTAAATGGACTATATTATTGTAGTTTTAAAGAAATATTTGTTCTTTCTTTGACTGTTTTGGGCTGATTGGACGAAAACGAACAACGAAAAGCGTTTGAGAGTCAGGCCTCAGTCTCGGTCAAATCAAGATTGATTTTATATTGAGCCAAGATGGTTTACAGACTACCAAAATCGTCACAGGTTATTCTAATTCGATTGCTTTGCCAATTTGAAATACAGACTCGGATATCTGGTGTGCTATGAGCTTGTTTGCTTACTTCAGTCGAACAAAAAAGAATCTGCAGACACAGACATTGTATATCCCCAAATTAAGCAAGTTACACTAGTGTTATGCGTAATATACAACGGACTACTCTGGGGCCGAACCCAGAACATACTTACTAAAGAAGGTTTATAAATTGCTATCCGTGCAGGAATGGAGAAAGAATACAATTTCTTGCGGCCGGTCGTAAGAGGCTACAAAACAACCGACAGCCAGGTGATGGAATATTTGCTCGACTGGATGGCTACCACCCGTGGTAGACCACTAAACTATGCCGCCATAACAACTTTGAGTTATGTTCCGGTATATTAGTAGCACCTTTGATATTACAACTATCCATAGAGGACGGTAACCACTTTCCATCAGGTGGGCCATCTGCCTGTCTGCTGAACTCGTACATATTTTTTTTTTAAGGCGAAAGTTTATTGTTCAAAGTTGACCATGACAGGAATAAAAAAAGAAACAATGAAATGGAACAAGAGTCATCCTGTATGAAATAATTACAAAGCACTTGAAGCTCCCCTGTGACGGGGCCCAGTACTATTACAAGCCCTCCCCTGCCTCGTCTCTGCCATGCGTCCTAGGAATTTCATTAAAACCATAAAATGTTGTGGACGTAGAAAATATTTTTTGCTTAAACGATAGCCTCCAGAAAGGATTCAGTAAAATATGTAACATACAAACTCACACACGTTATTTTACTTTTATGTGTGTATATAAAGAAAAACCATTTTTAGCTAGACGTTTTGCTGGGGGGTTATTTGGCGCTTCTTTTCCTTGACAGCAATAACACGTTGCGAAACCTTGTATATAGAACAATAGGAAGTAAAATTAAATTTTAACTTGTATGTATGACCTTTGAAAAGTGTTCTCTAGAGAACTATTTTGATTAAAAACTTTTGAATTTGAGTGAATTGCGTAGTCAAATGATATTAATGGAATCCTTATACTATTATTATGACTGTTTATTTGTCTGTTTGCCTGGTATAAAAAAAAAGAGAGAAGAAAGCAAAAAGGCGACAAAAAGCATTATATATATAATTCTAGGAAAGTGTATATGTCACTGAACTCCTAAGCCCGTAGAGCGATTTTGATGAATTTTTTGTTACTTTCAAATGGGTCCCGGAATGGTTTAAATTCACAATTGGCCCCGGTAGTTGGCACTGCAATCGGGTTCTGATTTGTTTTTAGTACAGAACAACGTCTACTGAGCCCGCTAGTCTTTTGTACAAATATAAAGAGGTAAATAAAGTTTGTGAATTATGATGCTAGGTTTAATCTCCAGTACTACTGATCCGAATTTGAAAATTCTTTCACGGGTAGAAAGCTACATTATTCCCAAGTGATATAGGCTATATTTTATAGTAATTAATTTATATATATATATATATATATATATATATAATTGAAAACCACGTATATAGTGACTCTACACGATATCTCAGGAACTATTATACCTATAGACTTGGAATTTGTCATGGACCTTCTTTTTACCAAGTAGAGGTCAGCTAAGAACGGATTTTATGGCACACGACGCGGTCGGGTATCAGCCAGTAATTAATAAATCAAAAAATCAAAAATGTTTTATGCCCACCCGGGTAGGCATGGGAACGTCTGTTAAATATATTACAGCAATAACGTTCCACGCAATAACTGCGCACATCTTTGTATGAGGCACAGCGAGTGCTTTTTGCGTTTATGAATTAATCAAAAGTTACAAAGTTTAATCAAACTTTGATGTGCGTGTGTGCGTGGGAGTATGTGTATGTTTTAAAGACGCCCAGCGAAATGGGCACGGGCACCCCTGTTAAATATGTTACAGCAATAACGTTCCACGTAATAATTTCGCACATCTTTGTATGAGGCACAGCGAGTGCTTTTTGCGTTTATGAATTAATCAAAAGTTACAAAGTTTAATCAAACTTTGATGTGCGTGTGTGCGTGAGAGTATGTATATGTTTTAAAGACGCCCAGCGAAATGGGCACAGGCACGCCTGTTAAATATGTTACAGCAATAACGTTCCAGGCAATAATTTTGCACATCTTTGTACGAGGCACTGCGAGTGCTTTTGTTGTTTATGAATAATATGAAGGTTGTAAAGTTTTAATTCAACTTTAATATGCGTGTGTGCGTGCATGTGTGGGTGGGTGCATATCATTTTTAATGACACCCATTGAAGTGGGCACGGGTCAGCTAGTAACATATAAAATGCTTCTGTTAGTGTGTATGTCACTCAACTTTTTATAAGATGACAGACCGACTTTGATAAAATGTTAGTATCTTAAAGTGGATTCGAAATTGGTTTAAATTTACAATTGGACCGGCTAAATGGTGCTGAAATCGGGTTCCAGTTTTGACGATTTTTTTAAATTTATGTGTGTGATTCCCTAGGTGGCTTAAATCCATAATTGGACGCAGTAGGTGGCGCTGCAATAGGGACCTAGATTTTTATTTTTTAAAGCAGTACAATGTCTGCCGCAACCGCCAATACATAATATATATCCATCTATAATATAATAAATATGAAAATGGTTTGTAAACGGAAGCTAATTCGGACCACGAGATTCGGAAATTGTAACTCTTAGAAATGTTGTCTGTCTCAGAGAACATCACATGAAAACTAGTGATACCGATACTTTGTATTCCAACAAATGTTGGCGTTTCTGTGTGATAGACGAATTTAGGAAGAAAATAGCCGTTATGAATCAAAATTTACGCATGTGAAACCACGAGAAAGTACTAGCATATCATAATAGAGCAGTATTAAATTCCATACATACCGCAGTTAGTCACAAAGCATAATTACATGACATAGGTATAGTAGAGAGCTAGAGGGTAACCGACAGTGGTATGCGGCGCTACGGCGTAGATTGTAGCAGCTACGCGGCTACGAATTATATACGCGGTTCATGTACGACATATTACATTAAAATATATTAATAACACTAGCTTACGTATGACTTTGTCTCTGTTTAGTTTTTAAATTGTTCATTTAAGGAATACCTCATAATATTTAATGGATGCAGTTGTTTCTTCCAAATAAAACTCGATGTGAACTGTATGACTTATAATTTCGATATTTATAATTAATTTAAAAATATATGAGTACAGAGAATAATGGTAGTAATCGTAGAGAGAAAGTAGTCGAAGAAAAGTGGTAAGTGGCGTTTTGGCCTTCAAGGCCGTCTCTAAGTGGCATTTTGTGTGAGACGCCTAGCTGCTAACTGCGCGAGCTATAGGCGTCGGCGATGTGCGGGGCGTGGAGAAGGTGTACTCCGGCAGGCGGGTCAGTAATAATATCCTATTTTACCCCTTTCAGGGATGATTTAATCTTCATACCCGAGACTTTTTATAGAAATATTCAATCCCTATATTAAAACCTTCCCAATTATTTTTTAAAACAAAGCTTATGTCGTTTTTTCAAAATACAATCGAAGTTTATTAAGATTTTGTTGAGTTACTTTAGTTCACATAAATTCTTAAGATTCGTGTAATCGTCTAAAATAACAAAGACTACATAGTTATTTAAAACATTGACCTTTTAGTGCAATGTGGTCTTTTTGATAGGACAAAAAATCCTTACTTCGGCATCAGACCACTCGACTTAATTTCTAGTATCAGGTTCTTAGTTACATACGAGGGCTTCATAACAAATGTGTGTATACACAAAAATGACATTTTTTGTTGTTTACTAAAATCTATGCATGTTTAAATTTAATAAGTCTTACAGGTATGCAAATGTACCTAAATAGAAGGGTATTCCAAATTTCGGCCTTATACAATCAACTAGTTTTGTTTTATTCACAATTTTGTCCCTTGTGTAAAACTGCACTTTTGTCTGTACGCCCATTTGTAATGCAGGCCTCGATTACTTACGTACGAATGAAGAGATTAATAAAAGTAGATGGAACAAAAGGCATATTTCAAGATCGTATTAAAATATAATTAAATAATAACAGCCCATAAACCATCCCACTGTTTGACTCGGGCATCCTACTATAGAGAAACGAGCAGTATACGCGCCACGCTTAACCAAGGCAGCTTGGCAGGTTTGACACATCGGTTATCTCGATATGCAGGTTGCATCACGATGTTTTCCTTCACTGTTGTTAGCACGTGGTAATTGTAACAATATGCACAATAGGACAGAAAACCGACTAAATGGTGCCAGTGTTGCGGTCATAATCATGAAAAGATATACTAAAAATTCATACCACAATATCTCTAACATTCTAAGCCATCCTTTCCCAAGGTGGGCGATAACGCCCCCTTGTGGGCGCAGGCCTAAAGGAGGGCGGTAAGAGACCCGGAAAAAGCAGGCAGGTGTAGCCCCTAAGAGTTAACTTGAGACCTTAGCGCCGTTGTGTGCTACCTACTGCACTTAGGTCTCAAGTCTCTCTTGCGGGCCATAGTAAAAGTCTCGTTTAGAATGATGGCCTTACTCTAATAATAATCTTTTGTTAAATTTTAAGAAACTGCTCAACAACTAATTAACGAAAATCTTACCCATAAACTCCTCTTAAAGATAAGAGGTGGTGGTAAAGTAACTCATAACTAACTGTCAAAAATAAAGAATATCGAGAGGTAGTTTAAGTGACTGCTGAGAGGCAAGATGGCAAGTTTTATTTGAAACTGCAATTGATTAGGGGCTTAAGAGTCCTTATTTAAGAGATGGCTAATCCTTTCTTACCGAGTTTATTATAAGTAAGGCCCTGAATGTTTAATCTCCACTAATATAGCTCACAATAATCAGTTAATTTAATATGACGTTATAGTGGTTTTTGAGTAGGTGAAAAAATGGGGGCGCTAAAAAATAATTTATTCTCAAAGTGGGCAGTAAACAAAATAAGTTTGGGAACCACTGTTCTAAGCAGTGTACGTACATTGAAAAACAACTGGAATAAACTATATGAACTACAGAGAACACGATGTAAATTTTTAGATTACTTGTCTGTCGGTTTGTCTATTTTTTCGGGATTCACGTAAAAAGTACTATACCGATTTTGATGCAGGTTTCACTGATCTGCGCTACTTTTTACTCTGGGAGTCCCGCGGGAAGTTTCACAGGAGCGGTTTGAAGTTGTTTGGGTGTAGAAATATTATTTTATTTTGACACAGCTTTCCCTGAATTCCAAGTCAAGCGTATACGAAATCGCGAGATATTTTTTTTATTGCAGGAGTTCAGCAGACAGGCAGACGGCCCACTTGATGGAAAACGGTTACCATCGCCTATGGACATTTGCAACACCGAAGGTGCTACAAATGCGCTGCTGCTCTCTTAAAGGAGACTGGACCCTGGTCACTAATGCCGGAACACAACTCAAGGTTGTTATGGCGGCATACCCTACCACGTGGCTGTGGGTTGTTTTGTCGCCTCTTACGACAGGCCGCCCTGCCGCAGGGAATTGTATTCCTTATCCGTTTCTGGACGGATAAACATCCTAGTATCTCCATTAACTCCTTACAAGTTTGGCAAAATAAAACCTTATACAGAAGATAGTAGAAAAGGCTGGAGCGAGCTGCTATGTGTATATACAGTTACATATTTCATATTCTTCACAGTTCACGATCACTAACACTGACATTATCGCAAGTGTAACAGGGGGATAGTATTAAATATGTACCTTTGACATAGCAATATTGCAATTACGCCCTGTCGTGCCGTCAAATGCAACGCGTATACACGGCACGTGTCATCAATTTGCATCAAACAACCGCGTCAGATTCTATATTATTATCTAATTCGTACTGACAGTTGTATCTTTATTGTCAAATATTGCTTTAAGCTGTTTGTTATTGGAAAGGGGACGGTGTACGGGAAAATAAACAACACACCATTGCCGATCCCAATTTATATACAAATATTCTACAAAACATATATAAAAATCAGCCATATACATACATACATACATGTATGTGTGTCGTGGCCTTCCACGACTTCTGCTTCCATCCACTTTCGCATTGTATATCTGTTTACTCATTCTTCCATCTTACATTCTTTCCAGATGCCCGAACCACCGGAGCATTCCTTTCCTTACCTTCACCCCGACAATCTCTTTCAGACCAACTCTCTTTCTTGCTTCGGTGTTACGAACGCGGTCCGCGAGCGTCACTCCGCAGATTTTGCGCAGCCATATAATTTTATTAATTTTATTATTCAGCCATATAGTTAAGTAACTCATATTTTTAGTTGCCTACCTTACCTGGTGCCTGCCCAGGTGACAAAAGGCAAGCTCCTCAAGCACGCAGGTATTGAAAGAACATGAGACGCTACTGAGAACCTAAGGTTTCAACTATGTGAAAATAAGTTATGTCTGATCGCTCTGGGATCTTACTCTATTAAAATTACATTTTTCAAACCGTGTTTGTAACGCGTTCTGTTATGTTCACAATACATACCAGTCGCTATAACCGAATTCAGCTTAGACAGTATTTATTTTATACAAAAATATGAGAACCTACATCATTTAAATCAAAGGTGAACGCTTTTATGAATGAGCCACTTCACCATCAACACTTCAAACAAAGCTCATGGAATTTAACTTTCACATAAAACAATCGAAATCTTTGTGGTGTTGCTCACTAATAAGAGAGTCTTCTATCTCTTTCTTGTATATATACGCATCTCGTTCTAACGTTAATTGCATTAGTGAGTGAGTAAAGACGCATTACCGTTAATCTAAGTACTTAAAACTTATAGGGTTGACAACCTTTTGTATTAAAATGTACAAGATATTATAACCACTCAGGTCCCGAAAAAAACAAAAAAACACCTGCATATCTGAAACAAAGCACATTTATTACCCGTCGGCATTTGAACTAATAACTAACAACATTGAAACTATTGTAATTCTTTTATGATCGTCTTCTTTTGTTTAATTATCTGCATACGGCATATTGTTCTATTGTAATTATAACTCAGGTGTTAGGGATTTTAAAGTAAAAGCTGATTCTAGGAAAGTCGATCCACGTTGCCGGGCGGATATATTGCATTTGTACAGTATAAAACAATGGCCTGATTGAGGGAGGAGCGAGTCGAGCGAGACGTGTGTACTACAATCGGGAATGTAATAGTGACGGACTTTGCGCGTTTTATTGAGTTACGACCTTCTGCATTACGTTTGGATTTGTTGTGTTCGGTTATATTTGTACCTGTGTTGTACGTTTTTGTATAGTTCTAACTAACTCTATAATAATTCCAACGGCATTTTAATTCGAGTCTCGCAACTCGTAACAATATTATATGTATCATGTAAAAATAATACTAGGAGTGGCAATTATTGACTGTTATAAAAACCTGAAAAGCTCCAAAGTCCTTCATGACAAGATGGCGCCACCAATTACTCTACAATCGTTCCTTGCCGTTTTACTAATAAAACCATTTTTGGAGTATATTCCTCAAGAATCGTTTTACATATAAGACTCCCGGAATGAAAATGTTATGAGGATAATGCAATGAAATAACATTGAAAATTATTGACGACAATAAGGGTTTCTCTCGATTTCTCTGAGATCCACTTAGCAGATCCTTACCTGAAGACTATTAGTCCACCACAGAACTATACACTTTCGAATAAATAAAAATCGGTTCACACTTGACCCAGAAATCGCGTAACAAAAACAAACACAATTTACGAAAGTTTCAATTAATTTAAAAAATTCAAATTTAATTACATTTTAAATCACTAGCCTAAAGTTTAAAATTTAAAATCACGTTATGTACAATTTCCTTTGATTTGCGTATAAAAAAATATCGGCTCTAAGTATAAATAAATAGACCTTAATTTGTAGTTAAAAAATAAAAATATTTCTCCAGAAAAATAAATAGGATTAATATGTATAAGTATAAATAAAAAATCTATAAACAATATATAAATAGTATTAGACTCGGACAATCTCGTTCGCCCGGGCATAAAATGGAGCAATAAAAAAAATAAAAAAATAGACCTTAATTTGAAATCTTTTAAGTTTTATTTAAATTGAAAATTAATACTAGCGGGTAAAGAGAAATATATTTTATTTCAAATTCAACAAGGTTCAATTTTATGTGTTTATTTTTATGAATTTTTAGTGTCACTTTTTCGTTTCATCGAGTTTCAAACCATAACGATTCCAAAGTTTCAATTCAAAAATATGTTTTTAAAAGCGTTGTACAACTCGGCTTCTCTACATATTTATTTTATTATACATACATACATATTATCTGTTTTCCATTGGGGTAAGCAGAGTCGATGGATCTCCACCTGCTGCGATCCTGACAAACACTTTCCGCTTCATCAACTTTCATTAATCTTTTCATAGATACACGCTTATTTAAACTACTTTTTACCTGACCTCTCTTCAAAATATCTTCAATTTGATCATGGTGAGTACGTCTCGGGCTACCGGCACCGACTCTACCAGTCATATTGCTGTCATATACTTGTTTTGAGATTCTGCTATTATTCATTCTCTCTACATGCCCAAACCACCTTAACATTCCTTTTTCAACTCTTGTCACTCCTTTTTTATTTAAAACCACAACGCTCCCTTATTGCACTGTTTCTTATCATATCACATACATTAACCTTATATGTACTTCTTAAAGCTCTCATTTCAACTGCATTTATCCTACTTTCATGCTTCTTCTGCCATACCCAACAATCACTGCCGTACAGATTCAAATTTTCAAATTCAAATTCAAAAGTTTTTATTCAAAATAAGTTCCAGTGGAGAACACTTTTTGAAGGTATATGTTAAACATTTATTTTATTTCCTAGTCTATGTACACCGCTTCGCAACGTGTTATTGCTGTTAAGGAGAAGAAGCGGCAAGAAACTTCCCAGCAATACGTCTAGCTAAAATTGTTTTTCTTTATATTTCTTTTTATTTATATCTCACAAGTTCTTTTTTTTTCAAGTTTTATACAGAAGCATGTTACAGAATGACTTTTGAAGAATAATGGAGTTGTAGCAAACAGTGCATATTCAATAAGACAGAGACACAATAAAAGGATAGAAAAATATTATTATAGTTATAAATATAAAGGGGTGACGTACAATTTTTTTTCTACAACATATCTCCATATATTCCTTTCAATACCGTTGGTACTAATAACCTTGATGGACAGCCAGACGTGCCTTTACAGACACTTTCCGACTGTTCATAAAAGAGTTATAGACACCTGCAAATGTGCCAGCCCTACGGGACTCGGGTGTAAGTGAATCCGGGGCCTAACACGAGAGTTTATTTATTAAAATCTTATTACTCGCTTCCGGAAGTTCTATTTATGCAAACATTTTCATTGTTTCTGATATTTGAGTTTTGTAAAACTTAACTGTGTCCGCGACATTGTTCGCTTGAGACTTAGACTTTAAATTCATCTTACAGTTGTTGAAATTGTTCAAGATGTCGAAATGAAAGTTTATTAGAAATCTCGTTTTTTTTACATACATACATACCTTGTCAAATTAAAATTCACGTGACGTCATCCGCAACTCGATATGTACGCGTACTCGCCGGCCAGTGATGCTAACAGTACTGAGTGTTCGGCTATGGTTACTTTACCAAAATGGCGGCCAAGCGCAATAGCAATTTGCGGGGATATATGTGAATTAACGCGGAAAGACCGCATCAGGAAATCTTGCATCCACGCCAATCTTCATATCTCTGACATAGCAGATAAACTGCAGGTTATGCCTGACCGTGACCAGCCTGACCTGACATGTTATACGGACCGTATATGCACTTACGCATATATGGTCATTGTATTATATGTACATACATACATAACTTCACGCCAGGTCCCTTGCGGGGTAGGCACGAACAACAGAGCGCCATTCAGGCTTATTCTTACACACCTCACTTGCTTCTTTGACATTCATAGCTCTTGTCATGCAAGCTCGTCTGTTCTTAAGGCTTCTGACCTTCTGCTAGTACACGATCAATTTGATCATGGAAGGTGTGTCGTGGCCTTCCGCGACTTCTGCATCCATCCACTTTTGCATTGTATATCTGTTTACTCATTCTTTCATCATACATTCGTTTCACATGCGCGAAATTTTGGCTTTTTTTGGCCACGGGAAATCCGTTTGAGGACGAAGCCGCGATAGACACAGAAGCCTGGGGGGATAATTCGCGACCCCTGAGTGTGGGATTCGCCAGATCGGGGGTGACACTAACATGTCCAGTCAGAACTGGTGCCACGCTATTGCCACTCCCCAGTTAGGGATACCCACTAAAACTCCTGGGTGTTCCATCCTGCGCCTTATGCCAGGGCTACGGGACAGCGGGATTTGCATAGTCTGTATTTGATTTCAAAAACGGCCATGATGTGCAAAAGTATCTACTGTATGCCGCCTATCATCTTATATATTAATATATTCAGCTGAAGAGTTTGTTTGCTTGAACGCGCTAATCTCAGGAACTACTGGTCTGATTGGAAAAATCCTTTCAGTGTTAGGTAGCCCATTTAGCGAGGAAGGTTATATGCTATATATCATCACGCTAAGACCAATTGGAGCGGAGCACCAATGAAGAATTATAAAAATCGGGGGATTTTTTTTATCTTACTTTTTTACTACATTTAATAAACTACCAGAAATTTTACAAGGTCAGCTTATAAATTTCTTTAAAAAATCTCTTTAGAAAATTTTATTGAAGTAAGTTTATTATACTGTAAATAAATGTGAGAATGACAAAGACATGATTAATAATATTTTGTAACTAGACATATTATTATACTAGCTGCGCCCCGTGGTCTCTCCCGCGTGGTGATTGAAAATCGTCAATCCCAAAATAAAAGAATTTTTTCTAAAATAAAAGTAACCTAAGTTACTCCTTATTACATCAGCTACCTGCCAATAAAAGTCCCGTCAAAATCGGTACAGCCATTTCAGAGATTAGCCGGAACAAACAGACAGCGAGACAAAAATTCCAAAAAATATTATTTTGGTGTATGTACCGTATATATATTCATATGCATGTAGTAAAAAGTGGTTATTTCAATATTACAAACAGACACTCCAATTTTATTTATATGTATAGATTGCTATATTTAATATTATATATAAATATAAATGTAAATTTAGTTCTTAAGAACAGAACAGACGAGCGTGCATGACAAGAGCTAGGAATGTCAAAGAAGCAAGTGAGGTGTGTAAGAATAAGCCTAAATGGCGCTCTGTTGTTCGTGCCTACCCCGCAAGGGACTTGGCGTGAAGTTATGTATGTATGTATGTAAATTTAGTTTTATAATTATGACATGTATTCGGATATTACACGCCTAAAAAACGCATATTGGAACATCTTGTACACATCGACGGGTGCAAAGTAAAAAGAGATATCTGCAAAATAGCTACTTTACAGGAGAGCGAAAAGATGGTCGAATTAACTTCGTAGTATTTGAAAGAACATACGTAGCTGGCTTTTTTTACGTATGAAAATTTATTGAAATAATGTGATATATGCAAAACAAATAATGTCATATTGTAAAGAATTGTTTTATTAAAACGATTGTACAATAAACTAAAAATCATCATTTTGTAGATAACTTTATTTACTTTGCACCCGTCGACATACATTTTAGCAATAAATGATTAATTTATTCATTAATTCATTATATGTTTGTCTGTCATTAAAAAAACCAATTCTAGACTTTATTACTCACAGCAATCTATTCCACTTAAAAGAAAACAAGACAATTTTTGCAACAGTTTGTTCCATAAGTAATTTGACAAAACTTATAACCCACAAAACTGTATTAAACTTTAAACCGACTAACCTTTGCAAACAAATAATAAACAAACAAGAAAAAACCCATTAATACGGTACTGAGGCATTAAGCGATGATTTTTAATAAAATATACACCCCAGCCTTAATATTCTAAACCCTCTAAGGGTATGATATCTTAAAAAAACAAAACGTTTTAAACGACTGTAAAAGTACAACCATTTTCGACCATAACTCCTATCAAAAAAGCTTAATTTCAAAGTAAAAAAATCCTGCAACACGTTTTATATCAAATAAAAATGTTCCATTATAAAAATATATGCTATGCATTAAGATTCAGAGAACAAATTCGTTTGGGAGGATAGGGTGGTTATGATAATGCCAATAATCACGAAACCACATGGCAGCAACAAAAGCGCGGGCAGTTTATTATAAGTTAATACGCAAACTTAGCGCCGCGGATAGCTCATCCTACAATCTAGGACAAAATAATGACCGCACAGTAATTTTTTTATTATTATGGCAGACGTAATAGGTTTCAACACTCTATACCTGAGGCATACGTGTGTTCTTTTCATCTGATACTGTCTCTCAATTATACACGTAAGATCCATTACTTGAATGCTTGCGTCTCTAACTAGGCACTGAGACCACAAGCGACATCTATATACGATGATATATACGACATAATGATGGTCATTAGAATAATCTTAAGGTGCACGCCAACAAATAATTATTGTGAAAAAGATCCTTATCCATCCAAAGGTTGACTGTAAGAGAATGCTTTAAGCAATAAGACCGCAGATTATACTACCTTCTAATTTTAAGATATGAAAATGTGTTACTGTTTTTATGTTGGTCTACAATAAAGATTATCGTTATTGTTGTTGTTTTTGTTGATCTAAGTAACCAAAATAACCTAAGTGACCTAATTGAAGTGAAACTTCTTTATCGGCGTTGGAAAAAAAAATACCGTCACATTTTTCGGTTACACGCCATCTTTTTCTTGCCCCTAGGTAGGTGCTTTATTTATTTAACCAATTTCTGTAAAGTTGCATATAGTAGATCATTTTTCGAAATATAAGGTCATAAAGAAGTTTCACTTCTTACGTGTGTACACTAGTACACGCACACATTTTTTTTGAATTATTCAATACATACAATACAATAATACAAAATTACCAAAATAATTGTCTCATGGTTAGTGTCGCTTTTTCGTTTCATCGATTTTCAAATCACAACAATTCTAAAGAAGTTTCAATTCAAAGACATTATTTTTGAGCATCAATTTCTATGGCCAATATTGTACAATACGTACCCTCTTTTTTGGGATCGACATTGTAATAAACTTACACGCTTTTTAACTTTGGTGTCCCGCACCCCACACGCACACACATGACCCATAAACACATATACATATACACACATGCCTAGATGATAATGTTTATTCAAATACACCTACAGCCGTTTTAATTTTATTCATGGATGCATTCATTTTTAAAGGCTTTTGAATATTTTAGATAAACTATAGCCACAAATATATTGTTCTTACTTTATTATCATAGGGTTTGCCCGTCTGGATGCCTACCACCCCTGGTCTAGAGTATGGTATTGGGAGCACTTCTGGTGTTACAAATGGCCGTAGACGGTGGTAACCGCTTTTAATCAGGTGGGCCGTCTGCCTGTCTGCTGAACTCTGCAATAAAAATACAAAAGTAGAAGAAACATATAAGTAATTCTACCAGTAATTATTAGTACCTGAAAAAGTTCTCAACTCAGAGAGTACATCTTCTATGGATATTTTTGTGCCAATATTACAAGCTTTTAATTAACTTGCTTTATTTTTAGTTTAATTTATTTAATATTTAGGTTATTCTTTATTAGGTATTTGATATATAATTGAAAGTAATATTATTACAATTTATACATTTGTACTATTAAAAAAAACTTGCAATGAATTTACCTATGTATGCATGTAAGTTCGGGTGGAATCTTGCAAGTTAAATTCGACCAATTTCCCGGTTTCCGATTGGGCTGAAATTTTGCATGAATATATATATCGGATGACAATGCAATAATATGGCACCATGGAGCTGATCTGATGGTGGAGTAGGAAGATGGCCATAATAACTCCTGTACTAAACAAGATAACCCCGTCGTGTTTGGGCTCATTTTACTTGTCTTGGCACTCTGCTGCTACATGACATCCAGGACCTCAAAAGCTTGTATTTAAAAACCTTTTTAAAAAAAAGTTATTAAAATCTATATGCTGCTATTACTCTAGCTAGAGAAATCGAGAGAAACCTTCCATCATCAGACAACTAGACGCACTGGCATGCGGCACAGCTATATGATGGACATACCTCCTATTCGAACAAAGCGCTTTGAGTCCACCTACATTATACGCACCACAAAGGAGTGGAATACACTGCCGGAGTCTGTTTTTCCCGAAACCTACAACCTGGGTGTCTTCGAGTCTCGTGTGAAGTCTCGTCGTTACCTTCTAGGTAAGCGTGCTCGATCTTAGACAAAAAATGATGAGAACGATGATAAAAAAAACTTTAAAAAAACCATGCCACTTCGAATCAAGATTGATTCGACTGATGGTGAAATATCTTCTGTAGTCTCAAAAATTTACTAGTATTCACTATTGAATCGAAATAGTTTATAGCCTACAAAGACCGTTTTGACGATTCTAATTCGACTTGATTGCCGTTTTGAGTTACAAACTTGGGGTCCGGTATATCTCTCGTTTCACAATACCTACAGTATAAGGATAGAGACAACAATTTTTCCCCAGAAAATCCCGCACAACGCTGCGGTAAACAGTATCGAATACAAACTGCCCATAACTAGCTCGCAGCGGACATATTTCAACAAGTATTAACCGCTGATTTATAAAACGGCGCGGCAAAGCCCGGCTCTGCAGTAGTGTTGCCATATTCATGACTTTCTAAAACTGTATTACATCGACGGAACGAACAAAAAGTGTGTTTCTTTCTTTCTTTCTTCTTTCGATGATGAATGGGAGACCATCAGGGTCTCAGTCCAAGCTACATGATACATACATGTACTGTATTCGTTTTTTAGATACGAAATCATAAAAATAGTGTTTAATCAAAATAACTTATGTCAAAAGGTACTTTTCAAAGTTTATTTACTAAACAGAATATAGACTAAACAGTTCAGGTTATAATTTTCAATAAAAGTAGTTAGAACTAAGTTTTTTAAAACTCTATTTCTTATATTGTAAATAGTTACTTATAACTGTTTCCTTAGAGGGCGACAGTATTTTTAGAACTTTGAAAAAAATATAACCCATATCGATAGATAGATAGATAACACTTTATTGTACACCATTACAGAAAACTTACAAACTAGTAATAATCTAATTGGGTACAAAGGGCGGTCTTATCGCTAAAAAGCTATCTCTTCCAGACAACCCGAGGCAGGAATAAAAACATATTAAATTGGTCAAAGGTGGTATACATAAATATTAGAGGTTATGCAGCTACTTACATTTATTTTATACTAAATAACCATATATAAATACTCCTATTGATATTACATACATAAATATATACATACATAAATATATAGATACATATATTTTTATATATACACATACATAAACATACGTAGAAATATCAAACATCACTAAGTTGTAGGTAGTGCTTTTTGGTCATATTCTTAAATATTGTTAGAGATTTAGCTTGTCTAACAGTAACAGGTAACTCATTCCAGAGTCCAATAGCCTGTACAGTAAAATAATTGTTGAAAAAAGATGAATAATATTTGGGAGTATTAAGTCTAAGATTCGTAGAAGGTCGTAAATTTTGAAAGGAAGAGATAAATTCAAAGTGTTTTTTGAGATAATACGGGGTTGTGGAGATAAACAATACTATACTATTCATAATTAATAGTCTTGTTACGTTTTCGTTAGTATTAATTTTTCAATTTAAATAAAACTTAAAACATTTAAAATGAATTTTAGCTATATCTATATACACTTAAGGTAGATATTCTTTTATACGTACATCAAAGAAAATTGTGAGTAACAGTGCATTGAATTTTGAACTTTATGCTAATGATTCAAAGTGTAATTTAGATTGAATTTTTTGAATTATAATATGTTGACGGACGTAGGCTTATATTTAAGGAATTATATTCAGATTAATAATAGTTAGAGAAGAATTATCTGAGAGTATATTCTCTGACGTTTCACTTCAAAAGAAGTGTCTACGTGCTATATGATATGGTTTACATTTTTTGGACTCATGTAGACCTCTCTTCAAAGAACACAAAATTCTTACGGTACTCTCTGTCTACATTAGGGAATTACCAATTTTCGTAAAACAGAATCCAGATTTCTTCCCTACGTACGGAGAATCAAGTCAGAGACTACTGAGGCCCTCCATAAAAAATCGACTTCTATATCCGTCGTGCAACCTGTCCTTACAAAAAAAATCTAATTTTATGGGTGTAAAAATATTTAATAATTTGCCTGCCGCCATAAAAAGTGCTAATTTGAATTTATTTTAAGTCAGTCTTCACAATTGGTTATTGGAGAGGTGTTTTTACTCGGTGCATGATTATTTTCATTGGAACAAGATCTAGATGAGGCTGTATGACATTTATATGATATATAATTGAATTATTTGACATTATTATCTTTTGACATCAATACTTTAATTTAATTTTCCGTGGTTAACGTAAATAATATTTTAATTTAAGACTATGTAATATTTGTACACCCTATGGGTAATGACATGTGAACTCATATATGTAAAACTTAAGACCTGTATTTTTATGTACCATGTCATATGCAAATAAATTTTATTTCATTTCATGTCTACCGCTCGTGAACTGCACACACACATACATCTTTTTCTAAATCATTGTATAGCGCCACTACACCTTCCTAAAATGTTATCAAGATAAACCCAATACTTCCTAAAAAAAAAGACTGTGCCATAAAAAAACAAACGGATAGACAGATTCTTTTTCGTAGAGTATTAATTTATAGTTTAATTTAATTATGAAAATGTAGTTAAAAAAATTCAATTTGTAAAAATAAATCTCAATATTGTAAAAATTTTGCACATCACCTGGTAACACTATTAGCGAGGGACCGCCGAAATCCCGCGGAAAAATTCACAACAGATTTATGCTCTTTTTTACGCCCTAAATACTGCTTCAGATTATGTGATGTTGTTAATAAATGGTTTGTTTATATAGAACGATGATCCCTGATGGTAAGTGGCTATGGTCTTATACTAGCAGCATATAAGTGTTAGAGATGTAGAACTATTTTGAACAATTTTAATCTAGGCTAATATTACAACTAAATTGATAGCGCAGAACCTATTATGGCACAATGGTATTATACGACACTGCGTTGACTTTATGTTATTTATTATAGTCTGGAACTCACTTAGGACCCGTTCCCACTATGTCGTAACGATTAATTTATCGTCGGACGACTGTCGTCTCTAGCTGTTCCCATTATAACGATTGTTTGTCGTCAACATTTTTTATCGTTTAGCGACTATCGTATCTAGCTGTTCCCATTGGATCACGACGACATTTTATCGTTTCACGGCAGTCGTTTTGTCGTTTACACATCATTAGCAAGCTACTACAGTCGCGAGGGAGAAGAGAAAATACGTGTAAACGACGAGACGATATTTTTATCGTGGCTACGATAGATTTGCCGTCACGATTTAGTCGTAACGATTTTTTGTCGTTTTACGACTGGCGTGCTAGCCGTTCTCACTGACACGACAATCTGTCGTCACTGCAAAAAATGTCGTAGGCGACAGTAAATCGTGTCGTTCTATATGTGAACACCTCCATATAAACATATAAGCCACGAAACTTAAAACTACACGATTATCTGTCGTCACGACAAAGTGGGAACGTGTCCTTAGACATTACTATTTATTCCTACTAATAAATATTACTCTGTCAAAAAAAGTGAAACTTCAACGTGCAAGTGAAAAAACGAATGGCAAGGAGCAGATTGTTAATGTACTTATCCAATTTGAAAACCTGCCCCTAATATTATAATTATTTATTTATTTACAGGCAACACAGTCCAATACCAATATACATAAAAATACACACAATAATGTTATTAATAATTACTTTTTCCCCTATGTCTATGTTAGTAATTAATGACTAGCACTGATTTAGTCCTCTTAATAAAGGACCAAATTAGTGGGCGGTCAAATTCATCAGCTATTCCCTTCAGGATGCTGTTGCTGTTATCACGCAATCTGCTTAGTAACGACGCTGTTTTTTTACGCCACAAAGCATCAAATTCATCTTTGTGTGCTTCGGCGAACATAGACGACGCACTGCAGAAACGCGGTCGCCCCAACAGCACCCTGAGGGAATTATTGTATTGGACTCGTATGGCATTGTAAGCTCTTTGGGTATATTTGAACCACAGACTTGCCGAGTACAGAGAGGTACAGTAAGCGTTAAATAACGTTATTTTAACCGTCTCTCTACACGGAGCAAATCTGCGGGCCAACATGTTTGCCCGGACTGACAACGCCCTACGTTCCCTATCCATGTCCACATTATCGTTCTGGACCTCCGTTACCCAATGTCCCAGATATTTAAACTAAAACCTAAAACATCAAGTTAAAATTGTGTTGCGATTCATTTTGCCACTTGTCCGTTGAAGTTCCACTTCTACTGTAACCCAGCACACATTTTGATATTTCGCAGGTTTACTGCAAATTATGATTTGGTTAGGTTAGGTACATTTTAATGAACGCATTTTTTATTTAAACATACTTCATTTTATCAAACAAAAAACTTAATTCGATCCGAAACCAAAAAAACATCCATAGTCTACTCTAAACTTATACCGTCTCTCACCACGTCTACTCTAAAATTATGTTGCTCCTCTACGCGGCCTGTTAGAGAATCACATCTTGTTTAGGTAGGTTTTGCATGTAATGTTTTTAATTACACTGGCAAGTGTGATTGATTTTTCAAAACTCTAATGATACCAATTTTAATTTTCTTTAAAATTGACCTCGACACTCGTTTCATTGTTTTTCGCTCTTTAGAAGAATTCACGCTCCTATATTCTATAAAAGTTATAAACGCGAAAGTTTGTAAGAATGTATGGATGTATGTTTGTTACTCTTTCACGCAAAAACTGCTCAATGGATTTTGATGAAACTTTACAATAATATAGTTTACAAATCAGAATAACACATAGGCTATAATTTATAAAGATAAAGTGTGAATTATCCAAAATACAACGAACTTCCATCGCCACGCGAGTGAGACCGCGGGATGCAGCTACTGCTGGTACTATATTGTTACATACTAACAAAGACCGCACACCCGCATGTTGTAAAAACGAATTATTTTACTTACTGCGTGTTTAAACTTTAAAAATATATATTGTTATCGTACTTATTTTATGGCTGTAATTAATGTCGAACGAATTAATCCTTGTTTTTATTGCATTGAGTCGAAGCTTGCCAGATGTGCGTGAACGGGGGCCCCTTTGTCGGTATTATACTGTTTAGTATAAAAGAATCCCGAACGGAGGGATGGGGCAGTCAAGCGAAGATTACGATACTGGCAAGACCTGTGTAATACTTTCATCTAGCGACATAGTGACGGCCTTGTGCGTGTTGAATTGCATTGAATCGTGCAGTGTGAACTGGTTGCATCCAGTTTTATTTTGTACCTGTTTTATACATGTTTGTACAGTTCTAATAAACTTTATAGTAATTCCAACGGCATTTATTTTATTTCGAGTCCTGTAGCTCGTAACAATATGTGTCTAAAATGCCTTCTAACAAGCAACTGCAATACTTCTAAATTCATACTTTGACTAGAACTAAACTAAGTATACTATTAATACACAAATCTATGCAGTGTCCGTGTAGGGGAGTGTTTGGTGGAGAAAGGGGGGTAGGTATTTCATAAACAAATAACAATATATTAGTTCCCCCGGGAGAGAGAACAGGGCTCAGCTCTTATCCGGGTTTGGTTAGGGATGCGAATGATGTCGATAGATGTAATATATATAAAAAAACGTGTATGCAGTTCACATGCAGTAGAAGAAAATACAACCGAACATAAGTATATCTACAACGCTTAGTAGACAAGATTGAGAAGGCTATCTATCTACAAACTACTTAAATGACTAAAACTACCCAAACTACGTTATCGACGAAGTGGCATATCCCAAAAATTACTTAGGTATTTAATGTCGCTTTCTCATTTGGCTTTTTTGTTTCACCGAGTTTCAAATCACGATTCGAATCATTTCAATAACAAACAACCAAAACCGACTTCAAATGTTACTAATAACCAAAATATAATTTTATTCTTGTATACCCGCCACGCTTGTCCAAGGCGGCTTGGCAGGTTGCATCACGATGTTTTCCTTCAACGTTGTTAGCACGTGGTAATTGTCACAATATGCACATTAGATCAGAAAACTGCCTAAGTGGTGCATGCGTTCCGGCCAGGATCGAACTTTGAGTTTGGGAAGCGCTAACGATGACTTATGTATGTTATGTATGCTTTTGTATCTGCAACTAAACAAGACTTTCCTTAGAAAGGTTTATTACGCAAGTGGCATGTAATTACTCAACGATAACAAGAATAAAGAAGCTGTTTTTAAAAACATTGCCGTTAAACTCAGAGAGATCACATTGTAATTCGGTATGTAATATGTTATACTATAGATACTACAGTAAAAGTTTTGTTTTTAAACAGCATGACAAAATAAATTACTAATCAAATAATTATAATTTTAACATGTAATTTGACACGGTAATATTGTGAACTGGAGTTAAACAAAGGGACAAGAATTTGTTTGATGACAAAAAATGTTCCAGATGATTTGATCAACTACTATTTCAAGATAGCCTTAAATCAAAAAATGTTATCAGACCTTTTTTGTAGAGCGTTCAATTCTCTATAAAGATTGGAACAGCGATTTATCAGTCAAACAGTCGTTTGAACGGTACAAAAATCAGAAGAAGCAAAAAAAATTTTTCCTGTGTTATTCTTATGGGAATTAAAAAAATGCGATGAGGACAATCTTAATATTAATATTAATGGCTCATCTTTTCACAGATTTTTTTTTACACCCAAAAGAAACTTTTGAGCCTGTTTGGAAAAAAAATAAAAAATATTTTTTTTGGGATCACCCTAATATATATATATATATATATATATATATATCGAGGGGTGAAAGGCTATTTGGTTTAAGCGACATTTTTGCAACTTTACAGGAGAGCCATCTAAAGTTTAAAATTTTGGAAAAAAAAACATAACAAAAAAACTTCTTCAGCTATTTGAATGGAGTAAACTTTATTTAAATTCAATTAAAAGCATCGTGTTGGTGATGCTCATACCAAATAAAACGGATCTTTAATTACAAAGATAAATGTCGCTTTATACAATTTGCCTTAAGCCCTTATTTTTCAGAGTATGGAAAAAAGATTTAAGTGACTTCATAACTACAATTGAATACAGGGAAAAAGAATTAAGCGACACTGCAGTATATTTTCAGAGTAAGCCAAAAAGTATGAAGTAACGTAGCCCAAAAATAATAGTAGCAAGCTATTTATCTCAATTACCGATTTAGATTAAAATGACTGGAAGCCTAATTTACTTATGTGACTTTATAGTACTGAAAATGTAACGTTTGATATTACATTTTTTTAACGTCTTATACTATCAAAGGCTCTTAAAACAACCTGGATATATCGTTATAGGCTATACAACATGACACTATAGAACCACGGAAACCGCGCCGAGCCGCTAGTATTGAATAAATAAAGGAATACATACATCAGTAAAAGTATTTATGTAGAATAATAATTAATTAGAACAGTCTCGATGTGGGAACATCAAATAAAATTAGGTATTATTTATTCAGTATCACTTAAGATTAGCTGTCATAAAACTTACTAAAACTATAATTAATCACAACCAATAATTGTTAAACTTCAAACTAATAAAAACAAAATAAAAATCACACACATACATACATACATAACTTCACGCCAGGTCCCTTGCGGGGTAGGCACGAACAACAGAGCGCCATTCAGGCTTATTCTTACACACCTCACTTGCTTCTTTGACATTCATAGCTCTTGTCATGCACGCTCGTCTGTTCTTAAGGCTCCTGACATCACCTTCTGCTAATACACGATCAATTTGATCATGGAAGGTGTGTCGTGGCCTTCCGCGACTTCTGCATCCATCCACTTTTGCATTGTATATCTGTTTAGTCATTCTTTCATCATACATTCTTTCCACATGCCCGAACCACCGGAGCATTCCTTTCCTTACCTTCACCCCGACACTCTCTTTCAGACCAACTCTCTTTCTTACTTCGGTATTACGAACGCGGTCCGCGAGCGTCACTCCGCAGATTTTGCGCAGTGCTCGCATCTCGACCGCGTTTACTCTACTTTCATGCTCTCTGTTCCATACCCAACTCTCGCTTCCATACGTGAGCGTAGGTACCAGCACCCCGTTGTGTATGGCAAGCTGGGCTTTCTGGCTGAGGTTCTTAGCGCCTAGAAGTTTACCTAACGCTCCATTCACACTATTCCCCAAATTTACTCTTCTACCATGTCAGCGGTGTACCTTCCATCCCTGCTAAAAGCACATCCAAGATATACAAACTCATTCACTTGTTCCAGCATAGCATCATCGACCATTATCCTTGAATTCGTTCTGGTTTCTTCTCTTTCAAACACCATAGCCTTTGTTTTCTTCGCATTCAAATGTAAGCCTCTCGCCTGACAGTCATCTTTCATCATTGTGACTAGTGTTTGCAGTTCTGATGGCGATTCGGCTAAAAGCACGGCATCATCCGCATAAAGCAAAGTGCTAACAACTAGATCACCCATCCGCACCCCAATATCCATCAATCTTAATCTCTGGAGACAGTTGTCCAGATATAGGATGAACAGCAAAGCCGACAGCACGCAGCCCTGCCGGACGCCAATATTGACGTCAAACCAGGGCGACAGGCTGCCGTCCACCCGCACGCATGCCATACAGTCCTCGTAAGTAGACTGCACAGCACGCAGCAATTGGCCATTGATCCCATATCCGGGCAATATGTCCCAGAGGTCCTTCCGCACAACCCTGTCAAATGCTTTCTCTAGATCCACAAAACCGCAGAAAACCTTCCGGCCCATAGCCAGCTGCTTCTCCACGATATTGCGGAGCGAGAAAACTTGATCCATACATCCCCTTCCATTTCTGAAGCCCCCTTGTGCATCCCACAGTAATCCATCGGATACCACTCTCATTCTCCTTTCAATAATCTTCGCATACACTTTAGATGCTGTGCTGATCAAACTGATGGCCCTGTAGCTGGCGCACTCCATACGTAACCCCTTGCCTTTATACAAGGGCACGATGACAGCGCGCCTCCAGTCGTTGGGAACCTTTCCCGTCCTCCAGCACAAGTTGCATAAGGACAGGAAAGCGTCCCGGACGCAGGTTCCACCATATTTGATCATCTCAGCAGACATACTATCGATTCCTGCTGCCTTTCCATTTTTCAGACTTCTTATCGACCATTCGATCTCTTCCAAAGTGATCTCGGATGCTGACTCCTCGAAGTCGGTCACAGACTCAGTCGTGGTGCCAGCATCCGAGATATTATCATACATTTCTCTAAAATATTCACTCCATCGCGCTAAAACCTCTTGTGGGTTAGCAAGAATGTCCCCTGCTTAAAATAAAAATCAAGAAAGAAAATTTGTAGTAACTATAAAACACAGTCAATGCTTGATAATAATCATAACGCAGTTGGAAATAACGTATTTATTTATCATTTTCTTCGACTGTATCCTCTACATCAGTATCCAGTAGGACATTTTTAGAATTGCAGTGTTGCAGATTTAAATAAATATGGTATCATGTGACATGAATAAGATGTATCATATTAAAATTTAATGATTGAACGACCGACTCGAATTTTTGTTAAAATTGAAAAAATGTTTCAAATTTCTTCACTTCATTTTATCGCCTGTATTAAGTGACATCTAATTAAAAAAATAATAGCAACAAAATGTTTCAACAACTAAACAAAATATGTGGAAACAAAACGACTATTTGGTTTAAGTAGCACCCTGCGTGGTAAATAGATGCAGCTGAAAGAGCTTAAGCGACGCTCCGTGTCGTATTTGGGTGACGGACAAATGGTTTAAGTAACATCACGCCGTGTAATTAGTGGAAGTCAAATTGATTCAAGTTACACCTTAATAAAAATTTAAAATAGGAAAAACGCTTTAACTCTTATTGAATTATTTATCTGAGGAAGGGTAATTGGTTCATGTCTCGGTTCTTTATATAATTGTATGGTTCAAGTATATTACAAAAAAGAAAATGCAAAATCCTCGTCGTATAATACACTGCTACTTTGGAAACAACAGAAAAATAGTATTGTTTCAAACGCCAAAAAAATGCTCTGATTTTAATGAATCCGGCATCATTCGACGGAGAAAAATTCGCTGATTCCGAATATGTATATAACTCAATATCGCCCGAGATGTCGCTTAAACCAAATAGCCTTTCACCCCTCGATATATATATATATATATATATATATATATATATATATATATATAGTGTAGTGTAGTCTTTAATTATTATGATCGAATTTCGACCACGGGTGACCACTAGTTTTTAATAATTACGCGAAGAAACACCTTTTTGAAAATATCGATACTTAAATCTGAACGTTTCGTTTGCCCCATCACTACTAGCTGAAGTTTACGCGGGCCAACGAATTAGACGGTAGCCCGGAAGAAGTATTCGTTTTCAGTATTAAATATTTCTCGCCTACCTTCATTTTGCCTACAAATATTTTTAATTTACACAGGGAAAATATTTCGATGGAAATTTTTGCTAAATAATAATGTAGGTTGTTTTGCATATAATAAGAAAATTTCAATTTCCTATCACCTTTATTAGTTCTTGAAATACAACGTATTTTAAACAACTTTTAGCGTTCCGTATTCTAAATACAAAATTGTGTCTGTGTCTGTGTGTGTGTGCGTGAGTGCGTGCGTGCGTGCGTGCGTGTGTGTGTGTGTGTGCAGTTCACACGAAGTAGAAGTGAAAATGCATACAATTAGATAATTGTTCTCTAACTTTTATTAATATAAATATAATTCCTTTAGCCTACATCCGTCAACATATTATAATTCAAAAAATTCAATCTAAATTACACTTTACTTCACAAGCATAAAGTTCAAAATTCAATGCACTGTTACGCACAATTTCTATATATGGCTTCTATACAAATAAGTGTTGACATTTTAATAATATTCACATGTTTTTGCAGGTTTGGCGTACATTTTTTTATAACTTATATAAGCACAAACTATTCCTACTTATTTAATTTTAATTATTAATACATATTTCAATGTTACATCATTATTACGAGTCGCGAGACTCGAATTAAAATGACGTTAGAATTTCTATAGAGTTTATTAGAACAACAAACACGTATAACACAGGTACAAATATAACCAAACAAACAAGTCCAAACGTAATGCAGAAGGTCGTAAGTCAATAACTCGCGCAAAGTCCGTTACTAATAGATTCCTGATTGTAGTACACACGTATCGCTTCGATCGTGGTTCTCGCTCGACTGCCCCCAATCAGGTCATTGTTTTATACTGCAAAAATGCAATAACGCCCGGCAACGTGGACCGAACTTGGCTAATGATTACAATACAACAATAGTCCGTATGCCGTATATAAGTAAACAAAAGAAGACGGTCATAAAAAAATTCAATGTTATTAGTTCAAATGCCGACGGGTAATAAATGTGCTTTGTTTCAGATATGCAGGTGGATTTTGTTTTTGTCGGGACCTGAGTTGTAACATTATGTTCTCATCCTTAAAAACAAAAATACTAATCGAATATAAAAAATTTTTTATTTTTTATTACGTTGATGAACTGGCACACGGCCCTCCTAATAAAAACTGACCACCGCCGGCTATAGACCTTACTTACATAGGCCTTACTAGGGTGAATCTAAGCTGCTAGTATTTAGGATGGAATAAGAGAGATCAGACAAGAGAAATTGGATAGAATACGTAAGATAGGTAGAGGGAGAAGTGGCTCTACTAGCTATTTTATCCGTGCAGGAACGGAGAAACAATACAATTTCCTGCAACCGGGTGGCCTGACGTAAGAGGTGACAAAACAATCCACAGCCCGGTGGTAGGATATTTACTCGTCTTGATGGCTACCACCCCTGATCTAGAGTATGCCACCATAACAACATTGAGTTGTGTTCCGGTATTAGTGACCAGCTTCCAGTGTCCCTTAAGAGAGCAGCAGCGCATTGGTAGCACCTTTGTTGTCATAACGCGATGGTATCAGATGGGCCGTCTGCTTGTGTATTGAACGTATACAATAAAATATATAAAAAAACTGGAGAGGTGTCAAGGGACACCCGGATGGAATGAAGTTCCTTTCGATTAATTAATGAAGGAATTGTAATAAAATTTTATTTTTTATTAACACGCTTTTATTAGCTTCTCCTGTATGTATGTATGCATGTATGTATGTATGTTTGTAACCGACCCCTTTGAGCTCGATTTTGTCCTACTTTGAAGGATCAGATTTAATTCAAACTTTGCACACCTGTCAAAGGTCGATGACAATGCAATAATATAGTAGCATGGAGCTGATCTGATGATGGAGTGGGAAGGTGGCCATAGGAACTCTTGTACTAAACAAGATAGACCCGTCGTGTTTAGGCTCGTTTTACTTGTCTTGGCTAGCACTCTGCTGCTACATGATATGCAGTATCTCAAAATAGTTTTAAAAAAAAACTAATAAAAACACGCTTTCATAAAAAATCCAACTAAAAAACAGAAAATAAAATTTAATAAATTTGGTTTCTGATGAATGGGGTCTTACCGTGGAGTGCAAAAAAGAAATAATTAATTAATTTGATTAAGTACAGTGTAAAAAAAATGAATGTACATTATTGTAAAAAAGCGTGGGGGTGTATTCAAAGCGCTTTTTAAGATATTATAATACACCCCACGCTTTTTTACAATAATGTATGTACATTCATTTTTTTTTACACTGTACTTAATCAAATTGATTAATTATTTCTTTTTTGCACTCCACGGTAAGACCCCATTCATCAGAAACCAAATTTATTAAATTTTATTTTCTGTTTTTTAGTTGGATTTTTTATGAAAGCGTGTTTTTTTTATTTAAGTTATAATATTATTTTAAGTTATAATAATGTTTCTAGAGGAAGAATTTGATTTAAGAATAAACAATAATGCAGCAGAATCAACAACAAAATATAATACTACCATCGATGCAGTTTTTTCAAGACATATAAATAAAATAGAATCCCAAACATATGTTTCCCACTTCAGTTACCACAAGCCAATTATTACTAAAATTGAGCCAATTATTACTAAAATTGAGCCAATTATTACTAAAATTGAGCCAATTATTACTAAAATTGAGCCTACTGATTTTATTTTTTATTATTTATTATGTACAAAAAACCTGTATACACTCAACAAAAATAATCGTCGCGACACCACACTGTTCAATGCGAAATAGAAAGACGAAACGAAAAAAACTGGCTTGCTTTCTATGAGAGAGAGAGACAGACAGAGAAACACGCGCACGCCGCACAAAAGTGTCGTTACAACTTTTGGTCTCAATTTTTTCCGTCTAGCCCCCTTTCGCAACGCGCGATAAGGAACTTCGTTCCAAAAATCTTACCGGCCTTAACAATCGTAATCAAGATTATGATTCCAGCTAGCTCTACCACGGTAATTAAATTATTGTTACGACCGAGATGCTGACAAAGGAAAATTCATACCTGCGTCTGTAGAATCAGATTTTATTACCTTTTCGGCATTTGGACTTCTTTTGTTTGCTTTGTGTTTAAAATTTGTGATTGGAAAAACAGCCCATTGCGTATTTTAATCTTTTATGGTAGTCATTAGCCAGGTGTGATTCTTGGAAATTCAGCCCACGCGGTCGAGCAGACATATTGTATTTGTACAGTATAAAGCAATGCCCCAAGGGAGGGATGAGCAGTCAAGCGATAACCACAAGCGAGGCAAGGCGTGTGTACATTTGGTAATCTATATAGTGACGGACTATGCGCGTATTATTGAATCGTGCATTACGTTTGTACTGGTTGTGTCCAGTTATATTTGTACTTGTGTTATACGTGTGTGTATAGTTCTAATAAATTCTAAGTAATTCCAACGGCATTTTAATTTGAGTGCTGCAACTCATACATACATTTTGATGTAAAATTGTAATACTAAGTACTTAACCAATGCAAATATAAATCAGGTTTTTAAATATAAAATTGCACAGCAAAAAATCACGCCTCAAATTCTCGTCAAACACTATACGTCACTATGAGTTAGTGTAATTTTGTGATGCTCCGTTGTCTATATTGTTGTGCCACGTGGCCGGCAGGTGGCGCACGCGTCTATCATATATGGAAAAAAGGTTTCATCCGCTTAGTACCAGACATATTTATTATATAGCCAGTTTTATTTAATATATTTTTATGCAATATATTTATGTGAATGACATGCTTTAGTGAGAGACTGACCGATTGACAGCTGAACAGTTTTTTTTTTAATTTTGATTTGTAAATTTTAATCTATGTTTTTGAAGATTTTAATTTAATTTTTAATAATGTAATTTATAATTGTAAATTATGTTGTAATTATGGATCTTTGTGTCTGAAATAAATAAATTATTATTATATTATTATACTTAATAATTCAAAAGAGGATAGACTTTTATAATCATGGAAATTTATTTATTCCTAATTTAGATAGATAGAAAATACTTTATTGTTCAACACATACACATAAAGTAAATCACTTACAGTAATTTCGTGTCTAGGCAGGAACAAAGGGCGGCCTTATCGCTTTAGAGCGATCTCTTCCAGACAACCCGGGCTGTGGATTGTGTGAAAGGAACCAAAAGTGTATGACGGTGGTGTGCAAATCAAATACATGTCATTAACATGGTACATAGATATTACACAGTACATATAATTAAGAAAAAGAAAATAGACAATAACATATATTTATATTATATATATCCAAATATATGCATTATTAATATGTGTATAGCAACAAATTTATCTATACAATATTAACAATAGCAATAAAACAATATACCAACATTATATATATATTAGTATAATATATATAATATTAATAAATATATTAAAATACATATAATTTGATTTTAAATACCAATTCAAATTAAATTTATCAACTATTAGTACCAAAATTACTACAGAACCTCATGATTTAGAATTGTAGATCTTGAAATTGAGCAATGAGACGATTTATAACTATTGAATACATTTTTTTTTCTTACAAACCTTTTAGGCATTTACTTGCATTTGGTATTCTAACTATAACTATGAGGCGGCGAAGTTATGCAATATAATAACAAGTATTTCAATGGAATGAATGAATAAACAAATGAATAACTTAATTGCATATACATAAAGGCACATCGGACGGTCTTCTCACGACAAAGCGATTTCCTCCAGCCCGAGGCGACAGCCAACAGATCATAAATATTAATTTAATTTAATTTTAAGATTTTACTGTCATCTACCATAATATTTAAAATAAACTATTGTTACGAGCTACAGGACTCGAATTAAAATGCCGTTAGAATTACTATAGAATTTATTAGAACTGTATAAACACGTATAAAACAAGTAAAAATATAACTGGATACAATCAGTAGAAACTGCACGATTCAATAACTCGCGCAGAGTCCGTCACTATATTGCTTATCGAATGTACACGTCTTGCTTTGATCGTGGTTCTTGCTAGACTGCCTTACCCCTCCCTTTGGGCATTCCTTTTACTTTGTACAAATACAATATGCCTTAATAACAACCAGAATTAGTTCGACACGCCTGCCTAATGACGGCCATAAAACAAGTACAATAACAATAATATAATGTTTTTCTTAATTAAAAATTCTTTACACAAAATAAACAAAAGAAGTCAAATTGCGGGAAAGGTAATAAACCAGGTATATGTCAGGCAGATGTGCATTTACTTTTTGTCGGCATGTAACACTATATTTGATTATATTGAGTGTTGCGGTCGCTTTCACGGTACCTATACACTTATGTAAACACTTGTCCATACTTACATTCAAAAAAAAAATACAAATACAAAACTTACACCTAAGTTGAACATAACAAAATATTGTAAAGCAAAGGTGCGTTTAACTTGATTGATATTTATTACAACAGGGGTTACTACAATTCGATCTATACACAGTAATATATTTTTGCTATTATGCTTAACATTGTAACCTCTATTTATATTACAACAAAGTCGATATTTAATTTACATTGTACATTTTTGACTGGAAATATAATTTTGCATGTTTTTTTTATATCTGATAATATTTCAGCCGACCTTATAGTGAATACATTAAGGTCGATTCTTGAATAGATGTATTGATTTCGTCTGTAAATTAAGTTGGCGTTACACAAAGGTGTAGTTTGAATGTCAGTGGGTGAATTATTCTCGTGAGAATTTGATTTGTAATTAAAAGTAGATAGACGATTTTAATTTTGTTTGATATACTTTTGACGTTTATTTGACACAAACTTCTGCCCGCGACTTGTTCGCGTGGTGCGGTTTTTTAACTATCCCACGGGAACTCTTATTTCGGGACCAAAAGTATCCTATATGTTGACCAGGGATATAAGCTACCACCATAGAAAATTTCATTTAAATCGGTCCAGTCGTTTCGGAGATTAGCCGGTAGAAACAGTCAGACAAACAGACAAACCGACAAACAGAGAAACAAAAAATTAAAAAAAAACAAAATTTGTTCTATCTCACTACTCCCATCATCCCTCTGACTCGGTTTTTAACATTTTTTTCATTGTACTGAAATTCGACCTCTACAGTTGGGTGAAATGATGAATAAGCTTATCAAAAGACCCAATCAGTAGCAGAATGCTCATCTAAAACATGCAATTTACAGTAAATATTGTTACAACCTCGGACAAATTCCACATACAGATTTGTAGAAGCACATTTATTACCCGTCGTCATTTGAACTATTTGTAATCCCTTTATGATCTTTTATGACCTTTATGTTTGATGCAGAATAGTTGCCATTTGGTCCGCTAAAAAATTAACATAGTTTGGCCCAGTAGTTTTCATTTTATGAACATTTTTTTATGATTTTATTTAAATAGACATTTTATGAATTTTCTTGTAGTATTGTACAATTGATTTACTTGTAACTATACGATCCAAATTATTTTTAATGGAAAATTGATTAATATATTAATTTTGTATTTTATATTTAAGCATATTAATTAGTTATTTATCCTATCTGATATAAATATATGGGTTTTATATCACCAAGAAATTAGGCGTACAGCCAAAATGTGTAAATTTGTTACTCAACTTATCCAGGGTATGCCTTATCCGCCCACACTTGCCCACCATTCACAACCTATTAGTGCTGTCATGGCAAATAATAGGCACGTGCCACACACAGCGTTAATCGTCTAATATCTATTTATTTCATGTTGTTTGCAAGGTCGTTAGCGCAGCGGGGTACGCCCCACGCGCATGTGGACGCGCCCTAACTGTTTGTACTGTGTTAAAATAATATATTTTGCAAAGTCATAGGGTTTAGGTCCCACGTGAATGATTTTGTGTATTTCACGAATTTTATGAAACTGAACAGGTGCCAATCAGAATCAATTTATGACAACACTAACTGACGAGAGCCCACTTCGTTGGACCTCATTTAAAAATTAAAAGTTATTATTAATCACAATCAATTATAGCCTATGTTACTCCGGAATAATGTAGATTTCCACTGGTGAAAGAACTTTCAAAATCGGTTCAGTTGTTTAAGAGATTACTTCCTACAAAGAAACAACCTCACAAACTTTATTTTTTTATAATATTAGTAACGTACCGTGACCCAAAGACTGGTCTATACCTCGGATAACAAGACTGTTTATTCGACTTCTTTGTAAAATACAAAACTACCCACAATTTACATAAATTACAGTAACCCCTTTCCGTGAGCTGGGCCATCTACCTGTTTGCCAGCAAGACATGACTGACAAACAAAGAACACCACAAATCATACTGCGTTTTCAATCCTTACACATACCTAATGATCTAGATAGCTGTAAAGCCAATAGAGGCAGTACCAGACGCTGATTGATGTTAATGAATCGTGATGAACCAACATATGCGTACATATGCTATGTATAGATATATACTAGTTAACGCTTTCGACTCCGAACGTAATGATCAATATTCATATTTTAATGGTAGAACCAGAGGCCTTACTCTTAAACATTTCTCGTCGTTAGCTTTTCCGATCAGCCAGAAAGAGTTAATGAAATTTTAGATAGAAAAAAGAAAGAACGAAGATTTCTTTAAAACTACAATAATAGATCGAAAATACAATGGAAAAATGCATTTAAATATAAAAAAGTAAGCAAATGAAGTTCTAAAATGAAAACGAGGAACGGAAACATTTCAGAGGTAGTCCTCATTTTCATTCGGCAGGGGAAATTCGATTGTTTGGTAAAAAAGGCTTAATTTGTCATTTTCTTAAGTTACTTATGTTATGTTACGTTACCATCAGCGCGTTCCATTAGTAACCTACAACGCCCAAAATGCTCCGTTACCCGTTCCACAAGGCGACCGCTTTCGTTGTGGCCGTGGTGATTTTCGATCACACAATGCTCACAACGACCAATGTCAAGAAGTAGGTCGAATAATCGTTCCACTTGGGCTTACAATTGTACGCCGACAAGCAAGTGGAACGGTAAAAAATAGCGTGAACGTGGTCGTTGTGAGCTACTAATGGAACGCGCTGCAAGTGAAACCAATAATGTCAATGTCATAAGAATAATATCTTTTTATTATCATTAAACTAAAGCAAATACACAAATCTCGGCTCAAGACCCGAAAAACTGCGAAAAGTCGCCCGTGTTTGAGATTTGCCAGGTCGGGGTGGCATTAACTTCTCTAGATAGAACTAAAGACGCTATTTCCACTCCACTGTTAGGGATACCCAGTAAAAGAAGTAAGAAGGACAGAACCCAGGGGGGTTCTGTCCTTCGGCTTATGTTAGAGCTATGGGTACATCCCTTAGCTTCTCCGCTAGCCCTAGCAGGCGTTGGCTAGTCAGCCTCATCCACTGCCGGGGGACTACTTTTATCCCCTAGCATTTTCAAACCCATTACGCAAGGGGTAATCTGTAACTCCCCCCAACGGGAGAAGACGTGAGCGCGTGCGGAACACGTCGCGCCCCCATTTCTACGGCATAACGGTGGGTTTCTCCAACTCTTTCCCCAAACGGAACCGTCCCGCTCGCTCATAGTACGGTCCAAGCTGACTCTCCGGTAATGACTCGTCCCGCTCCGACTCCTGCTTTGGAAGCATGACGTGCTCGAAGAAGGAGGATACGGCGTCTCAACCAGTACGGCTCCCAACCATGGTGAAAGCCACAGCCCGGAGCAAAAGGTCAAATCCGGTAACAGCGATGAGGTCTTGGCACTTCTCTGTCCAGGCAAGACACTTCTGGAGTGTTTGCAGCGCCGTATCACAATGATAGAGGCCTGACGTCGGCTCACGGCAGAGTAAACTCTTTTTTTTTGAGGCGGAGGAAATGCATTTCGCACACTACCTGGTCCTTTGCTAAGGATTAGACCAAAGCGATGAGAGTTAGCGACTGAAGATGGCGCAGCTAACAAAGTCGATCGTCGGCATGTGTGGAGACTCAGCAAGGTACCTCCCTCTATGGGGAGAGGTAACCCATGGGCCAATACTCCACTAAAACCATCCTTCTCATGGCACGAAGAGATTGATACTTGGAAAGTTGTTAGGCCAACGCTGATCCTGCGTATCAATGCTTGAAAGTGTCCCGGGAAGCAGGAGAAACTCTGATGCCTATATGCTGAAGGGCCCCTGAGCAAAGTAAGCTCTTAGTTCAATGTTGTACAGCCGATAATTGTAAAAAGTTTACTGACTTGCATACTCGTGTCCCAAAGTCAAAGGGCGCGGGTTCGAATCCTGACCAGAAAGCATGAACCACTTAGACAGGTTTCTGATCTAAGCTGCATATTGTGAAGATTACCACGTGGTGGAGGAAAATATCGGGATGAAACTTATTCATCGAGATAACCGATTTGTCAAAAGCGCGAATCTGCCTTAGAGGAGCGTGGTGGGTATACTGCCCTATATCAGTAGTGGGGCGTTTATGGGCTGCTGTTATATTTTGTTATAACCGGTTTCGTAAGCTTAAAATATAATCTGAAACACTTAAAATAACTGTTGGCGCCAAATTGAAGGTAATATTTAGCAATAAATTTTAAAGTAAAAAATATTGCTTAAACGTATTGTTAAGAAAATTTAACTGTTATTTTTTTTTATTGCCGGCTTTCAGCAGACAGGCAAACGGCCCATTTCACGCAAAGCGGTTACCATCGCCTATGGACATTTGCAACGCCAAAGGTAATACAAATGCGCTGCTGCTCTCTAAATGGAGACTAGAACCTGGTCACTAATTCCAGTACACAGCTCAAGGTTATAATGACGACATACTTTACACCAGGGGTAGTAGCCATCCAGTCGGGCAAATGCCCTACCACCTGGCTGTGGGTTGTTTTGTCGCCTCTTAGAACAGGCCGCCAGGCCGCAGGTAATTGTATTCTTGGTCCTTTCTTGCACGGATGTTAAGTGGAAAATGTGAAATGCATTTCGACTTACACTCGAATACTCCTGGAGTCTTATTTAGAAAGAAGAAGAAAGTGTTATATTGCAAGCAAAAAAAGGTAGTCAAAAGTATGAACTACCTTCAATGGAATTTAATATATCCGTGAGAATATTAAAAGAAATATTCGATCCGAACATCTAATAAACAAACACAATTCAAAGACTCAAAGGATAACATTTTCGAGACCATAAAATCATATTTTTCGATTTTCAAAAACCGACCTCCCACAAAAGAATGTTCGATGTTTAAAATTTGAAATTTTAATGGGTTCTGTTATACTCGCTTGTGATTGGTCGGCGGCTACCGGAAGCTGCTCCAGCGCACGGTAGCAACAGGCTGATACCTCAATTAGCGGGCAAATGTCAAAATTCTATGTGAACTTACGTTTGAATGGTTATACAGGTTGATATCATAAGAAACTTACGTCATAATTCTAAAGCTAAAATTTAAATATTAGGTAATTCTAATTTCATGACATTTACGAACTTGAAAACGAGCTGAATATTACTTTCAATTTATGAGTGATTTAAGTTTAAACAATATTTCTGTAATGTGATAATGCTAGTGTTAGTGACTGTGTAACACAAAGGTAGCTTAGGGTTTAATGCATTATTTATGATGCGACATTGTTATTAATTGTTGATGCCGTATGGATGGACTGGATATATCATAATATACCATGTACATGTTTCTAATTTTTGATATCTTATAGATAGATAGATATGGTTACGACCGACAAATACCAATTCACACCTGCAGTTTATTGCCTTTCGGCATTTGGACTTCTTTTGTTTATTTTGAGTTTAAAATTTGTATTTGTGCGTGTTATTGAATCGTGCATTACGTCTGCACCGGTGGTGTTCAGTTATATTTGTACCTGTATTATCCGTTTTTGTATAGTTTTAATAAATTCTATAGTAATTCCAACGGCATTTTTAATGCGAGTCCTGTAACTCGTAACAATATGTTCTTCATGTTTCCTGCAAATAAACGAATTTGAATTTATATCCCGCTTGATAACAGACAGCGTCCTGTATATGTGTAAATGAGTCGCGCACGCCGTTTGTTTCACACGTCCCTCTCCGATCGCGTCACGTGGTATTTTCCGACGAAGATACGAAAGATGGAGCAAATGATAGGAATACCATTTTGAAGGGATTCCTTGTGATTTGAAACTCGATGAAACGAAAAAGCGACACTAAAAAGAGATAAATACATAAATCTATAGGACTAAGCCTGTGAGTGAATGAAATACGAAGATCACATTGTGTGGCACAGATTAGAGTCTCAATAAGACCGATGATTAAACATAGGTCCAATTTGGACCGGAGTAAAACTGATAATAATATTTTTTAGACTGATAAAGTGAAAAATTGAATGTGATACTTAAGAACTTTATTTTGAATTATAAAAAAGGTTTTTAAATACAGGTTTTTGAGATCCTGGATATCATGTGGCAGCAGAGTCCTAGCCAAGACAAGTAAAACGAGCCTAAACATGACGGATCTATCTTGTTTAGTACAGGAGTTCCTCTGACCACCTTCCGACTCCATCATCAGTTCCGCTCCATGGTACCATATTTGTATTGTTACGCGACATATATTGCGTGCAAAATTTCATCTCAATAGGAAATCGGGAAGTTGGTCAAATTTAACTTGTAAGATTCCACCCGAAGTAACATATATACTTACATACATACTGGCCAAGGCATTTGATACAGTCAGCATCCCGCTTCTATTGAGAAAGTTAGAACGTCTCGGAATACGTGGCAAACAGCTTGAACTCTTCAGGAGCTACCTTAGTGACAGATCTTAAACTGTGAAAATAGGCAATTACTTCAGCCTAGAAATACCCGTCACTTACGGAGTTCCTCAAGGAAGTATTCTTGGTCCAACACTCTTTTTGGCCTACATTAATGATGTCTGTGAAACTAAAATACAACACGGCAAACTTATATCCTTTGCCGATGACACAGTTTTACTGTTTGAAGGCGAGTGTTGGGATGATGTCTTTAAATATGCACAAAAGGGGTTTGATGATATTTGTGTATCATTAACAAGTAGTTTATTAACTATAAATCCGAGCAAAACTAAATTTGTCACTTTTTCACTGCTGACAAAAAACATAAACAATGAAACAGATCTTAAGCTAGTAGCTCATGTAAAAAACTGCTCCTGTAAATCAAATACAACAAATAATGCTTGTATAATCTTAGAAAATTGCCACAATGTAAAATTTTTGGGCATTATAATAGATTATCAACTTACATATAAGCCCTATATTCAATTACTGGTCGCTAGAGTGAGAAAGTTAATTGTTATTTTTCGAAAAATACGTCACGCAGCTACTATTAAAAATTTGCTTACAATCTATTATGCACTTTGCTATACCATTATTTCATACTGCATAACGACGTGGGGTGGTGCTTATAAAACTCACCTACTACCACTTGAAAAAGCGCAAAGAGCTGTTTTAAAGGTTGGCCTGGGACGGCCTTTTCGTTACCCTACTAGTTTACTATATCAAGAGTGGCAAGTGCTATCTGTAAGGCAAATATTCATATTACAAATATGTCGACATCAACATCGTGTTTTACCATATAACTCGATATTACAATGCACTAAACGTATAAAAGGCAAAACACTTGTAAATGAAACAACATTGTTTTAACAACATTTGCTCAAAAACATGCTTGTTTTCTTAATTCTTTTATATACAACAAAATAAGTTCAAAGCTAACTAATGACTTGTACAAATTAAAACACTACGAACTCAAAAAGCAAGTCAAATCTTTTCTATTAAAAATGGATTATGAAAACACTGAAAACCTTATGCAACCCTTTAAATAATTATCTTTACAGTTCCAATGATGGGATTTCAACAACAATCATACGCACACACACACAAACACCCCCCCCTCCCCCCAACACACACACACACACACACACACACACACACACACACACACACACACACACACACACACACACACACACACACACACACACACACACACACACACACACACACACACACATGCTCACATACATACATACATGCTCACATACATACACACATACACATAGCCATATGCATCCACACTACAGGCACATGCTCACACAACTCATATATAACTTAAACTACCTGCATATTTTATAAACATTAGTGTTAGCTACTATATACTATTATTTTTAAGTTGGTGGTGAGGAGTCAGGAGTGCCATAATTACAGGATTTTTTTCCTAGTTTGGGCTCCCAGCTTTTCCACCCATAGTTAAGATATTTTTTGTGTTTTCCGCTTTATTGTTATGTTTGGTGGAAAGGAAATAAATAAATACATACATAGGTACATCATTGCAAGTTAAATAAAAGCTTCTAATAATATTATGTTGACGGATGTAGGCTAAAGGGATTATATTTCACTGGTGGAACGAGGAGCTGGGTGAGATGCGAAAGGCAGTTCGCATCATCAGCCACAGGCTCAAACGCTGCAGGGCGCGCCGTCCTCCGGACTTCGTCGCGGAAAATGGACTCGTGGGCGAGTTTAGAGAGGCCAGAAGAGCCCCTTCGATTCAATATTGCGATCGAAAGCCCGGGCTCGGGCCAAGCTCCTCGAGACGCTCGATGGACCCTTGGGGGCGCCCGTACCGTGGGGCCTGCAACAAGCTGCGGCCTTGCACATCCACGGTCACGGAAACGCTCGAACCCGAGGTGCTCCAGTCGGTTATCGATGGGCTCTTCCCGGATCCGGGGAACTTCACTCCCCCCAGTATGGGTCCACCCATTCCCGACACCCCCACGGACGAGGAGCCTCACTCCATCTCCGAGGGGGAGCTAGACGTTGCCCTGGACCGGCTCCGGGGCAGGAAGACGGCACCGGGACCCGACGGGGTTCCAGGTCGACTCCTCTTCCTGGCTGCAAAACATCTACGCAGCCAGCTGCGGGACCTCTTCGAAGCCTGTATTCGCGCAGGTAGGTTCCCGTCGCAATGGAAAGAGGGGCGTTTGTGCCTAATTCCTAAGGAAGGTCGGCCTCCCAACGATACGTCCGCCTTCAGGCCCATAGTGCAGCGAGGTCGCCAAGGTCTTCGAAAAGATCTTGGCGGAGCGGCTCGTGAAGCATCTCGACGCTGTGGAGCCGGGGCTATCAGATACGCAGTTCGGGTTTCGGCGGAGGCGCTCCACGATGGACGCCTTCGAGACGCTGCGAACGTTGACGGACGAAGCCGTCCAAGTGAAGGACGTCGCACTTGCAGTGTCGCTAGACATAGCGAATGCCTTTAACAGCCTCCCTCATGAGACGATCAGGGAGGGGCTCCGTGCGCACGGAGTCCCCCCGTACCTCACGAGGCTGTTGGGCGAGTACCTGCGAGATCGGCATATCCTTTGGGAGGGCGGTGAGTCCGCCAATCACGTGTTAGGTCGGCGACGTGTCGCGTGCGGCGTTCCACAGGGGTCGGTCCTCGGGCCGATTCTTTGGAACCTAGGCTATGACTGGATCCTTCGGGTAACGGTCCGGCCCGGGGTAGGGCTGATCTGCTTTGCGGACGACACCCTACTCACGGCACGCGCTGCGTCTTTTGCGGAATCCGTGGACGTCGCCAACGACGGGTTGGCGATTGTCGTTGATCGAATAGCTAGGCTGGGCTTGAAGGTCTCCCCCGCGAAAACGGAGGCCATCATGTTCCATAGAAAATTCCGGAATCCCCCTCCCCCCGGACCTGTCCGTTACAGTTCAGGGGGTGGCAGTCAGAGTAGGGCTCAAGATGAAATATCTTGGGCTAGTTCTAGACGGGAAATGGCTGTTCAAAGCGCACTTTGAGCAGCTAGTTCCCAAACTCGTTAATTCCGCGGGCGCACTCTCCAGGCTTCTTCCTAACGTGGGGGGGCCGGGGGGTGTGACGCGGAAACTTTATTCCGGCATCCTGAGGAGTATAGCGCTGTACGGTGTGCCCGTCTGGTCCGATTCGCTTCACCGCCACAACCGAACCCTGCTGCACCGCGCGCAGCGGGTTCTAGCCGTGAGGACCATACGGGGGTATCGCACAGTATCGTGGACGGCGGCGACTCTCTTGGCAGGCAAGCTGCCCTGGCATCTCCAGGCAGACGTCCTGTCCAGGGTTCGACGTACCCGGCAGGATGCCCTAGCTAGAGGACTGACCTTCTGTCAAGTCGAATTAGAGACGGTCAGGAAGCGGGAAACCGCTTGCTGCCTCGTCGACTGGTCTCGTGACCTCGAACACCCTGCGGCCGGCGGCTTTACGGTCGATGCAATCAGGCCACAGCTGGAGAGATGGGTCACCCGCACCAGCGGAACCCTGACCTTCAGGACGACACAGATACTGACCGGACACGGTTGTTTCGACCAGTATCTGTTTCGCATTGTGGGCTGCTTGCCTTCTCCGGACTGCCGCCAGTGCGGCGCACCCGATACGGCGTTTCACACGCTTGTCGAGTGCGCTGCGTGGACGCCGCAGCGTTTCAAACTCGAGACGCACGTAGGAGCCGTCGGATCGCTTGGCGACTTGGTAACGGCCATGTTGCACAGCGACGACCGCTGCGAGTCTGCGGTTACTTTTTGTGAGGCAGTAATGTCTCTCAAAGAGGCCGCAGAAAGGGACAGGGAGCGAAGTCTTGCAGCGCGTGCTAACGTCTCTACTCGAGGTCGCCGGCCTTCAGCTGGCACCCGGAGAGGCAGGTACGCGCATTACTTCCCTCCCTGAGTTAGGTTCCGGTACGGGGGGCCCTTAGCTACTAGGTAACGCAAGGGATTCATCTGCCCCCGTTTCGAAGTGGGGTGTGTTCTCCCAGGGCACACTCCAGGCACTTTATTGCGCTGGATCGACTGTTGAGTAACTATGTTCTACATCTCAGACTTTCCAACACAAACAAAAGCGCAGGGTCGACAGGGAGGAGGGGGTTTTTAGTGGGTATTGAGGTTGCTCGCCCGTGCGGCATCGCTCTGAGTCTTCCACACTCCTCTGTGTAATCCATCGCGGACAAAGCACAAACAAAGCATACAATGGCTAGTGTTATCACCCCGATGGATGCGTACCGTTTCCTAGTGACGGCCCAGAGAGTGCGTAAATCGGTTAAGCATTTTCCCTCGCCTCAAAAAAAAAGGGATTATATTTAGATTAATAAAAGTTAGAGAAAATGAAAAATTATCTGCGAGTATATTCTCTGAAATTTCACTTCTACTGCGTGTGAACTGCATACACACATTTTTTTACCAGTGGAATCTGATTTAGAACCATCAGCGGCGCGAGGAGGAAAGTCGCGTCTGGTGTATGGGATTTGCTTCGTTGGGGTAGCACTAGCATCCTCTTATGGATGCTATTGCCACGCCCTTTGGCCCACCCAAACCCCTGACTGGCCCTGGAACGTCCCTTGTCCTTCTGTGGGCTCGCCTTCATATACACCTCCAACCCAGACATAAGGAAAAGAACTGCGTGGTAATGTGAGGTGCTCTTCGCCCGGCAGTGCATTAGGCCGACCGCCTACTAGGACTAGAGGGGCTAAGCCATGGACTTTTAGCCCTTTTTTTAACCAGGGGAAATCGGATTGAAGATCACAAATTCGCTAACCGTGTGTTGGATTCGCTAGGTCGGAGGGAGTTAGGTATACCCATTAAAACCCCTGGGTGTTCCATCCTGCGCGTAATGCCAGGGCTACAGGTATATGACCTAGCCTCTCCACTAGCCCTGGCAGGCGTGGGCCTCACAAAGCCCCTTCCACTTCCGGGGGACTACTTTTGTCCCCCGGCATCTTCAACGATGTACCCGTAGCTCTGGTATAAGGCGGAGGTCGGAACGCCGAGGGGTTTTACGGTCACGTTTTTTCTATGGCTCAGGAACACTATTGTCGCAATCTAGCGAAGACGGAACTAACCATGAAAGTAATACATTAGGTTTTGTTGTCATTATCGTTGCCATGACATGCATTTCTTTTTACAAGCTTTTGTTTAACTTGCAATGTACCTATGTATGTATGTAAGTTCGGGTTCTTGGTTTCCGATTGAGCTGAAATTTTACAAGCATATGTATATCGCGTAAAAATGCTATAATATGGTACCATGGAGCTGATCTGATGATGGAGTCGGAAGGTAGCCAGAGTAACTCCTGTACTAAACTAGATAGACCCGTCGTGTTTGGGCTCGTTTCACTTGTCTTGGCTTGGCTAGCACTCTGCAGCTACATGATATCCAGGCTCTCAAAAGCTTATATTTAAAAACCTTTTTTTATTCTATGAGTTTAGCACATAGGCAGAAGGCCAAACTGATGAAAAGCGGTTACTGTCGCCTATATACATTTGTATATATACAGGGTGACGCAATAGAACGTGCATATTGCATCATCTTTTTTCGCGGGGTAGAAAGTGCGCGGGCGGGGGGAGCCTGCATCGTTGGGTAGGCGGGCTCATGGAGTTTTAGTCACTATGAGTCACTTCGACGGGAAGCGTCGCGCATTTTGCGTGCGCGCATTTTACGAGAACTCTCGTTCATACATCGTTACTAGGCGTTTATATTGTTCTAAATATGGACTACGGCAAATTAGTGAAGCTCCGAGTGCTAATTTAATTAAAATATGGGTACAGCGTTTTGAAGAGACTGGTTCAACGTTTAAACCACAAGCAAAAGGTCGTCCAAGAACATCTAGGACCGACGACAATATTGAGAGAGTTATGCAGTCTGTACGAGGCGATCCACAAATGTCTACTCGCAAGAGATCGTCTGTCTTACACTTATCGCGACGAAGTTTGCAACGAATTTTAAACTTGGATCTTAAACTGCATCCTTACAAGCTGCAGTTAACACAAGAATTGAAAGAGTCTGACTTCGGAGCAAGGCTCGCATTTGCTAATGAAATGCTTAATCGATTTTCCAATTTTGACAATATCCTTTTCTCAGATGAGGCCCACTTCCATATCAATGGGTTCGTAAACCGTCAAAATTGTCGTTACTGGAACAGTGAGAATCCCAAACTCAAGCACCAGAAACCACTGCATAGTCCAAAAGTGATAGTATGGGCAGCAATCTCTGGTAGAGGAATAATTGGACCGTTTTTCTTTGAAAATGCGCGGGGGCAAAACGTCACTGTTAATACCGAACGCTATGTTGCGATGTTGGAAGGTTTTTTGGCTCCAGAGCTTGAAAATTCAAGAATAGTGAATTCTAGGACTTGGTTTCAACAAGACAGAGCTACCTGTCACACATCAAATGACTCCATGGCGGTTGTGAAACAGATGTTCCCTGGCAGACTGATTTCGAAAAGAGGTGATATCCCATGGCCCCCACGTAGTCCAGACGTGACGCCTCCTGACTTTTTTTTTGTGGGGATACCTCAAGAACAAAGTCTACAGCAATAATCCGAAAAACATCGATCAGCTCAAGGAGAATATCCGTGGTGAAATGGCAGCAATTACACCAGCATTACTGAAGAAAGTTTTCAATAACTTCCGTTTGCGATTAGAGGAGTGTCGTCGTAGAGAGGGTCATCATTTAGACGATGTTATTTTTAAAAAATACTGTTATTTCTTAATAATACCTCAGTTTTATTTTAACTATACCTTTTGTATTTATTTTTTAATCAATATTTTAAATATGCACGTTCTATTGCGCCACCCTGTACTACTTACTATAAGTAGTATCTAAACCATCCCCAGGCCCACTTTAACACTATATTTAAGCTATTTCATAGCTTTTATCGCGGGGTTTGAGCGCAGAGACCGAACCAAGAAATTCCGTAACGAAAATAAACCTAACACCTCCCACTCCGCCTGCCATGGGCGGTGACGGGGGCCTGACGCGGGCGCGGCGAGCGGAGGCGTGCGGTGGCCACAGTCAACAGTGAGCCGTGAGTTCTCGTTGCGGTTCGAGATATGTCAGGTATTACAAATTATGGACGACGAGCTGCTCCGAAATCGGACGAATACGTAAGCAGCTGTTTGTGAGAAAGTATATAGGTGTATAGGTATCTATCATATCTTAATAATGCCACACTCATGTGCGCCCCGTAAGTATACATGTAGGTATATATGTATACATAGCTGATTTGTTGTCTTATTGGTCACCACGGTCAAAAAGTGTAACTTGAATTAATATCAAAGAAAAAAAAATACTGCATAAATAAATAATTATAGTTGCGTAACTTATAATGGATAATATTATGGATAAAAAATTCTATGCAATAGCTTTATTTTTACACCTTGGGTTACACTATTGAAGTTTTAGTAGGGTTCCCTATTTTTTTACTCGTAATATATATAAGTTATATTAATTTAGAATAATGTAGCTTTCTAATGGTGAAAGAATTTTTGAAATCAGTTCAGTAGTTTTTGAGTTTATTCGTTACAAACATATAAAAATCTAAAAATACATATCTTTCCTCTTTATAATATTAGTATAGACAAATGATGAAATAACGATGTTACAAGGGTTATAAAAACCTAAAAAAGCATACCTCATATACGTATATCACATAGAAACCAGTTCAATTTTAACAGATCATTGCATCTTGCAGTTTAATACCGGTAACGGGTATAAGAAGACACTGGGCCCTGGAGTCCGGAGCCCGGGCGCTCCCTCTCCCCTATCATATAAATCAGCGCAACCGTGATTTAATATTAATGATGTTTTAACCTTAGTGATTTATTTGCTCTGACGCAAGTTATAAGCGAAGCGTTTTTCTTATCTATGCCTTACCAGAGTCTTACACCATGCCAGAATTCTTCCGTAATCACGGCGTTTTCACCTTTCCACTAATAATATGAAAGAATATTTTTATTATTTTATTATTAAGCCTTAGAAGGATTATTATTTTCCTACCATAAGGTAGAATTGACCGCGTGAATTACAGGTTGATTTTAAAACTTTTGGTTCAGATCGTATGTTTACGCGTTACTGACTATTGACTATTGACTATCGGACACAACGTCCGAAGTATACGGTCCCTTCAATTTCATTATATGCGACTGTAAAATACCCTGCTTAAAACCATTAAAACGTAGTTTTTTCTTCATGTTAATATTATATTACTATCATGATGAAGGTTACATTAAGAACAATACAACTGTAACGCATTCACAATGTTTGAGCAATCAATAAAGCTTTGTACGACAAATACCTACATATAACTAAGAATGACCAGTTTGTGCAGTGATTCAGAATGAAAATTACAATAAAGATTCCAAAATTACGTATGTAGTAAATGAGGTATTTTACAGCTTGTAGAAATAGAGCATAAGCCAAATTTACGTCTTTTGTTATCTATCTCGCTCGTCCACTACCACATATTTGAAGGAATAAATTGACAGAATTTAAGTAAAACAAATCTTACCAAAAAAATAACGAATCTTTGCAAGAATTTGAAATAAAATCTTTATTTATGAAACATGTCTGAATCAAAATGATTTTTGCTTTTAAAAATAAACATCCTCCTTGAATGTATTTTTTTCTTTTTTTTCCTTTTTAAAACTCTAGAGGAAAGAAGGGGAAGATGTTTGGCCATTTGCTAAGACACGACGCCTTCTTATGCACGTTAATCGAAGGCAAAGTGGAAGCAAGGAGAGGGAAGGGAAGACCAAGGCGAGCATTCATGGTTTAAATAAAAGAAAAAGTGGGTGTCGTGTCTTACATAGAAGTAAAACATCTGGCCCATAATAGAGAAGATTGGAAGAGGCTCCACCGGCAAGAGATGCTCTTATATGATAAATGAAATGAACGTATTCATTATTCTTTATTATAGTGAAGTTGACAAATAGGCAGATGGCCCATCTGATGGAAAGTGGTTAATGCCACCTATGGACGTTTGCAACACCAGGGGCGATGCCAACGCGTTCCCAGCTTTTAACATGAAATAGAATATCCAGAATAAAGGGGTTGGAATAGGAAATATCTGATGGCAGTTTTCGACTGTTGTCTATTTAATGAGACGGGGGTTCGAAAACAACATTTTGTATCCGGTTTCTTTTTACCTGTTCGCGTTTCACGCAGATGTGGCGATGGGTGTAAGGCGTTATTTGTGATCTAACTGGGCCACAATCAATATCTTCGATACTATCGCAGGTGTGGCCCCCAGCATAAAAATTGGAGTTGCTAGAGGTTAGACAAATTTGAGAAAGTGATGCCCCTATTATTTTCTACGTTAATTTGCAGACTCTAAAATGTGCCCCTATTTTCTGGCTATGCGTCTATACTCGTGTACAATTGAAAAAAAAACAAACGTGTGCGTCTCGGGACGCCCGACAGAAGTGATAACTTAAACTAATCTAAGTTGAACTATTCAATATTTAAATTGTTTAATTTGAGAAAAGCTTAGGTTATTACTTAAATTTTATGTACATGAATATCATAATGTAAGGAAATAGCAATAAAATCTTTTATTGATTGATTATAAAATATATTTTATTTTAAATTACAATTCTTGAATATGCACATTACAATTTTGTGTATGTACATAATTAATAGCATTATTTAATCTAATTACCGAAATACGGCTAACGCTGCCAGATGCGTGAGAATAAGGAAAGCCAGGCAGACTGGCGCCGTAACGCGTTACGTAACGAATCGGTTTACCCTCCCATAAGAAGAGCAGTAAAAACACGCTCGTCGCCTGTGACTTGTTCCACACACACCTAAGTTCCGACCCCACAGTTTTTGTTTATTGCTAATAAGCCGTCGCCAGCAATCCAGCGGTGAATTGCATCTATCCCACACGGCGGGGGATTTAATATACATACTGTTTCCAGATTTCTTTTTAACCGACTTTGAAAAAGGAAAGTGTAGATTTAGTCTGTCCAGTACTCGATATTCAGTCATTTATTGACATAAAATGTAAATTAAAATAAAATTTAACTTCTCTGAAACATTCGGGTTTTAATACTGACCTCGGTGAGTTCTGGTAAAGGGGGAAAAAAAAGAAAATTGCTGATGGATAACCCGGCTACGAGGTTATGTCTATGCAACATTCGTATAGTTAAGATTTGTATAGTACAATTTTGTCGTAAGTAAATTATCTTAATTTATGTCATCAAAATAGTCCAGTATTCGTGGTAGCGTAATGGCTAACGCACGCGTCCCAAACTCAAAGGGTGCGGATTCGAATCCTGGCCGAAACGCGTGTACCACTTAGACAGTGTTCTGACCTAATGTACATATCGTTACATTTACCATGTGCTAATAATGGTGAAGGAAAACATCGTGATGCAACCTGCATATCGAGATAACCGATGTTTCAAACCTGCCAAGCTGCCTTGGACAAGCGTGGTGGGTATACTGTCCGATCCCACTACAGCAGGAGGCCCGTGCCGTGCAGTGGGACGCTTTTTTGGGTTTTTATTATTATGGCACTAGCATTAATTGTCCACGTTAGAAAGGTAACAAAGATTACAGTTCAGCTGGGTAACAGATTTTTTTAAATGAAAATACATGAATCCCGGATGTTCACGTAAAACCTTGAGATAACAAATGTTGCTAAAGACATATATACATACAGAACTACACTTGTTTTACTAAAGTTTTTACCGATCAGTGAAAATTTCACATCAGAATAAACAAAATTTAACCTAGCCACTTTAATACTCTCCCCAGAAAATTCCCGTAGGATTATCGAGATAGAAAATACCGCGGATTTTAAGTCCTGGAATTTAGTATCGGTTAGCAAAAACCGCATCGAAATCGATCCAGTAGTTTAACGTGAACCCCGAACAAACAGACAAAAACAAAAATGAAGAAACAAAATAATACACAAATTTTATAATATTATAGATATCTTCAAAAATGTGGCATTATGCGAGCGAGTAAGAGAACTGCATTTAAATGTCTTCTTAAAATTTTGAAACATAGAACTATCCCAGGAAAGCGTGACCCCCATACAAATCACCTTTCACCTCGGCGTACTCAGCAACGTCTGCTCCCATTCTAACAGCAAATAGCTTTTTATTGACCGAAGTGTTTAGCGCGCTTGTCGGCGAGCGCTACTCGACCGCTAAAAGCCGAATTTTAAGTATTGATAACAATATTTTAAATAAATAACGGACAGGTGATAGGTTAGGGCTAAGACGGAACGTGACTGGCTTTGTCGCCATGATTCGTTGAGAGTTCTTCTTTCGAATTCAAAAGTTTATATTCAAACTAAGATTTTTAATTTTTTTATCTTCGTTCGAATTCAATTAATTCAATTATTAATTCAATTAAAACAAGAAAGGACTGGTTGCGTCAAATTTTATTATAGAGTATACGAGTTATGTTTTGTTTATTGTCATTTATATTCTTCCATAGTACAATTTGTTCTCGCAATTAAACGATTCGTATCACACACCAAAAACTGTCCTTTCATTATATAAAAGGAATATGTGAACCGACTTAACAAAAACGTAGTCATGTTTGCTTATCATTTAAAAACAAAACAAATATATCGTATAGGCGTTAAAACAAGTCACTGGGCGATAATTGCCTCTCTTTTAGGCTACGACACCTATTACAACAATTTCTTGGTATTTCAAATACAAATACAATTTAATTGTTTTCTATGAGAAAATGTTAGAGAAACTTTAGGTAACATATCATATTGTTACAACTCAGGTCCCGACCAAAACAAAATCCACCTGCATAACTGAAACAAAGCACTTTTATTACCCGTCGGCATTTGAACTAATAACATTTAACTACCTATTGTAATTCTTTTAAGATCGGCTTCTTTTGTTTACTTATTTGTTGGCATACGGCCTATTGTTGTATTGTAATCATTAGCCAGGTGTTACGGATTTTAAAATACAAGCTGCTTCTAGGGAATTCGGTCCACGTTTCCGGGCGGACATATTGCATTTGGGCAGTATAAAACAATGAACCGAGGGAGGGAGGAGGAGTCGAGCGAGAACCACGAGCGAAGCGAGACGTGTGTATTACAATCGGGAATGTAATAAATTACGGACTTTGCGCGTTTTATTGAGTTAAGACCTTCTGAATTACGTTTGCACTTGTTGTGTTGGGTTATATTTGTACCTGTGTTATACGTGTTTGTATAGTTCTAATAAACTCTATAATAATTCCAACGGCATTTTAATTCGAGTCTCGCACTCGTAACAATATCGATGGTCCCCGCGTATAATCCGGTAACAGGCAAATTGAAATTGTGCAGGAGAAATATTACTTCTATCTATAGACAATTCATGTATAGTGGTGGTCGAAGATCTCGCCATGCCAACCTCAAAGACGTTTTCCGCCGGGCTCTTGTGAGCATCGTACCGGCCGTATTAGAAAGAAAGAAAGAAAGAAAATAATGTTTATTTAGAGGTATTTAAAATAGAAATTATACATAAGCAGTTTAAAAGAAGCCAAATTTTAACTAACCCTAAAGAAGCCCTTACTCTGCAAATGCTGGTTGACAACAACCAACGAAACACCAGCTTCCGTAAGTGCAGGCGTCACCTACACAGTAGAATAAGTTACTTTTTTTAATGAATATTTAATATTATTTATAATTAGAACAACATCAAACAAAGAATAAACAAAAGAGTATATGCGCGTGTGTGTGTCAAATACATGCTAGTGTGTGTAATGTTTTTTTTTTATTGAATTAATTTATTTTTTATGCATATTTTTGGAACATAGTTCCTTATCGCGCGGTACGAATGAGGGCTAGACGGAAAAAATTCTTACGAAAAAAGTTGTCACTTTTTGAACTTGCCAAGATAAAATGCAGTTGCATAACCCTTTATGCCCACGCAGTTAGAGTTTAATTTGGAGTACATTATTATTTAAATGTCATGGGTTGCTGACGTACAGATAGCATTTGCGGACATATAGAGTCTTAATGTCATTAAAATAAGGAGCAATATCGCGAATCTGGTTTAAAGTTAAATTTGTTTCAAGAGTCGAATTGCAGGATGTGATTCGATTTTTAAATTTTAAATTTTTAAATTTAAATTGTTTCTTATATTGAAGTAAATAGGATTCAAACTTACTCATTTACTATTTTGTTGAGTGTATACAGGTTTTTTGTAAATAATAAATATGGAACTTCGTTCCATCCGGGTGTCCCTTGACACCTCTCAAGTTTTTTTTTTAAATATTAGCATTCAGCGCATCTTCTCTATATAAAGTGTGAGAAATTTCATACTCCTCCGTCTGCGCAATTTTCGTAAAAAGGGGTACAAAGTTTTTGCTTCGGGTATTACTGTATACCTAGATTTTTAATTAGAACAACATCCAAAGAAGAATAAACAAGATATTTTGAACAATTTAATATAAGTACATAATATGTTATGAAATGATTATTGAAATGTGAAAATAAGAATAGAATAGAACATACCTACTTTATTGTACAACTAGCAGCGCCCCGCGGTCTCTCCCGCGTGGTGATAGAAAATCGTCATAATTCCAAAATAAAAGAATTTTTCTAAAATAAAAGTAGCCCAAGTTACTCCTTATTACATCAGCTACCTGCCAATAAAAGTCCCATCAAAATCGGTCCCGCCATTCCAGAGATTAGCCGGAACAATAAAAAATATTTACACGGATAAACTTAGTTTCATGGGGTAAGAGGTTCTACAAACTGGAATTTTGAGTTCTACTTTTAGCAGGAGCTTTGTTTGTGCATTTCGTGAGATATCCTGGGATTCTCATGTTTTGAGGCGAGAGCGGAAAAGAATCGTCGTTTTTTGGCACACCCTAATATATTATATGAGTTATCGGTTAATCTTTAAAGTCATTAACAATCTCATCTCTCATCTAAAATAACGCATTAAATATTACGTTACGTCTTTATTAGTATATTAATTGAAGCATTACGACGTACCTAGGCGCAGAAAAGATATCAGTGAAAACCCATAGAACGGGTACCGCTGCATTCTTATATTGTTAATGGCTTGACAGTCCCGTATCCGGGTGACGTCATAATGGCGGAGTCGTGTCCAGCAAATCCCGAAGGAGCGCCGCGCAGTAGTGAACGTAGCGCAGGGTTGCCATCACTGTGGTTATAATAGGCGTGCGGAAACATGTTACAATAATTCTATCATTATCTTTACTAGTGCTCGCCCATTGGTCGAAATTCGACTATAATTAATTTAAATTATTAGTAATTAATGAGTTTGAACATTATTAAGGTTCTGTTGTCAAAGTATATTCAAATTCAAATTCAAAAGATTTTATTCAAAATAAGTTCCACTGGAGAACACTTTTTGAAGGTCATACATATATATTAAAATTTTAATGTTACTTCCTAGTCTATGTACACCGACGTGTTATTGCTGTTAAGGAGAAGAAGCGGCAAGAAACTCCCCAGCAACACGTCTAGCTAAAAACATTTTTTGCTTTATATTTATCTCTTATTCAATTTATATCTCAAGTTCTTTTTTTAATAAGTTTTATACAAAAGTATGTTGCAGAAAGACTTTGAAGAATTAATGGAGTTGTAGCAAACAGTGCATATTCACAGAGACACAATAAAAGAAAAGAAGAATATTACTATAGTTTTAATAAAGAAGAACATGACGTACTACATTTTTATTTATTTTTCTGCAACATGTCTCCATAAATTCCTTACAAGCTTAGCAAGATAATTTATACAAAATATGGTATAAGAGAGGTTGGAGCGAGCTGCTATGTAAATGAAGTTTTGTCATTTAAATATTCTTCAATAGTGTAGTACCCTTTTTTAACAAGATACTTTTTACTTTGGTTTTGAATTTAGTGAAGGGCAGATCTAGCATTTCACTCGGAATCTTATTGAAGAAGCGTATACCAACCCCCAAGAAAGAGGACAATACTTTTTGTAATCTAAAAGATGGCAGTATCAGTTTATTACGATGCCTGGTGTTGAAATTGTGAACATCCTTATACTGCCTGTAGTCACTCAAATTATTACGAATATAAATTATATAATTGAAAATATATTGGCAGGCGACCGTCATAATACCTATTTCCTTAAAGCGTTCCCTAAGAGACACCCGAGGGCCCAGGTTGTAAATTGACCTTACGGCTCTTTTTTGTAAAACAAATATGGTCTCTAAGTCAACAGCGTTGCCCCAGAGTAAAATACCATAGGACATGACACTATGAAAATAACTAAAATAAACTAGTCTAGCAGTCTCTTCGTCAGTGAACTGCCTAACTCTTCTGACCGCATATGCAGCAGAAGTAAGCTTTGCTGAGAGATTAGATATATGAGCGCCCCATTGGAGCTTCTGATCTAGGTTAATGCCTAAGAATACAGTTGAATCTACTAGGTCAAGTCTAGTGTCGTTAAGGGAGATATTAACATCGTATTCTTTTACATTGGGCATAACAAATTTAACATATTTCGTTTTATTCGGATTAAGTAATAAGTTATTTACAGTAAACCACTTAGATATTTGGGTTAAGGCGTTGTTTACGTCGTCAAAGTTCTGTTTATTTCTGTCAACTTTAAATATAATACTTCTATAATCACAGCTTTCGCCAAGGCTACACTGTTAATTTGACTTTAACAATAAACAAAAGAGTATATATGCGTGTGTGTCAAAAACATGGTAGTAATGGGTGTAGTGTGGTAGTAAGTGGTATACATGGTGTGTAATGTTTTTTTATTAATTTAATGTATTTTTTATTCATATTTTATTGTAAATATTAGCATTCTGCACTCCTTCTCTATATAAACTACAAGTGTGCGAAATTTCATACTCTTCCGTTCGCGCAATTTTCGTAGAAGTTGAAGTACAAAGTTTTTGCTTCGCGTATTAATATAAAATATACTGCATAAAATTTCTAAAAATTCACACAGGTTTTTCTGACGCAACAAATACTCAAGATTTGTTTCTGTTTGGAGGTAAAACAGTAACGAGTTCAAAATATAATTGAAAACTGCTGGACCGATTTTGATGATTTTTTGTGTGTGTTGAAGTGGGCCCTGAGATGGTTTAAATTTACATATGGACCCGGTAGATGGCGCTGTAATCGGGTTCTAAATTATAGTTTTTTGGGCAAGATAACGTCTGCCCGGCCCACTTCTTAGTAATATACTTATAACAATAGTCAAAGATTTCACATTAATAATAATTATATTAATAATCCCGCAGGGGGGCTTTGTGGCTAAGCCTTAGGTGAGTAGCGACACCTCGTACCTGACTCCGGGGACCAAGACAAGGCCCCCGCCTCCGTGCTTGCCTTAACCAGCCGGCACGGAGTGGAGATCGCTAGAGCTAAGACTCAAGCTCCAGGGGTGGAAGTGATAAATGGCATCACGTCAGAAGTAGCTTCGGTGAACTTGCAGCCCACCTCTCTACACCCCTTAGCCACTCACACCCATGTTGCCCCTGTCTTTTATGGCATTTTTAGGGGCCCATGCAGGGAGTGACAAGTCACCGTCTGCCCAATTTTCCATGTTCCATGAACATTGAGACGGGCAGATGCCATAGTCCCCATATTCCCAGACGGCTAGTACCACTAACAGTTCACCCCAATAGCCCGGTACTTTTTGTCCTCATTTCCCACAATAGTCCTACACTGGCCGGGGCTTGTCCTTGGGTGCATTATTATATGGTGTAGACAAGGATAATCGCCATCAGTGTCACGCCACATATTTAGATTAAATTTGTCAAGGGGCCTCTACGTGTTGGCCTCCCCATGGCCCCACGCAAGCCCTCCAAAAGTCCGGGCCATTTTTATGGCCCGTGGTCTTGAAAGACATACAAGAATTATATTAAGTTAAAATATGTTCCATGTCAGCCCTAGAGTAGGTATAACACAGAGTAATGTACTCCCTTGAGTATGTTGGTTACATTTCATTTCTCTGTGATGCATCTCGGTGCATACACGGAAATTTCATTAACACCATTTACATTTGATGTTAGATTATTGTCAGTGGGATAAGGAAAGACAAGGGTGAAAAGGACCAAACTGACTACGTAGTAAACTATATAATTCAAAATTCAAAAGTGTTTATTCAAAATAAATTCCACTGGAGAACACTATTTGAAAGTCAATCAATATGAATTAAAATTTAATTTTACTTCCTAGTCTATGTACACCACTTCGCAACGTGTTATTGCTGTTAAAAAGAAGGGGGCAAGAATCTCCCAAGCAACACGTCTAGCTAAAAATTGATTATCTCAAACATTTCTTTTTTTCATACAGAAATGTGTTACACAATCACTTTTCGAAGAATTAATGGAGCTTTAGCAAACAGTTTATACTCAGTAACACAGACACAATAAAAGAAAAGAAAAATATTATTATTGTTATAATAATGACATCACGTACTAAATTTTATATACTGCAACACATCTCCATAAATTCGTTACATGCTTGCTTGGCAAGAGAAAAATGTTATACAAAATATAGTATAAGAGGTCGGAGCGAGCTGCTATGTAAATGAAGTTCTGTCATTTAAGTATTCTTCAATAGTGTAGTAAGTACCCTTTATTAACAAGATACTTTTTAGTTTGGTTTTAAAGGCAGAAGTAGTGAAAAGCAGATCTAACATTTCATTCGGAATCTTATTGAAGAAGCGCATACCAACATCCAAGAATGAAGACAATACTCTTTGCAATCTAAAAGATGGCAATATCAGTCTATTACTATGCCTGGTGTTGAAATTGTGAATATCCTTATATTGTTTATAAGCACTCAATCTCTCTATAATAAACTCTATAACATTTGTATCTATTATAAATTATAATATAATATAATAAATTTGTAGACTGTAGAGCAGTATGAGTTTATAAAATGAATCCAAGATAAGAAAAATCTTAAGTGGTCTAATTTGGACTAGCAGATTACAAAAATACAATATTTACAATTTTATCTGTCTATTACAGCATGAGCTTATCTATCGTTCTTATAATAATTATAAAAAAATATTTAATTTTTTACTATTGTATATATTTTTTTAAGTTAGGTTTATTTATAGGATATTTTAGTTTTTGTTAATAGTTGTTAGATTTAGATAATTATTTATAACATACTTAATTAGTAATACAAATAAATACATTCTACAGAATTATAAAAAAGGTAAAATTACCTATTTTGTTCCTTATTTTTCTATTTTGTTTATAATATAAACAAAGATATTATCTTCTAAAATCTTCAAGTTATTCCCTTAGCGTTATTACATTTTCAATAACAAATCGTCGTCAGAGCCATCAATTGGATTTCAAGCGCAATCGTTTCTGTCAATGTATTTTGATGTACAAAAAATATCGCTATTAATCACTAGATGGCAATACACGTAAGAACGCAATCTTAACGGAACTATTCAACAACAGATGGCGTTGTAAATAAACATACGAGAGAACGTACGGCAGATGTCACTTAAAATAATTCAACTAGTATTTCTTCTCCAGAGCGATTATGACTGAGTTTTAGACATGAATAATTTCAACATGCAATATCCACATAACGCTTACGGAATATTAATCGTTATTGATGATTATAACAATTTTACAATCGTAATGCAATCCGACATAAGCGTTACATCAACTTTTAAGCTCTTAAGGTCTGTGCACATTATAAGTCGCGAGTGACGGACGCAGCTAAAGGACATAGGTATCTGGATAATGAAAGTCCATTGAAGTTTGGACATTATAAGTCGTAAGTCTTAAGTCGCGGACGTGACTTTGAGCGTTCGGACGTCCTAACGCAATGGTCTGTTTTTGTAATTATATATTTTGGTCGGCAATAAAGTGTTATCTCTCTCTCTCTCTCTCTCTCTCTTTAAGGCAACCTAGAGAGTGTGTATCGGTTCTGGTATGTATGTTGCGAGACAAGCGACGATTGCTGCACACGCTGATGTGTTGTTTTAAATATTGCCATGTTACATAATTATATAAAGATAATCTATATTAAGATAATGAAAAAGTATAATTAGCCAAAATTATCTGCTAACGAATAAAAATCTTTGTTAAAACTGTGAGTTTTAGTGTAGCTGATACTTTTCTTACAACATTTAATGTAAACTTAACACAAAAGAACACAATAATTATTATGTTGTCCGCTTTTATTCGTGCAGGAACGGAGAAAGAATACAATTTCCTGCGGCCGGGCGGCCTGTCTTAAGAGGCGACAAAACAACCCACAGTCCGGTGGTAGGACATTTGCCCGACTGAATGGTTACCATCCTGGTCTAAAGTATGTCGCCATAACAACCTTGACTTGTGTTCCGGCATTAGAGATCAGGTTCCAGTCTCCCTTAAGAGAGCAGCAGCGCATTTATAGCACCTTTGGTGTTTTAAATGTCCATAGGCGATGGTAACCGCTTTCCATCAAGTGGGCCGTCTGCCTGTCTGCTGAACACATGCAATAAAAAAACATTAAAAAGGGAACGGAACTAGTCCGTAGAGTTGTTATAAAAAAACACCCTACCACCTGGCTGCGTGTTGTTTTTGTATAATCAATTCTCGTGTATTCTACTGTTAACAATATACGCAATTAATTGGCCATACCTGCATAAATTCCATCATACAAAATTACTAAATCCTGGCAACAAAACTAAATGCTCTATTACGTAGAGTTCACACCCGGTCGGCTCGTGACTTCTTTAAAATTTCAAAGCCCGGACGAATTAACACACAAAACTAGACATTAACAACGAAATACATATTCAGGTTAATTTTTTCATATTAAAGCAATCTTATGTGAATTTTGAAACGAAACACGGTTATTTCTTATGGACGTTTTTTTGCGAAATTTCTAATCAAATTTTGTTCTTGTTAGAGTTCCGTGGCCATTAGGAAAAATAGACTGAAAGATCCTATTCTATTATATACTATTACTATTATCCACATATATATTTAATATCCAAATCTTTTACATTTTTTTTATAAATATCTTATAAAATATATATACATTTATTTATAAAAAAAATATAAAAAACTGATCTTCGCCGGCAGTGGGGCCTCGGGTCCAGACTACCGGTGGTTAAGGCTCCAGACACAGGAATCTCCTCACAATACGGGCCGTGTCCAACAAAGCTGCCTTCTGCATCCGACCCTTCAACCAGATACCAAGCGAGAGCCTTTCAAGGTGGCGGTCAAGGCTCTTCGCTATTAATCCATTCACTGACACCACTATCGGTACTATGATTGCAGAGTCCAGGTTCCACATGGCGGTAACCTCGTGAGCTAGATCAATATACTTTATTTGTTTATCTTTCTCGGCATTCACGAGGTTACCATCATGGGGGATCGCGACATCTACAATTAAAGCACGTCTCGCAGACCGATCAACTATGACAAATTAATTATTATTATATATTATTAAACATATTCTTATTCATTTTTGTTAATTTTTAATATACGTATATAACGTTCTTCTTATTTTTAGTTATAAACTAGCGGCCCCGGCGGACGTTGTCCTGCTCTGAAAAAATAAAAATCTAGGACCCGATCCCAGCGCCACCTACCGGTTACGCTTGTGGATTTCAACCACTCGGGGGGGTCCCCGAGTAGTTGAAATCCACATCACAATCCACAAACACATAGAAACAGATCACCAAAATCACTCCAAGTGATTACGAGGATTCTAGAACCCGATCTCAGCGCCACCTACCGGTTCCATTTTGAAGTCGGTGCCAAGTAAAACAAAAAATAACAACAACAAATTTACAAAATATACGAAATTTCATGTTTTACTTGACAACACTAGCTACCGCTAGTGGGTAATAATTAAAAGTCGCGAAACTTGAATATGTAATTGAAGCTCCATCCGGTTCTTAATAATAATAATATGATAGTTACCCGCTGTAAATCATCGTAAGAATTATTACATCACATTATACACAGCCGTTGAAGTGTAGACACCTGTGCAGCCACTTTCATGCCCTGAGGCCGATGAAAGTAAAATTCTATAGGCCCAAGTATGGAGGCGACGAGGTTTTTTGTTGGTTTGTGACCGATTTTTCTGTTAGGATTTTTAGGTATTTGCGTTTATTAAGTAGATCTCGCTTAAGACGCCTCTGTGCGGGATAAGTCTGTAATAAATCTAAAACATAAAAAATAATTAGAAATTAATAACTCCTAGTGTGAGAGTTGATGAATACTGTGTTGTGGTAATTTTATTATACTATTACAACTTAGCCCCCGGACAAAAACAAATTCCAAATGCACACCTGTAAAAACACATTTTATTACCTATCGGCATTTAAACTATTTGTAATTCTTTTTTGATCGTCTTCTTTTGTTTACTTATTTATTGGCATAAGATTCTAGAGAACAGCTCTCTGTTTTACTGTACTCGTTTATGGCCGCTTGCGGCCGAATCATTAGCCAGGTATTACGGATTACGTCAATTACGATACGGACACATTTTTATTTGTGAGGTATAAAACGACGGCCTGATAGAGAGAGGGCCCAGTCGAGCGAAAACCACGATCAAGGCGACATGTGTGTACATTCGGGAATCTATTAGTGACGGACTTTGCGGGTTTTATTAAATTACGACCTTCTGCATTACGTTTGGATTTGTTGAGTTCGGTTATATTTGTACCTGTGTTATACGTGTTTGTATAGGTCTAATAAACTCTATAATAAATCTAACGGAACTTCAATTCGAGTCCCGCAACTCGTAACAATATATTTTTTATTTTATATAATGACTAGAGTTTTCCCGACAGACAAGAGAGAATGACTAGAAAGTTCAACCGACAGGCAGACGGACCACTTGATGGAAAGCGGTTACCATCGCCTATGGACATTTGTAACACCAAAGGTTCTACAAATGCGCTGCTGCTCTCTTAAGGGAGAATGGAACCTGGTCACTAATGCCGGTACACAACTCAATGTTGTTATGGCGGCATGCTCTAGACCAGGGGCGGTAGTCTCCCAGGCGTGCAAACGCCCTACCACCTGGCTGTGGGTTGTTTTGTCGCCTCTTACGACAGGCCGCCTGGCCGTTACTGCACGGATAATATTATAATTCAATAAATTCAATCTTAAATACACTTTAATTAACTAGTATAAAGTTCAAAATTCATTGCACTGTTACGCACAATTTCCTTTGATCTACGTATAAACAAAATATCTGCCTTAAGTAAATAGAGACAGAGCTAAAATTAATTTGAAATCTTTTAAGTTATATTTGAACTGAAAATTAATACTAACGGGTAAAGAGAAATGTGTTTTACTTCGAATTAAATAAGCTTGAATTTTATGCGTTTATCTCTTTTTAGTGTCGCTTTTTCGTTTTATCGAGTTTCAAATCGCAACGAATCTAAAGAAGTTTCACTTCAAAAAGGATATCAGAATAAATTTCATATCCCACGTCGAAATACTTGCGGAAACTGCCAATAATTAATATGTCGACACTTAATTCCTGACATAGTAGCAAAAAATGTTTAATTTCTAACATGACATATACCACGTCACGAAAACATTTCTCAACATACCGTGAGATTATGGGGGCATTTTCAAAACATTACCCAATACAATTTAGCCTTGTTACACCATATTTGAAGACAACATCTAACAACATTACACGCGTTGAAATTTTATGTTTAATCATTCTATTGTTACACGCCGACAAAGTGAATGCACACGTGGTTTATCACCTTTCCCGCATTTGGACTTATTTGGTTTACTTTGTGTTTAAAATTTGTAATTAAGTAAAAAATTCTATTTTTATTGTACTTGTTTATGGCCACAGGTGTGCACATTACAACCTCAGTCCACGCGGTCCTTTGTTATTATTGCACAGTTTAGTTTTATATAACGATGCCCGAACGAGCGGGGGGGGGGGTGAGGCAGTCAAGCTACGATTACGATACGAGCAAGACGTGTGTAGTGTACATACAGTACATTTGACAAGCGATATAGTGACGGACTTAGCGCGTGTTATTGGATCGTGCAGTTTGCCCTGGTTGTATCCAGTTATATTTGTACCTGTGTTATACGTGTTTGTATAGTTCTAATAAATTTTATAGTAATTTCAACGGCACTTTAATTCGAGTCCTGTAACTCGTAACAATATTATTATTTGAAGCAAAAACTTTGTACCCTTTTTACGAAAATTGCGCGGACGGAGGAGCATGAAATTTCGGACACTTATAGTTCACATAGAGAAGGTATGCAGAATGTTAAATTTTTTTAACAGTGTAGCCTTAGCGAAATTTGTGATTATAGAAGTATAGTCTTTGACAAAAGAACCTTAATACTGTTCAAACTTATAATTTAAATTAATTATGGTCGAATTTCCACCACTGGCCAACCACTAGTAATAATAATAGCCCATGAATGTCCCAATGCTGGACTCGGGCGTCCGATTCATATGGGAACAGAAAGCATATCCGACACGCTTTTTCTAGGCAGATTGGAGGGTTTCACACATCTGTTATCCCGGTGTTTTCCTTCACCGTTAGCACGTGGTAATTGTACAAAGATGCACATGAGCTTAGTAAACTTTTCAATGTACCTCAAAGTTTTGACTATATGTAATACATAGGTATTTGTATATTTATTTCTTAAATTAATTTGAGTATTTATGAATCTATTGCCTTTCTCCTGCACCACCTACATCGCCTGATTCAAATTTGTTTTTGATTTAGGTTGCCTGGAAGAGATCGCTTTGAGCGATAAGGCCGCCTATTGTATTGCCTAGAAAATATTTGTAAATATAGACCATATTTACAATAGTTTCTGTAATTTTATATTTTGGTGTGCAATAAAGTGCTCTCTCTCTCTCTCTCTCTCTCTCTCTCTCTCTCACTGTGTTGCTGTTTGGTTATTTAAAAAATAAATATACAAACGCAGAACAAGTTTTGTTAGTCTATCCGATTACTTTCTTCGGGTCCGGCGAACTTGCGTTAGCATCGTGTGCGCTTACGTAATAAATGTAACATGGCCGGCCTGGAAACGCGTTGTGCAATCTATCATGTTTCTACGATGATTTATAGATATTAGAGTATAATTTAACATTTGGATATCAAGATTGTTGCAGGTTTTTGATTTCGTTTCTTTATTCTTTATTGTACATAAAAAGTTACATACAAAACTTTAAAGTAATGGTGATGTAAATATCTTTATCATTTAACTATGTATATGTAATATAAACATATTAAAAACCTATCTAGAGACTTAGAATATATAGTATATAATAAGTGAAGCAAAAACACAGCAAAAACTTTGCGGACGGAGAAGTATGAAATTTAGCACACTTATAGTTTATACTAGCTGCGCCCCGCGGTCTCTCCCGCGTGGTGATTGAAAATCGTCATCATTCCAAAATAAAAGAATTTTCTAAAATCAAAGTAGCCTAAGTTACTCCTTATTACGTCAGCTACCTGCCAATAAAAGTCCCGTCAAAATCGGTCCAGCCATTTCAGAGACTAGCCGGAACAAACAGATAGACACAAAAATTGTAAAAAATGTTATTTTGGTGCATGTGCCGTATATATATTCATATGCATGTAGTAAAAAGCGGTTATTTCAATATTACAAACAGACACTCGAATTTTATTTATATGTATAGATGTATAGATAGAGAAGAAGTGCAGAATGCTATTTTATTATTATGCAGAAAAAATACATTAAGGGACGCTTGCATAACGATTGCCTTTAAATAAAATTAGTTAGTTATATTCAACTGCCTAAATAAGTTTTACACAAAACGTAATGACAGTTCTTTAAACATATCTAGCGGCAAATTTTGCGTTGTGCAAGACGCTAATTGTATTTAAAGGTGTTAAATGCGTTTAGTGTTTCTTAAATAAATATAATAAGGAACGTTATGCAAGCGGCCCTTAACAAGGTGATATCAAACAGAATGCGTTTTTAGATCATTTTCTCAACCATTTTTACAGTAGTTATACACACTTTATTGCGGTGAAAAAAATATATGTCAATCTTGATCATATTTCTGACGTAAACTTTGTACTCAGAACGCATTTACGATAAATTTTCTCGATAGAAAATAATTGCAAAGTAACCTCTAAACGAGTTATTCAATCTTGGTTATTGTTATTACTGTTAATCGTACATCGCTAAAATAAATAACAGTAACATATTATATTATAACAAATTCAATTATAGATCTTTTATTGGGTTACTTAACTTAATTTGGAAGTAATTAATTATTTTATTAAAAATGACTGCAAAAATCCCGCCTGCCGGTCCCAATGTATGGAATTTATCATAACGCCCGAGGCTTTCGTCTAAACTGCACGCGCTGCTCTGCTCCGCGACCGCCATTGAAAAATAATTTTAAATAAACGAAGGAGCAATAATAACAAGAATTTTGAAACGGTCGCGCTATACTTGTTTGGCGTATACGGTAGAGGTCTGGTCTAAATCAGCTAGCTGTGTGGGTTCGAACCCTACGAGTTTCACTTGATCTAGAAGATTTTTTTATTTTGATATGAAAGTTGATAAAATGCTCTTTTTCTCTTCCTAAATAATTTTATAAAATGCAATAAAAATACTTTTCTAAATTTTTATATTTCATTTCATCTGGACTTTTATACTATTGACAATAAAACGTATTTAAATCAATCTTACCGGTAACATTAAAATTCGAAAGCGCCATCTATGATTCTTCATAGAAAATTACGTTGACACGTGGATAAGTAGAGTTATAAATATTACAAAACTTTCAATACTTTCTTCAATGTTATTGTGGTAGAGTGAGTTGATACTAGTACACGTACAATTAGACTTCATGGTTCGAGTGCTCATTTCATTTTTCTCTCTAATTTTTTTATGTTTTATCTATTATAATTTATTTTAAAGTTCTTATCTATACAGATAAACAAATGGTTTGTTTGTAATGTCAAAATAAAAACTAAAAAATTGGACCAGGAGATTCCAAAAATGCAAAGTAAAGTGCCTGTTTGAAATCTCAAAATAAATTTTTAAAAAATCGGACCAGGAGATTCCGAAAATGCTATTTATAGAATTTTTGTCTGTCTGTCTGTGTGTCTGGATGTTCCGGCTAATCTCGGACACAGCTGGATCGATTTTGACGTAATTTTAAATGGCAGATAGCTGATGTTATAAGAAGTACCTTAGGCTACGTTTTTAGGGTTCCGCGAAAAAATATCCAAAAGCATATTTGTCTTTCTGTTTGTTATCCTTTTATGGACAGACTATTGAACCGATTTGGATGAAACTGGGTACATATTATGTTATTTTAATATCGAGGGTGGCCAAGAACTACTTTTCATCCCGAAAAATGAGATAGTTTCCAATATGAAAATATATTTGGCCGAACGGGCCTAAATGATCAAACGGCTGAATGACACAAATTGTCGAATTGACCGAAACGACTGAAATGGCTGAAATATGGCCCTAATGACCGAAATGGCTGAAATGAATGAAATGGCTGAAATTGCCCAAATGGCCGAAATAGCTGAATTGACTGAAATGGCCGAAATGGTTTAAATGGCCCAAATGACCGAAATGGCCGAAATGACTAAAATGGCCGAAATGGCCTAAAATGGCCGAAATGGCGTAAAAGGCCCAAATGGCCGAAATGACCGAAATGGCCTAAATGGCCAAAATGACGGAAATGGCCCAAATGGCTGAAATAGCTGAAATGGCTGAAATGGCCGAAATGGCCAAAATGACCGAAATGGCTGAAATGGCCCAAATGGTTGAAATGACTGAAATGGCTGAAATGGCCGAAATTACCGAAATGGCTTAAATGGCCAAAATGACTGAAATGGCCCAAATGGCTGAAATGACCGAAATGGCTGAAATGACTAAAATGTCCGAAATGGCCTAAAAGGCCCAAATGGTCGAAATGACCGAAATGGCCGAAATGGCCAAAATGACTGAAATGGCCCAAATGGCTGAAATGACCAAAATGGCCGAAATGGCCCAAATGGTTGAAATGACTGATATGGCTGAATTGGCCTAAATGGCCAATATTACTGAAATGGCCTAAATGGCCAAAATGACTGAAATGGCCCAAATGGCTGAAATGACCGAAATGGCCCAAATGGCCCAAATGACCGAAATGGCTGATATGGCCCAAATGGCCGAAATGACTGAAATGGCTGAAATGACTGAAATGGCCCAAATGGGTGAAATTACTGAAATGGCCCAAATGGCCGAAATGACTGCAATAGCTGAAATGGCTGAAATGGCCGAAATGACCAAAATGGCCGAAATGACCAAAATGGCTGAAATGGCCCAAATGGTTGAAATGACTGAAATGGCTGAAATGGCCGAAATTACCGAAATGGCCTAAATGGCCAAAATGACTGAAATGGCCCAAATGGCTGAAATGACCGAAATGGCTGAAATGGCCCAAATGGCCTAAATGGCCAAAATGACTGAAATGGCCCAAATGGCTGAAATGACCGAAATGGCTGAAATGGCCCAAATGGCCCAAATGGCCGAAATGACCAAAATGGCCCAAATGACCGAAATGGACGAAATGACTGAAATAGCCCTAATGACCGAAATGGCTGAAATGAATGAAATGGTTGAAACTGCCCAAATGGCCGATATAGCTGAATTGACTGAAATGGCTAAAATGGCCGAAATGGTTCAAATGGCCCAAATGACCGAAATGGCCGAAATGGGTGAAATTACTGAAATGGCCCAAATGGCCAAAATGACTGAAATGCCCCAAATGGCCGAAATGGCTGAAATGACCAAAATGGCCGAAATGGCTGAAATGGCCGAAATGACCAAAATGGCCAAAATGACTGAAATGACTGAAATGGCTGAAATGACCGAAATGGCTGAAATGGCCCAAATGGCCGAAATGACCAAAATGGCCGAAATGGCCCAAATGGCCTAAATGGCCAAAATGACTGAAATGGCCCAAATGGCTGAAATGGCCGAAATGGCTGAAATGGCCCTAATGGCCGAAATGACCAAAATGGCCCAAATAGCTGAAATGGCCCAAATGGTTGAAATGACTGAAATGGCTGAAATGGCCGAAATTACCGAAATGGCCTAAATGGCCAAAATGACTGAAATGGCCTAAATGGCCAAAATGACTGAAATGGCCCAAATGGCTGAAATTACCGAAATGGCTGAAATGTCCGAAATGACCAAAATGGCCCAAAAGACCGAAATGACTGAAATGGCCCAAATCGCTCAAATGACCGAAATGGCTAAATGACTGAAATGGCCCAAATGGCCCAAATGGTTGAAATGACTGAAATGGCTGCAATGACCAAAATGGAAAATCACAAAAAACCTACCCCATTTTTTGGGATAACCCATAATATTGATTACATAAATCCATTATACCGAATTTTAACTAAATCGGTTCGGTAGTTTTTCCGTAAAAGGATAACAAACAAAAAGACAAATATATTTTTATCCCGGAAACTATTCCATATTTCGGGATAAAAGCATCCTATGTTCATTCTCAGCATCGAAAATATATATCAAATGAATTTCAGCCAAATTGGTCCAGTAGTTTTTCCGTGAAAACGGAACAAACAGACAGACAGTTACTTTCGCATTTATAATATCAATAGGGATATTATGAATTCATTGTTGTTCCATAATACAATGAAATTATTTTTATAACATTTACATCTAAAAACTAATATCATTAGAATAAAGTTTAACTGTATCAAAATTAGTTACAAAAAGAGAAAAAAAAACCACCTGTGTGCGGCGGGATCGAGCCTTCAACCTCCTCACTACCTTAGAATTAGAAAACCACTAGGCCAAACATGTTTAGTACCACGTGTCGAATTTTCAATACGTATTGTCCGCGTGAACTTCTCTCACTTTATCATGTTTTGTCTCGCTTCCTCTTGTTCTCAGCCGCATGAATAGTGTGATATCGGTGCCGTGCAATGTTCGTTAGCTACGTATACACCTATTTATGTTACGTAGCCTATGTTCGGTGATATACAATATTTTACCACACGCACGCACGCCTTAAATTGGCGCTGTCCCATCGAAGTAAACATTGGTTGCGCGGGGGTAAATTATGTGAAACACCGATTTGAATTAGTAGTATACAGGCTCTTAAAACATTACACACACTACCATGTACTTGACACACACACGCATATAATATACTCTTCTATTTATGGTTCAAGTCAAATTAACAGCGTAGTCTTGGTAAAATCTGTGATTAAACAAGTATAGTCTTTGACATTAATTATTATGATCGAATTTCGACCACGGGCAACCACCAGTTAATTATATATTATTTTTAAGTTAATTATTAGTAAGTAAGTAAAATTAAAGTATAATTTAACATTTGGATATCAAGATTGTTGCAGGTTTTTGATTTCATTTTTTTATTCTTTATTGTACACAAAAAGTTACAAATCTTTGCTATAACATGTGGAAGGTATATTTTGACGAAAGATCTCAGGAAAAAGGCATTTGTTATAAAACGATCCAACCACATCCTTTGCGGTCAACTTGGATTAAAAATCAAGTGATGAATCGAGAATTTACTGTAATATCTTTAACATTACGATATAGACACATTCCACGGAACAAATTTTTGCACATGATCAGATTAGCATCTACACCAAATTGTTCTTCAGGTCAGATGTGTAAGATAGATGATGTCTTTTATGTATTAGTAGAATGTGTCCAAACTAACAGCCTTAGAAATGATATTAATTCGTTTTTTGTAGGCTGGTGCAACAGCATTTTGGCAGAGCCCTTATCACCTCTGCCAAAACGATTTATAAATGTCTTGCACACGCCACCTAATTTAAATAATACTTGATTGTTAATTATTAAGTCGACATAGCCAAATTATGGCTAAGCCTTTAAGAAAAATAAAAAAAGTTACATACAAAACTGTAAAGTAGTGATGGTGTAAATATCTTTATGATTAAACTATTTAAATCTATACATATAATAAAATTGTAGACGTCGAATTTCTGTACAATGAAAAAAATGCTAAACTGATTTACACTAATTCTTCTCTTTCTCATTCTCTCGCTTTTCAACATTATACGTGCAGTCCAATGCTATCTCTAATTCTTAGTTAGTTTATGTTACATTAATTTTTACTTTATATAATTATGTTACACAGTTTCAAATTTGGACAAACAAATTGAAGTGTTTCTAAATAAAACTGTAACATGCAAGAATAGGATAGATGGACGGACAAGAATTCACAAACGGCTAGAGCACCCTAAAATCCAGTTAAAATTCAAAACCTACCATTTGATTAATGGCCAATTTGCTTAAAGGTCTTCGCACATTACACCGACTCAACGCCAATCCAACACGCTTCCAACTAGAACTATCGATTCGGTATCAATGAGTCGTCAACTAGGCAATCAACGCATCGGTCACCAGTGAACAATTTGGCGTCAATGAGTGGGCAGTGCGTCGTCAACTAGTAGGAAGCGCGTTGTCAACTAACTCGACCTCAATTTACGTTACTCAAATTTCATCTAGAGCAAGCGTAAAATGTCTCGCTTAACATATCAAAAACTGTCTATATATTAATAGATTAATAAAAAGAGTTGGCAACGCGTCGCCCGCTAGCCGTAAGCACATTGTCGACTCGTGACCAATTCGTCGACAACGAGGGGCAAACGGGTCGGTGACAGTCAATACGTCAACAACGCGTTGACCACGCGTCGTGTACCTCTAACTTACAAGTTGACAAAATCACTCTTAATTAACATAGCATAGAGCTTACATTTCAATGCCATACTGTGAGTTGAGTTGGAGTTGAGTCGGTGTAATGTGCGAATACCTTAAATTAGTTATTTCGAATAATCCTTTTCTACAGGAAACATAAAAACGCATTCATTGGGCATTGGATAGCTGAAACAAGCCTGAGAGGTGCATAGCTGCATCACAGAGATGTATTTAGGAAAGTAAGTTAATTTCAAAGTAACTTTGAATTAAGTATTTTATCCTAAAACTAAGTGGTTTATAACTTACAAAATGTATTCCTATTAGAGAAGTCATGATACTTCAAATATTTCCTATGGTCTGAGTATTCTTGGGAACGAGTACAGCTTAGTCCACTAATTAAACGTATAATGCGTTTAATGATGAATTAGTTTTGAAATATCCAAAATTCAATAATCAAGAGATTTTGTTGAAAATAAAATATTCTTAATTAAATCTATTTTTGATTTTTTTTACTGGGACAACAAACACCTATATTTTTAAATTTTATATATAGTTAATATTTTAATTTAATAATGCAGGCCACAGCCCTGTCCACAGGTAAATAGAAATATACTCTGCGGACGCGAGTACGCTAGTCTATCAAAATATCTATGATATTATACTTAATCCAGCCATAAGTTCTGATACAAATGAAAATGCATTTTTTTTTATGAAGTAATAATATGTACAAAGAAATATAAGATATATATTATATTCCTTTATACATTAATGGTCTAAAATATTTCACCAAAATTTCATATTCAAGTCATCTGATAAACTCATCCTCACATAAAAGTATGTATTTATTCAATATTCTAAATAATTCAAGTAGCACTTTTTGAGCGTGGTGACCGATAAGAAAACAAATCACCTATGTATACATATATACCTACATATATACCTACATGTATACTGACAGGGCGCACATGCGGTGAGTATGGCATTATATGATAGATACCTATACACCTATATACTTTCTCACAAACAGCTGCTTACGTATTCGTCCGATTTCGGAGCAGCTCGTCGTCCATAATTTGCAATACCTGACATACCTCGAACCGCTACGAGAGCTCGCGGCTCACTGTGGCCCCGGTCACCGAGCATTCATTGTGGACGCACACATACACGTTAAGCGAACGCTCATGGTAGGCGGAGTGGGAGGTGCTAGGTTTATTTTCGTTACGGAATTTCTTGATTCGGTCGCCGCGCTCAAAGCCCGCGATAAAAGCTGTGCAATATCTTAAAAAGTTTTTTCTATCGCTAAGGTTCAGCAGACAAGCTTCCTGATAATTTCTTAGGTATGCAAGAGAAACGTTCTTAATAAATAGCGTAGCAGTTCAAGGAAGTACATATGAACTGCAGTTAATGGTGAACGTTACTGCCATCTTTGAAGAAATTTTACGACCGTCCTTCGTTAATCTTTCCACAAAAAATGCAGCTTTCAGCATTTAGCCATTTTTTGGTTATTCCGACGTTTCGGCCGCTTATCAGTGGCCGTGATCACAGAAGACAAAGATGACAATTGTCAAAGAGCATTGTTAAAATTTTATTTAGCCTACCGCCAACTTGTTCATTTTAATTATTTAGTTTTAATTTTGTTTATGGTTATTATTGACTCTATGGGAGCCTAATCTAATTTAACACCACTTCACAACATGTTATGGCTTGAAGAGAATAAGCGGCGCATGAAACTTTCCAGCAAACATGCCTAGCTCAAAAAATTTCATATAATAAAATGGGTGGAAGGAAAAAATAAAAGAAGTTATCAGTCAAGTTGGTTTGTGTTCCGTTGCACACAGAAAGAGCTCAAAGTGTCTTGAGGTCTGGCAGTTGGTCATTTAGCCAATTAAAACAATTTCAGAACATCAATGTTGCTAATAAAAAATGAAGTAATAACATAAAATATTAACTTGAGCAACACTTAAGTTACTAACTCCGGCCCTGTGGCTCAAGTGATAGTTGATTTCCCTCCCTCTTCCAAACAACTTAGCCAGTGTTCGCGCGATCACCATTGTAGTAACACGTGACTTAAAACTCACTTAACTGCAACTTAAGCCATAATAAAGCTGTGAGATGAACCATTTTGAAAATAAAATGTGATTCAGTCAACGAATATTTTGTACTTTTTTGCTAAACTTATGGGATTTTTTAGTGAATGAACTGTTGATTGAGAAGTTTTTCGAGATATTTTTTTTGGAATTTTCGACCATCGATATTTTAAGGTATGTAAATATTTTTTTTACCAAAATTTTGTAATAATATACTTATTTACTACTTAAGATACTTGAATTGTATCACTTTCAGATAATAAACCAATCGAAATGATTTTTTTTGTAAACATCGTGACTTTACAGATCTTACAAATAGAAAAAAAATGTTTATTTGAAGAAATAATAATAATAATCGTCAGACAAACACACATATTCTTTATCCCCAAATTAAGCAAGTTACGCTTGTGTTATGGGTAATATGCAACGGACTACTCTGGGGCCGATCCCAGACACCCAGACCATGGTAAATAACGGAGAAAATACGTTTCCGAAATTTACTATACCAGGACTCGAACCCGGAGCCTCTGTGTTGCACTGAGGTAAGCCGGTAAAGTCTTAGCCCGCTGAACCACAGAGGCAGTCAAATAATAATACTTATAGAAAGATACTTGAAGTATATGAGTATAACATGCACTTGTATTGCGAAATGAGCTTCTTTGAGAGAATAAACCAATCTAAATGAATAGTGTTGTAAACATAAGGAACTTATCGCGACTTTACAGATCTTACGAAAGAAAATAACAAAAAAAATTTTGAAGAAATAGCTTTGTACTTACATTACTTACCTGTTTAAAATTTAAAAAAAATCATGTTTTTCATGAAATTTGTTCGCCACAATTTCAGCCAACAAGGTGGTTTACTTAGCTTATTCCCTGCCCGTCATTGATATATAAAAAATATAAATGCTGCCGGTATTCAATCTAAATAATTTCAATTTGACATATAACTTAAATTTAGAGAAAGCGTCTGAATGTTATGGCCAGGTAGATAGCACGTCCTATTCCTACGCACGGCCTACTGCTGCCTCTTGCCTTATCTCTTTTGATTCCCGTGTTTCACCAAGGTCCAGTCCAGCCCCCTTTCTGTGCGTAAACCTGCTTCTCTCGAATTTCCCTAAGAGACCTATATTGCTGGTGCGGACATCTAGAAGTCCGAACTTCAAAGAAAATTTACCTCAACATAACCGGATTGCCACGTTCCTGAGTCATATAAAACTTACATTGAGTTAAAAATTCCTTATAATAAAAATGCATATCAATACAGATGGTAATATTAAAATTTTTAAATTAACTTTGTTTGTTACAATTTGACGACTAATCAGCTGCACGGATTTTAATGAAATGAAGATAGATAGATAGATAGATAACACTTTATTGTACACCATTACAGAAAACTTACGGACTACTAGTAATAATTTAATTCTGTACAAAGGGCGATCTTATCGCTAAAAAGCGATCTCTTCCAGACAACCCGTGGCAAGAATATTGTGATTGGGAGTGGCGATGGTGGTATACATAATTATTGTACGATTACATACATTTTAATAATAAATATATAACTATACTATATATACAAATATACACATAAGTTATATACATATACAAGATATTGTGATAATATGCAACTATTTAAACATAATAAACATATAAATACATGCAATATAATATCTATTAATTATAAAAAATTACATATCATTATATTGCAGATAGAATTTTCTGACCAAGTTCTTAAATGTTGTTAGGGATTTTGCTTGTCTGACAGCAACAGGCAATGAATTCCAAAGTTGGATAGCCTTAACCGTGAAAGAATTATTGAAGAATGTTGTCTTATGGATAGGAGTAATAAGTCTATGTTGACTGTAAATGAAGAAGGTAGATTAGATCCTAGGGAACGATAAAGACTTCTTTTTGCCTTAAAATATAATCTGAAAGGGGGTGAATTTAGAGGAAGCATGTGTAAGAGTAACAACAATTCTTTAAGTTAGACACGTGAACATTTGTAATGTACTAGCTGTTGTTCGCCGTTTCGCTCGCATAGATTAATAAGAGCTTTCTACAACTTTATAACCTCCTTAAGCGTTGAAATTCTATAAACGCCCATACATGTGTACCTATATTATTCACTAGCGACCTGTCCGGCTTCGCACGGGTGGTGTATGGCTATTTTATTACACATTGGGTTACATTTTTGAAGTTTTATTAGGGATTCCTAATTATTTCCAGTAACTAGTATACCCTATGTTACTCAAGCATAACGTAGCATTCTAATTGTGAACGAATTTTTGAAATCGGTCCAGTAGTTTTTGAGTTTACTCGTTACAAACATACAAATGTTTCCTCTTTATAATATTAGTAGATATATATAAAAAATCGTGGTCGAGACTACATAAAACCGATACATTTCCAACTTTCAATTTTGATTAATCAACCAAACTGATTAATATACCCTTACATAAACTTAAACCATTTGGATGAATCCTTTTAGTTCCGTACCTTTCAACCAGATTGAATTAAATTGGTCGATTTGACTAATATAAGTGTTACAAAAACGACCACCGTACCTCTATTCTTAAATTTACATCTCTGTCTACCCCGTTTCTAATGTGAAAGTACACTTACACTCATTTAATTAGCTTTCATAAGCTATTTGTGTTTTACGATTGCCATAAATCTTATATGCGCTATTATCAAGAAATTTATTGTACAATATAAAAAAAAAAAAGTTCTTTAGAGGTAATTTCTAAAGTTTTTAACACTGGTTTAGAATTTAAGCACGTGTTTCGCACGTTTTTGCGAATGCCATATTACTATAGGGTTTTAAATGCCTTTAAAAGGTAATTCTTCTGGTTGGTGGTGGATTGCCCAACGCGCATCATTAGTCGCAAGCAATATTTTTTTAACTAGTGCTAGATAATTCATGTTTGAGTACAATGAATTGATTAGCGCGCGTTATTGTTATAAAGAAATAAAGAAAAACTTTATTTGTAGAAATAGCGACGTAATTACATTCCTTATGCGTTATTATACACAGAGAATATTTTGAGAATTCGTACGCCACATATTCAGCAAACAAGGTTTGCACTCAGCATATTGCTGTGCCGGTTATCAACGAACCAGTTGCAATGGAAAGATTATTTAAAATATATTATACTAGCGGTCCCAGCAGACGTTGTCCTACCCTGAAAAATGACATGAATCGATTCTAGCGCCACTTCCTGGGTCTAATTGTGAATCTAAACCACCCACTCAAACACACAAAATTTCACCAAATCCTAAAGTACCTATTTTGTTTATATTGATATTTTTATTCATATTATCTTTTGAATGGAATGTCCGAATTCAAATGTAATATATAGGTATTGAAACAGGCTTAAATACGACATGATTTATTTGAATAAGAATTAATACAAAGGTATGGAGAACATGGTTTGATGTTGGCCGGCATTTCTATGAACTTTTAAAATGTAAAAAAGTTTTAAATTACCCCTTTCGCAAGTTAACTATCAGCTGAACTAATACAAATGTGAGTGGGATTGTAAATATTTCTGAACGTATTAGTGGTTTTGCATAGAGTAGTTAAGAGTGTTTCCGAACAATGTGTACGACGTGTGAGCGAGAAATATAGATGATGAATGAACGAAAAGATGTGTAAAGATAAACAATAGATTATTATTATTATTTATGTATTTTTATGGCTTGGCAGCTAGGCCTTTGAGCCGAATCTTAGATTACAAAATAGTTTCTTAATTTTATTAAGCTTTTGTGTAGCTCAGCTCAACTGTAGGTTATCAACGAAAGCCATTCAATGGAGTTCTTGTGACAACTCGAAAGACTACTTTTGACTATACAGTTCACATTTCTCACAAAAACACATAATTGCTACTGAAAAACTATCAATATCCTACAACTATTTTTAATTTTAGAGGAATTTTACACATTTTTTGAAAATAAAAATGCACAGATCGACATCTCCTTTCAATTCACGCCAAACACTCCGATAAACGATTGTGATGAGAAATAGACAAGAGACGGTCGAATGGTAGCGTGGTTTGAGAGCTGGTGCTGACCAAAGGACGATGCTCGTATATAGATAGTAAGATGTTAATTAAGGATGCTGTTAAGATGTTAAACTAAAGGAAGATTTGTTGGAAAGTTAAACAGTACCAATTTCATCTCCACATGTATATCGTGCATTAGAAATACTGCAAGTACGAAGATCGGTTCACTGGCCTACTCTTCACGCTCTGTATGTTGTACAATATTGTACTCACTCCAAATTACTGGAAAAATTGCATTTCTTTTTTCTATCCATCCGGTCTTCCGCAATTATCTAATATATAATTATATATTTTAATGTGTTTGGGTTTTCGTTGTTTTTAGTTTGCTGAACAGAAATGTTATGTATATAAAAATGTAAAGTTTGACCTGAAATTTTTGTTCTTATTATTCTTGCTTTATTAAAAGCTAGCGGTCCCGGCAGACGTTGCCCTGCCCTGAAAAAGAAATCGAGGACCCGATTCCAGCGCCACCTACCGATCCAATTGTTGATCTAAACCATCCGGAAACCTACACACAAAAACAATCAATCAAAATCGGTAAAGTCGTCCTCAAGTTACATTCGTACATATATTCTGCGATTCATTTCTATTTATATAGATATTGTAAATCAAAGTTGATAAAAAATTATAAGTTTAAATTGACCACACTTAAGTTCCGGTTTCAACTGCGATAATGATCATTGTATTTTAATGTTATGACTGCGCCGAAATGCATTTTATTTATAATAGCTTTAATGCATTGTTATAGTCACAGGTCGATATGTCTACGGTGTTAAAGTCTCTTCCCGGAGTGACTGATTTATCCTAGGTGTTTGCTATTAACGCAACTTCTTCATTTCATAAAACCTCATTACATCAAAACATTATATTATTAAAAATCACACATGTCACTCGCCTTACATACATCTAAACATCAACCCCTAATCATTGCTATATAAACTCTAAAACCATATCAAACGTGTAAAAACATAAAATATATATATTTACAGCCTTGATGTATAAAATCACGTTTAAAACGTTAACAAACAAGCATCCATATACGCTATTAAAATATGTATAGATACATATTTATATAAAAATGTTTACTATACAGTTGCTTTCTTTTTATTAATTTTATGGTTTTTATTGCTATGATGAGAGATTTTTCTATATATTAAGAGAGATGATGCTGTTTATTATCTTTCCAAAATAATTTCGTAACATACATGGGTATTTTTAACCGACTTTTAAGGAGGAGGTTCTCAACTCGGTCGGCATGTTTTTTTTTATGTATGTACACCGATTTACGTGATTCTTTTTTAGTTCGTCGTGGAATAGTTGCCATTTGGTCCCCTAAAAATGTAACATACTTTAGCCCACTAATTTTCATTTTATGAACATTTTTTATGAAATAAAATCCATTCCGTCCCATATGTACACCGATTACTCTGAGATTTATGATCCGATTTACGTGATTCTTTTTTAGTTCGATGCGGAAAAGTTGGCATTTGGTCCCCTACAAATTTAGTTTTCATTTTATTTTTTTCTAATATACTGATTCATTTCATTCATTTATCGTTTAAGAGCCTGCTCTTGTCGGTGGAGCCTCTTCCAATCTTCTCTATTGTGGGCCAGTTGCTTTACTTCTATGTAAGACACGACACCCACTCTTTCTTTGCATTTTGAATGCTCGCCTTGGTCTTCCCTTCCCTCTCCTTGCTTCCACTTTGCCTTCAATTAACGTGAATAAGAAGGTGTCGTGTCTTAACAAATGGCCAAACATCTTTCCCCATATTTCCTCTAGAGTTTTTAAAATTGTGCGTTTCTCCTTTACCATATCCAGAACTTCTTCATTGGTCTTCTTTTCTTTGCAACTTATCCTCTCCATGCATCTCCAACACCAAATTTTAAATGCTTCTTATCTATATATAATAATATTATTATAATTCTAATATACTGATATAAGTATATAAATTGAATTACTACGAACAGTAACCTCTCAGTAAAAATCTTTAGCTTTAAATCGGAACAGCTCCTAGGTACTACAAAACCAGATGGCGCCACAGGTGCTTCTCTTTTTTTTGGCAAATCTATAGAAATCTAGTGCATGAATTTTAAGTACTGGATGTAGTGAAGTATTAGGGATAATTACCCCTTCTGCAACTTCAGGTTAGAAGTACTTGGTATATTAATGTTTTGCTAAACATAACCAACACAATTAAGGAATAAAACTTAAACAGATTTAATGTAACATTTAACACAGAGAATGCATCATAATTGCATTTAGAAGAAACACCTAAAACTTAATTTAAAAAAATACACGTACAGCTATTCACCAGCAACTGCTATTCATTGTTGTACATAGGTACACCTATGTATACATATATATATATATATATATATATATATATATATATATATATATATATCAAAATGTATACGGGGCGCACATGCGGTGAGTGTGGCATTATAAAGATATGATAAATACCTATACATCTATATACTTTCTCACAAACAGCTGCTTACGTATTCGTCCGATTTCGGAGCAGCTAGTCTCGATCCGTGCGAGCTTCGTACAGTCGTACCATATACATACACGTTAAGCGAACGCTCGGCCGAGCTACATGGTAGGCGGAATGGCACCCCCATAGGTTACCCCTTAGGTTTTATTTTCGTTACGGAATTTCTTAATTCGGTCGCCGCGCTCAAAGCCCGTGATAAAAGCTATAATATATATAGCTTAAAAATAGGCCTAAGTATATATTAAAATATGCTATACATAAAAGCATACATACAATGTAACAAAAATCTATAAGTAAAAAGTTGACTCCTGCAAATTCCTGTCGCTGGGTAGTGTTTAAATTGCCCACAAGTTCATATTTTCATTGCTAATAAACACAATCCACATTAGGTACTAAATCAAACTAACAATCAATTTAATATTCAAATCATTTTATAAACATAATTCGTTAACCAATTTTGAATTAAGAAGCCCATCAATTAGCTTAATCGCTAACATCATCTGTCACGAAACGTCAAATTTTAAGAAAAAATATATCAACGCGTTTCAGTTCCGCGATTTCTCCTTTAGCATATTTAGCATCTCTAGTCATTGGGCTTAAGGGGCGTAGTCCGGTGACAACTTTCATTGGGGAAAGTGGATGTTATGGCGGCAAAATCTCGGCAAAACAGCCAGTGATTTATGACGGTGATAACGTCATATGTGCTAAATGTTAACACACATATTCGCGCAACTAAAGAAATGGGTTTCGTAATTTGTTAGCGTGGTGAAATTTTTCGTCGGGCGTAAATTGAATTACATATGATTGTGGCTAATAAGATTTTATCAGCTTACAAAATGCCTGTATGAAAGTCTTGTCCAATACTGATCAGGAAATGCAATGTCAACTATAAATATTATTTTGAACATTGCATCATTTTAAACTAATAAATACAAGTGAGAACTTCATAAAGGTAACCATTATTTTTGTCGTATGACTTTAACCTAAATACCAGCATTTATTTGAAAATACATTTATCTCTCAAATCAATTTGGGTTGAATATATGTTGTATTGTATGTACATAATATGTACCGAAACGGCGGTCACAATATATTGTGTCAAAAATCATTTATTGATAGGCAAACTTGCATACAATATCTACTCTGAAATTCTTACGAAAATAAAAATAATTACGTTTACAACAACAGATTCATAGTACACGTAACCTTGAATCTAATGAATGAATTACAATACTCTGCAAGATCTGTGTGGGAACATATTTCAATCTTTCGCCCACGGACAGAATTTTAATTAAAAAATAAATGAATCATTCAACAGGCTTTTTAGTTACCTACCTTAACCGACATAAATTTAAAAAAAGACGTAATTAATTAATCAAATCAAAACGTAATTTCTAATAAAGTTTTAATGGGTTTTAAACGGAATCTTATTTATCACTTTAGTCTTATGTTGGGGCTACTTTTTGCAACACTTACTTAGTATTTCTTGTAAAATCTAGAACAGACAAAATTGTCTAATATGACTAAAATTAAAGTGTATTCATTGTAGCTCTTCGTTTTCCTTTCCAGTTTTAAATACTTTATACACGCCTCCCTGTTCGAGAATGGCAGTAAGTTGATAACTGGTTAACTTGGTATACCCAATAATAAAACACTCCTGTGCTTAGCTTTTTTATCTCCCGATTGTCTTGCAGCACTGCAATTCTAGCCAATATTTAAATTTAAAACTTATGATTCATATAATTAACTTATACTATTTGCCGACGCTGGCAGCATTTTGTTGACATTGTGCTGTTGAAAATGCATGGCACTTTCCATCACGTGGGTCGCGTCACAATGTCTGCTGTACTCCAGCTATAAAATCCAAGAATTACTCTATGTGCATATTACAAATTAATTATACAAAACATTGGCCCTAAAACACTTCCTTGTGGTAACCCCTCATTAATTATTTAGCGCGCGCACAAAACACTATAAAGTTAACCCGAATTGGCTTTGTCGTAATTGTACAAGACGTACGTAACAGAAATGCATATTATGTAGACCGCTGATTTAGTATGCCACACGTCTGTTGTGAAATGAGTAACGTTATCGAAAGCTTTGCTTAAATCCATAATATTTTAATTTGACCAAGAAATATATATAAAAAGTGTTGCATTGAATTTACATAATAATGTGTCTGTTTTTTCATTATTTTAATGTTCTCTTTTAATTACAAAGTATAAATTACTCAACGAATATTCTTTAGCTGGCTCATGACATGTTTCGTTACAACATTCGGTCAATGATCTTATATTTCACATTTCTTTTCACAATCACACACACATCACAAACCTGTATCTATGTCAATATATGAAACACAATACTAACCGAGTTACATGTCATTATCGAAGGTATTAATAGCATTTTATCTCATTAATTACCAGAAATGTAAATTATCAACTATTGGACAACAACGTCCGATGTTATCTGGTGCACCCACTATTTTCTAATCTGCATAATTAAGCTTAGAAAAGTTTTTATATTCTTTATATACTTTAATTTAATAATTTGAATTTTAGGGTAGATATTATTACTTATTTTTTCATTGTTATGTTAAGGTATTAATAGTATTTTATTATTCTTTTACTTGTATTCTACGTAATAGTTTAAGGTTATAATACCTACTTATTCTTACATAGCATCTCATGACATATGTGATTTTGTAGGTGGGTACTTAAAACCAGCGCTGGCGAACTATATATTACAGCACAGCAAAATACTGAGAACCAACAAAATTGCAGGATTCCATTTTTGTATATATTTTCTAATCTGTTTGTATTGTGTGTGTCGCATTTGGTAATAAATATGTTATTTTTTCCTTTTCTTTCTTTAATATTTTGTGTACGTAATACTCAAACGTTTGTCGAATTATAAATTTCATACAAGGCTTTCCACACAGCTTCGCTCTTATTTTGAACAAATAAAATTAGAGAGAAATATTAAATAGTAGTATTAAAATACTACTATTTAATATTACTACGTGTATCCCCGTTACTAAAAGTAAAGTAATTACTTCATACCTTAAGCTATCAAGAAAAGACAAAGCTATTTTCGTAACCTCTCATAGGTTTTGTGTTTAAAAAAATACAATTGTCTAACTGTTATACTATAATAAATATATAAAAGAATTTAGTTGCTTGTCAAGAAAAACGAAGCAGATATCTTATTTGAAAAAATAGATGATTTTTGTCTGGTGTTTCTACTTGTAAAACGGTCATTAGTGACTGCATTTATTTGATTCACAACTATAATGGATTTTCACTACTCTACCGTTGACATAAATTTTGCAATTAAGCCTAATGTTTTATACATTCGAAATGCGACTAATATGTACTTTTTATAGTTGACGTTTAAATGCACTAAAAATGACAGTTGAAACCAAATTAAAAAGACTTATATCAAATACACTGGCTTGTTAACGCTTTCATTTGGCCCTTCGCGTTGGCGCGTCACCAAGACTATACTTGAGTCATACAAGCACAATTTTTTTAAATATAATCTGTCGTTTAGAAGTCCATTAAATTTAAAAGTAAAGAATTTTCATTTTTCTGGTTTTGGATGTCAAAAGTTTGATGTTCGTCACGTCGTTCAGAAATCAAAATTGTTTTTTATTACGAATTATTTTTGTTCCGGTTAAGTTTTGACCACATTTTTTACTAAAGTTGAAACATTCTGCAATTATCATTCAGCTTTTTTAACCGACTTCCAAAAGGAGGAGGTATGTTTTTTTTCTATGTATGTACACCGATTACTCTGAGATGTATGATCCGATTTACGTGATTCTTTTTTAGTTCGATGCGGAATAGTAGCCATTTGGTTCCCTAAAAATTTAACATACTTTGGCCCAGTATATTTCATTTTATGAACATTTTTTATGAAAAAAAATCCATTCCGTTCCATATATACACAGATTACGCTGAGATTTATGATAAAATTTACGTGGTTCTTCTTTAGTTTGATGCAGAATAGTTGCCATTTGGCCCCCTAATAATTTAACATAGTTTGGCCCAGTAGTTTTCATTTTACGAACTAAAAATTTCATTAAAAAAAATATGATTTTTTTAAATGAAATTCAATTTTCATTAAAAAAAATTAAGAAAATGTTTTCTGTTCCTGTTTCTAGGGACCTATATCTTTAAGGCGCGCGGCACCTTTCGTAGACCTACCCATAGCTAGACACTGAAAGTAACAACAAAAAAAAACTTCGTTTAAAAAAAACGACTTCAAAAACTAAAAAGTACAAAAAAACTAATTTTTAAATCTATTTTTAATTATAATATCTTATTTTTCATAGCTATTATGTAAAACATCTTGAAGTCGGTGCAAAGTAAAACATAAAAATTACTATATTTTGAAAATTACTAAGCACCAGCTTTAAGATGTTTTAGATAATATGTATTAAAAATACGATATTATAATTAAAAAAATAGCTTTAAAAATAAGTTCTTTTGTTATTTTATACTTTTTAGTTTTTGAAGTCGGTTTTTAAACGAAGTTTTTATTTATTTATTGATTCTGAGGCGGTACGAAGTTTGCCGGGTCAGCTAGTATATACAATACATGTTAGAAACTAAAGACTTCACTATTACAATTTTATAATATTGTTGATATTTAATTTGAATAGCTTAAAAATATTCATCACTAAAATTCTCATTTAAATCTGTTCAACCATTTCGGAGTTTATTCGAGACAAAGTTAGAGACTGACAGACAAAAAAATTTAAAGCATTTCTTTTCAAAATAGTGTACAGATAAAGCTATTTTATTTATTGGTGTAGATTAGTGTTGACGGCTGCCTGATTAAAGCACACCATATTCAATACGTCAATTAAAAACACTTTCACAAAATCAATTCAAATGTGCAGTGAAAATCGAGGTCTGCTAAATTCCGTTATTAGACGAGAAACCAGTATCACACCTGCAGTGTAGTGTGCGAAAACGATCCGTCCTAGTGGTCTATATGCGCGATCAAAGCTGCACGCAATGCTATCACGACCATGCACCCTAAGTGAATCTTTGTTTTCAACTAGATCTTCTATAATTTGTTGTTTGATAGAAAACGTATGCTAGAACAGAGGAGTGTGAAAGTATTGTCCTCCAAAGACCTCTCATATAATCTCAAGACCTTTATTTGAGAATTTTTGACCCACTATTTTTTTACTAACGCGGAGAATTCTATCAATCAATCAATACTTTTTTATTGTACAGTAATACAAGAATAAACTTACAGACTTAAAACGACGTCTAATTATGCACAAACGTCTTATCGCTAAAGAGCGATCTCTTCCAGACAACCCCAGGAATTAATTGAGATTATAATGGCGACGATTACATTTTAGAAATAAATATTGTAATAATAAATAAATATATATATTAATTACAATATAACTAGTAATAAAAATACACAGTTCACTCGTCTAGTTCACGCCATAAAGCATAACGACGTTTCGCACTGTTACGTCAAACCTCATTCAGCGTTACCACTGTTCCGGAATTCATTGAATTTTTCTTGTTGTTTTTCACTTATTAAGTACCATTGTAACTTTCGCCGGACAACCAACCGGTTGTGGGAACTTTCATCTGGCACCGGACGCACTTGAATCGCTCCTTTGTTTTGCCAAGTCACACTAATTAGCTCATTACGTAAAGCGGAAAACGTAATATTTACAAAATTGTATTACGGTAATATACATAATAAACTAATACAATCTAGGAAACTTAACCTGAATAAAACTAATTAATCAATAAATATTAATTAGTTACTAGTAGTTGCCCGTAACTACGCCTGGTTTTGTCCTGAATATTTTTTTTATTCGCGTCCTCCATTCTTCTTTCATTTTAATGGGATAAATAAATGGGGAGGAATCTTTTATTTTATTTCTTTCTTTCTTTCATATTATTTTTAATGTATTTTACCAACACGAGCTACACACATTTCCTCTTATCACTATTTGTTTATACTGTACTGAATATTTGCAACATTTTGAGGTGAAAGTTCTCTAAAATCTTCGCCGTTTGAAACTCAATGAAACGAAAAAGCGACACTAAATAGGGATAAACACATAAATCTATAGGGCTAAAGCTGCGAGAGAATAAGATACGAGTTTTACATTATGCAGCACAGATTAGAGAGTCAATAAGAGCGATCATTAAGCATAGGTCCAATTTGGACCGAAATAAAACTGATAATAATATTTTTTTAGACTAAAACAGTGAACAATTGACAGTGATACTTAAGAAGTTTATTTTGAATTATAATATGTTGACGTGTAGGCTAAAAGAATTATATTCATATTAATAAATGATAGAGAAGAATTATCTGTGAGTATATTGTCTGACGTTTCACTTCTACTGCATGCGAACTGCATACACATTTTTAATTATTGCTTGAGTTCAGCGGACAGTCAGAAGGTCCACCTGATGGTGGTGGTTAACATCGATTATGGACATTTTCAACAGCAAATGCGCTACAAAGAGACTGGAACATGGTCACTAATGGAGGAACACAACTCAAGTTGGTTATGGCGGCATACTCTAGACCCACGGTGATAGCCATCCAGGCTGGCAAATGCCCTGCCAACATGGCTGTGGGTTGTTTTGTCGCCTCTTAAGACAGGCCGCCCGGCCGCAAGAAATTGTATTCTTTCTTTGTTCTTAAACGGATGAATAATATACAATGGACTACTCTAAGCCAGTTCTCAGCCGTAGTAAATAGCAGTAAGTTTGTTTACAAAATTTACCATGGCAGGAATTACTCTGTTCTCTATGATCTAGTGAGCTAAGCCGGCAAAGGCTTAGCCCACTTAATCACATACAGCATTAAACCTCTTAATAGCTCCTTAATTTAATCTACTGTAAGCAATGAGTCCTATACAAACAATATTATAAGACGAGATAGAACTTTCTCGTTGTCGCGGAACTGCACGAGTGGCTCAAATAATGCTGATATCCAGTGAAATTGTTCGCTCGCTCTACATAGCTCTTCCCGCTAATACAAAACGTTAGGGTTATCACACCCGTCATTGTACGGATTTTTAATTAAAAATGTAGATACAAGAAGTAAAACATTTTATGGAGGAGCTGTAATTCAATGTTTATTTATATCAGTAAATAAACATTGAATTACAGCGACACAGAATGCATATTACTACAGACACACCAAACTCACACTCATTTTACATAATCATAGGTTAATTAATGAATAATTTAACTATATTTAAGTTCTTATAATAAAATTATGCTGGGTTCCGAGACACAGACATAGAGAGAGAGCAGCAACCGCCGCCAAAAAAATTGTAGACTTAATTTTAAATATTATAAACCAAAATGTATTACCATAAGTTTTAGATATGATTATATAAGGCCTAGAAATAAGTTTATATAAATAAATGATACAAACTACGTTTTAACGGTTTTACGCGCGATAATTTATTTGATTTTTTATTATGTATACAAGTCGCGAAAACTTTAGAAAATATTATAAATAAATTAATTAGAAATATTTTCATAAATACTTAAACAATATGTAGGAAACCTTATTTAATACATAATACATTAAATACATAAGAGCTGACAGACAGACAAATATTGAGTCTAATATTATATCATGATTATAATGTAGTATACATAGTTGTTAATTAATTCGGCTTATATGTAAAACGTATACTGGATGTATCAAGAAACGAAGAAGCAATACTATTTCCTGCAGCCGGGTGACCTGTCGTAAGCGGTGAAAAAAAACACTCCACAGCCAGGTGGTTGGGTATTTACCCGTCTGGATGGCTACCACCCCTGGTCTAGAATATGTCGCCTTAACAATTTTGAGTTGTGTTCCGGTATTAGTGGCCAGATTTTAGTTTCCCCTTAGAGAGCAACAGCACATTGCTATCACCTTTGGTGTTACAAATGTTCATAGGTGATGGTAACTGTTTTCCACCAGGTAGGCCATGTAGGGCCACCACACAATAATTAACCATAAATGTAGTATATAAGATTTGAGATTTTATTAAACGACACAATAAAGACATCAATCACCTTGGGACAATGTAGTTTTAATACAGCCACCTCAAAACTACGGGCAGCTCCCGTGCCATACCACATGGCGATCCTGCCAGGATGAATTCTGTAATCTCCATGTCTGCCGAACTCAATAAAAGAAAATATTTTACTTATTACTTTAAGTAACCCGTATTCTTTGAGAAATAAACCATTTAAATCTTAGTAGTTATTAGCGCTAATAAAGGTTTGCGAAACCAAGGATAAACAAAGCCAGCGCATTGCCAGCCTTTAGTATGCGATTGAAATTGTGAGATAAAGGGTATCGAGAACAAATATGTGATGGTGAAGATGGGATAGATAAACGGATTTTATTATTGAGAACAGAGTAAATACATCAGTGACTAAAACTGAAATTAAGAAAAATCTATTATCTGCAGCATCTTCCCGTTAATTTTGACCACACTCTAATACATTAATCAACCTGCTAAATAGTTTTTAACTAATATATAAAGAAAAAGTGTAATCTAGTCTCTTTTTCCTGACAAATACAATCTTGAAGTCTTCAAGTCACGAGTAAATAGATATCTTCTAGGTACGCGTGCTCCATCCTAGACTGCGTCACTCAACATCAGGTGAGACAGTGGTCAAACGCAAACCTATACTTCCATAAAAAAAAGACATAAAAGGGCCCTTAGAGCAAGGTGATGATTTCAGCATAGCTCTATCACGTCAAGCACTTGCTACGTTTAGACATTGCGTAGCTGAAATGTCGCTCATATTGTTATGAGTTACGCAAGACTCGAATTACAATGCCGTTGGAATTACTATAGAATTTATTAGAACTATACAAACACGTATAACATAAGTATAACTAGACACTACTAGAACAAACTGCACGATTCAATTACACGCGGAAAGTCCGTCACTATATCGCTTATCGAATCTACGTCTTGCTTGTATCGTAATCCTCGCTTTACTGCCCCACCCCTCCATCGCGGCATTGCTTTATACTGTCAAATATGACTTGACACAAAGGTCGACCGTTTGGAGATTACTTAGAACCAGCTTGTATGTTAAATACGAGACACGCTTTGATCACAATAGACAATAGGCCCTAAGAGATTACAATACACAATGGGCTACTTCTAATTACGAATCATAAACACAAAGTAAACAAAAGAAGATAGTCATAAACAGCTTCAATGTAATTAGCTCAAACGCCGCGGCAGGTAGTAATTGTGCTTTGTCTAAAATAACCGACTTCAAAAACTAAAAAGTATAAAATAACTTTTTTCTAAAGCTATTATTATTAATATATCTTAAACATCTTAAAGTCGATGCTTAGTAATTTTCAAAATATAGTAATTATTATGTTTTACTTTGCACCAACTTCAAGATGTTTTAGATAATATATATTAATAATAATGGCTTTAGAAATAAGTTATTTTATACTTTTTAGTTTTTGAAGTCGGTTTTTTAAAAGAAGTTTTTTTTATTTATTTGTTACTTTTTAACCGACTTCGAAAAAAGGAGGAGGTTCCCAATTCGTCGGGATCTTTTTTTTTTGTTGCTTTTTTTTTAATGTATGTTCGCCGATTACTCCGTCATTTATGATCCGATTTACGTGATTCTTTTTTGTTCGACGCAGAATAGCTTCCAATTGGTCCCCTAAAAATTTTACATAGTTTGGCCCAGTAGTTTTCATTTTATGAACATTTTTCATGAAAATAATTTTCACTCCGTTCCATATGTACACCGATTACTCTGAGATTTCTGATTCAATTTACGTGATTCTTTTTTTGTTCGACGCAGAATAGATGTCATGTGGTCCCCTAAAAATTTTACACAGTTTGGCCCAGTAGTTTTCATTTTACGATCATTTTTTTGTTCCCGGTTCTTGGGACCTATATTTTTTAAGAAGCGCGGCACCATTCGTATGTCCACCCATACATAGCTAGACACTAAAAAGTAACAAATAAAAAATAAAAACTTCGTTTAAAAAAACCGACTTCATAAACTAAAAAACTAAAATGTATAAAATAACTTATTTCTAAAGCTATTAAATATTAATATATATTATCTAAAACATCTTGAAGTCGGTGCAAAGCAAAACATAAAAATTACTATATTTTGAAAATTACTAAGCACCGACTTTAAGATGTTTTAGATAATATATATTAATATTTAATAGCTTTAGAAATAAGTTATTTTATACATTTTAGTTTTTTAGTTTTTGAAGTCGGTTTTTTTAAACGAAGTTTTTATTTTTTAGTGTCTAGCTATGGTACGCCTACGAAAGATGCCGCGCGGAATGGATTTTTTTTTCATAAAAAATATTCATGAATTGAAAACTACTGGGCCTAACTATGTCAAATTTTTAGGGGACCAAATGGCAGCTATTCCGAGTCGAACCAAAAATCACGTAAATCGGATTATAAATCTCAGAGTAATCGGTGTACATACGGAACGGAATGGAAATTTTTTCATAAAAAATGTTCATAAAATGAAAACTACTGAGCCAAACTATGTCAAACTTTTAGGGGACCAAATCACAGCTATCCGCCTCGAACAAAAAAGAATCACGTTAGTCGGATTATAAATCTCGGAGAAATCGGTGAATATAAATTAAAAAAAAACTCAGACGAATTGAGAACCTCCTCCTTTTTTGTAGTCGGTTAAAAATAGGTATGTAGGTGTCCTAACTTTTAACAATATTATTACTAGATTAAAGACGTGCCAGCCCTAGGATACCGGCAACTGTTGCCGGCGGATAGCAGCGCCGGTGCCCGCTTGGAATTCGATCCACTTCCATTTACGCAACTCGTAAGGATGGCATTATACCGAACATAACCCGTTTCGAAACAATACTATATCATTTTTTATAGCTTCTCAGTCTTGTGCTGTAATTTAAGCTTAAGTGGCCTTTGTTTCTAGTTAATATTCAATTATATGCCGGGTTACTGCATGCCTACCAGTTCTTTTACCTTACAGTCGGTAAAAAATTAACATTACTCAAACGGCGTTTGTGACAAGTTTTAATTGATACTACCTATGAGGGTAGATGTAAGAAGTACAGTGGCGTAGCTTGCTTTAGACGGGCCTTGTATCAAAATGTGTTGGGGACGCAAAGGAAGGGTAAAGTTTTTTATGAAGGAAACAAAAAATACTCGAATTGAATTAAAATAATTACATAATGACTCTAATTCCCTGGCAACGTGGCAAGCCTTTGGTGTGGGATGCGACTGGCGTAGACACGTTGGCCACATCCCATTTACCAAACACGTCTAGATCGGCCGGTTCGGCGGCGGAAACAGCGGAATCACTCAAGCGGCGCAAATATGCAACCCTCATTGAGAGTTATATGTTTGTGCCGTTTGCTGTCGAGACGCTTGGACCGTGGGGTCCTGAGGCCAGGAGCCTCTACCAAAATTTATCGAAACGGCTCATTGACTCTTCAGGTGATCAGAAGGCTGGTGCCTACCTCGGCCAACGGATCAGTATGGCGATCCAGCGAGGAAACGTAGCCAGCCTTCTGGGCACCTTACCCATAGAAGACGGTGATCTAGGCTCAGTATTCTACTTATAGTCTTGAGGGACTATGGGTAGAATACAATACATAAAGTTAAGTTTTCTTACATTTTATTCAATAGTATGTAATTTTATAATTGTTTTAATAAATTGTTTGTATACAAGTCGCGAAAACTTAAGAAAATATTACATATTGATAATAATGTTACTTGATGCTCGTAGGAGCTAAGTTAGACAACCAATTCAAATCAAAGACACTCTTCTTGCCTTTTTTTGGGCAAACTTATTTAAACTTATTATATAATGTATATCTGAATAGGATTTCAGTTTTTCTAGATTTTCTCTATATTTGGTGCCCCCCCAGGTTTCCATTAATACGGCTGATACGGCGTTAGTTACGTCCCTGAAGAAATACAATCTCTTTGTTGAAATCCGTCAAAACGCCGATAATAAAGGTGGCGCTGCAGTACCTAGCGCCAAAAGTAATTGAGTGACATAGAAAAATAAACAAGGACCGAAAGATTTCCGCTTTCTTTTTTATAATTTCCTTTCTTCTTTCTATAGAAGCTCTCAGTTAAACATTCAATCAGCGTCTCAGTATACAAAACAATATTTTTAAACATGTGTCATACATAAATTGAAAATACTATATAACTCCTTTTCAGTTTCGTAAATTTCATGAGTTTCATTGTAGTGAAAAAGTGCTAAATAAGATTTTCAGTTTATGACTTTTTTATGACTTTAAGTAAAAAAAATATGCATTTAGAAGTCATTTGAATGTTTCAAATGAAATCTATACTAATATTATAAAGATGAAAGACATGTATTTTTGTATATTTGTAACGAATAAACTCAAAAACTACTAGACCGATTTCAAAAGTTCTTTCACCATTCGAATGCTATATTATTCCTGATTAATATAGGCTATTTAAAAATTAGGGATCTCTAATAAAACTTCAATAAGGTAGCGAACCCATCAATTTGTCATCAAACGAACAAAATGCTTTGCGCTGTAATCCAGTTCGACGATTTTGATGAAAATTTATATGCGTTTGAATGGGTTCCAGGGTGGTTTAGATTCACAATTAGACCCGGTCGGTGGCGCTAGGATTGGGTTCTAGATATTTTTTTTCAGGTCAGGACAACGTCTGCCGAGACCGCTATTTTTCTATAAATACAAATACGGATTGATGGCACCATGTAGTTACATAATATCATCCTTTAAGCCTAAGTTAGACCGGTCCATGTCTATCTATCAATTTGTATAAAAATTAAACATTAAAAACAAATTTGTTTTTGAAAATCTTCCATAATCACAAAACACCAATACATAGTAGTATCAAGTTGAGTTGAGAGATTCGAATTAAAATGCCATTAGAGTTATTATAGAATTTATTAGAACTATACAAACACGTATAACACAGATGCAAAAATAACCGAACAAAACAAATCCAAATGTAATGCAGAAGGTCGTAATTCAATAAAACGCGCAGTCCATCCCGATTGTACGCACGTCACACCTTGATCGTAGTTGTCGCTGAACTGCCCCGGCTCTCCATCGGGCCCTGGTTTTATACTGCACAAATGTTGCCCGCCCGGCAACGTGGACCGAATTTCCAAGAATCAGCTTGTACTTTAAATTCCGTAGCACCTGGCTAATGATTACAATGCAACAATAGGCCGTTCTCTAGACACTTCTTTGAAGCTCTTATGTAACGCAAAACGGCGCGACATTGTCGTTCATGTCATTATAGTTTTAGTGATACCTATATAACTTTAATAATAAGTAAGGCCTATTTAGACAGCTATTAATAATATAGACATGCTTTATAAATATGTGGTGGTTTCATTTGTACCGACTTACATAAATCCTTTTTTAACAATTAAGTTTTTTTTTCCAAAGGTTGTAATGTTACAGGAACCAACTTATAAGTCCACAATTAAGGAAATCAATTATGGATTTATGACAATTACTGCCGACGAATTATTGACACATTGCTCGGTTTAGGAAACGGGTAAAAAACAGTTTTTGTTGTTAAACCAGTAGTGGTCCTTGAAACGCTTTTGACTAGCGGATACAATACTAATTGAACGAAACCAAATTGGTCTGATTTTCCTCAAGGTTGTTATAAATAAATAAATTATTATATATTATGATTATTGAAAATTAGACGTGCTACACGATTTTATATGCGTAAAATAACTACCCGCTCACTTACAGCCATTTCTTATTTCATACAAAATATGTCGAACGTCATTAATTTGAAGAGATCATTAAGCCGACTTCATTTTAAATGTCTTTCAATTTGCATGAATCAACCCAAATGATCCATATTTCGTTTCGTGCCTTTCAATCAACTAGATTCAACTTCGTTGATTCATCTAATATACGTCTTAAACTTGGCTTCAAGGAATTCAGCGCTTACAATTATACTACTACATTACAACAGGATTCATGACTTATACTAAATGCATGCTGGGTTGTTTAGAAAAGTCTTGAGAGCTATAAGAACGTCTTTTCGCATTCATTCGTAACTTAAATGATTATAAAAATAAGGAATACCAAAATTTTACATCAACAGTTGGCCGGTTTATCACGTATAGTCACGTTTGCGTTTGACCATTATCTCGCTCGATTTGAGCGGAGATATGGTCTAAGATCGAGCACGCTTACCTAGAAGGTACCTATTCACACGAGACTTGAAGACACCCAGGTTGTAGGTTTCGGGAAAAACAGACTCCGGCAGTGTGTGGTTCCTGTATCTTCATCCGTTCATTTGCCTTATAGTCTTTATACTATCGGTTAAAATTTGATAAAAGCTCCTTTGATCGTATTTCTATAGTTTAACACCCGGTATATTATAGAGATTTTTTTAACAGATATACTTAGACCACGTTGTTTACGCTTCCAAGCACCTAACGCTAGATTCACATACATGTCTACAGCCTTATTTACTGACCTTATTGTTCTCTTTATCAATAACTTGCGAAATCTACAAAGCCCTCTTTACGCCTTTTACTTAACAAGTCATGTATATTTTCCCATTCTATTTCAATCCTTAAAACATACTCCATTTTGTACTTGTCTCTCAAAAGGAGAGGACACTCGAAGATTACATTTAAGGGGGCATCTGGCTGTCCTGGTTACAAGCACACGAAGGGTCCTTCTGCAACTTGAAACGATGCAATTCTTCTGAGAACCATCCGTGTCTTAGGAACTTCTGGGTTATCAGACTCGATGCTGCAACTCTTCTGACTAACCAAACACCAAAAACTCACAACAGCATTCAAAGACCACGGCCTTGTCTGAAGTAATTCTTTATACCAAATACCTTTCGCTATGTAAAAGCACTGTTGAATACAAGAAGATAAGCACCAAGGTCGTCTATTGTTCTTCCACTAATTTGAATACAATTTCAAAATATATGATCGCGACCGTTCAAACATATCGCCCCTTCACCGACCGGACAATAGGCTGAACTACTTTGCCCGCCTATTATTTAGACTCCCGTTGCAAGGTCTCCAGATTGACCGTTGAAAACCCTGATTTGATAAATTTATTATGTCAGATTGGCCTGTCTGACACATTGGTTACCTTGATATGATGCAGGTTCCATCACGATGCTTTCCTTCACGGTTAGTAAAGCCAAACTGTAACAAACTTTAGTTACAAAACTCGGGCCCAATTCTGCTATCACTGTCTCGTCAAAATCCGGACTCTATCGTCCGAAACGTAGGTTTGCTTGATTTCAGTATTCTCTTTATACCACTGGCATGCCCGTGGAAAGCCAGTAAGATACATATAAGACAAGTGGCTGATATTGCGTCTCTAGCAGCCGAGTTTTCAAGAATTGCAAAAGTAACGTGACATCCAGACCGTGCTTATTAGATAGATAGATAGGCAACACTTTATTGTACACCTCAGGCCTCCATGGTCCCAGGCTCTCGACCCCAAAAGCCGCAAATATGTAGCCATTTCTGATGGCTGAGTATTTGCGGCATTTTAGGGGCTCCTGTTGTACAGCAGCTGTACCGGCAGACATGCTAGTGGCTGGAAGATGGGACGCTGCCAAAGTATCGACGCAAGATGCGTCCGTTATTAAGAAGCGACCCATTTCCAGGGCACCAATGACATATCATCGAGTCTATTGCCATCGGCAATGTAAGGTATACTTATCGTTTATCATTATATAACTATATATATATATATATATATATATATATATATATATATATAGTTATTACTAGCAAAATTGTAAAACTTGGCTCGAAATTTTGCGTCCCAGGATTGCTCAAGGAAATACAGATTTAGAATATAACAATTTTTGAAAACGTTACTCAATTTTCAGTCTGCACTAGTTCATAATAATTACAACAAAGAATATGTATAACATGTGTTGCTTAATGCGTCATATTATTTCCGTTGTGTTTAATATAAATATTTAATAAGTTTAAGATAGTAATTAGGTAATCTAGAGTTATTAATAAAATACAGTAAACCAAGATTATTCGCAAATTCTTTTGAATCTATAATGTTGTAATCTATACAGATAAATAAAATTCAAATGTCTTAGAATATCAAAATAACAGCTTTTTACCAAATTCATAATAAAGTAGGTACTCCTTATTTCAGCTATCTGCCAATGAAAGTCCCGTCAAAATCTGTTCAGCCGTTTCAGAGATTAGTCGGAACAAATCTACAAAAATTTTAATAATTTCATATGCATTTAGTAAAAAACTATTATTTTGACATTACAATCAGATACTTCAGTTTTGTTTATTCGTATGAATTCCGAATTTGCCATTGGTTATGTTTCATGTGAAATATAATGAAGATTTTTTTACATTTTTCCAAAATAAATTAAATGCACGAAAAGAAGTGATTTAACAAGCGGGCCTTATTCGGTGGTCCAAATTTCGAAAATACAATTTATTTGAATTTATGGCTGTCTGTCAGAGTCCACGAGAAAACTGAACGAATTTTAATGGAACTCGAGCCTCAAAAGTTAGTTCGTATCCCGGGTCAACATTGAGGAAACTTTTATCCCGGTAATTGGCATCGTTTCCGTGGGATAGACGAATTATACGTACTAATGCTCGCCCGTGTTCAAAATCCGACCATAATAATTTGTTGTCAAAGACTATACTTCTATAATCCAAGATTTCGCCAAGGCTACACTGTTAATTTAACTTAAACAATAAACAAAGAGGGTATATATGAGCATGTCAAATACATGGTAGTGTGTGTAATGTTTTATATATATACGAGTAGATGACTAAAAAGTCTAGTTTTATTAGTGCCACCGTTGGAATTCACTAAGAAATACGTCATTCCATGGCAACGCGAACGAAGTTTCGCTAGCATTTTAATATGCTCATAATAAGAAGGATTATTAAAAGCGTTCTAAGTATAAATAGTAAGCAATTTAGTTTAACAGGACGTAATACTTAAGTTATCGCTAAGTTAAATCTAAGCGTGGGCACAAGGTGAACCGGCCCACTGTATAACATAGATACAGCATAACCAACTTGACAAGCTTAGAACTTGCTGCAATAAGTTTCTTATTGAAGAAATTACTGACACATAGATTTTTGTAAAACTTATAAATCTAGTAAAGCAATGGAAGGAGGATTGAAATATGAAAACCTTCTGAATCCGGTACCGGTGGGCCAGGACTCTGGAGTATATGTATCTACATGTAGTATGTGCACCGCAATATACTGCCACTCTTTAAAGGGAGACTGGAACCTGGCCACTAATGCCTGAACACAAGTCAAGTTTGTTATAGCGACATATTCTAGGCTATGGGTGGTAGCTATCCAAACGAGCAAATACCTTACCCCTTACCTTTTATTTTATTTTTCCTTACACCCATTTTAATATTATATAAAAATTTTAGAACTAGGCATGTTTGCTGAAGAGTTTTTTGCCCCGCTTCTTCTCTTCAAGCCACAACATGTTGTGAAGCGGTGGTCAATTACATTAGGCTCCCATAGAGTAAATAATAAGCATAAACAAAATTAAAACTAAATAATTAAAATGAACAAGTTGGCGGTAGGCTAAATAAAACTTTAACAATACTAGTTGGACAAATGTCAACTTTGTCGTCCGTGACCACGGCCACTGCAAAGCGGCCGAAACGTCGGATAAACCAAAATAAAATAAATTACCGCGCTTAAAACCGTTAAAACGTACTTTTCTTATGTATGCAATTCGCGAAAACTTACGAAAATATTAAATACGTTACCATCTGGCTGTGGGCTGTTTTGTCGCCTCTTACGACAGGCCTCCCAGCCGCAGGAACTAGTATTCTTTCTCCGAGGTGAATGGTTTTAATGAATCTAAAGGATTAGTTCCTTTAGATTCATATATATTCAGCAATAATTTAAAGCTCGTAAAACAGTTAGAGAAACTAATTATGCATATTCAAGCTGAGTAATAGTGTAGACTGTATCCACGGTGTAAAGCCTCTTATCCTAGATTTCTAATTGTAGAAAATCGTAAGCATTTTCACGCACCGCTATTAGTGGCTTTAATAGCGTATAATATTATAATAATAATATAATGATCGGCAGACAAACACACGTATTGTATATCCCCAAACTAAGCAAGTTACGCTTGTGTTATGGGTGATATACAACGGACTGCTCTGGGGCCGATTCCAGAAATCGAGACCATAGTAAATAACGGAGAAAATACGTTTCCGAAATATGCTATACCAGGAATCGAACCCGGAGCCTCCGCGTTGCAGTGAGGCAGGCCAGCAAAGGCTTAGCCCGCTCAACCACAGAGGCCGTCAATATCTATCTCTATCGTCATCGTCAGCCAACCACCGTCCACTGCTGGACGTAGGCCTTCCTCATCCAGCGCCTACCGGCGACCTTGCGCATGTCATCAGTAGATCGGGCTGGAGGGCGTCCGACACTACGTTTACCGAGACGCGGTCTCCACTCCAGGACTCGTTTGCTCCAACGGCCATCGGTCCTGCGACAAATGTGGCCCACTGCCACTTCAACTTGCTAATTTTGCGAGCTTTGTCGGTTACCTTAGTTCTTTTTTATTTTTATTGCAGGAGTTCAGCAGACAGGCAGACGGCTCTCTTGGTGGTAAGCGGTTACCATCGCCTATGGACATTTATAACACCAAATGTGCTACAAATGCGCTGCTGCTCTCTTAAGGGAGACTGGAACCTGGTCACTAATGCCGAAACACAACTCAAGGTTGAGAGAGAGAGCAGCAGCGCATTTGTAGCACCTTTGGTGTTGTAAATATCCATAGGCGATGGTAACCGCTTACCACCAAGAGAGCCGTCTGCCTGTCTGCTGAACTCCTGCAATAAAAAAAGGAAAAAGAGAGTTGCATATATATACTAATTGAAAAATAGCTTATACAATAATTTAGAATTAAAATAATATTGACTTTAATCCCTCGATTTCTGGATTAAACATTTCGCCAGCACTCACAACCGTATCATTTTATAAAATATCTAACAAATATTTTGTTATGATAAAAATCAAACACAGACTTTCACTTTCATCTAAATAAACGTTAAAGCATGAATTTGTCGGTCAATACTTTCACTGTTTGACCGGTCACGAGTTGACCCGAGAGCAACCTGCTGCCTAAAGGGAGACATCTTTCAAAAATCAACAAAATTCATGTGCGTGAAGCATTGTCACGTTTTACTCTCCATTTCACCCCGTGGCAACGCGCTGGCTTCTCCATTGGTGTTGCTAACGCCTGTTGGGGACGGTTAGCACTTTTTATGAACTAGGCTGTATGCCTGTTTACCAACTTTGCAATAAAAAATCGTTTTTTTTGCTGGAACACATAATAGAAGTGAAACTTCAACGGACAAGTGGCAAAACGAATAGCAACAATATTTTAACTTGAAGTTTTACGGGCAGATTGTTAATATACTTACTTGTCCAATTTGAAAACCTTCCCGTAGTCGTCATCAGGGGTGTTCGCTGTCCAGACCGGGCTGTGCGTTGTTTTGTAGCCTCTTACCATAGGCCACAGACGAAGATTTATGTAAACGTCAAATAATAATGTCATCAATCTATTCTTTCTTTCTTTCTTTCGTTTATTTCTTACGGCAATTAAAAAAAAACTTAATATAGCTATCGTTCGTAATATATACTTCTTCCATGACAGTATACAAAAATACAACAAATCCACTCCTTTATAATATTACGTAATATTGCCCAAAGTGTTAATAGGTACTTACGAGTATATTGTTTAATTATTTGTATAATGGTGAAAGCTAATGGTTTTAACGCACTCATATATTTATACATACGCAGTGTAAATAAGATATTGTTTGTTTTAAGAAAATTTTCACACGATTCGAAGGTTATTTCGAATACCTTTTAACTACTTTTAAAATATAAAAGAACAGCTTTCACAGTCTTACTAAAAAGTTTACAGAAGTTGTATTGGTTACATGCAGAGTATTATATCGCGGACTTCATAACATATAGGCGTTTACGCAAAAATGCCATTTGTTTGTTGTTTACTAACGCAACTTGCGTTGATACTTTGGCGGTTTCCCATCTCCCAGTTACAGCCGTGACTGCCGGGGCCGCCGCCGCCAACCAGGAGGCCCTGAAACGCCGCAAGTATGTGTCCATTGGTAATGGGTACATATTTGTGGCTTTCGGGGTTGAAACCCTCGGGCCGTGGGGGCCCGGAGCTCATCACCTCTATCGAGACCTCTCAAAGCGACTAATTGAGGTCTCGCGTGACCAAAAGGCTGGCTTGCACTTAGGGCAACGCATCAGCGTTGCCATCCAACGCGGAAATGCGGGCAGCATTTTGGGCACTCTCCCCGCCGACAGCGACCTGGAGTCTATTTTTTACTTATAGATGGTATTTTTTATTTTATTTATATTTTAGTTTAATTTTAGTTAATATTTCTTTATAATTAGTTTTATTTAAGTTAGTTTATTTGTAATAATTGTAATTCTTTTTGTCATCTTTACTATTAATCACATATTACTAAAAAAATATCTCATTTAACCTATATACATATTAGCTTATGCAAAAGTTTACTAACTATTACTTGTATTTCTACAAATAAAGATTCATTCATTTGTAAAAACTATGCATGTTACAATTTCGAAAGTCTTACCAGTATGCAAGTGTACCTAAATAGAAGGGTATTCCAAATTTCAGCCTTATACAATCAACTAGTTTCATTTTATTCACAATTTGGCCCTTGTGTAAAACTGCACTTTTGTCTGTACGCCCATTTGTTATAAAGCCCTCGCGATATGGTATTTAATGTAATGTATGGATGCAAACGGACCCTTGCAGGTGTTTTATTACACCTTTGAATTTGAGTAATCTCTGTGTTCACGCCGCCGTAGGACGGCATAAAACCTTCTTTCCTCTGTTAGTATTTCATGCGAATTCTTGGAAGTCATTACGCTGACCATTTAATGATTTCAAGAACCAGTGGGCGGCATGGGGATTACGGGCCATGTCTAATTTACAAATGGATGATGGTCAGTCGGGAAATGCGCCAGTTGTGTTCTAACTGCGAAAGAGGCGTTAACTAGTGCACTTTCGGAGTGAGTGGCTTATAACGACAAACTTTGCGCGATTTATTTATTTATTCGATTATACTTGTAAGAGCTGTGAATAACGTGTGTGTACTTCTAATAAACTTCGTGATAATTCAAACAAATCCCCTACAAATTCGTAACAGTATTATATCGGATTAATGTTTCTATACAGAAAATAAATAAATAGTCATTTATGAATCGATTTAGAAAGTATCTTAATTAACCAAAGTTAGATGTTTTTTTTTAATTTCTCACTCTTTTCTTTCACCTCCTCTCAATTACTTGGGGTCGGCAGATTATTACGACGTTTCATTCTATATCCCTCTGTTTTGACACGTCCTCTGTGACACCCTAGATCATCATGTTGTCCTTCACACAATCCCTCCATCTATTTTTTGGTCCTTTTGAATGTTTTAAATTTATGACTGACTTAAATGAAAAAATATGATGTAAGTATTAAAAAAATAAACATTGAACATATAATAGAATACAATACTCTTTATTGCACACAAGGAAATAATACAAATGAGTTAATAACCATTTAACTAGTACAATCGGCGGTCTTATCGCTAACAGCGATTTCTTCCAGACAACCTTCTGGAGATAATTTTACATTTCTAATAATGGGTCCGTATTCAGTGCGCATAGTTTAAAATATATTATATTAATAGTAAATAAAACATATACACACACATACATATTTACATACAAATATATGTACATACATAAATTACTATTTACAAATATATATAATAATCTTTGAGGAGTTTATTAAAAGATGCAAGTGACTTTGCACTTCTGATGCTCATTGGTAATGCATTCCACAACCTTACAGCCTGACAGTAAAACATTTCATATATTGGTGTCATTAGTCGCAGATTTGCTAAAAAAACCGAATGAACATTTTAACTGCGATTTTGTATAAAAACACGATGGTACTGGTAGAGCCTACAGTGTGTTTTAAATTCTCAATGAGTCAATACAACGGATTTCTTTAATAGCCATTACACAACTGTTTCGATAGTTGGTTGTCAGGTTGTCACGACATTTAAGCTAATAGTAAAAGTAGCCTTGACATTTATCATAAAGCAAACATCTCCCACGGCAACAAACAATGAATGAAGTTTAAATTTTTCATAACAGATGCAGTCTTTAAGCTGAGTCATTATAATTCTTGCAATTCACGAAGGCGTGCGGGCTTTACTTGTGGTTGGTAACATGTGTTAAGAATTCTCACACGCCGTTGTGCCGTCAAGATGGTTGCGCGGCGTGCTACACGCGCACTCACGTCTCCTCCCGTGGAGCGCTCTACAAACCGCCGCATGCGTAGAGCTTTGAAGATGCCGGGGGATAATAAGAAGTCCCCTGGCAAGGGATGAGGCCGATGGTACACCGCCTACCGGCTAGCGGAGGGACTAGGCCATATACCAGTAGCCCTGGCATAAGGCGAGCGACGGAACACCGAGAGATTTTATTGGGTATCCCTGACTATAGTGTGGCAATAGCACTTGTAGTTCTAGCTAGAGATGCTAGTGCTGGCCCAATCTGGCGAATCCCACACATGGGCCGCAACTTTACCCCCTTGCGCGGCCTATAGTTCCCAATCGGATTTCCTCTTTTTAAAAAAGGTAACCACGTGTCAAACCTGGATGGGACGCTGTCTCCTACTTTTGCAAGCACTTAATGCTCACCAAGGAGGAGGTGGAGCAGGAGCGTCAGCGCACCAACTTACTCCGATCCTGCCAAACAAGGACTCGCCAGCATCCATAAGCAGGAAGGAATAAAAAGAATCCCAACCACCAATAATGTCGTCAAGAGGACCGAGCCTCTCGCCGGGTGAGACACTTGCCGCCCCCCGTTGAACAGACAGGGATGATGCCGGGTTATACTCATACATAGTAAATAACGGAGAAAATTCTTTCCCGAAATTTTCTATAGCAGGGAAAGAATCTGGAGCCTCTGCGTTGCAGTGAGGTAAGCCGTCAAAGGAGCCCGCTCAACCACAGAGGCAGCCCGTAATAGGGGCGCAAGTCAAAGTTGCTTATTATAATAAACTAACGATTCTCTTAAGGACGCAACGTTAGGTTGCAACGCAAACTTAGGTACTCCCGAATTCACGGCGATATTCCGCAAGTTGTTATTAAGTATTATGAAATGAAACTTCTTTAGAATCTCTGTAATTTGAAACTCGATGAAACGAAAAAAGGTGACACTAAAAAAGATAAACACAAAAAATTCAACCTTATCTAGTTCGATATAAAACACATTTCTTTTTACCCTTTAGTATTAATTTTCAATTTAAATACAACTTAAAAGATTTCAAATGAATTTTAGCTCTATATGTATAATTATAATTAAGGCTGCTCTATAAATATAATTAAGGCCGATATTCTTTTATACTCAGATCCAAGGAAATTGTGCGTAACAGTGCATTGAATTTTGAACTTTATGCTAGTTGTTTAAAGTTTAATTTAGATTGAATTATTAGGAATAAGGGTCTTAATACCTAAGAATAAAGACATCTATAATAGAATAGAAATGCGAAAATTGGTGTATGCAGTTCACACTTGTCTTCTAAGCGTTGGAGATATAGTTATGCTTGCCTGTATATTCTCTGAAGTTTCACTCCTACAGCGTGTGAACTGTACTCACACACATTTGCCAAATTGGCTACGGTATCCATCAAACACGTATGTGAGCAGGATAATGTAGCTTCGGACATAATACGAATTTAAATTCACGATACACGTCCATATTACACTGTCCTCGTGTGACACAAAACGGAACTATTATGTAATTGACCGCACGGTTTGAATGTGAATTGATCACAACTTGTAAAAAGACTTTTGCAAGCCAAAATGGGATCGCTCTACACTTTCTGCAGGAGCTAAAACAAAGAAAGAAAAATATTAATTGTCCCAAATAAATGTACACACATAAAATAAAAGATTTTGACTAATACATAGATACATAGATACATACATAACTTCAGGCCAGGTCCCTTGCGGGCTAGGCACGAACAACAGAGCGCCATTTAGGTTTATTCTTACACACCTCACTTGCTTCTTTGACATTTATAGCTCTTGTCATGCACGCTCGTCTGTTCTTAAGGCTTCTGACGTCATAATAGATATAGATATAGATAGATATAATAGATAATACATAGATACAGTTTAAGAAATATATGTAAATAAAATTCACGGCAATGAGGCTGGAAACTCCTCATTATGCTGTGTCAGGTGCTAACACAGCGTCGATTTTCAGTTCCAGCCTCCATCAAACCAGAATCAATCCAAACAGCCTACTACTATTACTATCCTGTCTATCTCTGCAGGAACGGAGAAAGAATACTATTTCTTGCGGCCGGGCGGCCTGTCGTAAGAGGCGACAAAACTACCCACAGCCAGGTGGTAGGGCATTTGCCCGACTGGATGACTACCACCCCTGGTCTAAAGTATGTCGCTATAACAACCTTGGATTGTGTACCGGCATTAGTGGCCAGGTTCCAGTCCCCCTTAAGAGAGCAGCAGCGCATTTGTAGCACCTTTAGTGATGCAAATCTCCATAGGCGATGGTAATCGCTTTCCATCAAGTAGGCCGTCTGCCTGTCTGCTGTACTCCTGCAATAAAAAAAATATCTACATGTAGGTAATTTTAAAACAGAGTTAAATACTTCTAATAATAACATTATCTATCTTACATGTATCACAAAAATGTGTTTGCCAAAAAATATTGTCCATTCTACAAATATAATAAAAAATGCTAAATAAATCTAGTGTCTTATAAGAATATATTGTATACTAGCTGTACCCGGCAGACGTTGTCCTGCCTTTAAAAGATAAAAATCTAGATACCGATTCCAGCGTCATCTACCGGGACCAAATGTTAATCTAAACTATTCCCAAATCCACTTGTAAAAACAAAAAAAAATCATTAAAATCAGGCCCAGCGTTTAGGAGGAGTATCACGGCGCGGGCCCAATCGTTTATTTAAGCCATTCCGGGACAAATTTGAACACATACAACAACAAAAAGAACACCTAAGTTCTGGTACCCGATTGCAGCGCCATCTACCTGGTTCAAATTAAAATCTAAATCATCCCAGTAGAAAATTATAAAAATACTAATATCGCTATTAAAAAATAGGGGTTGATCGTAGAGGGTTGAAAATTTAGGGTTGTATGTATTTTTGTATGTTGTATCATAAAAAAATAGAAATTAAAAATTTTGACTAAAAAATAAATAAAAAAATTTAGGGGTGGACTACCCCTAACATTTAGGGGGATGAAAAATAGATGTTGGCCGATTCTCATAGATACCAGATAAGCACAAAAAATTTCATCAAAATCGGTCAAGCCGTTTCGGAGGAGTATGGCAACGAAAACTGTGACACGAGAATTTTATATATTAGATAGAAATGTTTATATTGAATATAACAAAAAATAAATTTATATAAAACTTAGCTTCTGCCCGCGACTTCGTCCGCGTGGAATAATTAAAACAACCCCAGATTTTGAAACACTCTTCATTGGTGTGCCGCTCCTATTGGTTTTAGCGTCATGAGATACTGAAAGAATTTTTCAAATCAGACCATTAGATCCAGAGATTAACCCCTACAACGTCACAAAATCACAAATTTTACCTTTATATAATTATATGATAATAAAAATATGTCATTATTATAAAGGTAATTAAATATATTTATATTATCATAGGTATATGTGGGAATTATATAGATAGAATAATACAGATAGAATATATAACAGGAAACAAAAGGAATTCAAAGAAAGTTCTTCAGTGGAGCTAAGTTTGCATAAAAACTTTTAAATATCAATTTGAATATTCCATAATCACTGTTATTGTTAAAACGCGTCCGAAACGTCAGATTAGAAAATAAAATATTTTAAATAAAAATCGCCCTTGATAACCTTTTAAATGTAATTTCGTTTATGCCTATCTATTACATAATTAATTAGTCGAGAAAAGATTTATTGTAATTATCCATTAACATTAATTTGAACGGATGCCACGGACATTCCGTCAAGGCCAATGGTGAACTTTCACTCTTTTTTATGGTAATTTGATGAGAAACCTATTATTATTTTTCTATTCAACAGACGAGAACACACGTTGTTGTTTTATAAGATACTATTTTTTTCAAATGGGGTGGTGTTACAAAATCATCATGTTCGCGCTTATTGATTTTAAATCGAATATTTTTATCTATATATATAAAAATCAAATGCTGTTCGTTAGTGTCGCAAAAACTCGAGAACGGCTGGACTGATTTGGCTAATTTTGGTCTTGAATTATTTGTGGAAGTTCAGGGAAGGTTTGAAAGGTGAGTAAATACGAAAAAAAATCGCTTTCCCTTAGAAACTATTCATACCTGTCAAACATTTGATGTTTGTCCCGTCGTTTAGAAATCAATTAACTTTAAAAGTCGTTCAGAAATCAAACTAAATTTAAAGGCGAGGTTTTTTTTCATCCGCTTTTTATTTATTGATTCTGAGGCGGTACAAACACACATATTGTATATCCCCAAATTAAGCAAATTGCGCTTGTGTTATGGGTAACATACAATGGACTACTCTGGGGCCGATCCCAGACACCCCGACCATAGTTAAAAAATTCGTTTCGGAAATTTACCATACCGGTAATCGAACCCGGAGCCTCTGCGTTGCAGTGAGGTAAGCCGGCAAAGGCTTAGCCCAATCATCCACAGAGACCGTCTTTTTATCAAATACTAGAGTATGCCTGGGAATTCGTCTACACTTGACTTGAGATTCCCGGGACAAAAAATAACGCAGCATTTGAAATAGAATTTAAGTTTGCTTGTCACATTAATATTTATTCTCTGTCTATCACAAAGCTGAAAATTGCATTAATTACCATTTTACCATTAAATACATTTATTAGACACAAAAACCTATCATTTCACGGGTTATCTTCGCAACAGTTATATTTATACTGAAATAAGACAGCGGAGCTTATGATATGAATAGTGCGGAGTAAAGGGCGCAATAGCCCAGTTCTACTAGTTACCTTTCGAAATAACTAGTCAATCAAGGTTGATCATTGAATACAAATGTGTGGAATAGGAATAGCTGTGTTGCCGAGGGAAGGAATTATAAGAACTGTAGGCTGGTTTATATCGAGGGGTGAAAGATTATTTATTGTAAGCGACATTTCGAAAATGTGTCGGGAGAAAAGTTTAAAGTTTCCAATAACTAAAAAAGGGCATCATTATTAAACTTCATTACTGTTTTGAAAAATTAAGTTAAATTAAAAAATTTATTTTATCAAAACCGGACAAGATCTGCCAGGTCCGCTCGAATAATATATAAAGATAATAATAATATGAAAGAACATGAATTAATTAATTAGCACCTCGGACCTGAAACGGGAGCCGAGATAAGGCCCCTGCCTCAATGATTGTCTTACCCAGCCGGCACGGAGTAGAGATCGCTAGAGCTAAGTCTTAAGCTCCAGGGTTGGACGTGATCAATGGCATAACGTCGGAAGTAGCTTCGGTTAACCTGCAGCCCACTTCTCTACACCCGTGTTACTCATGCAGGGAGTAGCGAGTCACCTACCATTTGTAACCCCAATAGCTCGGTAGTTTTTATTCTCATTTCACACAATAGTCCTACACTGGCAGAGGCTTGTCCTTGAATGCATTATTATAACAGGGATAATCGGTGGTCAGTTTCACGCCACATTTACATTAAATCTGTCAAGGGGCCTCCAGGTGTTGGCCTTCCCATGGCCCCATGGAACCCCTCCAAAATTATACCCGGTATTAATCAGTTTTCTAGCGATAACCGCAAAATAAAATTCACTTTTGACGAAGGCCACGGTCAATTTCACTTTCACTAGAACCAGTTCTCTTGAAATTTTATTACAACTTGAATTATGCATGAACTTATATGGTACGAGAAATTGAAATCCGTTTGAAGTGTTTCCTGTGAACATAGTATTTTTGCACTACTCAGTCTCTCTAGTTGAATAGGCTAAGGCCTTTGCCGGCTTTTCATTGCAGCAAAGAGGCTCCCGGATTTTCGATTCTTAGCGGAAATTTCTGTTATTTACTCTGTCTGGTCTGGTCTGGGTGTTTGGGATCGGTCCAAGGATGATTATTCATAGCACACGAGCTTGAAGATCGGGCGGCTTGTTCCGCGTGCGCTCGTCTCTCCTCCCGTGGGGTGAGTTACAAACCACCCCACGCCCAGAGAGCTTGAAGATCCCGGGGGATAAAAACAAGCAGTGGAAGAGGCCTTGCGAGGCCCACGCCTGCCAAGGCTGCGGAGAGGCTAGGTCATATACCCTGGCATAAAGCGAAGCACGGAACACCCAGGGGTTTTGGTGGGTATCCCTTACCCGTGAGTGGTAATAGCATGGCAACAGTTCTGACTGGGCATACTAAGGCCACCCTCGATCTGGCGAATCCCACACTAGGTCGCGAATTATTCCCCCAAAGTTTTGTACTTGTCGCGGCTTAGTTGTCAATCGGATTTCCCCAGACATTAATAAAATGGATAACAATACGTATGGCACTCGTGTCATTATGGAATCTAATGTACGGGCAAACAATAGAATGTCACATAACTTTTATGGTAAACAAACAATTCGGGGTAAGTAAAATTCGGGCATAAGTAATAAGTATTATTGCTTATATTTTTGGGGCAAACAATAGACAACCAAATTATTAAATAGTGTAATTAATTGCAAAAATCTTGTGCATATTATATCAGAATGATCTTCTTACTTATTTATTTATAAATAACTTGAACAAAAATATTTTGTGTGTAAATACAAATAGGTAAAATAAAACACACAATATGTATTTTAAGATATTCATAATTATGTATTATAATGTAAAATGTACAAAAAAAACTATATTAATTTATCTAAATATAATCTATTTTTGTCGCCCGCCGCATCGCGCTTAGTCGTCGTTCACAGCAACAAAGTCGTGGCCAGGATGTAAAACGCGTTTTTCACACAAGCTTTCAATTCGCTTGTATGATTCATCTTATAAAATACTAATAACGTTGTAAAAGCGTCTCAAAGATAAGATGGCGTAATTCAAGTTTAATGCACTGTAATGTAACGCCGTTACAAGGTTATGCTGGATGCATCACATATATAACCTTTGAGCGGCATCACGGGTCATTGACGTTTTCGAATTGATCTCTCTTTGAAGTGAAACTTCTTTAGAATCGTTGTGATTTGAAACTCGATGAAACGAAAAAGCGATAATAAAAAACTAAAAAACTAAAATGTATAAAATAACTTATTTCTTAAGCTATTATTATTAATATATATTATCTAAAACATCTTAAAGTCGGTGCTTAGTAATTTTCAAAATATAGTAATTTTTATGTTTTACTTTGCACCGACTTCAAGATGTTTTAGATAATATATATTAATAATAATAGCTTTAGAAATAAGTTATTTTATACATTTTAGTTTTTTAGTTTTTGAAGTCGGTTTTTTTAAACGAAGTTTTATTTTTTATTTGTTACTTTTTAGTGTCTAGCTATGTATGGGAGGACATACGAATGGTGCCGCGCTTCTTAAAAAATATAGGTTCCAAGAACTGGGAACAAAAAAATGTACGTAAAATGAAAACTACTGGGCCAAACTATGTCAAATTTTTAAGGGACCAATTGGAAGCTATTCCGCGTCGAACAAAAAAAGAATCACGTAAATCGGATCATAAATCACGGAGTAATCGGCGCACATACATAAAAAAAAAACAAAAAAAAAAAAGATCCCGACGATTTGAGAACCTCCGTCTTTTTTCGAAGTCGGTTAAAAATGAGATAAACACATAAATCTAAAGCCTATAACAAACACATAAGACAATGTAAGGCAAAGGAAATGAGTCCACACAGCTTTGTCTGACGTATGACATTCTATAGTGACATAATAGACGCTTAGACGTTTTGTATTGCCATTGAAAAGATATAAAATAAGAAATATCGATAAAGAATCGGTTAATAATCGATTGACTAAATAACAGAATAAAAAAGTGTTAAGCAACAGAATATTACGCAAGGATATTTTGACGCGTAATATCTAGATTTCATATTAATATAATGATTTAAAGAATCGAGTTGGATTCTGGAAACATTTCATATTATTTTTCACCAGTTAGGGAGTTCTTAAAATAGTACCATATTACTTAAAAAATTTAATAAGCAAGTCTACTCTTTTTCCTTCCTTTTCCCCCAAAAAACTCCCAAAGCATTCTCAGGATAAAAAGTATATATAGAATTCGTCCTAGTAATTTTTACGTGAATCTGGAACAAACAGACAAGAAAGTTCAGAAAATTGCATCGTGATCTGCATCGTTTATATAGTGTATTTCAGTTGTTATTTAAATAGCTTCAATGTATAGAGACGGCAGTTTTATAATTGTATAATATTATAGATAAATTAAAGATCCATTATCTAATCCTGAGTGCGCACGATGTTTAGCATTTATTATTACGCGAACAGGAAATGCACCCAACATTATTCCAGTCTGTTACACGCGAATCATCGTGTGCAAGTGCATTTCCATATGCCATTATTAGTTTCCTAGAAAGTTAAATATTGTGTTAGGATTTGTTTCGGTTAAGCAAGTGAACCGAAACAAATCGGGAAGACACTTGCGACAACGTTTACTGGCCAAAGATATTGCCATTTGTGGCAATTTTGCCCAATTGCGGGAAATTCTAACTCGTGCAAATAGCAAGACCTTATGAGCATAGGGAGCAGGGAAACCGTGAGTATGTAAACTAAACTTATTTGAACATTATACACTCGTGCTACTCTCTTTGCTCGCTGCCAGAGGTGGGCATAAAATCATCAAATCATAGTCACATTATTTAACCGATGTGTCATACCCGCTAATCCCGCCTCACACAGTGTAATGGGTATAGGCCCGTTGAAAAATGGGGAGGTCTAAGCCCAGCACTGGGAAATTTTTGGACTGGCACATAATTCGTACCAAGGTTTCGTACATTAAAATACGTACAATATTTTTTCTATACTATAATTGATTCCTTTCGGTCTTATTCATATTGAGTTTGAGTAAGTTTGAAGGCTTCTTTATGCTTCTTAAACAATTTGTTTGGAAAACATACCATAATTAATATTCTTAAATATAAAACAAAAAAATAATACATAAATATCAATCAAGTTTCCAATAAAAAATAATTTATATAATAGAAATAAAAAAATGGCTCAAACAATTAATTACAAAAAAAATATACAATTATACGAAAATTACATGAAATGTCAATTTGAATAAGGTCAATATTGAAAGACAAAAAATGTCACCACAATAATTACTAACAAAATAGAGATAAAAAAGAAAAGCAAGAAGAAAGGAAAATAACGTACAAATTCTTGTTTTTATTTTTTATTGCATGAGTTCAGAAGACAGCCACAGCCAACGTGATGGAAAGCGGTTACCATCGCCTATGGACATTTGCAACACCAAAGATGATACAAATGCGCTGATGCTCTCTTAAGGGAGACTGGAACTTAGTCACTAATGCCGGAACACAACTCAGGGTTGTTATAGCGGGATATAATTTTCCCGGGAGCGGTTTAGAAGTTGTTCGGGTGCGTAATAAAACCATATCTTACATTTTTTAATTCTGCGGTACTTTGTGTCCTGGGAAACCCGCGGGCATGTCCTAGTAGTTTATAAAGTAGCAAAACTTTTAATAATATATTGCAAATTGTGCTTTATGTTCGGGAAGTTATTTTCTCAAATCTAGTGTGTACTCAACCTTACACTAAAACTTATTATAATCATTACAAAGCACTTACACAGGATACAATCTGAAACACGTATATAGGTAAAACAGTTTTCTAAATGAAAGTAACTTTGTAAATCATAGCCTAGACACTCATTATCAAACTAAACTGCATGTTTATGGATTTAAATACTACTAGTGGTCGCCCGTGGTCGAAATTGAACCATAATAATTAATTTGAATTGTAAGTTTGAAGATTATTAAGGTTCCGTTGTCAAAGACTATAACTTCTATGATCACAGATACCGCCAAGGCTACATCGTTGATTTGACTTTAATAAATAAATAAAAGAGTATATATGCGTGTGTGTCAAATACATGGTAATGTGTGTAATGTTGTTTGTATGGGTTTAATTTGTTTTTATGCATAGTTTTAACAAAGTATTAGCATTCTGCACTCCTCTGTATAAACTATGTGTGCGAAACTTCATACTCTTCCGTCCGGACAATTTTCGTAAATAAGGGTACAAAGATTTTGCTTTACGTATTAACAGGGTGATAACTGACAGAATGCGTTTTTAGATCATTTTCTCAACCATTTTTACAGTAGTTATACACACTTTATTGCGGTGAAAAAAAAATATTGTCAATCTTGATCATATTTCTGACGTAAACTTTGTACTCAGAACGCATTTACGATAAATTTTCTCGATAGAAAATAATTGCAAAGTAACCTCTAAACGAGTTATTCAATCTTGGTTATTATAATTACTGTTAATCGTACATCGCTAAAATAAATAACAGTAACATATTATATTATAACAAATTCAATTATAGATCTTTTATTGGGTTACTTAACTTAATTTGGAAGTATACAGGCTCTTAATATGTAAATAATACAAAAGTAAGTTAATAAATTTAAATTGAAGGCAAGATAATTATGTTGTAATTAAATAGATACATACTAAAATATAAAACTTGAGTGGTGTCAAGGGACTAGGGTTGCCAGATTTTTTTTCAGCTTATAAGGGGTAAATGCTTAAATAGGCAAAAAATACGTGAATTTAGTGTTTTACCCGGGACAAATAAAAAACAAAATTATATAGTGACATTCTTTATTTTTTTTAAATAAAATGTTCATTGCTACAGTTGAAAGTAGTGTGGACATTTTGAAAATATGTTATCGAACATTTTTTTTAATTATTAACAATTAAAGTGTATAATTAAACCATAAATTCTCTCGAATTTTCTTAATCCGAGATGATGTGTATGCGAAGTTGCGAACGTTGCGTGCGTGAGTATTTTTGTCTCGCGTATATCGATCGATTTAATAATAAAAAACGAAGCACGGTTCGAATACGGGACATAGACAGTCCCGCCGGGACATTTTAAACTAAGCCTAAAATACGGGACGTCCCGTGAAATACGGGACGTCTGGCAACCCTACAAGGGACACCCGGATGGAACGAAGTTTTTATTATTATTTATTATGTACAAAAAACACTCAACAATCCGAAAAAACACTTTATCCGTGCAGGAACGGAGAAAGAATACAATTTCCTGCGGCCGGGCGGCCTGTCGTAAGAGGCGACAAAACAACCCACAGCCAGGTGGTAGGGCATTTGCCCGCGTGGATGGCTACCACCTGGTCTAAAGTACGTCGCCATAATAACCTTGAGTTGTGTTTGGGCATTAGTGACCAGGTTCCAGTCTCCCTTAAGAGAGCAGCAGCGCATTTGTAGCACCTTTGTTGTTGCAAATGTCCATAGGCGACGGTAACTTTCCAACAAGTGGGCCATTTGCCTGTCTGCTGAACTCCTGCAATAAAAAAATAAAAAAAAATAAAAAATAATCGTCGCGACACCACACTGTTCAATGCGAAATAGAAAGACGAAACGAAAATAACTTTCTAACTTTTAGCTTGCTTTCTATGAGAGAGAGAGAGAGAGACAGACAGACAGAGAAACACGCGCACGCCGCACGGCTTACAACTATAGCAAAAAGTGTCGTTACAACTTTTGGTCTTAATTTTTTCCGTCTAGCCCCCTTTCGCAACGCGCGATAAGGAACTTCGTTCCAAAACTATTGAAATTATAGTCATTAAAATATTCACTGAAAAAGTATGCACTGAAAATCAGCGTTGTGTCGGATATTATGTCGGTACAGCAATAAGCTGAGTGTAAAGTACAGCAAACAAGCTGAAAATGCGGCGTACGAATTCTCAAAATATATTTTTATTTTTAAGATACAAATATAATCCGTTAAATTTAATCCGTGCAGGAACGAAGAAAGAATACTATCATCGTGCGGTCAGGCGGCTTGTCGTAAGAGGCGACCAAACAACCTACAGCCAGGCGGTAGGTCATTTGTCCGACTGGATGGCTACCACCGTAGGTCTAAAGTATAACGCTATAACAACCTTGAGCTGTGTTCCGGCATTAGTGACCAGGTTTCAGTCTCCCTTAACAGAGCAGCAGCGCATTTGTAGCACCTTTGGTGTTGCAAATGTCCATAGGCGATGGTAATCGCTTTCCATCAAGTGGGCCGTCTGCCTATCTGCTGAACTTATGCAATAAAAAAAATACATGTTACCAATGTAAGTACGTCGCTATTTCTTCAAATTTTTTTTTTCATTCTTTCTATCTTTCAAGTTCAACTTTAAAAACTATCCTCCTATTTTAAAAGTTGGTAAAGATATTAGTGCAATCAAAATTATACCTTATTTTTAGACAATGTCAACACAGCGATGTAAACATAGTAATCACACAAACAAAGTTTTTAGTTTCACAAAAATCTCGAGAGAAATGACAGGAAGAGTGGTCTGACACGTTTGACTGGACACGATCGGTTCAAACCGGTTTCGATCGGGTTCAATGCAGTTACTCGGTCCTGGGAAGCGATTAGTTGATACTTTGTGCGTTTATAATTTAAATTCCCGAGGATTCCCAGTGCGCTGATTGGGACAATTTAAAAAAGGTTCTTGAGGTACCAACGAGTTGGCAATACATTGGCTACCTTAGTATAGCATATATCTATGGGCGATGGGAACCACTTTCCATCAGGTAGACCGTCTCCTGTTTACTCTTATGATTTGTGGTGAGACAGACGACGTCAGAATAGAGCGGTATGGAATTAAAAGACATATTGTGCCATCCCAAATAATTAGAAGAAGGTGCATTTTATGATAAAAAACAGTGTGATAAGAAAACATTGTGGATTGAAAGAAGAGATAATCACAAGAGTCGAGAAAGGAACGTTAATATGGTTTGAACATGTAAAGAGAATAGATGAAAAGAGACCTACAAAACAAGTGTATACCAGCAGATGGTAGAGTTGGTGCTGGTAGCCTGCGACGTACTTACCACGATCAAATCGCAGATGTCTTAAAGAATTGACAGGTAAAAATTACCAATAATGAACGTGTATGTATGGATTAAAGAATGTAAATGAAGAAAAATATGTATGTCAAGATGGTCCAAGTAGAAATCCATAGTCTTTATCTACCCCTATGGAAATAGAGCGTGATAATAATGTATGTATGTAGAAAGATACTAATATTATTTTCAAATAGTTTTTTTTGTAGACCCGGGCTTCTCTGTCGTTGTGCAAGACAGAGATATATGTGTTCTTTATTTATTTTATATCATTTATTTTCTACTATAGGTACTAAAGAAGTCTTGTTCTTTACTGCTACTTATTATTGTTACGAGTTAACGCAGGAGTCGAATTAAAATGCCGTTGAAATTACTATAGAATTTATTAGAACTGTACAAACACAACATATAAAACAGTTACAAATTTAATTGGGTACAACCAGTACCTGTGGTACCAACCGTAACCTGCACGATTCAATAACACGCGCAAAAGTCTGTCACTATATTGCTCATCGAATCTACGTATTGCTCGTATATGGTAATCCTCGCTTGACTGCCCTTGGTTTGGCCATTGGTTTATAATACACCGATGTCATACCTGGCAAGCTTCGGCGCAATACAATAACAACAAGGATTAGTTCGACGTAGTAATGACGGCCATAAAACAAGTACAATAACAATAAAATGTTTTCTTAACTACACATTCTAAACACAAAGTAAACAAAAGAATTCCTAAATAATATCTAAATTCCTAAATAATCCGGCAAGGTAATAAAGTGCGCTTTACGACAGGCAGGTGTGTGTTTCTTTGTCGGTATGTAACATTATCTTTAGGGTGTAAATAAGTATTACTTATGTGAGTTCGGTAAGGGGGTGTATGGTAGGTTGGGTAGCATAGGGAAGGTATATAGGTGGATGGGAATAGGATTGGAAAATTTGGTGCTTTATTTATTTATTCCTTATTTTAGTTTTACAATTGTTTTGTGTCTAATTTACTCTAATATATGCATTAGAATTTCTCTTAATTTCTATTTCCAAATTTATGTTTATTAGTTTTACAATGATTTAGAGTTATTTTTCCAGTCAATGTTTGTTTGTTATTTACACTTTTTTTGTCAAATAGTTCGATGTCGTTGACTTGACCTGGTTATGTAAATTAAAGGCCAGAAATAGAAAAAACTGTTTTCTCAATCTTTATGAAGATGGGTGTGTTGTAATAAGTTTCACTTTCTGTGAATAGTTTTGTATCCGCATGACACATTATAGTGGTGCGTAGGAGTGGAATGGTTACCAATATTTGTGAAGTATGGAAAGAACGAGCCCTTGTAAAATGGTCATGTAAGTTCGTCTGTTTTCGGCGAATAATGCGAACTGTTACAACCCTATTCGGTAAGCACTTATTGCTGAGTCTAACAGTTCATTGACATCGGTTTCCAAAATGTCGACCAGCAGTAATTGCCTGTAAATACTAAATCTTTTTCCAAATTCATAGAGTTCTCTTGGTTATTAGTCACAGCTCTACACCTACGTACCTGGTTTATGCCTGCCGGCTGGATTACCTAAACTAATACCATATCGGTCCGGTAGACCTTTGAGGCCCCGTATATTGAGACTCTAATTCACCTATTATTTGTAATAGTGAAATAAAAAGGGTCCTAACAGCCAAAAGTGTTTTTTTTTAAACATATAAGTGCTCGGGACTAACAGAACGTTACTAAGCTCTTTTAGTCATCATTCATACAAATTACTTTGTTAAAAGTATATTCGTTTATAGTACACTTCAAAAGACCTATATATACATATAATAGCGAGAGTTGGGTATGGAAGAGAGAGCATGAAAGTAGAGTAAACGCGGTCGAGATGCGAGCACTGTGTAAAATCTGCGGAGTGACGCTCGCGGATCGCGTTCGTAATACCGAAGTAAGAAAGAGAGTTGGTCTGAAAGAGAGTGTCGGGGTGAAGGTAAGGAAAGGAATGCTCCGGTGGTTCGGGCATGTGGGAAGAATGAATGATGGAAGAATGAGTAAACAGATATACAATGCAAAAGTGGATGGATGCAGAAGTCGCAGAAGGCCACGACACATCTTCCATGATCAAATTGATCGTCTACTAGCAGAAGGTGATGTCAGGAGCCTTAAGAACAGACGAGCGTGTATGACAAGAACTATGAATGTCAAAGAAGCAAGTGAGGTGTGTAAGAATAAGCCTGAATGGCGCTCTGTTGTTCGTGCCTACCCCGCAAGGGACCTGGCGTGGAGTTATGTATGACCAGACCATAAATGCGTTAGCGCATATACGGTCAGTATAACAGGTCGGGTCAAACTGCAACCTGCAGTTTGTCTGCTATGTCAGAGATATGAAGATTGGCGTGGATGGCATATTTATCTCCGTGACACGCTCTTGTGTAGCTCAAGTATAGGCCGCGGTTTCAAAGCCATACAAAAGGACAGGTCTAATGATAGGAGTGATGTATTGTATTTTTCCTATTCATTATACAACGCTCTACTTACCCCAAATCATAGTACGTTATACTGAGCTGTTGTTAAAGTATTTCATATTTTGGACTTTATTTTATGGAGGATAAGGTTTGATTTAAGATATGTGATTAATTATTAAATAATTGAGAGAAAGACTCGTCAAAATTTCTTTGCAATTGAAATATAATGATGTTACATTCACTTTAATTTACTTTTAATAGAATACGATACCTAGTTATCATACTTCTTATTTTTAACCGATTAAAAAAAACCCATTTCGACTGTATATATTTTGTGTTTGTTATTTGATTTCTCCATTAATTATGGACCGATTTTCAAATATTTTATTTTGTTCGGAAGAGGAGGTCTTTTGATGCGTTTCCATTATCACCAAGTCAGGATCTGATTAGTGTATCTCAGGGAAATCAGGTGCAACAAACATTATGGACATGTGAAACTTGTTTTATATTTCTTTTTTCTGAAGCATTTTAAGTATTTGCCTAACTAAAAAGTAGATAAGCTTTCTTAAAATGGTTTTAAATACAAGCTTTTGAGATCCTGCATATCATGTAGCCGCAGAGTGCTAGCCAAGAGAAGTAAAACGAGCCCAAATACGACGGGTCTATCTTATGTAGTACAGGAGTTCCTATGGCCACCTTCCGACTCCATCATAAGATCAGCACCATATTATTGCATTGTCAGGCGATATACATATGCGTGCAAAATTTCAGCTCAATCGGAAACCGGGAAGTTGGTCAAATTTAACTTGCAAAATTCCACCCTAACTTACATACATATATACATCCATTGCAAGTTAAATAAAAGCTTATAAAAAAGTAACTTTAGAACAATTTTTTTTCTATAATATCTTGAAGTTGATGACAAGTAAAACATAAGTACTTTTTAATTACGCTTGAGGTAATATAACTTAAAAAAAGTCGATACACAATTTACACCCAAAACAAACAATTGTTATATTATCCCTGAAATTTAAAATACAAACACTTGCGTGAAAAAAATACTTAACTGATGTATATACATAATACATTATACGTTTTAAGTATATAAACGAAGCAATGACCATTTAGCGACCGCATTTTTGCTCATCCAAGTAAAACATTACATGCATTCGCGAGCTCGGTGACCACATACATAAACATAGTAATACAACAGTATATATTTCAGTTTCAGTTGGTTCCTGAACTTCTTGATATGGCAAATCTATACATATAATAAAACTGTAGAGATCGAATTTCTGTACAATGAAAAAAAATGCTAAAAACCGAGTCAGGGATATAAGAAGTGGAACGGAACTAATTTAGATTTTTTTTCAAATTTTTTGTTTCTCTGTTTGTCTGTCTGTACCGGCTAATCTCCGAAACGACTGGACCGATTTAAATTAAGTTTTGTATTGTGGTAGCTTATATTCTTAGTCAAAATATAGGATACTTATGATCCCGAAAAATTTAAGAACTCCCGTGGGATAGTTCAATAACCGCACCACGCGGACTAAGTCGCTGACATCAGCTAGTATTTTATATAAAAAATCGATAAGAATTATTAATTGTAATAATCACAACATTTTTCATGTACCATGTTTTATGCAATAAATGATGATTTGATTTGATTAATCACATGTTAATTGGTCGACGAAGTGTGACTTTGTGTGACAAAGAATAGGGTCTGAAATTTCTTGACGTCACGTTTCAAAATCAAAAAAAATATATATTTAAGATTTAAAACACGAAATTTGAACTATTCACAAAAACAACTTCAAAATATTTCCAAGTCTATCTGTATGAGATTTAAATAAAACTAATTACAGAACTGCTGTTTTAATTTAGTAATCTTGATATCAATACAAAATATGTGATGTCATACTAGGAAGGGAGGAGTCTCGCGAATGTGACCAGATGTGTCAAAGACAAACACAAAAGGGAAGGGGTCAAAAAATCTTGAATTCGTGTGACGTAATTTGTAGTTGGCCCCCCTTTCTTTTGAGACGGAAGAAATGCATATCGCACACTACCGGGTCCTTTACTAGGGATTAGACTAAAGCGACGAGAGGTGACACCACGAATGGGCACCAGAGTCAAATCGCCGGCTTGTGTGGAGACTCGACTTCCCAATACTGCGCTAAAACCACCCTCCTCCCATGTGCCCCACGCTTATTGCAGGAAGAGCGTGAGACTTAGAACGTAGTCCACCCACGCTGGTCCTTGCGCATCAGTGCTTGAGAATGCCCCGGCAAAGGGAAACTCACTTCATCAACAGGGGTGAAGACTCCTCCGCTTCCTAGATGCTAGAGGGGCCCCTGCATGAGGATAGCCCCTAACTTAACACTCATATTTTTCATGAAATCCAAATGGCATACTGTTGTAATTAATACACTGTGCACATAGTGTTACTATTTATTTTTGTATTTACTCAACAGAATTATTTTGATGTAATACATTATTTATTTATTTAATTATTATTAAGTGTGGTAATTATGTTTAATTTGGGTTAGTGTCGGTTACAACAGTTGTTTTAATTTTATTATGCATGTAGAAAGATTATTTAATGTGGTAAAGTTATTATCAAGGTTACATTAAATGAAAGTAGAATGTTATTTATGTCAATTTGTAAATAGTAGGTAAGTAACTTCAACACTTTTACTTGTGCGTGTATTTGTCGTAACTACATGTATTATATAAATATATAATATCAGCCCACAAATATCCCGCTGCTGGGCTCGGGCCTCCCATTCTAGGAGGGGGGGGGGCGGGGGGTTGGCTGTCTCCGGCCAGGCCAGGCTCGTCCAAGGCGGCTTGGCAGGTTTTACACATCGGTATCTCGATTCTCTAGTTTGTATCATAGGTTGCATCACGATGTTTTCCTTCACCCTTGCTAGCACGTGGTGAATGCACATTAGATCAGAAAACTGACTAAGTTGTAGCAGCGAGGGGTAGAAGGTTACAGATACTCCAGATGACAAAGAGTAGTATTCACTGTCGAGTGCTGATGTTTTTTTTTTATGAATAAGGTATTTAAAAAGAAATACCTTATTAATATTACTATCGATCGGCCCTACGAGTGTCACAGATATTTATCGAAGCAACCGTGCCCGATAAATATCTGTGTCATTCTGAACGTCAGGGTCCCGCGTTTCCGCGAGATACATTCCGTCAGTTTCTGCAACATCGCACGAACATTTCACGCCGATATTCTGTAAAAGCGTGATGTCACCGATTAACCCGAGCGCAATAACTCTATCAAAGATTATTATTCCATAATAGCTCTACCTAAAGACTTGATTTTCGGAAAAAAACTTATAATTATGAATATAGTTATATAATGTTTTACATAAACTTATTCAATACATAATAAGTTTTATTTTGTGTGCACACAATAGAGCCATTGACAAACACTTTGTTCAGCTAATGTTAGTAATGAAAGTTGTAGTTTATTTTATAAGAGTAGATACAATGAATACTTAGACTTATCTTTCTTTATTTTATATACAAACTCAGACCATTAATAGGAAGACAGAGTCTCGGATTCTCAAAAAAATTACAATATTTTGTTGTTATAACAGTGAATGGTGTTTTTTATGGTTTACTTGGCACCGACTTCAAGATTCAAATTTTATATTATTTGGTCTCTTAATAAAGTAAATAAACTCTTAATCAAAAATCTTTATTAAGTTATTTTATACTTTTTAGTTTTTGAAGTCGGTTTTTTTAAACGAAGTTTTTTTTATTTGTTACTTTTTAGTATCTAGCTATGGGTAGGCCTATGAAAAGTGCCACGCGCCTTAAAAAATATAGGTCCCAAGAAACGGGAGCGGAAAATTTTCATAATAAGAAAACTACTGGGCTAAACTATGTTAAACTTTTAGGGGACCAAATGGACACTATTTCGCATCAAAGTAAAAAAGAATCACGTAAATCTGATCATAAATCTCAGAGTAATCGGTGTACATAAATAAAAAAATCGAAATGTGTGCTGGGACACATAGTAGAAATGAAACTTCAACAGACAAGTGGCAAAATGAATCGCAACAAAATTTTAACTTGAAGTTTTACGGCACATTTTCGAATTGAACAAGTACATTAACAATCTACTCGTCCGTTGAAGTTTCACTTGTACTGTGGCTCCCAGCATTTGCAAGTTAGTCCAAATTATGATTTGGTTAGGTTAAGTACATTTTAATGAATGCATTTTTTATAATAAATAATAAAATAGCTAGATTGAAAAAATCTAACTCCAATGTGATTTTCAACGGGTCGATAGAAAATTTTATGTAATAAAATGTGTTTCTTTTATTGGAACGTATTGGAACGTAGTTCCTTATCGCGCGGTACGAATGGGGGCTAGACGGAAAAAATTCTTACGAAAAAATTGACACCGACACTTTTTGAACTTGCCAAGATAAAATGCAGTTGCATAACCCTTTATGCCCATGCAGTTAGAGTTTAATTTGGAGTACATTATTTTTAAATGTCATGGGTTGCTGACATACAGATAGCATTTGCGGGGACATATAGAGTCTTAATGTCATTAAAATAAGGAGCAATATCGCGAATCTGGTTTAAAGTTAAATTTGTTTCAAGAGTCGAATTGCAGGATGTGATTCGATTTTTAAATTGTTTCTTATATTGAAGTAAATAGGATTCAAACTTACTCATTTACTATTACACTTCGCATTGAACAGTGTGGTGTCGCGACGATTATTTTTGTTGAGTGTATACAGGTTTTTTGTAAATAATCGAAAGGAACTTCGTTCCATCCGGGTGTCCCTTGACACCTCTCAAGTTTTTTTATTTATTCAAACAAGAACATACATAATTTTTACATTTCTACCAAAACTACCTAAAACCTAAAAGGGTATGAAGATGCTAAAAGTCTGCGCGTTATGTTCAATATAAATATGAGGTAGTTTGAATGATCACATCTACCCTTTCTACATTACCAAGTTAGTACCAAGTGAGAGGGGGACACCAAACATTAACACATAACCTTGTACTCTATTTTTGCCATATATTATATACAGGTGAGTATGTAGTGTGTGTGATATTTTTACCGCGGAAATCCCGCGGGAATTTTCCCAAGAGCGGTTTGTAGTTCTTCGGGTGCATAAAAATTTGCAAATTTCACTAAAACTTAAGCTTAACATTCTTTTTTAAATGCTGATGTACTTCGTGTTCCGGGAATCCCGCGGGAATTTTAAGTCTAGCTTGGACGAAGTCGCAGGCATTTATAGTTAATAATGAAGCTTTTTTTACAAAAGGTATTGATAAACACATTTTTAACAGGAGTGGTAATGAATAGGAGCGGAGAAAGAATACAATTTCCTGCGGCCAGGCGGCCCGTCGTAAGAGGCGACAAAACAACCCACAGCCAGGTCTAAAGTATGTCGCCATAACAACCTTGAGTTGTGTTCCGGTATTAGTGACCAGGTTCCAGTATCCCTTAAGAGAGCAACAGCGCATTTGTAGCACCTTTGGTGTTGCAAATGTCCATAGGCGATGGTAACCGTTTTCCATCAAGTGGGCCGTCTACCTGTCTGCTGAACTCCTGCAATAAAAAATCAAAAAGGAATTAATACATACACCGTCATTCGTTACCAAGAAACAGACCGTATGGCTACAGACAAACATAAAAAGACTATCATTTTGATTGAACTCAGTGGTTCATAAATAAACAACGGACATTTGTACAAGACAGTACAAGTACATGCGCCGGCGCACATATCGGCCACTGTTAACCACCTGCGTGGAACGGAACGCGCTGTGCCGGCCCACATAGGGTTGCCAACATGCACGCATTTACGTAATTATATTCTAGGTAATATCTACCTAGCCGGGTCATAAATTCTGACATATATAATTATAATAATAAGCTTTATGCCCGTAAAAAAACAGCTAGATAGTATACTCCTGTATTCAGCCGAGACCACAAGCAATACCCACTACTCCAGTGAGGTCTATCCGGGTAAAGATACAAACATACGTGTTGCCCTAGTAAAAACTAATGGGATCTATAAAAGGTCCGTTGTAAAGTTATGTCCCTTACCATCGCAATAATCATAACCAATAACTTTTGTATGTATGTATATTATATATATATATATATATATATATATATATATATGTGTGTGTGTGTGTGTGTATATTTATCTTTAATTTTAGTCCTATTGTATTTAACATATTTCTTTTTTCTCTTTATTACATTAATAAACGCATAATATTATTTAAATATTTTCTTTGAGAATACCTGCAGTATTCTCAAGGCGGCAAGCGAGTGTCCAAATTGCTTCCATTATCCTATAACGCAACCCCAGCGGGTCTATCGCAATATTCGGTTAGACAGTCGAACACCCGCCGTAGTTGCCCGAGTGCAAAACTGCTGACAGAACACAGGTCGTTCTGTCACCACATCGTCATCTGTAATCTTAACAGTGAAACCCAGCTTTCACTAGCCGGATAAATGAATATAGTGACAATAACCAAGGCATTATCAACGCTCATTTTCTATTTGTCTTGCGGTTGATGCGGTTGAGCGCAAGAAATCAAAAGAGAGCTTTACTTGAAACGGCTTATTAGGGTAAAGTTACACACAGGTACAGTCTTATTCATATTGAGTTAGAGTAAGTTAGTAGGGTTTTTTACAAGCTTTTATTTAACTTGCAATGGACCTATGTGTGTAAGTTCGGGTGGAATCTTACAAGTTAAAGTTGACCAACTTCCGGTTTCCGATTGAGCTGAAATTTTGCAAGCATATGTATATCGCGTGACAATGCAATAATATGGTACCATGGAGCTGATCTGATGATGGAGTCGGAAGGTGGTCATAGGAACTCCTGTACTAAACAAGATAGACCCGTCGTGTTTGGCCTCGTTTTAATTGGTTAGCTTTGCTGCTACATAATATCCAGGATCTCAAAAACTTGTATTTAAAGACTTTTTAAAAAAGCTTATTAAGGTTCTTAATGCATTTTTTATTTTTTTAGAATTCTTGTCTGTTTGTTTATTTATTTGGAAGACACGTTAGAACTCCTAGACCTATATTGATCAGTTTTCGCTAATTGATAGCAATTTCTCAGACTTAATACCTGCGCTAGTTTTTACGCCGCGAATCCCGCGTAATTTCCTGGTAATAGTTTAAATTGGCCAGAGTGAAAAGCGATATTTTTCACTGATCGTAAATTTTACGAAATATAATCTGTGACACTTTTTATCTCAAACATTCCAGGAGAATTTTCCCGGTAGCGGCTTGAAGTTATTAGGGTGCATAAAATGACACTAAAAAGATAGATTCCATTCTTTTGTACATGCTGCGATACTTTGTGCTAGATACGCATCTTGAGTAAGCACATCTTCGTTCCATGTCAAGTCTTTACATGATTATTATTAGGTATATAAACTACAATGATAATTACAATATTTTAAATTACTGTTTTAATTCTGGCATGTACCGTATAAACCGTACCGTATACGACGGGATCGGTAACCCGACGGCACAGCTGGTACTCCAGCCGATGGGGGGTAAAGGAAGAAGGGGAACACTCATTTCGTCAATAACATTAGGTAGAAGTGGTCCTTGAAAGAAAATATATAAAATATTCTACTTTATTATCTAAGACGTGGTACACAAAATATGGTAAATTACGCGGCACGCAACTTGGCCACGTTTTGGCGTAGTGGGGGTAAGTCCGCGCATGGCAGATTCAACACACATATGAACGTTGTGCTTGTGTAGTGTCTGTGAATAACCGCGCGGTGAGACGTCGCACTGCATTCGCATCATGAAAAGTATGTCCGTCTCTCTCTTGCGCGGACATGCTTATGAGTATGAAGGAGACAGTTGAGTAGACTCGTAGTATTCGAATAGTATTTTCTAATAAATGATTCGATACCAGTTGTCACACGAATTTTTATTTAATTTTTAAAATGCCAAAGTATTTTATTGTTAGTTTTATAAAGTTTTCTTATCTGTCTTACTAGTTAAATATCGCAGAAGTAGAATTAGGTTTTATTAATTATTGTTATTATTTATTATCATATTATTAACAAAATTGGGTCGTTTTGGTCTTACGCTAAAAGGAATTTGCACTAAAAATTAGCGCTATGTCGGATATAATTCCGGCACAGCAATATGCTGAGTTACAAACCTTGTTTGCTAAAAATGCGCCGGACAAATTTTCAAATTATGCTCTGTGTATAATAATGTATAAATAATATAATTACGTCGCTATTTCTTCAAATAAAGTTTTTTCTTTCTTTCTATCTACTGCAACGGAAACACTACGGAGATGGAAACAGTCCGCTCAGATTAACCTGCAGCTCATCCTTGTATTAGGCACAACCACTTGTGATCAGCACTATTGCAATGTTCCACTCACTATGACTTTATATTAAACAGTCAATTTCCTTTATAAATCTTAAATATTAATTTTGATCACGCGAGAGCAACAATACGTTCTGCGAAGTTCTGTGGCATACCGTCCTTTCGACACAATAATAAAATATATGTGTACGAGTCGCGTGAGCAGCGAGTATTCCGGCATACCTTCTTTGATTAATATTCTGAATTATATTGAAACTAAATCTAGCCTTCTTTTCATTCCAGATGGCGCATACAGCGCATCGCATAACCTGCATCGCGCTCCTCCTCCTCACAGCATCAGCCAAAGACCAGTCCAGATGGTCTAGGCAGATCAGCACCTACACAGCAGATATCAGCGACTGGGTTCCGCTTCCCGGACCTATCGAAAGACAACCCGAATCTAAGAAAGACGCAGCTGCTGAACCTAGAATTCTATCAGAACCATTGACTAGTATAGTCCGACCTACAGGTTTCGGCAATGAACCATTCCCTTCTAGAACGTTCTACAATTCACCAACAAATAGACAATTGTACTTACAGTCTGTACCTTCAGTGCCATCAGCGCCGCAAAACTTCCTAACAGAACAAGGTTTTGGACAGAGCATTAGATTTGGATTAGCTCAACCAAATTTCCCTCTATCTCAAGGTTTCGTCGCTCCTCAATTTGGGTTTGAATCTGTTCCACAAGTTCCTCAAATACAGCCGAGACCACAAGCAATACCCACCACTCCAGTGAAATATGAAAATTTTGCAAAACCAGGACCTGGGCCACAAAGCACGTTCTTAAGCCCTCCGCCGAAGAAGGAAACTCCGAAATTCGTAGATGGCTACCGAGCTGAGAATACATCTAACGAATTCTTGTATTCGGCAAATAAAAAGCCACAGTCTCTGCAAAAGATCAAATACGATTCAAATTCCTTTGAAAAAGCGCCTAAACTCGAAACGACACAAAGTTTGCCGAAAGTCGAACGCGAAGAAGTACAGTTACTCTACGTCCCGTTGGAGTCACTGAATCGGGGTCAATTCAACTTCAGAAGTCCATTAACAACGTCGCAACTTGTAAACACTGACATTTATACGCAGGGCTTACCACGACCAACTAAGCAGCCAACAGAATTTCAGCGACCGATATCTAAGCCAGTTCAAGATACATTTGCTGAACAAGATTACTTCACAGGATTTAATAGTCAACTTAAAGAAAACTATAATAAACAAGTTAAAGAAATCGATCAGATCCCGAAGTACTCAACCATAGCTCCTCCCTTTCCGACGTATCAAATTGCTCCGGTAACACAAAAACCTAAGAAGTTGAAACCTCATCAACCACCTCTAGCGATATTTATGACAAAGGAAGAAAGAAACAACCGCTTAAAAGTAGGAGACGTGCTCTCCTCATTAAAAAGTGCTAACAGCATTGCCGTCTTAGATTCTGTCAATCCAGCGACTGCTCCTAAAGTTTTTATTGGACCATCAACTTTAACACCTCCAGATAACTATGTTAAGTTTGAACTTCCTTACCTGTCAAATATTGAAAATAGCGATAAAAAATTACGGCAATTACCATTCTTTGTAGCTCCACTAAGTTACAATACTCCTCAAGGATTCGCTAAAATACCTTTTCCGTCGCCTCATGTTGGATCCGTGGTTATAAATTCGCAAATTAAAGAGCCTCAGACAGCTTCGAATACTGCAGATATTATCCCAAATGTTGGTCCCAGTGTTATACCAAACATAGTACAAAATACTGCGTATAACGTGAGAAAAAATGTTGGTGAAAATACTTACAGGCAAAAACCGCACAAACAAGAAGAGAAACCGGCAACACAGCGAGCAACTTTTAGTTACTACAGTACTGCGGCTCCAAAACCATCCAGTCAGCCTAACTATCACTCGAAGTACTATTCTGTCGAGCCACAATCAGTATCATCTATTAGACCTAATGAACCTGAAAGAGTAACTACACCAAGAACAGGATCTTACTTCCTTACAAATGTTGGTTCACAGTATAATCCTACCCAATATGTTAACTTTCAAAGTAACTTGAAACCGGAACCCACTTACACGACCAGGAAAACAACAACAACTACTCAAAGACCTACTACAACGTCAACCAAGCCTTCAACTTTCCCTAGTCCTTTACTTGAAACTCATAACCCTTATTCTATCAACCAAGCCTTTCACTTCAGTACACCACTAGACTATCATAATTACTTTGATGAGTACAAAGAACCCCCTGTTGCGCCTGAATCCGTAGAAATCAATTCATCATCGACAACAACAACAACAACAACAACTCCTACTCCTAGAGTAGAAGAAGTAACAGAGAAAAGACATCGCCAAAAATCGACTCCAAATTATCTACAAAATTATTCTCCGGAAATTCATTACGAATCCGAAGACCACAACTCCAGATATCCCACTTATAATAATGTGAAGTACAGTTCGAAATCTGAAACAACAACATTAATAAATGAACCTGTGAGAACAGATAATGTAGAACTAAGCAAAAATTTAAGACAAACAGAATATGTTGAAAATACTGAAACACAATCTCCGATATCTCAAGAGAATCTTACAGACAACAATAATCAATTCCCTTCATCTCCCGACATTGTGCCACCCCCAACTTATGAATATGCTCAATACGACACTAGCTATAATAATGAAGACATTAGTCCTATTACTAAAACAACCACGTCTACTACATCTACAACTAGAAGGACCCCAGTGAGATCACGTGGACGTCCTAGGTATACAACTGCAAGGTACGAATCAAACGAACAACAAACTCGTTCAATACCAACTAGAAGACCTTTAAGAGAAAAACGGCCCTTGCCAAACAGACCTATATATGAGGCTAATAAAGTTACTACGGAAAATCCAACTACAGAATCAACTAGAAAGCCTGTAGAATCAGCTGAAACGACAACTCAATACTACACAAGAACTAGAACACGGGGACGCGTACATTACAAACCTTCTAAAAATGAAGACTACTATGAAAAGAAAAATAGATATAATAAAAAAGATGAAGACTTAGCATATCAAAGAGATATTTTACACCAAAATTATCCAGTAACATTAATGGAACGAGGTAGTACTGCGGATATAGATGCTATAACTGAAGCAATACCGAAAATTTCATCAACTAAAGTTTTAGAAACTGTTACAGATAGTTATGACACAGAAAACGCATACACCAATGAAAGATTAGCCATAAGCCAGCACAATAATCCTGATGAAAAAGATGATATACCTGTATTTACACGACCTGCATCAACAGAAGCACCGTATATTGCAAGACAAAGCACTCGTGGAGAAGAATATTATTATCAATCTAGGAGCAGTTTAGCACCTGTAGAAACTATTGCCTCTTACCAAGAACCAATAACTGAGAAGGAAGAGACTAGAGAATCTACACCTTTAGCTAAAACAGAATCAGACATAAATTCATATGTTACAGAATCTACTGTTCCAATTACTGAAGCAGAATTATCAAATTATGCAGCAGGTGAAGATTATGTAACACGGAAGGAAGATACCACAGAATCTTTGGATATAGAAATAAAAACTAATAACCAACAAAGGCTCGATACTGAAAACGAGGAGGAAGAAAATGTTGTTCAAACAACACCGTCATATAACAGAGTACGCGTGAGACCAGGCGTTGTCAGACAATACCACCAAGCTACTACAGAATCTAGTAGAAGAAGGAGACCTGTCCAAGCTGTAACATATAGGCCTGCGTTTGATAGGCGTCGAACAACTATGAGAATTGAAGAAATCGAAGCTGATTTAAAAACTAAACAAGTACATTCAAGGCCTGAAGTACAAGACTACAAACATCCGATTTACAGGCCAGAGCCAACAACTGAAAGCCCAGTAACTACTAGTCAGGAGTCTACAACAAAACGCGGTTTACGTAGGCGAAGACCAAATTATTCATATACTACTACTACTACCGAAAGTACCGCCATTACTAGACGTTCTTATGAAGCCAAGAACAGGTTCAGAGGAAGACGACCAACAGAGAAGCCAACAGAAAAACCTGAAGTTGAAACTAATACACCAACAACAACTGCAAGAACTAATTTATATAACAGATATAATCAGAGGCCTCGTTTATCAGAAAGATTCAATAAAAAGCCAGAACCAGAACAAGCTGAAACTGAACTGGTGGAAGAAACAGAAGACCAAGAATCAAACTTTTCTTTTAACAGACCTAAATATGTACAACCAGATGAACAGTGGTCATCTAAAGTTCCCAATGATTCATTTAAGCCCTTCAATCCTAATGATATTACTGAAGAAAAGAAAACAACAGTAATGGAAAGAAATGATAAAGATGATTTAGATATAATAACAGCAAAGAATGAATATGATGATATTCTAATATCTGTTACTCCAGCCTCAAACAGGATTAATAAGGAACTGGCAGAAATACCACCTACACTAGAAGCTCTTGTGGAACAAAGTAAAGTAACTAAATCAGACTCAACAGATTCAATGTCAACCTTTGAAAGTATGTTGGAAGAAGTAATGAAGAGTCTCGAAGAACAAGATCAAGATGAATATACAAGGAACGTTAAAAAGCACAAAGGAGGAGAAATTGGTGAGATACCACCAGAAAGAGTAATAACTTCAGGAGATAATTATGCGAAAACAACACTAGAGCAAATAGACACAACGACTTCTGGGCCAACAGCTGATAACACTGCGATTTCTGAAGAAGTAAGTATTGAATTCTGAGCCTAAGTACCTTTTTTTTAAATACTTTTAAATATCTCTTATTCTTCTAAACAACTTCGCTCGTGAAATCTTCAAATCCGTATAATATGTAAATTATCCAATTTTCTAGGATGAAGAGAAAGCAATGTTCATTTGTTATCAAAATTATTTACATATATAACAAACTTTATGACAGTTTATTCATTCCCGTGAAGAAAGAACTAACAAACGTCTATAGAAATAGAATTAGAGTGATATTTTTTATTTTTAGGAAATAATTGGCCGGCCTTGAATGTAAAAAAATCTTTTATAATTTTTTTTATATCTGGCTTGCTTGGACTAAAAAGTTTTAGATATAGACACTTTTACTTCAAGAAATCCAAGAATTAAATTTATAAGATCGAATGATACAAGAACAAAGCTGCCTCTATCGAATGAACCAATGTTTGACTTTTGAATAACGTTTTTGATCGTTTGGAACATATATGAGTATACATTTTCTCGATCATGCAATACAACGATGATATAATAATAATAATAATAATAATAATATTTTATTGACACCAAATATAGATACATAGTTTTACATTAAGATGAAAAATGTATAATTTCGAGTCTATTAATAATGAGTTATAAAATCGTTAACTAACACCTAAACTAGGCCGAGCCTGTTTTTTAGGTGTTAGTCCCTTCCAGTGTCTTAAAGAGAATTAATTCAAAAGAAAATGTAAAATTTAAATGTTGTTTTTTTTAAAATAAGATTAAGACTAAGACTTGCTTTCGTAACTAGCTATATTTAATAATATTTATTTATTACTAAAAAATTTTTTAATTTTTTTTTTTAAATTAACAGTACAAACAAATTTTCAATATCATCATAACTGCGTTGTTTTAGCCAATTTATTAAAACATCTTTACATTGATATTTGTTGAGGGGGTAGAGTGTAAGAATTTTATTAAGTTTGTTATATAGAGTGGGACCTAGATAACACTGAAATTTAGTAATGAAATTTGTTTTAAATAGATTAAGTAGACAAACTTTATCTTTACGTCGTGCATTTTTTCCGGTGCCGTAGACAAGTTTTTGGTGCTGAGATAGAGTAGTGTGTAAAACAAATAATTTTCTAATTGATAATACATCACATTCAGTATAAAGGTCAAAAGTGGGATATCTAAAAGGTTTAAAAGTCATTACTTTAAGTAGCGCACGCTGGGCTCTTTCTAATTTGATTAGATGAGTTTTCCGACTCCCTCCCCAAGATGTAATGCAGTAAGAGAATGTTGATTGAGCTAAGGCAAAATAAACCGTTTTTAGTAACTTAAAATCAGCAACATTTCTTAGCTTTTTGAATATGTAAATTAATTTACGCGTTTTAGCAGCAAGCTGGCTAAGATGTGGCTGCCAAGATAATTTGTCATCTAGCACAACTCCTAAATATTTTATACTATCAGTAACACTTATAGGGTAACAACTACAAAAACTTTGTGTTATATTATGACATGTATGAATTCTAATGTCTAAATTTCCAGTAGGTAGAGATCTTGTCGTATTTGTGAAAAGGATATATTGAGTTTTAGCTTTGTTAAAGGTAAGTTGATTATTAGTTAACCATTTTGCAGCTATTTTCAAACCCGCTTCAGCTATTGCCTTTGTCTCACTCCACGACTGACCATAAAAAATTAGAGCTGTGTCATCAGCATAAGAAATATTAGAAGTGAAACTTCAACGGACAAGTGGAAAAACGAATCGCAACGGACAAGTGGAAAACGAATTGCAACGGATAAGTCGGATAAGTGGGAAAACGAATCGCAACGGACAAGTGGAAAAACGAATCGCAACGGACAAGTGGAAAAACGTATCGCAACGGACAAGTCGAAAATCTTCAACTGAAAAGTGACAAAATGAATCGCAACAAAATTTTAACTTGAAGTGTTACGGGCAGATTGTTAATGTACTTGTCCAATTTAAACACCTGCCCGTAAAACTTCAAGTTAAAATTTTGTTGCGATTCATTTTGTCACTTTTCAGTTGAAGATTTTCGACTTGTCCGTTGCGATACGTTTTTCCACTTGTCCGTTGCGATTCGTTTTTCCACTTGTCCGTTGCGATTCGTTTTCCCACTTATCCGACTTATCCGTTGCAATTCGTTTTCCACTTGTCCGTTGCGATTCGTTTTTCCACTTGTCCGTTGAAGTTTCACTTCTAATATGTGTCTCAGCACACATTTCGGTTTTTCGCAGGTTTACTGCAAATTATGATTTGGTTAGGTTAGGTACATTTTAATGGTGTAAATGTAATACGCTACACACGCACCAAATATTTTTATACGTCAACAGTTTTGCCGTTCGTTGTCATTCACTTTTGTTGTGACTTTCGAAAAACTGAACCGTTGGCAAAGTTTTCTTGTTGTTAATTTGTTTCCTTAACAAACTCTCAATTTTTTTTACATAGACTACAAATAGTGGCAGTGATACCCAGTCGCGTGGAGAGCAGAGGTATAGATAATAAAACTACGTTTTAACGTTTTTAAGCGCAGTAATAACGTAATTTTATTATGTATACGAGTACAAGGCGCAAAAATTAAGAAAATATTAGCAAAGCATAGTTCGATGCAAACTTAAGTTTGTCTCCATTAATGTCGGCTCGGAACATCGCACATTCCGATGCGCTGAACGCGATTTTAGGTATTAGAGGGACGAGGTATATCCTCGCTCGCTCTCTCGCTCGCTTTACGGGATTTGCCCGACGCTCGGCTCACTGGGGCTTCAATAGCGCTTTGGGAGATAGATAAAGCGCTTTTTAGGGCAACCCAGCTCCGAATTCTATTAAACAACTTCTGGCGCAAAATCTTACGCTTTTTGTAATATGCACATATCGAATTAATTTTAAAGTAAATATTATGAATATCTGGACTAATATTATTAAGAGGAAAGATTAGATTGTTTGTATGCATTGAAGAAGCTCTGAAACTAATGAACCGATTTGAAAAATTCTTTCACTGTTGGCAAGCTACACAATCCCCGGGTGACATAGGCTATATTATGTTTACAAAAAAAAATTAGGGATCCTTACTAAAACTCCAATAACGTAACCTAAGGTGTAAAAAAAAACCTAAAATCGCGAGCACTGCGAAAACTATTGATGATAAAATAAAATAATATACTACGACTTTGCAGAACACATCATTATCTACAAAAAGTGTCGCGACAGCATATGTCTAACTATTATAGTTATGCCACAATAAGTGTTCTTTTATTTTAAATTTTAATTAAAATGCCGCCGCTAGAAAAGGCTTTTTATTTTTATCTTGGTATTAATCCTTATCAAAATAAATTACTTCATATTCAAGACTGCTTCAATACCTTTACATAACTTTTTGAATTATTCAATTCGGACATTCCATTCGAAAGATATCACGAGTTTATAAAGTATTAGAACACGCGGCTTTGATGATTTTTAGTGACAGAAAAATGTATTTCAAAAAATTTTTTCAAATATACTTACACACCGCGGAGAATACCAACAGAGCAGATGTAACTCCTATATATATGTTGTCTGTATAGTGTAATACACTACACACGCACCGACAATTTTTTTCTGTCAACACTTTTGTCGTTCACCTCGTTGTGACTTTCGAAAAACTGAACCGTTGGCAAAGTTTTCTAGTTGGTAATTTGTTTCCTTATTGGAACATCCCACTTTCCGATGCACAGAATGCGATTTTAGGTATTAGAGGGACGAGGTCGTCGGAGACCGAGGTATACCCTCGCTCGCTTTCTCGTTTGCGGGACTTCCCCGGCGCTCGGCTCGGCTCACCAAGTCTGCCACTTTAGCGCTTTCGAAGCTAGATATAGCGCGTTTTAGGGCAACCCAGCTCCCAATTTTATTAAGCAACTTCCAGCGCAAAATCTTACGCTTTTTACAATATGCAAATATCTAATTAATTTTATAATAAATATATTTATGAATATCTAGACTAATATTATAAAGAGGAAAGATAAGATTGGTTTTTGCTTGCATGAAGAGGCTCCGAAATTACTGAACCGATTTGAAAAATTCTTTCACTGTTGGCAAGCTACGCTATCCCCGGGTGACATAGGGTATATTATATTTACAAAAAAATTAGGGATCATTACTAAAACTCCAATAATGTAGTCCAAGGTATAAAAAAATACCTAAAATCGCGTGCGCTGCGAAAACTATTGATGATAAAATAACAAATAAAATAAATTACTGAACCGATTTGAATAATTCTTTCACTGTTGACAAGCTACGCTATCCCCGGGTGACATAGGGTATATTATATTTACAAAAAAATTAGGGATCATTACTAAAACTCCAATAATGTAGTCCAAGGTATAAAAAAATACCTAAAATCGCGTGCGCTGCGAAAACTATTGATGATAAAATAACAAATAAAATAAATTACTGAACCGATTTGAATAATTCTTTCACTGTTGACAAGCTACGCTATCCCCGGGTGACATAGGGTATATTATATTTACAAAAAAATTAGGGATCATTACTAAAACTCCAATAATTTAATCCAAGGTATAAAAAAATACCTAAAATCGCGTGCGCTGCGAAAACTATTGATGATAAAATAAAATCATGTACTACGACTTTGTAGAACACATCATTATTTACAAAAAGTATCGCGACAACATATATCTAACTATTATAGTTATGCCACAATAAGCGTTTTTTTTTATAAAAAATTAATTAAAATGCCGCCGCTAGAAAACGCTCTTTATTTGTATCTTGGTATTAATCCTTATCAAAATAAATTACTTCATATTCAAGACTGCTTCAATACCTTTACATAACTTTTTGAATTATTCAATTCGGACATTCCATTCGAAAGATATCACGAGTTTAAAAATGTAAAAATTAGTGACGGTGATCACGTGACTGTGACATCTTTTCGTGAGTCAAAACTCCATAAGACCCCCTCTATATAGAAGTTTCACTTCAAAAATCTTGCAGTTGTCAAGTTTTAAGTCGCAAAGATTATTAATGTAAATTAAAAATAGGGTTGGGCCCAGTACGCTGCCTTGAGGCACCCCGTATGTGATTGGAGTATTAGAACTAAATTTACCATCAATAGTAACTCTCTGTATTCGTTTAGTAAGATAATCTTCAAATAATTTAAGTATTATCCCTCGTATACCAAGTTTTAGTTTAGTTATGGTTATGCTTTCCAATTGCAGGAAGACTACAATCGTGCCAGCCGTCGTCGCGGTTTCTGGAAGAAAGTCAAAGTCCGCCCAGCAACTGAGTCAATAGAATTCGCCGAATCACAATATTACCAAAATACTGTTAATCATCTTGGACAACCTATTAAGAACGGCAAAGTCTCGCACGAAAAAGTTTCGAAAGCTGACAAAAATAAGCTCAAAGTAACAACTTATAAACCTAGCTTCCAGTTCATTAAAGATTTATTCGATGATGATGAAAGTATTCCCTTAGATGATATTTTACCGACTATGGATATTTCAAAGATTAAAAAAGGCGAACCAAATAAAACTGAAGAAAGTGGTGTAACCACAGATAATTATTATCCCAAATTCACGAATCCGGGTGATTTAGACCTTGGCACGGGTACTCCAGACCCACATTATGATGACTTCTACTATACTACTGCAGCCACAACAATCAAGGACAGGTCTGAGGGGTTTAACTTTATGGACTATCTTTTCGGAACGTCTGATGAGATTCATGAAGTAGATAAAAGAAATGACACCACCAACTTAGAAGATATAACTATACCAACAGAACAACCAAAAACAAAAATAGCCACTACAGATAACTCATATATACCAGATGAACTTGCAGAAGCCAGTGAAATCAACACAGAAATTGCTACAATAGACGACATCAAAAGGATAGAAAGTTTAAAAGCCCACACAAATACAGATCATAATGAAATTAAAGTAGAAACATCATCAGTGTCGTCTTTTATGGATCCAGTAAATATTTTGAGTACTTCAGTATCAACACAGATTTCTCACGAAACCGAAATTTGTTTTAGAGGAAAATGCATCAAAACTAATAAGTCTGTTTTATAGATGTTTTTAAATAGTGATCTAATAATGGTGCTAAGAAGAATGAACTGTTTTTAAACATTGATTAGTGGATAGTATCGCCATCTAGCGAATAGTATCGAAATTAAGAATAGTCGCTTTCACAAGTGTGATGCTACTTGCCACTAGATGGCATTATTTTTCTAAAATTGCCAATAAAATTAAAATTGTATTAATTCAAAAATAATAATCGGACAAACATTGTATTTCGTGTTTCTTAATTCTATTGAGAATAATTCAACTTAATTAACACATTTAATATTAAAAATTCTACTGCAAATGCTTTTTAACTCGTTTTTATTTATTTTTATTAGGTCATGTCATAGAAGAGATATCTCAAAAATACTCTATGGCCAGGACATGGTGAAATCTTGTAAATAGTGAATATATAGGTAGCCTCTTTACTTGATTCCACCTTTTATTATAATTAATAGGATATAAAATATGTAATGAATAAGTTGTAAAGAGTTAAGGATAGTGGTATTAGTGGTCACTATTCTTTGAACTATAAAATAAATAAATGTATTATATAATTTAGTAATTAATATTAATTATGATATTATATTTTGTTAATTGTAAATAACTAGACTGAATAATGATTATACTGTTTAGTTTAATTTTCTACTCAAATAAATTGTATTTATTTTTGTACGAAATTTCGATCCCTCTCTTTATTAGTGATGGGCATTTTCTAAGACATGTGTGTATGGCATACAATTGATTATCATCTATTCTCCCCACCCCAAAAGTATATTTTAATTATGTGTTAAATATTTTTGTAAAATTTTTATGAATGCTATATATACGTGAAATAAATAATATAAAATTTTATTTGATATTTTATTTACAACCTGAACGCGTAGCTGGTATACTAGTAGCAGTAGTGAAGTAAACCAAATGACTTTTATTACATACTACTCAATCATAGATGGCGCTACCAGGCTTTTGTTGTTTTTTGCATTTTTTTACTTGGTTGGTTAAACATGGTTCCCTAACCATGGACGTCTACCAGTCTGGCATAACACGAGCCTTTACCTTCATTTTATTGTAATCGTAAGCAACATTTGGACATAAGTACCTATATTTTTTCATTACAAAAGGTGTTTTAAACTATTAATTTATACATCTCAAGAAACGCTTTCAGATCTTTAATTACAGTGATTCAAGATTCTTTAGATTGTCACAGAATTTGAAACTTAAAACGATTGTCAACAGAACACTATGGATCTCCACTTGCGACGATCCTGACAAACCACTTTCGCTTCACCTACTTTCATTAACCTCTTCATACATACGTTTATTTGAAATGCTTTTTACCTGACCTCTTTTTAACAATTCTGATATTTGTTCATGGTATGTTCGTCTCGGTCTACCGGCAACAGCTCTACCATTGACAATACTGTCATATACCTGTTTTGTGATTCTATTTTCATCCATCCTCTCTACATGCCCAAACCACCTTAACATTCCATTTTCAACTCTTATTATTACATCTTCTTTCAAACCACAACGTTCCCTTAGCACAAAAAAAGTTGTTTTAAACTATTATTTTATACGTCTCAAGAAACGCTTTCAGTTCCTTAATTACAGTGATTCAAGATTCTTTAGATTGTCAGAGAATATGAAACTGAAAACGATTGTCAACAGAACTAGTCTTTTATCGTATTCCACTCTGGAATGCACTACCATTAAACATCAAGCAGACACGATCATTAGCTTCTTTTAACATAGTAGTTAAATAGTTACGATATATATCTGAGCGGAAATTGTGAGAAGTGGAGAAGCAAAAATGAACTCAAAACGTTACTTAAGGAATTAGTACAGTTACGTTGTCATTATTTTGAGGAATCTTTTCAGGATTCAGTTTTCGACGCGGGCCCGTTTATGATGCTTGTTATAGAGAATATATAGTTAATTACTAATTAGTTTCAAACTGATGAGTATATTAAATTCAATTAGCATAAGTGCAATGAACTACAAGTCAATTATTTTAAACATAACACATATCAAGACACTAAACTGGTTTAAAGAAATAAAGTAAGTCAAACTGGCACAATAATTACGATATGAACAGAATGAATTTGAGAACTTTATTCATAAGCCCTAACGTTTTCGTTATTTCCGTCACTTCACTCCGAAAAGAGTTACTGCGGTTATCGCGCTAACTAGGAGCGTAGCTACCGCCGTATCAGCTGTATCAAAGATACGGGGCCCCCAGGCTACAAGGGCTCGATAGTGTGTAAGCAAAAATTCCTAAAATGTAATCCACAATCTTTTTATATTAATAACATTTTTGAGAATAACTCTTGCGCCAGCAGGAACGGCTATGAGACTTTTCATTATTGTTTATAGAGGCAGAAAATCAGACAAACTTAAATTATTATAATAGTTAAAATGCCGTTGGTTTTCAAAATGGACCAGTACATTAACAATCTGCCGTAAAACTTCAAGTTTAAATTTTGTGGCGATTCATTTTGTCACTTGTCAGTTGAAGATTTTCCACTTGTCCGTTGTGATTCGTCTTTTCACTTGTCCGTTGCGATTCATTTTTCGACTTATTCGTTGCCATTCGTATTTCCACTTGTCCGTTGCGATTCGTTTTTCCACTTATCCGTTGCCATTCGTTTTTCCACTTGTCCGTTGAAGTTTCACTTCTATTATGTGTCCCTGCACACATTTCGATTTTTTGCAGATTTATTGCGAATTATCATTTGGTTAGGTTAGGTTCATTTTAATGCTGTAATACACTACACATGCACCGACCATTTTTTTACGTCAAAATTTTTGTCGTTCGTTGTAGTTCACTTTTGTTGTAACTTTCGAAAAACTGAACCGTTGGCAAAGTTTTCTTGCTGTATATTTGTTTCCTTTTCAAACTCTCTATTTTTTTATTTATATTTTTTTTACATAGAACACAAATAGAGGCAGTGATGCCAAGCCACGTGGGAACAGACTTCGTTGTAAACTTAAGTTTGCCTCCCTTAATGCCGGGTCGGAACATCGCACTTTCCGATCCGCAGAACTCGATTTTAGGTATTAGAGGGACGAGGCCGTCGGAGGACGAGGTATATATATCCTCGCTCGCTTTCTCGTTTACGGGACTTCCCCGGTGCTCGGTTCACCGCTTTTAAGGGCAACCCAACTCCCAATTTTATTAAAAAACTTCCAGCGCAAAATCTTGCGCTTTTTATAATATGCAAATATCTAATTAATTTTATAATAAATATATATGAATATCTATACTAATATTATAAAGAGGAAAGGTTACATTGTTTGTTTCCATTGAAGAGGCTCCGAAACTACTGAATCGATTTGAAAAATCATTTCACTATTGGCAAGCTACACTATCCCCGGGTGATATAAGCTATATTATATTTACAAAAAATAAGGGATCCTTACTAAAACTCCAATTATGTAGCTCAAAGTGTAAAAAAATACCTAAAATCGCGTGCGCTGCGAAAACTATTGATGATAGAATAAAGTAATGTACTACGACGTTGCAGAACACATCATTATTTACAAAAAGTGTCGCGACAGTATATATCTAACACTTATTATAGTTATGCCACAATAAGTGTTCTCTTATTTTAAAAAATTAAATAAAATACCGCCGCTACAAAAGGCTCTTTATTTGTATCTTGGTATACTTCATATTCAAGACTGCTTCAATACCTTTGTACAACTTTTAGAATTTTTTAATTCGATCATTCCATTCGAAATATATCACGAGTTTAAAAATGTAAGTATTAGAAGACGCGGCCGTGACGCTTTTTCGTGAGGGAAAAATCGCAAGACCCCCTCTATATAGAAGTTTCATTTCAATAATCGGCAGACAAACGCACATTGTATATCCCCTAATTAAGCAAGTTACACTTGTGTTATGGGTAATATACAACGGACCACTCTGGGGCCGATCCCAGACAACCCGACCATAGTAAATAACAGAGAAAATACATTTCCGCAATTTACTATACCAGGAATCGAACCCGGAACCCCTGCGTTGCAATGAGGTAGGCCGGCAAAGGCTTAGCCCGCTCGACCACAGAGGCCGTCATACACATAGTGTAAACAGAAACGACTGTGACATACATAGCGACGACCATGATGAAATGAATTAATTACAATAGCTGTTATCTTTAACAGCTATTACACTCTAAGGCCTGGCCACATCACCACAACGCGTTGCCAGAAGGCTTACTCCCAAATGCCTTTTGTCGTTTGTTTATTTTAGAAGTTTATTTACTTGTTTTTTGAAGTTAACCTTCTTTAGAATGGTTGTGATTTGAAACTCGATGAAAGGAAAAAGCGACACTAAAAAGAGATAAACACAAATATACGACTATACGACTAAGCCTGCGAGAGAACGACATAGAAAACATTATATTTAATCATTTAAACACTTGCTCATACAGATATCAAATGTGAAGTGATTATACAAAAAAATTAAGAATATATAATAACCCGGTAATATAACAAACAATGTTATTGCGCGGTACAGCACCGGCACGACCGCCTCGAATCGCTTCGTGCTGATGTGGCCAATCCCTGAGCTATCACTTACCTCATTTCGTTTATTTATTCAAAGAATTTTGAAAATATTTTTGATTAAAGAGTATGTATGTATAATGAGTGTGCTATAAAAGTAAAACACACTTCGTACTGCCATTTCGTCTTGGATAGTCGTCATTTTTGAGCTCCCTAGAGCTTTGGTGGGTAATTATCTTTATATATATAATTCTTCTGTGCGTGTGTAAGTCATTGAATTTCTTCTGAAGTGATGGACCGATTTTGATGACATTTGTTGTATCTGTTTGATTGGGATCCTGGATCGTTTAGATTCACTGTTGTACTATTCAGTAGGTGGCACTGGAAGCAGGATCCAGTAATTTGAGAATATTTTTAATAATAAAACTATGTTACACGGTTTCTAAGCGCGGTAATTTATTTAATTTTTGTTATTCCGACGTTTAGGCCACTTTTCAGTATCCGTGATCACGGAAGACAAAAATGACAAGACGCATGCAGCTCCCATAAATTGTTTAGGACACACTTGCTAGGTTTTGACGTTGTTCTTCTACCTAAAATTTCATCGACTCTTTCGGGTTCATCGGACGAAAACGAACGACGAAAGGCATTTCAGTTACGGCTCATAAGTGAGTAAGGGCTGCAATAAAAATAATGATTCCTGTTGGATCTACCACGTCTGGGTCTACCACATCAAAAGTTTACTGGGTGATTATTTTAATATTCTGCTTCCATGAGCTAAAATAAATTTAATTTCCAGTGAAAATGCTTTGGGAGCCCGTGAATCTCACCAAGGTATGTCCAGCCAATACAAACCTGACTGCCTGTTCACTCTTTGGCTATGCGTACTTGGACCTGCTTGTCCGTCTATATTCAAATTCTAGTGACAGGTACCCTTGCAGAGAAGACCGTGACAGAGAGGTGTATGACTTTATAGTCGTTGGAGCTGGCTCGGCTGGTTGTATTGTCGCAAACAGGCTTAGTGCCATTCGGGATTACAAGGTATCTATAATCTTATACTAATATATAAAGCTGAAGGGCTTGTGTGTTTGTTTGAACTCGCTAATCTCAAGAACTACTGGTCTGATTTTAAAAAGTCTTTCAGTGTTGGATAGCCCATTTATCGAGGAAGGCTATAGGCTATATATAATCACGCTAAGACCATTTAAAGCGAAGCACCAATGAAGAATGTTTCAAAGTCGGGGGGTTTTGAAAACAAATTCCACGCGGATGAAATAGCGGGCACAGCTAGTAACGTTATAAAGAGGAAATATTTTTATTTTTCTATGTTTGTAACCAATATACTCAAAAATTACTGCACCGATTTCAAAAATTCTTTTACCATTAGAATGCTACATTATGCTTGAGTAATACTAGTTATATTTTTACTAGAAAAATTAGGGATCCCTAATAAAACTTTAATAATGTAACCCAAGGAGTAAGAGATAGCCATAAACCACCCGTGCGAAGCCAGGACGGACCGCTAGTGTACAATATTGTTACGTATTTGTGAGGTATTCAAAATGCCGTTGAAACGATCACAAACTTTACTAGAAGTACACGCATGTAATTCATAGTTGTTACAAACAAAATTCGAAATCGGTTATGGTATAAATCATGCAAAGCCCTTCGTTATGTGATACTCGCTCCGAAATTACAATAGGTAATGCCTCGATCGCAGTTGAATCTCAACAAACTCAATCCCGACAGAATACACACGGCTCCCATGCAAAATGCCGTCCATTTCGTGGAACGACCGAACTTGAAAATTTAATGGCTTCTAAGAATGTGCAATGAAACCAGAACACTGGTTAATAACACAGACTCCTGTGAACGGCATGTTTTTCAGATGCCGGGTAAAAACTAGCATACGTTTTTTACGTAAGTTACAGCCCACAAAAAGTTTTACTTTTTTAGGTGTTACTTCTAGAAGCAGGGCCAGAAGAACCAGATGTAACTCAGGCACCATCCCTAGAGTACGCAAGTTTAGGGTCCAATATCGACTGGCAGTATAGCACAGAACCTGATGGCCGAAGCTGCTTGTCCAGGGTGGAAAAAAGATGCCCATGGCCTCGGTAAGAACACAAATAATGTTATTGTTGGGCATGCAACTTAGATTTGGTCTTCGACTTTGCCTCGCCGAGTTGACCAATCGCAAATTCAGTACTTGCGCGCGCGCGCGCGTGTGTGTGTGTGTGTGTGTGTGTGTGTGTGTGTGTGTGTGTGTGTGTGTGTGTGTGTGTGTGTGTGCGTGCGTGCGTGCGTGAGTGCGTGCGTGCGTGCGTGCGTGCGTGTGTGTGTGTGTGTGTGTGTATAGAATACACTCACAGATAATCATTCTCTTTTATTAATATAAACTACTAGTCGCGCGCGGTCGAAATTCGTTCATAATAATTAATGTCAAAGACTATACTTCTATGATAACAGATTTCGCCAAGACTACACTGTTAATTTGAGTTTAACAATGAACAAAAGAGTATATCTAATCTGTAACTAAGGACCGTTTGCATGACGTTATTTAAATTTATTTAAGAAACACTAAACGCATTTAACACCTGTTTGCTACTAACGCAACTTCTTCATATCATAAAACCTCATTACATCAAAACATTATATTGTTAAAAGTCACTCATGTCACTCGCCTTACATACGTCTAAACATCAACAAATATTAATTGCTATATAAAATCTAAAAATACATATAAAGCCTTGTAAAACCATAAATATATAATTAAAATCGTAGCAAATCTTTAAATTTAATATAACCTCAAAACATTTGGCCCTAATCGACCCGGATTAAACCAGCAAGTACAGATTCATATATTTTCGGAAAAAAACAATATTTACAATGTCGATTTCACAACTTAAAATAAAACGTACAACAATAAAAGGAAAACTTACTCGACTTCATAACTACATCTTACAAGAAAGCTTCGACATATCACAAATTCAAAACCGATACAACGACTTGGAAAAAATATTCGATCAATATGATAAAATTCAATCTTCAATAGAAGAATTAGAGGACGACGAACAAGCACATCAGCAGGATCGGGAAGCAATAGAAGACATATACTACGCCAGCAGGGCAGCTTACAGCCGTATCCTAGACTCCCAGGCGGCTACGCAATCGCGCATAGCCCACTACAATAGGGAAAGTATACATCACATTAAACTGCCACAACTCGAACTACCATCTTTTGACGGCAAGTTGCAGGAATGGCCTAGCTTCAAGAACATATTTATGCTTATCATCGACGATGCTAACATCCCGACAATACGGAAACTAGTCTATCTTAAATCATCATTGAAAGGTGAAGCAGCTGCACTGGTAAGCTCCCTACTTATCACCGAGGACAACTATACCAAAGCTTGGGACATATTAACAACCAGGTACGAGAATAAGGTCATAATTGTAAACCATTATTTGAAATCATTTCTAAATTTTCCGCATATAACTAGCTGCAACCTTCAAGACTTTCTTATTACGCTACAACAAAGCATAGATTCGCGAAACGCAATGGACATCGACACATACAGCTGGGATTTACTTCTGGTTTACTTAGTCACTCAGAAACTGGACAACTCTCTCAGATCTTCATGGGAATTAAGCCGAAAAGACACATCTTTACCAACCTTCACTGAACTAATGCAATTTTTGAACATGCGGACGACAGCTATCGATTTAATCAATGACAGATGTAAAGATTTCAACATGTCATCTCCCATCAAACGAAAAGCCTCATATACAGAAACAGTTGTTGAAAATCAAAATATTTGTGTATTATGCAAAGAAAACCATTTAATATACAAATGCCCGGAATTCTTAAAATGTACTCCTGAAGAACGAAACGAGTACGTAAAACATAATCATCTCTGCTTTAATTGCCTCAAACTATATAAAGAAAATCACAAATGTTCAAAGCACAAATGTGTCACATGTCGCCTTCGACACCATTCTCTACTGCATATGGATTGTCCACCCAGGAAAGCCAATATATTTCATTCATCTTTGACATCAAATATTGCCACTAATAATGTTCAACCTTCGCCATCAACTAGTAACGATGCACCTCTAACATCCACAGCCTTTTATACACCCTCAAAATCAACGTATCAGCAACTAGGAGCTACAAAATCCTTATATAAAAATATAGCGACACTGCAATATTAACTTGCCAATTAGATAAAATTGGTTGTATAGCCAACTCCCTTGTCGTGTCGGAGGAAGGTTTATATATTTAATACATTCATTCATATCCAATCTCACTGAACATACATAGTCAGACTCACACTATCGTATACACACACTAATCACTACTCTCACTACACACATCCTCACTACTCTCGCTCATCAATAACATTACACTATTTTATTGCTCTTCTTCAATCAGGCACACACTAAAGGTAGCAACATCAAGACCACGTTACGTGCGCTTTTATGCATGTTGGCAAAGATTTTAGTGGTGCAATCAATAATTGTTCAATTGTAAATACTACATTTTCGTGCTCTAATTATTATTGACCTTACATTGTCTATTATATTAAGGGTATATAATTGTCAACCTATCAAAGATCATTAGACACATAAGTTTCCATTATATACCTACGTCAATAAACTTTTCTACGTGTTCATACATCCACATCTTATTATATTAATTTAATTTATTAATGGTCCTTTGAGTTGTTTTTAATTTTAATCTTCGCTACTATGCACCTTTAATTTTCTTTGTTTTTATTGTTTATTGCTGCGTCACTACGTAACATGTGGATGCACTAATCTTTTAATTTTTAACTAGTCTATAAGTTATGTTTGTACATATTTCTCTGTGTTTCGGGAATATGTTTGCTACTAACGCAACTTCTTCATATCATAAAACCTCATTACATCAAAACATTATATTGTTAAAAGTCACTCATGTCACTCGCCTTACATACGTCTAAACATCAACAAATATTAATTGCTATATAAAATCTAAAAATACATATAAAGCCTTGTAAAACCATAAATATATAATTAAAATCGTAGCAAATCTTTAAATTTAATATAACCACAAAACAACACCCTTAAATACACGTCTTGCACAACGGAAAATTTATCGCTAAATATGTTTAAAGAACTGTCAATACATTTTATGTAAAACGTATTTAGACAGTTTAATGTGATTAACTAATTTTATTTAAAGGCGATTGTTATGCAAGCGGCCCTTAGTTTGAAAAGGTAACATGTGCTCGTGAAACATCAATTTGAACACTGGCGAACTTTTTCATACCACTACTGTACACCAGCCTAATTACTTTTCAGGGGCAAAACGATGGGCGGTTCGGCGTCTATAAACTCACTGTCTTACGTGAGGGGAAACAGTTTGGACTATGATACTTGGGCCCGGTTAGGCAACTATGGATGGAGTTTCAAAGAGGTACCTAGTGTAAACGCTGTTTTACAATAATCCGGTTACTACTGACTTCATACTCGAAGCCAGTGCTTTATCTATACACCTATATAAGAAATAAAATTGAAGTATTTGATTGTACTGTCAAAATAACAGCTTTTTGCTAAATGTGAAAATGAATGCGAATTCATATACTAATATATAAAGCTGAAGAGTTTGTTTGTTTGAACGCGCTAACCTCAGGAACTACTGATAGATAGATAGATAGATAACACTTTAATGCACACCAAAATATACAATTACGAAAACAGACCATGTTTACAATATTTTCTAGGCAATACAAGAGGCGGCCTTATCGCTCAAAGCGATCTCTTCCAGGCAACCTAAATAACAGAGATTGAATCAGGCGAAATAGGTCTACTACTAGGATTACTGATCTGATTTGAAAAATAATTTCAGTGTTAGATAGCCCATTTATCGAGGAAGGCTATAGGCTATATCATCACTCTAATACCAATAGGAACGGAGCACAATGAAGAATGTTTCAAATTCGGGGAGGTTTTTTTAACTTACTTTTTTATTTATTCCACGCAGACGAAGTCGCGGACAGAAACTAGTACTAAATAAAATTACTATAAAATATATTTTTAAAATTTATGTCTATCTGTTTGTTTTGACTTATCTCAGAAATGGCTGAACCGATTTTGACGCATCTTACATTAGCAGATAGCTGATACCATAAGGAGTAACATAGGCTACTTTTATTTTAGAAAAAATAATTGAAACGCTCATGCGGACGCAGCCGCCGTTGCCGCACCGGAAAGCTATTTAATTAAATACCACGCGTACGAAGTCGCGGATAACAGCTAGTTAATTATATTTATAAATTATTATTATAGATAGATAACACTTTATTGCTCACCAAATATGCAATTTCTACAAGAACTGGGAACAAAAAAATGTACGTAAAATGAAAACTACTGGGCCAAACTATGTCAAATTTTTAGGGGACCACATGGCAGCTATTCCGCGTCGAACAAAAAAGAATCACGTAAATCGAATCATAAATCTCAGAGTAATCGGTGTACATATGAAACGGAGTGAAAATTATTTCCATGAAAAATGTTCATAAAATGAAAACGACTGGGCCAAACTATGTAAAATTTTTATGGAACCAATTAGAAGCTATTCCGCGTCAAACAAAAAAGAATCACGTAAATCGAATCATAAATCTCAGAGTAATCGGTGTACATATGGAACGAAATGAAAATTATTTCCATGAAAAATGTTCATAAAATTAAAACCACTTGACCAAACTATGTAAAATTTTTAGGGGACTAATTGGAAGCTATTCCGCGTCGAACAAAAAACAATCACGTAAATCGGATCATAAATCACGGAGTAATCGGCGAACATACATAAAAAAAAAGCAAAAAAAAAAGATCCCGACGAATTGAGAACATCCTCCTTTTTTCGAAGTCGGTTAAAAATACACAATTACAATATTGTCATGGTAGAAACAATAGGCGGCCTTATCGCTTAAAGCAATCTCTGCCAGGCAACCTAACTTAGGGAATAGTTTAACCTAATTGACGATGTAGGTGGTGCAGATTATTAGGTATATGATATATCAAAAATAAACAAATTTAAACTACATATTTTATAAATTAAATATATACAAATATATATATTAAATACATACATACATAACTTCACGCCAGGTCCCTTGCGCGGTAGGTACGAAGAACAGAGCGCCATTTAGGCTTATTCTTACACACCTCACTTGCTTCTTTGACATTCATAGCTCTTGTCATGCACGCTCGTCTGTTCTTAAGGCTCCTGACATCACCTTCTGCTAGTACACGATCAATTTAATCCTGGAAGGTGTGTCGTGGCCTTCCGCGACTATATTATATACTATATTAAATAGTCTATAGTATATGATTATAATTATTAGGCATAATTATTCAAGGAGAGTAGTGTTTTCTGAATTCATTCTTAAATGTAGGTAACAATGTATAGTATACGTTTACTCAAGTGGCTCCCTGTCCGTCTTCGTCGGAATGCTCATATTCTGTCCCTTCTATATAATGTACTATTTAATCCAACAGCTCCTCCTTATCTCAAGAAGCGTTTTAAATATTCACACCTTAGCCATACTTATCACCTCAAGTCATCGGAAAACATACGTCTGGAAACACCTGTAAATCACTCGCGATTTTACAATAAATCTTTCACAGTTCATGCAGTGTGCCTGTGGAATGCACTACCTGTGAAAATCAGACGTGCCCAGTCTCTTCAGGCGTTCAACGGACTCGTGAAGGATTATTATCTCGGGCTCCAAAGTCAATCATGACATCTTCATCTCCCCATATTTACGTAATTCTATACATTATTACTATGATTATTATTTATTTATGAATATCAGTATATGCATATTTTTGTCTTATTTCCATGTTTGTTATACTTGCCATTTCAAAATCTTATTTATTCTATTTATATTGCAAAACCCACATGTTACACAATTTTCTTTAATCCATCCTAAAGTTGTCTGGAAGAAATTGCTTTTAGTTATAAGACCTATTGTCTTCTGTACTTAAACTTCTTGAATTGTATCTTAATGTTATGCAATAAAGTATATTATATTCTATTCTATTGAAATTTTCAGGTGCTTCCATATTTCAAAAAGTCAGAACGGAACTTAAACATTAAATCATTGAGCCGCGAATACCATGGAACGAAAGGCGAGCAGCCGGTATCTTCTTTACCCTATGTTGACAAACCAACTGTACTGCTTATAAAAGGCATGAACGAATTAGGTCTCCCTGAAAGAGATTTCAATGGAGAACATCAAACAGGGACATATAATTCACAATCATTCACCGAAAATGGTGAAAGGGTGTCCAATAATCACGCGTTCATCAAACCTATTATAAAGAAGAGGAGGAATTTAGTAGTTAAAACTAACGCTGAAGTAACTAAAATTCTAATAAATCGTCATAAACAAGCATACGGCGTTAAGTATATCAGAAATGGGAAGGAATTGATGGCGAAAGCTAATAAGGAAGTAATATTATCCGCTGGAGTTATAGGCTCACCTAAACTACTATTGTTATCTGGTATTGGACCTGCAGACGATCTGAAGAGCGCTGGTATTGATGTAATTCAAGATCTAGACGTAGGTAAAAATCTGCACGATCATGTCACGTATGAAGGTTTATTGATATCTATACCTGCAAATGATGCAGTAAGTAACGATGAAATTTTAAATGATATTATGGAATATGCTAATGGAAGTAGGAAAAATCCGATAGCTGCTGATGGAGTCGGAAAAGCAATTGGTTTCATAAAAACTGATAAAAATTTATCAGCTCCCGATATTCAATACCAATTTCAATGTGTTCGACTGAAAGAATTTACTAAGAATTTAGTAGATTATAGCAGAATTAACATATTTCCAGCATCGTGTTACAATGCTACGGGAATAGTTATACGAGTGACGAATTTAATAACCAAAAGTCGAGGGTATCTCAAATTAAATGAAACACATCCACATGAGCATCCAATAATTGTTGCAAACTATCTAGAAGACTCTGATGATCTTGAACTTTTAGTAAAAGGCACTGAATTTATACGTGCATTGGAACATACCGAAGCCTTTAAAAAGGCTGGTGCAAAATTGTATAAAGAAACCTTGGAACCTTGCAAAGGTTACGAATGGAGTTCAAAAGATTATACAATATGCTTAATTAAGCATTATACAGCTAGTCCATATCATCCAGTAGGTTCGTGCAAAATGGGTCCTGCTTCAGATAAAACTGCGGTAGTGGACCCAAAGCTGAGGGTCTATGGAGTGAAAAGACTAAGAGTAATGGATTCAGCTGCGATTCCAATTGTTCCACGGGGTAATACGAACGCACCAGCTATGCTGATGGGTGAAAGAGGTGTTGATTTTGTCATGGATTATTGGTGGAGAAAGATTCTCTAAACCTTCTCTACAGAACACAGAAACTGTGAAATTAGAATGGGCGTCTAATTTTCTCCAGATATCAATAACTTTGTTTACAAAATTATTATCACACATACATTTATTACATAATAAAAAGTATTCAAATATTGTTTAATAATGATGATATTAAAAATTAAAAAAAAAAATTATACATTAGTCGCTTCTTTCTATATACGCAGTTGTGTCTGGCACTTAAGCTATATATTCTGACGGTCTCTGTGATTGATGGGCGATTACTATATCTTACTAAACATCATTTGCCTTACTATCGGGTCAAATTTCACAATAACTCCGTATAAGTAATGTCAAAATTCAACCAATGTAATGCAAATTAGTAATTCGTAGGAACCGGCCATGATTCAGCTAAGCCTTTGCCGGTCTAGCACAATGAAATTCAGAGGCTCCGGCTTCAATTCCTGGCACAGTAAATTTCGTAAAAGAAACTTGCAGTTATTTACTATTCTATTGTTACGACCGGAATACCGACAAAAAACAAATTCACATCTGCATACCTATAGCCATTTTATTACCTTTTTCGGCATTTGGACTTCTTTTGTTTACTTTGTAATTATAAAATAGCACTTTGTGTATTGTAATCGTTATGGTAGTCATTAGCCAGGTGTGATTCTTAGAAATTCAGTCTACAGACATATAGTATTTGTACAGTATAAAGCAATGCCCAAGAGAGTAGTGAGGCATTCAAGCGATAACCGCAAGGGAGGCAAGAAGTGAGTACATTCGATAATCGATATAGTGACTTTGCGCGTGTTATTGAATCGTGCATTCATGCATTTCAGGAGACGAGAGAACATATAAGTCTCTGGGGAAGCATTTATAATACTTATCAATACCTAGAGAAATAGCTTAATTACCACAATTATCAGCAGTTTCAGTTCTAATATACCACACTGTAGTTATGTTGTTGAGGGTCTGGACTCGGCCACAAAGTAGTCCGTTGAATATTACCTATTGTTACATACTGACAAAGGTAAACGCACACCTGCCTGTCGTAAAGCGCAGTTTATTACCTCCCTGAATTTAGGAATTCGTTTGTTTACGTTGTGTTTAAAATTTGAAATTAAGAAAAACATTATATTGTTATTGTACTTGTTTTATGGCCGTCATTAGTGTCGAAATATTCCTTGTTGTTATTGTATTGCGTCGAATCGTGCAGTTTGTACTGGTAGTGTCTAGTTATATTTGTACTTATGTTATACGTGTTTGTATAGTTCTAATAAACTCTATAGTAATTCCAACGGCATTTTAATTCGATTTCTGTATAGCTCGTAACGCTATAAAACAAGCGTAACTTGCTAAGGTTAGGAATATTAATATACCATGCGTGTGTTTGTCTGCCAATTTATATTATACTATCATTATTCATAATAACTTCATCCGTGCAGGAACGGAGAAACAATACAATTTCCTGCGGCCGGGCGGCCTATCGTAAGAGGCGACAAAACAACCCACAGCCAGGTGGTAGGGCATTTGCCCGACTGGATGGCTACCACCCCTGGTCTAAAGTATGTCGCCATAACAACCTTGATTTGTGTTCCGGCATTAGTGACCAGGTTCCAGTCTTCCTTAAGAGAGCAGCAGCGCATTTGTAGCACCTTTGGTGTTGCAAATGTCCATAGGCGATGGTAACCGCTTTCCATCAAGTGGGCCGTCTGCCTGTCTGCTGACCTCCTGCAATAAAAAAAAAACTTATGAACTCTGTAAGATATCGAAATCAAATACATACAAAAATTTAAGATAAAATTCTTTTTCAGTTCGCAATCCTTTTTACCGTAACCAGAGTCGTTTTTAAGCCTGTTCAAGACAAATTTGCAGACATAAAATTATTTTTTATAACGGTTATTAATGCAGGATTAGACGTTGTTTAAACGAAATTTTTCAATTTGTATCATTTCTATCCAGCTATCTACTTCACAGATGGAAAGACAACATTGCATTTGGATGTCTTGGAAGTAATAACGGATAGAGGATATTTTCAACTACTTACATCTTTTTCCTGAGCTACTCTCAGTTCTATTATTCTTCCACAAATATGTTATTATACATAATAGGAGATATTCTTCATTCATCCCTTCATTTTAAGCGATTTGGTAAGACAACACATCTAGATATCAACAATACTACCACCTAATGTGTGGTAGAATAATGAAATGTATATTTGCTAATCTATTTAGTTACGCCACTTGCCACTAGATGGCAGTGAAATCAGATAGTACTTAATAGAATTATTTATAATAATAATTTCCAAGATTTTTTGTAATATTAAATCATGCCAATTATCCTTTGGTTGGTAGTTGCACTAATTATTTTTATACTATAGATATAGGTACATCAATTATGAACTAAGCTGTATAGATTTAATTTCTTTGCCTGGCCCAATACTGAATGCGGTAAAAAAATATTTTAATTATTATTATTTCGGAATAAAGGTTAGAAAATTGTTTACAACTTTTATAAGTTACAGTATTCATATAAACGAGAATGGATATAGAAACAAAAATAAAAGAAGACATGAAGAAACTCGGATGTTGTTCTGACATGAAAATTGCATTGGCATACCACTTGTACATATATTTGGTGGACGAAAAATTAATGTATGACACGGAATACTGCTATAACAAAGATATTGATACAGTTTACGTCGTAGCAAGACCTAATAAAGATGATAAAATTAACATTTACGTGCCGACACCAGCCCAAAAGGACGTGAGCATTGAAATGATTAACAAATTACAAGAGAATTTATGCACCGTTGAAACAGGGCCTACAATAAACCTGGCTTTTATCGAAGGTGATTTCACTACAGTTTTCTACACGTTTACGAAAGGTATTGTAAATAGATCCGCTCCAGAAAAAATAGCACAACAACGAGCTAAAACAGAAAGGAGGAATTTCATCAACAATGAGTTGAGGAAGAGCAAAAATGAGATATTAAATGATGCTTTCAATGGAGGCTCTGTTGAAGACGATGATTGTGAGTTTGTGGGATGAGATCCCATAGAAAACGTACCAGAGAGCCAAAATTATCTGCCTATAATATCTATATCTTTATTTAAATGGGACTAAATCAAACAATATGACAATTTTTGCTCATGTTCGATTCACAGCCAACTCATTTTCTTCTTAATTTTAAAGTGAAAATCCAGCGGCTAACATTATTACAATACAAGAGTTGTTTGGAGGATACTGAAAGGGGATGTTGTGCTGTGCAGTTTTATTTTCTAAAAATGTGTAAAATTATGAACAAAAGATGATATTTATTATACATGATTAAATGAACAAAAGTTGTAGGATATTGATTGTTTTTGAGTAGTAATTATGTGTTTTTGTGAAAAATGTGAACTGTATAGTCAAATGTGGCCTTTCGAGTTTTCACAAGAACTCAGTTGAATGGCATCAGTTGTAGCCTACAATACAACTGCGCTACTATCTGAAGACTTATACACCAAAATTGGCTGTATGGACTAAGATTCCTTTGTCTGTCTTTGTGGCGAATTCTACCACTACTATTATAATACAGAGAAATAAGGTTTTAATCTAGAACACTACACTATACAAAAGAAGTCTTATGCTTATATAGTAAAATAGTGAACATTTCTTTATAGTACTAGTCAATCACTGAACCATTTCACTTTATTCAAAAATGGAAACTATTTATTTTTCTTTGTTATAATAATAATTGAAGACGTGAGTGGATGAAGGTGATATGTCGCATATTCGGTTTTTTGCTTTTTTTGCGTAGATGAATGTTATAAGTCGATACCAAATGACTACAGACCTTAGACCATAGATATAAGGAATATTTAAAAAATAAAAAGTTGCTAAAGGTGTTAAGTTCAGTTCAGTTTCAAATCAATTGACTGTCCAGACTTACTTTCCTTCATTCATTTTAACACTAGATACAAAACTCGTAATCCTTTGCCTAGACTCTTTTCCCTTCAAGTTTTTAAAAATAACACATCCTTTTATAATCCAATCACAAGAATGTGCAGGCTTTATAATGAGATTGCAAGTACAAATACATCCCTTGATATTTTTAATTCCTCCTTCTTTAAATTTAAACGGGAAATTCGAGCTATTATTAGCACCAATACTTCTGGCATAATTACATAATAATTTTGTTACCTTACCACTGCATAACTAACATTATAATAAGTCATACTAACCCCTAGATATCTTGTCAATGTATGGAACATTATGTGCTCACATGTTTAGAGTTACAGCTTAGACCTGATAATTTATATAATATGAAATATGTAACTTTAGCTGTATCTTGTTTTGTGTGCCAAATAAATAAATAAATAAAATAAAAGTAAAACTTTTATCTCGATTTACTCAGAATTGGAATTATGCGACTTATCACCTTCATCCACTCATGTCTTCAATTGTTGAACAGTTCATTATTCATGAACTATACTAGGCTGTGGGGTCGCTGACTGCATTGCTGAGTGCTGACTGAGTGCACTATTAAACCAATTTAAGTTTGAAAGTGTCAAATGTTTCTTTTATTAGAGTGTAATGAACCAGTTCCTAATAGTACTTCATCTCATCGGTGAACTACACAAGAATATTGCAAGACACCGAAGCAACCTAAATTTTCTAAGTGAACAGAAAGTAATATTGTATAGAAGTCAAATACTGAATGTTTAAATTGCTTGCTAAATTCTACAAATTATTGTTGAAATAGTTAAAAAGATATTGTTTTCGTTTTTTTTAACAGTTGAGGTATTTTAACAACAACCTTTTTTGTGTCAGATGACATACACTGGTAGATGCTCATGACAGCTCGATATCTTACACACAGAGTACATTGAATATATGGAGATAGAGACTTCAGTCGGGAGAATCGTACTACTAGCACATCTAGCGAGTATCAATGGCGCTAACTCGTATATGAACGTACCTAATATATGCATGTGTGTGTGGGTGTTCATGTGTATATGTGTGTATGTGTACGTATAGCGAGTTTGTGTATACACTTTATCTTATTCATAGAGAGAGTAAGTTTGAACGCTTATGGTGCCTAAAGAAGCGTTCAAACTTACTCTGTCTATGAATAAGACCGATATTCTATATATTGTATGCTTAGGTATGGAGATTTCTTCCACCATGAATTCCAACTGTATTTAAAATAAAATTTCATATTATTTATAAATTGTATATAATTTTCATTAATACATATCACTGCACATCAAGTTTTGTGTTGATATAAAAATCCAATAGTGTGTTTGGTCGGTCGAATTAAACAGATTCACAGGTCACATAATATAAATCAGTAACTTCGATATCCAAAAGCAGTTTTCCTTAATAGATTCGCCAAAGTCCAAAACTACATATTATAGATCGTTAATAATAATTCACTTAGTAAAACAAACAGAAAACTATCCCAGAAGTTAAATAAGTTGCAAATATGACGAAAGTCGGCACTTAATTTGAATATGCATGTTTATTTAGAAATATTAAATAATATTATATTCGATTAAATAAAAATGGTTTTCATTTGAGTTTTTTTGATAATGTCATTAATAACAAAATAATGCTAAGCAACGAGCTGCAGTCTATGGCAGGTACAATGAGTTTATTATCGACCATGTAAATACTGCATAATGTAGAACCCATTTCAGTATCGAATAATCGATAATTAATCCTGTCAGATATTTGTAAATTTTAAGGATGATTCTAGGCATAGGTGTCTTATGACTAACAACAGGTAGATGGAATCTCCCATAATAAAATCTAAAGGAAGGCGATTTTGGAATATGAAACCATATTAAGATTTACCATCGCAAGGATGAGATGCAGAAGTCTCCGAAGTAGCGGACCCACGTCCCACGTCCGCTAACAAAACGGCTAATTTCTGCAAAACGGCTGATTAAAAAGTAAAGAGGGATATAAGTCATTCGCTCTAAGGAACTGTACTACTCCTTTAGCTCAGCAGCGACACGTAATAGAAATTGAGCCGACAACTCTCACTATAGCCCAATCAAGAGCCTATAGAGCTAAAGCGAGTCGTGTTGTGAGACGTAGCTACGACAACATTCTAGATCATAATATCACTGGCGTAAACATAATATTTTTGATCTATTTTGAAAGAATGAAAGATGTAATATTTATTAACGTTTTTTTATCAATAAAAAGAATGTCATCATATACAAATATATGCTTAAGTCTAGTCTAGTCTTCTCAGTTGTGAAGTTCGTTTAGGTAATCCACTCTTATCTTTCTAGTGATACTGACTGGTCGCCCCAAGTATGCTTTCTTCACATTCCAATCCTCCTCCATCCGTTCTACGTGACCGAGCCAGCGGAGATACTGAGCCTTTCTCTCTTCAATTATTCTAGGCTCGGCCACGAGGTTTTCTATGTCGGAGTTGGTTTGGACCCTTCAACTACTATCTCCTCTGTTTGTTGGACCCAAACAGTAAACTTGCCAATAACTTATTGTTTTAAATTATGTTTTGATATTTGATTAAGTTTTTAGATTTTCTGAGTAATAATTAAAACTAAAATTGGTAAGAATATTTGTGCATTGTGATTTGTTGTTGTTGTTAAAAAAATTCTAATTTATGTCTTAATATAACAAATAGATTATTTTATTAATACATCTTAATCCGTAAAATATAGCACATAAATATGTAACAACGTTGAAATAGTTTATATTGGGAACATTTGTTACCCATGCAGACGCAACCAATGTGTATACTACATAAGTTAACGCACATATCATTGTAAAGAATGCTTTACTCCATTTAATAATTTTATTTACGTAGGGTTTGTCAATACGTTAATCGCGAAGGTATCGATTAACTCAATTTAATAAGATCATAATAAGCCATCCCTAACTACATTAATAAGTATTGACACTGTCGTAATTTGGCACTTATTTTTTCAATGACTCCATTTACTTTGGTTAGTTATAAAGAGTCTTAATTAAATGTATTCAAAAATATATTAAATATATATTAAAAAATATTTATTTATTATAAATATTTATGTTTTTATAAACATTTACATATATATAAATAACTTAGAAAACAAATATATGTGAAGCAAAAACTTAAGGCTGCTAGCAGTGCTATCTGTCATGTAATGTTTTAATCATTCTACGAATAACCTGACTAAATTAAAAGGACCGAAAGATCTAAGCACTAACAGCAAATTGAAAACATTCATAAATCTATAAGTTAATAGCGATTTTTTTAAATTTTTTTTCACACTCATTTGTTTTAAGTTTATACCGCATGATCTTACAATTAAACTAGCCTTACTATCAGTAGAAATTTGGAATTACTTGTTAATGTCAAATTTAAACCAATAAAGAGTTTTTGGTGGGAACTGAACGGGGATGTTGTGCTGTGCAGTTTTATTTTCTAAAAAATGTGTAAAAATACTCTAAAATGAACAATAGTTGTAGGATATTGATAGTTTTTGAGTAGTAATTATGTGTTTTTGTGAGAAATATGAACTGTATAATCTAATCTGGCCTTTTGAGTTTTCACAAGAACTCCGTTGAATGGCATCGGTTGTAGCCTACAATACAACTGCGCTACTATACGAAGACTTTCACTTTCTCACGGGTGTGGTCACTGTGAACGGTTGTGTGATGTGTTCGTGCTATTAGAACTGATTTATTTTTATTCGTTTAAAGTCAGTGTAAAGTGGTTTCGGCTTGTGATTGTCGGACCCTCTCTTACTATCTTGGGGAGGTTGCCATTTGGCCCAGTGGCCATATTTGTTGGTGTGTATCTCCGTGCTGCTTACTCGGGCTGTCATTGGAATCCACTGATTGGCGCGGATCGGACCCTCTCGTTTTATCTTCAAGACATCTCCATATACCACGGCGGCCATATTGTGGTGACGATATCTCCGATCCTTTCGCGCTGTGCATGCTCAACACACTGTTGTAGATTCTTGGTGTGAGCTTGTCTTAACAAGACGATTTTTACAATTAAGACACGTTGTGTTGAGATTGGGATCGAACCGGGACCGCCGAGCTTGCCCTGTGTGCTCTTTGCCCGCACTGCTAATTTGCACTGGTCGCTTGCTGCCGAAAATACGATACACCCTTCTCTGCACAACTAATATTTTCTGCTCTTAATTTTTATTCAGGCACTCTGCTTTATTATTATTGCTAAGCTATTTACTCAGGAGCTTATAATATATATTATAATATACTTTCCATTCCTATTGGGACTTACTTTGCGAATATATAATGTCGAAATCCCAGCGTACTGTCCCGCTGTCTAATAAGACATTAAATCAAGAAAAATCAGCGTCTGATTCCGATTTATTGGCCTCACAAGATAGACCCAAAACATCTAAAAACTCAAGGTTAAAACGCCAACGTCCTGAGGAAGAGTCACCTGTTAAGGACAGTATGCAATCGACTGAATCTTTCGATAACTTCAAAAGTGAACTTTTGGAAATGCTATCTACGTGGAAAATGGAACAAGATCAACGTTTTTCGAATTGGCAAACTAAATTAGACTCTACTCTTTCAGTACTTGTTCGAGACGTTTCAGATCTCAAAACCCAATGCAATGAAATACAAAAATCCAACTTTGAAATTGAAAAAAGTATGGATTATATTAATCACGCCTATGAAGATATAAAATCTAAAATATCCTGTCTAGAAAACGACAAGAAAGAATGCGAAGAGAGAATCGTCAATCTTGAAAGGCAACTCCACGACGTAAACTTAAAATCTCGATTGTCTACCATGGAATTACGCAACGTTCCGATAAAACTCCATGAAAAACCTGAAGATCTGAAGATGTTGCTTTTCGATATTGGTAAAGTTCTGAACTTAAATATAACTAATGCAGACATTCGGGATATATACCGTATTCCAGGCAAGTCAACCGGTTCAAAACCTATTGTAGCGGAATTTGTCTCTGTTTCTACAAGAAATCAATTGTTGTCAGCGGCCCGTCAATATAATAAAAGCAAACCTATTGCGGAAAAACTAAACACAGAAACTCTTGGTATTAGTGGAGCGAAGGAAGCAATTTACATCGACGAACATCTGACTCCTATGTTAAGAAAACTAATGTATGAAACACGCTTAATGTCAAAGACCCATAACTACTCTTGCTGGCACGCAAATGGAAAGATTCTTGTTCGCACACACCCGGATGGGAAGCCAATTCAAATTAAATCAGAAAAATGTCTCACTTTTTTAGTAAAAAACCCGTAACTGTTAATGATTTTGTTACTTTTCTTATTATTACTTTACTGTTAAGTCAAAATAACTATTTTTGTCATGTAACCTATTTTCATTTTTTACTTTTTATTATTTTTTTGTGTAATTGCCAGTCTACCCTTGTAATTTCTGAACTCGCTATCTACCTAGTACAACATACTCTACAAAATACGGTGTATGTTTATGTCTCCAAACAATGTTCATATGTAATATCTGTCATATCATATGTGTTCACTATACTAGTTATTTGGGAAAAGCAGATTTTGTTTTCAAAGTCTATAACTCTGACCATTTCAAGCAAGTCTCTTTTTACATTTAAATTATTATAAAATATAATGGCTAACTTAAAGGATCTTTCATACAATATTGACAATTTTAGAACCAACGTCACAGTTAATCAATGTTCACCTGATATGTGTCATAGCTTTATAACTCGGTCTTCTAAATCTTTAAAAGTTATGCATGTTAATATTCGTAGCATCAATAAAAATTTTGATCAATTTGTTATTATGTTAACGATGACTAAAGTCACTTTTGACATTATTGTGTTGAGCGAATGTTGGCTTAAAAATCTGGTGCAAATACCTACACTACCAGGATATAATTCACATGCTACAAAAAATAACCCAATTCAAAATGATGGAGTTGTTATTTATGTTAAAGACTCTCTAAATTACGTAGTACAGGAACCAGATTTTGTAAATGCTAACTGTTTGACACTATACATAGGTAGTAACGCCTTTTTATGCATATACCGTTCTCCTTCCTACAAAGATCTTAATAACTTCTATAATAATCTTGAGAAATTAACATTAACTCTACATTCATTCAAAAATGTAATCTTAATAGGAGATATGAATGTTGATATAAAGCCCAATGGTACCGATACTAATCGTAGTCAATATCTAAACACTATGGCCTCTTTAGGACTCTGGCCAGCCCACTTATTACCCACTAGAGTTGACAACTGCCTTGACCATGTATTAATCAACTCGATGATAAGTGCTCGTATACTTGTATTGGATTCTCATATTACTGATCACCTTCCAGTTCTTCTATTTTTACACGCTGGTGACAATAAATCCGAAATTCGCTCAACATCACTACGGATAAACTTTATTGCCCTTAAGAAAGAAATAGAAACCACTGACTTTAGTCTCGTCTCAAAGGAAAGTGATCCTAACATTGCTACAGACAACTTAATTAGTATTATTCAAAATATTATCAATAATAACTCTATGACCATTAACTATTCTAGAAAGTTTAAAACTATTAAGCCATGGATGACGCCTGGTTTAATTCGTTGTGTCCGAAATCGCGATAATATGCACAAAAAACTGAGAAAAGACCCTGATAATGCTATATTAAAACTAACTTATTCCAGATACCGTAATTTTTGCAATGCTCTGATTAGAAAACAAAAGATTGCGTATGAAAAGGCTGAATTAGAAAAAGCTAAAAATAACCCTAAAGCTACTTGGAAAGTAATTAAGTCTATAACTAACACAGATTCCCCGACTCGACAACCCAAAGAATTACTTGAACTCAATAGTGATTTGTCTTCATCCCTAGATACGGTAAACTCATTTTTCGTCAATATTGGCAAGGAATTAGCTCGTAATATTACTTCCTCTGGCACTAATATAATTTCAACTGCAACATCCTCGCACGCTTCACCTTGTGACTCCCTTGTTATCCTGCCCGTTGATAAAAGTGATGTTGAAAAATTTATTATCAGTTTAAATAGCGACAGTGCAACAGGATGGGACAATATTCCTACCAAAGTTTTGAAAATATGCAGTTATACTCTAGTTCCCTTAATCACTCATATATGTAATCTGGCTATTAACTCAGGTGTTTTTCCTAAAGCTTTTAAGAAAGCCGTTGTAAGCCCGATCTACAAAAGTGGGGATAGAGGCAGTGTCACAAACTACAGACCAATCTCCGTGCTTAGTTCTTTATCAAAAATACTCGAACGAATACTTAATAATTCCCTTTGTAATTTTTTGACTAAAAATAACATCATTGCCGATAACCAATTTGGATTCGTAAGAGGGAAATCAACTGAAGACGCCGTAATCTCCTTCACTAACACGTTAGTAAGTAAACTAGATAATCAATTTAAATGTTACGGAGTCTTCCTTGATCTCTCCAAAGCATTTGACACTGTCTCTATTCCAATTCTACTAAATAAGCTGGAAAACATTGGTGTTCGAGGTATCGTGCTCAAAATCTTCGAAGATTACCTATCCGATCGCACACAACGTGTTAAAATTAATAATCTTGTTAGTTCAGAGCAAGTAGTCGAATTTGGCGTTCCCCAAGGTAGTATTTTAGGTCCTACGCTTTTTTTGATATATATCAATGATTTATGTAAACTCCAGCTTAAAAATTGTAACATTTTTACATATGCAGATGATACTGCACTTCTAATTTATGACAAAGACTGGGAACGTGCTAGAGAGAATTCCGAATCTGCACTTCGCACTGTCATGGAATGGTTGTCTAGAAATTTGCTTACACTTAATATCGAAAAGACAGGCGTTATTCGATTTACTCTTCCAAATTCGCATATTACAGCTAATTACCATCACCCAATTAAAGCTCATTCATGTGGAAACCTTTTAACGTGTTGTGATTGTCAAAAATTAACATTTCTCTCTAAAACGAAGTATCTTGGAGTACACATTGACGATAACCTGAATTGGAGATCACATATTGAAACCATGTGTGGTCGAGTGAGACGTTTAATTCACCTTTTTAAATCTCTACGACACTCTGCTGATAGGGAAACTATATTTCTTGCCTATTGTAGTCTAGCAGAATCTATAATTACTTACTGTATTCCTGTCTGGGGTGGTGCTTGCAAAACTACTCTTATACAGCTAGAACGGGCACAGAGAGCAGTACTGAAAGTAATGCAGTTTAAACGAATGGACTATCCTACCACCCAACTCTACACTGACTCTAATGTATTAACAGTGCGGCAACTGTACATACTTCGTGTAGTTTTGCGACGTCACTCAGGCCTCCCCCTAGACTCAAATGTTATTCTGAAGCGTCAAGGTCACTCAGTATGTGATGTACCTGCTAGACGTACTACCTTTGCCAGCCGACATTATGTCTCCCAAAGTTCGCTTTTATATAATAAAATAAACAATAAATTATCTATTTACTCCCTAACTTCATTCGAAATTAAAAAGAAACTTGCTGAGTACTTGCAAACATTAAATTATTATGAAACTGAAAATCTGCTCCATAAAATTGGAGCCTAATTGTAGACAAACCTGGCCATAAATGAATGTAATAACATGTTTTATGTATATTGTATATACACCCATGAGAACCCACAACTAACCCCCAAGACACAGGTGCAAACCTAGTTTGGGGGTTAGGCAATTGACACGTGAACTAGCTAGATTTATATCAACTTGTAATTATATGTCACTGTATTTGGTTTTTGTTAGAAATAAATTATTATTATTATTATTACTTAAACATCAGAATTGGCTGTATGGACTAAGATTCATGCAAATGTCGCTTACCATAAAATGGCAGTAAGGGCTCGATATTTAAATTAATTGATGTTAGTTAGTCTAAAAAAAACTCAAAAACGGCTGAGCCAATTTGCCTAACTTTGGTTTTGAAATATTTGTAGAAGTCCAAGGAAGGTTTAAAGGATATAAAAATGAATCATAGAAATGTATGTACGCTCATAACTTGAGAACAACTTTACCGATTTTGATGACATTTTGTGAGCGTTGGACTCTGTCCTGGGATTTATAGTTGGAACCAGTAGGTGGCGCTGGGATTGGGTTTTAGGTTTTTATTTATTCAGGGCAGGACGACATCTGTCATGACCTCTATCTAGTCAATCATAAATTAAAACTACTGATGACTTAATACAATTGCATATATTTATATATATTGTCACAACAAATTTGAATTTTATTTAACTTTATTCAATTTTCACACTAAATTATATTGAGTATCCAAATAAATATTTCTTAATAGAAAACATATGTAAATTTACATTTTAATAGGTTCATGTCCAGTATACTATAATGTATTTATTATATATTAAAAATGATTGTTTTAAAAATAATATATTTGAATTATTTTCCAAAACTAAATTAGTGTGTAGTTAATGAATTTATTCTGATAATTAATCCAAATAAATACTCAATATATTTCCATTAGTTAGTGTTTTCGGAAGAGAATGTCTTTACATTTAAATTATTTTATATATCTTGCCAGACATGTAAGTAATTTATGGAGATATGTTGCAGCATTACTTTTAGCATGTTTCATTATTATTATAACAATAAAAATATTATATATCCTTCGTCTTATTGAGTATGCGCTGTTTGCTACAACTCCATTAATTCTTCAAAAGTAATTCTGTAACATAATCCTGTATAAAACTTATCAGAACACCACTTGAGATATAAATAGAATAAGAAATATAAAGAAAACAATTTTTAGCTAGACATGTTGCGCAGGAATTTCCTGCTTCTTTTTAAGAGTAATAACATATTGCGAAATACATAGAATAGAAAGTAAAGTGAAATTTTAACTTATATGTATGACCTTCAACAAGTGTTCTCCAGTGGAACTTCTTGTAAATAAAAGGTTTTGAAATGTATTTAAGTAAAATATTTCAAATAGAAAAACAGTTATACAATTTATGGGAATATTTAGTTAGCTCAGTGTGATTTAGTGTGAAAATTAATATTATATTAAGGCTGCCTTCCAGAAGGGACTCGCAACGATCACATTCAAGATTGTTATTTTTCCCATTAAACTTATTATAAACTCTAGTGGAACGGATTATGGGGCGTTGATGTCATAAACGACGAAATGAAAAAACCCGATTTTGGTTCATCGATCTGGTAACCCTAAACCAAAATGAGATCGTAAGAGTTCTATTTACCTCCCTAGAAATAAATGGAAGGATCGTGTGAAAGTTGATATTAGGTTTCTTTCACAGCTGGAGTACGGTAGGCAGGCGGATGGCCCACCTGATGCAAAGCGGTTACTGTAGCCTATGGACGTCTGCAACATTGCAACACCAGAGATCAGCACCGCGCGGCCGGCTTCGAAAAAATGTTACGACACCCTTTAAAAAAAACCCATATTGTAGCGCTGTGGGAAAACCACGGCTCATTCTAAATCCCTAGGGTGCGCAAGAGAAATATTCTACAGACCCGTTCCGTACAAAAATGAAGCGGCTTAAGAAGGTGGGGATGAACACCCAGCCGGTGGCGTGTGTTGCGGTGGTAAAATGAAGATGAAGGCACCTTTTTGAAAAGTTCCTGGGTAAATTCCCCATTGTACAGTCTATAGAATACGCAGAGAGACGCGAAGTCTCCGAAGACGCATCTAATCCTTTGTGCATGAGGTCGTTGACAATGCGAGCGGCTGAACGTCGAATACTCTCCAGGGAATTTAGCTGGTAGGCAGGTGCCCCGGCCCACAAGTGTGAGCAGTACTCCAAATTCGGCCTCACCTGGACTTTGTAAAACACAAGGTATTTCCGCGGGATGAAGTACTGCTTGAACCGGTTTAGCACTACCAGCTTCTTCGAGGAAGGTTTGCCTTGCCTTCAAAGTAAGGATTTATGGTGTGACAGACAAATTTGGCAGAATGGAATGGATAATAAAGCAAAAAACTGAACCTATTCAGAAAAAGCCAATCATAAGAAGCTGCAGTCATCAGTTTTAAAGAATGTAAGTCGGTTCAACATCAGTGTTATTCTTCAGTCCAATCAGAAATGACAAAACCAGCACCTCTTTCACCCATTAACATAGATGCTGCGTTTGTATTGCCACGTGGAACAATTGGTATCGTAGCAGAATCCATTACTCTAAGATTTTTCACTCCATAGACCCTCAGCTTTGGATCCACCACCGCTGTTTCGTCTGAATCAGGCCCCATTTTGCATGTCCCTACTTGATGGTGTGAAGTTTCGGTATACTGTTGAGCTAAGCAAATAATATAATCTCTGGTACCCCATTCATATTCTTTGCAAGGTTCCAACGATTCCTTATAAAACGTTGCATTAAGCTTCGTAAAGGCGTCGGTGCTTTCCAAACCAACAACAAATTCGCTACCTTTCACTAAAGGCTCAACATCTTCAGGATCTATTAAATAATTCGCAACAATAATAGGCTTGTCGTGTGGATTTGTAGTATTTAATTTTATATATCCACGACTTTTTGGTGTCAAATTCATTACTCTTACACCAATACTGTCGTAATAAGATACGGGTAACATGTTTACTCCGATATATTGTGTTATGCCTTTGAGAAACACTTCCATTCTAATATTTTGGAAATGATATTGAATATCTGGAGCTGTTAAATTTTTGTCCGTTTGTATAAAACTTGTTATTTTTGCGAGCCCATCTCCGGCTAAAGGATTTTGTCTACTACCATTAAAATAGTCCTTTATATCGTTTAAAATTTCATCGTTACTTACTAAAGTCTTGTTATTGGGAATATTTATCAATAAACCGTAAAACGTAGGATGATCGTGTAGATTTTTACCCACTGGTAGATCTTGAATTACTTCAATCCCAGCGTCCTCTAGATCGTCCGCAGGTCCAATACCAGACAGCATCAGTAATTTAGGAGAATTTATAACCCCACCACATACTATAACTTCCTTTGTAGCTTTCGCTATAAATTCTTTTCCATTTCTGATATATTCTACACCATAAGCTACTTTATCGTCATTTATGAGAATTTTAGTTGCTTCAGCGTTAGTTTTAACTATCAGATTGTTTCTTTCATTTACAATAGGTCGTATAAATGCATGGTTAGATGAAAGCCTTTCACCATTTTTGCTAAACGCTTGTAAATTAAATACTCCTTCTTGATGTTCTCCGTTCAAATCAATAACAGGAAGTCCCAATTCGTTCATGCCTTCTAGGATCATTTCAGTTGGGCTGTCCACGTAAGGGAGGAAAGATATATCTTGTTCACCTTCAGTTCCATGGTATTCAGGGTCTAATAATTCAATATCAAGGTTGTTTTCTGATTTCTTAAAATATGGAAGTACCTGAAAAATTCAATTTAAATTATTAGTTGAGGATTAACAAGTGTTATACTATTTTTCTATTTTTTTTTAATGTTTCTGTAATATGCATGTATTAGCGATGTGCGAACTAGTCGGTGAAGCCGGATGGTAGCCACTACCGTAGTCGGCAACTATTCAGCAAAGACCGCCGACTATCCGGCTTCGTACTTTGTAGTTAATAATCTGTACTTTACTAATATATTGTAAACCATACATGAGACTTTCTTTTTGACATGATTACATTTTAATTTAGCTCTTTCGCTTTAATGAACAATAAGTATTATTTTTACACAAAAGCAACGCCCTGACCCGCACAAAAGTAAAAATCAAGAAATAATGCGAAGTAAACAAAACAGGTTGCGACTTGCGCGCGAATCAGCTATAAACGAAGAGTCACGGAAATTCCCGAAATCGTGATCGGCTTAGCCGACTAATCGGCCTCTTTAAGGGCGTCACACACGGTGAAGATGCTATAATATTTCATGTTAAGATGCCTGGATATAAAATATTATAGCATCTTAAGGTATCACACACGGTTAAGATGCTATAATATATCCATTCGAGTCATTCCATCAAAGGTTTGACTAGGGGTTACACGTATATTTCTCCATTGAATATATTTACAGGTGATATAATATGAATAACACAGCCTTACTATAGATTTATTAGATAGCTCATCAGATGATAATTCTGACTTCGAATACGACTTAAAAAAATTTGCCGCACAGTCTAAGTGTCGAAAAATCTTATAAAATTTAGGAAAAACCGCGGTGAATTTAATCTTTACGAAGACCTTTCACCAAAAATGTTTCAAATATATTTTAAAAAGTCAAAGGAAACTTTTCTTACTATTCATAATTTGATTAAAGCCGATATCAAGAAACAAAATACAAACATGCGTGAATGGCAACGGATAAGTGAAAAAATGAATCGCAACGGACAAGTGGAAAAACGCATCGCAACGTACAAGTGGAAAAACTTCAACTGACAAGTGACAAAATGAATCGCAACAAAATTTTAACTCGAATTTTTACAGACAGGTTTTCAAATTGGACAAGTACATTAACAATCTGCCCGTAAAACTTGAAGTTAAAACTTTTTTGCGAGTTATTTTGTCACTTGTCAGTTGAACTTTTTCGACTTGTACGTTGCGATTAATTTTTCCACTTGTCCATTGAAGTTTCACTTCTAATATGTGTCCCAGCACACATTACGATTTTTTTTGTCCTTTTCTGAGACACGCTATAGCGGTGTCTATAGGTTTCTCTGTCTACGACACGAACGCTTAGCGTTGTTTGGCTATGATTGGTTGCGAGAACATCGTGTGCTAATCACAATCAATCGATGCCAAAAATCGTATTGTGCTCGTTACATACATTCTAACCTCGCAGGCTACAATACAAATACAATGAATGAGCGAGCGGGAACGAGACAAACACGCCTGCACCCCCCATTCTGCAACGAAAACAGTCCTCACCATCGTCACAGGCACTAGGCAGTGGAAAAGTGTATTGTGCCTATTTGATCACGTTAGACTAGTCTTGCAATGAAAAGAACATCGAGTAATAAAAAAAACTCGAGAGAAAAGATAGTTGAATAAATAAAATATATTTCATTCCATTTTGCGTTGGATATTAAGTGCACACTCTGTATAAAGGAGCTTGCTATATATTTTGTATCTTAAGATACAAAATATATAGCAAGCAAAATATTAAGACATATTTCGCATATCTCGGCATCTTAAGATACTTAATATGAAAATATATATCATCTTAACCGTGTGTGATAGTTCATACAAATTGTATAGTGGGCGATATTCTATCTTAAGATGAAATATTATAGCATCTTCACCGTGTGTGATGCCCTTTACAACCGACTGGTCAGCGAAAGTCACAATCTATGTATTTATATAATATGTATAACTAGCCCCAGTATGTGCTATTGGAAATATCTACAGAATACTTAAGGACAGTTATCCCCAGTTGTAAAATTAACGATAAAAACTTCAGAAGAATACTAGGGACGACAATATCAGCTAATTTTTTGTGTTTAATTTTAATTATTAATTTCCTTTCTATAAAACTTTAAAAGTAAGATTCAAACTCATATTTGAACAGTGGATCAAAATTACAGATTAAGAATTGTTGAGCATTAATGGAAACGGTGAAAAACGAGCATTTATAGTCGTATTTTTAATTAGACGACATCAACTGACGTTTACTGTGTTGTCAGTTTTTGATGAAATAAAAATAGTGTTGTAGCAAAGTGAATGATTGAAAAAACTCTTGAATGAATGAAATTGCCTCGATTGTTTAGTGAATAGTTAATGTGCCGAACTGACGATATCGGGTACAGGGTTCGAATTATAGTCGTGTTTTGTACATACCAACGAGTTTTCGTCGACTATGTTCCTATAATATCTACCTATACTAAATACCGAGTGTTTTAAACATTAAGGAAAACATTGCGAGGAAACTTGTAAGACTGTCCTATTTTCAATAGATCATGTAGTTGAAACTATAGATGTATAAAATATAACAATTATAGGTAGGTAATGAAAATAAAAAACATAGCTTATTACATAATTTATTTTTATTCATCATCAGATAAAAAATCATCACTATCGCTTTCGGTGACATTAATTATAAATCTGTCTGAAACATTGTCGATCATGTGGTCGAGACCATACATTTTGTCTTCTTCTTTAATTATATGAGACACGCAGCTACTCCATTTTTCAGGTGTGATATGTTGAAGTCCTTCTTCAAAAAGTTTTTTTACTTCTGTCATTTTGAAGGTTTTGTTATTTCTTGCAACATATCCTTTAGCTTGCGCCCATACCAACTCAATGGGATTGAGCTCACAGTGGTATGGGGGCAGACGTAAAACAATTATCCCATGCTGCGCTGCCATCTCGTCCACAACATACTTATCGCAATGTTCTTGTTTGTGCTGCCGTACAATGTCTATAAGAGTAGCTTTAACCATTGTTGCTTCGAATAAAATTATTTTTGTTCGTTAGCCACTCTTGTATTCTAGGTTTAGTCCAAGACATTTTAGGCAGCGATTCTAGTTTCCTGGAATGGTAGGGGGCGTTATCCATCACTACTACGGAATTTGGTTTTAGTTTTGGCAAGACCCCCCTAAACCACTTCTCAAAGGAATCGGCATTCATCTCTTGATGATAATCTTCTTTATTTTTTTTGGCTTCAAATATTAATAAGCTGTCTTCTACAAATCCTTCTTCCCCGCCTATATGGCCGATAATTAATCGTTTGCCCTTTCCTGAAGGCTGTTTTAAGCCAGTGGTCAAGCCATCTAGGAAGGCCTGGCGGGAAGATAACACTGTCTGGTCAATCCATGCCTTCTTTGGTGCATGACCTTCAAGATAGTGAAAAATATCAATTAATTATTGAAAGTACAATTTAATGTAAAGAAAACAGAAAATTTTTATTACCTTCGTTGATCCAGGTTTCATCTTGGTAATAAATATACCTTCCTTCCCTTCGATACTCTTTAATTTTTCGAAGGTAACGCTGGCGCCATAAAATAATGTCCTGTCTGTCAATTAAAATGCTTTGTCTTGATTTTGTGACATATTTGAAATTTAAATGTTTCATAACATTTCTTAATGTACTCCAAGAAAAATTGGGTAAGTCTGGGTCTTCATTGACAACCTTAAGAATCTGTAAAGCAATAAAAAAAGTTTTTGAGTAAGGAAGTCTACGCAATCTAATACTTTGGTTTTACAAAGAACATTATGGTGGACACAGAATATAATGCAGTAGAATGAATAAAGTTTAAGTTACCTTTATAATGGTGGGTGACTCATTTGCATAAAAATAATGATGTACTTTTCGCCTTATAGCGGCAAAAGTAAAATCGTCTAATTTATCTTTAAAACTGTGTTACGGTCCACGTTTCTCGGGAGACTTAAATTGTTCATTTTCTTTGTATTCTTTTAACACACTGTAAACTGAGGTCACACCAATTCCCAAAATGTCAGCTGTTTTCGAAACACATTCTTTTTTTTCGGGAGCCTCAATAGGTAATAGTGAAGCAGCTTTCTCCTCAAATACGTGTTTGTAGACGTTTTGTATCATAAGTTTTTCGGTAACGCTTAAAGCAATCCGTGGTCTCTTCTTTCTTGGAGACAAGCTTTGGCTTGACGTGCTTGGTTTAGGGTCCATATCGTTTGTACGAAACAATATAGCAACAAATAAACACAACAATTACAACAAACACAACGTAACTTAAAACTTAACAAAAACAATAACTAAACAACGTGAGCGCAGAAAAAACATTCGTGCTATCAGACCAGAGGTTAGAAGCCGAATTACAAATAAAATGGCGACCGACGCGCGCGGCGATGATCGGTGTTGGCACTAGTCGCCGCGCCGCGCTTTGTAATAAGCCGTCAAAAAACTGATACATACTACTAGTAACTTATATCAGAGCACTTTTTTACAATTGTATTGTAAAATAGAAATAATATTCTTTTATAGTTTGAAATGATTAACTATTCACACTCATTGTTCATTCATCTGATTGAACAAGAACTGAACGCATCACTATTACTTTAAATATGGCAACATTATTTTACAAAGTGACATTAGTTACTGTCAGTTGGCTTCGTCTAATTAAAAATACGGCTATATGTACTTATCAGTATCGATTTAAAATTTTGATTTGTACCTCGTCGTAACTCCATCCATCGTTACCCATCTCTGCCCAAGAATCGTAGTCCTTTTTGTTTCCTCTCACGTACGCCAAAGAATTTACAGAAGTAGTACCGCCCATTGTTTTACCCCTGTTTGAAATTTAAAAGCAATTTAGTTTCATACGTCTTGCTGCCAAGATCATTATTGGTGGCAGTTGCTTCTTTTTCGGAAATTAAACTATAATATAATGAACTGTATGATTATTATTATTAAACTATAACATGAATTAGAAATATACATAAAGAAGTACGTATGACAAATTATGCGAGAGAGTGTAAGTCGTCAATGAGTACTTATATTTATAATTATCAATTTTTGCCTTCAATGCCGCTCCTATATCCCGCATACCGTCCGACGCCTAGCTGCTAATTGTGCGAGCTATGCGTGTCGGCGGTATGCGGGATATAGGAGCGGCATTGAAGACAAAGTTTGTTCGATTAGGAAACGGCGCGCATCCACCGGGGGCGATAACGCTAGCAATAGTATGCTTTGTTTGCGCTTCGTCCGCGATGGCTTGACACTGAGGAGTGTGGAAGACTCAGAGCGATGCCGCACGGGCGAGCAACCTCAATACCCACTAAAAAACCTCTCCTCCCGTCGACCCTGCGCTTTGTTGTGAAGGAAAGACTGAGATATAGAACATAGTTACGCAACAGTCGATCCAGCGCAATAAAGTGCCTGGAGTGTGCCCTGGGAGAACACACCCCACTTCGAAACGGGGGCAGTTAAATCCCTTGCGTTGCCTAGTAGCAAGGGGCCCCTCGTACCGGAACCTAACTCAGGGAGGGAAGTAATGCGCGTACCTGCCTCTCCGGGTGCTAGCTGAAGGCCGGCGACCTCGGGTGGAGACATTAGCACGCGCTGCAGGACTTCGCTCCCTATCCCTTTCTGCGGCTTCTTTTAGAGACATTACCGCCTCACAGAAAGAGACCGCAGACTCCTAGCGGTCGTCGCTGTGCAACATGGCCGTTACCAAGTCGCCAAGCGATCGGACGGCTCCTACGTGTGTCTCGAGCTCGAAACGCTGAGGCGTCCATGCAGCGCACTCAACAAGCGTGTGTAACGCCGTATCGGGTGCGCCGCATTGGCGGCAGTCCGGGGAAGGCAAGCAGCCCACAATGCGAAACAGATACTGGTCGAAACAACCGTGTCCGGTCAGTCTGATCTGATCTGATCTGAGTCGTCCTGAAGGTCAGGGTTCCGCTGGTGCGGGTCACCCATCTCTCCAGCTGCGGCCTGATTGCATCCACCGTATAGCCGCCGGCCACAGGGTGTTCGAGGTCACGAGACCAGGCGACGAGGCAGCAAGCGGTTTCCCGCTTCCTGACCGTCTCTAATTCGACTTGACAGAAGGTCAGTCCTCTAGCTAGGGCATCCTGCCGGGTGCGACGAACTCTGGACAGGACGTCTGCCTGGAGAGGCCAGGGCAGCTCGCCTGCCAAGAGAGTCGCCGCCGACCACGACACTGTGCGGTACCCCCGTATGGTCCTCACGGCCAGAACCCGCTGCGCGCGGTGCAGCAGGGTTCGGTTGTGGCGGTGAAGCGAATCGAACCAGACGGGCGCACCGTAGAGCGCCATACTCCTCAGGATGCCGGAATAAAGCTTCCGCGTCGCACCCCCCGGCCCCCCCACGTTAGGAAGAAGCCTGGAGAGTGTGCCCGCGGAATTCAGAAGTTTGGGAACTAGCTGCTCAAAGTGCGCTTTGAACAGCCATTTCCCGTCAAGGACTAGCCCAAGATATTTCATCGTGGGCCCTACTCTAATCGCCACCCCCTGAACTGTAACGGACAAGTCCGGGGGAGGATTCCGGAATTTCCTATGGAACATGACGGCCTCCGTTTTCGCGGGGGAGACCTTCAAGCCCAGCCTAGCTATTCGATCTACGACGATCGCCAACCCGTCGTTGGCGACGTCCACGGATTCCGCAAAAGACGCGGCGCGTGCCGTGAGTAGGGTGTCGTCCGCAAAGCAGATCAGCCCTACTCCGGGCCGGACCGTCACCCGAAGGATCCAGTCATAGCCTACGTTCCAAAGGATAGGCCCGAGGACCGATCCCTGTGGAACGCCGCACGCGACACGTCGCCGACCTAACACGTGGTTGGCGGACTCACCGCCCTCCCAAAGGATGTGCCGATCTCGCAGGTACTCGCCCAACAGCCTCGTGAGGTACGGGGGGACTCCGTGCGCGCGGAGCCCCTCCCTGATCGTCTCATGAGGGAGGCTGTTAAAGGCGTTCGCTATGTCTAGCGACACTGCAAGGACGACGTCCTTCGCTTGGACGGCTTCGTCCGTCAACGTTCGCAGCGTCTCGAAGGCGTCCATCGTGAAGCGCCTCCGCCGAAACCCGAACTGCGTATCTGATAGCCCCGGCTCCACAGTGTCTAGATGCTTCACGAGCCGCTCCGCCAAGATCTTCTCGAAGACCTTGGCGACCTCGTTCAGCAGCACTATGGGCCTGTAGGCGGACGGATCGTTGGGAGGCCGACCTCCCTTGGGAATTAGGCACAAACGCCCCTCTTTCCATTGCGACGGGAACCTACCTGCGCGAATACAGGCTTCGAAGAGGTCCCGCAGCTGGCTGCGTAGGTGTTTTGCAGCCAGGAAGAGGAGTCGACCTGGAACCCCGTCGGGTCCCGGTGTGACGAACCCCCTTTTTGAGTCTAGTGACTATGGAATGATGTACTCAAGCCGAAGCATAGAGTGAGAAATAAAAAATTTATAAAGTGGAAATTAATAAAATTTATTCATAGAATAATCTTGTAATATTGGCCATAAATCGTAATCATCTAGTAGCAGGAACCCTCGTCGCAATACCGCTAACCCAATGTTCACAAGGTAGGTTATATAAGAGTGTCGATCAGGACAAATCAGGACAGGAAGACTATCAAAGGTTGATGTAAAATATATATATATATAATATTGTAGTAGTATATTGTAAGTGTAAAATGCTATGCATTTTATGAATTATGGTAAATGTATTACTCATGATATAAGCTCATCACCTGAGTACGCCCGTGCCTTTATTTTGCCAAAAGATATTCTAATGTAGATTCAAAACAAATTATATATTTTTGTGTAAGGCACCCCTCTTAACCACCTCTCTGTTATGCCACCGCATTAGCTATCAGTAAAAGAGCTCATATCGAGACAAAAGAAGAACCTCCAATTTTTTAATTAATATTTATTGAATCAATTATAAACATTATCTAAAACTAGCGTCGGTTCACAACGTACTATTGCTGGCGAGAAGAGCCGACAAGAAACTCCCAGCAGTACGATCTATCCATTTAAAAGAAACCCGTTTGGAGTGCCTTGTGTGTAAAATGAGTTGGAAAAGCCAAAAGACTTAAGTGAACATTTCATCTCAAAGTCACCTTTCCAAAATATCAAATAATATTGTCATTATGAGGAACGTCACCTCAGAGACCTCCCCTGATGCAGTAATAAGAATATCACAGTAAATTAAAGATAAAGGTTAATTGAAGTTTAAATAGTGATACTCTCTACATCTCGTAAGATTCCCATCCCTAAATTGTCAGAGTAAGAGTTTCAGAATGTCTCTCTATGAATTGTAAGTAAATTTTAAATTAAAGTTTGGCGAGAGACAACTTCACTCATATTATTCATTACCCTATGTCAAAGACAGGTTTCAGTGTAAGAGTTTCAGGGAAAGTTCTCCGTAAAGTAAAAGTGAAATTAAATTGGTATTGAACTGGAGTATTCCCTTACGCTCGTATTGTTTGTTCCCTATTTGTCGAAGACAGGTTTCAGGTTCGCCGTGAAAGTTAAAATGAAGTTTAAAGTTAAAGTGAATTGGCAAAACCCTACATCCATCTAATGACCCTAGCACCAAAGAGATGAGAGCATAGCACCGTAAAAGTAAAGTTTAAAGTTGAATTTAACATAAAAATGGTGATACTCTGCATCAAAGGCGTCAACGTCAGTAACACTGCTCATATGTAGTTTTTTAGTAATCATCCTTTCCAATCCAGTCAAGTCTGCCTGGCCTAACTACATCTAGGACTCTCATGAAGTCACATATCGTAAAAGAAAATAAATTTTGATACGATTGATCCTCCTACAACACGGTAGCTTATCCCTAAAAGCAAGTGCCCACGCGCCTCTAGGCTGATCCGCGGCTTAACTGGTTCCAGACCTTCAGTTACCAAATCAGTTAACCTTAATATGTGAAACCATTTTAGTCTCGTGAATACACATATTATAAAAACAAACTAAATTTGCTTAAAAGCTGCGCGCGTGGTAATCCTGGATAATTGTCGAATAACCATCCAAAGGTAGGTCGTCCCAATAAGCAAAGGGGTCGTGAATCCCTTTGCCCAAGGTTACTAGGTCTATTAATCCCGGCTCTAACCTGAATCTTCATGGAAACATTCAATATGTGCTTTCACATCTAACTAGTTGTTGTATCATTACAGTTATGTTACTATTTAGCATATATCCAGTGTCAACAGAGTTACTTGCATGTAAGTATATACTTCATAAAGTAAAGTATTGGAAAACAATAAATTAAATATAAGTAACTTAATTGCAAATTTGTCCAAAAAAATAATTTCAAAGGTAAACCCCATTAATATAATTAAAATTAAAATGATCCACTCTATTGCACTAAACCATGCCAAATGCCGAAGACAAACCTTCTTAAACAAGAAAGTATTTAAATAATTAAATTCAGTAAAACTAAAAATCAACCTTTAAATTTTCTAAAGTCAATTAGCCTTCCCATATGGAATGCATGATTGTTGTAGAGTGTGGTGTAATAATGTAGTGTTATAAAATATATCTAAATATATATGAATAGACTAAATAATAGATAATAATTCAAGACTACGATATCACGGACCCAGGAACATAAACCTATCTATGTTCAAAACAATCAAGATTCGATACGACGTCTGGCTCCAAGCTCACTGCGACAAGAGCAAATGGACATTAACAATCAACACCCCTTCAGGCAAGAGACCGCAGCCAGGTACAGCAACATGTATGCAACAACAAGACAAGAACTCCTACAAATAAATCCCATTGACATATAATTAATCTCCCTTAACAAATTAATAGTCGCCTAAAAGAATCATCATAAACCCTTAGTAGCTCCTGACTATGAAATAGTCATGTTATTTAATTAAGTTTCTAACACCAAGATTATATTTCAGAACCCCTTAAATCAAATTAAATAAATTAGTATTTTCATCCGCAAGAGACTATGTGTCATACCTCTTAAGTATTATATTAACACACTCAGACTTTACAATTAACCCTTAATAATTTAATTAACTATGAAACTATAACAATGTACAAACAATTCTTATCTCTTAATAACGCACAAGTCAATCAAGACTTACATCAAATCAATTCAATTATGCATAGCTCATTCTCCATATAATTTACAAATTAAGGACAGTAATTCGTTAAATACTAAAACAGGAAGGTCAGTAATAGATAGTAAACAAGTCTGTCTACCATTATATATAGTTGTGTAAGTCTTCACAATAAATATTTATAAATGTTAGCATATATGCTCATGTAAGTCAAAGGAACGTTCCTATTGAATTAAAAGTCCGAAGAGATGAACCCACGGGTCCCAATATGTCTAAAGACTAACAACAAGATATACCATACTCTATACTAACTAATTAATATAAGCTGCTGTAGTTAGTTACAGTTTATTAGCTAAGTTTTAAAGATAATTCCAGGTTTATACATACAGACACTCATTAAATGCAAATATTTCATAATTTCTGAAATTTAAATTATTAACACAATATTATAAGTAACATCTCTGTAAAGAAAGTACATTAGAATTGCCTGCAAAATAATGTATTTAGTACACATAAAAGAAATCAACAATAAAGACAGAAAATTAGTTATAAAATACATATTCAACAAACAGATTAGTTTAAAACACATAATTAGATATATCATTAGTAACAATCAAACATAAAACAGCCTCTAGATCATCTGAAAACAGAAATAAAAGCAACAAACACAGTATAGATTAATGTTAGAAAATTATTAGTATATAGTTATTAGTAGTTATATATTACAACAGTCCAGGAGAACACCTGAAAACATAGATAAACACAACAAGCAAGATATTAGACAAATCTACATGATAAGTAAAATTATTAATGTATTAATTGATGACTTGAAGTCGTGGACTAGCCCTTTCGTGAAATCCATAGCACCGAAGTTTGTAGCACACATATCGAAGATAAATTATTTATTGTTAGTATTGATCATTTTGTCCACAAATAGTTTTTCTTCATCTGAAATTATATAAAACACAAATTTTTCCGAGAATAATTTTTTCGTTGTTTTGATCTGTCAAAACCGAATATTCAAGTCCCCTCTTTTGTCTGTCAAATTTCGAACAAAGAAAAATTCGATTATATCATACAAAGAGATTAGTAATAAATACATATATTATGCGAAATAAAGGAGAGAATACATTATATGGAGAACAGCCATTCCTTTATAAATAAATAAAAATTCATAGGTGAGAAAATAATAAATACATGATGATGCGTACCGTCACACCGGTGCCGTCTTCCTGCCCCGGAGCCGGTCCAGGGCGACGTCTAGCTCCCCCTCGGAGATGGAGTGAGGCTCCTCGTCCGTGGGGGTGTCGGGAATGGGTGGACCCATACTGGGGGGAGTGAAGATCCCCGGTTCCGGGAAGAGCCCATCGATAACCGACCGGAGCACCTCGGGTTCGAGCGTTTCCGTGACCGTGGATGTGCAAGGCCGCAACTTGTTGCGGGCCCCACGGTACGGGCGCCCCCAAGGGTCCCGATCGAGCGTCTCGAGGAGCTCGGCCCGAGCCCGGGCTTTCGATCGCAATATTGCAATCGAAAGGGCCTTTCTGGCCTCTCTAAACTCGCCCACGAGTCCATTTTCCGCGACGAAGTCCGGAGGACGGCGCGCCCTGCAGCGTTTGAGCCTGTGGCTGATGATGCGAACTGCCTTTCGCATCTCGCCCAGCTCCTCGGTCCACCAGTGGACCGATTGCTTGCACGGAGGCTGCCGCTTGGAGACGCGTGACATCGCAGCGTCGCAGACCCTCGTCAGGGTCTTGCGCATGTGCTCTGCCTGCGTATCCAGATTCGCGAAGTCGGCTGGGTAGGCCCAGCTTTCCGAGAGTGCCCGCTCCTCGGCCTGCTCCGGATCGAGCTTGGTAAGGGCCCAACGCGGGAGGAGAGGGGGGCGACGGTGAACAGGGCTCGGACTGGAGGAGGGGGTCGTGAGCTCAAATCTGATGTACCGATGATCAGAGAGCGACTCCACCTCCTCCAGCACCCTCCATCCGGTCACTCTGCGGGCGGCCGCATGAGTGGCGAATGACAGGTCGATGATCGATCCACCCCGCGCGCGCACGCAGGTCTGGACCGATCCCTGGTTCAGTATGGTCAGGCCGGCTTGAAGAGCCCAATCCTCGACCGCCCGACCCCTAGGGTCCGTGAGTACGTTTCCCCAGGAGAGGTGCTTTGCATTAAAGTCGCCCATTACGAAGATCGTTTTGGGCGACAGTCTGCGTACGGCAGCCCCGACGGCGTCCAAGTGAAGCTCGAACTCCGCCAGGGGGCGGTTGCGCGAAAAGTAAACGCCTATGACGACGATACTCCCGCTCTCCGCCACAGCATAGCCCTTTCCTCTTTCGAGACATGTAAGCGGTGTGCCGGACCCGGCTCTGGCCACCACCGCTACCATGTCATCGACCCACCCAGTTCCCAGAAGGAGGGACGTAATAAGGTTCACTTATTACGGCTAAATTCGCTTGCCACTCCGCCATCGCCTGCAGGCACAAGTCCTGAGCGGTGGGGGAGTGGTTTACGTTAGCTTGGAAGAACGTTGTTACGGGCGTACTAGGCATTGGAGGTGTCCATTGTCTGTACTCCCGATTTGCCGGTACGTGGTCTCGACCGCGAGTGGACGAATTGGCCCCTCACGTAGGGAGGTTGGCAGAACCTCGCCAACGTGAGGTGGGCCGCGTTCAGTCCCCCCGCCGCGCACGCCGCGCAGTGGGGTTTCCGTGCCGTGCAGTCCGGCATCTTGTGTCCGCTTTTACCGCAGCGGAGGCACAAGTTAGTCCGATCCGGGCACGTGTCCGGACAAGTTTGGGTGCCATGACCGACGTTGAAACATCTGTAACAACGTATCGGTCTGGCTTCCAGTGCCTCGACCTTCGCCGAGGTGAAGCCAACCAGAAGGTAGCCCAGCCCGACGATGGTCTTGGCAGCAGCGACGGGGCACAGCACGTACGATGCGCCCAATCCGCCCGGTCCTGCACCGATGTGCTTCGTGAGCACGTCGTCGCGCCAGCAGTTGCCTGCGCGCGCGATCGCGTCACGAAGCCCATCGACCGTGACTGAGTCGTCCAGCCCTGAGACGTAAAGCTCCCCACGCTTTACGGGGCGGACGACCTCAGCCACCCCTTCTAGGGCCCCGCGCAGGGCTTCGGCGACGCGGTCCGCCTTGGCCGCGCTCTCGGGTCCCGGCTGGAACTCGAGGAGACGCGCGTCCCTGGCGGTCCGCACCACCTTCAGCCCCTCGCGGAGGCCCATGGCGGTGATGTCGACCACCGTCGAGGCCTTTGCGAAGACCTCGCGATAGCCGACACCCTTCGCGGCCGCTGCCGGCAGCATTCTAATGATGACTGCGGCCGACTTCGGTTCGCGGAGAACGACGGCAGGCCTCGCGGCCTGCTTCCGCGGTTGCTGCCTCCACCCCGTCGGTGGGGCAGCAGCTTGCGCCTGGGGGGGGGAGGGGGCCCGTTGGCCCTCGCCCCCTTACCCTTTTTCCGTCCTACGACCGTGGACCACGCCACCCCTCGGGGACGGGGGCGGGGGCGGGGGCCACGGGCACCGGCGGTGGCGCGACGTACGGGGCGACTTGGCGGGCGCGCGCCACGGGCGCCGGCGACGGCGCCACATTCGAGGCGACGTGGCGGGCGCGCGGGACGGGCGCCGCCGACGGCGCGGACGTGGGGGCCATTTGTCGCCCCGAGGCCGAAACTACTGGGGCGGGCGCCGAAGCGAAAGCCGCCGAGGCAGCGGCGGCGGCGCGGGCCGCCTTTCTCCGCTTCCGGAGCGTTCGCTTCACGCCCCCCCTGTGTTTTTTCTTCGCGGGGGGGGTCGGTGGCAGTGGGGAGTCTGCCACCCCGGTGGCCGGGGCCGCCACCACCTCCATCGGGACCGGGGTACTGGCTTCCCCCAGACCCCGACGGACTGCAGCGGCAGCCGAGGCCGGTTTAGGCCCTCCGGTGGCCTTCGGCAAGGACGCACAAGGAGTCGGTCTGGGCGCCGGCACCTTGCCTCGGTCGGCCCGGTCCCAGCCTGTCCTCTATGGCGGCGAACCTTGCGTCTAGGAGTGGCGCGACGGCATCGAGCACGACGCGCACGAGCGCATCGTACTCAGCGCTGCCGCGCCCGAGTGGGACGGACGGCGGCGCCGCGCCTTCGGCGGGCGCCGCGGCCGGCTCCCCCCCGCTGGCGGGAACCGGTTCCGACCCCGCCACCGCGGCGGGGGTCGGACGCGATTTTTTTGTCGCGACGGGCGCGGCGGGCGATTCCTGAATCGCCGCCACCTTCACCGCGACCGCCCGTGCCTTCCGCTTGATGGGCACGGGGGGCGGCGCCGCCACGACGGCAGGCGCCGGCTCCACGGCCGGAGCAGAGGCCTTAAGGGCCTTGCGCATCTCTTCAAACTCTTTGCGGTAGGAGAGATTTTCCTCCCGCAAAGAGTTTACTTCCATGCGCAAACGCGCATTCTCGTTGCCGAGCTTCCATGCCTCGGCATCCGGATCCCGCGTGACCAGAGTGTCGACAATGTCCGACACTCTGTTCGCGGCATCCTTCAGCCGACGCACGTAGCCCCCCTTCAGATTGCCCGACGTCTGGGCGATCTGGAGGATTTCGGCCACCTGGGCGCTCGCCGCGAGGCGCAGTTCCCCGGGGCCGAGGGCAGTGATGTCCCCTACGAGGGCGGCGCACTGGCTAGCCGCGACCAATTTGGCGTTGGTTGCCCTGCGCGCCTTGCGCCCCTTCCCCCCCCCCCCCCCCCCCCCCCTCTGTGCGGAGGAAGGCCTCCGCACCCGCGAGGACCGACGCGGCCGATTCGGTTGCGCCCCACGTGGGGCGCAAAGGCGAGCGCGCGCGCGCTGGGGTAGACGCGCCCGACGTAGGGGCCGAATCGGCGCCGCTGCTCTGGGACCGGTCCCAGAACCGTGACCTCGATCCGGCCGCAAATACCGGAGCACACGAAACAGGGGGCACAAATGTCCCCGAAGACGTAGCCCGCGTCGCCGAGCCCGCCGCAGAAGACGACGAACCTGTGGACGCGTACGAAGTTGTTGCCGCCGCCGAAGACGAAGACGTGGACGTGGACGCCGCCGCCGTCGCCGCCGTCGCCGCAGCCGCTGCACACGCAGGCGCCGACGCCGCGACAGCGACTCCCATCCCAGTAGGGAAGGAAGACGAAGGGGTCGCCGCTGTCGCGCCTACAAATTCCCTATCTACGAGCCCGGTCGATAGCGCAAGTGAAGCTCGCGCGACAACCGGGGTCGTGGAACGGCCGTCCCCGACGTTGCGCACCGTTAGGTCGCAAGCCAGTGGCATGGGCGCAGGTGAGGCCTGCGCGCTGCTTGCCACCGTCGTCGTGGGGCGACCGCCCCCAGCCGCCGCTGTTCCGGCCGCCGTGTAGACGATTTGTCCACAGGCAGGCGAAGCAGAGCGGGAATAATCAAATGCGCGAACGACACCGTCAAGCGCACTATCCAGAGACTCTGGAATGCTACCTGACAGCGGCGTACGAAAGCCATCTTCGTACCCGTCGCTCCCCTGCACAGGTGAGGCCCATGCAGAGGTCGACGGCGTCCCGAAGGTACCTACGTCTATGTTGCTCGCGTCGCTCACGGCCAGGCAAATAGCCGAGTGCGACCCGAGCAGCGTGCTCCTAGCTATATCCAGGTGTGCGGCCTTACTTGCCGCACGGCTGGATGGGGGCCTACGCGTCACGGGACCTTCCGGTGGCCCCATAACGTTGGTCCTACAAACGGGGGCATCCGCGGTGAGGTCTACCACGGACGCCGCCCTACCTATCGAGACAGGCGCCTCAGGTGCCACCGTGATAACGGCAGCAGCTGGGCAGCCTGGACGTGTCCCGGCAGCAGATTTGCTGCGCCGGGCGATGGACACTGACGGGACCTTTTTCCTACGCGTCTCGCCGATTTCCGCAGCCTGCCAGCCGTCCTTGGCCTCCAGGTGGCCTCTCTTACAAGGCGCACCCGAAAGCCCAGGGGGTGGTTTTGGGTCCTGGGCATCCATTACTGGATGCCCGTTCCCTGTGCGAAACCAGCGACGCGCGTCGGTGTACTTAATGTACAAAATAAACCGTTAAATGTTGCGCAATATGCGCCAAAGCGCGCGAAAGCAAGCGAAGAGAGTAAAACACTCACCCAAGCCAAAAAACTGCGATTCGCGCCGGAATCGAACTAAATAACACTGTACACTGACACTACACAACTATATTCGCAATTTATCGCCTTTTCGGGAAGAAAAAGCGCGAAAAAACTGCAATTCTGAGAGGAGCAGGAGCATTTGCGACCGTCTCGCAGCAATGCCCATCCGGAACTGAGTTACTTTGGGCCTACGCCAACTTCTGTCACACATGATTTTTGTGAAGCTCTCAAAAGAAAAAAATACCCGATTTTGAAACATACTTCATTGATGCTCCGCTCTTTTTGGGCTTAGCGTGATGATATATAGCCTATAACCTTCCTCAATAAATGGGTTATCTAACACTGAAATAATTTTTCACATCAGAGCAGTAATTCGCGAGATTAGCGCGTTCAAGCAAACAAACAAACTCTTCAGCTTTATATATTAATAAGTATAGATTCCAGTTTTTTTTACAGCTCAATCTACAGACATATTTAGAATTTTATAATATTGTTACATACCGACAAAGGTTAATGCACACCCGCCTGTCATAAAGCGCAGTTTATTGCCTCCCCACATTTAGGAATTCTTTTGTTTATTTTGTATTTAGAATTTGTAATTAAGAAAACATTCTATTGTTATTGTACTTGTTTTATGGCATAAGTGTCGAAGTAATTGTTGTTATTGTATTGTGTCGAAGCTTGCCAGGTATGGATCGATGCATTATAAAGCAATGGCCCAAGGCGGAGATGGCAGTCAAGCGAGGATTACGATACGAGCAAGACGTAGTTGCGTTGAGCAATATAATGACGGACTTTGCGCGTGTTATTGAATCGTGCAGTTTGAACTAGTTGCCAGTTATATTTGTAACTGTTTTATACGTGTTTGTACAATTCTAATAAACTATTGTAATTCGGTAGTTGACAATTTTTGAGAAACAGGTTTATTTAGAGCCTTATGGTCTATTTTAGCCAAAATATTAATATTTCAGCAAAAAAACAACATTAACATATTTAATTTAGCAATTTTATAAATATTTTGACAATTCGTCACAAAAACTCGTAAGCTGTCATGGCGTCTCGCATGACGTCACAGCGTGCAAAACAAACATCTGTTTCATTGAAGTGTTATCTGAGAAGTCATTGATAACTTGTTGTGTTTTGCACGCTATGACGTCACGCGCTCTGATCGGCGTTCATTGTCACGTGGCTAATGGCTGCAATATAACAATTTTATTTCTCAAAAATATCAATTAATATTTAATATTTTAGTTAAAACAATTTTTTTTTGTCATATTTAGATCGTAATTTACGATATATATTAATAAGATCATCCTATACTTTTCATACTGTCATGTACCGTATTCCAACGGCATTTTAATTCGAGTCCTGTGTAGCTTGTAACAACATAGATAGGTGGCGCGAAGCGTTTAGCGCTATTTGAACGCCTGAGACAAATTATATGTTTGTTAGCGCCGTCACATCTTGCAATGCCTGAATTAGAGCTGAAGCTCTCAAACGGCGCAAATATAGAAGCTTAGGAAGGGGGTTACATATTTGTGCCGTTTGGACTTGAAACATTAGGTCAGGTAGGTGAGGTCCATCGGCAAAGATTTTCTTCAAAGAGATTTGCAAGAAACTCTGTAATGCCGCACGAGATCAGAAGGCTGGCTCATATTTCGCCCAAAAAATAAGCATCGCCATACAGCGCGGCAATCCTTCTGGGCACGCTCCCATCTGGCAGCGATTTGTTACACAGTCTATAATAGCAAAAAATTATTTAAGACCATATTTAGGTATAATACATTGGTCACGTAGTACGGGTACGTTCCCTAACGAGTTGCATAGTTCACTGGGCGGGTGATGGCGTATTTTTGACTAAGTGTATTTTTAGGGTTCGGCCACCAAATAATAAAATGTAAACCGTTTGTAGGGTAATTCGTATAGTTGTGATAGGTTCATACCGAGGCCATGCGCATTTTTGCCCGTCCCTGGCTAAGCTGGTCCTATTATCAGGTTGTGTTTCATACTGCCAGTCAACATTTGACCCTAGAATAACAGACTCAAGTCCTGGTGCCGTGCTTACGTCCGGCTCTTCCGGACCTGCTTCTAGAAGTAGCACCTGAAAATAGTAAGAGCTAATTTAACAAAAAAACAAAATCATCAAAATCGCTCCCGGTGATTAGGAGGATTCTAGAACCCGATCTCAGCGCCACCTACCGGCTCCAATTGTGGATTTAAACCATCCCGGGACCCACTCAAAAACACACACAAAATTTCATCAAAATCGGTACAGTCGTTCTCAAGTTATGCGCTTACCAACACATTTTGCGATTCATTTTTATGTATAAGATTAAATATACAAACCCTCCAATCAGGAAGAGCACTAAGCCTGTTCGCTACAATGGATCCAGCTGCTCCAGCGCCGACCACTATAAAGTCGTACTCCTCCACGTCATAGTCTGGCTGGCTTGGATAGTTATCGCTAGACCCCGGGTACAGTTGTACCAGCAGTTGCAAGTACGCAAAGCCGAAGGAGGAGCACGCCGTCAAGGTTGAGTTGGCTGGACATGTCGTGTTGAGATCCAAAGGCTCCCAAATCATTTTCACTGAAAAATATTATTCAAAGTGCAACTTATTTATCGACGTAGTAGAGCAATTTAGTATGGTATTAAAAAAGTGTATGTGTACAGTTCACACGCAGTAAAAATGAAACAGTGACAAGAAGTGGAAGCGATTCTAAATTTCTTACATCACCTTTTGTTTCATCTATAGTACTAATAATATAAAGAGGTACAGTTTGTGACGTTGTAGGAGGTAATCTCAGGGTCTACTAAACCGATTTTGAAAATTCTTTCTCCAATGGAAAGCTACATTATACCTGAGTGACATAGAGTATATTTGATTGTGATTAATAATAAGTATTTTTATTTTTTTTCTGTTGCCCAGCGAAGTGGGCACTGGTCAGCTAATACTAGTGGTTGATATTCAACCATTTAAGTTTTCGCAACTTGTATACATAATAAAACTACGTTTTAACGGTTTTAAGCCAAATCAGATAAACCAAAATCAAATAAATTACCACGCTTAAAACCGTTAAAACGTAGTTTTATTACAGAACTATCAATGTCAAAGACTATACTTCTATAATCACAGATTTTGCCAAGGCTAAACTGTTAGTTTCACTTTAACAATGACCAAAAGAGTAGACTGTAGTAGTGAGTGTAAAATACATGGTAGTGTCTGTAATGTTATTTTATGGATTAAATGTGTTGTTTTATACATATGTTTGGAACGAAGTTCCTTATCGCGCGTTGCGAAAGGGGGCTAGACGGAAAAAATTAAGACCAAAAGTTGTAACGACACTTTTTGCTATAGTTGTAACCGTGCGGCGTGCGCGTATTTCTCTGTCTGTCTGCCTGTCTCTCTCTCTCTCTCTCATAGAAAGCAAGCCAGTTATTTTCGTTTCGTCTTTCTATTTCGCATTGAACAGTGTGGTGTCGCGACGATTATTTTAGTTGAGTGTATACAGGTTTTGTACATAATAAATAATAAAAAATAATAACAATAATGAATCCTGACAGTGTATTTGCACAAGTTCCGGATATTGCTGATGGAGTTAGGTAAGTAGAGACTTTATACAGACAATAATAACAATAAAGACTCGCATTATAACTAACTTCGTTCCGTCCGGGTGTCCCTTGACACCTTTCAAGTTTTTCTTTAAATTTGGCATTCTGCACTCCTTCTCTATTTAAACTAAAAGTGTGCATTATGTTAGTGCTCTTTTGCCTCGGAACATTCACTTTGTTTTATATCGCAAACTATGCCATCTCCTGGGGTGAAAAGTTTCTATGTCCATTATCGGTATTAAAACTCTATACTTATTTACATAAAAACTTCGTTTAAAAAAACCGACTTCAAAAACTAAAAAACTAAAATGTATAAAATAACTTATTTCTAAAGCTATTATTATTAATGTATATTATCTAAAACATCTTAAAGTCGGTGCTTAGTAATTTTCAAAATACTATACTAATTTTTATGATATACTTTGCACCGATTTCAAGATGTTTTAGATAATATATATTAATAATAATAGCTTTAGAAATAAGTTATTTTATACATTTTAGTTTTTTACTTTTTGAAGTCGGTTTTTTTAAACGAAGTTTTTATTTGTTACTTTTTAGTGTCTAGCTATGTATGGGTGGACCTACGAATGGTGCCGCGCTTCTTAAAAAATATAGGTCCCAAGAAACGAGAACAAAAAAATTATCGTAAAATGAAAACTACTGGGCCAAACGATGTTAAATTTTTAGGGGACCAAATGGCAACTATTCCGCATTGAAATAAAAAGAATCACGTAAATCGGATCAAAAATGTCAGAGTAATCGGTGTACATATGGAACGGAATGGAAATTATTTCATAAAAAATGTTCATAAAATAAAAACTACTGGGCCAAACTATGTTAAATTTTTAGGGGACCAAATGGCAATTATTCCGCGTCGAACTAAAACAGAATGACGTAAATTGGATCATAAATCTCGGAGTAATCGGTGAACATACATACAAAACGAAACAAAAAAAACCCGACGAATTGAGAACCGCCTACTTTTTTTGAAGTCGGTTAAAAATAAAATAAACTTTTTCGACGATGTAAAGTATGCTATATCCGAGTTGCAGCCAAATCGGTCCATTAGTTTTGCCGTGAAACCATAACAGGCAGACAGACTTACTTTCGCATTTATAATATTAATAGGAATAAGATACTATACTCACCCAAACTTGAGTTTCCCACTCCACGAACTGTACAAGATGAAACGTATGTTTCAAAATGTGTCATTAATTTGGAAATTGGCAATTTATAGGTAAATTTTCTCATTAATTAAATATACTTTCGAAATACTTCAACAAAATAAATAAGAGAAAATGAATTTTGACATTGATATTTATTGTACATGGTAAATACTGCACATGAAAAACATGTATGTATGAAAAACAGCGAAATTATCAACACTTGTGTAAAATTTTTGGAGGCAAATATTGAAATTTTACCTCGATAACTAGTGGTAAGGAAAAATTATTTCAATAAAGTAAAAGCACTTTATTCGCGGGGTATATACATACTTACATAACTTCACGCCAGGTCCCTTGCGGGGTAGGCACGAACAACAGAGCGCCATACAGGCTTATTCTTACACACCTCACTTGCTTCTTTGACATTCATAGCTCTTGTCATGCACGCTCGTCTGTTCTTAAGGCTCCTGACATCACCTTATTTTATAATCAACAAAATAATTAATAAATAATCTTTCATTACATTATTATATTATTATATACATAGAATTTAAGTAATAACTTAAGCTGTTCTCAAGTAAAACAATTTCAATATTAAATAGTTCAACTTAGATTAGTTTAAGTTATCACCGCTGTCGGGCGTCGGAGACGTTTTGCGTTTTGTGTTTGTCCGTTTGTTCGGGATTCACGTAAAAACCGGTTTACGCTGATCGATATCAAATTCCGGGACTTTAAATCTGAGATATTTTATATCTCGGGAGTCCCACGGTATTTTTCTTTGGAATTATTTCAGAAGAATAAGTTTTTTTTATTGTAGTATAGATAGATAGATAACACTTTATTGCTCACCAAATACACAATTTCAAAATATACAATTACAATATTGTTATGGTAGAAACAAAAGGCGGCCTTATAGCTGAAAGCAATCCCTTCCAGGCAACCTAAGTTAAGGAATAATTTAATCTAATCTGGCGATGTAGGTGGTGCAGATCATTTAATATCAAATATCATAAATAAATATTCTTAAACTATATAATTTATAAATTAAATACATACATAATTATTTAAGGAAAAGTAGTGGTTTCTGAGTGTGTTCTTAAATGTAGGCGATGTTTTGGCCTCTCTGACAGTAAGAGGCCGCGCATTCCAAAGTTTGACAGCCTGCACTGTGAAAGAGTTATCATAAAAGGATGAAGTGTGTGCAGGTGTAGTGAGTTTACGATACGTATGAGTGCGCAAATTGTGGGAAGTAGAAAGGCGAAGCAATTCAAAACGTTCCTTAAGGTAGGGAGGACTACTAGGGGTAAATAAAATGTTATAAAGTAATGTGACAATGTGAGTATTCCGGCGAAAGCGAATAGGGAGCCACTTGAGTTTTTCACGAAATTCAGAAACATGGTCATATTTTCGCAAGCCAAATATGACCGAATACAAAAATTCTGAAGTCGCTCAAGTTTACTTAGCTGTTCTACGGTTAAGTCCAGATAGCAGGCGTCAGCGTAATCTAAAATGGGTAACAAAAGAGACTGTGCAAGCATAATTATGTGTAAGCATAATTTTGGTGGCAGTACGCAGAAAATTTCTCAGCCTTCTCAGGGATCTAGAAGACAGAAAAACTCTCCGACTTAATTCGGAGAGGTGAGACTTCCAAGACATGTCACTATCGATGACTACACCTAGATTTTTGACAGTGTCACTCAATGGGATACAAGTGCCGTCAAAAACAATGTTCGGTAAGGTTGCGAAATCAACTTTTGCACGTATTCTGGAGCTACCGATGACTATCACTTGAGTCTTACGAGGATTCACTGCAAGACCAAACATTGTACTCCAATGAAGTATGTGGTTTAAGTCTAGATTGATTTGTCTCACGGCAGTACTTAAATCATCTGGAGCAGCTTGAGTATATATCTGTAAATCGTCCGCATAGAGGTGATAGCATGAAGTTAATTTATCGGAGATTGAATTAATGAAAATCGCAAATAAGAGAGGAGATAAAACGCCGCCCTGTGGAACACCAGCAGTAAGGTCAGACCATGATGAGTAATTGTCATCAACACGTATTCGCTGCCAGCGTCCATACAGGTAACTGTGAAACCAACCAATTACTGTTGGAGATATGTTAAGAGTGCGGAGAATGCTAAGTAATATGTCATGGTCAACATTATTAAAAGCACTACTAAAGTCTAGCAGTGATAGTATTGTCAGTAGACCACTCTCCATCCCCTGACGGATGTCATCTGTGATTTTTACCAAAGCTGTTGTTGTACTATGGCCTGGGCGGAAACCAGATTGAAAAGGATTCATTAATGAGTTATAATTTAGGAAAATACTTAATTGTTTATGGATTAGACGTTCTAGGACTTTGGATAGGAAGGGAAGAATGGATATCGGTCGGAATTCAGAAAAGGACGTAGGATTAGACTTTTTAGGGAGAGGAATAACTTGTGCCTCTTTCCAGGCTGCTGGAAAAGTACCACTAGCCATGGATGAGTTGAGGATATGAGTAATAATCGGGTTGATGACATCAAGAATAGGGATAATCATATTGCGACTAATACCATCACTGCCGACAGAGTTTGAAGTGATGGATTTCATGGCACTCGTAATCGTAGCTAGACCAGTTCCTTATAAAACTTTGCCCCAGCCTTCTTAAAAGCTTCAGTGTGTTCCAAATCAATTATAAACTCGCTACCTTTCTCTAAAGGCACGAAATCTACAGGGTTTTTTTAAACAATTCGCAACAATAACCGGTTTGTCGTGTATATTTGTTTTATTTAATTTTGGGTATCCATAAACTCTTGGAGTCAAATTCAATATTTTTACACCGATACCGTCGTAATAACTTACGGTTAAGGTGGTTATTGCGATATATTGTATTGTTTCGACCCGAATGCCGACAAAAGACAAATTCACACCTGTAGACATTTATTACCTTTTCGGCATTTGGACTTCTTTTGTTTATTTTCTGTTTAAAATTTTTAATTAGAAAAACTATAATGTGATCACTGCCAGGTGTCTTGTATTTAAAATACAAGCTGGTTCTAAGAAATCCTCAAGCGGTCGAGCTTTGTGTCAAGACATATTTGACAGTATGAAGCAATGACGCGACGGAGGGGTGCGGCAGTCAAGCGAGGATTACGATACGAGCAAGACGTAGACGGAAGACGGACTTTGCGCGTGTTATTGAATCGTGCAGTTTGTACTAGTAGTGTCTAGTTATATTTGTACCTGTTTTATACGTGTTTGTACAAAGTTCTAATAAATTCTATAGTTATTCCAACGGCATTTTAATTCAAGTCCAGCGTAACATAATATGTTTACTGAGCTACTCTCATTTCTAGTATTCTTCCACAGATACCTTCTTATACTTAGGGCCGCTTGCATGAGGTTGCTTAAATTTATTTAAGAAACACATAAAACCTATTTAGCACCCTTACAATTAGCGTCTTGTTTAGGCAGTTTAATATCATTAACTAATTTTATTTAAAGTCGATCGCTATGCAAGCGACCCTTAATATAGGAGATATTCGTCTTTCATCCTCTAACTTTAAGACATTTGGTAAGACAATTATTGATATCTAAAGATCGACAATACTACCACCGAATGTATCGTAGTGTAATGAAACGTATATTTAAAAAATATACATTCATTATTCTATTATCTATTAACGTACGCCATTTGCCACTAGATGGCAATGAAATCAGAAAGTACTTAATGGAAATATTTATAAATTTTATATTAATTATTTACATTTACTTTATTTACAAGGATATTTTATTAAATTAAATTATGCCAAGTGTTGTTGTTGTTCGTACCTACCACGCAAGGGACCTGGCGTGAAGTTATATATGTAAATTATGCCAATAATCCTTTGGTTGGTGATTTAACTAACTGTGTTTATACTAATACATCAACTATGAACTAAGCTGTATCGATTTAATTTCTTTGCCTGGCCAAAGCTAAATGCGGCAAATTAAATAAAAAATATATTATTTCTGGAATAAGGTTAGAAAATTATTCACAAGTTACAACTTTATTATTCTGCAGTAAACGAGAATTGATATATAAACAAAAATAAAAGAAGATAATATGAAGAAACTCGGCTGCTGTTCTGACATAAAAATTTCATTGGCGTATAGTTCCATGCAAATTTTATGGCGGCTCGGAACATCGTACTTTCCGATGCGCAGAACGCCGACTTTAGGTGTTAGAGGGACGAGGTATTCGGAGGATGAGGAATATCCTCGGAGTTCTCGCTCACTCTGTCGCTCGCTATCTCGTTTACGGGACTTCCCCAGCGCTCGCCTCATCAGGGCTGCCACTTTAGCGCTTTCGGAGCTAGATATAGCGCTTTTTAGGGCAACCCATCTCCCATCTTTATTATACAACTTCCAGCGCGAAATTTTGCTCTTTTTATGATATGCAAATATCTAGTTAATTCTAACGTTATTTAATGTAAATTAAATTTTTTAAAAAGAGTGCGTGTAACGTTCACACGCGAATGAAGTAAAACTTTTTTACTAATTTTTTTTTTTTCAAAAAATTTTCAAAATTTTTTGATTGATTTATATTGAGATATTGCGACGCCATATAGCCGTAACGGACTTCCGTTGCATTGTCGTCCAGTTACCTCCTAGTCGCGCCTAAAGAAGTTTTACTTCAATAACCCAAATGTAGTATATGTCATGTAATAGCAGTTGATTAAAATCTCATTTGCATCGCTACAATATAAATTCCTTTCTTGAGGACTATACAACCTTATATAGTACATTTTTAGGGTTTCGCAGTCAAACGACAAGCAAAGTGGTTGATCTTTGCTTCTACGAAGTCCTTCAGTTTAGGTGATACAACATGCACTCGCTTTTTTCCAACTCTTTTAGCAAGCGCTCACGGGCAGCCCTGCGGTCATTATGACGTAGTTGTAGCGTGTATTGAGCTACGTCCGTACACAGCACACACACACACACACACACGCGTAAGCTAAGTATAATAGAGCGCAAACGTTTGTTGTTTGTTAATTGTTTTTTTTATTATTCCATAAGTTTTTTTTATTTTTATGTATAATATAGGTAAATATATTGTTGTTTTAGTCTGAACTTTGGAATTTAATTGCGAAAATTATGTAAATAAAAAATTAGTCCAAAAACAGCAAGTAAGAAAACAAACGGAAATAAAGGACTAGACAGGTTTGTGAAAGTAAGGAGAATAGAGGAGTACAAACAATTGACGTTATAATGACACGTTGACAGACAAATGTATCATCCATGTCTGAATCTATCGCTGAAGAGGAATCCTGTTCAAGCGAAGACGAAGAAAGCAACAGTTCTGTATAAAATGGCTCCTCCGGAAATAAAACAGTTTTATGTGACGCCGACTCGGGGAGTCCCATGACCAGCAGTGGAGTGCGGTAAGCTGATGACGATGGAGGGAAAACATTATACAGTCTTTTTTTATGTGACAGCTGTGTTGGAATCATTATTTTAATTCCAGCTTTTAAGGTCGTCTTGATTGGTGAGATATCACGCTCTCACAGAATATCTCCTTGAAATGGTTAACTGAGCTAATTGTGTTTCAAACAATGAGTACCGCCATTGTAAATGCGTGCCATTTTTATATCAAAAATGTTAAAAATATTGCGACTTTTGACTGATATTTGTTTCATTACCTATTGTGCTGTTGCCTCGCAAATGTGTTGAAAACGTATGACACACGTGCGGTTGTTTCTTTTTTTAAACTGGTTTGTAAAAGTCAACTTACAGCACTAGTATCATAAATAACAATTATTTTTATTCAAACCCTCCCGTACTTCATGAGTACCAAACAGCCGTCAGCAATTTCAACATTACTTTCCACTGATCAAACTAGACTTGACTATAGGTAATACATACTTTTGAAATAATATATATAATATTCACAACCTAACCACTAGCGAGAGTCAACGTCATACGGGACCTAGGTTTGTACTTAGACACTAAACTTTCATATAATCTTCATATAGATCTCATTGCCAAAAACTACTTCGTCTGCATTAGGTTTTCTACTTCGTAATGCTAGCTCTTTCAACAAGATGAAAACCTGTAGTCCTATATTGTGCCTTTGTCCGTAGTCACCTCGAATATGCAAGCCAAATTTGGAATCCATGTTTCGAAGTTCACTCTGACAAATTAGAGCTCATTCAAAAAAAATCACTAGATTTATCAATTTTAAATTTAAAATACCGCGCCAAGGTTATATTGAGCGCTGTACCCTATTCTATCTCTGCCCCTCAAAATTCGAAGAAATATTTCTGATATACGTTTCTTGGTGAAAATTGCTCAGTCCAAAATTGACTGTGCTAGTCTTATCGAGAAACTACATTTGTATGTTTCCCCTAGTCTTGTACGCCCTGGAAAACTGCTTCATTCACCCTTGACTCGTACAGCTTTCAGACGCCACTCATTTTTTATTAGAACAGTGAACGAATTCAACAAACTCAGCAAGTCGAATTATGTTGACATTGACTTGTTTGTGGATAGTCTAGCATCTGTAAATGCGAGTTTAATCAAAGCCTATTTTAATAATAATTAGTTTTCTGGACCCAAAATTTCTATATTAATCTTTTTCTAAATTATTGTATTATATACTTTATTTTTATTTCCCTGCCATCTGTGGAGGTTTATGAATAGCTGTTCTTTAGCTATCTCTGTAACGTTAGTTTGTAAAACTTTAGTTTGTAAGACTACAGCTGTTAACCCCCCAAATAAAATAAAATAAATAATAATTATTAATTTAATGAATACTCTTAAAGGTATAAATAAAACAATTATAGAAAAAAAATATTTATTTTGACTTTTAAGTTTAAGTAACTTAAAAGTCAAAATAAATATTTTTTTTGCCCAATAAAAACTAATGATTTATATAAACTAGCCTGATGCTACTGAATCTCAAGCAAAAAAAATCCTGAAAATCAATTAAGAAACAAAAAAGTTTGATTGAACATACATAAAAATATTTATTGTCCCGGGGATTTAGCTGGTAAGCTGGTGCCCCTGCCCACAAGTGTGAGCAGTATTCCATATGCCACCTCACCTGGGCTTTATAAAGCACTAGGTGTTGCCGCAGAATGAAACACTGCTTTAGCACCGGTTTAGTACTCCCAGCTTCTTGGAGGCACGTTTTGCCTTAACTTCATGAATTTGTGGAGTGACAGACAAATATGGCAGAATGGAATGGATAAAAAAGCAAAAAAATCTGGGCCTATTCAGTAGAAGTCAATCAAAAGAAGCTGCAGTCATCAGTTTTAAAGAATGTAAGTCGGTTCAACATCAGTGTTATTCTTCAGTCCAATCAGCAATGACAAAACCAGCACCTCTTTCACCCATTAACATAGATGCTGCGTTTGTATTGCCACGTGGAACAATTGGTATCGTAGCAGAATCCATTACTCTAAGATTTTTCACTCCATAGACCCTCAGCTTTGGATCTACCACCGCTGTTTTGTCTGAATCAGGACCCATTTTGCATGTCCCTACTAAATGGTATGTACTATCGGTATACTGTTGAGCTAAGCAAATGGTATAATCTTTGGAACCCCATTGATATTCTTTGCAAGCTTCCAATGGTTTCTTAGAAAACGTGGCACCAAACTTCTTAAAGGCGTGGGTGTTTTCCAAATTAAGTATAAATTCGCTTCCTTTCACTAAAGCCACAAAATCTTCGGGATCTTTTAAATAATTCGCAAAAATAATGGGCTTGTCGTGTGGATTTGTAGTATTTAATTTTAAATATCCACGACTTTTTGGTGTCAAATTCATTACTCTTACACCAATGCCGTTGTAATAACCTACGGGGAATGTGTTTATTCTGCTATATTGTACCATGTCATTGGTATACTCTTCAATTCTAATACTTTGGAATTGATATTGAATATTTGGAGCTGGTAAATCTTTGTCCGTCTTTATAAAACCCGTTGCTTTTCCAACTCCATCCCCAGCTATAGGATTGTGTCTTTTTCCATTAGAATAGTCTATTATGTCTTTTAAAATCTCATCACTATTTACTAAAGTGTTATTGTTAGGAACATATACATTATAGCTACTAAAGGTAACATGATCTTGCAAATTTTTACCTACGGCTAGATCTTGAATAACTTTAATTCCAGCGTCCTTTAGATCGTCTGCAGGTCCAATACCAGATAACAACAGTAATTTAGGAGAATTTATAACCCCACCACATACTATAACTTCTTTTGTAGCTTTCGCTATAAATTCTTTTCCATTTCTGATATATTTGACACCATAAGCTACTTTATCGTCATTTATGAGAATTTTAGTTGCCTCAGCGTTAGTTTTAACTATCAGATTGTTTCTTTCATTTATAATAGGTCGTATAAATGCGTGGTTAGATGAAACCCTTTCACCATTTTTACTAAACGCTTGTAAATTAAATACTCCTTCTTGATGTTCTCCGTTGATATCAATAAAAGGAAGTGCCAGTTCGTTCATGCCTTTTATGAGCATCTTAGTTGGGCTATCTACGTAAGGGAGGAATGAGACACATTGTTCACCTTCAGTTCCGTGGTATTCAGGGGTTAATAATCCAATATTAAGGTTTTGTTCCGATTTCTTAAAATATGGAAGTACCTGAAAAATTCAATTTAAATTATTAGTTGAGGATTATCAAGTGTTATACTATTTTTCTATTATTTTAAAATGTTTATGTAACATGTATTTATATAATATTTATACCTAACCTCAGTATGTACTATTGGAAATATCTTATTATATTATAAGAGTTATCCACAGTTGTATAATTAACGATAAAAACTTCAGAAGAATACTAGGGATGACATTTTCAGCTATATATATTCTATATGTTCTAAACAACATTAAAAATGAGTTTCAATTCAAAATTTGAACAATGGATTAAAATTACGGGTTAAGAACTGTTGAGCATGTACGGAATGGAATGGGTGTATTCTACCGAACTGTTTAGAATGGTGCCTTCGTCCTCTTTCCACCATCGCACCGCTCGCCATCGGTTGGGAGTTCACCCCCACTTCCTTGAGCCACTTCGCTCATGTACGCAACGGTTCTGTAGAACGTTTCTCTTGCGTACCGTGGGAATTTGGAATGAGCTCCCAGCCGAGGTTTTCCCACAGCGCTAGGATATGAAGTTTTTCAAAAAGGGCGTCATAAAATTTAGTCGAGGCCAGCAGCGCGTTGGTGACATCTCTGATGTTGCAAACGTTCATAGGTGAGGGTAACCGCTTTCCACCACGTGGGCCGTCAGTCTGTTTGCTGTACTCCAGCAATAAAAAAAACTGGAAACAGTGAAAAACAATCATTTGATTCATACATTTATGTATCAGTATCGATTAAAAAATAGGATTTGTACCTCGTCGTAACTCCATCCCTCGTTACCCATCTCTGCCCAAGTATCGTAGTCCAATCTGTTTCCCCTCACGTAGGACAAAGAATTTATAGTAGTACTACCGCCCATTGCTTTACCCCTGATTGAAATTTAATATCAATTTAGTTTCATACATTTTGCTGCCAAGATCATATCTATACACTAGCTTCTGCCCGCGACTTCGTTCGCGTGGAATAGTTTAAAAAAAAGTAAGTTAAAAATATCCCGCGATTTTAAAACATTCTTCATTGGTGCTCCGCTCTTACCGTAATGGTTTATAGCCATATAACCTTCCTCGATAAATGGGTTATCTAATACTGAAAAAAATTCAAATCAGACCAGTAGTTCCTGAGATTCAAGTTCAAGCAAGCAAAAAAAGAAACAAACTTATCAGCTTTATATATATATATATATATATATATATATATATATAAATAAGATAAAACTCTCTCGCCGACATCACACCCTGTCAAAATCTCCGCTTCTATTATGTTACGTTGCAGAGAAATTACTTTCAGTCTGTTATAAGCTGTTTAAGTAATTCAAGCTTTTTAACTATCCCGCGGGAACCCTTTAATTTTTCGGGATCAAAAGTATCCTATATGTTGACCAGGGATATAAGCTACCACCATACAAAATTTCATGTAAATCGGCCCCGTCGTTTCGGAGATTAGCCGGTACAAACAGACAGACAAACAGAGAAACAAAAAAAACTTCGTTTAAAAAAACCGACTTCAAAAACTAAAAAGTATAAAATAACTTATTTCTAAAGCTATTTTAAGTATAATATCTCATTTGTAATATATGTTATCTTAAACATCTTAAAGTCGGTGCTTAGTAATTTTTATGTTTTACTTTGCACCCACCTCACCACTCGCCGCATGTGCGCCCCGTAAGTATACATGTAGGTGATTTGTTTTCTTATCGGTCACCACGCTCAAAAAGTGTAACTTGAATTAATATCAAAGAAAAAAAAGACTGCATAAATAAAAAATAAATAAATAATTATAATTGCATAAGTTGATAAAAAATGCTATACAATAGCTTTACCGCGGCAGTCCCCGAGTGCCACAAGGAGTTTTTTTTTTAATACATCGTGTTCTCCGTTGTTTATAATTCCAGTTGCGTTGTCTAATACATCGGTACGCTCCCTTACGAGCTAAATATTTCATTGGGTGATTATCATACTTCCATGCCATAAACCTTGAGTCGTAGAACCTTTGACATTAGAACGAAGGTGAATAACAACTTTTGAACTAAGAAAGGGAATTTTTTGAATAAATTCAAATGGTAGAGCTAAAAATACAAACAATAAGAATTGGCTTCATTCATCAAGATCCGTTGAGTACTTTTTGACATATGGCGTATTTTTGACTTAGTCTTTTTTTAGGATTAGGAAACCAAATAACAAAAAGTAAACCCTAAAGTCGTGGTAGCGTAATGGCTAGCGCACGTGTCCCATACTCAAAGGGCGCGGGTTCGATCCTGGCTGGAACGCATGCACCACTTAGGCTGTTTTCTGCCCTAATGTGCATATTGTTACAAACACCACGTGCTAACAACGATGAAAGAAAACATCTAATGCAACCTGCACATCGACATAACCGATGTGTCAAACCTGCCAAGCCGCCTTGGACAAGCGTGGCAGGTGTGCTGTCCGTTCCCCCTATAATGGGAGGCCCGAGCTCAGCAATGGAACATTCATGGGCTGTTTTTATTTATATTATTATGAAACCCTTTGTAGGGAGATGCGTATAGTTGTGATAGATTCGTACCGAGGCCATGAGCATTTTTGCCCCTCCCTGGCTAAGCAGCTCCTTCCATCAGGTTGCGTGTTATACTGCCAGTCAATACTGGACCCTAGCGTAACATACTCTAGTGCTGGTGCCTTGCTTACATCCGGCTCTTCCGGACCTGCTTCTAGAAGTAGCACCTGAAAGTAGGAAGAGCTAATTTAAGCAAAACTGTCGATAATATACGGCGGAGTGGTGTAAACCACCTTAAACATGTGTTAGGTCATTGCGCTATCTATAAAATTTAATTGTCTGATTGCAATGTCAGTCTGATGTCTGGATGTTCCGATTAATCTCTGAAACGGCTGGATCGATTTTGACGGGACTTTCATTGACAGGTATCAAATATTATAAGAAGTAATTTAGGCTACTTCTTATAGGATTCCACGAATCAAAAAAGTCCACGTGGACGAACTCGCGGGCACAGCTAGTTGCTAATGTTATGTTACTGAATAGATAATCTTAGAGGGTAGTTGGTATCGATTACCTCCCTACTCGACTCGTCCCGTCATCGCTCAAATATAAAAGCGTGCGAACAACGAGACAGCGCTTAGTCCAATAGTCATTCTCCCCTGAAGCGGTCGAGCCGAGATCGAACCTCACAGGAGATGCCACCTCGAGCGCGTTGCTTCCGGGCTGAACACCTCCGTTCCTAAGGAGTCGGTAAGACCACCAAACCTGGTGTCGCTGAAACGGCCATCTGCGGCTATTCAGCTGCGTCCAATGGCTTCCAAATTTGAACTTTCTAGGTCATCTGGAACTGGGTTAGAGTTTTGATCTATATAGGCTAGAACTTAGTGTAATACAGGTTTTATTTGAAAATATACAAACCCTCCAATCAGGAAGAGCACTAAGCCTGTTCGCAACAATACATCCAGCTGATCCAGCGCCGACCACTATGAAGTCGTACTCCTCCACGTCATGGTCTGGCCTTCGTGGGTACCGGTCACTAGACCTCCCGAACAGACGGACTAGCAGGTCCAAGTACGCATAGCCGAAGGGGGAGCACGCCGCCAAGGTTGTGTTGGCTGGACATGTCGTGCTAAGGTCCAAAGGCTGCCAAAGCATTTTCACTGGAAAATATTAATCGAAGTGTAACTTCTTTATCGGCGTTGTGGAGCGATTTAGTATGGTATTGAAAAAGTGGGTGTGTGTGTAGTTCACATGCAGTAGAAGTGAAACAACCTTTCATATATTTTATCTATACATATAAATATCTATACATATAGTATAATCGTCGTTCGACAGTCCTCGCGAGCAAACTCTTGTATATTGTTAAAAGTGAAGTCAGTGTTTCTCAAACTTTTAGTTTTTAGTCACAATGTTACGTGTGGAAGTTGTACTTCACCGTTTACAGAAGGCCCTGTATGTAGTGTCTGTAAGCAGCATTACGATTTCCAGTGCTCTGGTGTCACTGAAGCAGGTTATCGGAAATTAGATGAAAGAAAAATGCCTGGAAGTGTTCTAAGTGCAAATGTAGTCCATGCGCAACCCCCGTTACTGATTTGCCCCAACACAACCAATTAGACAAAATTTAAAGTCAGCTTAGTGCAATTGCTCTTCAACTTGCACCACTGCCTCCGCTGTTTGAAGATGTCAAGACTATTAAGTCTGAGGTTAGTGGGCTTAGTGACTCATTAGAGATGGCACATGAGCTAATAGGTAAATTTTCTGAGTCTGTTATGATCGTCAAACAACGTGTAGAAAAGGTTGAACAGTTCATCATAGATATTCCAAATCTTCATGCAGAAGTTTCGAAGTTGAAGCAAGAACTTGATGAGAGGGATCAGTGGGCACGTGCTAATAACGTTGAAATACGAGGAATACCATTTAAAAAGAATGAAAACCTGTATGATTATGTAAAAAATATCGGTAAATTTATTAATGTGGTTATAAATAATGACGATATAAATTACATTGCAAGAATTCCTACCAGAATCCCTAACTCCGAGAAGCCAATTATAGTCGCCTTTAATAATAGGTACAAGAAAGAAGAGTTTGTTACCAAGGTAAGTTTTCCGAGTACAGGTTTTTGCCTTTGCGAGACTTGTCTCGCAAAGGCAAAAACCTGAACTTACAAAGTACCTAAGTATGAGGTATAAACTTAAACTTCCTTTTCTCTTAAGCCGGCGACCCCCCGAGCAAGGCTCTGCGACCCCCCGAGCAAGGCTCTGCGACCCCCCGAGCAAGGCTCTGCGACCCCCCGAGCAAGGCTCTGCGACCCCCCGAGCAAGGCTCTGCGACCCCCCGAGCAAGGCTCTGCGACCCCCCGAGCAAGGCTCTGCGACCCCCCGAGCAAGGCTCTGCGACCCCCCGAGCAAGGCTCTGCGACCCCCCGAGCAAGGCTCTGCGACCCCCCGAGCAAGGCTCTGCGACCCCCCGAGCAAGGCTCTGCGACCCCCCGAGCAAGGCTCTGGCGACCCCCCGAGCAAGGCTCAGCGACCCCCCGAGCAAAGCTCTGCGACCCCCCTAGGGGTCGCGACCCACAGGATGAAAAACACTGAGATAAACAATAAACATTACTTTTTTTAAATGTATGTGTGTGCAATTCTTCTTCTCTAACGTTTATTAAAATCTCTATATTAAAACGTGAAGCAAAAACTTTTAACACCTATTTACTAAAATTGTGCGGACGGAGGAGTGTGAAATTTCGCACACTTATAGTTTACTAGCTGACCCATGCCCACTTCTCTGGGCATCAGAAAAAAAATAAAAAATACTTATTATTAATAACAATCAAATATACCCTATGTCACTCAGAAATATAAGTTTGTGACGTTATAGGGGATAATCTTTGGATCTACTAAACCGATTTTGAAAATTCTTACACCAGTGGAACGCTACATTATTCCTGAGTGAAATAGGGTATATTTGATTGTGATTATTTTTTTCTGATGCCCAGCGAAGTGGTCAAGGGTCAGCTAGTTCACAATAAAATAATGATTTATCTGAAAAACGACCGCGTCTATGAAATCTCCGCTATCGCCCGAAAGACTAATACCGACAAATCCTCAAGAACGTCGGCGTAGCTACAAGCCTTAATTTTATACGAACCACTGGTTGATTCATTCAAATCAAAAGCCAGAAGTGAACCGATATCGGCTTAAAGTATAGACATCATACACAAGGCAGTGAAAGAGCCTCTTTAATTTATATTCACGGTAAATATTATTCAAAAACACATACCCACACAACGAAGTCAAAAACCTTGTACAAATGAAATCTTAGACGAAAATAATCAGTTATAAATAATTTTCAATTTTATATACTTTTATAATAACAAGATTAACATAACAGAAACAAAAAAATTACCCACTGCTACATCTGTTTCAATATTAAAGTATTATAATTACTATTTTAATTCTCATTAAAATGCATGTTAGTTTTTATTGCATTCATGTAAAGAACTTTTAAGTGCTATCAAAATGTGGATAAGACTATAAAAGCGTATTAGAATATATACAATTTGATAATATACAGGGTGGAAATGCGGTCAGCATTTTAAGAACGCTCCCCACCGACAGTCACCTGGAGGATTTTATTTTACAAGCTTTTATTTAACTTGCAATGGATGTATGTAAGTTAGGGTGGAATCTTGCAAGTTAAATTTTACCAAATCCCGATTTCTGGGCTGAAATTTTGCTCGCATATGTATATCACGTGACAATGCAATAATATGGTACCATGGAGCTGATCTGATGATGGAGTCGGAAGGTGACTATAGAAACTTCTGTACTAAACAAGATAGACCCGTCGTGTTTGGACTCGTTTTACTTGTCTTGGCTAGCACTTTGCTGCTACATGATATCCAGGATCTCTTATTATTAAAAAACCTTTAAAAAAAAGCTTAAATATGTATATAATAGTAGTTTTATTTTTAGATATTTTATATATTATTTAGATATTTGTACTAATGTACATAATATATGTGTATGTAAATAGATAACAAACATTTCAATGGAAATAAATTTAATAAAATTTGTACGCATCGTTGCACATATATTATGTATTGTTACACGCCGACAAAAGTGAATGCACACCTGCATTTTATTACCTTTCGGCTTTTGGACTTTCTTTGTTTACTTTGTGTTTAAAATTTGTAATTAGAAAAGCAGCCTATTGTGTATTGTAATCCTTTATGATGGTCGTTAGCCAGGTGTGATTCTTGGAAAATTCAGTCCACGCAGTCGAGTATTGTATTGTATAGTTTACTATAAAACAATGCCTGAATGGAGGGGTGAGGCAGTCAAGCGACGATTACGATACGAGCAAGACGTGTGTACATTCGATAAGCTATATAGTGACGGACTTTGCGGGTGTTATTGAATCGTGCAGTTTGTACTGGTTGTGTCCAGTTATATCTGTACCTGTGTTATATGTGTTTGTATTATTCTAATAAATTCTGTAGTAATTCCAACGGCATTTTAATTCGAGTCCCGTAACGTAATAGTAATTATACGCTGATGGTGTAGGCGATACTCTGGTCGTTGTAGGTATAGAAGTTAAACACTGTTAGTGGATAACGTGTACACTCGGTTACAACCAAAAAGAAAGTAGAAACAAAAAGCAACGATAGGGTTGCAAGTATAAAAATAATATTATCTTATGTTGGTGTTGCCAACAAAATTAACCTTGAATATTTATTTTTTTGGAAAATTAATAAAATTTATTTAGTATTTTTTTTAAATCCAAACTTACCTTTACAGATATTATGAAATAATCATTGAATTTTCTGTTCTGTTTCTGAAGCCGAAGCTTGTATACACTTTTTTCAATACGAAGCTGGCCAACATATACTAGTCTGCTTATAGACGTTTGCAACTCCAGGGGCGAAGCTAACATGTTCCCAGCTTTTTAACCGACTTCGAAAAAAGGAGGAGGTTCTCAATTCGTCGGGATCTTTTTTTTTTCGTTACTTTTTTTTATGTATTTTCGCCGATTACTCCGTTATTTATGATCCTATTTACGTAATTCTTTTTTTGTTCGACGCGGAATAGCTGCCATGTGGTCCCCTAAAAATTTGACAGTTTGCCACAGTAGTTTTCATTTTACGATCATTTTATTGTTCCCGGTTCTTGGGACCTATATTTTTTAAGAAGCGCGGCACCATTCTTAGGTCCACCCATACATAGCTAGACACTAAAATGTAACAAATAAAAAATCAATACTTCGTTTAAAAAAACCGACTTCAAAAACTAAAATGTATAAAATAACTTATTTCTAAAGCTATTATTATTAATATATATTATCTAAAATATCTTGAAGTCGGTGCAAAGCAAAACATAAAAATTACTATATTTTGAAAATTACTAAGCACCGACTTTAAGATGTTTTAGATAATATATATTAATAATAATAGCTTTAGAAATAAGTCATTTTATACATTTTAGTTTTTTAGTTTTTGAAGTCGGTTTTTAAGATAAAATAGTTGAGATGGAATAAGAGGGATGAGGTAAAGGAGCGGGGGATTTGGCTATCCGAACTCTGCCTCATCGTACGAAACAAGAAAGCTAAACAGTTTTAACGCTGATATTCTGTGAGAGCTTGGTATTGCACCGATAGAATCGGCCCTAGGAGCTATAGTCAAAATAATGATTCCAGCCCAGCCTACCGCGTAGAATAGCTGAACATCGCTATAAAAACGAAAAGTAAATGAAAATAGCCATAGACTGGCTTGCAAGCACCCCTTACTCTATAGACGTGTGTGTACACACCTATTACTACTTTAATTACATTTTCACTAAGTGCAATTGCGTGAGGTACCATCAATTTTTAACCGACTTCCAAAAGGAGGAGGTTCTCAACTTGACCGGTATGTTTTTTTATGTATGTACACCGATTACTCTGACATTTATGATCTGATTTACGTGATTCTTCTTTAGTTTGATGCGGAATAATTGCCATTTGGTCCCCTAAAAATTTAACATAATTTGGCCCAGTACTATTCATTTTATGAACATTTCTTATGAAAAAAATCCATTCCGTTCCATATGTACACCGATTACTGTGAGATATATAATCCGATTTACGTGATTCTTCTGTAGTTTGATGCGGAATAATTGCCATTTGGTCCCCTAGAAATTTAACATAGTTTGGCGCAGTAGTTATCATTTTACGAACATTTTTTGTTCTCCTTTCTTGGGACCTATTTTGTAAAGTTATACGTTCAACTCAAGCAGCCTTTGCTTTAATAGTACTTAAACTTTCACACTGTTACTTATAACTATATTTCTGTTAATACACCCTTCTTCGGTGGTTATAATCTTCTTAATATATATAAATTACGTGTCACGTTGTTTGTCCGCGATGGACTCCTAAACTACTTAAGCGATATTAATCAAATTTGCACACCGTGTGCACTTTGATCCAACTTGAAAGATAGGATAGCTTACATCTTAATTTATAGTTGCAATATTATTTTATTGCAAAAAAGTCTTTTAGGAATTCCGAAAATATGGCGATACGAAGTTCGCCGGGTCAGCTAGCTAGTCTAAATATAAAAATGAATGTTTGTGTTAATTTCCTCTAGCCTGCAACATGTGAATTGGGTGACCAATTGAGTTAAATTTGTTACAGTTGTTTGTCGTTGCGTGAAGGTTTCTGATATCAGGAAGAGTTCACCTGTCCTAAAGAGCACCAGCTGCCAATAAAAATACCAAGTCAGAAAGCAACACCGAGGAGTTTAAGTGAACATCCCGGACTGGCGGACTCGAATAGGATTACTTCCTTGGGGGTGGGGGGTGGTAGTGCCACCTCAAAGTAGCGGATCCTCCTCAATCGGATGTCATCTTGCTAAAAAAAGGATTTATCATATAACCATTAACGTATAAATAGGCGACGCTTGAGTTGTATTAAAAAAAATAAAACTACAAACAAATCAGAACAGGCTTTTCAATTTGGTACTTTATAATATATAACGATTACAAACCACTATCACCAAATCTCATCAACATTTGATAGTCCCTTTTTTGCAAGTTAATTAACACCAATTTAAAATAATGTCTGTGTTTACGAAATTGAATTAATTGGCGATTACAATGTTACCTTAGAGATAAGTTTGTAGCCCGATGGCTGAACTTTTCTAAGCTAACATTATTTTTTAACCGACTTCGAAAAAAGGAGGAGGTTCTCAATTCGTCGGGATCTTTTTTTTTTGTTGCTTTTTTTTATGTATGTTCGCCGATAACTCCGTCATTTATGATCCGATTTACGTGATTCTTTTTTTGTTCGACGCGGAGTAGCTGCCATGTGGTCCCCTAAAAATTTGATATAGTTTGGCCCAGTAGTTTTCATTTTACGAACATTTTTTTGTTCCCGCTTCTTGGGACCTATATTTTTTAAGAAGCGCGGCACCATTCGTGGGTCCACCCATACATAGCTAGACACTAAAAAGTAACAAATAAAATTTAAAAACTTCGTTTAAAAAAACCGACTTCAAAAACTAAAAAACTAAAATGTATAAAATAACTTATTTCTTAAGCTATTATTATTAATATATATTATCTAAAACATCTTGAAGTCGGTGCAAAGGAAAACATAAAAATTACTATATTTTTTGAAAATTACTAAGCACCGACTTTAAGATGTTTTAGATAATATATATTATTAATAATAATAGCTTCAAATGAATAATATCACTATTATATTTTAAAAAATACTAAATGATCTTTAATCGTCCAGTATAAATATAATTCAGAAATGTTTTAAAATTCTACACGATTTAGATGACTTCTTACGTCATCTAAATGCATTGAGGTATAACATGTCTAGAGAGAGCATTGCGAACAAACAAGATCGCCAAAAACGGCATCAAAAACGCGAAGCGTTGCTATATTCACTCTAGAAAAACTATCAATGTGTGCGTGATTTCGGGATATCAGCTAAGAAATATTACCCCATTTTTTATATTTTATAATTTAATATTTTTATATAAGTGAAGAGTTTAAATGATCGCAATGATTTAATCCCTCTTTGTGTTATAAGTTAATATTACTCAGAGGTTTCAGTTTTTCTTCTATAATTAAAGAATAAAAATCTATAAAATTAGCAACTAAAGTTGTGTGTCTTGGACCGAATCATAAAAAAATACATGCACAAATGAATTCATAACACATTTTAGTATATGTAGTAATTTTAATTCGCAATTAAATGTCTGTAGATATTGGTACATTTTTATAAGTCTGTTAGTTACCAATACTAGTTTAACGATTCTAAAAAATATCCATAATGGCAAATTCTTTTTGTGTTACACAATATGTTCACGATGGTTATTAGACGACTAGTTATGGCCCAAAGATTATTCTACCCTAAAAATCAATGAAATAATTTGTAATAGTGGACTTGGGATGATTCGATGGGTTCATACTGGGTGTGTGTAATGTAAATTTATATCAGTAGTAGGAACTAAGGGGTAAGTACACGGAATAGTTTAATGCAGCGACTTAGAGCAACTAAACCACTTGCAAAAGGGCTATTATTAAAATAAAAATATTCATATCCAAAAGTTTTTATTCAAGCTTTACGATTTGATTATTTCATAAACTAAAATTTGTTTTATAACATATCAATATATTAAATTATTATTTATTAGGAATTAATGGAGATGCAGATAACAGAATATAGACAAAATTAATTTCTTAATTATGAGAATAATCTACTAAAAATGTCAATACACCATATCTCCATAAATTCATTACCTGTTTTTAGGTAACATAAAATAAAGCTATACAAAAAATAAGTTTAGAAATCCTTCCCTCTCTGTCACTACTTCTCCTCTTTAGCGATAACTAAAATTGCATTAGAAGAAACTAAACAGTAAAAGTTAATTGAAACTTTAGAGCACCAAAGATTTACTCTTTGTTAATTTGTTGTAAATTATCTATCCAGCAAAAACAAGCACTACTGCAACAATATATAATTGGTTATTTAAAATTTGCTTGCATGATACTTAAAATATCCCGTATTTTCTGTTTTAAAAAGTATATTATGTTTATTTCCATTACCGCAAGTATATACATATCAGTATTAAAATAAGTTTGTATTGTCGAGATTCATGGTAAAACGGTTCATTTCACAAACTAATAAATAGAAAATATTATTGAAGTGTATGAATCATGATTACTATTAATTGAATTAGTAGTGCTATTTCAATACACCTTTCTTGACACAGCTTCTTTTTTAATTTTTCTAAAACCTTTTTCCGATATACAAATTTATTTTTTATCGAAATAATTGGAAACACAAATGACCTTTTGTTTGGATTCCAGTGGTGGACATCTTGCGATTCCCAAATTTCTTTTATCCAACGATTTGCTACAATTGGATTCGTAGGAAATTTAAAACGTAACATAAATTGGTTTAAGAAAACCGGACGGACCCACAAATATTACATGTCTGTTTTCTATAGATTTTTCAAATTATTTATATTTTACAAAAAAAAATCGTAACAAACTCCCCAAACTTCTGAAAATAAGTTCCACTTCTCACCTGACAACATTAGTCAATTCGATAACCTTGGAAATATCGAAATTAAATTTCATGTTTTTACTAAGAAATCATGAATAAGGTGATAAGTTTTTCGTTGAAATAACATCATATCCTTATCCTTTCCTATTTTAAAATAGTTCCGACACATTTTAATAGCGCAGGACGGTATAAAGAGTTTTTTCGTGAGAGCTCCAGCCAGTAAAAGAGTCAAAACCAGTATATATAAAGTACTCTGTGGTCAAAACGACACTAACAGGCGTGACCGGCGTGAGGAGCGAGTGCACCAAATTTGGTGCACGGTTTTTGTGCAATTGATGCGTGATCTAGACGTTTATATGATCTAAGTCTAAATGTAATCACGTGGTGACTCACTTCACTTTATTGCTTATCAGTCTGGCTTCAGAGATTTTGCTAATCATTAAATTTCGTCAGATACATTATATAATCGTAGAACCGAGGAAATCTAGAAATATGCGGTGACAGTATACACAGTAGATGTATACTAATGGAGGCTTTTAGTTTCTAAAGAGTTTAAGGAGGGGACAGCGCGTACGCAGTCCCCACTACCAAAAATTACGCGTCCGAGTTACCCACATTAGGGGTAATCGCAGGGGTCAACCCCACCGCAGTGCAATGGAGGGGCCTCGCCCTGGGGGAACCGCCTTCTTGATCACGGTGTCCCCTACGCCAGGTAAGTATGCTTTCCGAATACAACCCAGGGAAGGTCCACTGGCACAATCAGAACACGTCAGCACGATGCATCATTTTGAGCCAAACGTACAACGACATCTATCGAACCTTTATTGGCTCTACATAGTACCGCGACATCTACAGAAATAGGCTTGTACCTCTTATTACATTGTAGGTTATGTTTCAAGCTATATTTTGAATCTACACCATGAAAAATAATCCTATTTATTCTTCTTCCATGTCTACATCAAGAAGTTAGATTTTATTAGGAAATATTCCTAGGACATACATACACACATATTTTTACTAAACAGTTCAACGTTTAAACGTTCTGAAAAATCATTAACTGTGGAACATTGATATAGCAATAATAGAAGGATTAGAAATACACTCATTGGATTTTTTTTTAAGTAAAACGCGTTAGTTAGTCGTCGAAACACTTCAATGTACGTGGACAAACAGGTAACTATGATTGTATATTACTAATATATTCATCAATCTTTGCCTAGGCTCGGATTATCATCAAAATTTACGACCTTAATGTTCCCGGAAAGGAGATTAACCTTTAGAGATAACGTCGCCCGTCGTACAATCTTCATTATATATATTTCATTTTTATTTTTTAATAATTTAGTGTTCAATAAAGAATTGCCTGTAATATATATACTATATATATTTAAAGTTGATAAATTAATAAAAAAAATCGCCAGGTCCATATTAAGATAACTATTTTCAACAAATAAACAGATGCTCTTGTTTTTCACAGCGTGATTAAATTTTATCCTTGAAATATGTTACAATAACAATTAATACTTATTTTTACATTTTTCAATTAATGTGTGAATATTAGCAAAGCGGCGCACTCATAGACTTATAATGGCTTATTAACTTTTAATAATGCCAGAAGATATTTGATGGCTAATAAAGCAAACCAAAAACTAATTTTTGAAGTGAAATTTCTTTAGATTCGATGAAACGAAAATGTGACAATAAAAGAGAAAAACACATAAAAAAAATCAACCTAATTAAATTCGAAATAAAACACATTTCTCTTTATCCGTTACTATTAATTTTCAATATAAATAAAACTTAAACGATTTCAAATGAATTTTAGCTCTATTTGTATTTACTTAAGGCAGATATTCTTTTATACGTAGATTGAACAGTGCATTGAAATTTGAAACTTTATTATAGTGATATAAAGAGTAATTTAGATTGAATTGTTTAAATTCTAATATGTTGACGGATGTAGGCTAAAGGAATTATAATTATTTATATTAATAATAGTTAGATAAGAATTACCTGTGAGTATATTCTCTGAAGTTTCACTTCTACTGCGTGTAGACTGCCCACACACGCGCACACACACACACACACACACACTATGTGTGATATTAGTCATTTCTACCATATGAAAATAAAACTTCTTCCATGCTTCTACGGAAACATAAATGCATTTCTTGTCTCCTTAAAAAAAGCAGCAGCGCATTTGTAGCACCTTTGGTATTGCAAATATCCATAGGCAATGGTAACCGCTTTCCATCAGGTGGGCTGTCTGCCTGTCTTCTGAACTCATGCAATAAAAAAGGCACTTGGTAGATTTATTATCTTACAAAAGTCATAATATCCTTGTTAATACGAGTGTAGCTATGATTCAATAATTTTAACGAGCTTGTAATTCATATTCATAAAGTTATTAAAGTTATTTTATTAATTTTAAAAGTAAGATGGTGGCAAGATTTTTACAGACATGGCAAGGACAAATAGATTTTGACGCTGTTTTTGTTATTACGTTTATTTATACGACAATTTAGTTTTTTATCAATTTAATTTTATTAGATATAACTAATTAATCAAAATGACTCATTAACTCTTCTTTAATTTAATGATGAATTAGCTTGATTTTAAAATTTCTTTTTATTAATTACATTTTTTAAGTAACCTTAGTTATAAATAAATTAATATAAATATCATATGAAAATATATACGGCTAATCTCTGAAACTGCTGGACCGATTTTGACAGGACTTCACTGGCAGATAGCTGATGTTATAGGGAGTAACATAGGCTACTTTTTTAGGGTTCCGCAAAAAAGTTCCAAGCGAACAAAGTCGAAGGCACATTGTCTATCTAAAGGTTGTCTGGATTAAATCGCTTATATTTTTATTACAGGCAAACAGGCGGACGACCCACCTGATGGAAAGTCACCGTCGCCTATGAACGTTTGCAACACCAGGAGTGTCGCCAACGTGTTGCCGACCTCTAAGAAATTTTATAACTCCCTTCTTAAAGAACCTCAAGTCATAGCGCAAAGGGAATAACGCGGCGGGAAGTTCTCTCCAGATCATTGTTGTACGCGGAACATTTGTTCTAGAAAACCGTTGCGTGGTTGAGCGTGGGAGCTCAAGGAAATGGGGGTGAATATCCTGTCGCTGGCGAGCGGTGCAGTTGGAAAAGGCAGGCGTTGGCACCAGATTAAACAGTTCCTCGGAACACTCCCCGTTATACAGGCGGCAAAATACGCAAATAGCAATTAGGTCGCCTAATGTATTATAATTTTTGTCTGTGTTAAATATCTTATTAAATGTCTAAGTTTAAGTTATGATGAACAATAAAGAGTTTTCATTCATTCATTTATTCATCTTTTAACCTACAATAAAGCATATTCATTCAATAAATTAGTGGAAATGAGCGAGCAAAACAGCTAACTCCATCTAGGCGTAGAAAGAATTTAAGTTAAAAGGATTATTTACAACATATTTATAACTAGATGTCACTAGTGTCAATGCTTCGATGTACATACGTACCTTTAATTTGAACAATATATATACGCTGCAATATAAAGTCATTTTAATTAGTTTGGTAAAACTTGTTTCAAATCATTATCTGTGCCGCCATCTGTAGGGTTTTGCAGATTTTCAAAAATATATACTGTCACCAGCCACAAGTTTTAGGGCTTCATTTCTAAGTGAGCGACCTTTAAAACAATTTGAAATAAAAACTTTAAGTGAAAACATGTAATAATAAGACTAATGGTAACGCGGCCAGCATTTTGGGAACGTTCCCAACTGACGGTGACTTGGGACCTATTTACTATTTGTAGTTTTTATCTTTTATAAATTAAGTTGTATATATATATTATTAGAATAGGTAAATTATGTAAAATAAATTAATTAATTGCATAAAAACATTAACTTAAAATATAATAAGACTTATTTATTGTAAAGAATATGTAACGACAAAAACTTCGCAGCCGGTAGGATTCGAACCTACGCTCCCAGAGGGAATCTGATTTCGAGTCAGACGCCTTAACCACTCGGCCACGACTGCTATATGTTACGCAAGCGAATTTATGTATGTAAAAGGAACAGCATATTTTTGTGACCACCATACTTGAAATTATTGAACAAATATAAATTCTCAAGTCTGTGTGCTTCATTTTGATTGAAATACATTCCTATATTATTTTGATGATTTTATAATTTCATTCGATTCTATAGGGCTTACTTTCCTTCCAACCTGAGTCTTTATTACTTTATTAATTATTCGACGTGAGGGTAGAATATTCTTCACATCACATTTGCACGGAATACCTTTTTAACACGCTTTTATTAGCTTCACCTGTGTGTATGTATGTATGTATGTTTGTAACCGACCCCTTTGAGCTCGATTTTGTCCTACTTTGAACGATCAGATTTAATTCAAACTTTGCACACCTGTCAAAGGTCGATGACAATGCAATAATATAGTACCATGGAGCTAATCTGATGATGGAGTCGGAAGGTGGCCATAGGAACTCCTGTGCTAAACAAGATAGACCCGTCGTGTTTGGGCTCGTTTTACTTGTCTTGGCTATCACTCTGCTGCTACATGATATGCAGGATCTCAAAAGCTTGTATTTAAAAACATTTTTAAAAAAATCAACTAAAAAATGAAAAATAAATAATAGTTTAAAAAAAAACAAAAAAAAACACGCTTTCATAAAAATCCAACTAAAAAAACAGAAAATATAATTTAATAAATTTGGTTTCTGATGAATGGGGTTTTACCGTGGAGTGCAAAAAATTTAAAAACTTCGTTTAAAAAAACCGACTTCAAAAACGAAAAAACTAAAATGTAAGATTCGTTTTTCCACTTGTCCGTTGCGATTCGTTTTTCCACTTGTCCGTTGTGATTCGTTTTCCCACTTATCCGACTTATCCGTTGCAATTCGTTTTTCACTTGTCCGTTGCGATTCGTTTTTCCACTTGTCCGTTGAAGTTTCACTTCTAATATGTGTCCCAGCACACATTTCGGTTTTTTGTAAATAATCGAAAGGAACTTCGTTCCATCCGGGTGTCCCTTGACACCTCTCAAGTTTTTCTTTTTTGCACTCCACGGTAAGACCCCATTCATCAGAAACCAAATTTATTACATTTTATTTTCTGTTTTTTAGTTGGATTTTTTATGAAAACTTTTTATTAGTTTTTTTTTACAAGCTTATATTTAGCTTGCAATGGATGTACCTATGTATGTAAGTATGTATGTAAATTCGGGGGGATTCTTGCAAGTTCAATTTGACCAACTTCCCGGTTTCCGATTGAGCAGAAATTTTGCACATATATGTATATAGCGTGACAATGCAATAATTTGGTACCATGGAGCTGATCTCATGATGTAGTCGGAAGATGGCCATAGGAACTCCTGTACTTAACAAGATAGACCCGTCGTGTTTTGGCTCGTATGTTTATATCGCGTGACAGTGCAATAATATGGTACCATAGAGCTGATCTCATGATGGAGTCGGAAGGTGGCCATAGGACCTCCGGTACTAAACAAGATAGACCCGTCGTGTTTGGGCTCGTTTTACTTGTCTTGGCTAGCACTCTGCTGCTACATGATAGGATCTCAAAAGCTTGTATTTAAAAACCTTTTGAAGTTGTACTTCTTTTGGCGCGTGAGGGAAAAATGATGAAAGTACCTAAATTTTTACGATGCGCGCGGACACCGTCACGAAAAACCAACACCCTGAAGTTAGTTATAGTCAACATTTTAGTTTTTCTATTGTTAGTGTCGTTTTTTCTACAAACGTAGATAAGGCGAAAGGTAAAAAAATTGAAAAGATTTTTATCTTGTTAGGCCAAAGAAGTATAACTTCTAACGCGTGTTAAGTGGTAAGTACACACACACTTTAAAAAAAAAACCTTAAAAGATAGTCTTTTGTCCGGTATAGTAGAGTTCTGGTTTCCAAATTAGACAAGTACATTAACAATCTGCCCGTAAAACTTCAAGTCAAAATTTTGTTGCAATTCGTTTTGCCAGTTGTCCGTTGCCATTCATTTTTCCACTTGTCCGTTGAAGTTTCACTTCTACTATGTGTCCCAGCATACATTTAGATATTTTTTATAGCTGGAGTACAGCAGACAGGCTGACAGCCCACCTGGTGGAAAGCGGTTACCGTCGTCTATGGACGTTTGCAACATCAGACATGTCACCAACGCGCTGCCGGCCTCGAAGAAATTTTATAACACCCCTTTTTAAAAAACTCCATATCGTAGCGCTGTGGGAATAACACTCGTCTACGCTTGAATTGAAATTCCCGCGAGAATCCCGAAGCACAAAATACCGCAGTATTTGAAAAAGAATGTACGCTATGATTTTCAAACTTTTACGCACCCGACAACTAGGAACCGCTCCCGGGAAAATTTCCGCGGGTTTCCCGGGATAGAAAAAATATCACACACTTTATTACATTACTAATCCCGATTAGAAAAAAAACTCGTATTAAATTAAATAATTAAATTTAATTTTACTCCTCGCTGTCATACCTTCAAAATAATAATTCCGATTCATTTTAAAATGCATATTTGCTTACAAATAAATATAAAATATGTCAAATATAGATTAATACGTTTTATTGGATAAAAATCCAATTAATATCAATTTAAAAAAAGATTGGTAAGGGGACACCCGGGTTTGAACCGGGGACCTCTCGATCTGCAGTCGAATGCTCTACCACTGAGCTATATCCCCGTTAGTACCATTGTCGAAAATAATGTATATAATTAGAAAATATATTGAAACTACCATGAAAGAAGAATATTAGCAAAGTCTAGCTTGTTACCCGCGTCTTCGTTCGCGTGGAATTTAATTTAATTTGCCTTCCGGTGTGACGCCCTGAGCGTAGGCCTTTATAATATAATATCGTAATCTTTTTCTAAAATGCAAGTCCCCTAAGTTACTCCTTATTACATCAGCTATCTGCCAGTGAAAGTCCCGTCATTATCCGTTTCAAAGATTAGCCGGAACAAACAGACAGGCATTTTTTTTTCACATAAGTACCGTATGACATATCGTAGACTTCTGACACCTGCACACACTTCATCCTTTTACGATAACTCTTTTACAGTGCACGCTGTCAAACTGTGGAATGCGTTGCCTCTTACTGTCAGAGAGGCCAAAACATTATCTACATTTCGGAACTCCCTTCGAAAGCACTATCTGTCTTTAAATAAATATGTCTAATATATAATACATTTAGTTATTTATCTATTGTATTGTATTATGTTAATTAATATAAAGTGCTTGTCACATATAATGTTAACAAATATATTTATCTAGATTGTTTTGTATATACGTATATATATTACTATTATGTTTATATATGTATTAAATTTATAAAATAGTGTAAGTATGTATATTTAAATTGTACAGTCCTATCATTTTTCTACTCCACCTACATCGCCAGATTAGTTAAGAATTTCTTTTAAGCTAGGTTGCCTGGAAGAGACCGCTTTTAGCCATAAGGCTGCCTGTTGTTTTGCCAAGAAGTATTGTAATTATGCATTTTGTTTTTGTACTTTTTTTTGGTGAGCAATGAAGTGTTATCTATCTATCTATCTACCGTATATACTTTTATATGCATTTAGTAAAAGCTCTGTGCAAGAACAAACAATACTAAGAGACGCCAAAACAACCCACAGCCACGTAGGGCATTTCCCCGTCTGCATGGGTACTACCGCTCCTCTAGAGCAGCGTTCCGCAAAGTATGTAACGCGGCACACTGGTGTACCGTTGCAATTAAAACTTTAGGTTTGTTGATTATACTATAATAATAAATATTGTTGCGATGATTATATATATAATTAATAAATGTTGATTAATATAACTTAAAAAAATATTTTTAAGCTATTGCATAGCTATTATAGCGGGGCGACCGAATCAAGAAATTCCGTAACGAAAATAAAACCTAACACCCCCCACTTCGCCCATGTAGCTCGGCCGAGCGTTTTCTTAACGTGTATGTATATGGTACGACTGTACCAAGCTCGCACGGATCGAGACGAGCTGCTCCGAAATCGGACGAATACGTAAGCAGCTGTTTGTGAGAAAGTATATAGGTGTATAGGTACCTATCTATCATATCTTTATAATGCCACACTCACCGCATGTGCGCCCCGTAAGTATACATGTAGGTATATATGTATACATAGGTGATTTGTTTTCTTGTCGGTCACCACGCTCAAAAAGTGTAACTTGAATTAATATCAAAGAAAAAAATTACTGCATAAATAAAAAATAAATAAATAATTATAATTGCATAAGTTTTTAGTGAACAAACACAAAATGGCATTTTTGCGTATACGCCTATGTTATGAAGCCCTCGATATTTGTATTTTGTAATCTTACAATATTAATAATAATATAATAACCAGCAACTTGCTCTTCGATACGGTCTGATAGCGACTGAGGTACCTTATTATAAATATATCCCTGAACCAGTTCTCGAAAATGGTCATAGCACGCTCTACTGGGATCGATCTATTATCACAGACAGGACTATTGTTGCCAATAAACCTGACATTGTGATAATAGATCGATCTGCGAGACGTACGATGCTCGTTGATATAAGTATCCCGCATGACTGTAATCTCATAAAAGCTGAATCTGACAAATTAACAAAATACCATGACCTCGCGCACGAGATTACGGCCATGTGGCATATGGAGTCAACGGTCATCGTACCGATAGTGGTGTCCGTTAACGGTTTAATAGCGAAGAGCCTCGACCGACACCTAGAGAGGCTCTCGCTTGGTAAATGGGTGAAGGGCCAGATACAGAAGGCGGTTCTCCTGAGCACGGCACGCATTGTGAGGAAGTTCCTGTCCCTTGAGCCTTAACCACCGGTAGCTTGGACCCTAGGCCCCGCTGCTGACGGACCTCATCTTTTTATATTTTTTTAATATGTGTCTATTTTTTTATATATATATGTATTAAAAAAACATAAAAAAGAATTTAAATAAATATATAAGTGAAATATAATAAAAATAATAAATAGTAATAAAAAGGAGGCAAAAGAAACGCCCCCGGGTGGGCTCGAACCACCAACCTTTCGGTTAACAGCCGAACGCGCTAGCCAATTGCGCCACGGAGGCGACGGGAGGGAGATTGAAATTTTGTTATTTTAATTACAACACTATGCGGCCGATATTTATGGGAATATTCTTTAATGTAACCAGCCTTCTGGGACTCTATTACAATTACCGGGTATTATCATTTCAATCATAGTTAGTCGATGTTTGGTACTCCGCTCCTATTGGTCTTACGTGATGACATCGAGAACTTCATATCATATAAGCATATACGCAAAAAATACATTTTTTGTTGTTAACTAAAAACTATGCATGTTACAATTCGGAAAGCCTTATCAGTATGCAAGTGTACCTAAAAAGAAGGATATTCCAAACATCAGCCTTACACGATCAACTAGTTTTGTTCACAATTTTGTCCCTTGTGTAAAACTGCACTTTTGTCTGTACGCCTATTTATGAAGCTCTGGATATATAGCCTATAGCCATCCTCGATAAATGAGATATCTAACACTGAAACAATTTTACGAATCGGACCAGTAGTCCCTGAAATTAGCGCGTTCAAGCAAACAAACAAACACTGCAGCTATATATTTTAGTACAAGATAAGCGCAAAACTCTCGAAGTAAATGTTTAAAATTTTTGGTAGCTTTTAAAGAAAGAAAAACCATTTATTTGGTCTTCACATATCGAGACACATGGCGATGAATTCATTAATTACTTATTCTGTGACGAATTCGGAGAATCCCTACTTTCTTTGGTGGGTATTTTGTAGCGATTGCTGGCAGCACAAAAGAATTATTTTTTCAAAATCGGTTCAGTAGATTCAGATATTCCTTACAACATCACAAGTTTGTGTTTCACACAAACTTTACATCTTTATAATATTAGTATAACATATAGCATGCATTAAATTGAAATACCTAAATAAAAGGGCAGCAAAATTGTCTTCCGCCCCGGGCAGCCAACTCCCACGCTACGCCGCTAACAAATAGAGCTAAAATTCATTTGAAATCCCTAAGTTTTATTTAAATTGCATAATTAATAAATACTAACGGGTAAAGAGAAATGTGTTTTATTGTGAATTAAATAAGGTTGAATTTGCGTTTTAGTGTCACTTAGTCGTATCATCGTTATTCAAAACACAACGTTTCTAAAGAAGTTTCACTTCAAAAATTTAAATCTACTCCCCGATTCTAGTGCCTCCTACCGGTTCCAATTGTGAAACTAAATAATCCGGGGACCCACTCAAACACGCTTGAAAAATTTCATCAAAATCGGTAAAGCTGTTTTCAAGTTATAGCGTACATACATTTCTGTCTATATAGATAAATTCTATAATATTTCTAAAATTCTTCTATTCATATGCAGATATCACTAGATTCCGTTACAGAACCCTTATTTTAAAATATTATGGAGTTGGTACTGTCGTATGTAATAAAGCGCCATCTAGAGAAACTACTTGTAAACAAATTCCACAAATAGATTTGGAGTTGATAGTAATTGTTACTCTTAAATAGGCGGTTTCTATACTTACCGATCGTTCATCTGCCTTACTATTGGTTACAATTGAACATAAGGTCCATGCAAGTAATGTCACAATTCAACTGATCGTAAGCCAAAAGAATAATAACTTATAGGGACCGTCCCTTTGCTATATGGCCGGATCTATGAAGCTTATGTTAAATGTTAACCGATAAAAGGCAAATGAACGGTTGGTAAGATATAGGAACGGACCAGTAATAGATTTGAACATAAAACTGGTAGTAATAATTATGTTAGTTTATTTTATTTAGGTACAAAAATTTCAATACAACTCACAACTCCCGTATGGTCTAGTGGCTAGGATACCTGGCTTTCACCCAGGAGGCTCGGGTTCGATTCCCGGTACGGGAATTCCTTTTGATCGAACTATGTTTTTTAATATATGAATTATTATGTTGGTAGTATTTATACCAACATAAATCTAAAAATATGAACATTTTAAGACTTCGAAATTCTTAACATGAAAATTAATATTTATACCTACAGAATTCAACTACTGCTCCTGTTTTAGTATATATATGTGGTCGTTGTAGTTCTAAAATTAAAGGCAAATACACTACCACAACACACACAACACTAATCAGTTCCATTTAGCAAAACTTACTTTACAAATACAAAGGAGTGATGATCACACTAGTATTTGGTTATGGAATTATTATTTTTGATAAAAAAAAAACAACATTTGTAAGTCACCGTCATAATACAGCCCATACACGTCCCACTGCTGGCCTTGAGCCTCATGTTTATCAGAACAGACTGCATACTCGCCATGCTTGTTGCTTGGCCCGTTTGACACTGACGCTGACTGACGCGGGGTATTCTACATGTCCATGCATAATTTAGTCTTAAAACAAATTATGATATTTATAATAAACCAACTTTAATTCATAATAAAACAATTTAAACTTTAATATATATTCTTTTTTCGTGGTCAAAAATAACACCGGAAAAAAATATTTGTCAGAAGTGGGATTCGAACCCACGCCCTCAGAGAGGACCAGAACAACTCGAACCCATGTTTCAATGGGCAAGGGAAACCTTGAGTCTGGCGCCTTAGACCGCTCGGCCATCCTGACAGATGCACACTGTGTTGAAATTATGTAATAAATCCATAGATACATATATAAGAGATATATATAGTCCTATCATAGTTTATTATAGAAACCCGCCCAAGATTCAGCCTTTATCGTGTTTACTAAATTCAGTTTTATTTTTTCTGTACAAATCGAATACAAATGATTTTTTTTTTATAAATAACTTGCAACAACTGCCATTAATTCCATATAAAAAATGACTACCAAGTCAATACAGAACCTTAATTTGTATACTTGTAAGAAAAGAAGTTCAGAGATAATAGTAATTCAATCTAGAAATTCATGTATAAGTGTTTTAAATTTATTTTAAGGTTAATATAGTTACTTTACTTATATAATATTTAATCTCTGTCAGACTTACTTTAGTTGCTCCACTAATATTTAAACTAGCTTATAGTTACAGAGTTTGCCATCTAGTGGTGATTAGCATTAACTTTTTCCTCTGCCTAGATAAGAATGATAACTTATGTAGTTTATCCTATCCACACTAGATGTCACTGTTAATTTATGTAGCCACGGCTGGTAAATAGGCATAAGTAGTAGTTATCCAATGGCTTTTTCTCTCTATATAACAGTTGTGAATCACATTATACATCATAAAATCTGGTCTACCAGCGAGTGGGCAAGAAGCAGGCTTTATTCGCCGGACAGCTTTAAAAATTAAATTTGAATTAAAACAAAAACATCAGTGTCCTGTTTTTATTCCATCCTATGTTAAGATTATCAAAATAGTATTATGATTCAAGATAACCTGTAATTCGTACACCACTAGAAGATGCCATAGGTCATCCTTCTCGCAGCTTTTGAAATTTTATTGTTTATGTTTAAAAACATTACTAATTCAGCAGAGCAAATCATCAATATGTCAAAGAAATTTATTTGTTGTATAAAGGTAAAATATATATTCCATAACAGGTAGCACTAGTAAACATATGAAGAAAAGCATTCATTATTGTTTTAACATAAACTATTAACAGTTACATTCTATTTGATAAGAAATGAAAGAATAGATTTATTTTCAAATTTAAATAAGTAAAATAATGCTTATCGTCTCATGGGACATTATCTTCAAAAAATGACGTATAAAATAGGCCAGAAAAATTAAAGCTCTGCCATGGAAAGATTCTAAATTCTACATGAGTATAATAATGGCACCTCAGGGTTTCCTTTTTTGCCTTCCATTATTAATTTGTTTAGAACAAATCAGTAACGATTTAAATATATTTTATCAAGACTAAAAATATGTTTTTGGTAATGAAACATCCAAAAGCTAGGAAGAATGGTTTGTAAGTACTTACTTTCCATTATTGAGAAACTATGAAAAATCCATTCGTTCCTATAACTTTACGACAAGATTGGAAGTTTTAAATCTTAAAATACATACTATTCTCTGGCTATTTAGTATTCTATGACGTACTAGGCCCACAGATAGTATTTGATGATGTATATTTCCATCTAGTTATGAAGGGATGATTTCAGTTCTATTGGTAACACTATCTGTGTAATATTTCTTCTATTATATAATGTGTGTTTACATTTTCTAATATACCTTTCAATTATGTAATGTTTAGGTTTTATAAATAAAAGATAAAGATAATAAAATAAGTAAATTTTATTAACGTCCCTTAAATTTAATTTTATACAATACAAAAATCGTAGCTCCCATGCTCACTTCTTTTTACAACTAGCCAAAATGGCGGTAACTATGTTTTTTTTTGTTGAATTATAACAATTTTTAGGGTTGAAATACCCATTGTACGTTTTTGATAAGTTTATACATTATTAACAACCTTTATTGTAACACTATAGCAGAACGCGGCAAAGAAATCATCACCACACAAATCCACAAAGCGGATAGTTCAGCTATTCAACAAAAGATGGCGTTGTACGCCGAAGCCGTATGCAAATTACTGGCTGGTAATCAGTTCCAATCCTAATGGATAATTTTTTTTTTCCAATGTGTTCTTCATTCAAAAATTCACTTCTCTGGCAACTTGATGACTGGGGTCTGTGAAAACCCCCAATTAAACTCACAATGTTCAATCAAATCTCTTTCTGCTTCGGAAAGTGTTGACAGATCAAACTCTTGGCTGTCGCTGAAGGGATCTGTATATGGATAATGGACTAAAACACAGCTGAAGTCCTTGCATGAGTTGCAACCGCCAAGGAGTTTTCTTAATTTCGCTTCCGAGTCAACCTGTTGACAAAAGAGATATAGGTTAATATTGCTACTATTACCAAGATAATAATTTTTTAAATGAAGCTTCTATATTTTTTTTATTTATGGCTTAGCAACTAGGCCTTAAGACAGAGACTTTCGTGTAACTATTATAAACTCTATCAAATGTATACTACAAAAGAAAATAATCATTAAAAAAAGAAAATAATCCAAATAACTAATCACTAATGAGTGATGAGTGTAATAAACCTTTAAATATATTGTAAATATAACTGATAAATACCGACTACTATTACTGATTTTAAATTGTCTAAAGTAGTTTATTGAACTATGTATAATTAGTAAAACTATTTACCTTAATGACATAAATGTCATTTTCAACGCAAAATGCTTGTAACAGCACTTCTTGCATGTGTGTTGCACTGTCGCCAGGCGGTGCTTCGACAGTGAGGCAGAATAAGGCTCCGCTGGTGTTCTTAGACAGGTACTGGATGGCTGGGAGGAGGCCAACAGTCAGCCTTTTCTCCACACAAGCCCTCAACAGTACAGATTGTATACACTGACTTGTTGAACTGTAACAATAAAGACGAACATTACACACTTGTTTAAGAAATTAAATGCAAGTATTTTAAATACAATCTTTCTCTGTATTAGTTACAAGCAAACATTTCTTACTGTTAAGAATTTCTAAAATAAACTTTGGCCTTTCTAGTATAATATAAAATGTATTAAGTTTCTTATTTCGTTATTACTAAAAGTTTCATAGAAACTCACTAAAAAATATGACTAAAAACAGGTTTATAAGAAGATTCATTGCAAGCAATAGCTTGTGTTGTTATTGTTGAATGTTGATTTTTTAGCCAATATAGTTTTCAATTGAATTGATAAAATTGCAACAGGCAAAGGTCATAGAGCTTGTGCAACCTTGTAACATTATTTTTGTATTGACATTGACAGTAAAACTTATTATTAAGAGTTTTATACACTAAACCAGATAGAAAGTTGAAGTATACTTGGATTTTAAATTCGTGTATTAATTGTTGTTATTATTAATTCAGTTTATTTAGTTACTGTTTACTTGAAATTAATTGACATAATATTTCATAACATTATACAAATTTTAAAAAAAATTGGTATTAAATATATACTCAATTTAATTGTGTATTCATTTTTATATTCTCTCACAAGTTTTTCCTTAAGTGAAAGTATTGCATAATGTTAGTATATTGAATTGAAACAAATTCGATTTTTTTTTAAAATATTAATATAATGAACAGTTTGGTATATTTACCTTTTAGCTGCCATTCCACTGAAAGTCTCAGTTTTAACTGGAACAACTGAATCCTTATACATTTTGATTGGACGTATACTCTTGAACTGGGAATTATCACAAATAATTGTACTCCGTGACACGTTAACACGAATTGTCACTATTCACACAAAACTTCCCAATAAAAGTCTTTCCAGGTTATGTATACAATCACAAGTTCACACTTTTAAAACTCTCGTAAATTATGTCACAATAATTTCACAATATCGCAGCGATCACTAGCGTACTATATGCCTTGATGCTGAGCGTAAATTGTGGGGGGCACGACGGCGAACTGCCTTTTTATAGAGTTGGTTACGCAGCGCAGGAAAATACGCTAGTGTGAATTCGGATCTCCGTCTGTGTGTACGTGGATTCCTCGAAAATCCGCTTGTTAATTTCTATGTGTGCGTATAAATTCAAAGTAGTTGTATATATGCATAAGAGTAGAGATACAATTAATTCATGTGTGTGTAGGTCAGTTTATGAATGCGAAGCCGGTGGCTGGTCGCAACGTGTTCGTCACAATAACCAATGTATCTTGATCTCCCCTTCTTCTTTAACTGTATGAAATAAAGGTGCCGGAGGGGGTGTTATTTAGGTAATCAAAGTTCATATCAAGGTTATCATGCGCGGTTTGTCCGGCAGACGCATATTGGAATTCCCTGCGCTTGGGTTTTGTTTGTTGGAGGAAATACGTTACCGGCTGCAGTGGAAACGAATACTTAATTATGTTTTCAAGTTCTCGACAGAAAAAAATATAATGTATGTTGTTTACTCTTGGAAAAATTGTACACTAAGATTTGGAATTACATAGAACTCAGATGTTTTGGAGTACATCAGTTACTAGGAAATTCACTACCTATACTTTTTCAAATGGACAACTTGCTATCATGTTTGAACATGCTTTGATTTAGAACACGATTCAGCAACATAAAATACTTGATACGGAATGGTTACATTTATTTCAAATCAAAATAAAAAATCAAATACGGAAATAGTTTCAGATAAACAATCTAAACATATCGGTGAGTGTAAAAAGTTCTCTTGCTTTAAAAAAATAAAACTTTTTACCGGGAATTTGACATAAGAAGGTTTTGTTTGTCATTGACTAAACGGTTAACCGCGGAAGCTATTTAAGTGAAAATAAAAGACGTTTTGCAAATCATAAACTAAAACCGAAAAGAGTGGCAATGTGTAGATTATTTTAAAATATTTCCTGTAAAATATTGATTATCATAAATACCTAATTGATAATCTGTTGCAATTCAGGGTGAAAAGTTGTAGATCAAGCCATAAATATTATTTTTAAAAAAAGTTGTAGATAAATAATCATTCAGCAAACACAGATAATAACATAAATAGTTCAATATCTATAATTCGCTTACTGTGATTGTATTTAAACGATAAATAGATGAGTTGCATAATGTTATTACATACTTAATAATACTTTGCACAACGGTTGTTTTTTACCTAAATTATTATATACCTTTGTACATTTTTTTTTATAGCGTGAGTTCAGCAGACAGGCAGACGGCCCACTTGATGGAAAGCGCTTACCATCGCCTATGGACGTTTGCAACACCAAAGGTGCTACAAATGCGCTGCTGCTCTCTTAAGGGGACTGGAACCTGGTCACTAATGCCGGAACACAGCTCAAGGTTGTTATGGCGACATACTTTAGACCAGGGGTGGTAGCCATCCAGTCGGACAAATGCCCTACCACCTGGCAAACATAAACAAACTGCAAATCTATAGAACATGCTTAATCCTTAGCTTGTTTATTCATCATAATTTAAAAAAAAACTTAATGTTTTTTAATCTGAAGTAATGTTAATGCGTTACATTGTTTATTGGTGCGAATTTTGTATTAAGTATACAGTGTGGCGAAGATGAGATTTTTTCAATTTAACATTAGTTCTGCGGTCAGCAGTTTTGACCTCGAGTCCACACACTCGAGGTCAAAAAACTAACATCTGTTAGGTAAGTAGCATACATTATAATCTACATACGTGAACCAGTTTAAAAAAAGCTTTTCTTGTTGGAAATAACACTGCTGTCTAAAAGTGCAATTGAATATCCTTTGTGGTTGCGTGGCTATTATTAGCATAAACCAGTGTTTTTCAACCTTTTTCATGACACGACTCCTTTAGTATGAAGAAATATTTCGCGACCCCCGTTGTTTTTTTTTCATGTATTTTATTTCGTGACAAATATTCAATAACATTTATTCATTTTCATAATTAGGGTTCGACTAAATACATAATTAAGAACGTAAAACACATTTTTTTACATCGAATGCGTCGCCAATAGATTACGCAATTTACGTGCATACATACGACTACGTCCGATGCCAGCCGCCCCGCATAAATGAGAACGCGTTGCTATCGAGTAGCTCTTCGGGTATCTAAAGCAAAAAAAGCTTATACTATTGCCGAATTGCAGACTTTACTGCAGTAGCTTTCCCAACATTTTGCAACTTTGCTATAGAAGCTTCGCGACCCCCTAGGGGGTCGCGACCCACACGTTGAAAAACACTGGCATAATCAGAACCCACATGAAATTATCATTTACATTTTTCAGACCAAAACTACAAAGACATTTGATAGGTGTTCTTAGATGGACAGACAAAGATCGTCGTCGTCAGCCATAGTCATTTTGATGGTTTTATATAACGAAAATGAGACTGGGGGCGGTCTTAATTGCATACGTAGGACGTGCGTAGATTCTGTTGTGTCACAATCAACACGTGCTAAAAACGGTAAAATCGCGATGAAACCGGCATATCGAGATAACCGATGTGTCAAACCTGCCAACCCGTCTTGCATAAGCGTGGTAGGTATACTCGACTCTCGCTCATCGTACTGTTACATGCCGACAAAGGTAAACACACACCGCCCTGTCGTAAAATGCAGTTTATTACCTTCCCGGCTTTAGGAATTCCTTTGTTCACTTTGTGTTTAGAATTTGTAATTAAGAAAAACATTCTATTGGTATTGTACTAGTTGGCCGTTATTAGTGTCGAAGTAATCCTTGTTTTGTTATTGTATTGCGTCGAAGCTTGCCAGGTATGGATCGGTGCATTATAAAGCAATAGTCCAATGCGGAGAGGGGCAGTCAAGCAAGGATTACGATACGAACAAGACTTCTTCAAGATTCGATGAGCAATATAGTGACAGGCTTTGCGCGTGTTATTGAATTGTGCAGTTTGTACTAGTAGTGTCTAGTTATATTTGTACTTGTTTTATACATGTTTGTACAGTTCTAATAAATTCTATAGTAATTCCAACGGCATTTTAATTCGAGTCCTGCGTAACTTGTAACAGTACGGACATGATTTGCTTAAGGCTAACTGTTTCAACTATTTAATAAAACAATAAGTATATCCAATATTTTTATAACAGTCTTTTGAACGGAATAAAGCCATTTACGTATATATGTCCCAGTTTATTGTAAACAATTCGCGTTTCATACAATACCTACGCGTTTGACTTTCATCAGAGCGTTATAACATGCGTATTTGTTGACCTATATATATATACTGTTACGAGTCGCGAGACTCGAATTCAAATACCGTTAGAATAACTATAGAGTTTATTAGAACTATATAAACAGGTATAACATAGATACAAATGTAACCAAACACATCAAGTCCAAACGTAATGCAGAAGGTCGTAATCCAATAAAACGCGCAAACTCTGTCACTTATTAGATTCCCGATTGTAGTACACACATCTCGCTTCGCTCGTGGTTATCGCTCGATTAACTCCCCTCTCCATCAGGTCATTGTTTTATACTGCGCAACTGCAATGTTCCCGTATCTAAGTCTACTTAATCCGACACACCTGGCTAATGACTGACATAAAAGATAACAATACAACAATGGGCTGTTGTCTAATCACAAATTTTAAACACAAAGTAAAAAAGACGACAATCTAAAACATCTTAAAGTCGGTGCTTAGTAATTTTCAAAATATAGGAATTTTTATGTTTTACTTTGCACCGACTTCAAGATGTTTTAGATAATATATATTAATAATAATAGCTTTAGAAATAAGTTATTTTCCACATTTTAGTTTTTTAGAATTTGAAGTCGGTTTTTTAAACGAAGTTTTTAAATTTTATTTGTTACTTTTTAGTGTCAAGCTATGTATGGGTGGACCTACGAATGGTGCCGCGCTTCTTAAAAATTATAGGTCCCAAGAACCGGAAACAAAAAAATGATCGTAAAATAAAAACTACTGGGCCAAACGATGTCAAATTTTTAGGGGACCACATGGCAGCTATTCCGCGTCGAACAAAAAAAGAATCACGTAAATCGAATCATAAATCTCAGAGTAATCGGTGTACATATGGAACGGAGTGAAAATTATTTTCATGAAAAATGTTCATAAAATGAAAACTACTGGGCCAAACTATGTAAAATTTTTAGGGGACCAATTGGAAGCTATTCCGCGTCGAACAAAAACGAATCACGTAAATCGGATCATAAATGACGGAGTAATCGGCGAACATACATAAAAAAAGCAAAAAAAAAAAGATCCCGACGAATTGAGAACCTCCTCCTTTTTTCGAAGTCGGTTAAAAAAATGTATTAGGTCAAATGCCGATGGGTAATAAATGTGCTTTGTTTCAGATATGCAGGTGGATTTTGTTTTTATTGGGACTCGGGACCCAAGTTATAACAATACTTATGATTATCTTAGAATATCATTGTCGTACATTACAAACAGGATTTTTTTATGAGACTATTTATTTTAATAATGCACAAATATTGTTCAGTTGCGAAGCATCGCAAGAAAATTTTAAATTGAGGTTTTACGGGCAAGTTTTTTAAACTGGACAAGTACATTAACAATCTACCCGTAAAACTTCGTTTGCGTTGCGATTCGTTTTTCCACTTGTCCGTTGCGATTCGTTTTTCGACTTGTCCGTTGAAGTTTCACTTGTAATATGTGGCCCAGCACACATTTCGATTTTTATTGATGCTGAGCCGGGACGAAGTTAGTCGGGTCAGCTAGTGTTTTATATTAATCGTCTAAAGACACAATTTAACAAATAAATCTAAAAATATATCTTTAAGAAAAACAAGATAATATATACATCTACTTATGATGATTTATAATTCATTCACTAATACCATGGAAGATAAACCAATATTGCGAATATCACATGAAAGATTTACTATACTTATTACTCATATTAAATTAGTTTATACGTTGTTGACATTAAAACATTGTTGTTATTGTAAACAAAGAATACATTCATATATCATTGTTATGGTGATACGTAAAGAACTCGTAAAAACGATAAGAAAAATATACTAGGAATCATGAAAGTTTTTCATCCATGATAATTAGATATTCGAATTTTGTATACAGTGTAAAACCCTCTTGACTACCAACAACCTCCATTGTCTTTATACGAGAGAGATAGATCTTGGTACACAAGCTGAGTTTAGTTTAAGAATCGGCCCTAAGAACCTTTAGAATCGTTTCAAACAAACTAAAGCCGAATGCTGACACAGTCATTTGCAGACCTTTTTAAAGGGTATATGCCCTGCATGTCGGAGATTAGAAGTGAATGACGCGTAAGGGCGTCCCCAACTTATAACTGTCAATGTCAAGTGTCATTGACCTAGTGTAATGAACTATGGACCAATTAATGAATCACGAACTTATTGATTCTCATGTTTATTGTAGCAGAAATCAGGGCTTGGAAACCGAAAAAAGACTAGTCGAGCTGAATTTGGATAGATAAAATTTGGAGTAGGTAGATACACAAAATGTTGTCTATGGGATGTAAATAATCGAGCCAAAAACAAGATATACCACAAAGTACTAGATAATAGGAGAAGATTTGTCTAGAAATGAATAAAGTCTGGGTGTTATGTTACTTTTGTCATAATAAATACATGAAATTGGGAAAATTCCAAATTAAATCTATAGACCCAGGTCACCCAGGTGACGGTGAGGTCACCCTCTTCTTCCTCTTTGCACTACGAATAAAGCACAAAATTTTACAATTTAGAAGATTCACACAAACTGGAGTCATTAAATGTCATTGAATAGCGTCGTGTCCTTTCATTTCTGTGCCTGAACTAGGTTGATTCAATTTGGTTGATCCCTAAAATAACAGCATTATCGAACTGTTTAAGTGGGCCTTCAAGGCCAAATAATAAACTACAACACCAAATAGCGATAAATATTCAAAGGAGTCTGAGGCCAATTTTGATGACATCTAAAGTGGTCATTAGATTTTTACAAAATCACTTACCTTATTCAGAAATCAAATACGCTGATTTAAAAAAATCGTTCTGTATTATTATAACAATCTATAGTGTAGCTTCCTTGTAAGGATCAATTTCTGTGAAGGAATGTTACAAGGAAAATTTATTTGAACTATATCTGATGTTGTTTGTTAGGTTTCATAGACTTATGATAAAAATATTGTCTCTACGGAACTCTTTAACATGAGTGGTCCAACACGCACTTGGCCTATTTTTATTGCATGAGTTGAGCAGATAAGCTAACAGTCCACCTGATGGGACGTGGTTACCATTGCCTATGGACAATAGTAACACCAAAGGAGGTACTAATGTGCTGCCGCTTTCCAAGGGAGACTGGTCTGGTCACTAATGCCGAAACACAATTCAAGGTTATTATGGCGACAAGTAAATACACTACCTGGCTGTTGATTGTTTTGTCGCCTCTTACGACAAGCCGCCCGGCCGCAGGCAATTGTATTCTTTCTCCATTCCTGCACGAGGAGATTTATTTTAAGCCAGTTGCCTATTTTTGGCAATTGATTACGGAGCTGTAGTAACAGTTTTAGTGCGCTACATTAATAAAACAGTATCACAAACGAGTAAATACCCCTCACGTACTGATACGTCACACACGTGATTATGTAATGTTGCCACGTGCTGATCGAACGTGGACGTGCATTAAACTTGTTGTATCACATGTGCTGTCGATGCTAATGTTTTGTTTATATATTTACTGCAGCACTCATGCCCAGATAATGTTCTATTAACCTAAAATGTTTTAAATTGTAGTTTGATTCGTCATAATAAAGTATGGAGGGTAGAGGTAAGGAGGACCAAGTACGGGGGTCAGTTGAAAAAGTGTTCGCCTGTAAACAGCAAATTATGGTTCGAAAACTCGTCAAAATAGCGCTAGTGTAGCAAAAGGAAATGATATGAATTTAGCACTTATAAACGAAGTGAAGTGTTCTGGGTTGAAAAATTTAAAAATTATAATTTGGAAAAGTATTGAGACTTTCTAGTATTGAGATGTATGTATATACATTTTTGACCAATTGAATTTTTGAAACCTATTTCACCAATTAAGATAACTAACTAAATTATCTGAAAATTCCACCATGAGGAGACATGCAATAGTTACATTTTCATAAAATGCGCGGTGATAAAGAGGAAGTCTTTCTTTCTTTCTTTAATCTAGTATCCTACTCTAATTATTTGTGGCGCTATTTTAAATACTTTCCACTTGCTATTATGGCGCCATCTTAATTTGCTGCCGTTCAATGAACTTCAATGGAAACTTTTTAATATACTGAGATGGTTCTCCTTACCTCTACCGTCCCTGGCCAGAATGTGCATACGCTATCGTGTGTCAAGATGAAGGCTAGCAACTGTCACTGTCAGGAGCGCCATGGGCGCAAGAGCTTTAGGCCCTCAGATCTATATAATAACCAAAGTTATATGAACATAATCTGTTATCTTTACTGCGAATCTCCTATGTGATTTTTTAACTAGGGGAAATCCGATTAGGGACTGTCCACTGCGGGGAAAACGCGGTTTGCGCGCGTGGGGTTTACCACATGGGGGTGGTAAAAGCACCTCCCGTTAACGCCAACCGATTCCGTCGGGGAGAGAGGGGAGCGCCGCGAGCGACGCAGCCTGCCTTACATTATTATTTCACAGCCAGTATTTTGGAAACGTTCCCTGGAATGATGGCCGCTGCAACAAATGTTAATTTGTTTATAATTTTTTGTAACAATATATGGGTCTTAGATATTGTAACAAAACTTATAAATAAACAACGATTGCTGCGGGATCATTTTGGGCACGTTTCCAAAAAACTGGCCGCGGTAATACATAATTGTCTATTTTTTTCCCAAAGGTGAGAATTGAGTACATAAATGGATCTTTGAAAGTCGCACCCGTGATTGAAGAACTTAGAGGAAGAATATTTAAGTGGTATGGGCATGTTATGAGGAGGGATGAAAATCACGTTACAAAAAGAACATTAAAATAAAAAGATATGGGCCTCAAATAGCTGTATAGTGGGAACATTGTCCAAATACTGGCCGCTTTTCCCCGTTGGATAGCAACGCTTTAAAATATAATTAATATTAAAATACCAATTTATCCTACTTGGAAACTTTTGGGGTTAACCACGTTCAATTGATAACATTATCAATTACAAGTATTTTACACGTGCACAACATATTGTTATTCTAATTATTTATATTTATTCATATTTAATATCCTCTTAGACTATTGTTGTTAGCTATTTATGTTTGCGGTTTAGTTATTTTTCCTGTTTATCTGTATATACACGTGAAATACATATAACTTTTTCTGGCTTAAAGGCCTAGCTGCCAAGCCATAAACTTAATTAAAAATTATTTCATATAACTTTATAGAACAAGTATTCTTTTTTCGCTTTTTTTTATCGACTTCTCTGTACAAGGCAGAGGGTTTTTTTATATATTGAAGTGAAACTTTTTTAGAATCGTCATGATTTGAAACTCAGCCAGTTAGAAAAAAATATTCGAAGTCCAATACGATTTATTCATTGTTCGATAAAAAAATTATATAATAAAATGTTTGTTTTTTTTTATTTGTAGTTGTCGGGTGCACAAAGACTAGGTTATTCCGACACAGATTTAACTAAAACGATAGATTACATTCCTTCTTTCCCATCAAGGGGTGTTGGTGCCAACACAAATGTAGGGCAGTAAAAGTTGGGTGTGGCAGAAGAAGAATGAAATCCTTAAGTAGAATAAATGCAGTTGAAATGAGAGCTTTGAGAAGTATAAGGTAAGCTTGAATGTTATGATACGGAATAGTGTAATAAGGGAACGTTGTAGATTGAAAGATGTAATAACAAGAGTAGAAAAATGTTAAGGTGGTTTGGGCATGTAGAGAGGATGGATGAAAATAGAATCACAAAACAAGTGTATGACAGTGTACTGGTAGACAACGACGTACACACCAAGATCAAATAACAGAAGTGTTAAGACGATGTCAGGTAAAAAGCATAACAAATAAACGTGCATGTATGAAGAGGTTAATGAAAATATATGAAGCGAAAGTTGTTTGTCCGGATCGTCGCAAGCGGAGATCTATAATCTCTGCCTACCCCTATAGAAATCAGGCGTGATAACATGTATCTATGTATGTACATTCCTTTTTAAATGTTGCGACAGTTTCTGTCCCGAGAATCCCACGGGAAAACCGTGGGAATTCTCTACTTTAAACGTTGTCGAGGCCGCGGACATATCCTTCAATATATTATACAAGTTCAACGGAATAATTTCCGAGTAATTCCCAGCTCGAGTGCGGACTGAGTCAAGGTGACACGCGAGCATGCACTTGCGAGATTATCGGTTGATTATCCTTAACACGTTGCCTGTCCAGAGTATTTTGGTTAAATAGCCTTGACGTTCAATTTTTTTTTTCGGCTTAACTATTTCATTTAATGTACTTATGACGTACATGCAAGTGCTATTAAAAAAAACTTTCAACAACAACTAAAATACTGAATTTCATGCATGCATTAGTTTTAATCCACAGACGTATCAGCTAGAATACCGTGCATTACTTATAATACACGGACGTAGTAACAAGAACACCGTGGATTACATATAATGCACGGACGTTACGTATAAATTTTCGTAATATCCATAGACATAATAAACTCATTTTTATAGCAGAACAACTGCGAATATCCTAAAATGGCATGATAAACGGGATGTGCTTACGTTGTCGACGTGTCACGATCATGAAATGCGAATGTCAACAGGTTTTCGAAGTGTGTTGAAACCTGCAATGGTTTTGACGTACAATGAAGGTAAGAAAGGCATAGACTTGGCTGATCAGTTGACAAGCTACAATTCGCCGGCCAGGAATACCTCTGGTTTATGAAGATTGCTCTTCTATTCTGATTTATAATGAGTTACACCCACAGTCAAAATTGAAGATTCTGGATGGTCATCAAATCATTATAAGGAAATTACTTATGGTGGAAGATGAGAACTTTTCAAGTTCCAGTTCTGGGAGTTCTTTGCGTACTACCCGTCAAAGTTTACGAAATTACCTAAGAAAGATAATGGAAAAATTTAGCAAAAAGTTGCGCCAGTTGCTACAATAAGTTCAAAGAATCGGGATTCACATCCACTCATGCAAGGGAGAAGACTCCACAAGTTACAACGGAGTGCACTGCATGTAGAAAACCGTTTAACATACAATGTTATAACGAATATCACTAGTTGCAAGTAGATTTTATCCAAATATTAATACTGTTTAGTAAGTCAATTCATGTTACAAGCCAATAGAAAAAATTTCGCGGGACATTGGTGTTTTATTATTTCCAATTCACTGCTCATACGTCTGCAAAATAATAAAGATGTAGCTCCCACGTCCAGTTTATAAAACCCAATTTAAAAAGAATAGGCTCATGCATTACATGTAATGCACGGACGTCAAAGCTGGACTAAAAATGCATTATATATAATGCATGGACAGGCAACGTGTTAACATTCTCTAGCCATTTTAATAAAACCAGAGGCCCACACAAACAAAGAGACGTCATCCTGCCCGGAAAAGCTTCAATCGATATGCCGACAGCAGCGCAACCTACCGGGTCCAATTGTGAACCAACTCAGAAACCTTCTCTGGCTCATGCACAACAACTTGCTTAAGATCATCACATGATCAAATGTATAGTTTACGATTCTATATAGGACATACAGATAAACATTCATTTTTATATATCAAGATTATTAAATTTTCATTTATTAAGGTTTACATTATTTGTCATCGATCTTTATAATCCATGAATTATTTCAAGCTATAGAAGGTGTACCCGATTAGCCACTTCTTAAGCCGGCAAGTACGTGAAATAAGGCAGGAATTGAAAATACTTCTCTCGAAATGAATTCCGGACATCTGGGGAAAGATAATATTATAAATTTATTAAGTGTCAAATCTCTCTGTTATACTTATTTGAAAAAAAGAACATTCATAGATTATGTTAGAAATCAGGTGTATTATATTTGAATAAGTTTGAGAAATTAACAGTGTTATTCATAGAGTTAGTGCATATTTGAACGCTTCTTTATGGTTGTTAAAGAAGCGTTCAAACTTACTCTGACTCTCTATGAATAAGACGATGATGATAAAAAATTGTGACTTAAATATCATTGCACCCCTCAATACATCGTTATACGACCTAAAACTAAATACGTAGCATTATTTAATGTTTGTGTATTTAATTCGTATAAAATTAAATACTTGGAAAATAGAAAAATAACAATCGATCATAATTTTCCTATATCAGAACGTAAAACATAAAAAATAAATTCTTTATACGTCTTATCATTTTCTACGAAAAAGAAATCATCGGAATCATGCGCAAACAAGTTATTTTAATACATAGTCTAGATTAATTTTACAGACGTGTGTTATAAATAGCATTTTTAAAACTGATAAAGAAAAATTATGTGTCTGTTTGTAATATCAAAATAACAGCTTTTCAATAAATGCATTTGAAAGCATATCCGGTACTAATAGTAAAAAAAAAACAAATTTAAAAATTGTTCTCTGTCTGTTTGGATGTTTCTGTTAATCTCTGAAACGGCTGGACCAAATTTGACAGGACTTTCACTGGAAGATAGCTGTGGTTATAAGGAGTAACTTAGGCTACTTTTTTATCGGTTGAAATTTGACTTAAGCCCCATACAAGTAATGTTAAATAATATATAATATAATGTTAGATAATAAGGCAAATGAACGGTCGTTATTCGTTAAGATATAGGAACTGGCAATGAAACCTAAGCTCCATATAGTAATTGCTACAACATTTATCTCTGCAAAGAGAGATTAAAGAAAGGTTAAGGTGTTGTTATCCCTAATATTCTTCTTGTCGTATCCGAACGTAATTTGAATGTCGATGTATCCAAACGTTTAATTTGTCTACCAAAGACAATGGAACGCTATCTATGCTCTTTCTACTCTCTGTCATATTTTGTAAAACAGGTGATATTAATTAATTATCATTTTATTTAATACACAACATTTGTATGCCAAAAAGTGAGAGGAAATCTATGCTGAATATGAACGAAGATTAAAAATCCTTCCGATTTTCCTGAAATTCCACAATATTGCACCAGCTTGTAAATATGCCACGTCGATGTTATCGTGTTGGCAGGTTGAATAAACTGACACCAATAGTGTTTACAATTTAACGCATACACTCAATCTTATCATTAATTTCATCATATTGTTTGTTTGATGCACATGTATTGCTTATTGATAAGGTTAATCGGTTATCATTAATCAATAAATTACAGTACAGTTGATGTACTAATGATTGTTAATCCGTACTTTTGATGTAGATATGTTTATTCCCTAACAGAGTATAATTTACATGAAATCTCGTATTAGTAACAACTGTCATTACAAGCTTTTATTTAACTTGCAATGGATTTATGTAAGTTCGGGTGGAATCTTGCAAGTTAAATTTGACCTACTTCCCGGTTTCCGATTGAGCTGAAATTTTGCACGCATATGTATATCGCGTGATAATGCAATAATATGGTACCATGGAGCTGATCTGATGATGGAGTCGGAAGGTGGTCATAGGAACTTCTGTACTAAACAAGATAGACCCGTTGTGTTTGGACTCGTTTTACTTGTCTTGGCTCTCTCTCTATCTAGCACTCTGCTGCTATATGATATCCAGGAACTCAAAGCTTGTATTTAAAAACCTTTTTTAAAATAGCTTATAATTTTAATTTTATGTTTGTCAATCTATCGTCTTGCTGTCAGAGCGTGCGGTCTATTATTAGCTCACAATGCCCAAAATGCTCCGTTAGCCGTTCCACAAGGCGACCGCGGCCGTTGTGGTCGTAGCGAAAACTTCACTAATGACGACATAATTTTCGATCACACAACGTTCAAAACGACCCATGTCAAAAGGTGAGTCGAATAACCGTTCCACTTGGGGCTACGATTGTAACGCCGGCAATCAAGTGGAATGGGAAAAATAGCAATTGTGAACGTGGTCGTCTAACAGACGAAAGAAGTACGGAATCCTGTATATTTTATGGTGTGCCACACATTTGCTAGATTTATTATCATACATTGCTAGAATTTTCAAAGAATTTTAGTTATCATAATTAACTTAAACATATTTATCTAATAAATATTTTGCATGTATCACTTATCTCTTATCAAAATTAACTCGTGCCACTTATCGTTACGTTGGTAATTATCAGATTTTGGCGCGGAATACTTAGGACTTGGATGCTCATTTGATTTGAAAGAAAGGAAAATCTAATGAGGTGTTATTGGAACTTTTGACATAAAATGTCAATACCATCGAAGAGATTGTATAGTAACAAGGGGAATTACCGTATTGTGTATTATTTTATTTTATATCTTATATCATCATTAAAGTTCGATATTGTATAATAATATACAGTGATCAGCATTTTTCGTTTCGGATACACATTTTTTCGTTTAGCTCCCATCCGCCGACTAATGTGCGATAAGGTACCTCGTTTCAAAAAACTATTTATTTTAAGGTAAAATTAAAAAATAACTAACAATTAGGTTCTTAATTTAAATTAATTTAATTTTGGAAGAGGGGACTGGAACCTGTCCCCTATGCCAGAACATAACACAAGGTTGATATGGCGATATACTCAACCAGGGGTGGCAGCTATCCAAACAAAAATAAAAAAAAATTGACATAGTTTGGCCCACTAGTTTTCATTTATTGAACATTTTTTATGAAAAAAAAATTCCATTCCGTTCCATATGTACACCGATTACTCTGAGACTTATGATCCGATTTACGTGATTCTTTTTTTGTTCGACGCGGAATAGCTGCCATTTGGTCCCCAAAAAATTTAACATAGTTTGGCCCAGTAGTTTTCATTTTACGAACATTTTTTGTTCCCGTTTCTTGGGACCTATATTTTTTAAGGAGCGCGGCAAATTTCTTAGATCTACCCATACATAGCTAGACACTAAAAAGTAACAAGTAAAATAAAAAAACTTCGTTTAAAAAAACTGACTTCAAAAACTAAAAAACTAGAAAGTATAAAATAACTTATTTCTAAAGCTATTATTATTAATATTGTTACGTGCGAGCGGGGTTACGCACTTATGGATTGGAAGAAAACACCAGTTTTTAATTTAAAAGCTTTTATTGACTTACACAGCCGCACGTAGTACCTCTCTGTAGGGTTGTCCCTATACGCACGACCAACGATGCACAGTCCCGACGATAAGTTGTCACACCCTCAATACCGTCGCCGATATTGCGCGGACCACCTCCAATATTATCGCGGGTAGCTCGCTTCTGGTTCCTCCTTCGAAGTACGCTAAACACCTCCTTCGTGTATCTGTCCACCAAACTTGTCACTAAATTCACCACTTTCTCCGTCTCTGTACTCTATTAACCTTCTCTGATAACCCTTTAGTATCGCACTTGTCGTTTCACCGTCTTAAACTGAACTCAACTTTAAACTGCCCGGTAGGCGCGCCTTACGCTGTTTATATACCTGGAAGAATTTTCTAGAACCCATCTATCTATCTCTGTCTTTTCTTTCCCGAACATTCTGTTCGGGAACTTTCGTTTATGCATCTATCCCTTTCTAACATCTATCTATCTCTTTCCTTCTTTCGTCGTCTATCTCTGTCTAACATCTATCTATCTCTTTCTTTCATTTATCGTCTATCCTATATCCGTCCTTGTCTTTTTGTTCTAGATTTTTCCAAAAAATCTAAAACTAACTAGATGGTTCCACCATCGTTCGCCACAATATATAATATCTAAAACGCCTTGAAGGCGGTGCAAAGTAAAACATAAAAATTACTATATTTTTAAAATTACTATGCACCGACTTTAAGATGTTTTAGATATTATGTATTAATAATAATAGCTTTAGAAATAAGTTATTTTATACTTTCTAGTTTTTTAGTTTTTGAAGTCGGTTTTTTTTTATCAGAGAATCGCTATATTTAATCTTAGATGTCTCCCGTTTATTATTTGACCTACAATATTGAATAGTCACCATACGATAATAATCACAGATTTATCATCAAATTACGCTTTATCTGTCAAATTATCAATGTTTATCAAATACACACATCAAAAGTGTCTAGGGATCATTATGTTTAACCCATTTGCGCCCTCTGTACTAAATAAACGACACCTCTTCAAATCCATATTAAAGAATACTTATTTGTTTTTCGATGAATTAGTCCTGCATACCATTACTAGATATCACTATTTAAAATACATTTAAAATAAAATAGTGATTTGACAGTAAAATTGCCGCCATTTTTGACATTTATCAGTCGACATTTTTCATTATTTATTTATTTTTTAACGTGTAGTTTGGCGCAATTTTGTATAAAACAATTAGGTTATATGGTAAAGTAAATCAAATGACAAATTGCCTTGCATTTCTGTGCAATTCCTAAGATTTATAGAACGATGTTATTTAGTGTCGTTTTTTTAGTACAATGGGCAAAAGTGATATTGAAATATCTTTTTATCTGTTTATGCAGTCTTTGACAAAATGGCATTGTTTCGAGGTTGTAATAACTTTCGAGGACTCGAAGAAGCTGTCAACGCTATATTTGAAGATGAAAACGATGTTTTTTTACACGCTTTATATTAGCTTCACTTGTATGTCAGTCAGTATGTCTGTAACTTGAGCTCGATTTTGTCCTACTTTGAACGATCAGATTTAATTCATACTTTGCACACCTGTCAAAGGTCGATGACAATGCAATAATATGGTACCATGGAGCTGATCTCATGATGGAGACGGAAGGTGGCCATAGGAACTCCTGTACTAAACAAGATAGACCCTTCGTGTTTGGGCCCGTATGTTTATATCGCGTGACAATGCAATAATATGGTACCATGGACCTGATCTGATGATGGAGTCGGAAGGTGGCCATAGGAACTCCTGTACTAAACAAGATAGACCCGTCGTGTTTGGGCTCGTATGTTTATATCGCGTCAAAATGCAATAATATGGTACAATGGAGCTGATCTGATGATGGAGTCGGAAGGTGGCCATAGGAACTCCTGTACTAAACAAGATAGACCCTTCGTGTTTGGGCTCGTATGTTTATATCGCGTGACAATGCAATAATATGGTACCATGGAGCTGATCTGATGATGGAGTCGGAAGGTGGCCATAGGAACTCCTGTACTAAACAAGATAGACCCTTCGTGTTTGGGCTCGTATGTTTATATCGCGTGACAATGCAATAATATGGTACCATGGAGCTGATCTGATGATGGAGTCGGAAGGTGGCCATAGGAACTCCTGTACTAAACAAGATAGACCCTTCGTGTTTGGGCTCGTATGTTTATATCGCGTGACAATGCAATAATATGGTACTATGGAGCTGATCTGATGATGGAGTCGGAAGGTGGCCATAGGAACTCCTGTACTAAACAAGATAGACCCGTCGTGTTTGGGCTCGTTTTACTTGTCTTGGCTAGCACTCTGCTGCTACATGATATGCAGGATCTCAAAAGCTTGTATTTAAAAACATTTAAACAAAAATCAACTAAAAAATGAAAAATAAATAATAGTTTAAAAAAACTAAAAAAAACACGCTTTTATAAAAAATCCAACTAAAAAAACAAAAAATAAAATTTTATATAATATAAAAAAGCGTGGGGTGTATTCAAAGCGCTTTTTAAGATATTATATTATTAATTGAATACACCCCACGCTTTTTTATATTATATTAAATTTTATTTTTTGTTTTTTTAGTTGGATTTTTTATAAAAGCGTGTTTTTTTTAGTTTTTTTAAACTATTATTTATTATATTTTTTATTGCAGGAGTTCAGCAGACAGGCAGACGACCCACTCACTAGATGGAAAGCGGTTACCATCGCCTATGGACATTTGCAACACCAAAGGTGCTGCAAATGCGCTGCTGCTCTCTTAATGGAGACTGGAACCTGGTCACTAATGCCGGAACACAACCCAAGGTTGTTATGGCGACATACTCTAGACCAGGGGTGGTAGCCATCAAGTCGGGCAAATGCCCTACCACCTGGCTGTGGGTTGTTTTGTCGCCTCTTACGACAGGCTGCCCGGCCACAGGAAATTGTAATCTTTCTCCATTCCTGCACGAATAAAATGGATGGTGTTCACAGAGTAGACAAAAGGTGGACGTGAATATTCCACGCTTATTTTAAAACTACAATAAAGGGATGGGTGGTGTAGATGAGATGGACGAATCTATATCGTTGTATCGAGTAAGTATTGGTGGCAAAAAATGGTGGTGGGCTATTTTCACCTACTTGCTAGATATGAGTATATCTAACGCTTGGCGTCTACACACTATGACTGGAGGAGAGCGCTTTGACCAGTTGGCTTTTAGAAGTCACATAGCTCGTAATTATCTACAGATCCGTAACAGAACCAAAAGCCGCCCATCATGTTCAGTCGTAGCGGGACCAAGACCGAGCAACAATGGACACAACCCAGGAAAGCTAATCAAGCAGCTACGATGTGTTTTATGCCATACTCGCATAAAATGGCAGTGTATACGATGCCAGAAAACTCTCTGCATTGATAAAGATTAATAATAAAGATGATACCATAAAAAGTACACCTTGAAAATACAACCTTTTTTTATTTTTTCGTAATTTTGACAAGAAAGTTTTTGTGATACAGGCCTAAGGCTACAAAAAATAAAGATATATATAAATAAAAACAATTGAATTTCATTTGGGCGTAAATGGGTAGAGTGTTGCCGCAATGGTTTTTAGACAGTTTTGATGTCTGTATTTAGATTTTAAAATGTCATGCAATTGTGTGAAATTTTATAGTAGACTAACAGTGCCTGCGATCTCGTCCGCATAGACATTTTTTCGCGGAAGATAACATCTACTATCTGCCCATTAAAGACCCGCCTGGAACATCCAGACAGACACGTAGATAAAAATTACGACTTATCCCGCCTGAATATTTTCACATTATTATTTTGACATTACAGTCAAAAACTTCATTTTTATTTATGTGTGTGTAAAAGGCGTGGTATATTAAAGGCTATAAATATAAGTTATTCTAACTTAATATGCATGTTGTTAACATTACCACATCCTGTGATGAAACTTGCGCATCTGACAAGTGTTGGGGGAATAGCGTTTATTCCCCTGATATGGGAAGTCCCGAGCAAAGCAGTGAAAATTTTATGGACTCGTATAAAGTATTGGATGTGGTATATAATAATAACTGACTCAAATTCAAATTTCACATTCAAATTCAAAAGGTTTTATACAAAATAAGTTCCACTGGAGAACACTTTTTAGGGTCATACATATAAGTTAAAATTTAATTTTACTTCCTACTCCATGTACACCTCTTCGCAACGTGTTATTGCTGTTAAGGAGAAGCGTCAAGAAACTCCCCAGCAGCACATCTAGCTAAAATTGCTTTTCTTCTGGTTTATTTAGCTCAAACTAATTTTTTTTAACAAATTTGATACAGAAATATGTTACACAATTACTTTCGAAGAATTACACACGTTTTCCCACAGTTTGCGACTGTACTGTACTAGTATATAACATTATTATGGTCTTTTCTGTACCCCTGAAGACGTCTATGAAAAAGTTCATGACGATCAGTTGAATAGTTAAGGCGTGAAAACGTAACAAACTTATGTTATATTTGGTGAGATATTCGAACTAGTGGACCCTGGAGATAGGAGCGAACGTTCCTAATGCAACCGGAATTTAATGCTCGGATGATCATGACTCGATCTTTAGTATCCTGTTTATTAGTAAAAGTAGCACAACACTTGACGGCAGATGTAGGATCAGTTGATAGTAATGATGAAATTATTTGCAACGTACCGCGTTCAGTCGCCCATGACACCAATTCTAGATACCCGAATATTGATCCGGTATCGCTATATCTGATATATATATATATCGACACGGATACGAGATAATATCACGGAAGAAAATAAAAATAACAATGGACCCTTAAACACATTATTTTATTGTTTCTTTTAACTTTTTTTATTGTTATCTGTGGAGGCTTATAAATAGCTTCTCTTGATCTAGCTTATTAATATTATTAGTTATTAAGATTGTTACGAGTGCGGGACTCGAATTTAAATGCCGTTTATTTTTATTTTTAGATTAGAACTAAACAAACACGTATAACACAGGTACAAATATAGCTGGACGCAACCAGTACAAACTGCACGATTCAATAACACGCGCGAAGACCGTCACTATATCGCTTATCGAATGTACTACACGTCTTGCTAGCATCGTAATCGTCGCTTGACTGCTCCACCTCTCCGTTCGGGCATTGTTTTATAGTAAACTGTATAATACCAAAATCGACTGCGTGTACTGAGTTTTTTTTCCAGAAAACGTAATTTGCACACCTGGTTAATTATTCCTACGAACGGCCAACAAAGTCGAAAACAATGACAATAGGCTATTGTCTAATTGCAAATTTTAAACACAAAGTAAACAAAAGAATTCTAAATGCGGGAAGAGTAATAAACTAGGTGCGCGTTTCTTTCGGTATGTAACAATATCTTCTCGATATCGTCGCGGCGGAATAATAGTAGATAAAAATTGATATTACCATTAGCTGAAATAGCGTTATTCGAAATCAATATAAAAGCTAACAACATTTTAATCATATCTCTATCAATAAGAAACAACTAGTTTTTGGTAAACCGTTAACTCTCAACTTTAGACGTAAATAGTTCCACGTTGTCGCTGACGAAAGCATTGCGTGGCATAACCTCAATGCTAATCCTATTTGAATACAATATAACTATGGTGTAAAGAAAACAACACATTGCGAAAGAGTTGTATTTTGGATAGACTATTTCTTTTCCACGTATTTAATAGGATTATGAATAAAAGATTTTGCATTGCTACTGGTTAAAATTTGAAGTTTATAAAAAAAAATCGTTTAAAAAAACCGACTTCAAAAACGAAAAAACTAAAAAGTATAAAATAACTTATTTCTAAAGCTATGTATTATTATTAATATAAATTATCTAAAACATCTTAAAGTTAAAAAAAAACAAAAACAAAAAAAAAAGATCCCGCCGAATTGAGAACCTCCTCCTTTTTTGTAAGTCGGTTAAAAATACTATTATTGAAATATCGTCGTCAGCCATTTGCATTCCACTGCTGGACGTAAGCCTCCCCAAGACGGCGCCACTCATCCATGTCCTCCGATTTCCTCAGCCAGCGCCTACCGGCGACCTTGCATAGGACGTCGGTCCATCGGCCTGGAAGGAGTCCGACGATACGTTTACCGAGACGCGGTCTCCACTCCAGAACACGTTTGCTCCATCGGCCATCGGTCCTGCGGCAAACGTAACCGGCCCACTGCCACTTTAACTTGCTAATTTTGCGAGCTATGTCGGTTACCTTGGTTCTCCTACGGATATCCTCATTTCTGATTTTATCCATAAGAGAAACATCCAACATAGCTCGCGCCATAGCCCGTCGAGCGACTTGGAACTTCTGGACCAATCCTGCCGTCAGTGTCCATGTCTCGGCCCCATAGGTCAGGTCATTTTAGTAGTTTTATTTGAAATATAAAACAACTAAAATCACCTTCCATGATTCTATAGCAGGGATCCGCGTATTGTGAGGATGCGATGGGTCCAACCGGTGTTGATGAAGTCGCTCTGCATCCCGGAATGATCTAAGCTTGTTTCGCGATTAAACATGGGAGTAGCTTCACTCACGAACTCATGTTCTTTCACACAAACGCCGGGAATGGGACGCGGACTAAGGTTTAGCGGAGTATTTAGGAACGCCTTTACCCAGTCTTCACATACACTGCGTGGCGCTTATTACGACAGGTTAATCCCACCCTTATAACATAGAGGGATTCAGTATGGTACGAAATGTATTCCCCATTCGCATGTAGCAGCGAGCGGTAGAGGCTAAATGGCTAATGTGAACTGATTTATTTTGGAGACGGTAACCTTAAGTACAAATGTTAACATCTCGTACTGCTAGTACAATATATTATAGCACAATATGTGAGCGGGACGGATGATGTGCGAGTGAGATAGAACAACTATTAACATTGCGCGCTTCGATGACCAGACGTATGCAGCTCCCATACGCATATAAAAATATCTCAAGTTCCTAATGCATTCCCCTATTCCATCTCCTCTATACTATTCTTTCAGTCTAATCTCTTCTGTACCATTACCTTCTGTCAACATCCCATTTACATAAAGAGACTAAAAGTAATTTTCCAGCCTTTTTAAATCTAATTACTTTTAAATGTATACTCGTTTTACGACAGTATGATAAGGAAATACACTGTCCTAAATGTCCACATAGGGAAAATCCCGTTAGCATTGTTATAAGAACAATATTGTTGCCGCGTGAATTATAATAAAATGTTAATAAACTATACTTTTAAATTAATGATAAATAGTAATTTACATTGGTAATAATATACATAATTAATGTGTGTGTAATTAATAACGTGGTATAATGATAACAATCTATAGCTTGAGTAATAATGTAATTGTGACATTTTGGATGTTTCTTGTTCATCAATCAATCATCAATGTGAATGAAGCAAAAAATTTGTCCCCCTTTTTACGAAAATGGCGCGGACGGAGGAGTATAGAATTTCGCACACTTATCCCTACTAATATTATAAATGTGAATGTAAGTTTGTTTGTTACGCTTTCACGCGAAAACTACTCAACCGATCATCATGAAACTTTGTACACACATTCTTGGAGGTATTAGAAGTAACATAGGATACTTTTTATGAAAAAAAATCCACGCGGACGAATTCGCGGGCAGAAGTTAGTAGTTTATATAGAGAAGGAGAGCATAATGCCAATGGTTTTTTAATTATAATAAAAAATACATTAAATCAATAAAATATTTAATATCGAAATTGTTTAACTTGAGAAAAACTTAGGTTATTACTTAAATTTTATGTGTAGGAAAGATTATTTATTAATAAAATCTTTTATTGATTATAAAATATATTTCATTATTAGTTACAATTCTTAAATATGTACATTAGATTTTTGTGTATGTACATTATTAGTATCATTATTTAATCTAATTACCGAAATACGGCTAGCACTGTGGGTTAGAGTGAGAGAGGAGGAGCCTGTCTACCGCTGCCGTATGCGTGAGAGAAAGGGAAGCCAGACAGACTGGCGCCGTAACGCGTTACGTAACGAAGCTGTTTACCCTCCCATAAGAAGTTACCACTTCAAAAAACGTTACACACACTACCGAGTATTTGACACACACACGCATATATATGCTCTTTTGTTTATTGTTCAAGTCAAATTAACAGTTGTAGCCTCGGCGAAATCTGTGATTATAAAGTATTATAGTCTTTGACATTAATTATTATGGTCGAGTTTCGACCACGGGCGACCACTAGCTATTTTTAATTATTAATGACGTTAAACATTGACAGATAAAGTACGTATAATACACTAATGTAGTTAATCATTAACGGCGTTCTTTTTAACGATATAAACAAGACGCATTTAGCCGCAGTCAATAGCTACATCATCTTAAATGCAGCAGACATAATAGTAGGGAAGCCCAAGATGCTAAATATGGAGTTACTCGAGCGTCCCGGGACCTCTTGGGTTGTGAAGATTAGATGCTAAAAAGAAAAAATGTTATATGATGTATGTATGTATGCCCTTTCAATGATGGAGCGTGTACAGATTTTGTAACAAAATAAAAGAGTCGCCCAGAAATACTCAAGCGCGTCATATATTCAAATGGGATGTTGAGTAAACCCTAAAGGAACTCCCATTCAAAAGACTAACGATTTGGACGCGACCAAGGCCATGGACGATTTTTGAAAATGCTAAAAAAAAGTTGCGTTGAAGTACTCAAGCGCGTCAGATTAATGTACAGACTTGTTGTCCTTGTCGTGCTGACCCATAATCTGACAATTATGTGGAGGAATTTCCTTAATCTGACGGTTTGAAAAATAATTTGTAGAATAAAAAATACCCCCACCCTTTCTGAAGGGTTAATATATGGTGGGGCTACATAATAGAGTGCAAGGTTTCTCCCCTTATGTTATTCTGCCACGCTCGAGTAAATCTCAAATTCCCCGCTTGGCCTCCCCTACTATAACACATTCGGCAAGATGAAAACCTGAATACAAATTTATCTCATATTAAATTATGTATACAATGGACGTCATATAATAAAATTATTAATTGATTAATTTTTTTAATATAGTTTAAAGGACTGACGTTAACAGGTAAACTGATTATCGATTCTAATAGAGTTCAGCTAGTAACAAGCCACACGCACATATTAAGGAAAAACAGCGACGAAATCAAGTAAATAAAAATCCCACGGACGTAAGTCTTTTAAAAACACGTTTCGATTATATTAATATTCGGAATACGAGGAAATTGCTGATGTGTGATACCACGCTCTCACAGAATATCGGCGTAAAATGATTAAGCCTTGAGCTAATTGTGTTTCTTACGATAAGTGATAAAAGAAAGAAAACTTCAACGGACAAGTTGAAAAACGAATCGCAACGGACAAGTGGAAAATCTGCAACTGACAAGTGACAAAATGAATCGCAACAAAATTTTAACTTGAAGTTTTACGGGCAGATTGTTAATGTACTTGTCCAATTTGAAAACCTGCCCGTAAAACTTCAAGTTAAAATTTTGTTGCGATTCAAGTGGGCCGTCTGCCTGTCTAGTGAACTCCTGCAATTAAAGAATACACATGTCAGAACTGAAACTTCTTTGGCAAACTATTTTTTAAGTCTTGTTTATATTTATACAAATCTAAAACTTTAGATTTCCGAGACTTTCACTTCAAAAATACCTAAAATCGCATGCGCTGCGAAAACTATTGATGATAGAATAAAATAATGTACTACGACTTTGCAGAACACATCATTGTTTACAAAAAGTGTCGCGACAGCATATGTCTAACTATTATAGTTATGCCACAATAAGTGTTCTTTTATTTCAAAAAATTTATTAAAATGACGCCGCTATAAAAGGCTCTTTATTTGTATCTTTGTATTCATCCTTATCAAAATAAATTATTTCATATTCAAGACTGCTTCAATACCTTTAAGATATGACGAGTTAAAAAATGTAGACAAAACACAAAAACGCTGCACATCTTCGTGACGCTAATATTATTGTTTTTAATACGTAAAAATTGTACCCTGATGCGCCTAAAGAAGTTTCACTTCAAAAAACCGCCAGGTCGCACGATATTGTATTCTTTCTCCGTACCTGTATGGATAAACGGATATCGTACATTTGTTTTTTATTCTCTTTTTAACCGACTTCGAAAAAAGGAGGAGGTTCTCAATTCGTCGGGATCTTTTTTTTTTATGTATGTTCGCCGATTACTCCGTCATTTATGATCCGATTTACGTGATTCTTTTTTTGTTCGACGCGGAATAGCTTCCAATTGGTCCCCTAAAAATTTTACATAGTTTGGCCCAGTAGTTTTCATTTTATGGACATTTTTCATGGAAATAATTTTCACTCCGTTCCATATGTTCGCCGATTACTCCGTCATTTATTTATGATCCGATTTACGTGATTCTTTTTTTGTTCGACGCAGAATAGCTGCCATGTGGTCCCCTAAAAATTTGACATAGTTTGGCCCAGTAGTTTTCATTTTATGAACATTTATCATGAAAATAATTTTCACTCCGTTCCATATGTACACCGATTACTCTGAGACTTATGATTCGATTTACGTGATTCTTTTTTTGTTCGACGCGGAATAGCTGCCATGTGGTCCCCTAAAAATTTCACATAGTTTGGCCCAGTAGTTTTCATTTTACGAACATTTTTTTGTTCCCGGTTCTTGGGACCTATATTTTTTAAGAAGCGCGGCAACATTCGTAGGTCCACCCATACATAGCTAGACACTAAAAAGTAACAAATAAAATTTAAAAACTTCGTTTAAAAAAACCGGCTTCAAAAACTAAAAAACTAAAATGTATAAAATAACTTATTTCTTAAGCTATTATTATTAATATATATTATCTAAAACATCTTGAAGTCGGTGCAAAGCAAAACATAAAAATTACTATATTTTGAAAATTACTAAGCACCGACTTTAAGATGTTTTAGATAATATATATTAATAATAATAGCTTAAGAAATAAGTTATTTTATACATTTTAGTTTTTTAGTTTTTGAAGTCGGTTTTTTTAAACGAAGTTTTTAAATTTTTATCCATAAGAAAAACAAAAAATAGCCTAAATAGCTACTTTCAACCGTGGAATAGTCACATCATCAGTGTGCATATATCGACACTGATAAGTTGAAAGACAAAAACGAACAGTATGCCAATGCACAAGTCCCTCTGAGTACACATTGACGGGGTTTCCAAACTAAAAATGGTACTGGATCAAAGGAAAGCGGGGAATCTTAGTATGATTCACTCCCCGGGAACTCCCTTGTTATGTTTGCGGGGATAGATGCAGTTGTAGCATCGGGGGACTTCTGGATGTTATAAAAATATGTGTCTTAGCAGTCGTGTCGTGTATTAGCAGAAGGTGATGTCAGGAGCCTTAAGAACAGACGAGCGTGCATGACAAGAGCTATGAATGTCAAAGAAGCAAGTGAGGTGTGTAAGAATAAGCCTGTATGGCGCTCTGTTGTTCGTGAGTACCCCGCAAGGAACCTGGCGTGAAGTTATGTAGGTATGTATGTATAAAAATAACTAAATGTGGCATGTTTATCTTCACATGTTGCAGGGAACCTCTACTTATTTCGGATACTAATAGTACTCCAGTACCGGGTGTTTACTTGCTAGTGTTTAACTTTGAAAGAAACAATCAAAGATAATAATTTTATTCAGGACAAATTATATAAATACAGTATAATTGCTAACAAATATAAAAACTAGAGTAATATAATTATGTCCCAAAAGGGGCATCAGTCTCAGCATAATGCCGATATCTATATCTATACATATAAATAAAATTGGAGTGTCTGTTTGTAATATTGAAATAACCGCTTTTTACTACATGAATATGAATATATATACGGCACATACACCAAAATATCATTTTTTAAATTTTTTGTGTCTATCTGTTTGTTCCGGCTAATCTCTGAAATGGCTGGACCGATTTTGACGGGACTTTTATTGGCAGGTAGCTGACGTAATAAGGAGTAACTTAGGTTACTTTTATTTTAGATTTTTATTACTATTTTGGAGTTATGACGACAAACTAAAATGTATAAAATAACTTATTTCTTAAGCTATTATTATTAATATATATTATCTAAAACATCTTAAAGTCGGTGCTTAGTAATTTTCAAAATATAGTAATTTTTATGTTTTACTTTGCACCGACTTCAAGATGTTTTAGATAATATATATTAATAATAATAGCTTAAGAAATAAGTTATTTTATACATTTTAGTTTTTTAGTTTTTGAAGTCGGTTTTTTTAAACGAAGTTTTTAAATTTTATTTGTTACTTTTTAGTGTCTAGCTATGTATGGGTGGACCCACGAATGGTGCCGCGCTTCTTAAAAAATATAGGTCCCAAGAACCGGGAACAAAAAAATGCTCGTAAAATGAAAACTACTGAGCCAAACTATGTAAAATTTTTAGGGGACCAATTGGAAGCTATTCCACGTCGAACAAAAAAAGAATCACGTAAATCGGATCATAAATCACGGAGATATCGGCGAACATACATTAAAAAAAAGCAACAAAAAAAAAAGATCCCGACGAATTGAGAACCTCCTCCTTTTTTCGAAGTCGGTTAAAAAGTAACAAATAAAATTTAAAAACTTCGTTTAAAAAAACCGACTTCTAAAACTAAAAAACTAAAATGTATAAAATAACTTATTTCTTAAGCTATTATTATTAATATATATTATCTAAAACATCTTGAAGTCGGTGCAAAGGATGAAAATTACTAAGCACCGACTTTAAGATGTTTTAGATAATATATATTAATAATAATAGCTTAAGAAATAAGTTATTTTATACATTTTAGTTTTTTAGTTTTTGAAGTCGGTTTTTTTAAACGAAGTTTTTAAATTTTATTACTTCACATATCGTGCGCTGCTGATGTAGGAATCGGAACACTGACAAATTAAATACGCAAATTGATAGACCAGATGTAAAGCAAGCAGATGAGCATCGGTGCTAGGACGAGACGTCGTAGCTTGGCACCGCAGATATAGCACTGACCACCAGATAATGAATTCCCAGTAATATTATTTTTGCGTTATCGTTGTATTATTGTGACACTGTGAAACCCACTTATTGTTTACAAACAAATATTGGAACAAACGCCCCGTTTCCCAGCTGTAATACTAATACATGTTGTTTTTAGGAGTTTAATGACACGTTCCTATATAACTTACTACTAACTTCTGCCCGCGAATTCGTCCGCGTGGAATAGTTAAAAAAAAGGAAATTAACAAAACCCCCGATTTTGAAACATTCTTCACGGGTGCCTATAGCCTTCCTTGATAAATGGACTATCTAACACTGAAAGAATTTTTCAAATGTGACTAGTAGTTCCTAAGATTAGTGCGGTCAAACAAACAAACAAACTCTTCAGTTTTATATATTAGTATAAGATAAGATTATTTCACTTCACTTGCAGCTGTTGGATTTTGAAATTACTTGCATGGAGCTTGTGACAAATTTTAACCGATAGTAAGTTAATGCGGTTGGCAAGATATAAAAACCGCTCATAAGACTGTTAAAAAAAATCTTATTGAAGTGAAACATCTTTAGAATCGTTGTGATTTGAAACTCGATGAAACGAAAAAGCGAAATGAAAATGTTCTTCTCTGTCTGGGTATCGACCCCAGAGTAATTCGTTGTCTATTATCCATAAAACAAGCCATTTGGGGACATATAATACTTGCTGCGCCCCACGGTCTCAACTCTCAACCGTATGGTGATGGTAAATCGTTATATTCTGGATAATTCACACTATATGTTAATAAATTATAGCCTATGTGTTATTCTGATGTGTAAGCTATATTATTGTAAAGTTTCATCAAAATTCATTCAGTAGTTTTTACGTGAAAGACTAACAAACATACATTCTTACAAACTTTCGATTTTATAATATTAGTAAGATGTGTGTTTTTCTGCCGTAATATAAAAAGAAAACATAGGAAAAACCAAGTTAAATATGTAATCATTGCACTATGATTACAGTAATATATTTTGTACTTAATTGCTTTATATATAAGTAGTTCAAACAATAGTTTCGATAGAACGCTGAGTCACCATGACATTAGGCTCGTGTCAATAATGATTTGCATGTAAATGGACGGACATAACACATAATGTATGTTTTTGAAGTGAAACTTCTTTAGAATCATCGTGATTTGAAACGTGATATATATATATATATATATATATATATATATATATATATATGTATATATATATATTAATAGTATATATCAATTGTTGTTCGTTAGTATCGCTACTCGAGAACAGCTGGACTGATTTGGCTAATTTTGGTTTTAAATTATTTGTGGAAGTCCAGGGAAGGTTTAAAAGGTGACTAAATATTAAAAAAAGCTTGGAATATAACAAATACAACAATTTCGCTTTCCCTTTGAAGCTATTCCTACCTGTCAAACATTTGATGTTTGTCCCGTCGTTTAGAAATCAATTAAATTTAAAAGTTGTTCAGAAATCAAATTGAATTTAAAAGTGAAGTTTTTTTTCATTTTTTTGGTTTTGAATGTCAAACATTTGATGTTCGTTCCGGTTAAGTTTTGACCACATTTACTAAAGTTGAAATAATCTGCAATTATCATTCAGCTTTTTTATTTATTGATTTTGAGGCGGTACGAAGTTTGCCGGCTCAGCTAATATATTATTATGATATAATATATAAAATGTGACGTCACGAAATTTTAAATCCCTCCCACCCCTTGTCACACTTTGCTTCACTTCTACTGCGTGTGTACTTCACACATATTATTTATATTCATGTCTCGAGTCGATTGAAAAATCTGCGAACCTTGTTTGACAACAATTTTCTATAATAACATACAAAACATTGACGCATTCAATTTTACGTAAGTAACAAAAACATGTTTATGTGTTTGTCTGTGTCTGGTTTGAGCGGATTTTCTAAATTTGGTAAAGTCAGCATTTAAAATGGATTTTTTTTATATATTGAAAGTAAACAGATACAATATATATAGTATTTGGATATAATAATAAAAAAATGCGATCTACATGTAGTTACAGAAATAATATTATACTAATATATAAAGCTGAAGAGTTTGTTTGATTGAACGCGCTAATCTCAGGAACAACGGGTGTAATTTGAAAAATTATTTCAGTGTTAGATAGCCCATTTATCCAGGAAGGCTATAGGCTATATATAATCACGCTACGACCATTACGAGCGGAGCAGCAATGAAGAATGTTTCAACATCGGAGTTTTTGAAAACAAATTACATACAAGCTACAGAGGACCCGAAGTAAAATGCCGTTGGAGCTTGCCAGATGTGCGTGAACGGGGGCCCCTTTGTCGGTATTATACAGTTTAGTTTGAAACAATGCCCGAACGGAGGGGTGAGGTAGTCAAGCGGCGACTACGATACTAGTAAGACGTTTGGAGTACTCTCGATTAGCGATATAGTGACGGACTTTGCGCGTTTTGAATTGCACTGAATCGTGCAGTGTGAACTGGTTGCATCCAGTTCTATTTGTATTTGTTTTATACCTG